>CM062820.1:330106207-331458538 GCA_031772625.1 Pinus tabuliformis
AGCGATTCTCACACATGTCTTTTCTGCTCTCAGTGCTTGCCTTGTCTTCTGTGGTGCAGGCGCAGATGAAAGGAGTCTCCATTTCTGCCACTCCTCCATTGCTGCCACTCCTGCCATTGCAGACTTCGGCTGACAACGAAAACATTTACTGGCTCTGAAGCCTATCCAACAACAGTCTCACCGGAAACCTTCCTCCGCAGATGGTAAAGACTAATTTCATATTGTGTTTGCCATTTCATATTGTGTTTGGTGGCAAGAAGTTGAGAGGCGGTGGTAGCCAGCTACCTGAGAGGTGGCAGACGGTGGTAGCCAGCTGCCTGAGAGGTGAGAGGTGGCAGCTATATAATAAACTTTGCATAAAACGCCAACATAGATGTTCCCAGTGCCTAAGTTTCATGTTTGTCACCACAATTTTCCAGACTTTGGATAAAATATAACTTGTCACCACATTTTTACATTGGTATAAGCGAAGCCTGCAATAAGAGGTCCTTTCTTGCCCAGCCAAAAACCTTCGTTAAAATTTTGATAGACGAAAATTGTCATTCTAAAACATTGGTCTTGTCACCACATTTTTACATTGGTATAAGCGAAGCCTGCAATAAGAAGTCCTTTCTTGCCCAGCCAAAAACCTTCGTTAAAATTTTGATAGACGAAAATTGTCATTCTAAAACATTGGTTAAACCATGATAACACAAAAAAAATGGTCAACGAATGAATTAATGCAAGGTCAACAATCTATCGATCGCTATAGTCCCAGGCAGGGACTAATAAATGAGGAAAACGTGATGAAGAGGAGATGGTAAAAAGTTTACTTGTTTTTATTCATATATGATGGAGAGAAAATGGTAGAAAGTATATTTACATTATATTTTATTTTTATTTATTTATATTATATGTTTGAGGATAGTATAGTATGATTTGTATATTTTAATGTAATTTAAAAATTGGTTTTTTTCATTATGAAAGAGATTTTACATATATTTATAAGTTAATTTTTTTTTCAATGGATATTTTGGAATAGGTATAATTATTAAGTAGATAATTGGGATTTAATTTCTATAAATATTTTTAGTAGTGTATATAAATTAAGGCTAAAATTTATTTCCAAAATAGTTATGCATTTTTTTTTCTCTTTTAATTAAATTCATTAATTAAAAAAATGTCATATGAACATGTGTCATATGAAATGAGTTATGGTTATTTAAGCATGTGGTATTCATAGCCCATAGTATTAGCCCATGATATTGCAACAAATCCTATTTATAGATTAAAATCTCCATAATAAATGGTGTGAATTTCCATGATTAAGAATTTAAAATGTATATATGTTTAATTTATATATTAATTTATTTTATCATATTAATCATAATAATTATTATGCATTTTATGTTATAATTTAGTTAATTCTTATGGATTTTTTAATTTTAGCAACTTGAGATATATGATGAAGTGATTGTTTTGATGTTTATTATGGATTGATGTCCATAACCATTTACTAGTCATTTAATTTAAATAATTTCCCTAGTAATATGATAATTTGTGATCTAGCCCATTAACAAAAAAAAATTAGCATATCACATAATTAACATGGAGATCTAAGAAAATGAAAAATATCAAACTTAGAATAGGAAAGAGAACATGTAAGATTCTCATAATTGTGCAATTTTTTTTTTTTTTTTAAGTTCTCTATTGCAATTGCTAGTTAGTTTCACTATTTAACTATGATATATGCACACATATACCCACGAACTATGCAAGATTCTTAATTCAATTACTTACTAACTATCACAATATAGACATACAAACATTTATCTCATGATACATCTCATATTGCCAAAGATTAAAAAATCATAAAATTAACTAAATTATAACTTTTAATAATTAATTATGAAAGGAATTAATACATGAATTAAATTTATATACATTTAAAAAAATATGTAACAAGATTATTAACTATGGAGATTTATTCCACTTTACAATGAAATTTTAATTTGTAAATAGGCTTTGTTACAATACCATGGGCCAATACCATTTCTTACTAATACCACATGCCCAAAAAACCATTAACTAATCAATTTAATTAAAAAGGGCGAAAAAGATATAACTACTTTTGAAAATCTCAACCTTTGTGACTAATATTATGAATATTCTAGAATATTTTGTGGTGGTAAATATCTACCATCCACAGAAATATTGAAAATTAAACTAAAATTGTAACAACCTATTTCAAAATAAAGACGTCAATCCACATAACAATTGTTGCACCAAGAGACGCATTCTACAACCTAGTATGGGGGCAATGTGTAAGTATGTCACGTCTCCAATAAAATAATAATAATAAATTAATGTTAGCCAAAACTAAAATGAAAACTAAAATATAATTCAACACAAAGAATCCAAAATCTGCTCCAAAATATTTTAATAATTCTTTTAATTAAATATTTGTAAAATAAATCTTTCAAAGGAAAAACCATATCCTATGGATATATTAAAATTTTTAAAGACAAATATTTCCATGTCAAAGTTGTAATATTTGAGAATATTATTTTGATGTAGTTTCATTATAAATTTTGTTACCATGCCATTTAAAAAACATCATTAAATTTAATATTAATATTGAAAGATTAGTATTAATATTAATATATTATAATATTAATATTATTAGATTTAATAACTTTAAATTAATACAATATTAAATTTGTTATATTATAATATATATTAATATATCATGATGTATATTAACCCTAGATATATATGGAGAGAAGAGAAAAGCCATAGAATGATAGAGATGGAGAGATACAGGGAGTGGACAAGAGAGAGATGAAGATAAACTCAAGGAGAGGGGAGAGGAGGAATGAAGAGAAAGAGAAGGAGAGGAGTGAGAGAGGGAGATACAAAGATGGAGGGAAGAAAGAGGTGAGAGGGAGGGAGATAGTGCTAGGGTTGGAGGGCAGAGAGAGAGAGAGTGATGAGGGGAGAGAGGAGGAAGGAGATAATGGGAGGGAGAGGAAGGATGAGAGAGAGGATGAGATAGGGAGGAACATCGATATGGAGTTGTAGGGGGAGAGGGAGGGAAGAAGAAAGACATAGAGAGAGAAAAATGAGGAGAGAGAGGGAGTGACAAGGGAGAGATGGAGAGAGAGTGTGTATGTTTGGGGGTGAGATAGAGAGAAAAATATGGAGAGATGGAGAGAAGGGGAGTAGAGAAGGAGAGAGAGAGGGAGATATTGGCAGAGTTGGAGAGAGTGAGAGAGAGATGAAGGGGAGAGACACTGGGAGCTGGGAGAGAGAGGACATGAGAGAGAGAAGGAGAGAGGGAGGAAGAGAAAGAGATGGAGTTGTAGGGGGAAAGAGAGGGAGGTAAGAAGAAATATATAGAGAGAGAAAGGGAGGGAGTGATAAGGGGGATAAAGAGAGAGGGAGAGAGGAGAGAAGAAAGGAAGACAGATAGAAGGGGAGAGAGAGGAGAGAAGGCAGAGAGAGAGAGAAATAGATATGGAGAAAAAGTGTGTATGTTTTGGGGGTGATATATAAAGACAAAGGAGAGACAGGGGAGATAGAGATATAGATGGAAGGTGAAGGGAGGGAAGAAGAGAAAGATAGAGAAAGGGAGGGAGAGAGGGAGGGAGAGATAGATATATATGGAGAGAGAGAGAGTTTGTGTGTTTTGGGGGGGTTGACATAGAGAGACAAAAAAGGAGAGAAGGAAGGAGATATAGATATAAATGGAGAGGGAAGAGGGGAAGAAGATTGCTTGCACTAGATTCATTGATTTTAGTGTAGTTGGTGATTTCTAATCTTATTTGATTGCTTGCACTAAATATATTGATTTCAGTGTAGAGGTTGATTTCTAATTATATTTGATTGCTTGCACTAGATGCATTGATTTTAGTGCATATGTTAATTTTTAATCCTATTTGATTGGTTACAATAGATGCATTTATTTCAGTATAGATGTTGATTTCTAATCCTATTTCATTGTTTGCACTAGATGCATTGATTTTAGTGTAGATGATGATTTCTAATCCTATTTGATTGCTTGTATTAGATGCATTGATTTAAATGTAGATGTTGTTTTCTAATCCTATTTGATTTCTTGCATTAGATGTGACTTCAATGTAGATGTTGATTTTTCATTTGATGTAATTGGATGTATGATGGTACATTAAGTTTAAAGTGATTGGATTAATAGTGTGCATTGATTTCAGTGTAAGCACAAAAAAAATTATTGACAATGTGCATTGATTTTTTTGTTTATAGTAATTCAACCTATTAATATTGGATAGCAAGAGAGATGATGTATAGTTTTTACTAAAATAGATCAAGTTAAATATTTGAATGGTTTACGATTTCAACTGCCCTTTTCATATAATCAGATATGAAAAGATGGAAAAAATAGCAGGGGTGAAAATAAGAGTAGTAGAAGAAAATAATTTGAGATCAATCAAATGAATACTATTTGTAGTTGACTACATTCTTATTATTCACAATTTCTATCATTCAACACTATTCCATTGTCACTTTGCATTGAAAAAAATATTTCATCATTTTTCATCATTAAAGTTATTAACAATATCTATCATCTCAACAAACTGAGGTAAGAGAAAATTTAAAATGAAAATGACCAGATTAATCTCAAAGACATTTAACATATTTAAATTGGTCAGAATAATTCGATGTTCAAAAAATTTGTGTGACCGAACATGACTGTAACTAGCCTAGATCCATCTAACACTGGATCTATCATGCATCGAGAGGGATCAAACCTCTCGAGGTGGAAACCTTTCCTCAAGTTCTACACTCATATAAATATCCAAGCTGTAAATTATTAAAAATATTTTCAAGATATTAAGAATTAAATGAAATAGATTTGAATTATCAATCCTCCTACAAACTATTGATAATATTGCCTCCCTTATTCATCACCAACTAATTACTAACATAAAATTACATACAAATATAGAAATATAATAGAAAAGCTATAAATTCACAAACATTACCATCCAAGTTTAAACACATAAACACACAAATAACTCAAAGCATATAAACGCAAATGTACAAACAACTGAAGGCAAGCAACACATACTAAATTAAACAAGAGAATGATATGGTCATATCAATAAAAAAAACATAATGTAAATTTCAAAGTATGAAGTTCATCTCAAACATATACATAATAATGATAATATAAAAATGTGACAATGTTTCCCTCAACTGGAACCAACCTAGATCCATCTAACTTTGGATCAATCATGCGTTGAAAGGTATCAAATCCCTTGAGGTGTAAACCTTTCCTGAAGTTCTACTCTCCAAAAAGAATGTTTGCACCTTGAGGGATTTGATCCCTCTTTGCACATGATAGATCTGAAGTTAGATGGATCTAGGTTGGTTTTAAACTATAGACCAACTCCTTGACCAACAATTTATTAAAGATGGATTGAAATCATGACCAACTTCTTCCTTTTTTTATGTTTCCATCTTTACACTTTTATTTTTGTTTCTCTTTTGGATTTTAATTCAATTGCATGTAAGCAAAAGAATATTTAAATATGGCTAAAATGATCACTTAGGCATGCCCTCATTAAATAAATCAATTGGGTGTTAACAGAATGAATCATCAGAAACATTTTGAACATCTCAACCTTGGTTATCAGTACTAATTCCATCCAATTCTATGGTTTTTGGATTAAAAAAAACATAATGATTCGTTGTTAAAGACATAAGCCTAATATGATTTTTCAAAACAAAAATCATGGAGAAAATCAAGGGATGCTTTCAACATTCACAAATGGCATCCCTACTAAACCCATGAGTGTAGACTAGTGCACCTAATGTAAAGGGGATTCAAATCAGCTAATTGTTCACATGACATTAGCAAAAATCAAGTGAATTAAACCCTTGGGCTGCAAGCCCAAAATGATTTGTAAAGTTATAACTATAAATTAATTATGTATCAACTTTGACCTAAAGTTGACTACATAACTCTAATATTAGGTGCATCTCTAAACATGTGCATAGGACCCTCTATCTCTTAAACCTTCCATCATGCCATTGGCATATTATTGTTAGACATCTAATTCATTAGGGTTATGATAGGGAATATGAAGCATCATCACGAGTCCAAGAGACCTCTTGGAAGATGAATTCAAAGGTCAATAACATTGTATTTACATGTGTATCATTCAAATAAAAACAATAACTCATGTTTATATTTCATTCTAATGTAGCCCAACAATTATGATCCTTGAAGTAAACACTCATCACCAAAAGAATTATCCTAGTAATTCAAAGGTGATGTGATATTGCCCAAACCTACCCCTTGTCATCAAAATATTATAATCTCTAAAGTAAGGCCTTATCATTAAAAGAAAAAGCCTAACATTATAGGAAGTGCTTGCAATAAATCAATTTGAATAACAAATCTTAAAACATTGAGTTGACATTGACATGGGTTCATAATCACCCCTAACTAAAGTATCCATAATATTGAATCCAAATTCAAATAGTCAAAGAGTAAATGTATAAGGAAAAATGGTTATGAAGTCCCACCTGATATATATATGACATAAGAATGCAAGGAATGGTAAAATGGTTAAGTAATGTGTAAGTATTTCAATGCAAGAATCAATGTTCAAGAAGTATGGGCAAGTAAAAATGGGATTGCAATAGGATATAAGAAGTAACACATCTAAACCCACCTGTGAACACTTGGACTTGAATATGAAAACTCACAAAATCCTAAAAAATTAGAGGATGGCTTTACCAATCTATGTATAGACTTAAGCCCACAACGCAACAAGACTTATGAAAAAAGGTGCCCCATCTAGTATACATAGATAAATTTGTAATCCATTCAAATGACAATGGATGATCTTTAATATATAGTGTTTGGAATTGAGTTGAAAGGTTTGAAATGCACATATTCTACTATAAAAATACAAAATATATGGGTTTTGGTGTCATTTGTAATATATACTCCTTGCAATTGAATTGCAAATATTGAGATGCCCCTATTCTGTTATATCTCAATCATTTTATTTTATTTTTGCAAAAATTATACATACAATACCATAGTGTGGAGTCAAACTTTCTCAAATATATACAACTATATACAACTATCTCGTCACACAAACAAACATTAAAACAACTAATTAAATATACAAATATATTCATAACCAAAATTTCAAATATCAAATAATTTTTTTAAATTTTCTTAATATATTACATACTTACAAATGTTCAATTCTTTATCAAAATTTTCCAAGTCTCTATTGAGCCCAACTCTCCTTTGCTCCCTATTACTCTTCTTTGCTCCCTCTTACTGTCTACTTTAGCTATTTAATCATTTGCCTCTCTATATTATATTATGAGTACTCAAACTCCATTATTGCTCCTACATCACACATTATAATATAATGTTATAAGACAGGAAACATGGCTCTGCTCATATACTAAATGCAGGCAATCTGATTATGATTGCCCAACTTGGTTGAGCAACAATGTTTGATTAGAAGGCAATAGCCATGGCTCTGCTCATATACTAAATGCAGGCAATCTGATTATGATTGCCCAACTTGGTTGAGCAACAATGTTTGATTAGAAGGCAATGGTGGGGATTGATGTCCATGAAATGATGAAAAATGGTGGGCTGTTAAGGAATTTAAAGTCTTGATAATATGGCAAAATTTTCTTCCTAATGATTCACGTTAATGATTCACATTTTTCAAAAAGATTGTCACTTGTTCATGACCCACTGAAGAACCTGCCAAACACCATCATGGTCATATCAGTACTATTGGCTGATAGATATGGGAGGTTTGGTTGGTACGTGTACTATTGAGAACTACACGTGTAAGTTAAATCAAGAACAATAACAGTACAGGTACAAGGTGAAATCACCGACACAATAAACATAAATAGAACTTCAGGTTACCGGAAAAGTTAAAAAACAATTCAATAAAAGAAAAAGCGAACATCAAGTGTGCAGAAAAGTTAAAGAAGTGTGTCATCCTTTTTGCCTCTGTTTGCTTGACACAGAAAATGTTTTAAAAAGTGAAACTAAATAAATAAATTTTAAAGTTGAATTACAATTTAATAAACAATAACCCAATTTTAAATTAATGTCAACAAGTTTGAGTATATATATTATTATTTTTATATGTTATAATATTTATTTTTTAAAAACTGATAAGATGGAAGATTGTGTTAAATGAAGAAAAGATTTTACTCATCTTAATGCGATGGAGAGAAAATGGTACAAAATGTATTTGTAATCAGTAACATTAAATGTGATATTTTTTTTTCGTTATTTTTTATTATTTTTATTTATATGTTTGAACAGAGAAAATGGTACAAAATGTATTTGTAATCAGTAACATTAAATGTGATATTTTTTTATTTTTTTGTTATTTTTTATTATTTTTATTTATATGTTTGAGGATAGTAGAGTGTCACATACCCCGATAACCTCGCAGGCAAAAGTAGGGAGTTAGAATTTTTCGTACAAATTACCACAAGTAATTAACCAATTCACAACTCCTCAATTCATTATTAACCATTAAATATAATATTCATTGGTGCAAGTAAATTGCCATCAAAGACAGTAAGTTTCATAAGCATTGCATAATCTTTAATCATCACTAAAATAACATAAACTGTCTCATAAATCCATGCATCCATTTCTTGATAACCTTAACATATTAGATAATCATACAATCTAATAAAGAACCATCAACATCAAGGATTCAACATCATCCATCTGACACAAAAGGCAATCACATCAATCACACCATTGAACACGGAAATACCCTGGAAACCCCGTAGGGTGAAAACCAGCAAACGTTTAATCTTCTTATTAAACGCTCTTGATGGTTTTCACCCCTCACTCAATGGTTTATAAGGGATTCCATCCCTTAACCATTGTCTTAAAATCTTTACAATGAATTATCATTAAGTTGTCACATAGCTAGCTAAAAGCTAATACAAGTTCATGTAATCTTTTATTTACATACCGCCACATGCAACATTCCTTGTGGCATAATTGTTCTGGCAATGGACAATGCTGCAACTCGAACTCATCTGCATGGACGAATAATCCTTTTCCTGCCAATGTTAATCAATACAATCCTTGGCACCAACCGCCATCTTTTCCTGTCAATGTTGTTGACAACAATCTTGGCACAAGATTAGCTACAATATCAATAGATCCTTAAACAACCTCTACAAATGATCTTTTATCATCTACTCATCTGCATGAGCAAGCATATCATACTATCTAACTAGTACATCTATTCAAGTAGATTCATTCACACTTGTGCATATCTCTCTCTAAGAGATCTAACCATTAGTTTACAAGTTCATGCTTCTTTTAAAACATAAAACACAATGGTCAAGATTTTATCATAGTTCTGCTAACATACAAAGAACACATCACCATATCAAGATGACTGTTCTTTGAGCCATTAGCTAATACTCATATTCCTCTTTTAATATATGCAGTGGACATAGTCTTTTAATGATACAAGCATGAACTAATTTAAGTATTCTTTAACCAAGATACAGAAAAATTAGCCCATCCTTTACCCTATACATTACCACATGCATAGCCTATTCTCTTTACAAAGAGAACATAGAATAATGATACAAGCATGAACTAATTTAAGTATTCTTTAACCAAGAAACAGATAAATTAGCCCATCCTTTACCCTATACATTACCACATGCATAGCCTATTCTCTTTACAAAGAGAACATATAATAATGATCATTCTTCTAACGCATGCACAAAAATTCTTTCTAAAGAATGCAGTTACCTATCTTTAGATCTGGGCGTGAGAATTTCCTTGTGGAGAATTAGGAAAGGGCAGGAAGAATGCGAGACAAACCATTCATGGATGCATTCCAACTTCAACTAAGGTATCAATTCACCCTTTGTGGGGAGAGGCGCCACTCTGTCACAATATTACAGCCATGCTCGTCTTGCTCGATTCCTCCTTCCGAATCGCCTCAATTACTGCGCGTATGCATCAGTGATGTCTCCCTCGTATTCACTCTCTTCAACTGGAAATAAACGCACACACTCCGGAGAGAAATACAATTTGTCCCCAATCAAATCGACTTCAGTTCATCAAAGGATATTTGAAAACCCTTCTATAGGATTATCAACTTTTGTGGCCAATAATCACTGGGAAACTCAACCGCTATCGAATCCTTGCGTTCATATTCTATTACAGAGATATCATATAAATTCAGGGGTAATCATTCTTGTTCAAATAGATTATGATTTATACATCCCAACAACATAACAGGCTCACGGCCTTCCTTAAACGAGTTTCGGTAGCCGCCCCATACTGCAATCTTGCAGAGGGATTCGGAGAACAATCATGGCCTCTGCCACAGAACCTTCATAAAGGAAAACTATCGAAATTTATGCCACCGCTTGTCGCCTTAAGGGCCGGCTTGGCTAGTACATTCGAAATCAAACAATTCTGTATTCCACATTCAGACTGAAGCACTATCGAATGCTGAAATAACCAAACAAGAGCTTACTGTATAATCCTGTGGGATCTCCGCGCCTTCTCCCTCCGCCTCATTCTTACAAGAGAAAATCCCCCTCCAAGGCAACTCCCCGTTCCCTTTCTTGATTTCCCAAATCAGTTCCCCTTTTTCAAGCCGCCATACGCGCCCCCCGTCTGCCATTCTTAATTGACAGCGTTATGGAATCAAGAATTTGTTGAAACTAATTCGTAATTTCTTTAAAAAGAATTACTATTTCATTAATTAATATTTTACGCATAGGGATGTTACATACTCCCCCCCTTAACAGGAACACCGTCCTCGGTGTTTTTCTTTCATTGAGAACTTGCGATTTTACTCATCGTGTTACCATCTAAACCACACAAAATGTGATCCTTTCCTCTTGAAATCAGCGATTCCATTCCAAGAAAAGACGACAAACAAAAATAGTAATGATATAGTCATAAGAAATATCATTAGTTATAAGCATCAATAGTTGCAAAAATATGCAACTTCTAATCGCCACCACGTGGCCCTTATTCATTCATGATAACAATTCTCTGTATCTACTTACCATTACTTACCATCTGTTCTTGAAAATCATGAATACCTTCATGTAAACATTTAATAGTGGTTGGACAACTCTTCAACCTTCCATGGTAAGTAACTCCTGTAATATATGACTAATAATTCAATCACATTAGTCACTATATTTTGAGTCAAATGAAATACTTTTGACTAGCAATCAATTGCAATGTTAGATGCTTTCTAAATCACAGTACTTTTATAAGTACTTAAAGAGCACTAATACTAATCATCAAATGATAAATCACCGTTCCACGTGCATACTGAACGAATTCTTACCAAAGACATCCGCAAAGTACCTCGAGAAGTACCAAAAGAGCACATAATTCTCTAATCATCAAAACAGTCAATCATTGCATCAAGCAAAAACTGTCTTAGCTCCCACTAAGATGTTCATAAAATTAATAATACAATAAAGGAATTAAAATTTCCAATTACTCCTTATTGAACATTAAACTCATTTCCTGTTAAAAGTGCATAACATATTTTACACAACCATATGTAAAATTCATTTTTAACGTAACATATAGCTGATTAGTTAATTCCTTTAGCCATGAAACCACAATGGACTAAAGAATTCCCAACACATGGGAACTGGTTTCCATAACCAAACCGAGTCATCTTCACATCCAGACAGTTTCTTCGATAGAGACCTTACCAGGTCTAACATAGAATCCCACTGGCCAACCAGCTCAAGAATTCTAGGGAGAGGAGATCTGGGCAGACAAGTACCATCAACCCTTCCGGGCAGGTAGCTGCCATCAACCCAACTCCGGGCAGACAAGTACCATCAACCCCTCCGGGCAGGTAATTGCCATCAACCCAACTCCGGGCAGACAAGTACCATCAACCCCTCCGGGCAGGTACTGCCATCAACCCAAGCACTTGCAGGTCCTACTCGACCGCAATCACACTGGTCTCGCCAGTAACGCTATCTGATCCTAACCAGACGTAGCGTGCACAGGAAATTCCTTCCTCTTATGCCATCTGATCCTAACCAGACATAGCATGAATATTTTTCCTTTTCTCTTTCTGCCATCTGATCCTCAAAGTAATTTACACAATGAACCATATGAACATTATCATTAGCACAACAAACATGCATGTATACCATGCATTTACACTTAACCCTCATCATGGGTCCACAACATCAAGATTGATGGGAAACATATCCATCATACACGTTGTATGCATGCAAATTTTCCAAATAACATAATTCATGCATATCACATAACATCATTTTTCTCATTTATAATTGCATTTCATATTGCAGCAATTTATGTGATGAGTTTTCTTGTTGCCGTTAAGCTACCACTACTTAATCCCATCAGCAACGTTAGTTATAAATATGCATCAGTTAACACCTATTCCATTTCCAAGAATGTTCATGCATACAATATTTTCATGTATAAAAGCATATGCAAATACTCATTAATGTATAAATGTCAACAACAGTTGAGTTAATACTCTCAGCATTCCCAATTTTGCCATAGTCTGTTGTTCCAATTCAAATCATCATTAATGGAGTATTATCTTACGTTTACTATGGCTAACTTTAGTCATGCATTGTTAGTGTAATTAAACATAATTTCTCTAACATACAAGAACATAACTCTTACGTCACAATGACTAATCTTTGTGCATACTATTGCTTATCCTATAAGCCCTTTTTTAATGTATGCAACACTTATTCCCTTCACTAGAAGACCACCATCATTTCATACGACAAACCACATGCCTCTTTCTTAAAGGAAGTCATTTTAATCCTCATTTCTCTATCTTCCGATGTGAGGATTTCTCAAGATTCCCTTTCAAGAAATTATTAAAGATATCTATCTTTAGGCATAAAAAAAAAAATTCAAGATACAAAAACAAGGTTTACTTATCCTTTATGTATCAAAATCAAGCAATCAACACAGCTCATTCAACAAGACAATCTCTCCAAGAGATTATTATTTTCAAGGAAGCTAGCATGACCACTTCCTCTAAGTACACACAGACTCATAATTCCAAAATCAAAATAGCTACCAATATGCAAAATGTGTTCTCCTAACACAATTACTTTACTTTAATGCACATAGTTCTTTTCATGCAACAAGTAAGGATTTTGGTTCTTGTATGAACACTATTCTAATGTGTCTTTAAGGAAAGAACCTCTATTTTTATTTTCGAGAAAATTCTCATAAAATCCTGCATCTTCATACATGAAGCATGCATACTCTTAGGATGAGACTATGTTTATGTATATATGTAATATACTCTTTCCTCAAGAAGTTACTTTGGCCATTTTTAGCAAGGATTTTATAGACAAGAGACAAGCATTTCACATACAAGACTCACGTGGAGTCTTCCCAATAAGAACTACTTATTTGCTTTATTAAGAAAGCATACAAAATAATCAATCTTTAATTGCATGCTTTAACACATTTTCTTTACCAAGAAAATCTAGAAAAGAACCATTCTTTTATTGCATGCATTCAAATACTTCCTTTACTAATAAATCATATAAACATTCATATATGTTCTTCAAGTAAGTGAACAAGACACTTATCTTATCCTTGGGTCAACATGCATAACTTAACAAGTTAAACTACCCTTACCGGAAGCAATTGCTCTACTTATGCAATTAGAAACATAATCTCCCAAGTGTCACACATGCACCAGAGTTACCACTTGATGCTAGATGCAACAAATATCATAACACTACTATGTATCCATTTCAGAATAACGACTTCAAGGAGACATTACAAAAATCATTAACATCAATACACTATAGTTATCATTTACCAACTCCTTAAGCATGGTTAAAGGAATACTCACATGCACATCAAGCGCTATCTAATCATTCCCAGACTTAGAGTCTTTTGCAAGATTCTGACACCCAAAGCTGGCGCTATCTGGTCATCACCAGACTTAGCGATTTCTTTTCCCATCTCCGTCTGTCCCTGCAGCACGGTCTTCTTCCTTCTCCTTGCTTCCTTTTCCTTTGGAAGCATCTATAGCTGGGGAAGGTAGTTAGAGTTTACTGACAACTGTATTAACACAGGTAGTCTATTTATGAATAATTATCACATGTAATTATACCATGAATGGGTCCAAGAAATGTTACTCACTGAACATGCTTCTACAATTAACTTCACACTGGAATGCAACATGCATAAGAAATCCATCATTCCCATAGTAGAGATAAATTCAACCATCATTAAATCGAGGCTCCAATGATTTTTACCTCTCAACAAGTAATGATAAACACATACCATGCTAATGGATTTCACTTAATTAGAGGGTAATCATCATTAAATCTATTAAGACATGAGCATATACTATTCATCATGCATTCTCATGGTGAATAAAGTTAAGAACTCTTCTCATAAACAACTAGAACTATAGCACAGAGAGAGTAAGAATCTTCACACACACATTCCATGCATGTGACATCAATCAACTTCACTTATTTACGAATTGTAGCAATCTTAGTCCAATTCAATTAATGCATATAAGTTCTATGGGTTAGTCATACAACACTAACCAATCTCAACTACCAATTGTCTTCATGCATCCATGACAAGACTGAATCAAAAGTTAGTTATGACAATCAAGTCTCGCTGCTTGACTCATTGCATGTTTTCAGTATCTAAAGGGGTTCTTCTAATGTCCTTTTTAAAACAATTTTTCATTCTATTCAAGGATGTTTCCCCAATTTATATTCATGCATTTGCTCATTCATTGTAACTTCAATTTTGTTCATTAAATACATCATTGTTATTGCCATATTTGCAAATCAAACTTGGTAGTTGATTGTCACTTTCGTCAATGAGTGTTCAATATCGTTCTTAAGTGTAATGAGTACTCAATATTGTTCTTAAGTACGACAAAAGTTTTCATTGTCTTTTCCTCATCAGGAATCCAATGTTATGAATGTAATTATGCAACAACTTATCACTTATTTCTCAAGGAAGTTATAAACACGAATCACACCCATCATGCCAAAAGTAGTGTACGACATAAATGAATATGCGACTGATTAAACTCATACCTGAGTTAATGCCTACTGATGGCGTACCTCAATATCCTTTCCGCTTACCAATTCCCAAAGGCGCCAGTACTGCAACCTTTAGCTCTGATACCACTTGTCACATACCCCGATAACCTCGCAGGCAAAAGTAGGGAGTTAGAATTTTTCGTACAAATTACCACAAGTAATTAACCAATTCACAACTCCTCAATTCATTATTAACCATTAAATATAATATTCATTGGTGCAAGTAAATTGCCATCAAAGACAGTAAGTTTCATAAGCATTGCATAATCTTTAATCATCACTGAAATAACATAAACTGTCTCATGAATCCATGCATCCATTTCTTGATAACCTTAACATATTAGATAATCATACAATCTAATAAAGAACCATCAACATCAAGGATTCAACATCATCCATCTGACACAAAAGGCAATCACATCAATCACACCATTGAACACGGAAATACCCTGGAAACCCCGTAGGGTGAAAACCAGCAAACGTTTAATCTTCTTATTAAACGCTCGTGAGGGTTTTCACCCCTCACTCAATGGTTTATAAGGGATTCCATCCCTTAACCATTGTCTTAAAATCTTTACAATGAATTATCATTAAGCTGTCACATAGCTAGCTAAAAGCTAATACAAGTTCATGTAATCTTTTATTTACATACCGCCACATGCAACATTCCTTGTGGCATAATTGTTCTGGCAATGGACAATGCTGCAACTCGAACTCATCTGCATGGACGAATAATCCTTTTCCTGCCAATGTTAATCAATACAATCCTTGGCACCAACCTCCATCTTTTCCTGTCAATGCTGTTGACAACAATCTTGGCACAAGATTAGCTACAATATCAATAGATCCTTAAACAACCTCTACAAATGATCTTTTATCATCTACTCATCTGCATGAGCAAGCATATCATACTATCTAACTAGTACATCTATTCAAGTAGATTCATTCACACTTGTGCATATCTCTCTCTAAGAGATCTAACCATTAGTTTACAAGTTCATGCTTCTTTTAAAACATAAAACACAATGGTCAAGATTTTATCATAGTTCTGCTAACATACAAAGAACACATCACCATATCAAGATGACTGTTCTTTGAGCCATTAGCTAATCCTAATATTCCTCTTTTAATATATGCAGTGGACATAGTCTTTTAATGATACAAGCATGAACTAATTTAAGTATTCTTTAACCAAGATACAGAAAAATTAGCCCATCCTTTACCCTATACATTACCACATGCATAGCCTATTCTCTTTACAAAGAGAACATAGAATAATGATACAAGCATGAACTAATTTAAGTATTCTTTAACCAAGAAACAGATAAATTAGCCCATCCTTTACCCTATACATTACCACATGCATAGCCTATTCTCTTTACAAAGAGAACATATAATAATGATCATTCTTCTAACGCATGCACAAAAATTCTTTCTAAAGAATGCAGTTACCTATCTTTAGATCTGGGCGTGAGAATTTCCTTGTGGAGAATTAGGAAAGGGCAGGAAGAATGCGAGACAAACCATTCATGGATGCATTCCAACTTCAACTAAGGTATCAATTCACCCTTTGTGGGGAGAGGCGCCACTCTGTCACAATATTACAGCCATGCTCGTCTTGCTCGATTCCTCCTTCCGAATCGCCTCAATTACTGCGCGTATGCATCAGTGATGTCTCCCTCGTATTCACTCTCTTCAACTGGAAATAAACGCACACACTCCGGAGAGAAATACAATTTGTCCCCAATCAAATCGACTTCAGTTCATCAAAGGATATTTGAAAACCCTTCTATAGGATTATCAACTTTTGTGGCCAATAATCACTGGAAACTCAACCCGCTATTGAATCCTTGCGTTCATATTCTATTACAGAGATATCATATAAATTCAGGGGTAATCATTCTTGTTCAAATAGATTATGATTTATACATTCCAACAACATAACAGGCTCACGGCCTTCCTTAAACGAGTTTCGGTAGCCGCCCCATACTGCAATCTTGCAGAGGGATTCGGAGAACAATCATGGCCTCTGCCACAGAACCTTCATAAAGGAAAACTATCGAAATTTATGCCACCGCTTGTCGCCTTAAGGGCCGGCTTAGTACATTCGAAATCAAACAATTCTGTATTCCACATTCAGACTGAAGCACTATCGAATGCTGAAATAACCAAACAAGAGCTTACTGTATAATCCTGTGGGATCTCTGCGCCTTCTCCCTCCGCCTCATTCTTACAAGAAAAAAATCCCCCTCCCAGGCAACTCCCCGTTCCCTTTTCTTGATTGCCCAAATCAGTTCCCATTTCTCACGCCGCCATACGCGCCCCCGTCTGCCATACTTAATTGACAGCGTTATGGACAATCAAGAATTTGTTGAAACTAACTCGTAATTTCTTTAAAAAGAATTACTATTTCATTAATGAATATTTTACGGATAGGGATGTTACATAGAGTAAGATTTGCATATGGTAACGTAATGAAGAATGTGTTTAATTTTTAAGAATTAGATTTTTTTTTATTATTATAAAAGAGATTTGGCACATATTTATAAGCTAAAATTATTATTAACAGATATTTTGGAATAGGGCATAATTATTAAGTAGATGGTAAAGATTTAACCTCTATGGAATATTTTTAATAGTATACATCAATTTCCAAAATAGTTATGTTTCCTTTTAATTAAATTCATTGATTAAAAAAAATGTCAAGTGTCATATGAAATGAGTTAAGGTTATTTGAGCATGTGGTATTGCTAGGACATGGTATAGGACTATGGTATTGTAACTAATCCTATTTACGGATTAAAATTTCCATGATAAATGGGTTGAATGTATATATGTTTAACTTCTATATTAATTCATTTTATCATGTTAAGCATAATCATTATTATGCATTTTATGTTATAATTTAGTTAATTATGTTTTTTTAATTTTAGCAACTTGAGATGTATGATGAAGTAAGCGTTTTGATGCTTATTATGGATTGATGCTTACTAGTTTTCTATTGGAATTGCTAGTTAGTTTCACAATTTAACTATAATATGTGCACACATATATGTACATACCCATGAACTATGCAAGATTCTTAATTCAATTACTTACTAACTAGCATAACCATATAAATTAAATAAAACACTTATTTCATTATACATCTCATATTGCCAAAGATTAAAAAATCATAAAATTAACTAAATTATAACTTCAATAATTAACTATAAAAAGAATTAATATATGAATTAAATTTATATGCATTTAAAAAATATGTAACAAGATTATTAACTATGGAGAATTATCCCCACTTTACAATGAAACTTTTAACATGTAAATAGACTTTGTTACAATACTATGGGCCAATTCCATTTCTTACTAATACCACATGCCCAAGAAACCATAACTCATGTTCATATGACATATTTTAAGCTAATCAATTTGATAGAAAGGATATAACTATTTTTGAGATAAATCTCAACCTTTGTGACTACTATTATGAATATTCTAGAATATTTTGTGGAGGTAAAAATTTATCATCCACAAAAATATTGAAAATCCACATAACACTTATCTACAACCCAGTATGGGGGTAATATGTAAGTATGTTTCCAATAAAATAATAATAATAATAATAATAATGTCCACTCAAAACTAAAATGAAAATAACCAAAAAAAACTACAATCCAATTTTAATTTAATATTTGCAAATCGAATAAAAAACATATCCTATGGATATATTGAAATCTTTAAAGGCATATTTGTAAAATTTGAAAATATTAATTTGATGTAGTTTTATTATAAATTTTGATCATGTCATGTAAAAGCCATCATTAAATCAAATATTAATATTGAAAGATTAATATTATTATTAAATCTAATATTAATATTACTATATTATAATATTAATATTATTAGATTTAATAATATCTTATTAATACAATATTAAATTTGTTATATTATAATATATATTAATATATTATGATATATATTAACTCTAAATATTTATGGAGAGAAGAACAAAGACATAGAGTGATAGAGGGAGTGACAATGGAGAGATGAAGATAAACTAAAGGAGAGGGGAGAGGAGGAAAGAAGAGAGCGAGGAGAGGAGTGAGAGAGGGAGAGAAGAGTAAGAGAGAGAGAGAGGGAGATATAAAGATGGAGGGGAGAGAGAGGCGAGAGGAAAGGAGATAGTGACCGGGTTGGAGGGTAGAGAGAGAGAGAGAGATGGGGGGAGAGATAAGGAGGTAGGAGATAAAGGGAGAGAGAGGATTTGAGAGAGGGAGGGACAAAGAGATGGTGTTGGAGGGAGAGAAAGGGAGGGAAGAAGAAAGACATAGACAGAGAAAAGTAGAGAGAGAGGAAGCGACAAGGGAGAGATGGAGAGAGAGAGTGTATGTTTAGGGGTGAGATAGAGAGCTAAAGAATGAGAGATGGAGAGAAGGGGAGTAGAGAAGTAGAGAGGGAGGGAGATATTGACATAGCTGGAGAGAAAGAGAGATGGGGGGAGAGACAGTGGGAGGTGGGAGAGAGAAGAAGGAAGAGAGAGAGGACGTGAGAGAGAGAAGGAGAGAGGGAGGGAGAGACAGTGGGAGGTGGGAGAGAGAAGAAGGAAGAGAGAGAGGATGTGAGAGAGAGAAGGAGAGAGGGAGGGAGAGAAATAGATGGAGTTGGAGGGGGGGAGAGGGAGGTAAGAAGAAAGACATAGAGAGAAAGGTGGAGAGAAAGAGAGCGAGTAATAAGGGAGATGGAGAGAGGAGATTATGAGGGAAGACAAATAGAAGGGGGAAGAGAGGGAGATAAGGGAAGAGGGTGGGAGAGATAAATAGATATGGAAAAAAATTATGTATGTTTTGGGGGTGATATAGAGAGACAAAGGGTGATAGATATATAGATGGAAGGTGAGAAGAGGGAAGAAGAGAGAGATAGATAATGGGAGGGAGAGATATATAGATGTGGAGAGAGAGAATGTGCGTGTTTGGGGGCTGACATAGAGAGACAAAGAAGGAGAGATGGAGGGAAATATAGATATAGATGGAGGGAGAGAGAGGGAATAAAATTTATTGCACTAGATGCATTGATTTTAGTGTAGATGGTGATTTCTAATCATATTTGATTACTTGCACTAGATGTATTAATTGCAGTGTAGATGTGGATTTCTAATTATATTTGATTATTTGCACTAGATGCATTGATTTCATTGTAGATGTTGATTTTTAATCTTATTTGATTGTTTGCACTAGATGCATTGATTCTAAACAATGCAAAACCATGAAATGGGAACTGTAAAATAAAAACGAGAACTCTAGCCAAAAAACATGAAAAAACAACCTGAAAACGAAAAGTGATGATGTTGGAATAACATTATTTTTTTAATTTTTTTTTATTTGGGGTAAATTTTCAACGTTTTTTAAAAATTGCAGTAAAAGCTAATAAAAGCCAATTTTTTTTGTGCAAAAAGCACCCTGAAAACAAAAAGTGTTTATGCTAGAATAACATTTTTTTTCAATGGAAATTTTCAACATTTTTCCGCAATGGCATTAAGGATAAAATGTCATGACTCCGAAAAACCTTAAAATCCAATGATTTTCAGACATGACATTAAAGATAAACTATCACGTCTTTGAAAAGTCTTAAAATTCCAACAATTTTTAGCCATGGTGTTAAAGATAAAATACTTATAACTGTTTTCAACCAGAACATTAAAGATAAAATATTATGACTCAAAAAAATCTTAAAATTTTGACAAATTTTCAACCGTGGAATTAAACCAAAGATCATGGCTACTAAAAACCTTAAGTTTTCAACATATTTCAACCATGGCATTATGAAAATAATTTATGACTAAAAAAACTTAAAAAATGAACTCTTGAATGAAGGAGTCATTATACCAAGAATAATTTCCTTTTTAAATGCTGGAAGTATAACAATTTAAAAATCATAGCCTAAAACAACTTGACACATTGCAACAAAAATTTAAAAACCAACCATCACATTGACACATAGTGTAGGCGAACTCTACTCATTGTAATGAATGCTTAAAGATCCACCATGAAATTGACACATTGTGGGGGAAAATTCGATCTATTATAACAAAAAATTTAAAATCAACTATCAAATTGACACATAATGAGATCAGGGTGTTAGTCAAGGATTGGCAAGGACCCTGCAGGAAAAAATAAAATAAAATAAATAATAATAATAATAATAATAATAATAATAAAAATAAATAAATATATAAAAAATAAAAATGAAAAATACAAAACAAAATTAAAAACATTGAAAAAAAACTAAAACTAAAACAAAAAAAACACAAAAAGTTAAAAAAAAATAATAAGTAGTAAATAAAAATATATATTAAAACATAAAAAAAATTAAAAACATGACCCCAAAAATTAAAATATTAAAAATAACAAAAACGAAAACAAAAACATGTTTAAAAAAAAACAATAACAAGTAAATAAAAATGTATATTCAAAAAAATAATAAATAAATAAAAATAATATCATACATAAAAATGTAATAAAAAACAAAATTAACTTATAAACAAATATATATAGAAGGGTGCGCGAGGCCGCCCTCGCCAGAAGACTGAATCGATTTGTCATTAAAAATCTATTGTTGTAGCGTTTATCTCATTATAGGTAGTGGGTTGAGTCAGGAGGCATTTCTGACCACTCACCTATCTACCTGGAAGTATATGGTCCGCCGACCAAACCAAGGTCCCATTTCAAGTTCAACCCTATTTGGCTCCAAGATCCCTCCTACATTGAGCTAGTCACTAATTACTCGACTCAAAACCCACCCTCTCAGTATCATACCTGGGCTGAAGGTTTTTGTCAAAACCTTCTTCAGCTCAAGAAGCTCACTATCAAGTGGGCCAAGGATAAACAACAGAAGGATAACCATATCCTTTCCTCTGTGGAAGCAACCTTGGCACACCTTAACGATGAAAACAACAAGGGTTTCATGAGTGCTGAAGCCAAATCCAACCTGATTGAACTTGAAAGCAAAAGATAAAAAATCCTGAAGGATCGGGTGGAAACCTGGAGACTCAAGAGTTGTGCTATTTGGCTCAAAGGAGGGGATGAGAACACTAGATACTTCCAAAAATTTTCCAAAGGAAGGAAAACCTCCAATACTATCTGGCAACTGCCCACCCATGATGGAGAATCTGCGAAAACCTTCCACCAGATCTCATAGCTAGGCATATCACACTTTCAACAGCTTTTTAAGGAACCTCCTATTTCAAACCTGGCTGAGATCATTCGAGTAGTAGGGCATTTCCCAAGATTTTTCAACCAGGAGACAACCGATGAGATCACTTCACCTATCACCAGAGATGAACTTGAAGGGACTTTAAAATGGTTCCAGAAAGATAAAAGCCCTGGGCCGGATGGTTGGCCTATTGAATTTTACCTTGCATTCTTTGAAATCATCGGGAACGACCTTCTCAATGTAGTCGAAGAGTGCAGGACATCTGGAAGAATGTATGAAGCCATCAATACCACTTTCATTGCTCTCATCCCGAAATCGGACTCCCCTGCATCTTTCAATGATTTCTGCCCCATCTCACTCTGCAATACATTATACAAAATCATTGCTAAGATCATTGCAAATCGGCTTCGTCCCATTCTATCCCACCACATCTCCCATGAGCAATTTGATTTTATCCATAATAGGCAGATCCATGAAGCCATAGGCACAGCCTACGAATCCATTCACTCTATCAAATTTAAGAATCTGAAAACATTATTCTCAAGATCGATCTTGCCAAGGCCTTTGATCGAGTAAGCTGGCTATTCATAAAGATGATCCCGATCTACTTAGGATTCCCTATAGCTTTCACAAACTAGATTATCTGCTGCATAAACTCAACCTCCTTCAACGTTCTAATTAATGGCTCGGCATCCCATTTCTTTCATGCAAAACGAGGGCTAAGGCAGGGGTGTCCTCTGTCACCTCTACTGTTCCTTTTAGTGATGGAAAGTCTCAGTAGGCTCATCGCCTCGACAAAAAGGGAGGGTGGACTAAAAGGCCTAAGAATGAACGAGCTCTGCCACCTCACTCACCTGCTCTTTGTTGATGATGTCTTGATCTTCCTTGATGGCATCATTAGGGACTCGGGTTCCTTCCATGAGATCCTCACCCTCTTTGAAAACGCTACAGGTATGGCTGCAAATCAGACAAAATCTACGATTACTCTGACCCATACTACCCCACAAGAGGTCAGAGCTGCCCAAATGTACTTTCATTACATTCCCCACAACCTCTCAGATGGTCTCAAATACTTGGGTTTCCGGATAAAGCCCCACAGCTATTGGATTGCCGACTGGATCTAGTTAGTGATAAAACTGGAGAAGAGGTTGAAAATTTGGAATCACAGATTACTCTCTAGAGCAGGGAGACTTGTCCTAATTAAATCTGTTCTGGAAGCCACCCCGGTATATTGGATGTCTCTTGCCTGGATCCCTCGGGGAATACTCAGCCGCATACAACAGATATGTTGCCGATATCTATGGAATGGCCACAAGGAAGGTAAAACTTTTGCTTGGGTAAGCTGGAAGAATATTACTCTGCCTAAGAAATGGGGGGGATGGGGGTTAAATATCTGTGTAATTTTGCTCAAGCTCTCGCAGCCAAGATGAGCTGGTTCTTCTCACTGCAAAAAACCTCTGGACGACTATGACATACCACAAATACATATGGCCTCAACAGATTATGGATTGGGTCTGTCATCAAAACTGGCCTCGTGGGGGCATATCCATTGTATGGAAAACAATTTTACAAACAATGCCTTTTATCAGAGCTGGCTTGGCATGGCGCATCAACAATGGTTCCTCTGTGCGACTTGGCATTGATCCTTGGATAGGTGGGGGTTACAGATACCTCCTGCCCACGGACCTCATACAACATATTAATCATCGAAATATCATGACAATCGCTCAAATTACTGATCAAGAGCACAACACCATTTTTAGTCAATGCTGGTACTCTGCTCAAGAACTAAACATTCCTATACAGTGGTAGCACACATGGGATTTATTTCTCGGGGCACTATCCGAAGCACATATATTCCTCAATAAGGACCCTGATGTTTAATACTAAATAAAAGACATTAAAATAAAAAAATAAATAATATATTAAAATGAAATTAAAAACATAAAAGAGAATAAAAAATTGAGATTAATTGAGGTTTTAAAAATATTAATAATGGTTTAAATATTTTTTTATTGTTTAAAAAATATTAAAAAAAAAACTCTCCCTCGGGCCATGTTGTTTTTTTTTTTTTTAAATATTATTTCTTAATTATTTTTATGTGTTTAAAAAAATTTCTTTAGTTTTATTTTAATGTTTTTTTTTCGAGAAAAAGATTAATATGCATATATATATATATATATATATATATATATATATATATATATATATATATATATATATATATATATATATATATATATATATATCTATATCATTTTTAATGTTTTTATTATTATTTAATTGTATTTCTTTTTATGTTTTTAATTTTTTTTTTTTTGGAAAAAGTCATAATTTCCATTAATAAAGATGAAAATTACATTTTGTATATGCACAAGCATTACTTTGATATGGCACTGCCTTTCCAACCAAAAATGAAAGAAACTGTGCATTCCTCCTCGCAGGGAGTCCATGTAATTCAAAAAAACTTATAATTTAAAACTTTTTGTCCTCTTCTCAGAGGGATAAAGAGTAACCGATGACTATTTACAATATAACAAAAATATAAGGTTTATCATCAAAACTAAGTTAAAACTTTTTCATTTCCATGTTGCTATTATAGTGCTTCAGGGTCTACAAATGGCCTGTAATAATGATGATACACGACCCCATCCAAATCTTTGCAGATCATCCAAGAGTTGTCGTCCCGGATCGCTGCTTCTTTGGATAGGAATTCAGCAGAGGTGTTCCGCTCCTCGTGATGTGAGCATCCCCTATGGCCGCCCGTGCTCTGGTTAGAGGCGGAGAGGGAGGCCGGAGAGGAGCCTTCCCATGCTTCTTCCTTTGGTCTTTCTTGTGAATCTTGTCCACATCGGTCAGTTCTAGAGGGCACGAAACTTCCTTTTCGATAGTAGATGGAGGTTCCTCCCATGGAGAACGATTTTCTTGCATGTTTTCCACCAGCAATTGAACTCACTTATTGACCAGAGGGAAATCTTTGTACACGTGGCCCACTTTATGGCAGCGTCGACATCTATATGGGATGCCCTCGTAATCTAGAGGCTGCTTTCGAGTGAAGGACCTCCATTGAATCGT
This sequence comes from Pinus tabuliformis, assembly GCA_031772625.1. Lineage (NCBI taxonomy): Eukaryota > Viridiplantae > Streptophyta > Pinopsida > Pinales > Pinaceae > Pinus > Pinus tabuliformis. The sequence goes on from CM062820.1 coordinate 330,131,630, forward strand.
TATGTATTCTTGCAGACCTCCTCGAGTATCCATATGAACCAATATCCTCGCAAAGGCCATCTTTCTTGTGGACAGATATGACTTGTCTGATTCCATATAAGAGCCAATGGAATTCCCTATTCGTCTGAATATGTCCTCCAACCAAAAATGCACAGGGAAGCCAGGTATTCTTACCCAGATCGGCTCGACTACGAGCTACTCCATGTCCGGGTCGAAAAGAGGGGACCGTCGGTTCAACAGGACCGGGGCATGTTCAAAATGCCAATACGACGAGAGTACCCAATTCGTGAGATCGGGCCTGGAGAATCTAAGAGCAAACCAACCTTTACGAATGTTTGCACAGTAGGTAGATCTGCTAGGTGGTTCCCCCAGACCTCCAAAACCCAAGATTTCAAATGGGTTGCTGTGTAGTTGCGTCCCCTTATTCTGCCAACCAGTACCCTATCAACAAAATCCATGGTCTCTCTCAGCCGAATGTCTTCCTCCAATCTGAGGAATGTGTCTACCTCCTTTGTTATAAATCACCAAGTCTTTTTTGCAGTCCTCTCCTCAACTGTAGGATTCTCACGACCATCTGAAGAGTGCTGCTGGATGGGGGGATTCACTAGGGGGAATGAAGCAGTGGGGAGACTTTCCGCGAGGTGGTGGGGGGGGGGATACCAGTGAAACTGCCAGAGGGGGGAGGGGAAGTGCACGGCGAGGTCAGAGGAGTCGAGGATGTTGGAGGGGCACAGGGGGAGGGTGGGTTTACGGAAAAACCGGGGTGAGAAAAATGACTAGGGGCCAGGGAAGGAGGGTTAGGGTTTAGGCAACCTGTAGCAAACCCTAGGGACGTCGGGGACGATGGGGGAGTTGAGAGCGACGACCAGGCAGGAGGGTCATCCGGCAAGACAATTTGGTGGTCTGGTGGTCCAGAGAGTGCGGGGAGTCCAGAGATGGTCTCGTGAAAGTCTTCACTAAATGAGATGGTCCCTAACTTAGTAGGTTTCGAGGTCATCCAAATAGTGTCCTCCACTATTTCTTCCTCCGAATAATCAACCATATCTAGGTCCATTGCTATCTGGGTAAAAGTAAGACGACAGTTGCCTTGGTAATCACCAGAGGGAGGAGCAGCAAAGCGACAGAAACCGGCAAGAGAAGCCAGAGGTCAAACAACAATGTCGAAGAGTGGGAACGGGCGATCAGGTAAATGAAGACAGAGTAAAAACCCCAAAACAGACCATGGTAAAAGGTAAAAAATATTGCACGTGCGATGATGGGGATGTGTACATTACAGGTACAAAGATCTGCGTCCACGATGCTGCTAGCCATGATCGCCTACAAAACTAGCCAACGCCTCCATTTCCCGCTCCCATCTTCCTTCTTCTCTTCTTCTCCTTTTTAATTTTTATTTGAAAGGGTTTTGTTTTTTTTTAAATGGTATGTTTTATTTTTTTAACGTTTATTTTGTTATTTTGATTTAAAATTTTATCTGAATCATTTCCAATTTTTTTTATTCAATTTTTTCATAAAGATCTTTTTTTTAACATGCCATTTTTAGCGAAAAGGTCCTGAAATACGTATTTCTTAATTATATCTATATGAAAAATGTGTATTTTTTGTCCAATGTTTAAAATTATTATTTTTTAGTAACAATTTTTTATGTGTACTGAAGTATTAATTAATCAACTTTAAAACAAAATGTGCATACTTATAACCTAAGAAAAATTAAAGTGTCAAAAATATGCCTTAAAAAAATATATATTGATGCTTTTCAAAATCTGCATGAAAATCACCAACATTTAAAAAAAAATCCTTATTTAATACATTAGAAAATTTAAACTGTCAAAAATAAGCCCTCTAAAAAAAGGGGTTGATGTTGCATCAACACTTTTCAAAATAAACATGAAAATCACTAACATTTGAAAAAAAATGTTCATACTTGATACATAAGAAAATTTAAAGTGTCAGAAATATGCTCCAAAGATAAAGTTGTATTCTGAATCAACTGTTTTTAAAATCGGATGATTTTTACTACCTCAAAAAAATGGGTACTTGGTATAGTTCTCGTTTGATAACTTACATTGTTTTTAGTGTACATGGTGATTTTTAATCCTATTTGATTGCTCTCCTACCTCCGTCTCTCCCCCCCCATCACACAGACACACACACACTCGCTCTCTCTTTTCCCTCCAAACCTATCACTATATCCCTCCCTCTCTCCTTCTTTATCCCCCTCCATCTTTGTGTAGATGGAAGGTGAAGAGAGGGAAGAAGAGAGAGATAGGGAGAGGGAGGCGGCAAGGAGAGATAGAGATATATATAGAGAGGGAGAGAAGGAGAGCATGTGTGTTTGGGGGGGTGAGATAGAGAGACAAAGAAGGAGAGATGGAGGGAGATATAGATATAGATGGAGGGTAAGATAGGGAAGAATATTTCTTGCACTAGATTCATTGATTTCAGTGTAGATGGTGATTTCTAATCCTATTTGATTGTTTGTGTTAGATGCATTGATTTCAGTGTAGATGTTGATTTCTAACTATATTTGATTCCTTGCACTAGATACAATGATTTCAATGTATTTGTTGATTTATAATCCTATTTGATTACTTGCACTAGATGCATTGATTCCAATGTAGATGTTGATTTCTAATCCTATTTGATTTCTTGCGCTAGATGCATTGATTTTAGTGTAGATGTTGATTTCTAATCCTATTTGATTGCTTGCGCTAGATGCATTGATTTCAGTATATATGATTATTTCTAATCCTATTTGATTGCTTGCATTAGATGCATTGATTTCAATGTCAGTTTTGTTTTCTAATCCTATTTGGTTTCTTGCATTGGATGCATTGATTTCAATGTCGGTGCTGTTTTCTAATCCTATTTGGTTTCTTGCATTGGATGCATTGATTTCAATGTCGTTGTTGTTTTCTAATCTTATTTTATTGCTTGCATTATATGCGTTGATCCCAGTGTAGATGTTGGTTGCGCCGAGAGGCGCTCTACAACCCAGTATAAGGTAAATGTGTAGGTGTAATGTAAGTATGTAAACAATTTTAAATGTCGGCTCAATTAAAAAAATAAAATGTTAAAAGTGATATCGAGGATGAGTGTAAACATTTAAATGTTGGCTCAATTAGAAATAAAAAATAAAATAGTAAACAAAAAGTTAAAAGTAATATAAAGCCTAGGATGAGTGTAAACATTTACATGTTGCCTCAATTAATATTAAAATGTTAAAAGTAATAAAAAATAAGATTCAATTTGTTATATTTTGATTTTTTTATTAACTTATGAATATAATTTGTTACAAACCATGGCTTATCAATACCACATGCAAACAAAATGTAACTTATTTCACAGGCAAAATATGTTATAACAACATGACAAGATTCTTAACCATGGATATTCACCCCCACTTTATCACGGATTTAACTTGTAAATAGGATTTGTTACAATACCATGTGATCTAGGTGGATCTTTAAAAAGTACTTGTGGCATGATAAAAAGGCTTAAAACACAAAGTGGCAGAATTTGGATAAAATTAGCATCAGATTGAAGTGCTCTTCCTCCTGATTCTAATGAGGCGAATGATACTCGAATCTGAGCTCATATGAAGAAGTTAGAGCAAGTCAAAGTTCAGGTTTGACTTGGACAGGTGGCAGGAGAAGGCAATGTGGCATAATTCTTTGGTGAATGGGGAAGTGCCAAGTGGCATGCCGCCATTGGTCCTACATTTCGAAATCGCAGATTGGAAGAGGTCAGCGGTAAAGAATCGGCCCCTGTAGGATCAGGGTTGCGATGCAGTCGCACATTGCAAAGAGGAAGAGTTATAGAATCGGTCCTCGGCAGTCAGGGATGCGATTTTGATATCGCAATTATATATCGCACATATTGCATTCACAAACCATAAGTCCTGCTGGTTCCCACCGATTGTGATGGTTTTCGGATCCAATATATTATACATTATGTTTAATAGCCTGTCGAGTCCGCCGTTATCGCAGGTCGCTTGTCGCAAAGGTCGGGACTGTCCACCGATTGAAACCACCGATTGTGATTTGCCATGAGACTATCTGCATCGATGGGTTATTGCCACCGATGTTAAAACCGTTGGGTAAAGGAATTAACGTGCAGTTAAGATGTTTATGCTATGTTTAAACAGATTGTTACCATGTACTATTCCAAGCCCGAGATCCTCTAGTGGAAAAGAATCGTTGCTAAAATTGTCCTCTGTTGGAACTGCCCGGGATTGAGGAATAAATCGATCAAGGTTATATAATGGATGGTCTATACAGGGAAAAAGGAGGAGACTTGCTCGATAGTTTAGAACACATTGCGTGCAACAGTAACCTAACTTGGCAGTAGGCCGAAACCTCACCTTGAGCAGTAGGGAGGTTCCTAGAAGGTGCAAAAGCTTCATTTCTCCGAATTAGGTGTTTGGATAGGTAGTTTTGCATGATTTTTCACCAGGATTTCAATGGTACTGTCTGTTTCTAAAGTTGGGCTCTCCATTCTTCGTCCATATTCCAGCTTGGAGGTATAAGGATTGTAAATGAATGTTGCTTGTACTTTTATCTCTTTTTATGCCACTTAATGAATGAAGGCCTCCCCACTATTGAGAAGGACCCAGAGATGCATTTCAAATTGGATGAACTTTTTAATCAAATATTTGTGTCATGGTTTTATGTTTATCTTGTTATTTCCGCATTGTTTTATGTGATTTTAGGTTCCATGCTTAATAAAATTTGTTTCCTATAATTTTGATGCATCTATAAGTAAAAGATCATGGATCAAGCTTGGTATCAGAGCGAGTATTTGTCGATGTGAATTGCATGAGTATATGCTAACCTGGAACAAGCTACGAAAAGGTGAAGGAAATCTTGAGTCCTTTGATCCTGAAGCAGGATGTGCACAATGAAGAAGAAACATGGCAAATGAAGAAGCTCGTTGGGAAGAGGAACAAAATTTCTGCAAGGTATTCTACAATATGGCAAAGAAAGTGGACAAGTTGTTTTCAGAGTATGAGAAGGCACTTGGGCACGAGAAGGAAGATGTCGATGACAATAGATCAACAAATCATGAAGGTGGTGGAGAAGAGCCTCCTCCCTCTCCTTCTTCAAGTGATAGTTCTCATCACTCTAATCGAGATTCCAAACATACATCTAAGAAACCATTCTTCAAGCTAGATGTAAAGTTTGACCTACCCATGTATAATGGAGAGTGTAGTGCAGAAAAACTTAATAATTGGATAAGACAAATATAGGTTTTCTTCCAGATTCAGTAGATTGAAGAAGATGAGGCAAAGGTACAATTAACATCTCTTCGGCTGAGTGGCACTGCTCTCATTTGGTGGGAGATCAAGTTGTAGAAGGGCAGCAAAAAGTTGGGTAACCTTCTTTCCTCTTGGTCCAGTTTTATTTCTAAATTGAAAGACCAATTTTACCCTTTGGGTTATAAACAAAAGACACTAACGGAATGGAAATATCTAAGGAAAGGTAAAGGCCAAAATGTGAAAATCTTCACTGAATAATTTCAGAAGCAAGCATTGAACTTAGGCATCTCATTAGATTCGCCCGAGACTGTAACTAAATATGTTAGTGTGCTACATAGTTACATAAGACACTCACTGTTATTGTTCGAGCCTACTACGATTGATGCAGCCAGCGTAAAGGCCATTCATCTTGAAATCCAAAGCAAGAATGACAAAGATCATCAAGCCAAGAAAACATCGTTCAAACCTTAGCATGGAAAATTCCAGGAGAAAGGCAAGGGGAAGGATAAGAAGACCGTCACAGCCAAGAAAGAGGACGAAGCAACGCCATCTTGCACGCATTGCAAGAGAGAAGGTCATTGAGGACCACTATTGGAAGCTACATCCAGGGCTGAGGCCAAAGAGATTCAGCGGAAAGGGCAAAAAGAAGATAGTGGCAATGGTGCAGTAGGACCTTGGATCAGATTTCGGTGATGAGACATTGATCACAGCTATGGGCGCAAGAGGTACTCTTTCTGTTAATAATAATTATGATTTGATTGCAAGTACTAGTTCTTTAAATGAACCTGTAAGTAATGAACGAAGGAGAACTGAATTATTCCACATTAGGGTTATTATAAAACACACAAAGGTGGAAACTTTGTTTGATTCAGGTTCCCAAGCAAATTTAATCTCAAAGTCCTTAGTTAAAAAGTTAGGCCTTGAAACTAAGCCTCATCTAAGTCCATACCCGCTTGGTTGGGTAAGAGATAAAGAAAAAATACAACTAATAAAGCAGTGTAGGGCCATATTTATTATTGCTTCCAAATTAGTTAAAGAGGTAGAGTTAGATATTGTACCTTTGGATATATGTGGAATCATCTTGGGAAGTCTGTATCTATATGACAAAAAACCAGTTTTCTTTCGGCATGAAAATAAATACCACCTCACGAAGGATGGGGTAGAATATATAGTCAGAGCTCATCATATGAAAGTCAGTGCTAGCCTTGTAAGTGCAAGACAGATTAAACGAATGGTTAATTCCAGCAAAGGGTGCATGCTCATGGTGGTGAGAGAAAAAGAGACCAAGATGGCTGATGCTTTCAAAGGTTGTGATCCTGACAGGAGAAAGAATTGTTAGAAATTATTTCTGACTATGATGGATTGTTTCATGAACCAAGAGGATTTCCCCCAAAATGGGAAATCCAACATGAGATCCATTTACAATAGGATGCTCCTTTACTGAATATTGGCATGTACAAGATGGTTTCTATCGAGATGGAGGAGATCAAGAAACAGGTGTAGGAATTGCTAAATCAAGGGGTCATCAGACCAAGTTCTTCTCCGTGCGTCTCACCGATCGTGTTGGTGCCAAAGAAATACAACACATGGAGAATGTGCGTAGACTATAGGGTGCTAAACAAAATCACGGTGAAGAATCGATACCCTCTCCCTCACACTGATGAATTATTACATCAATTGAAAAATGTTGTCTACTTTACAAAATTGGATTTGCATAATGGATATCACTAGGTTAGAATTGTAGAACAAGACATTTGGAAGACTACATTCAAAACAAAGTAGGGGTTGCTCGAATGAATGGTGATGCCATTCGGACTGTGCAATTCTCCAACCACGTTTATGAGGGTAATGAATGATCTGTTTAGGCATTTTCTTGATAATTTTGTGCTTGTATATCTGGACGATATTCTTGTTTATAGTAGGACATGGGATGAACATGTATGTCATGTGAAGAAAGTGCTTGATGTTCTAAAAAATGAAAAAATGTATGTAAAACTGTCAAAGTGTGAGTTTGGGAAGACCTCTCTGGTTTATTGAGGTGACATAGTCGGTAATGGGCAATTGAAAATAAATACCTCTAAAGTAGATGTGATTATGAAGTGGCCTGATTCCACAAATGTTATAGAGGTCCGAAGCTTTTTGGGTGTGGTACACCATTGGAGAAGGTTCATTGCAAGCTTCTCTATTATCACAACCCCCTTACATGCATTGACAAGTGTGAAGTAGGCCTTTCAGTGGGGAGGAAAGCAACAGAAATCATTCGACATGCTAAAATAGAAGATCAATACAATATCAATGCTAGCCTTACCAAACCTTCAACAACCTTTTGAGATTGAGACATATGCCATCGAATATGCCATGGGCGCTGTATTGATGCAGCAAAGGAAGCCTGTATGCTACCATTCAGAGACTTTCTCCCAGGCTGTTTTGAATTATCCCATGCACGATAGGGATTTGTACGCCTTAGTTTAGAGTGTAAAGAAGTGGAAACACTACTTGATCGGAAAGGAGACCATCATCCACACAGATCATCAGCCCTTGCAGTACCTTTAGGCAGGCCAAGCTTCAACGAGCTCATCATTTCATATGGATGGGATTCCTCCAACAGTTTCATTTGGTAATAAAATACAAGAAGGGTGCCAACAACAAAGTAGCATATATGCTTTCTCGCCCTCCTATTTTTGCATCTGTAGTTTTGCAAAATGCTTCTTTATCGTTAGAAAGTTATGTTGAACAATATGCTAACGATAATGATTTTAAAGAGATTTATGCAAAATTGACTCATGGGTTGGATGTGGAAAGTTATTATTTGCAGGGAAAACTATTGTATCACCTTGGAAAACTGTGTATACCCATTGATGAAAGGGTACATGTAATCTGAGAGGCTCATGCCTCTCTTGTGTTTGGTCATTTTGGGGCTCAAAAAAATTTATGTCATTTATAGAGGTTTTTTTTTGGGCAATGTGCAAGTATGTCATGTCTCCAATAAAATAATAATAAAAAATTAATGTTAGCCAAAACTAAAATGAAAACTACAATATAATTCAACACAAAGAATCCAAAATCTGCTCCAAAATATTTTAATAAATCTTTTAATTAAATATTTGTAAAATAAATCTTTCAAAGGAAAAACCATATCCTATGGATATATTAAAATTTTTAAAGACAAATATTTCCATGTCAAAGTTGTAATATTTGAGAATATTATATTGATGTAGTTTCATTATAAATTTTGTTACCATTCCATTTAAAAAACGTCATTAAATTTATATTAATATTGAAAGATTAGTATTAATATTAATATTATTAGATTTAATAACTTTAAATTAATACAATATTAAATTTGTTATATTATAATATATATTAATATATCATGATGTATATTAACCCTAGATATATATGGAGAGAAGAGAAAAAGCCATAGAATGATAGAGAAGGAGAGATATAGGGAGTGACAAGAGAGAGATGAAGATAAACTTAAGGACAGGGGAGAGGAGGAAAGAAGAGAAAGAGAAGGAGAGGAGTGAGAGAGGGAGATACAAAGATGGAGGGAGAAAGAGGCGAGGGGGAGGGAGATAGTGATAGGGTTGGAGCGCAGAGACAGAGAGAGTGATGGGGGGAGAGAGGAGGAAGGAGATAATGGGAGAGAGAGGAAGGATGAGAGAGAGGATGAGATAGGGAGGAACATCGATATGGAGTTGTAGGGGAGAGAGGGAGGGAAGAAGAAAGACATAGAGAGAGAAAAATGGGGAGAGAGAGGGAGTGACAAGGGAGAGATGGAGAGAGAGTGTGTATGTTTGGGGGTGAGATAGAGAGAAAAATATGGAGAGATGGAGAGAAGGGGAGTAGCGAAGGAGAGAGAAGGAGAGAGAGAGGGAGATACTGGCATAGTTGGAGAGAGTGAGAGAGAGATGAAGGGGAGAGACACTGGGAGGTGGGAGAGAGAGGACATGAGAGAGAGAAGGAGAGAGGGAGGGAGAGAAAGAGATGGAGTTGTTGGAGGAAAGAGAGGGAGGTAAGAAGAAATATATAGAGAGAGAAAGAGAGGGAGTGATAAGGGGGATAAAGAGAGAGGGAGAGAGGAGAGAAGAAGGGAAAAAAGCTAGAAGCGGAGAGAGAGGAGAGAAGGCAGAGAGAGAGAGAGAGAGAGAGAGAGAGAGAGAGAGAGAGAGAGAGAAGAGATATGGAGAAAAATTGTGTATGTTTTGGGGGTGATATAGAGAGACAAAGGAGAGACAGGGGGAGATAGAGATATAGATGGAAGGTGAAGGGAGGGAAGAAGAGAAAGATAGAGAAAGGGAGGGAAAGATAGATATATATGGGGAGAGAGAGTGTGTGTGTTTTGGGGGGGTTGACATAGAGAGACAAAAAAGGAGAGATGGAGGGAGATATAGATATAAATGGAGAGGGAAGAGAGGGAAGAAGATTGCTTGCACTAGATTCATTGATTTTAGTGTAGTTGGTGATTTCTAATCTTATTTGATTGCTTGCACTAAATATATTGATCTCAATGTGGGGTTGATTTCTAATTATATTTGATTGCTTGCACTAGATGCATTGATTTTAGTGTAGATGTTGATTTTTAATCATATTTGATTGGTTACAGTAGATGCATTTATTTCAGTATAGATGTTGATTTCTAATCCTATTTCATTGTTTGCACTAGATGCATTGATTTTAGTGTAGATGATGATTTCTAATCCTATTTGATTGCTTGTATTATATGCATTGATTTAAATGTAGATGTTGTTTTCTAATCCTATTTGATTTCTTGCATTAGATGTGACTTCAGTGTAGATGTTGATTTTTTATTTGATGTAATTGGATGTATGATGGTACATTAATTTTAAAGTGATTGGATTAATAGTGTGCATTGATTTCAGTGTAAGCACAAAATATTGACAATGTGCATTGATTTTTTTGTTATAGTAATTCATCCTATTAATATTGGATATCAAGAGAGATGATGTATAGTTTTTACTAAAATAGATAAAGTTAAATATTTGAATGGTTTACAATTTCAACTGCCCTTTTCATATATTCAGATATGAAAATATGGAAAAAATAGCAGGGGTGAAAATAAGAATAGTAGAAGAAAATAAGTTGAGATCGATCAAATGAATACTATTTGTAGTTGACTACATTCTTATTATTCACAATTTCTATCATTCAACACTATTCCATTGTCACTTTGCATTGAAAAAAAATATTTCATCATTTTTCATCATTAAAGTTATTAACAATATCTATCATCTCAACAAACTGAGGTAAGAGAAAATTTAAAATGAAAATGACCAGATTAATCTCAAAGATATTTAGCATATTTAAAATGGTCAAAATAATTCGATGTTCAAAAAATCTGTGTGACCGAACATGACTGTAACTAGCCTAGATCCATATAACACTGGATCTATCATGCACTGAGAGGGATCAAACCTCTCGAGGTGGAAACCTTTCCTCAAGTTCTACACTCATATAAATATCCAAGCTGTAAATTATTAAAAATATTTTCAAGATATTAAGAATTAAATGAAATAGATGTGCATTATCAATCCTCCTACAAACTATTGATAATATTGCCTCCCTTATTCATCACCAACTAATTACTAACATAAAATTACATACAAATATAGAAATATAACAGAAAAGCTATAAATTCACAAACATTACCATCCAAGTTTAAACACATAAACACACAAATAACTCAAAGCATATAAACGCATATGTACAAACAACTGAAGGCAAGCAACACATACTAAATTAAACAAGAGAATGATATGGTCATATCAATAAAAAAACATAATGTAAATTTCAAAGTATGAAGTTTATCTCAAACATATACATAATAATGATAATATAAAAATGTGACAATGTTTCCCTCAACTGGAACCAGCCTAGATCCATCTAACGCTGGATCAATCATGCGTCGAAAGGTATCAAATCCTTGAGGTGTAAATCTTTCCTGAAATTCTACTCTCCAAATAGAAGGTTTGCACCTCGAGGGATTTGATCCCTCTTTGCACATGATAGATCTGAAGTTAGATGGATCTAGGTTGGTTTTAAACCATAGACTAACTCCTTGACCAATAATTTATTAAAGATGGATTGAAATCATGACCAACTTCTTCCCTTTTTTTATGTTTCCATCTTTACACTTTTATTTTTGTTTCTCTTTTGGCTTTAAATTCAATTACATGTAAGCAAAAGAATATTTAAATATGGCTAAAATGATCACTTAGGCATGCCCTCATTAAATAAATCAATTGGGTGTTAACAGAATGACTCATCACAAACATTTTTTAACATCTCAACCTTGGTTATGAGTACTAATTCCATCCAATTCTATGGTTTTTGGATTAAAAAAAAACATAATGATTTGTTGTTAAAGACATAAGCCTAATATGGTTTTTTCAAAACAAAAATCATGGAGAAAATCAGGGGATGCTTTCAACATTCACAAATGGCATCCCTACTAAACCCATGAGTGTAGACTAGTGCACCTAATGTAAAGGGGATTCAAATCAGCTAATTGTTCACATGACATTAGCAAAAATCAAGTGAATTAACCCCTTGGGCTGCAAGCCCAAAATGATTTGTAAAGTTATAACTATAAATTAATTATGTATCAACTTTGACCTAATGTTGACTACATAACTCTAATATTAGGTGCATCTCTAAACATGTGCATAGGACCCTCTATCTCTTAAACCTACCATCATGCCATTGGCATATTATTGTTAGACATCTAATTCATTAGGGTTATGATAGGGAATATGAAGCATCATCACGAGTCCAAGAGACCTCTTGGAAGATGAATTCAAAGGTCAATAACATTGTATTTACATGTGTATCATTCAAATAAAAACAATAACACATGTTTATATTTCATTCTAATGTAGTCCAACAATTATGATCCTTGAAGTAAACACTCATCACCAAAAGAATTATCCTAGTAATTCAAAGGTGATGTGATATTGCCCAAACCTACCCCTTGTCATCAAAATATTATAATCTCTAAAGTAAGGGCTTATCATTAAAAGAAAAAGCCTAACATTATAGGAAGTGCTTGCAATAAATCAATTTGAATAACAAATCTTAAAACATTGAGTTGACATTGACATGGGTTCATAATCACCCCTAACTAAAGTATCCATAATATTGAATCCAAATTCAAATAGTCAAAGAGTAAATGTATAAGGAAAAATGGTTATGAAGTCCCACCTGATATATATATGACATAAGAATGCAAGGAATGGTAAAATGGCTAAGTAATGTGTAAGTATTTCAATGCAAGAATCAATGTTCAAGAAGTATGGGCAAGTAAAAATGGAATTGCAATAGGATATAAGAAGTAACACATCTAAACCCACCTGTGAACACTTGGACTTGAATATGAAAACTCACGAAATCCTAAAAAATCAGAGGATGGCTTTACCAATCTATGTATAGACTTAAGCCCACAACACAACAAGACTTATGAAAAAAGGTGCCCCATCTAGTATACATAGATAAATTTGTAATCCATTCAAATGACAATGGATGATCTTTAATATATAGTGTTTGGAATTGAGTTGAAAGGTTTGAAATGCACATATTCTACTATAAAAATACAAAATATATGGGTTTTGGTGTCATTTGTAATATATACTCCTTGCAATTGAATTGCAAATATTGAGATGCCCCTATTCTGTTATATCTCAATCATTTTATTTTATTTTTGCAAAAATTATACATACAATACCATAGTGTGGAGTCAAACTTTCTCAAATATATGCAACTATATACAACAATCTCGTCACACAAACAAACATTAAAACAACTAATTAAATATACAAATATATTCATAACCAAAATTTCAAATATCAAATAATTTTTTTAAAATTTCTTAATATATTACATACTTACACATGTTCAATTCTTTATCAAAATTTTCCAATTTTCCAAGTCTCTATTAAGCCCAACTCTCCTTTGCTCCCTCTTACTGTCTACTTTAGCTATTTAATCATTTGCCTCTATATTATGAGTACTCAAACTCCATTATTACTCCTACATCACACATTATAATATGGTGTTTTAAGACAGGAAACATGGCTCTGCTCATATACTAAATGCAGGCAATCTGATTATGATTGCCCAACTTGGTTGAGCAACAATGTTTGATTGAAAAGGAATAGCCAACATATTTTGACATTGGTGGGGATTGATGTCCATTAAATGATGAAAAATGGTGGGCTATTAAGGAATTTAAAGTCTTAATAATATGGCAAAATTTTCTTCTGAATGATATAGAACATTAAAATATTGTTACTGGTTAATGATTCACATTTTTCAAAAAAATTGTCACTTGTTCATGACCCACTGAAGGACCTGCAAACACCATCATGGTCATATCAGTACTATTGAGAAGTACACGTGTAAGTTAAAAATCAAGAAGAATATCAGGTACAAAGTGAAATCACCGACACAATAAACATAAATAGAACTTCAGGTTACCGGAAAAGTTAAAAAAACAATTCAATAAAACAAAAAGAGAACATCAAGTGTGCAGAAAAGTTAAAGAAGTGTGTCATCCTTTTTGCTTCTGTTTGCTTGAGACAGAAAATGTTTTAAAAAGTGAAAATAAATAAATAAATTTTAAAGCTGAATTACAATTTAATAACTAATAACTCAATTTTAAATTAATATCAAGAATTTTGAGTATATATATTATTATTTTTATATGTTATAATATTTATTTTTTAAAAACTGATAAGATGGAAGATTGTGTTAAATGAAGAAAAGATTTTAATCATCTTAATGTGATGGAGAGAAAATAGTACAAAATGTATTTGTAATCAGTAACATTAAATGTGATATTTTTCTTTTTTTCGTTATTTTTTTATTATTTTTATTTATATTAGAGTAAGATTTGCATATATGAAGAATGTGTTTAATTTTTAAGAATTAGATTTTTTATTATAAAAGAGATTTGGCGCATATTTATAAGCTAAAATTATTATCAATGGATATTTTGGAATAGGGCATAATTATTAAGTAGATGGTAAAGATTTAACCTCTATGGAATATTTTTAGTAGTATACATCAATTTCCAAAATAGTTATGTTTCCTTTTAATTAAATTCATTGATTAAAAAAAATGTCAAGTTTCATACGAAATCAGTTAAGGTTATTTGAGCATGTGGTATTGTTAGGACATGGTATTGGACTATGGTATTGTAACTAATCCTATTTATGGATTAAAATTTCCATGATAAATGGGTTGAATGTATATATGTTTAACTTCTACATTAATTCATTTTATCATATTAATCATAATCACTATTATGCATTTTATGTTATAATTTAGTTAATTATGTTTTTTTAATTTTAGCAACTTGAGATGTATGATGAAGTAAGTGTTTTGATGCTTATTATGGATTGATGCTTCCTAGTTTTCTATTGGAATTGCTAGTTAGTTTCACAATTTAACTATAATATGTGCATACCCATGAACTATGCAAGATTCTTAATTCAATCACTTACTAACTAGCATAACCATATAAATTAAATAAAACACTTATTTCATTATACATCTCATATTGCCAAAGATTAAAAAATCATAAAATCAACTAAATTATAACTTTAATAATTAACTATAAAAAGAATTAATATATGAATTAAATTTATATGCATTTAAAAAATATGTAACAAGATTATTAACTATGGAGAATTATCCCCACTTTACAATGAAATTAACACGTAAATAGACTCTGTTACAATACTATGGGCCAATTACATTTCTTACTAATACCACATGCCCAAAAAACCATAACTCATGTTCATATGACATATTTTAAACTAATCAATTTAATTAAAAGGATAGAAAGGATATAACTATTTTTGAGATAAATCTCAACCTTTGTGACTACTATTATGAATATTCTAGAATATTTTGTGGAGGTAAAAATTTATCATCCACAAAATTATTGAAAATCCACATAACACTTATCTACAACCCAGTATGGGGGTAATATGTAAGTATGTTTCCAATAAAATAATAATAATGTCCACTCAAAACTAAAATGAAAATAACTATAAAAAAAAAACTACAATCCAATTCAATGTAAAAAATTCAAAATCTTCTAATATTTTTTTTTTTTAATTTAATATTTGTAAAACGAATAAAAAACATATCCTATGGATATATTGAAATCTTTAAAGGCATGTGTAAAATTTGAAAATATTAATTTGACGTTTTATTATAAATTTTGATCATGTCATGTAAAAACCATCATTAAATCTAATATTAATATTACTATATTATAATATTAATATTATTAGATTTAGTAATATCTTGTTAATACAATATTAAATTTGTTATATTATAATATATATTAATATATATTAACTCTAAATATTTATGGAGAGAAGAACAAAGACATAGAGTGATAGAGGTGGAGAGATAGAGGGAGTGACAATGGAGAGATGAAGATACACTAAAGGAGAGGGGAGAGGAGGAAAGATGAGAGTGAGGAGAGGAGTGAGAGAGGGAGAGAAGATTAAGAGAGAGAGAGGGAGATATAAAGATGGAGGGGAGAGAGAGGCGAGAGGAAGGGAGATAGTGACCGGGTTGGAGGGCAGAGAGTGTTGAAAAGTGTGCAACAAGAAATGCTTGTTGAGAATGCAACAAGATGATGGAGCTTAGTGGAAAGGAGTCGCCTTCACTAAGTGGGCCCGCAGGCAAATTATGGCGCAAGGTCTATTTTTGGATCACAGCAGGAGTGATCACAGCAGGAGTGATCAAAGTCTATTTTTAGACTAGCTGCCAAAAATAGAAAAGTCAAATATTATTATCTCATAATAATATTTGGACTATAAACTTTGTCTTATTCTCTTGGAGCACTTCAGTTCGAGCTACGGATGTGGTGCATGCAGCTGACAGAAGGAATCATGTGGTTTCTTATGTGTTAGTTGAGCTATTGCATGGAGGACTTCATTTAGAACTCATGCATGTGAGTTCTGTGGAGTTGGATGAGCAGTTAATGGAGTTGTGTTCAGTTTGACTTAGTTGAACTAGTTGTATTTAGTCTAACTGATCAATAGACTAAGTGATGTGTTGTGTGAATTAGTTATTAATTAATTCACTAATTATTAACTCATAATGCAACTGAAGAATACATCAGTTAACTCAATGCATGTACAGTTCAGTGGAGACAGGTGTTAGAGGTTGAGATTGCTATCAGTTGTGCATGAGATTGTGCACATGCATGGGATTGAGTTATGCCAATGATCTCTGCGTAGTGTGGGTCAATACCAAGTGAAATATAGCTTGTGCTCACGTGATTTACAGTGTGGGTGATTTTCACAAGGTAAATAGGAGTTTGTATCAGCCATTCTCATTCATTCTCAGTAGGTATTGTGCAGTGGAGGCAGGCAAGCAGCGGAGGATATTTGGAGATCAGATCTGAGCTGTATTGTGTGTAACAGGTGGAGATAGTACTGAGTACTTGTGAGGAGTATTTTACTATGTTTGTTACATGTTCTCAATCAATATAATATACAGATAGATGGGGTTTTTAGCGAGATGCTTTCCCAGGGAAAATACTGTGTTGATATGTGTGATTGATGCTTCTATGTGCGCATGTTATTGTTTCTGCTTCTGTAAATTGATGATCAACGTAGAGGAGGTTATGTATTATGCATGTTTTCCACAATAGTGTATAATCGGGATAATCTCTGTGAATAAGTGTTTATTATTCAAAATTTCTACATGGTATCAGAGCACTTTGATTTGTAGAAAAAGTTCTACAGGATATCAAAGCGAGGATTGATCATCAGATCTATTATTCAGAAAGTGTTTACATTTTATTTCTTCAGGCAGAGTCTGTAATCGGGCCAGGTAGCCTCTGGATTCATCCTTCTTTTGAAAGGTGAGATATCCGGTGAATGCCCATACAGTCGATCTCTGTACAAGAAATACTTTGTTCTCACGAATTTTAGATCAGAAGCGGTTGAGTTTTGAGCTGGTGGAATGGCGCTCAAGGATAAACTCAGAAACATTAGGTGTGAGAATGGAGACAGTATGCCCCAGTATCTCACGAAGTTCACCCAATGCCGAGATGAGCTGGGAAGTGTGGGGGTAACTGTTGAGGATGAGGATATGGTGAGTCTAGCACTCCTTGGCCTTCCTAAGAGTTGGCATAGCTACCAGGACTCGGTGAATGGAAGGGAGAAATTGCCAGGATGGGAGAGACTTTGGTCGGATCTTGTGCAAGAGGAGATTAGACGGCGCACCAGAGACAGTTCTTCATCTATGCATGATGAAGAGAACTGTGCCTTAGCGAGTAAGGTGAAGAAGGGGAAGGGGAAGGTTTCTCTTTCCGAATCCAGTTCTTCCAATGATGGGAAGAAGGTTGACAAGTCGAAGGTGAGATGCTTTCGTTGTCATGAGTTGGGCCATTATGCTACTAATTGCCCAAAGAAGAAATCCAAGAAGGGATCCGGGGAAGGATCTGAAGGTAAGGCACTTGCTTCACAGTTTGAGTTGGATTTCACACTCTTCGCATGCATGGTTTCATCCATGATGGGAAGTGGTTGGTTTCTTGACAGTGGAGCTTCTTTCCACATGACCGGTGACAAAAGTTTGTTCAGTACTTTGGAGGAGAAAGATCTCCAGATACTCATAGGGATGGGTAATAATGAGAAGTATAGTGTCTCAGGTGTAGGCACGGTTATTTTTTAGAGGGAGCATGGAGCTCGCCTTACCTTGACCAATGTCAAGTATGTACGAGGACTGAAGAGAAACTTGGTGTCGATCGCGATGCTGGAAGACAGAGGCTATGATGTAGTCTTCAGTAAGGGAAAGGTTTTCCTTAGACACATCATCACTAGACAGGTGAAGCAGATTAGTTCATGGGTCAAGAACCTATATTCTCTTGAGGTTCAAGATGCATGCAAAGCCTTGAGCAACGAGGCAACTGATGGAGACTTGGTGGTTGAGAGGGAGCGTATATTACCTCTTAACATGCAGAGCCAGAAGAAGTCTCAGACGATTGTGGAGGAGCCACGATTGGTGCAACAGCTTCAAGAGGTTGTGGAGCAGCCATAACAAGGGAAGCTGAGGGGAGATCAAGTAGAGACATCTACTCATGCAGAGACCTCCAGTAGGGGGAAACTTTGAGCCAGGTGGGCAGAGGGATCACATGCAGCCATACCTCCAGGTAGGAGGTGGGGTGATGTGGATTAATCGTTCCAAGGAGGAGGGGCAGGATCCTTGAGGTACCCAACCTCTTGGATGAGACCTTACTACGGGAGCCCCGATGTGGAGTAGCAGGAACTGACTGATTGGGTAGAGACAGATGCGGATGGAGCGGCAGAGAGAGCGACAGTGTAGGGAATCCCAAGACAGCGCATAGCATGTAGGCTGCAGGATTGCGAGAGGCACAAGTGATTTGCACAGTGCTAGGTGGCACAGAGAAGTGTGCAATGGTGAGAGATGCATGGAGATGTTGCAGTAGCACATATTTCAGAGAGAGAGCACTTGTCAGCAGTAGGTAGAGCTTCAACATCAGAGTATGTTCCTAGCACAACAGAGTGGTCAGTTGGGAGTATTTTTGTTCCAAGTATTGTTGGAGCAAAGTGGACCGCGCAGATGTGTTGCATGCAGAACATTCCAGAGTTACAGGATCAGGTTTGAGAGGATGCCTTTCTTGTTGAGAGGGAGTGTTGAAAAGTGTGCAACAAGAAATGCTTGTTGAGAATGCAACAAGATGATGGAGCTTAGTGGAAAGGAGTCGTCTTCACTAAGTGGGCCCGCAGGAAAATTATGGCGCAAGGTCTATTTTTGGATCACAACAAGAGTGACCACAGCAGGAGTGATCACAGCAGGAGTGATCACAATCTATTTTTAGATTGGCTGCCAAAAATAGAAAAGTCAAATATTATTGTCTCATAATAATATTTGGACTATAAACTTTGTCTTATTCTCTTGGAGCACTTCAGTTCGAGCTACGGATGTGGCACATGCAGCTGACAGAAGGAATCACGTGGTTTCTTATGTGTTGGTTGAGCTATTGCATGGAGGACTTCATTTAGAACTCATGCATGTGAGTTCTGTGGAGTTGGATGAGCAGTTAATGGAGTTGTGTTCAGTTTGACTTAGTTGAACTAATTGTATTTAGTCTAACTGATCAATAGACTAAGTGATGAGTTGTGTGAATTAGTTATTAATTAATTCACTAATTATTAACTCATAATGCAACTGAAGAATACATCAGTTAGCTTAGTGCATGTACAGTTCAGTGGAGACAGGTGTTAGAGGTTGAGATTGCTATCAGTTGTGCATGAGATTATGCACATGCATGGGATTGAGTTATGCCAATGATCTCTGCGTAGTGTGGGCCAATACCAAGTGAAATATAGCTTTTGCTCATGTGATTTACAGTGTGGGTGATTTTCATAAGGTAAATAGGAGTTTGGATCAACCATTCTTATTCATTCTCAGCAGGTATTGTGCAGTGGAGGTAGGCAAGCAGTGAAGGAGATTTGGAGATCAGATCTGAGCTGTATTGTGTGTAACAGGTGGAGATAGTACTGAGTACTTGTGAGGAGTATTTTACTATGTTTGTTACATGTTCTCAATCAATATAATATACAGATAGTTGGGGTTTTTAGCGAGATGCTTTCCCCGGGAAAATACTGTGTTGATATGTGTGATTGATGCTTCTCTGTGCGCATGTTATTGTTTCTGCTTCTGTAAATTGATGATCAACGTAGAGGAGGTTATGTATTATGCACGTTTTCCACAATAGTGTATAATCGGGATAATCTCTGTGAATAAGTGTTTATTATTCAAAATTTCTACAGAGAGAGAGAGAGAGAGAGAGAGAGAGAGATGGGGGGAAAGATAAGGAGGTAGGAGATAAAGGGAGAGAGAGGATTTGAGAGAGGGAGGGACAAAGAGATGGTGTTGGAGGGAGAGAAAGGGAGGGAAGAAGAAAGAAATAGACAAAGAAAAGTAGAGAGAGAGGAAGCAACAAGGGAGAGATGGAGAGAGAGAGTGTATGTTTAGGGGTGAGATAGAAAGCTAAAGAATGAGAGATGGAGAGAAGGGGAGTAGAGAAGTAGAGAGGGAGGGAGATACTAACATAGCTGGAGAGAAAGAGAGATGGGGGGAGAGACAGTGGGAGGTGGGAGAGAGAAGAAGGAAGAGAGAGAGGACGTGAGAGAGAGAAGGAGAGAGGGAGGGAGAGAAAGAGAGATGGGGGGAGAGACAGTGGGAGGTGGGAGAGAGAAGAAGGAAGAGAGAGAGGACGTGAGAGAGAGAAGGAGAGAGGGAGGGAGAGAAAGAGATGGAGTTGGAGGGGGGGAGAGAGGGAGGTAAGAAGAAAGACATAGAGAGAAAGGTGGAGAGAAAGAGAGTGAGTAATAAGGGATATGGAGAGAGGAGAGTATGAGGGAAGACAAATAGAAGGGGGAAGAGAGGGAGATAAGGGAAGAGGGAGGGAGAGATAAATAGATATGGAAAAAAATTGTGTATGTTCTGGGGGTGATATAGAGAGACAAAGGGTGATATATATATAGATGGAAGGTGAGAAGAGGGAAGAAGAGAGAGATAGAGAATGGGAGGGAGAGATATATATATGTGGAGAGAGAGAATGTGCGTGTTTGGGGGGGGCTGACATAGAGAGACAAAGAAGGAGAGATGGAGGAAGATATAGATATAGATGGAGGGAGAGAGAGGGAATAAAATTTCTTGCACTAGATGCATTAATTTTAGTGTAGATGGTGATTTCTAATCGTATTTGATTACTTGCACTAGATGTATTAATTGCAGTGTAGATGTGGATTTCTAATTATATTTGATTATTTGCACTAGATGCATTGATTTCATTGTAGATGTTGATTTTTAATCCTATTTGATTGCTTGCACTAGATGCATTGATTCTAAACAATGCAAAGTCATGAAATGGGAACTGTAAAATAAAAACGAGAACTCTAGCCAAAAAACACGAAAAAACAACCTAAAAACAAAAAGTGATGATGTTGGAATAACATTTTATTTATTTTTTTTAATTTTATCTGGGGTAAATTTTCAACGTTTTTTAAAAATTGCAGTAAAAGCTAATAAAAGCCAATTTTTTTGTGCAAAAAGCACCCTGAAAACGTAAAGTGTTTATGCTAGAATAACATTTTTTTCCAGGTAAATTTTCAACATTTTTCCGCAATGGCATTAAGGATAAAATGTCATGACTCCGAAAAACCTTAAAATTCCAATGATTTTTAGACATGGCATTAAAGATAAAATATCACGTATTTGAAAAGTCATAAAATTCCAACAATTTTTAGCCATGGTGTTAAAGATAAAATACTTATAACTGTTTTCAACCAGAACAAAGATAAAATATCATGACTCAAAAAATTCTTAAAATTTTGACAAATTTTCAACCGTGGAATTAATACCAAAGATCATGACTACTAAAAACCTTAAGTTTTCAACATATTTCAACCTTGGCACTATGAAAATAATTTATGACTAAAACAACTTAAAAAATGAACTCTTGAATGAAAGAGTCATTATACCAAGAATAATTTCCTTTTTAAATGCTAAAAGTATAACAATTTAAAAATCATAGCCTAAAACAACTTGACACATTGCAACAAAAATTTAAAAACCAACCATCAAATTGACACATAGTGTAGGCGAACTCTACTCATTGTAATGAACGCTTAAAGATCCACCATGAAATTGACACATTTTGGGGGAAAATTCGATCTATTATAACAAAAACTTTAAAATCAACTATCAAATTAACACATAATGAGATCAGGGTGTTAGTCAAGGATTGGCAAGGACGCTGCAGAAAAGAATAAAATAAAACAAAATGAAAATAAATATATAAATAAATAACAATGAAAAATACAAAAGAAACAAATTAAAACATTGAAAAAAAACCTAAAACTAAAACAAAAACACACAAAAAGTAAAAAAAAATAATAAGTAAATAAAAATATATATTAAAACATAAAAAAATTAAAAACATGACCCCAAAAAATTAAAATATTAAAAATAACAAAAACGAAAACAAAAACATGTTTTAAAAAAACAATAACTAGTAAATAAACATGTATATTAAAAAAAAAATAATAAATAAATAAATAATAATAATATCATACACAAAAATGTAATAAAAAACAAAATTAACTTATAAACAAATATATATAGAAGGGTGGGGGAGGTCGCCCTCGCCAGAAGACTGGATCGCTTTGTCATTAAAAATCTAGTGCTGCAGCGTTTATCTCATTATAGGCAGTGGGTTGGGACAAGAGGCATATTTGACCACTCACCTATCTACCTGGAAGTAACTGGTCCGCCGACAAAACCAAGGGCCCCTTTCAAGTTCAACTCTATTTGGCTCCAAGATCCCTCCTACATTGAGCTAGTCACTAATTACTGGACTCAAAACCCACCCTCTCAGTATCATACCTGGGCTGAAGGTTTTTGTCAAAACCTTCTTCAGCTCAAGAAGCTCACTATCAAGTGGGCCAAGATAAACAACATAAGGATAACCATATCCTTTCCTTTGTGGAAGCAACCTTGGCGGACCTTAATGATGAAAACAACAAGGGTTTCATGAGTGTTGAATCCAAATCCAACCTGATTGAACTTGAAAGCAAAAGAGAAAAAATCCTGAAGGATCGGGTGGAAACCTGGAGACTCCAGAGTCGTGTTATCGGGCTCAAAGGAGGGGATGAGAACACTAGATACTTCCAAAATTTTTCCAAAGGAAGGAAAGCCTCCAATACTATCTGGCAACTGCCCACCCATGATGGAGAATCTGTGAAAACCTTCCACCAAATCTCATAGCTAGGCATATCACACGTTCAATAGCTTTTTAAGGAACCTCCTATTTCAAACTTGGCTGAGATCATTCGAGTAGTAGGGAATTTCCCAAGATTTTTCAACCAGGAGACAGCCGATGAGATCACTTCACCTATCACCAGAGATGAACTTGAAGGGAATTTAAAATGGTTCCAGAAAGATAAAGCCCTGGGTTGGATGGTTGGCCTATTGAATTTTACCTTGCATTCTTT
The DNA here is from genome assembly GCA_031772625.1 of Pinus tabuliformis. Taxonomy (NCBI): domain Eukaryota; kingdom Viridiplantae; phylum Streptophyta; class Pinopsida; order Pinales; family Pinaceae; genus Pinus; species Pinus tabuliformis. Next base: position 330,154,955 of record CM062820.1, read on the forward strand.
GAAATCATCGGGAACGACCTTCTCAATGTAGTCGAAGAGTGCAAGACATCCAGAAGAATGTATGAAGCCATCAATACCACTTTCATCGCTCTCATCCCGAAATTGGACTCCCCTGCATCTTTCAATGATTTCCGCCCCATCTCACTCTACAACACTATATACAAAATCATTGCTAAGATCGTTGCAAATTGGCTTCGTCCCATTCTATCCCACCACATCTCCCCTGAGCAATTTGATTTTATCCATAATAGGCAGATCCATGAAGCCATAGGGACAGCCTAGGAAGCCATTCACTCTATCAAATCTAAGAATTTGAAAACATTATTCTCAAGATCGATCTTGCCAAGGCCTTTGATCGGGTAAGGTGGCTATTCATAAAGATGATCCTGATCTACTTAGGATTCCCTATAGCTTTCACAAACTGGATTATTTACTGCATAAACTCAGCCTCCTTCAGCATTCTGATTAATGGCTCGGCATCCCATTTCTTTCATGCAGAACAAGGGCTGAGGCAGGGGTGTCCTCTGTCACCTCTATTGTTCCTTTTAGTGATGGAAGGTCTCAGTAGGCTCATCGCCTCTACAAAAAGGGAGGGTGGACTAAAAGGCCTGAGAATGAACGAGCTTTGCCACCTCACTCACCTGCTCTTTGTTGATGATGTCTTGATCTTCCTTGATGGCATCATTAGGCACTCGGGTTCCTTCCATGAGATCCTCATCCCCTTTGAAAACACTACAGGTATGGCTGCAAATCAAACAAAATCTACGATTACTCTGACCCATACTATCCCACAAGAGGTCAGAGTTGCCCAAATGTACTTTCATTACATTCCCCACAACCTCTCAGATGGTCTCAAATACTTGGGTTTCCGGATAAAGCCCCACAGCTATCGGATTGCCGACTAGATCTGGTTAGTGATTAAACTGGAGAAGAGGTTGAAAATTTGGAATCACAGATTACTCTCTGGAGCAGGGAGACTTGTCCTGATTAAATTGGTTCTGGAAGCCACCCCGGTATATTGGATGTCTCTTGCCTGGATCCCTCGAGGAATACTCAGCCGCATACAACAGATATGTTGCCGATATCAATGGAATGGCCACAAGGAAGGTAAAACTTTTGCTTGGGTAAGCTGGAAAAACATTACCCTGCCTAAGAAATGGGGGGGATGGGGGTTAAAATATCTGTGTAATTTTGCTCAAGCTCTCGCAGCCAAGATGAGTTGGTTCTTCTCACTACAAAAAACCTCTGGACGACTATGACATATCACAAATACATATGGCCTAAACAGATTCTGGACTAGGTCCATCATCAAAACTGGCCTCGTGGGGGCATATCCATTGTATGGAAAACAATTTTACAAACAATGCCTTTTATCAGAGCTGGCTTGGCATGGCGCATCAACAATGGTTCCTCTGTGTGACTTGGCATTGATCCTTGGATAGGTGGGGGTAACAGATACCTCCTGCCCCCAGACCTCATACAACATATTAATCATCGAAATATCATGACGATCGCTCAGATTGCCGATCAAGAGCACAACACCATTTTTAGTCAATGTTGGTACTCTGCTCAAGAACTAAACATTCCTGTACAGTGGCAGCACACATGGGATTTATTTCTCGGGGCACTATCCGAAGCACATATATTCCTCAATCAGGACCCTGATGTTCTATACTAAATAAAAAACAATAAAATAAATAAATAATATATTAAAATGAAATTAAAAACATAAAAGAGAATAAAAAATTGAGATTAATTGAGGTTTTAAAAATATTAATAATGGTTTAAATATTTATTTATTGTTAGAAAAAAAAAAAAAAATCTCCCTGGGGCCATGACGTTTTGTTTTTTTAAATATTATTTCTTAATTATTTTTATGTGTTTAACAAAAATTCTTTATTTTTATTTTAATGTTTTTTTTTTCAAGAAAAAAATTAATGCATATATATATACATAGATATATATATATATATATATATTTTAATGTTTTTATTATTATTTAATTGTATTTTTTATGTTTTTAATTTTATTATTATTATTATTATTATTATTTTGGAAAAAGTCATAATTTCCATAAATAAAGATGAAAATTACATTTTGTATATGCACAAGCATTACTTTGATATGGCACTGCCCGTCCAACCAAAAATGAAAGAAACTGTGCATTCCTCCTCGCAGGGAGTTCATGTAATTCAAAAACACTTATAATTTAAAACTTTCTGTCCTCTTCTCAGAGGGATAAAGAGTAACCGATGACTATTTACAATATAACAAAAATATAACAAAAAGATAAGGTTTATCATCAAAACTGAGTTAAAACGTTTTCATTTCCGTGCTGCTGTTATAGTGCTTCAGGGTCTACAAATGGCCTGTGATAATGATGATAGACGACCCTGTCCAAATCTTCGCAGATCATCCAAGAGTTGTCATCCTGGATCGCTGCTTCTTTGGATAGGAATTCATTAGAGGTGTTCCGTTCCCCGTGATGTGAGCATCCCCTATGGCCGCCCGTGCTCTGGTTAGAGGCGGAGAGGGAGGTCGGAGAGGAGCCTTCCCATGCTTCTTCCTTTGGTCTTTCTTATGAATCTTGTCCGCATCGGTCAGTTCTGGAGGGCACAAAACTTCCTTTTCGATAGCAGATGGAGGTTCCTCCCATGGAGAACGATTTTCTTGCATGTTTTCCACCGGCAATTGAACTCACTTGTTGACCAGAGGGAAATCTTTGTACACGTGCCCCACTTTATGGCAGCGTCGACATCTGTATGGGATGCCCTCGTAATCTAGAGGCTGCTTTCGAGTGAAGGACCTCCATTGAATCGTTATGTATTCTTGCAGACCTCCTCGAGTATCCATATGAACCAGTATCCTCACAAAAGCCATCTTTCCTGTGGATAGATATGAATTGTCTGATTCCATATAAGAGCCAATGGAATTCCCTATTCGTCTGAATATTTCCTCCAACCAAAAATGCAAAGGGAGGCTAGGTAGTCTTACCTAGATCGACCCGACTCCGAGTTGCTCCGTGTCTGGGTCGAAAAGAGGGGACCATCGGTTCAACAGGACCGGGGCATGTTCAAAATGCCAATACAACGAGAGTACCCAATTCGTGAGATCATGCCTGGAGAATCTAAGAGCAAACCAACCCTTTACGAATGTTTGCGCAGTAGGTAGATCTGCCAGGTGGTTCCCCCAGACCTCCAAAACCTAAGATTTCAAACGGGCTGCTGTGCAGTTGCGTCCCCTTATTCTGCCGACCAGTACCCTATCAACAATATCCATGGTCTCTCCCAGCCAAATGTCTTCCTCCAATCTGAGGAATGTGTCTACCTCCTTTGTTCTAAAGCACCGAGTCTTTTTGCAGTCCTCTCCTCAACTGTAGGATTCCCTTGACCATATGAAGAGTGTTCCTAGATGGGGGGATTCACCAGGGGGGATGAAGCAGCGGGGAGACTTTCCGCGAGAGTAAGGGGGGATATCAGTGAAACTGCCAGAGGGGGGGGGGAAGTGCACGGCGGGGTCAGAGGAGTCGAGGATGTCAGAGGGGCATAGGGGGAAGGTGGGTTTACAGAAAAACTGGGGTGAGAAAAATGACCAGGGGCCGGGGAAGGAGGGTTAGGGTTTAGGCAACCCAAAGCAAACCCTAGGGATGTCGGGGACGATGGGGGAGTTGAGAGTGACAACCAGGCAGGAGGGTCATCCGGCAAGACGATCTGGTGGTCCGATGGTCCAGAGAGTGCGGGGAGTCCAGAGATGGTCTCGTGCAAGTCTTCGCCAAATGAGATGGTCCCTAACTTAGCAGGCCTTGAGGTCATCCAAATAGTGTCCTCCACTATTTCTTCCTTCGAATAATCAACCATATCTAGGTCCATTGCTATCCGGGTAAAAGTAAGACGCCAACTGCCTTGGTAATCGCCAGAGGGAGGAGCAACAAAGCTACAGAAACCAGCAAGAGAGGCCAGAAGTCAAACAACGATGTCAAAGAGTGGGAACGGGCAATCAGGTAAATGAAAACAGAGTAAAAGCCCCAAAACAACCCATGGTAAAAGGTAAAAAAGACTGGACGTACGATGATGGGGATGTGTACATTGCAGGTACAAACATATGTGTCCTTCTGCTGCGTCCATGATGCTGCTAGCCATGATCGCCTGCAAAACTAGCCAACGCCTCCATTTCCTGCTCCCATCTTCCTTCTTCTCTTCTTCTCCTTTTTAATTTTTATTTGAAAGGGTTTTGTTTTTTTTATTGTTTTTTTTTAAATGGTATGTTTTTTTTTAACATTTATTTTGTTATTTTGATTTAAAATTTTATCTGAATCATTTCCAATTTTTTTTATTCAATTTTTTCGTAAAGATCTTTTTTTTAACATGCCATTTTTAGTGAAAAGGTCCTGAAATACGTATTTTTTAATTATATTTATATGCAAAATGTGTATTTTTTGTCCAATGTTTAAAATTATTATTTTTTAGTAACAATTTTTTATGTGTACTGAAGTATTAATTAATCAACTTTAAAACAAAATGTGCATACTTAGAACCTAAGAAAAATTAAAGTGTCAAAAATATGCCTTAAAATTATATACATTGATGCTTTTCAAAATTTGCATGAAAATCACCAACATTTAAAAAAAAAATCCGTATTTAATACATTAGAAAATTTAAACTGTCAAAAATAAGCCCTCTAAAAAAAGGGGTTGATGTTGCATCAACACTTTTCAAAATAAACATGAAAATCACTAACATTTAAAAAGAAATGTTCATACTTGATACATACGAAAATTTAAAGTGTCAAAAATATGCTCCAGAAAAAAAAGGTGTATTCTGAATCAGCCGTTTTCAAAATCGGATGATTTTTACTACCTCAAAAAAACGGGTGCTTGGTATAGTTCTCGTTTGATAACTTACATTGTTTTTAGTGTACATGGTGATTTTTAATCCTATTTGATTGCTCTCCTACCTCCGTCTCTCCTCCCCCCCCATCACACACACACACACACACACACTCGCTCTCTCTTTTCCCTCCAAACCTATCACTATATCCGTCCCTCTCTCCTTCTTTATCCCCCCTTTCTTCCCCCTCCATCTTTGTGTAGATGGAAGGTGAAGAGAGGGAAGAAGAGAGAGATAGGGAGAGGGAGGCGGCAGGGAGAGATAGAGATATATATAGAGAGGGAGAGAAGGAGAGCATGTGTGTTTGGGGGGGCGAGATAGAGAGACAAAGAAAGAGAGATGGAGGTAGATATAGATATAGATGGAGGGTAAGATAGGGAAGAATATTTCTTGCACTAGATTCATTGATTTCAGTGTAGATGGTTATTTCTAATCCTATTTGATTGTTTGCGTTAGATGCATTGATTTCAGTGTAGATGTTGATTTCTAATTATATTTGATTCCTTGCACTAGATACAATGATTTCAGTGTATATGTTGATTTCTAATCCTATTTGATTACTTGCACTAGATGCATTGATTTCAATTTAGATGTTGATTTCTAATCCTATTTGATTTCTTGCAATAGATGCATTGATTTTAGTGTAGATGTTGATTTCTAATCCTATTTGATTGCTTGCGCTAGATGCATTGATTTCAGTATATATGATGATTTCTAATCCTATTTGATTGCTTGCATTAGATGCATTGATTTCAATGTCAGTTTTGTTTTCTAATCCTATTTGGTTTCTTGCATTGGATGCATTGATTTCAATGTCAGTGTTGTTTTCTAATCCTATTTGGTTTCTTGCATTGGATGCATTGATTTCAATGTCGGTGTTGTTTTCTAATCTTATTTTATTGCTTGCATTATATGCGTTGATCCCAGTGTAGATGTTGATTGCACCAAGAGGCGCTCTACAGCCCAGTATAAGGTAAATGTGTAGGTGTAATGTAAGTATGTAAACAATTTTAAATGTCGGCTCAATTAAAAAAATAAAATGTTAAAAGTGATATCGAGGATGAGTGTAAACATTTAAATGTTGGCTCAATTAGAAATAAAAAATAAAATAGTAAACAAAAATTTAAAAGTAATAAATAAAAAGTTAAAAGTAATATGAAGCCCAGGATGAGTGTAAACATTTACATGTTGCCTCAATTAATATTAAAATGTTAAAAGTAATAAAAAATAAAATTCTTTGTTATATTTTGATTTTTTTATTAACTTATGAATATAATTTGTTACAAACCATGGCTTATCAATACCACATGCAAACAAAATGTAACTTATTTCACGGTCAAAATATTTTATAACAACATGACAAGATTCTTAACCATGGATATTCACCCCCACTTTATCACGGATATTATTAACTTGTAAATAGGCTTTGTTACAATACCATGTGATCCAGGTGGATCTTTAAAAAGTACCAGCGGCATGATAAAAAGGCTCAAAACACAAAGTATCAGAATTTGGATAAAATTAGCATCAGATTGAAGTGCTCTTCCTCTTGATTCTAACGAGGTGAATGACACTCAAATCTGAGCTCATATGAAGAAGTTAGAGCAAGTCAAAGTTTAGGTTTGACTTGGATAGGTGGCAATAGAAGGCAATGTGGCAGAATTCTTTGGCGAATGGGGAAGTGCCAAGTGGCATGCTACCATTGGTCCTACATTTCGAAATCGCAGATCGGAAGAGGTCAGCGGTAAAGAATCAGCCCCTGTAGGATTAGAGTTCCAATGCAGTCGCACATCGCAAAGGGGAAGACTTACAGAATCGGCCCCCGGTAGTCAGGGATGCGATTTCGATATCGCAATTGTATATCGCACATGCTGCATTCACAAATCATAAGTCCTGCTCGTTCCCACTGATTGCGATGGTTTTCAAATCCAATATATTATACATTATGTTTAATAGCCTGTCGAGTCCGTCGTTATCGCAGGTCGCTTGTCGCAAAGGTCGGGACTGTCCACCGATTGAAACCATCGATTGTGATTTGTGATGAGACTATCTGCGCTGATGGGTTATTGCCATCAATGTTAAAATCGTTGGGTTAAGGAATTAACGTGCAATTAAGATGTTTATGCTATGTTAAACAGATTGTTACCACGTACTATTCCAAGCCCGAGATCCTCTAGTGGAAACGGATCGTTGCTAAAATTGTCCTCTGTCGGAACTGCCCGGGATTGAGGAATAAACCGATCAAGGTTATATAATGGATGGTCTGTATAGGGAAAAAGGAGGAGACTGGCTCGATAGTTCAGAACACATTGCGTGCAATAGTAACCTGACTTGGCAGTAGGCTGAAACCTCGCCTTGAGCAGTAGGGAGGTTCCTAGAAGGTGCAAAGGCTTCATTTCTCCGAATTGGGTGTTTGGATAGGCAGTTCTGCACGATTTTTCGCCAGGATTTCAATGGTATTGTCTGTTTCTAAAGTTGGACTCTCCATTCTTCGTCCATATTCCAACTTGGAGGTATAAGGATTGTAAATGAGTGTTGCTTGTACTTTTATCTCTTTTTATGCCACTTAATGAATGAAGGCCTCCCCACTATTGAGAAGGGCCGGGAGATGATTTCAAATTGGATGAACTTTGTAATCAAATATTTGTGTCATGGTTTCATGTTTATCTTGTTATTTCCGCATTGTTTTATGTTTTTTTAGTTTCCACGGTTAATAAACTCTGTTTCATGTAATTCAGATGCATCTATAAGTAAAAGATCATGGATCAAGCTTGGTATCAGAGCGAGAATTTGTCGATGCGAATTGCATGAGTATATGCTAACCTGGAACAAGCTATGAAAAGGTGAAGGAAATCTTGAGTCCTTTAATCCTGAAGTAGGATGTGCACAACGAAGAAGAAACATGGCAAATGAAGAAGCTCGTTAGGAAGAGGAACAAAATTTCCGCAAGGTATTCTACAATATGGCAGAGAAAGTGGACAAGTTGTTTTCATAGTATGAGAAGGCACTTGGGCACGAGAAGGAATATGTCGATGAAAATTGATCATCAAATCATGAAGGTGGTGTAGAAGAGCCTCCTCCCTCTCCTTCCTCAAGTGATAGTTCTCATCACTCTAATCGAGATTCCAAACATACATCTAAGGAACCATTCTTCAAGCTAGATGTAAAGTTTGACCTACCCATGTATAATGGAGAGTGTAGTGAAGAAAAACTTAATAATTGGATAAGACAAATATAGGTTTTCTTCCGGATTCAGCAAGTTGAAGAAGATGAAGCAAAGGTACAGTTAACATCTCTTCGACTGAGTGGCACTGCTCTCGTTTGGTGGGAGATCAAGTTGTAGAAGGGCAGCAAAAAGTTGGGTAACCTTCTTTCCTCTTGGTCCAATTTTATTTCTAAATTGAAAGACCAATTTTACCCTTTGGGTTATAAACAAAAGACACTAATGGAATGGAAATATCTAAGGAAAGGTAAAGGCCAAAATGTGAAATCTTCACTGAATAATTTAGGAAACAAGCATTGAACTTGGGCATCTCATTAGATTCGCCCGAGACTGTAACTAAATATGTTAGTGTGCTACATAGTTACATAAGACACTCACTGTTATTGTTCGAGCCTACTACAATTGATGCGGCCAGCGTAAAGGCCATTCATCTTGAAATCCGAAGCAAGAATGACAGAGATCATCAAGCCAATAAAACATCGTTCAAACCTCAGCATGGAAAATTCCAAGAGAAAGGCAAGGGGAAGGATAAGAAGACCGTCGCAGCCAAGAAAGAGGATGAAGCAATGCCATCTTGCACACATTGCAAGAGAGAAGGTCATCGAGGACCACTATTGGAAGGTACATCCGGAGTTGAGGCCAAAGAGATTCAGCGGAAAGGGCAAGAAGAAGATAGTGGCAATGGTGCAGCAGGACCTTGGATCAGATTTCGGTGATGAGACATTGATCACAGCTGTGGGTGCAAGAGGTACTCTTTCTGTTAATAATAATTATGATTTCATTGCAAGTACTAGTTCTTTAAATGAGCCTGTAAGTAATGAACGAAAGAGAATTGAATTATTCCACATTAGGGTTATTATAAATCACAGAAAGGTGGAAACTTTGTTCGATTCAGGTTCCCAAGCAAATTTAATCTCAGAGTGCTTAGTTAAAAATTTAGGCCTCGAAACTAAGCCTCATCTAAGTCCATACCCGCTTGGTTGGGTAAGCGATAAAGAAAAATTACAAGTAACAAAGCAATGTAGGGCCATATTTATTATTGCTTCCAAATTAGTTGATGAGGTAGAGTTAGATATTGTACCTTTGGATATATGTGGAATCATCTTGGGAAGTCTGTATCTATATGAAAAAAACCAGTTTTCTTTCAACATGAAAATAAATACCACCTCACGAAGGATGGGGTAGAATATATAGTCAAAGCTCATCATATGAAAGTAAGTTCTAGCCTTGTAAGTGTAGGACAGATTAAAAGAATGGTTAATTCCAACAAAGTGTGCATGCTCATGGTAGTGAGAGTGAAAGAGACCAAGATGGCTGACGCTTTCAAAGGTTGTGATCCTGACAGGAGAAATAATTGTTAGAAATTATTTCTGACTATGATGGATTGTTTCAGGAACCGAGAGGATTTCCCCCAAAACAGGAAATCCAACATGAGATCCATTTACAACAAGATGCTCCTTTAACGAATATTGGGATGTACAATATGGTTTCTATCGAGATGGAGGAGATCAAGAAACAGGTGCAGGAATTGCTAAATCAAGGGGTCATCAGACCAAGTTCTTCTCCGTGCGTCTCACCGATCGTGTTGGTGCCAAATAAATACAACACATGGAGAATGTGCGTAGACTACAGGGCGTTAAAAAAAATCACGGTGAAGAATCAATACCCTCTCCCTCACATTGATGAATTATTACATCAGTTGAAAAATGTTGTCTACTTTACAAAATTGGATTTGCATAATGGATATCACTAGGTTAGAATTGTAGAACAAGACATTTGGAAGACTACATTCAAAACAAAGTAGGGGTTGTTTGAATGAATGGTGATGCCATTCGAACTGTGCAATTCTCCGGCCACGTTTATGAGGGTAATGAATGATCTGTTTAGGCATTTTCCTGATAATTTTGTGCTTGTATATCTGGACGATATTCTTGTTTATAGTAGGAGATGGGATGAACATGTATGTCATGTGAAGAAAGTGCTTGATGTTCTAAAAAATGAAAAAATGTATGTAAAACTGTCAAAGTGTGAGTTTGGGAAGACCTCTTTGGTTTATTTAGGTCACAAAGTCGGTAATGGGCAATTGAAAATAAATCCCTCTAAAGTAGATGTGATTATGAAGTGGCCTAGTTCCACAAATGTTATAGAGGTCCGAAGCTTTTTGGGTGTGGTACACCAGTGGAGAAGGTTCATTGCAAGCTTCTCTAGTATCACAACCCCCTTACATGCATTAAAAAGTGTGAAGCAGCCTTTCAGTGGGGAGGAAAGCAACAAAAATCCTTCGACATGCTGAAATAGAAGATCAATACAATACCAGTGCTAGCCTTACCAGACCTTCAACAACCTTTTGAAATTGAGACATATACCTTCAGATATGCCATGGGTGTTGTATTGATGCAGCAAAGGAAGCTTGTATGTTACCATTCAGAGACTTTCTCCCAGGCTATTTTGAATTATCCCACACACGATAGGGATTTGTACGCCTAAGTTCATAGTGTAAAGAAGTGGAAACACTACCTGATCAGAAAGGAGACCATCATCCATACAGATCATCAGCCCTTGCAGTACCTTTAGGCACAAACCAAGCTTCAACGAGCCCATCATTTCATATGGATGGGGTTCCTCCAACAGTTTCATTTGGTAATAAAATACAAGAAGGGTGCCAACAACAAAGTAGCATATATGCTTTCTCGCCCTCCTATTTCTGCATCTGTAGTTTTGAAAAATGATTCTTTATCGTTAGAAAGTTATGTTGAACAATGTGCTAACGATAATGATTTTAAAGAGATTTATGCAAAACTGACTCATGGGTTGGATGTGGAAAATTATTATTTGCAGGGAAAACTGTTGTATCACCTTGGAAAACTATGTATACCCATTGATGAAAGGGTACATGTAATCTGAAAGGCTCATGTCTCTCTTGTGTCTGGTCATTTTGGTGCTCGAAAAAATTTATGTCATTTACAGAGGTTTTGTTTTTGGCCTCATATGAAAAACATTGAGACTCGTTTTGTAAAGGGTTGTGTGTTGTGTTCTGTTTCAAAGCCCTCTAATAGAAAACTTGGGCTCTACACACCACTCCCTATTCTAAGTCGACCATGGGAAAGTGTGTCCATGGATTTTGTAGGTGGTTTTCCTATGTCTAGGAAAGGTCACGACTATTTGTATGTCATCGTGGATAGTTTTAGTAAAATGTGTATTTTAATGCCTTGTAAAAAGTAGGTCATTGCTGAGCAGACTGCTTATATTTTCTTTCAGCATGTCTGGGTCCATTTTGGGTTGCCCACATATATTGTGTCAGAATGAGACTCTAGCTTTCTTGGAAAAATCGAGAACAACTTGTGGAGAATGGTGGACACTATGTTGAAAAGAAGTATGTCATTTCATCCACAGACTGATGGGCACAAAGGTCGTCAACTGCACTGTGGTACACTCTATTTTCTGCACTCTCTATTTTCTGCATAATTATAAGTTGCATGCATATTCAATAAACAATAATTAACATATTCAAAAATCTAAGGAGAAAAAATTCTCAGTAGATTTCGAATTTTCTAATATATTTTGGTAGATTTGTTGTGACAAATTTCTCAATGGAATATCCATAATAATGCATATTAATAGTGATTGTCACACTCACAACATTCTCTCATTAAGATAACAAAAAAACTAAACATAATTTTATAGATATAGTTTATACCAAAACATTTCCTTACAAACTTGACAACATTATGATGAAGTTAACTACTTCATCTACCACTATGTTAATATAGTTGATTCATTTATGAATTGTACATCATTATTGCCAACATGTAAGTAAAAATCATTACAAATAAATTAAATAATGGGTAACAGCCAATGCTCCCAGTATTAAAAAGTAGTATTTGCACATTACTGTGCAAAGGAACACCGACGACCTTAAACGGAACGCAGCGACATTAAACGGAGGGAAGTGCGGCGTTAAATGGAGGGGGAGAGACAATTGTTTAAGATTCCGTCAGGGACTATAAATCTGAACAGTGTCATGAAGATAAACCTCACAATAAAAAATGCCTTCAATGTAATTAGATTTTAAAAACAAAAAAAACACTCCATTAAAATCTCTCTAATTTGAAACATACTATCATCAAATTAGATTTAAACTTTCATAAATTTTAAACAAATATCCATTTATTAACTTTTACTTTTAAAATCCTTAAAAACTTTGGATACCATTCTCTCCACCCGAAATTTTGCCATATATTTTTTAAAGCCTTTAGAAACTTTCCCATATCATTCCCTATGCTTAAAAAAACATGGTTAAAAAATGCTTAAAAAACATGGTTAAAAAGGGGAAATTTGGATTTAGCTTTTTGTTGTTAATCATAAATTTTTAATCTAAATCATAAAATGACCATTAAAAGGAAATTTTGTTATTAATCATAAATTTTTAATCTAAATTATAAAATGACCATTGAAATTCAGAATAGATTCATCAACTTGTTTTTAATTAGCGTGAAAGTTGAAAATTGAAAATGATATAGATTCATCAACTTGTTTTTAATGAAAAATATGTTAAATATATTGGAAACTTATAATTCAAAAAAATAATAATGGGATAGTTTAATTAATAGATAAAATAGATTTTTAATTGAGTTAAATAATACATTTTTAGTAAGATTGTGTTCTTTTATCATTTAAAATGTATTTTTAAATATATAAATGGAGTCAATAACTTAAAAAATATTTAAAATACTTGATTTTAACAAATTAAAAAATTTTAACTTATAATTTTTAAAAATATTTATCTAATTTTAAACAAAATTAACCAAAAAAACACCAATTTATTTATTAATTAAATTAGACATTATATATTATTTTTTTTAATAATTATATGTAAATAAAAAATTATTATATCTTTGATTCAAATATTGCGATGAATTTCCATAAAATTTATAATTATCCATTATAAAAATTGATTTCCAAGTAGCAAAACCTATAACAACTTATATTATAGATAAATAACCCCAAAAAAATTACTAACCAACCAAACAATAGTGAAACATTGAAATTGTAAATGTTATAATTTTGACTAAACAATCACTCTCTCTTCACAAGGGACTCTTCTGTGTGAATATCACTATTGAAATTGTAAATGTTATAATTTTGACTAAACAATCACTGTCTCTTCACAAGGGACTCTTCTGTGTGAATATGTTAATTATATATAGAAGAAGATGTTCAAATCATTTAATGTATTATGATCATATATTTTATATAAACATATAAAAAATGTTATTGAGTGTTATAGTTAGATATTAAGTGTTATCGTGTTGAGAAGTGTTTTACAATTTAATATGAGGTAAATATCACATAAACATGTAAATGTAAATGTAAATGTAAACATTTAATATGTAATGTTTAATATTTAACATTTTAAATTTAATAGCCCTATTTAGAAACCAATCTAATTATTATTATGTATAAATACAATATAAATTTAAAATATAAAAGGTTTTATGAACACTAAAAAATAGGTATGGTAAATAAATAAAAATATAAATAAACTAGAAGTATGGTAAAAAAATAAAACCTCTTTTTATACTTCAAAGGTATGGTAAATAACTAAATTCTCTTTTTATATTTAGTCCATAAACTTCTTTATATTTAAAGAAGACTCAAAAAAGAGATTTTATTTAGGTGAAGTCTATGAGCCAAATTTTTAATACCATGAGCTAAATACCATAGGCCAAATAGAGGTATGGTAAATAAATAAAACATTTTTTTATATTTATTCCATAATTCACTTTATATTTACGAACACTCAAAAATGAGGTTTTATTTAGGTGAAGCCTATGGGCCAAATTATTATTAATACCATGCAAAAAAGCATCATTAACCCTAATTTTAATATTAATAAAAATAAAGATGGCACATGGTATTGACCCATGTCATTCACGTGGAATGTAGCCTATTTAAAGGTGAGAATTAAACCAACATATATCCATCTTTAATCTGGATCTACTGAGCACCTAGAGGTATCAAATATCTTGATATGCAAACTAGCACAGATCGAGAGTAAAGATGGATCTATGCTGATAGTTAGATCTTGGATCTATGCTGATAGTTAGATCTTAGAGAGTGGATTGTCTATTTTGTAAAAAAAAAATGTATTTTAATTTTATTTTTGGATTTTGGATTTTTAATATGTTATTTGTTTTACGATGTCATATTTTTTTATTTTATTTTATTTATTTTTTATTTTTATTTTTATTTTTATTTTATTTTATTTTTTTATTTTATTTATTTATTTATTTATTTTTTTCTCTTCAGAAATGGATGTTAATATGATTATTTTTAATTCTGAAAGACTTATTTTACAGTCCAATATGAGGGGATGTGTAAGTTTGTCTTCCCTTTAAAATAAAAATAAAAAATAAAAATTATATTCTAAATAGAAAAATAATGTTGGCTATAATTAAAAAAACTGAATATGTTGTAAAGTAATTAGAAGTAAAAGAATGTGTGAATTAGTTGTTTAAATCTTATACTTTTTAAAAATATTTCAACAAGATATTTAAATAAATTATTTGAATATCTATGTTAACTCATTTATGTGGATATCAACTTCATATATATCTATATATAGAAAAAATAATTTAAATATCTATATATAGAAAAAATTAAGTTTTTACGGTTCAAATTTTTATTTGGTCCTATATATATTTTATTTAGCATTCAAAAATACAATTTAAACAATGAAAAACAACACATTGTATTTTGCACTTTAAAAAAATTTGAATGTGAAGAAATTTGATCCCTCTTAGCTACTAATATGTTGTAAAGTAATTAGAAGTCAAAGAATGTGTGAATTAGTTGTTTAAATCTTATACTTTTAAAAAATATTTCAACAAGATATTTAAATAAATTATTTGAATATCTATGTTAAGTTATTTATGTGGATATCAACTTTATATATATCTATATATAGAAAAAAAGCTTTAGATATCTATATATAGAAAAAATTAAGTTTTTGTGGTTGAAATTTTTATTTGGTCCTATAGATATTCTATTTAGCATTCAAAAATACAATGAAAAACAACACATTGTATTTTGCACTTAAAAAAAATTATATGTGCAAAAATTTGATCCCTCTCTACTCATATTAGATCTGTACTTAAAAGAGATCTATTGTAACTACTAGCCAGAAATGAATATATATATATTTTTTTTGGGTTTAATCTTAGTAACAGCAATATATATGTACTTTTACCCATGGTAACAGTAAACGTATGCATATTTACATCGAATTATGGTAACAGTATGATATTCGGATAATTGTTATACTTGTCTCTGTCCTCGATCTCGAGGACCATCTGACGGTTTGCAATGTTATTCATTACTTTTATGGTATGAGCGATTAAATCTCAGTTAAGTATTTGACCTGCGGAACTGCAATTACTATTTATTATTTTCATATATGAACGATTATTTCAACATCAACATTTATTTAGACGGGTCTGGGTTTTTGTGATGCTGGAGAGCTTGCTCCGGTTATCGTTTTTCCGACTATAGGTTTTTGGTACACAATGACTTGGACCTCCATATGCCGTCCACTTGGCGCATAGAGCGTGCAACCTGCCAGCTAGCTTAAGCTACAGCGTGCTGGTTATTACTCCGGTTACCAATGCTGAAATGGAAACTTAATGCGCCTGGTACACGGCACGAGCAAGCCCATATGACAGCTTCCCTCCTGAATTCCTGCGCCCATTCCTACGGTGGAGATGAGACCTCCTAGATCAACGGTCGGAAACAATCCAGGTATGGGTAATACGACTTGAGGGTTTTTCAATGCTGTAATTGAACCCTTGCAGCTCATTCTCGTGGTAACTCCCGACTCCTACAGGTCTCTGGCGATTTGCATTCTCGCACAGCGCAGACTACCCAACATGCCCGTCCACGGTGGAGATAGAGTTCTGCCTACCAACCATGGTCACGGTAATCCTGCGCTTCCTCGCTCATGGTGATTGCTACCTTATTTTTACAGTTTTGTTTTCTTTTTCTTTGTTACAGTTCTGGTACTCACTCATTTTTTTTGTTTTTTTTGGCAACCCCTCTGTCACAGGTGCGGAATCTAGGTGCCGTGACCAGCGTATGGTGGAGGACCAGCTCAGTCTTTCCTCATTCCGCTTTCCTAGTAAGAGGTACCTGTCACCATAGATTTTAGGGTTAAGAGAAGATCCTGGAAGAAGGTCCTAGTCGATTCCCTTCTTGGCAGGCTGCCTGAACCTATGTTTAAGCTATGGTGTCTATCGTTGTTTTGAGTGATTCCATTAATGTGGTAAAACGGCAAACCCGCTCCTGTTTCTCTGTAACAAGTTTGGGTTCTACCCAGAACAGATTTGGAGGCGAAACCCAAACCGGGTTGCGCCTGCTACCTGGCTCATATTATGTAATTTATTACAGAACCGAGGGTTAACCCTACGGTGAACATTCATGTAATACCTTAGCTGTTACAGATATTTTAATTCCTCTTTGACTGGATAATGAATTGTATATTCTTCCATGGTAACATTATACTGTTTAATATGGTTCTGAGGTTTGTTGGGTTACTATTGATATTCTCATTTGAATTGTAGTTACCGAAGCTTACTGTGGAACGTTTGATACATTTATCTGTTCCGAAGATTTTCTTGTAAATTTCAATTAGGATAATTAATTCCAAAGTTTTGCTTGCTGTTATTTGTTTGATGAATGAGGGTTGCCGGTTTCGACTTGGAAGCTTTCGCTGGCAACCCTACCCTGTTCACACAGGCTACGACCGTCCATTTTACAGTGGTGTTCCACGATTATTTGGAATGTTTGATACAGGGTTAAGACAAGTTTATGGCATGGGCGCAAGCCCTCCCTTGCCCCTCAATACTGAGGTATTTCACTCTCGTATTGCACATTCCTAAAACTACATTTTTAAGAAAGAAGTCTTGCGGTCACTGTTCAGAAATTTAGTCTAGAGAATACACGAGTCTATTTATTCTTATCATCCTGTTGCTGCTTTCTTTCTTTTCATCAGTATCGTCTATGGAACTTTGTATGCATATACTTATATAATGTTTTCGATTTAGATTCATATGCTGAAATAAATGTTCACAGAATTCTGTTTCATTTAACCGTTACTTATTTTACAAAGATTCGTTTTCGGAAGGAAAATCCATGAACCTGATTTTATTCTGGGTTTTGTTTTTTGTTTTTTGTTTTGTTTTTTTGTTTTGTTTTTTTTTTTTTTTTTTTTGTTTTGTTTTGTTTTGTTTTTTTTTTCTTTTCTTTATGGCAGTTGTACAGGAATTCATTCTTAAAAGATTAATGACTATACATTTCTCATGTCTTTTATTGCCTGCATTATTTCAGAAATGTTTTCCAAATACCACTCACAGTTCTTGGTCTGTCATAGACCTTAATTAATTCTACAGTGTATACAAACCATTAAATTCTCAGTTATTCCATACCTGTTCAGAGGCAAACCTCTTTAATGCGCTTGTCAACCTCCCGACCTTAGGAGGGTCCTCCTCGACCTTCCACCCCCAAGCACTCCTGCAAGACTCTTGCTGTCTGCAAGCCCTCTGGCACTACCAGAGTTACGCTATCTGGTCCTTACCAGACGTAGCAGTTCCAGGAAGGTTTCTGCTTCCCAACATACGCTATCTGGTCCTTACCAGACTTAGCGTTCGCTGCCAAATTGCAACCTTTCGAGCCTCGCTATCTGGTCCTTACCAGACGTAGCAGTCTCTTTTTTTTTTTGACATAGTGTCTCCTCCCTCTATGAGAGTCTCAACCGTCTCCTGAAGGTAGTTAGGTTTTTTTTTTTTTTCCTTTCTGACAGATGTCATATTTTAATTCTAATTCCCCTCTAATGAGGAAGCACTATAACCATTATCAGTTGTTTTTCTTCCAACCACACTTAATAGCAACCAACAACAATTTATCAACATAATTAATTAAAACAGTAACAACAATAATAATTACTCAATTTCACCAAACATAACCATAGTCAACAGTTAAATTTACTGCCTTTAATTTAAACACTAACGATTAACTAGGGGCATTACATCTCCCCCTCCTGAAGTTCAACATCGTCTCGATGTTGTTCACCCATAAACAATTCGGGATAATTTTCTTTCATGCTCTGTTCATCCTCCCAGGTGGCCTCATCTGGCCCAAAGTGCTGCCATTGCACTTTAACCTGGGTGATGACTCGTTTCCGCAGCACGACCCTTCTCCGATCTAGTATGCTCACCGGCTCGACTAGGAATTCTCCTTCCGGTTCCACCTGAAACACACAACAATCTGATCAGTGCTTTCCCTAGCAACCATTTTTAGTTTATGCTTCTTACAATATCCTCTTACCTGTATGTCCTGCCAACTAATTATGTGTTTAGGGTCATAGACATATTTTTTTAAAACTGACATGTGGAAGACGTTATGGACCCGGATGTGGCTAGGTAGGGCTAGCTGATAAGCTACCGGCCCCACTCGTGCTAAAATCTGAAAGGGTCCACAAAAACGGGGTGCCAATTTGGCACAACCATTCCATTGTAGAGCACTTCTCCTTGCCCGAATTCTGACATATACATGTTCACCCACTTGGTACTCCCTAAAGGTCCTTTTCTGATCTGCAAAACTTTTTTGTCTGTCCTGAGCTACTTTTAAATTAGCCCGCACTCTCTTAACCATTGCTTCCATCTCTTTTAACATTTCAGGACCCAGCATGAGTCTGTCTTCTGGTCCACCCCAACTGGATGGCGTGCGGCATTTTCGGCCGTAAAGTACTTCGAATGGGCTCATCTGCAAGGATGCATGATATCCATTGTTATAAGCAAACTCCACAAGATGTAAATACTCTTCCCATCGAGTGGGTTGTTGCATCACATATGACCTCAGCATGTCCTCCACCACTTGATTCACCCGCTCAGTCTGTCCGTCAGTCTGCGGATGATATGCGGTGCTAAAATTCAATTGAGTTCCCAGACCTTCAAACAAGGTCTTCCAAAAGGTTGATGTGAATTTAACATCGCGATCGGATATTATAGTTTTTGGCAGCCCATGGAGCTTAAATATGTTCTGCATAAAAACATTTGCAATTTGTGCTGCACGATACGTAGATTGAACTGGTATGAAGTGGGCTGACTTACTGAGTTTGTCCACTACAACCATAATAGAGTCATTATTCCTCTTGGACTTTGGTAACCCTGTAATAAAGTCCATGGTGATAATCTCCCACTTCCATTCTGGTATAGGTAATGGTTGTAGCAAACCCGCAGGGTGTTGATGTTCAGCCTTAATCTGTTGACATTCTATGCATCGTGCCAGATATTCTATTACATCCCTTTTCATGCCTGGCCAGTGATATTCCCTCCGAAGCGAAGTGATTAACTTTTGATAACCCGGGTGTCCTGCATAAGGACTTTTATGATATTCATCCAGAATTTTTTTCTTAATATCGCCCTGATTGGGTACACATATTCTCTTCTTGTAGCATAAAATGCCTGCTGCGTCCAATTCATAACCTTGTTGCATTATGTGGATGTTTAAGTTCTGCACTAGTTGTTTCTTTTGCTGGTAGATTTGATCTTGCTCAGCAGCCTCTATAATTTCTTTGCTAAGGGTAGACCGTCCTTCACTAAGGCCAATTTCATAGAGACAATGCACTTTTCGGCTTAATGCATCCGCTACCCGGTTTTCTTTTCCTTTTAAGTGTTTGATTTCAAAATCAAAACCGCCCAAAAAGTCCACCCACCTAGCTTGCCTAGCGTTTAAAGTTGGTTGACTAAAGTAGCTAGTTAAGTTGTGGTGATCTGTCATCAATAAAAATTTTCTTCCCACCAAATAATGGCGCCACATTTTTAGTGCATGTACTACAGCAGTTAGTTCCAGATCATAGGCAGAATACTTCTGCTCATGTTCTTTCAATTTTCTGGATTCATACGCGATCACCTTCCCTTCTTGCATCAGCACCCCTCCTACACCCTCTTTGCTTGCATCTGTGCAGACTACGTAATCTTTTTCCGGGTCTGCAATGCTCAGCACAGGTGCAGTGGTGAGCAGGTGTTTGAGCTGTTCAAAACTCCGTTGACACTCCACTGTCCACTTAAATATTTTTCCTTTCTTTTGCAAGGAGGTGATGGGGTATGCAACCCTGGAAAAACTTTCCACGAACCTCCTATAATATCCAGCCAACCCCATGAAAGACCTGATATCTGCCACATCCTTTGGTGTTGGCCATTCCATTATGGTTTTAATCTTTTCAGGGTCCACAGCAATGCCTTCCTTGGTGATGATATGCCCCAAATACTGGATCTGCTCTTTATAAAAGTCGCATTTGCTAAATTTACCATATAGCTGATGTTCCCGTAGAGTCTGTAGCACGAGTCTGAGATGCTCCTCATGCTCTTTAATATTCCGAGAGTATATCAGTATATCATCAATAAAAATTAACACGAATTTGTCCAAGTACTGATGAAATACACTATTCATCAGGCACATAAATGTCGTAGGTGCATTGGTCAACCTGAAAGGTAGTACCAAGAACTCATAGTGCCCATAACGAGTTCTAAAAGCAGTTTTGGCTATGTCCTCCTCCTTAATTCTGATTTGATGATACCCAGATCTCAAATCGATCTTTGAAAATATCGTCGCCCCTTTCACCTGATCAAACAGTTCATCGATACGGGGTAGTGGGTATTTATTTTTCACTGTCAATTTATTCAGCTGTCGATAATCTATGCACATACGGAGAGTTCCATCCTTTTTCCTGACAAACAGTACAGGGGCTCCCCAGGGTGATACGCTGGGACGGATGTACTTCTTGTCCAACAGCTCTTGCAGCTGCATCTTTAATTCTGTCAATTCCGGCACACTCATCCGGTATGGTGCTCGGGACACTGGGGCTGCACCAGGTACCAGCTCTATGGTAAAATCCAAATCTCTTTTAGGTGGCAGTCCTGGTATTTCTTCGGGAAACACATCTGCAAATTCTTGCACTACTGGTATGCTTCCCAATGTATTATCTTTATCTTCAGAATTGGCATAACCCACTTGAACTGCATATACTTGACACTTTTTCCGGATGCATTTAGCCAGTTGTGAGGCGGTAATTGGCCGGATCTGTACTGGCTTCAGGATACCCTGAATTTCCTGTTCGTTTCCCAGTTCGTCCCGGTAAGAAATTGTCTTTGTTTTGCAATTTATTATGGACCACCGCCTTTCCAGCCAGTCCATCCCAATCAGCACATCATATGAGCCGAGAGGAAGTACATTTAATTCTGTCGTCACTGTCTGACCTGCTATCTTCAATGGGCAGTTGCTGACCTTGGCCAGCACCCGCCTTTTGGCCCCGGTAGCTAGCTGAACTAACCATGGACTCTTAAACTTAACAGATTGCAAATTACAGTTTTCCACTACCTTGGGGCTAACATAACTTAATGTAGCTCCTGGGTCTACTAAAATGGAAACAGTTCGATCAAAAATCTTACCTTCGAACTCTACCATCGTTGGCTGGTAATCAGCTTGACGGTCCTCGAGAGCGGCATTTATTCTTGGTATGGACCGAGCTACGTCTCCCACTGTAGAGGCTTCATAAACCTGGGACACCTGATCACTACCCTTTCGGTGAGGGCAGTTCTTAATATAGTGTGGCCCGCCACAACCCCAACACTGTACTGGTGGTCTAGCTGTCCCCTCATTATCAACTCTGCCCGGCTGCTCGCTATATTTAGATTCATTAGGTGGCTTTAATCTGAGCTGATTTCTAGACTGGTTCCTATTGCTGGGCCCTTTGGAGAATCCCTTGCTGAAATTGCCACGAGCTCCCTTGACTCCCATAGTTGTTCTGCCGCCCTTTTTATCTGCCCAATGCTTCCCAAAATTTTCTCCCTTTTGTTTATTCTGCTGATAGCATATTCTAGCTTTCCGTATCGCTTCATCCATGGTCTTCGGGTTATCAAATTCGATCCTTTCCCGCATTGTTTGGGGTAGACTGCTAACAAACCGCTGCACTTTTGCCTTTTCCTCCCGAATATACGGTACATAGCGGAGCAGAGATGTAAATTTAGTAATGAATTCATCCATGGTCTGCTGCCCAAGCCGCAGATCATGAAATTCCCATGCTTTTTCATCGTAGAAGCGTTCAGTCAAGTATTTCTCCTTGAAGTATCTCTGAAAAATTTCCCAAGTTATATCTTGTTCACTCACTCCCCGCACCATCTTGACTTCCTCCCACCATAATGTAGCTTTGGCCTGCAGCTGGAAAATAGCCAGCCGTGCCTTAAGATGGTGATCATACTCGTAAACTTGGAAATATTTGTTCATGTTAATTAACCAAGCTTCCGCAGCCTCCTCGGACTCCCCATCAAAATGCGGCGGCTTAATCTTCCGAAACTCCCCTTGCAGTTCTATCCGCTGTCTTTTTGAGGTTTGATGTTCAGAGGCATTGTCAGATTTCTCTCCTCGAACCTCCGCCCTTCCTTCTGTTTCTTCCTGATCAGTATGGTAATCCTGTTCTTCTGATACACGCTTTTGCTCTGGACTGGGATTAGGCTGGTGCTGGTTTTGTTTATCTGATAAACTTTTCAGGATCCTTTCCTATTCCATGGTTAATCTGGTGTTGTCCTCACGCAAACGGGCCATCTCGTTCTTCAATTCCTGGACTGTCTCCAATATGGTCAAATTGGTGTTGCGTGCCTCCTCCCCTAGCTGCACCCATATCTCAGGATTCCCCTGAGGGTGGGTGACGTTGTCTGGTCTGTCCACATTCCTATGAGGGGCGCTGCTCGTTCTCCTCATTCTGCTGTCACCTGATCAGAAGATTAGTTCATTTCAACAGATATAATATGCAATACATTGTTGGATAACCCCTACTTGCTTATTAATTTAGTTATTTATATCAGTTTCTCCATTATGGTTAACCCGAGGTCACAGAGTTGCAACCTCGCTCTGATACCACTTGTAACTACTCGCCAAAAATGAATATTTTTTTTTTTTTGGGGTTTAATCTTAGTAACAGCAATATATATGTACTTTTACCCATGGTAACAGTAAACGTATGCATATTTACATCGAATTATGGTAACAGTATGATATTCGGATAATTGTTATACTTGTCTCTGTCCTCGATCTCGAGGACCATCCGACGGTTTGCAATGTTATTCATTACTTTTATGGTATGAGCGATTAAATCTTAGTTAAGTATTTGACCTGCGGAACTGCAATTACTATTTATTATTTTCATATATGAACGATTATATCAACATCAACATTTATTTAGACGGGCCTGGGTTTTTGTGATGCTGGAGAGCTTGCTCCGGTTATCGTTTTTCCGACTATACGTTTTTGGTACACGATGACTTGGACCTCCATATGCCGTCCACTTGGCGCGTAGAGCGTGCAACCTGCCAGCTAGCTTAAGCTACAACGTGCTGGTTATTACTCCGGTTACCAATGCTGAAATGGAAACTTAATGCGCCTGGTACACGGCACGAGCAAGCCCATATGACAGCTTCCCTCCTGAATTCCTGCGCCCGTTCCTACGGTGGAGATGAGACCTCCTAGATCAACGGTCGGAAACAATCCAGGTATGGGTAATACGACTTGAGGGTTTCAATGCTGTAATTGAACCCTTGCAGCTCATTCTCGTGGTAACTCCCGACTCCTACAGGTCTCTGGCAATTTGCATTCTCGCACAGCACAGACTACCCAACATGCCCGTCCACGGTGGAGATAGAGTTCTGCCTACCAATAATGGTCATGGTAATCCTGCGCTTCCTCGCTCATGGTGATTGCTACCTTATTTTTACAGTTTTGTTTTCTTTTTCTTTGTTACAGTTTTGGTACTCACTCATTTTTGTTTTTTTTGGCAACCCCTCTGTCACAGGTGCGGAATCTAGGTGCCGTGACCAGCGTATGGTGGAGGACCAGCTCAGTCTTTCCTCATTCCGCTTTCCTGGTAAGAGGTACCTGTCACCATAGATTTTAAGGTTAAGAGAAGATCCTGGAAGAAGGTCCGAGCCAATTCCCTTCTTGGCAGGCTGCCTGAACCTATGTTTGAGCTATGGTGTCTATCGTTGTTTTGAGTGATTCCATTAATGTGGGAAAACGGCAAACCTGCTCCTGTTTCTCTGTAACAAGTTTGGGTTCTGCCCAGAACAGATTTGGCGGCGAAACCCAAACTGGGTTGCGCCTGCTACCTGGCTCTTATTATGTAATTTATTACAGAACCGAGGGTTAACCCTACGGTGAACATTCATGTAATACCTTAGCTGTTACAGATATTTTAATTCCTCTTTGACTGGATAATGAATTGTATATTCTTCCATGGTAACGTTATACTGTTTAATATGGTTCTGAGGTTTGTTGGGTTACTATTGATATTCTCATCTGAATTGTAGTTACCGAAGCTTACTGTGGAACGTTTGATACATTTATCTGTTCCGAAGATTTTCTTGTAAATTTCAATTAGGATAATTAATTCCATAGTTTTGCTTGCTGTTATTTGTTTGATGAATGAGGGTTGCCAGTTTCGACTTGGAAGCTTTCGCTGGCAACCCTACCCTATTCACACAGGCTACGACCGTCCATTTTACAGTGGTGTTCCATGATTATTTGGAATGTTTGATACAGGGTTAAGACAAGTTTATGGCATGGGCACAAGCCCTCCCTTGCCCCTCAATACTGAGGTATTTCACTCTCGTATTGCACATTCCTAAAACTACATTTTTAAGAAAGAAGTCTTGCGGTCACTGTTCAGAAATTTAGTCTAGGAATACACGTGTCTATTTATTCTTATCATCCTGTTGCTGCTTTCTTTCTTTTCATCAGTATCGTCTATGGAACTTTGTATGCATATACTTTATATAATGTTTTCGATTTAGATTCATATGCTGAAATAAATGTTCACATAATTATGTTTCATTTAACCGTTACTTATTTTTTAAAAACTTAAAATGTGAAAATAAATAAATAAATTTTAAAGTTGAATTACAATTTAATAACTAATAACCCAATTTTAAATTAATATCAAGAAGTTTGAGTATATATATTATTATTTTGATATGTTATCCTATTTATTTTTTAAAAACTGATAAGATGGAAGAATGTGTTAAATATAAATTACTTGTAGGTAAATGTGAGACCAATGTAAATGAAACAAATGTAAATAAATGAAGAAAACGTGATGAAGAGGAAAATGGTAAGAAGTATACTATTATACTCATGTTCATGTGATGGAGAGAAAATGGTAGAAATGTATTTGTAATAAGTAAAATTAAATGTGATATTTTTTTTCGTTATTTCTTATTATTTTTATTTATATGTCTGAGGATAGTAGAGTAAGATTTGCATATGGTAATGTAATAAGGATGTGTTTAATTTTTAAGAATTAGGTTTTTTAGATTTTGCACATATTTATAGGTTAAAATTATAATTAATGGATATTTTGGAATAAGCATAATTATTAAGTAAATGGTAAAGATTTAATTTCTATAGAATATTTTTAGTAATGTACATCAATTTCCAAAATAGTTATGTTTCTTTTTAATTAAATTTTTTGATTAAAAAAAATGTCAAGTGTCATATGAAATGAGTTAATGTTATCTGAGCATGTGGTATTGCTAGGACATGGTATTGGGCTATGGTATTGTAATTAATCCTATTTACAGATTAAAATTTCCATGATAAATGGGTTGAATGTATATATGTTTAACTTTTATATTAATTCATTTTATCATATTAATCATAATGATTATTATGCATTTTATGTTATAATTTAGTTAATTATGTTTTTATTTTTTTTTAATTTTAGCAACTTGAGATGTATGATGAAGTAAGTGTTTTGATGCTTATTATGGATTGATGCTTATTAGTTTTCTACTGGAATTGCTAGTTAGTTTCACAATTTAACTATGACATGTGCACACATATATGTACATACCCATGAACTATGCAAGATTCTTAATTCAATCACTTACTAACTAGCATAAGATTCTTAATTCAATCACTTACTAACTAGCATAACCATATAAATTAAATAAAACACTTATTTCATTGTACATCTCATATTGCCAAAGATTAAACTAGAAATTGCACCAGATGTTGCAAAGGAAACGCTGTAAGGCATAACTAACTATTATATTTCTCAACAAAAACATAATTATTATCTTTATCATTTTTTACTGTAACATATTGCTATATTATATTTATCATTTTTTACTGTAACATATTGCTATGCATGTAGTGTAGGGCAACTTAGTTTGTCCATATATTCCTTCCTCCTTCCATTCATTTACAATAAATTCAATCATTTCATGTGACAGAGCACACTATGTCACACATCTATACTCCTTCAAACTCCTTTGAATTGCATGCTTCGAAAAGAAAATAAAATGATAATTTGAGTAGACTTACATGAAGAATAAATAATATCTTCTCTAGGTATCTATATTCGAGTAATGGGGTTTGAGAGAAATCAAATAGATATCAAGAAGACTCAAATAGATATCAAGAAACTAGTTACAGAGAATTTCACAATAGAATGAATATTTATAAAATGAAGTAATTTAAAAATTGGTCGGCTTGGTAACCAAAAGTAAGTAGGATGGTTTTTTTAGGTATATATTTTTTGTCAATTTTCACTAAAAAAATTGTTGAAACTGCATATTTAAATTGTGTAGACTATACAATAAGTGTCCAACTAAAATTTTATTGGAATTACAGATTTAAGTTGAGTAGATTTAAATTGTGTAGAGTACACAATCCAAGTACCCTTACCCCAAATAGTTGTTTAGTACACAATCCAAATGCCCAATTTTCAATCATTAATCCAAATTGTTGTTTTCAATCATTAACCCAAATAGTTGTTTAGAATACACAATCCAAGTAGCCCAAATAGTTATTTAAAATATACAATCTAAGTGCCCAATTTTCAATCATGAAATCTATTTATATATTCAAAAATACAATTTAAGTAATATATATATATATATATATATATATATATATATATATATATATATATATATATATACACCTAAAAAATCCACAAATAAAAATAAATAAATTTGGCATTGATATATATATGATTTGTAGCTACAAAAATTCCATCCTTCTCACCACGGTTAAGATATATATATATATATATGGTACCATAACAATTTAAAACAATTTAATCATATTCCTTGCTGCTTGTTTTATTGAAAATATTACTCCTTTGCCTCCTTACTGCTCGTTTTATTGAAAATGTTACTCCTTTGCTTTCTTTTTTGAATGCTCGTATTGAAATCAATAATATTCATGAAAAGGAAAAGAAAGACATAGAAGATAAAGAAATTGCACCAGGACATCCAGATGATGATAAACAACATGCTGAATGAGAATACTTTTAATAAATAAAAAAACAGGAGATTGACGAGTTTTCAGGCATAGGGCGACTGTTAGGGTTCCAGGTTTTTGCAGAGCTTGTTCTCTATGGATGGTCGCAAAGGGGGGAGCTCCACTCTCTCCTACAAGCAGGCTGTAGCCAACAAGGGTAAAAAACCAATGGAGGATAACAGAGGTCCTTCAGAAGGAAGGAAAAGGAACAGTGAAGAGGAACAAGATGGCACTAAATCAAGGGAGAATAACAGCACTAAGGAAAATGAGGAAGAAGACAAGGAACATAGCACAAAAGACAAAGCACAAAAGGGACCATGTAAACCTAAAGCTACGGTTACTCCCAGAGTTGTTTTAAATGACCCGGCGCTGCAGGCGCACAGGGAACATATGCAGACTTATGCAATCATTTGAAAATTCATGGGTTTATGGCCCACAGAAAAAGCTTTACAAACGTGGATTAAATACCACTGGAAACCGAAAGGAAGCATTGACCTACATCTTGGGTCAAAGGGTTTCTTCACTGTGGTATTTGCAAATATTAAAGATAAGCACAGAGTGTTTGAAGGAGGGCCCTACTTTTATGCTGCAGCAGGCCTTTATATGCGACCTTGGATTATGAACTTTGTTCCGGAGCATGAGACTTTTACTTCGGTCCCGGTCTGGGTAAGACTCTACTCTCTACCTCTTGATTACTGGCAAACAAAATCCTTATCTACCATAGGAAATAAGTTGGGACGTTTTGTCAAAACTTCTGAGGCCACTAAAAGGGGAAAGTACACTTCCTTTGCTAGAATATGTGTGGAGATGGATCTCTCTGGAGCTCTACCAGACGAAGTAATCTTGGAAGTATATTATGAAGAATGGGTACAAACAATAGATTATGAACATATTCCTTTCAGATGCCGCAAATTCCACGAGCATGGGCACCTAATCAGAGACTGCCCTCTTAGTAAAATAGAAAATAGGAACAAGGCTAACACAGTGAAAGATTCTGAAAGCTTTCACAAAGTGGCACACAAAGAAAGAGGAAGCAAAAGGGGGCCAAAGTCACAAAAATTAGTAGGACAACAAACTAGTCAGAACAGGTTCCAAGTTCTTGAAGAGGAAGAAGGGATTCCAAAAGCAGATCAAACAAAAGAAGGAAATCTAGTGGAGGAGGAGATAGAAGGAGATAATGTTCAAGCACATGATAATATAAAACAGAAAGAAACTATGCTGAATGAAGTAGAGATGGAGATGGACCATGAAATGACCCAGAGTGAGATGGAAATGGAGGACCATGAATTACAGGAAATCCTTGAGAAAGAAAACCTAGATCTCAAAGGTTTCTTGGATCAAGGAACCAAGGAAGGCGTAGACTTGTCACCACCAGAGGAGTTTAGCAGATTTCATCAGTTGTTTTTATGGAAAACCCAGACCAAAGGAATGCAGGGGAAAAGAAACAATGAAAGACTGGGCAATGAAGGTGTGAAAACGATGAAGACCACACCAGGATTAGCACCCAGAAACCTAGGAAAGAAAAGAGGTAGAAAAAAGTATAATGAACTATTGATGGAATTTGGAAAGCTAATGATAGATTCAGGTAAGATGAAAGACCTAGCCAGCTACTCCTTCACAAACCTTTAATTATGAAGTTTACTTCTTGGAATATTAGGGGTCTAGGTAGTAAAAGAAAACAAAGACTACTAAGTAATAGAATGAAACAAGTTACTTCAGATGTGATCTTCATCCAGGAAACCAAATGTTCCATTCAAAAAATAAAAGAAATCTAGAGCAAATGGCTCAATAGATTTGAGTTTTTGGAAGTCAAAGCAGAGAATACTGCAGGTGGTATTCTCACTCTATGGAATCCCCAAAAAATTGGCATAGTAGATGCTGAAGCATTTAGGGATTATTTATCTGTGGTCATTCAGCTTGTCGAAGACAAGGAAACCTACCTGCTAACGAATGTGTATGGTCCTCAAAGAATGGATGAGAAACTCAGGTTTCTTAATTCTCTGGAGGACCTCAAAGGTAGACATGTTGAATTACCATGGATTTTGGGAGGTGATTTCAAAATGATCAAATCACTTTTGGAAAAAAAAGGAGGAACCAGAATTACAAGTAAAGATTCTTTAGCTTTTCAAACTTTCACAGATAATATGAAGTTAGTGGACATTGTAACAAGTAATGGTCTCTTTACATGGAATAACAAAAGAGGAGGTGAGTCTCAAGTGGCCTCAAAATTAGATAGATTGATGATCTCAGAAGATCTTATGCTCATAGACAAGGAAATGACAGCAAGGGTTCTCCCCTTCGGAGGATCAGATCATTGGCCGGTTCAACTATAGGTGCAGGGCATTGGAACCCCCAGGAACAGACCTTTTAGATTTGAGAACATATGGCTCTCCCACCCAGATTTCATTAGTAACATTGCAACCTGGTGGTCAGAAGATTTGAACATTCAGGGCTCCAGAATGTTCCTTCTTCAAAAAAGACTAAAACACATCAAGCTCAGACTCAAAGTCTGGAATAGAAATGAATTTGGCAATATTTTTGAAGCTAAAAAAGCTGTTGAAGGTAAAATGCAGGCACTCAATCAAGCCCTTATCATGGATGGCTTTGGCAAAGACGAAAGTGATCAGGTTTCGAAACACCATCAAGACTAGGAGAATTTATGTAAACAAGAGGAAATATATTGGAGACAAAAATCTCGAGTTCAATGGCTAAAGGAAGGTGAGAGGAATACTAGATTTTTCCATAGATCCACGATTGCGAATAGAGCCCATAACAGGATTTCCTCGATCAAGGACAAGGATGGTAATCTTCTCAATTCCCATGAGGAAATAGAAGCCATGCTGGTTAGGCCCTTTAGCGATATAGCAAAAGAAACCATTTCAGATCGAGAACAATCCATCAGGGATCTTACAAGACATATACCCAAGCTGGTGTCTAGAGAGGACAATTATAATCTTAATAGGCCAGTGGCTGAAGAGGAGGTAAGTGATGTCCTTAAGTAAATGCAGAATGGCAAGGTGCCAGGCCCAGATGGTTTCAACGTGGACTTCTTCAAAGCCTACTAGAGTATAGTCAAATAGGATATTCTGAATGTAGTAGAAGATTCCAAGAGGAATAAGACCATTTTGAAGGCGCTCAATACCTCCTTTATCGCCCTGATCCCTAAGCAGGAATTGGCGCAAACTCCTAATAGGTTTAGATCCATAGCTTTGTGCAATGTGATAATATCTAAGGTGATGGCCAATAGACTCAAGCCTCTCCTTCCTTCTCTAGTCTCTGTGGAACAATCTGGTTATGTAGAGGGTAGAAAAATTCTTGATAATATCATTCAAGCTCATGAAGTGGTGCACTCTTTGACCAGCAATAGGAAGGTAGGTATGATTATGCAATTGGATATAGCAAAAGATTAAGACAAGCTGAATTGGACCTATATTAGGAAAGTTCTTATTGCATTTGGGTTTGATCACAGCTAGGTTAGATGGGTCATGGCCCTGGTTACTTCTGCCAGCTTTTCAATTCTGGTTAATGGCTCTCCCTCGGAGATTTTTATTCCCTCAAGAGGCCTTAGACAAGGAGACCCACTCTCACCTTTTCTCTTCATCCTCATGATGGAAGGACTAGGTAGGTCTATCAAGCATGCAAAAGAAACAGGTCAGATTAAAGGTCTCCAACTATCTGATGATGGTCAGGTCTTGACTCATCAACAATTTGTGGACGATACCATGCTGTAGGGAATCCCTACAGTCAAAGAGGCTCTTGCGTATAAACAAATCTTGGGGGACTTTTCCATGGCTTCAGGTATGGAAGTTAATCTTTCCAAATCAATTTTTTTTTCTTTAATACTAATATAGCCATTCAGAAGAACATTGCTAGAATTCTGAGCTTTCAAAGAGATATCCTTCCTTCAAAATACTTGGGAGTGCCACTAATTGCTAAACCTTTGCACAAGAGCATTCGGGAGCCAGTGATTAATAAGATGCAAGACAAAATCAAGAAATGGACTACAAGATATTTAAAGTTGGCTGGAAGGCTAGTCCTAACAAAGGCTGTTCTTCAAGCAATCCCAGTTTTCATGCCATCAACAATCCCGGCTCCAAAAGGAGTCTTGCACCTTTTCAGATCCATACAAAGAGACTTTCTTTGGGGTAAGGGGGAGGAAAGAAAGAAATGGGCCTTGGCGGCCTGGGATAAAATCTGTAACCCTAAAAAACATGGGGGACTTGGATTGGATAATCCAGAGATTCTTAGCAAGGTTTTAGGAGAAAAATTATGGTGGCGCTAGGTTAAAGATCCAAAAGCACAGTGGGCCAGTATTTGGAAAGGAAAGTATGCCAGCTCATGGTAGTATAATGATCACATAAGAATGTATGGAAATATAAAAGGCTCACACATCTGGAACAAGGCCTGGGAGAATAGAGGATTAATACAAAAAAACAACTTCTGGGAAATTAGAGAAGGAGATCTGGCCTTATTCTGGGAGGATAAATGGCAATAGGAACCTATATTATTATCAGAGGACTTTGTGGATCTCAAGAATGAGACTGATTCTAAAGGATTACTTAAGGTAAAAGATTTTTGGGATCAAACCAACAGTGCAGGAAAATGGAGAACCTGGAGGCACATGGATTACAGGGAGGGCAACCCTTTGAAAGAAAAAGTAGATAAGCTTGGGAATTTGGTGGAACAAAGGAGGATTTTAGTTACAGAAGGGCAGGATCAACTCAGATGGGGCAACAATAATGAGGGTTCCTTTAATCTTAAGGAGGCAAAACACTTACTCCTTGAGCTAGATTCCCAGGTCCCAGACTTGATTTGGTTGAACCTTTGGAGGCATCAAGGCTGGATGAAGATCAAACTTTTCATGTGGCTGGTTTATCATAAGAAAATCTTGACTTGGCAAAACATCCAGAAGAGGGGAGTTCTGGGGCCTTCCAGATGCTAGCTCTGTGGTGAACAAGAGGAAACTATGGAGCATCTTCTCAATAATTGCAGTCTTACCTCCTGGTTGTGGGATTCGTTTGCTGACATATTCCAACAGTCAGACAGAGACCATGGTTGTATCATCAGCACACTAACCAAGTGGAGACCTAACTTTTCAGAGTATGAATTTATAGACACGGCCTGAGCTCTTTTACCAGGCTTTATAATATGGAATGTCTGGAAAGAAAGAAACAAAAGAATATTCAAGAATGAAAAAAGTCCCCCCCATCAACTTTTTGAGAATATTTTAAATCAGATTAAGGAAACGGTTGGCACCATTGTGCTGACCCCCCACAAGAGCCCTCCTGCAGTTACAGAGTTGAGGATTCTTAGTCGACTAGGAATGCAGGGGCTCATTCCTCAGGACCGGGATAGGATGGGTCTTCAGCTGGTCACCGAATAGGACACCTGGCACCCTCCTCCACAAGGCTTTTTAAAATTCAATATTGACGGGGCTTCAAAAGGCAACTCGGGAACTGTTGGTTTTGGAGGGGTGTTGAGGGATAAAAATGGAGGTATTCTTGTCATCTTTCACTGCCATTTAGGAAGAGCCACTAACAATATAGCAGAGCTCATGGCTATGGAACAATGTCTGGATTTCCTGAAGCAGGATAACCGCCAAAATGTGATTGTTGAAGATGATTCTAAGCTCATAATTAACTCGGTCAAGCGAATCAGCTGTGGCACAAAGCTAGAAAAAGTATCCAAACACTGGAGGCTGATCCAGGTCTTTCAAAGGATTCAGCAACACCTACAAAGCCTTCGGACAGTTAGGTTTAATCATGTGCGAAGAACGACCAATAAATTAGCAGATATTCTGGCCAATAAAGGAGTGATTTGATCTGAGATTAAGGTTAAAATCGAGTGGCAAGATATTCTACAGGATAGATTAAAGGCGATTTGTCATATCCAAGCCGAGGAAGATCGAAGGGTGGTTCAACTTAGAGCCATGGAAGAGGGTTCCAAATGACTAGGTTTCCTTTTACTTTTCGGCCTACCTATAAGTCTGGCCCTTGCGGATGGCAGATAACTGTTGGCATCCGCATCCCAGATAGTTTTGGCGAAAGTTGCTACAGAGGAAAAATGTGTGCAAGAATCAAGCTCGAGCATAGTTGGCGGGAGGAACGGTATAGTCGCATCAGTGCGAAAAAGCGGAATCGGGGTCATTTCAGCAGACAGAATACCACGGGTTCTCTCTCAGTGGTCACCTTACTGCTCGTGGAGTGGTTTACGGTTTTTCGCAAGCGTACTAGGTGGCAAGATGTTTTAAAGTTTTGGGAGCGATTCCATTCTTCCAATGACACGTGGCCAAGGGGAGGGATCGAATACCACCCTCATCGCGTGCTATTGTTCGGTCCACTTACCCCGTGTGATATGACTATTAACCGTTGGATCAATCAGGGTGGATCGACGGTCAGGTTTGATTGTGCTTGTCAGTGGATCAGTGGGTTAGGCGCCATGCAGCTTGATGTCGCGATATCCTCCATGGTCGTTGGATTCGAAGTGACGATTGGACAGTTTAGATTAAAGCGGTAAGGCGGGAGCAGTAATAATTCCCTAGTGGGAATCAGTGCCTTGGGTACGGTGAATTGGTGGGCCCGATTTCCGTGTTGAATTTGTTTCCTTTTCTAGGCGTTTGTAAAAGGTTTTGTAGGAACTTGTAGCGAGTTCTTTTTGTTTTTCTTCTGAATGTCTTTGATGGGAGGTCTTTAATTTACTTCCGAAGGTCTTGGTTTTACTGCAAGCTGCCCGTGACTCACAGGCCCTCGTGGAATTTGTACTTTATGTAATTTATTTTCATTATTAATGATATAAAAGGCTCGACTCTTACTTCAGGAAAAAAAAATATTCATGAAAAGAAAAACGAACCTGCCCTATTCAATATATATCTGGAACTTCCTCCCTCTGGATCATTGACCAGATCATAATCAAAACGAGTTGCCTTGTAAAATATTCAGAGATTTGGAACTCCTCTCTTATTCAATATTCAATATTCAGAGATTTGGAACTCCTCTCTTATTCAATATTTAGAGATTTGGAACTCCTCTCTGAATCAACACAGTTAATTCAAGAAAATGTGATATTGATCTATAAAATGATTACCTCATGTCTCAGAGAAAAATAGGTTCTACCTATTTTTGTTATTTTTTTATAGAAAATATTCACTATTCAGAGCTCATAACTCAAAAGAAAACAGAAACTACCCTTTTTCAATATTCAAAAATCTGGAATTCCTTCATTCTGAATCAACCTAGTGAATGCAACACCCTTGTTCAAAGCTCATAGCTCATAACTCAAAAGAAAACAGAAACTACCCTTTTTCAATATTCAAAAATCTGGAATTCCTTCATTCTGAATCAACCTAGTGAATGCAACACCCTTTTTCAATATGAAAAAATCAATATTCAAAAATCTGGAATTCCTTCCTTCTGAATCAACCCAGTGAATGCAACACTCTTTTTCAATATTCAAAAATCTGGAATTCCTTCTTCTGAATCAACCCATTGAATGCAACATGATCAACCTAGTGAATGCAACAAGATGTGACACTGACCCAATAACAATAACAA
The DNA here is from genome assembly GCA_031772625.1 of Pinus tabuliformis. Classification (NCBI taxonomy): domain Eukaryota; kingdom Viridiplantae; phylum Streptophyta; class Pinopsida; order Pinales; family Pinaceae; genus Pinus; species Pinus tabuliformis. Next base: position 330,190,003 of record CM062820.1, read on the forward strand.
TTTAAGGTGATGGCCAGGTGAAAAATAGGTTCTACCTCTTATCCTCTAATTCCTGTGTGTTTTACTGAATATTGAAAAAGTCATAAATCATCATGCCACACCATTGTAAACACAAAACCAAGGACTTATATAGGATACCACTATTCGACGAAAATTTTCATCACAATTTCAATTAACAATCTTCTCATGACATATTGTATATCCTTTGTGTGGTGTAAGTATGAGGAGCTCTTCAGATTTTTGACGTTGGTCCCGCTCAGAGCTCTGCAACCTGTGAGCCTCAGCTCCATTCTGCGAGAACCGCACTCTGTGAGCTTTGAAGCCTACGGCTCTGCCCGCTCTCTGCGGGCTTGTCTGTAGAAGACCTGCTTCTGATTTGAGACAGTCAGTAGATTCTCTGGCTAGGGTTTGGCCATTGCTGCATGGCTACCCCTGTGGCGGCCGGCATCAGGCCAGATCTTATGGAGTCGCAGGGCCAACCCACAGATCCGCCCTCTAATCCTGCCTTTGATGCTTTCAATCAGCTCCTAGTCGGCTTGCCTCCGAAGAAAAGAAGTGATGCTTCAAAATTCATTAAGAAACTTGATGAAATTCCTGAGATCTCTTTGCCTCCGGAGACCCCCATTCAAGTAGCTTTGTCTCTGGTGGATCGTGGACTCATTGGCCAATTCACGGGACTTTGGCCCTCTCCGAAAACTACTGAGCAATGGGTTAATAGGAATTGGGCGCCTCTGATTAATCAAAGTGTAACCTCATACTTTCTAGGGCGAGGGTATTTTCTTTTCGAATTTACCTCCAAAGAAGACAAAGACCTGATCTTCCGAAATGGGCCGTATTTCATGGGTCCTCAGGGACTCTATCTGAACAAATGGACTCCGGACTTTGACCCGGCGGTCGATGTTCCCAAAGCTGTTCCGGTATGGGTTCGTCTCCCAAATCTGCCAGTTCATTGTTGGAACTGGGACTCCTTGAAACACATTGGAAACTCCCTTGGGAAATTCATAGATCGGGCAAGCAACAAGGATTAGTATGACTGTGCCAGGATTTGTGTAGAGGTAGATCTAGAGTCGGGTCTACCAAAGGCAATCAAAATCAAAGTCGGCAGCTGGTCTCATTTGCAAATCTTGGATTATGAATAGCTGCCATTAAAATGTAGGAAATGTCACGTTTATGGGCATTTCACCAGAAACTATCCGACCAATGCAGAGCCAGAGAAAGGGAATGAAGAGGGTTGGAACCAAGTCAAGCGAGCAAGAGCCAATCATAAGGGGCAGAAATAGTGTGGACCCTCTGGCAAAGGCAATCTCCAAGTTAATGTCCAGCGTCCCCCTCCCAAAAAGATGTAAGAAAACAAATTTGACCCTCTAAGCCAGCCAACAGAAGACACACTGGAGGTAGAAATCCAAAAGCCGGCCTCTCCAAGTAAAGGCACTCCATCAGCCCCCCCAAAGAAGCTGGAAAACCCAAAGGCATGCCCTTAGAGGATGAGGAAGAAGAGCAGGAAATAGATGCGTCAGAAGAAGAAGGAGAAATAGGAGAGTCCCAAACCTCGGTAAGAAGATCTACAAGAGGCCGTAAAACAGACAAAGAAAAAAGAGAGCAGCAGACCTACAAAGACAAGCTACAGGGCAGCCAGCCAACTTTGGAAAAACTGCTAGCCTCAAAGCCCAAGATGTTGAAAAATCAGCCCCAAGGCTCCAAGGGAGCCCACCAGAAATATAAATAATGAAGGTCATCTCCTGGAATTGCAGAGGTATGGGGAGTAAAGTTAAGGAAGAAGCAATAAGAAACTTAATAAGAACAGAAGCTCCAGACATACTTCTCGTCCAGGAGACCAAGCTGGAAGACAAAGTCTTCCTGCATGCAAGCAAAAATCTGTGGTCCAAAAGTGAAGCAAGAGAAATCTCGGCCAGGGGTGCCTCGGGAGGGATTGGTACACTATGGAACTCCAATAAATATGCAATCATCTTTGAAGCAAGCAACATTCATTGGTTGCTGCTAAAAATGCAAAATATGGACACAAAGGAAACCTTCAGCCTTTTCAATGTATATTCTCCAGTTAATATCCAGGAGAAAAAGGATTGCTGGGACACTATAAGACGACAGGCAGACTTGACAAATCTAGAAAATACAATCATTGCTGGAGACCTCAACCTCACTCTTCATTCGAATGAAAAAAGGGGAGGAAGTGCAGTCCGAGATCCTAGAAGAGAATGGGCGGAGGATCTTTTGCAAGATTGGGACTTACTGGACATCAAGCCCTCATCCGGTAAGTTCTCTTGGTCTAACAAAAGAGTAGGTCCTGGACATATTGCTGCCAGGCTAGATAGATTTTTCATTCAAAGCTCTTTCCTGTTACTTGGTTTAGAACCCAGAATGCACATTCTTGCTAGCAGCGTCTGGGATCATAAGCCTGTAAAGTTAGAGCTCCTTGCCCATCTAGATCTGGGCCCTATCCCCTTTCGATTCAGCCCCCTTTGGGTTAAGGAGCCTCTTTTCATGCAAACAGTCAAAGATGTTGGAGCCAGCCTATCAAAGGTTCACCCTTCTTCATCTGGGAGGAAAATCTTAGAAGGATTAAAGGAGTTCTGAAACGCTGGGCCAAAACCCTATCCAATTCTGCAATAGAAAGGAAAGCCATCAAAGCCTCTCTTGCCTCTCATCAAACCCACATGGAGAGCGCTATAGTCACAGAGGAGATGATAGATCAAGAAACTCAGCAGTAACAGAACTGCCATAAGGCATGATTAGCTGAAGAAGAATATTGGAGAATAAAGTCTCGAAACCTCTGGCTCAAAACAGGGGATAGGAACACGGGTTTCTTTCACAAGCAAGCCCAGGCTAAGAAATGCTTCAACACCATTTCTGAGATCAAGGAAGATAATGACACGCACAAGGAATTCACAGACATTAAGAAAGCAACCTTCTCTCATTTCCAAAACTTGTACAATGATGATCAGGAGTCACTCCATCACCAAGAGCTGCTAGACATCATCCCTCAAGCTATCTCTCCTCATATGAACGGGATCCTAGAGGCAAAAATCACTAAAGAGGAAGTTAAAAAGGCTCTATTTGACATGGATCCAGACAAGGCACCGGGGCCAGATGGTTTCTTCGCCCGGTTCCCCCAAGTCTATTGGCCGATTGTTGAAAAGGACCTTCTCAAAATGATACAAAAGTCTCAAAATACACAGAAAATAGGAGGCAACACAAACTCCGCTTTCTTAGCTCTCATACCAAAGGAAAAAGGCGCCAACAACTTCAGCAGATTCTGCCCGATCTCATTATGCAACACTGGGTACAAATTAATCACCAAGGTCATTGCAAATAGACTGAAGCCCATTCTACCTAGAATAATTCCGGAAAATCAAGGAGGCTTCATCCAGGGAAGGCAGATCGTGGACAATTTCACACTCGTTCAAGAGGCAATGCATTAAAGTCTTCTCCGAAAGGAATAAGGTGTGGTGATCAAACTCGATTTAGCAAATGCCTTTGATTGAGTAAATCATAGATTTCTTTTAAAAGTCATGTGCAAGTTTGGTTTTGGAGAAAATTTCATAAAATGGATCTGGGCATGTATCTCAGAGCCATGGATTGCCCCTCTTGTAAATGGAAGAGCCACTGAATTTTTCAAAGCATCGAGAGGACTTAGGCAGGGATGCCCCCTCTCCCCTCTGCTTTTTGTCATCCAAGCCTCTGTCCTCAGCTTTCTGTTAACAAAAAAGATGCAAGATCAAGAAATTAATGGACTGTGTATTGCTATAGGGGTCAAAATCATAAACCATGCCTTATTTGCGGATGACACTCTGCAGTTAGGCAATGCCACCCTTTCCTTAGCCTCTAAGTTTAAAGTTGTTCTGGATGATTTCAGTGAGGCCTCAGGTAGAATTGTTAACAAGAACAAATGTCACATCTTCAGCTAGAACACCTCACCCAGGATTCTCTCTGCCATATCTAGATGTCTGGGCTTTGCAGCCTCCTCCTCCTGGACCTCATTCAAATATTTGGGCCTCTCTGTTTTTCATAAGAGACTCTCAACCAAAGACTGACACCCTCAGCTTGAAAATTCAAGTCCAGGGTCCAAACTTGGGGCTACCGCTGGCTCAACGCTGCTGGCAAGTCTGTCCTCATAAAATCAGTGCTCTCCAGCCTCCCCTTATTCCAATTTGCTGGACTTCTCGCCCCAGTAACCATTCTAAACAAAATGGATGAGTTCATGCGCAGGTTCTTCTGGAAGGGCGGAAAACAGAACGAAAAGAAAATTCCTCTCATCAGCTGGGAAACTATCTCAAAGCCGCTGTGGGAAGGTGGATTGAACTTTAAAAATATATGTCAGCAGAATGTGGCTATGGCAGCAAAGACTATCTGGAGGATCATTGCGCCCAAGCCTGGATGGGCCCAACTGGCTCTATGGAAAAAATATTTCAGAGGACCTCGTTTAAGCTGTTTAGAGAATGTGATCCAATTGCAGAACTCGCCTTTTCTCAAGTTGTATGCAAAATCAGCCCCATTAATCAAAACGCACTCCTACTGGATCCCTGGAAATGGCAGAAAGATCAACATCTGGACTAACAAAATATTGAATAAGGATCCAATCGAAGACAGAACATCCATCAGAGAACTGCGTTACTGGATGGACAAAGAAGGGCTGTGCACACTGTGGGATATCTCTCTATGGTGCGATTCGGTATGGGCAGGCTGGAAACACATTGAGGTGCCGACCCATCTGCGCAGAGAATGGTCCACGCTGCTAGAACATCTTCACGGCCTGGCACCCACGCAAATGAGGAAAAAGGACTCGAAAGGTTGGGGATCGAGCGACAGAGGATACACTGTTTCCATGGGTTATATTAAGCTAAACGAGAAGCCTTACGTCCCCCCTGACCCAGCACCTTGGCAAGGAGTCTGGTGCATTCCTTCATGGCCCAAGATCGATTTCTTTGCTTGGAAACTCTGTCATGGACGAATTCTAACGTATGACATCTTGCAAAGGAAAGGATTTTACGGGCCATCCATATGTTCGTTGTGCAAAGAAAATGCAGAAACAGTTGTCCACTTAATTCTTGAATGCAAGTTCTCCAAGCAAATCTGGCTCTCCTTCACTCAAGATCTGGATCCCAACTTCCTGATGCCTTGTTCTACTGCTGAGCTGTTCTCTAATTGGGCAGGCAGATACCCCGGTCCATCTCCTAAAAACCAGGTAATTAAAAAAGCATGGGCCATTCTTCCAAAGATTATTTGTTGGCAGATCTGGCTTGAACGCAATAGAAGAATTTTCAGAAGCATTAACCAGAACAACAAGGCCTTAGAAATCAAAATTAAATGCCATATAAAGGAGTGCTTGACTGATATTAAAGACGATACTAATCTCAGCCATCAGGACATCACTTGGGGTTCACTCCTCGACTTGCAATTCCAACCAGCAGTCAGAAACACCCTCCCTATTAAAGACTGGCAAATAAGAAAATCTGAAGCTGACTTTCAAGACTGGCTCAAATCGCATTCAAGGCACTCTCTCTTCTTTGATGGGGCAGCAAAGGGAAATCCAGGCAAAGCTGGTGCAGGAGGTGTTATTGTAAATCCATATGGGGAAAAAACCCATTCCTTCGCTTGGGGGCTTGGACATGCATCCAACATTCAAGCTGAGGCTCTGGCCCTCTTTCAAGGCCTCAAGTTCCTCAAAGATTTAAATATTGATGAAGCTAATGTAATCGGTGACTCCCAGATCATTATAAATGCAATGATATCTAATTCCCCAGTGTTGGACCTCAAGCTAGCAAGGCTGATATCTAGAATCAAGGGCCTTGGAAAAGACTTTCAGAAGCTAAACTACTTCCATGTATTGAGAGCTCATAATAAAGAGGCGGACATTGAAGCCAACAAAGCTGCCCTCCTCTCAGCAGGGGTCAAGCAGAAAGACGAAGAAGAATCATGGGATCCCATCCCTTAATCTGATTACTGCCATGTTTTACTGTTTGCTCTTAAAGAAATTTGTTTGTATCTCCAAGTGGGGGAAAATTTCAGAAATTGAAAACATAGACCCTATATCAAGGAAGAAGTCTACAAGATTCAGAGGCATGCTCACTCATAGAAGTGAGATGCACCAGGACACAAAAGTACTACATGTAATCAGTTTTTCGGTATTTAGGCCAAGAGGAATATAAATACCCCATAATCATTTCTGTAAAAAAAAAAACAATCTTCTCATGACATAAAATCTTTGTAAGCAAAAATTCATCACAATTCAATTAACCCTATTCTCATCAAATAAATATTTGTAAGAGAAAATCCATATGGAGATAGACAAACTATTTGTTTTCTGCATGTTACATTCGAAGTCTAAACAACCTTGTCTGAATGCCCGAAAGCAGGGAACCTCGCTCTGCTCTTTTCGCACCTGACTCGACTGATATATGAAGTAAGCCATAAAGTATGAAGGCATGATGCAATAGAGGCAGAGGCGAAGAGTGGATCAAGAACTATTCGAGAAATACTCACTAATAGTCAAGAACACAACTTTGAGATCAGCGTCTCAGATACAACTCCTTCACTGAAAAGCAGGACTTTAGTTCTGAGAACAGTTTTGTTGCTGCTATTATGATGTGGATCCCAAATAACATTCTTGTTTCCTTCCTGCAATGAAGAATAATTCACTCTGGACGATGCAAGGTCAGGTGGAACTTGGTCGATGTGAAATGGAACTTTGAAGTTTTGGTTATGGACTCCATCTCATCCGAGAAGTGATCCGATGCAGAGTCCAAAAAATGCTTGCCAGTCACAAAAATGAGACTGCCCACGCACATCAAATCCCTCATAACGAAATCAAGTGAGAACAGCTGTGAGAAGAATCAAACAGATCTCCTCAATATTTCTTTGAGGCATACAAAACTCGGCAGACATCATACTTGAGCTTCTTGGCTCCTAAACTCTTCCAAAATGCTTCTGCAGAGCAGCCATTTGGCTTACTCAACGCAGCAGACGCTGCATCTACACTTTCCCACTTCCCCAGTCCAATTATACGCTTACCGTCCATGGAATCATAGAATGTATAGGAATGCAAACCCTTGCTCTTTGTGAAGTAAGACTTCAATAAAGCAAGACAACAGTAAGATAATTTGTCATGATTTTTACCTCCCGAGTAGATCCTTCGCACACCAACAACATCTCCTACACGCTTTTGCCCGAACGCTGGCAACCCCAATTTGGTCTCTTCGCAGTTCATTTCAAACCACCCTGAGTCCACCATTCGAACAGCCGAGGAAAATCCCTTTGTGAATGCCGCAGCCTGCAACACACAAATTATCAATCCCTGAAATAAATAGATTTGAATAGAAAGAACACAAAAGATGGAAATGAACTGCAATATTGTTCTGTTTGAGGAATGTCCAGGTTACCTCTGGAAGATTTAACCAAGGATTTCCATCTTCCTGGCCCCTTTTCTCAGCAACAACTGCAGCCTGCGATCAAGAAATTTAGTAAAATCCCATCAAATATTGTTGTGTGACTAGAGAAAGCAAATGTAATTGAGATAAAAAAAAAATGTTCAATTTATCTCCATCAAAACTGCATGGGGTCTTTCACTACTTCAAAACTGCCCGGTGTCTTTCACTGAGAGTTTTTGCTATTGACTGCAATTTGGATTTCAGCAAATCAAAAGAATTGCGGTCCAATTATTGTGATAGAGAGCTCATAGTGTTTTACAACCTTCAATTGACGATGCGAAGCCGAAACTAGAAGTGAAGCCAAAACAATTTTGGAGGGATCAATTTTGTGCCGGTAAAGCGGTTAGGGAGTTCCAACTACCTCAGCATAATTGAACGACTCAACATGGTTCAATCGTCTAACATATCATCTAATGGCGCACAATAATGACACGTGGTCAGAGAGCAAAGTTTCTTTCAGAGGGAACATCTTACCACGTAAAAATCGTAAAATTAACTAAATTATAACTTTAATAATTAACTATAAAAAGAATTAATATATGAATTAAATTTATACACATTTAAAAAATATGTAACAATATTATTAACTATGGAGATTTATCCCCACTTTACAATGAAATTTTTAACATGTAAATAGACTTTGTTACAATACTATGGGCCAATACCATTTCTTACTAATACCACATGCCCAAAAAACCATAACTCATGTTCATATGACATATTTTAACTAATCAATTTAATTAAAAGGATAGAAATGATATAACTATTTTTGAGATAAATCTCAACCTTTGTGACTACTATTATGAATATTCTAGAATATTTTGTGGAGGTAAACATTTACCATCCACAAAATTATTTAAAATTCACATAACACTTATCTACAACCCAGTATGGTGGCAATGTGTAAGTATGTTTCCAATAAAATAATAATAATAATAATGTCCACCCAAAACTAAAATGAAAATAACTATATAGATAAAAAAAAACTACAATCCAATTCAACCCAAAGAATTCAAAATCTTCTAATATTTATTTTAATTTAATATTTGTAAAATGAATAAAAACCATAAAATTTGAAAATATTAATTTGACGTAGTTTATTATAAATTTTGTTATCATGTCCTGTAAAAACCATCATTAAATCTAATATTAATATTGAAAGATTAATATTATTATTAAATCTAATATTAATATTAATATATTATAATATTAATATTATTAGATTTAATAATATGATATTAATACAATATTAAATTTGTTATATTATTAATATATTACGATATATATTAACTCTAAATATATATGGAGAAAAAACAAAGACATAGAGTGATAGAGGTGGAGAGATAGAGGGAGTGACAAGGGAGAGATGAAGATAAACTAAAAGAGAGGGGAGAGGAGGAATGAAGAGAACGAGAAGGAGAGGAGTGAGAGAGGGAGAGAAGAGTAAGAGAGAGGGGGAGATACAAATATGGACGGGAGAGAGAGGCAAGAGGAAGGGAGATAATGACCCGGGTTGGAGGGTAGAGAGAGATAGAGAGAGATGGGGGGAGAGACAAGGAGGTAGGACATAAAGGGATAGAGAGGAGGAGAGAGGGAGTGAGAAAGAGATGGTGTTGGAGGGGGAGAAAGGGAGGGAAGAAGAAAGACATAGACAAAGAAAAGTAGAGAGAGAGAGGGAGCGACAAAGGAGAGATGGAGAGAGAGTGTGTATGTTTAGGGATGAGATAGAGAGACAAAGAATGAGAGATGGAGAGAAGGGGAGTAGAGAAGTAGAGAGGGATGGAGATACTGACATAGTTGGAGAGAAATAGAGATGAAGGGGAGAGATAGTGGGAGGTGGGAGAGAGAAGAAGGAAGAGAGAGAGGATGTGAGAGAGAGAAGGAGAGAGGGAGGGAGAGAAAGAGATGGAGTTGGAGGGGGAGAGAGAGGGAGGTAAGAAGAAATACATAGAGAGAAAGGTGGAGCGAAAGAGAGGGAGTGATAAGGGAGATGGAGAGAGAGGGAGAGAGGAGAGTAGGAGGGAAGACAAATAGAAGGAGGGGAGAGAGGGAGGGAGAGATAAATAGATATGGAAAAAAATTGTTTAAGTTCTGGGGGTGATATAGAGAGACAAATGAGAGACAAAGGGTGATAGAGATATAGATGGAAGGTGAAGAGAGAGATAGAGAAAGGGAGGGAGAGATATATAGATATGGAGAGGAAGAATGTGCGTGTTTGGGGGGCTGACATAGAGAGACAAAGAAGGAGAGATGGAGGGAGAGAGAGGGAATAAAATTTCTTGCACTAGATGCATTGATTTTAGTGTAGATGGTGATTTCTAATCATATTTGATTACTCGCACTAGATGTTTTAATTGCAGTGTAGATGTTGATTTCTAACTATATTTGATTATTTGCACTAGATGCATTGATTTAACTGTAGATGTTGATTTTTAATCCTATTTGATTGCTTGCACAAGATGCATTGATTTTAAACAATGAAAAATTATGAAATGGGAACTATAAAATAAAAACGAGAACTCTAGCCAAAAAACATGAAAAAACAACCCGAAAACGAAAAGTGATGATGTTGGAATAACATTTATTTTTTTTGGGTAAATTTGCAACATTTTTTAAAAATGGCAGTAAAAGCTAATAAAAACCATTTTTTTGTGTGCGAAAAACACCCTGAAAACGAAAAGTGTTTATGTTGAAATAACATTTTTTTTCAAGGTAATTTTTCAACATTTTTCAGCAATAGCGTTAAGGATAAAATGTCATGACTCCGAAAAACCTTAAAATTCCAACGATTTTTAGACATGACATTAAAGATAAAATATCACGTCTTTCAAAAGTCTTAAAATTCCAACAATTTTTAGCCATGGTGTTAAAGATAAAATACTTATAATTGTTTTCAACCACAACATTAAAGATAAAATATCATGACTCAGAAAAATCTTAAAATTTTGACAAATTTTCAACTGTGGAATTAAAACCAAAGATCATGACTACTAAAAACCTTAAGTTTTCAACATATTTCAACCATAGCATTATGAAAATAATTTATGACTAAAAAAACTTTAAAAATGAACTCTTGAATGAAAGAGTCATTATACCAAGAGTAATTTCCTTTTTAAATGCTAAAAGTATAACCATTTAAAAATCTTAGCCTAAAATAACTTGACACATTGCAGCAAAAATTTAAAAATCAACCATCAAATTGATACGCAGTGTAGGTGAACTCTACCCGTTGTAATGAAAGCTTAAAGATCGACCATGAAATTGACACATTGTGGGGGCAAATTCGATCTATTATAACAAAAACTTTAAAATCAACTATCAAATTGACACATAATGAGATTAGGTTATTAGTCGAGGATCGACAAGGACCCTGCAGAAAAAAAATAAAATAAAACAAAATGAAAATAAATATATAAATAAATAAAAATGAAACATACAAAAGAAAAAAATTAAAACATTGAAAAAAAACTAAAACTAAAATAAAAAACACAAAAAGTTAAAAAAAAATAACAAGTAAACAAAAATATATATTAAAACATAAAAAAATTAAAAACATGACCAAAAAAAAGAAAACAAAAATTAAAATATTAAAAATAACAAAAACGAAAACAAAAACATGTTTAAAAAAACAATAACAAGTAAATAAAAATGTGCATTAAAACATAAAAATATATCATACATAAAAATGTAATAAAAAACAAAATTAACTTTTATATATATATATATATATATATATATAAAAAAAAAAATTTAAAATATAATACCTCATTCCAGTGTTGTGAAAATCGCGATTAAATGAAATTATCGTGATAATTTCGGTTTTATCGCGATAAAAAATGAAATAATCGCAGGGGGTCACGACATCGCATTTTTATAACGTTTTTTTGGTTTTTTAATGAGCTCATTTGGACAGCCGTGCGCGGAGGGCAGAGAAGAGCTGGGAGACCAAGCTAGAGAGGGTTTCTAGCTAAATCTAAGTGCTTAGAGGAGAAAATCAAGAGGAGACCACCGATTTCTCCATAGAAACAGTATGTGGATTAATTTTTTTTTTTGCTTTCATTGTTTAAAAACATTGTTTTTGTATGTTTTTCATTGTTTTTGGTTGGGTAACTTGGTATGGGCACCATTTTTCTTTTGTTTTCATTGCTTTTAATGATTTTTTTTGTATTTCTTCATTGTTTTTGGTTGGGTAACTTGGTATGACTACGGGAACCAATTTTTTTTTGTTTTCATTGTTTTTAAATATTGTTTATGTATTTTTCATTGTTTTTGCCATTTGGTTGGGTAACTTGTGTTTGAAACTTTGAACTTTGGAATCATTGTTTTAGGTTGGGTAACTTGGATTTTCAATGTACAATGTTAAAAATTAAAAATTAAAATACTAAATTGTAAATTTGTAACTTGTAATTTTGTAAATGCTAAATTGTAATCCTTATTTTCCCATAGGTTCACAACTACACCAAAACACCATTCAAGAGTCAAGACTTCAAGTTTGCAACTTCAAAGTTCAAAAACAAACATGCCAAGGAAATTGGATCCTTCTGGGAATATGGTGCACTTGATTCTCCGAATGATAGACTAAACTTGAGTTGCAAGTTGTGTGGCCACCCTATGTCCGGGGGGGGTGTACAAGTTGAAGTTTCACTTTGCAAAAATCCCTGGAAAAGATGTGGGGCCTTGTACAGATACAAATCCTGAACTTATCCAAAGAGCCGTGAGAGCATTGGAAAATTTAGAGTAGACTAGAGAGGCCAAAGAAGAACTCAAAAGGCAACTAAAAAGGTCAGCTGAAGGAAGTGGGCCAAGTGGCACTGGTTCTACTGCAACATCAACCAATCCAGTAGCTGCCACATCATTTTTTATTCCTTGAACCACGCCTGGTTCACAGCCATCTATCGGTTCAATGCTAAAAAGAACTGAGAAAGAACAAGCTGACAATTTGTTGGTAAAATTTCTCCTCTGGAGTGATATTCCTTTCAGCATTGTAAGGAATAATCAATTTTTCCAACCTATTGTTGATGCTATTGCCAGTTTTGGCCCAGGGTACAAAATCCCTTCTTATCATGATTTCATAGGTCGAATTCTTCAAAATGAAAAGCGTGACTGCACCCACAGATTGGAGGAATTTAGGGCATCATGGACACAAACAGGATGCACTGTTATGTCAGATGGTTGGACTGACCAAAAGGGGAGAACCCTTATAAACTTATTGGTTAGTTGTCCCAAGGGGACTATGTTTATCAAATCTGTTGATGCATCTGCACAAATCAAAGATGCAAGAACTTTATGTGATTTGCTGGATGTGTTTATTTTGGAGGTGGGTGAACAACATGTTGTCCAAGTCATAACGAACAATGCTGCAAATTATGTTGTTGCTGGCAGGATGCTTATGGACATGCATCCTACTTTATTTTGGACACCTTGTGTTGCACATTGTATTGATTTGATGTTGGAGGACATAGGGAAAATTCCTTTTGTCAAAGATATTGTTGATTCATCCAAAATCATTACAAAATTTATATATAACCATGCATCTGTGCTTAGCTTGATGAGAAGATTCACCAACAACAAAGAGTTGGTGCACCCCGCCATTACACGGTTTGCCACCAGTTTCATATCTCTTCAATCCCTCTTGAATTCTATGTGGGATGTGAAGAGAATGTTTTTTTCAGAGGAGTGGCGTGCTTTGCCAATGAGCCACAAACCAGAAGTAGAGGCCGTATGTAGACTAGTTTCATACCAGGAAGACTTCTGGGCGGGAGTGCAGGAGGTGTGTGCCATTACTGAACCTTTGGTAAAGGTTCTTCGGTTGGTTGATGGTGAGAAGCCTGCAATGGGCTATTTGTATGAGGCCATGGACAGGGCCAAAGAAGCCATTCAGGCCTACTATGATAGTAAGGGAGATGATGGGTTTCAGAGACAACTCTTCCTATGGGGAGTGATTGATGAGCGATGGAACAACACACTCCATCGTCCCATTCATGCTGCTAGGCTTTTCCTGAACCCTGAATTTTATTACGCATGTGGGTTTGATTTTGATGCTGAGATCATGGATGGATTCTTATCCTGTGTCCAGAAGATGGTGCGATCTCCAGAACAACGTATAGAGATCTCTAAAAAAATTGAGACATATAGGATGGCAGGTAGCACATTTGGCTTTGAGATGGCTGTCACTGATAGGACGATTAAAATGCCAGGTATTTTTTAGTTTGTAACTTTGTTTCAAATTTCATTGTCTCTTCAAATTCCATTTTTTTCTTATGTTTATTTAAAATTTTATTTGTAATTTTGTTGTAGATGCATGGTGGAAAATGTATGGTGGTAGGGTACCCCTTCTGCAAAAGCTTGCCATTCGCATCCTCAGCCAAACATGTAGCTCCTCAGGATGTGAGCGCAACTGGAGTGTATTTGAAAAAATACACAACAAGAAGTGCAACAGGTTAACACTTAAACATTTAAAATATTGCAAATTTCCAAATAAATTTTTGAATTCATTAAACAATATTTTTTTTATAATTATTAATTATTATTTCATGATCTTTGTACAGGTTAGAGTCCCAGCAACTTAATGACATGGTCTACGTCTACTACAATCTTTGATTGTGAGTGTGGCAACTTGAGAGGACACCTGATGTGGATGCCATCTCATTGGATGGGATTGACACCACTGTTGCATGGAGGGTTGAGGTTGAGAGGCCTCTCATGGAGTCTGCTGATGATTGGTTAGTGCAAGATGTAGTGGAGGGGGAGGAGGAGCAGGAGCACGAGGAGCACGAGGAGGAGGAGGAGGAGGAACATGAGGAGGAGCAGGAGCAGGAGGAGCATGAGGAGGAGGAGGAGGAGGAACATGAGGAGGAGGTGACACCACCTGCCCGGGCTACCATTGCCACTAGTAGAGGACGTGGTCTACCTCCTATAGATCCTACTTCTAGTTCTTTAGCTTCTAGAGCACATCAGACTCCACTACCATCTCCACCAGCACGGGCACCAATGTCTACATCTAAAGGGAAATGGAAAGTTGTGGCATTTTCCCGCAAGAGGGGCAGAGGAAATCAATAGGATTAGACTTTAGTTATTTTCTTCATTTTATTGTATATGACATTATGACATGATGAGATACATTATCATATTTTTTGTTGATAAGGCTGAGTTGGGACTCAGGAGTCAGGACTTACTATTCAGGACATGTTTCAATGTTATGCGTGATTTTAGCACTAGAAATGATATTAAACATCTTATATATTAGTTATTTTATCATATTTATGTGTCAATGTATTTATTTTATGTTGTAGATGGTTTAGATATTAAAAAAATTGAAAAAAAATGAAAAAAAAAGAAGATTTTTTTTTGTACCAAACGATTATTTCCCGATAATTCTGATTTTTTCCTCATGCCGATATTATCCCGATAACGATTAATGCAACATTGCCTCATTCCATAATTTTGAAAAAAATAAAAAATAAATAAAAAACACTGAAATAAATAAATAATATATTAAAATGAAATTAAAAACATAAAAGACAATAAAAAATTGAGATTAATTGAGGTTTTAAAAATATTAATAATGTTTTTAATATTTTTTTATTGTTTAAAAGGGCCATAATTTTTTGTTTTTTTTTTTAATATTATTTTTTAATTATTTTTATGCCTTTAAAAAAAAAATCTTCATTTTTATTTTAATGTTTTTTTTCAAGAAAAAAATTAATGCTTTTATATATATATATATATATATATATATATATATATATATTTTTATATGTTTTTCTAATTATTATTATTATTTAATTGTATTTTTTAATGTTTTTAATTTTTATTTGAAAGGTTTTTCTTTTTTTTTTTTTTAATTGTATATTTTATTTTTTTAACGTTTTTTTTGTTATTTTGATTCAAATTTTATCTAAATCATTTCCAATTTCTTTTATTCAATTTTTTCATAGAGATCCTTTTTTTAACATGTCATTTTTAGCGAAAAGGTCCTGAAATACGTATTTTTTAATTATATTTATATGCAAAATGTGTATTTTTTGTCCAATGTTTAAAATTATTATTTTTTAGTAACAATATTTTATGTGTACTGAAGTATTAATTAATCAACTTTAAAAAAATGTGCATACTTAGAACCTAAGAAAAATTAAAGTGTCAAAAATATGCCTTAAAAAATATATATAATGATGCTTTTCAAAATCTGCATGAAAATCACCAACATTTAAAAAAAATCCGTATTTAATACATTAGAAAATTTAAAGTGTCAAAAATAAAACCTCTAAAAAATGGGATTGATATTGCATCAACACTTTTCAAAATAAACATGAAAATCACTAACATTTAAAAAAAATGTTCATACTTGATACATAAGAAAATTTAAAGTGTCAAAAATATGCTTCAGAAAAAAAAGGTGTATTCTGAATCAGCCGTTTTCAAAATCGGATGATTTTTACTACCTCAAAAAAACAGGTACTCGGTACAGTTTTCGTTTGATAACTTACATTGTTTTTAGTGTACATGGTGATTTTTAATCCTATTTGATTGCTCTCATACCTCTGTCTCTCCCCCCATCACACACACACACACACACACACTATCGCTCTCTCTTTTCCCTCTAAACCTATCACTATATCCCTCCCTCTCTCCTTCTTTATCTCCCCTCCCTTCCCCCTCCATCTTTATGTGGATGGAAGGTGAAGAGAGGGAAGAAGAGAGAGATGAGGAGAGGGAGTGGGCATGGAGAGATAGAGATATATATCGAGAGGGGGAGAAGGAGAGCATGTGTGTTCGGGGGGGTTGAGATAGAGAGACAAATAAGGAGAGATGGAGGGAGATATAGATATAGATGGAGGGTAAGATAGGAAAGAATATTTCTTGCATTAGATTCATTGATTTCAGTGTAGATGGTGATTTCTAATCCTATTTGATTGTTTGTGTTAGATGCATTGATTTCAGTGTAGATGTTGATTTCTAATTATATTTGATTCCTTGCACCAGATACAATGATTTCAGTGTATATATTGATTTCTAACCCTATTTGATTACTTGCACTATATGCATTGATTCCAATGTAGATGTTGATTTCTAATCCTATTTGATTTCTTGCGCTAGATGCATTGATTTTAGTGTAGATGTTGATTTCTAATCCTATTTGATTGTTTGCGCTAGATGCATTGATTTCAGTATAGATGATGATTTCTAATCTTAATTGATTGTTTTCATTAGATGCATTCAATGTCAGTTTTGTTTTCTAATCCTATTTGGTTACTTGCATTAGATGCATTGATTTCAATGTCAGTGTTGTTTTCTAATCTTATTTTATTGCTTGCAGTATATGTGTTGATCTCAGTGTAGATGTTGATTGCGCTGAGAGGTGCTCTACAACCCAATATAAGGTAGATGTGTAGGTGTAATGTAAGTATGTAAACAATTTTAAATGTCGGCTCAATTAAAAAAATAAAATGTTAAAAGTGATATCGAGGATGAGTGTAAACATTTAAATGTTGGCTCAACTAGAAATAAAAAATAAAATAATAAACAAAAAGTTAAAAGTAATATAAAGCCGAGGATAAGTGTAAACATTTACATGTTGCCTTAATTAATATTAAATTGTTAAAAGTAATAAAAAATAAAATTCAATTTGTTATATTTGTTATTGACTTGTGAATATAATTTGTTACAAACCATGGCTTATCAATACCACATGCAAACAAAATGTAACTTATTTCATAGTCAAAATATTTTATAACAACATGACAAGATTCTTAACCATGGATATTCACCCCCACCTTATCATGGATATTTATTAACTTGTAAATAGGCTTTGTTACAATACCATGTAATCCAGGTGGATCTTTAAAAAGTACCAGTGGCATGGTAAAAAGACTCAAAACTCAAAGTAGCAGAATTTGGATAAAATTAGCATCAGATTGAAGTGCTCTTCATCTTGATTGTAACAAAGTGAATGACATCGAATATGAGCTCGTATGAAGAAGTTAGAGCAAGTCAAAGTTCAGGTTTGACTTGGACAAGTGGTAGGAGAAGGCGATGTGGTAGAATTCTTTGGCGAATGGGGAAGTGCCAAGTGGCAGGCCGCCATTGGTCCTGCATTTCGCAATCGCAGATTGAAAGAGTTCAACGGTAAAGAATTGGCCCCTGTAGGATCAGGGTTGTGATGCGGTTGCACATCGCAAAGGGGAAGAGTTACAGAATCGGCCCCCGATAGTCAGGGAGGCGATTTCGATATTGCAATTGCATATCGCACATGCTGCATTCACAAACCATAAGTCTTGCTAGTTCCCGTTGATTGCGATGGTTTTTGGATCCGATATATTATACATTGTGTTTAATAGCCCATCGAGTTTTCCATTATTGCAGGCCGCTTGTCGAAAAGGTCAGGACTGTCCACCGATTGTGATTTACGATGAGACTATCTGCACCGATGGATTATTTCCACCGATGTTAAAACCGTCGGCTTAAGGGATTAACGTGCAGTTAAGAGTTTTATGCTATGTTTAAACAGATTGTTACCGCGTACTATTCCAGGCCTGAGATCCTCTAGTGGAAACGAATCGTTGCTAAAATTGTCCTCTGTTGGAACTGCCCGGGATTGAGGAGTAAACTGATCAAGGTTATATAATGGATAGTTCGCATAGGGAAAAAGGAGGAGACTGGTTCGATAGTTCAGAACACATTGCGTGCAACAATAATCCGACTTGGCAGCAGGCCAAAACCTCGCCTTGAGCAGTAGGGAGGTTCCTAGAAGGTGCAGAAGCTTCATTTCTCCGAATTAGGTGTTCGAATAGGTGATTCTGCACGATTTTTTGCCTAGATTTCAATGGTACTATTTGTTTTTGAAGATGGACTCTCCATTCTTCGTCCATATTCCAGCTTGGAGGTATAAGGATTGTAAATGAATGTTGCTTGTACTTTTATCTCTTTTTATGCCACTTAATCAATGAAGGCCTCCCCACTATTGAGAAGGGCCCGAAGATGTGGTCCAAATTGGATGAACTATGTAATCAAATCTTTGTGTCATGGTTTCATGTTTATCTTGTTATTTCCACATTGTTTTATGTGTTTTTAAGTTCCATAGTTAATAAGCTCTGTTTCATGTAATTCTGATGCATCTATAAGTAAAAGATCTTTAATCAATTTTGGTATTAGAGTGAGTATTTGTTGATGCGAATTGCATGAGTATATGCTAATCTGGAACAAGCTGGGAAAAGGCAAAGGAAATCTTGAGTACTTTGATCCCGAAGCAGGATGTGCACAATGAACAAGAAACATGGAAAATGAAGAAGATCTTTAGGAAGAGGAACAAAATTTCCGCAAGGTATTCTACAATATGGCAGAGAAAGTGGACAAGTTGTTTTCATAGTATGAGAAGGCACTTTGGCACAAGAAGGAAGATGTCGATGACAATTAATCATCAAATCATGAAGGTGGTGGAGAAGAGCCTCCTCCCTCTCCTTCTTCAAGTGATATTTCTAATCACACTAATCGAGATTCCAAACATATATCTAAGGAACCATTCTTCAAGCTAGATGTATAGTTTGACCTACCCATGTATAATGAAGAGCGTAGTGCAGAAAAACTTAATAATTAGATAAGACAAATATAGGTCTACTTCCAGATTTAGCAGATCGAAGAAGATGAGGCAAAGGTCTAGTTAACATCTCTTCGGCTGAGTGGCACTGCTCGCGTTTGGTGGGAGATCAAGTTGTAGAAGGGCAACAAAAAAGTCGGGTAACCTTCTTTCCTCTTGGTCTAGTTTTATTTCTGAATTGAAAGACCAATTTTACCCTTTGGGTTATAAACAAAATACACTAATGGAATGGCAATATCTAAGGAAAGATAAAGGCCAAAATGTGAAAATCTTCACTGAATAATTTTGGAAGCAAGCATTGAATTTGGGCATCTCATTAGATTTGCCCGAGACTGTAACTAAATATGTTGGTGTGCTACATAGTTACATAAGACACTCACTGTTATTGTTTGAGCCTACTACGATTGATGCGGCCAGCGTAAAGGCCATTCATCTTGAAATCCGAAGCAAGAATGACAGAGATCATCAAGCCAAGAAAACATCGTTCAAACCTCAGCATGGAAAATTCCAGAAGAAAGGCAAGGGGAAGGATAAGAAGACCGTCACATCCAAGAAAGAGGACGAAGCAATGCCATCTTGCATGCATTGCAAGAGAGAAGGTCACGACGAGGAACACTATTGGAAGCTACATCCGGAGTCGAGACCAAAGAGATTTAGCGGAAAGGGCAAGAAGAAGACAGTGGAAATGGTGCAACAGGATCTTGGATCAGATTCCGGTGATGAGACATTGATCACAGCCATGGGCGTAAGAGGTACTCTTTCTATTAATAATAATTATGATTCGATTGCAAGTACTAGTTCTTTAAATGAGCCTGTAAGTAATGAACGGAAGAGAATTGAATTATTCCACATTAGGGTTATTATAAAACACACAAAGGTGGAAACTCTGTTCAATTCAAGTTCCAAAGAAAATTTAATCTCAGAGTCTTCAGTTAAAAAGTTAGGCCTCGAAACTAAGCCTCCTCTAAGTCCATACCCGCTTGGTTGGGTAAGCGATAAAGAAAAATTACAAGTAACAAAGCAGTGCAGGGCCATATTTGTTATTACTTCCAAATTAGTTGATGAGGTAGAGTTAGATATTGTACCTTTGGATATTTGTGGAATCATCTTGGGAAGTCTATATCTATATGAAAAAAAAAGCAGTTTCTTTCGACATGCAAATAAATACCACCTCACGAAGGATGGGGTAGAATATATAGTCAGAGCGCATCATATGAAATTTAGTGCTAGCCTTGTAAGTGCAGGATAGATTAAGCGAATGGTTAATTCCAGCAAAGGGTGCATGCTCATGGTGGTGAGAGCGAAAGAGGCCGAGACGGCTGACGCTTTCAAGGGTTGTGATCCTGATCATGAGAAAGAATTGTTAGAAATTATTTCTGACTATGATGGATTGTTTCAGGAATTGAGAGGATTTCCCCCAAAATGGGAAATCCAACATGAGATCCATTTACAATAGGATGCTCCTTTAACGAACATTTGCATGTACAGGATGGCTTCTATCGAGGTGGAGGAGATCAAGAAACGGGTGCAGGAATTGCTAAATCAAGGGGTCATTGGACCAATTTTTTCTCTGTGCGTCTCACCGATTGTGTTGGTGCCAAATGGCCAACACATGGAGAATGTGCATAGACTACAAGGCGCTAAACAAAATTACGGTGAAGAATCGATACCCTCTCCCTCACATTGATGAATTATTAGATCAGTTGAAAAATGTTGTCTACTTTACAAAATTGGATTTGCATAATGGATATCACTATGCTAGAATTGCAGAACAAGACATTTGGAAGACTGCATTCAAAACCAAGCAGGGGTTTTTCGAATGAATGGTGATGCCATTCGGACTGTGCAATTCTCTAACCACATTTATGAGGGTAATGAATGATCTGTTTAGGCCTTTTCTTGATAATTTTGTGCTTGTATATATGGACGATATTCTTGTTTATAGTAGGACATGGGATGAACATGTATGTCATGTGAAGAAAGTGCTTGATGTTCTGAAAAATGAAAAAATGTATGTAAAACTGTCAAAGTGTGAGTTTGGGAAGACCTCTCTAGTTTATTTAGGTCACATAGTCAGTAATGGGCAATTGAAAATAGATCCCTCTAAAGTAGATGTGATTATGAAGTGGCCTGAGCCCACAAATGTTATAGAGGTCCGAAGCTTTTTGGGTGCAGTACAATATTGGAGAAGGTTCATTGCAAACTTCTCTATTATCACAACCCCCTTACACACATTGACAAGTGTGAAGCAGGCCTTTCAGTGGGGAGGAAAGCAATAGAAATCCTTCGACACGCTGAAAGAGAAGATCAACACAACACTAGTGCTATCCTTACCAGACCTTCAAAAACATTTTGAGATTGAGACCAATGCCATCGGATATGCCATGGGCGTTGTATTGATGCAATAAAGGAAGCCCGTATGTTACCATCCAGAGACTTTATCCCAAGTTGTTGTGAATTATCCCACGTACGATAGGGATTTGTACGCCTTGGTTCAGAGTGTAAAGAAGTGGAAACACTACCTGATCGGAAAGGAGACCATCATCCATATAGATCATCAGCCCTTGCAGTACCTTCAGGCACAGACCAAGCTTCAACAAGCCTGTCATTTCATATGGATGGGATTCCTCCAGCAGTTTCATTTGGTAATAAAATACAAGAAGGGCGCCAACAACAAAGTAGCAGATATGCTTTCTTGCCCTCCTATTTCTGCATCTGTAGTTTTGCAAAATGCTTCTTTATCGTTAGAAAGTTATGCTGAACAATATGCTAATGATAATTATTTTAAAGAGATTTATGCAAAACTGACTCGTGGGTTGGATGTGGAAAATTATTATTTGCAGGGAAAACTATTGTATCACCTTGGAAAACTGTGTATACCCATTGATGAAAGGGTACATGTAATCCGAGAGGCTCATGCCTCTCTTGTGTCTGGTCATTTTGGGGCTAGAAATTTTTTTTGTAATTTATAAAGGTTTTGTTTTTGGCCTCATATGAAAAATGTTGTGACTCATTTTGTAAAGGGTTGTGTGTTGTGTTCTGTTTCAAATCCCTCGAATAGAAAACTTGGGCTCTACACACCACTCCGTATTCTGAGTCGACCATGGGAAAGTGTGTCCATGGATTTTGTAGGTGGTTTTCCTATGTCTAGGAAAGGTCACAACTATTTGTATGTCATCGTGGATCGTTTTAGTAAAATGTGTATTTTAATGCCTTGTAAAAAGTAGGTCACTACTGAGTAGACTGCTTGTATTTTCTTTTAGCATGTCTGGGTCCATTTTGGATTGCCCACATCTATTGTGTCAAATCGAGATTCTTGCTTTCTTGGAGAAATCTCAAACAAATTGTGGAGAATGATGGACACTAAGTTGAAAAGAAGTACGTCATTTCATCCACAGACTTATTGGCATACACTGCACTGTGGTACACTTGTTACGAGGCTATTGTGGAAAACATCCCAAGTTGTGGGATGAACAACTTCCTTATGTGCAACATGCATACAATCGAGCAACACATTCATCCACACAGAGCTCACCATTTGAGACATGTTTTGGTTATCTACCAAGGGATCCCTTAGACATGGTCTTTGGGAAATATGAGGATGGCAATGGATGAGATGATAGGGATAAAGTACAGAAGTTTATTCAGCAGATATAGGTGATTCATCAAGCAGTACAGGAGCAGTTGGAGAAGAGTCAGGCTCGGTATAAAGCTAGACATGATAAGCACTGAGTTGACCATCAGTTTCAAGTTGGGGACAAGGTATGGCTCCACATCAACAAGGATAGAATGAAGGGAGAAGGGAAGAAATTGAGACCCATTCGATATGGTCACTTCACCATATTGGCAAAGATTGGAGACAATGATTTTCGTCTTGACTTTCCCACTTATATGAAAATGCACTCAGTAGTAAATGTTGAAAACCTGAAGCATTATGAACCTCCATTGATTATGGATACCGAAGAGGCTGCACAGATTCCGACAGTGGATGATTTTGCACCCGAGTACCTAGACAAGTTTCCTGAAGATATCATACTTGACAGGAAAACTAAAACTTCACGATGGGAGATGTGGAGTACATTCGTGTGGGCTTTAAAGGAATGCATCTGAGTAAAGCTCGATGGATGGAGAAATAAAGTGAGGGAGCAATTTCCTCACTTTCAAATTGACTAAAAAGGCTTTTGGCAGTCCAAAATCTCTTAGTGGGGAGGATTAATCTAGGTGGATCTTTAAAAAGTACCAGTGGCATGGTAAAAAGGCTCAAAAATCAAAGTGGTAGAATTTGGATAAACTTAGCATCAGATCAAAGTGCTTGTCATATTTATTCTAAGGAGGTGAACGACACTAAAATTTGAGCTCATATGAGGAAGTTAGAGCAAGTCAAAGTTCGGGTTTGACTTGGACAAGTGGTAGGAGAAGTTGACATGGAAAAATTATTCGGCGAATGGGGAAGCGCCAAGTGGCAGGATGCCATTGGTCCCGCATTTCGCAATCACAAATTGGAAGAGGTCGATGGTAAAGAATTGGCCCCGATAGTATCAGGGTTGCGATGCAATTGCACATCACAAAGGGGAAGAGTTACAGAATCGTCCCTCAACAGTTGAGAATATGATTGTGATATCGCAATCGCATATCACACACGCCGCAATCATAAACCATAAGACCCGCCGGTTCCCACCAATTGCGATTTGCGATGGTTTTTAGATCTAATATATTATACACTGTGTTTAAAATCACGTCAAGTCTGTCATTATCACAGGTCGCTTGTCGCAAAGGTCAGGATTGTCCGCCAATTGAAACCGTCGATTGTGATTTGCGATGAGACTATCTGCGTCGATGGATTATTGCCGCCGATGTTAAAACCGCCGGGTTAAGGGATTAACATGTGGTTAAGAGGTTTATGCTATGTTTAAACAGGTTGTTACCACATACTATTCCAGGCCCGAGATCCTCTGGTGGAAATGAACCGTTGCTAAAATCGTCCTCGGTTGGAACTACCCGGGATTGAGGAATCGACTGATCAAGGTTATATAATGGACAACTTATACAGGGAAAAAGGAGGAGATTGGCACGGTAGTTCAGAACACATTGCGTGCAGTAGTAACCCGACCTGGCAGCAGGCTAGAATCTTGCCTTGAGCAACAGGGAGGTTCCAAGAGGGTGCAGAAGCTTCATTTCTCCGAATTTGGTGTTTGGATAGGTGATTCTGCACGATTTTTTGCCAGGATTTCAGTGGTACTATTTGTTTATGAAGTTGGGCTCTCCATTCTTCATCCATATTCCAACTTGGAGGTATAAGGATTGTAAATGAATGTTGCCTTGTACTTTTATCTCTTTTTATGCCACTTAATGAATGAAGGCCTCCCCACTATTGAGAAGGACCCGGAGACGTAGTCCAAATTTGATGAAATCTGTAATCAAATATCTGTGTCATGGTTTCATGCTTATCTTGTTATTTCCACATTGTTTTATGTGTTTTTAAGTTCCATGGTTAATAAGATCCATTTCATGTAATTTTGATGCATCTATAAGTAAAAGATCTTGGATCACCATGGGTCAGAACCATGGCTTAACAATACCACATGCCCAAAAAACATAATTTATTTCACAGTCAAAATATTTTATAACAATCTGACAAGATTCTTAACCATGGATATTCACCCCCACTTTATCATTAATATCATTACCTTGTAAATAGGTTTTAGTACAATTCCATTGGCCAATACCATGGCTTATGAATACAACATGCCCAAAAGCATAACTTATTTCACAGTCAAAATATTTTATAACAATATGACAAGATTCTTAACCATGGATATTTACCCTCACTTTGTCATTGATCATTATGAACTTGTGAATATGATTTGTTACAAGACCATGGGCCAATCATGACTTATCAATACCACATGTCTAAAAACCATAACTTATTTCACAATCAAAATATTTTATAAATATTTTATTTTATTTTTATTTTACACCATTTTTTTTAATTAAATCTAAAAGGAAAAAAATTACAATGACTTTTGAGATATATCTTAACCCTCTATACTCACAACTACTAAAAATATTCCCATAAAGATTAAATCAAAATTTTAATAAAATTAAAATGAGAATATTTTTATAGATAAAGATGTGAAATTTATATAATATAAATAATATTATTAAGAACCAACATAGATCCATCTTAACTAAGGATCCAAGCGATGAGAGCAAGCAAAGTGACTAACAATAATAGAGGAAATATAGTGCATGATTCTTTTAATTTTTTCATTATTGTATTTTCTTTGACATGATTGATCCAAAATATAGGTTTAATATTTTACAACCAATTGAGTTTTTTTAATTTAGACACTTTCTTAAACACGATACAATGGTATCAAATTTAAAAGAGGGGAAGTGGAGAGAGAGAGGGAGGGAGATAGTGACAGAGATGGAGGTTGGAGAGAGAGAGAGAAAGAGAGAGAGTGTGTGTTGGGGAGAGAGAGAGGGAGAGAGAGGAAGGAAGAACCAGAGGAGGGGAGAGAGACAAGGAGAGAGGGAGAGAGAGAGAAATGGATTTGGAGGGGGAGAGAGAGAGAGGAAAGAACAAAGACATAAATAGATAGAGTTGGATAGAGAGAGAGGGAGTTAAAAGGGATATGTGGAGAGAGAGTGAGGGAGAGACGAGAGGATGGAAGAGAGAGAAGAGGAGTGGAGAGATATAGGGAGAGAAGAGGAAGAGATAGAGACATAGAAAATAGATGGATGGGAGAGAGAGGACTCAAGAGAGAGAAGGAGAGAGAGAGGGAGAGATGGAGTTGGAGGGGGAGAGAGAGGGAAGGAATAAGAAAGACATATAATGAGAGAGAGGGAGAGAGAGAGTGAGTAACAAGGGATAGATGGAGAGAGAGTGAGGGAGTGAGGAGAGCGCGAGGGAAGAGAGGGAAAAGGAGAGAGAGTGTGAGAGAAGGGGAAGAGAGAGAAAGGGAGAGAAGGTGAAGAGAGAGAGGGAGAGAAGTGGAAAATAGAGAGAGGGAGAGGAAGAGGGAGGGAGGGAGAGATAGATAGATATGGAGAGAGAGTGTCTATGTTTGGGGGGTGAGATAGAGAGAGGGAATAAGAAAGAGCCACATAGATACAAATATATATATTATATAGTATTACATAGCCATCCTAGATCCATCTTAACCTCTATTATGAAACCAACCAATAATAATGTAAGGGCACAACAATAAAAATAGTGGGATTCTATGGGGCACAATAATAACAATATAGGGAAAACATGGGCACAACAATAACAATAAGGGGCTACAATGAAAATAATAATAAGGGAATACATTAGTATTATAGGGTCCTAACAACCTCATATCTATCAAGCGCTGATAGGGATAAAATCTCTGGAGGTGCAAGGGAGAGATATATAGTGAGAGAGGTGGAGAGAGAGAGAGGGAGCAACAAGGGAGATATGGAGAGAGAGTGAGGGAGTTAGGAGAGTGCGAGGGAAGAGAGGGAGAAGGAGAGAGAGAATGATAGAAGGGGAAGAGAGAGAGGGAGAGAAGGGGAAGACATATAGTGAGAGAGGTGGAGAGAGAGATAGGGAGTAACAAAGGAGAGATGGAGAGAGAGTGAGGGAGTGAGGCGAACGTGAGGGAAGAGAGGGAGAAGGAGAGAGAGAGTGAGAGAAGGTGAAGAGAGAGAGGGAGAGAAGGGGAAGAGAGAGAGAGAGGGAGAGGAAGAGGGAGGGAGAGAGAGAGAGGGAGAGGAAGAGGGAGGGAGAGAGAGATAGATATAGATGGAGAAAGAGTGTCTACGTTTGGGGGGTGAGATAGAGAGAGGTAATAAGAAAGAGACACATATACAAATATTGATATTATATAGTATTACATAACCAACATAGATCCATCTTAACCTCGGATCTATCAAGTGCCGAGAGGGATCAAATATCTCGAGGTGCAAATCTTTCCTTAAGTTTTGCATTCAAAAAATAGGTTTGCACCTTGAGAGATTTGATCCCTCTTGACGCTTGAAAGATCCAAGGTTAAGATGGACCTATGTTGGTTTCTAATTTAATGTAACTAGATATATGATGGTACATTAATTTTAAAGTGATTGGATTAATAGTATGCACTGAATTCAATGTAAGCAAAATATTTTATTGACACTGTGCATTGTTTTTTCTGTTATTGTAATTCAACCTATTAATATTGGAGAGCAAGAGAGATAAAATATCATGTTTACTACAATAGCTCGAGTTAAAGATTTGAATGGTTTACAATTTCAACTGCCCTTTTCATATAATCGATATGAAAATATGGCAAAACTAACATGGGTGACAATAAGAATAGTAGAAGAAAATAGTTTGAGATTGATCACAATGAAGACTATTTGTAATTGACTACATTCTTATTATTCATGTTTTCTATCATTCAACACTATTACGTTGTCACGCTTTCTATCCAAAATTTTAATTTCATCATTAAAGTTATTAAAAATATCTATCATCTAAACAAACTGAGGTGACTGAGAAAATTTAATATTAAAATGACAAGATTAATCTTAGACATATTTAGCATATTTAAAATGGTCATAATAATTAGATGTTCAACAAATTTTATGTGAACGCACATGACTAGAACTAGCCTATATCCATCTAACACCAGATTTATCATGCATCGAGAGGGATCAAATCTTTCGAGGTGCAAACCTTTCCTCAAATTCTACATTCATATAAATCTTGAGGCTATAAATTATTACAAATATTTTCAAGATATTAAAAATTAAATGAAACAGATGTGTAGTATCAATCCTCCTACAAACTATTGAAAAGATTGTTTGCATTCTTCATCACCAACTAATTACTGACAGAGAATTACATATACATATAGAAATATAACACAACAACTGTAACATTCACAAAAATTACCTTCCAAATACAAACACATAAACACACAAACCACTCAAATCATCTAAACACAGATGTACAAGCAATTCAAGGCAAACAACACAGACTAAATTAAACAAGAGAATGATATGGTCATGTCAGTAAAAAAACAGAATGTAAATTTCAAAGTATGAAGTTTATCTCGAACATATACATAATAATGATAATTTAAAAATGTGTCATTATTTCCCTTAACTAGAACCAACCTAGATCCATCTAACTCTGGATCTACCATGTGTCGAGAGGTATCAAATCCCTCAAGGTGTAAACCTTTCGTCAAATTCTACACTCCAAAAAGAAGGTTTTCACCTCAAGGGATTTGATCCTCTCTACGCATGATAGATCCAGAGATAGATGGATCTAGGTTGGTTTTAAACCATAGACCAACTCCTTGACCAATAATGTATTAAAGGTGGATTGAAATCATGACCAACGTCTTCCCTTTTTTTATGGTTTCATTTTTACTCTTTTATTTATGTTTCTCTTTTGGCTTCTAAATAAATTACATGTGAGCAAAAGAATGTTTAAGCAAGGCTAAAATGATCACTTAAGCATGCCCTCATTCAATAAATGCAATTGGACATTAACATAATGACTCATCACTGAAATTTTTGAACATCTCAATCCTGGTTATCGGTATTAACTCCATCAAATTCTATGGTTTTGGGATTAAAAATAAAATAAAATGATTTATTGTTAAAGACATCAACCTAATATGATTTAAAAAAAAAACATGGAGAAACTCAGGGGATTCTTTCAACATTCACAAATAGCATCCCTAATAAACCCATGAGTGTAAATTAGTGCACCTAATGTAAAGGGGATTGAAATCAACTAATTGTTGACATGAAATTAGCCAAAATACCTAGTGACATTAGCGATCTCTATCTTTTAAAACTACCATAATGCCATTGGCACATTATTGTTAGACATCTAATTCATTAGGGTTATGATAGGGAATATGAACCATCATCGAGAGTCCAATAGACCTTTTGAAAGATGAATTCAAGGGTCAAGAACATTGTATTTACATGTGTATTATTCAAATAAAAACAATAACTCATGTTTATATTTCATTTTGATGTAGTCTAACAATTATGATCCTTGAAGTAAACACTCATCGCCAAAAGAATTGTCCTAGTAATTCAAAGGTGATGTGATATTGCATAAACCTACTCCTTGTCATCAAAACTTTATAATCTCTAAGGTAAGGACTCATCATTAAAAGAACAAGCCTAACATTGTAGGAAGTGCTTGCAATAAATCAAGTTGAATAGTAGATCTCAAAACGTTAAGTTGCCATTGACATGGGTTCATAATCACCCCTAAGTAAAGTATCCATAATCTTGAATCCCAATCCAAATAGCCAAAGAGTAAATGTATATGGAAAAATGGTTATGAAGTCCCACATGATATATGATGTAAGAATGTTAGGACTGGTTAAATGGCCCAACAATGTTTTAAGTATTTCAATGCAAGAATCAAAGTTCAAGAAGTATGGGCAAGTACAAATGGGATTGCAACATGATATAAGAAGTAACACATCTAAACCCACCTACCAACCTTTGGACTTGAACATGAAAACTCGCAAAATCCTAAAAAATTAAAGGAGGATGGCTTTACCAATCTATGTCTAGACTTAAGCCCACAACACAACAAGACTTACAAGAAAAGGTGCCCCATCTACTATATATAGATAAATTTGTAATCCATTCAAATGACAATGGATGATCCTTAATATATATTGTTTGGAATTGAGTTGAAAGGTTTGAGATGCACACATTATACTATAAAAATACACAAAATATGGGTTTTGGCGTCATTTGTAATGTATGCTCCTTGTAATTGAATTGAAAACATTGAGATGCACCTATTCTGTTATATCTCAATCATTTTATTTTATTTTTGTAAATATTGTACATGCAATACCATAGTGTGGAGTCAAACTCTCTCAAATAGTGCAACTACATACAACAATCTCATCACACAAACAAGCATTAAAACAACTAATTAAACATAAAAATATACTCATAACCAAAATTCTAAATATCAAATAAAATTTTTAAATTTTCTTAATATATTACATATTTACACATGTTCAATTCTTTATCAATTTTCTTCTGCCTCTGTTAAGCCCAACTATCCTTTGCTCCCTCTTACTGTCTACTTTAGCTATTTTATCATTTGCATCTCTACCTTATGAGTACTCAAACTCCATTATTGCTCCTACATCACCCATTATAATATAGTGTTGTAAGACAGGAAACAAGGCTCTACTCATATACTAAATGCAGGCAAACTTATTATGATTGCCAACTTCTTGGTTGAGCAACAATGTTTGATTGGAAGGTAATAGCCAACATATTTTGACATTGGTGGGAATTGATGTCCATGAAATGATGAAAAATGGTTGGCTATTAAGGAATTTAAAGTTTTAATGATATGGCAAAAGTTGCTCTTGTTACTTGTTAATGATTCACATTTTTCAAAAAATTGTCACTTGTTCATGACCCACTGAAGAACCTGCAAACATCATCATGGTCATCATCAGTACTATTGCTGATAGATATGGGAGGTATGGTTGGTACTATGGTCGGTTGTTTTATTTTATTTGGTAAGTTAAAAATCAAGAACAATATCAAGTACAAAGTGAAATCACCGACACAATAAACATAAATGGAACTTCAATAAAACAAAAAAAGAACATCAAGTGTGCAGAAAAGTTAAAGAAGCGTGACACACAAAATGTTTTAAAAAGTTAAAAATAAATAAATAAATTTTAAAGTTGAGTTACAATTTAATAAATAATAACCCAATTTTAAATTAATATTATATATTTTTTTCATATGTTATAATATTTATTTTTCAAAAACTGATAAGATGGAAGATTGTGTTAAAATATAAATTACTTTATAGGTAAATGACAACCAATGTAAATGAAACAAATGTGAATAAATGAAGAAAACGTGATGAAGAGGAGATGGTAAGAAGTATACTTTATTTTACTCATCTTAATGTGATGGAGAGACAATGTATTTGTAATCAGTAACATTAGATGTGATATTTTTCTTTTGTGGTTATTTTTTATTATTTTTCTTTATATGTTTGAGGATAATAGAGTATGATTTGTATATGGTAATGTAAGGAAGAATGTGTTTAATTTTTAAGAAATAGTTTTATTTTTTTGATGAAAAAGATTTTACATATATTTATAAGTTAAAATTATTATTAATGGATATTTTGGAATAGGGTATAGTTATTAAGTAGATGATAAAAATTTAATTTTCATGGAATATTTTTAGTAGTGTACATCAATTTCCAAAATTCATTGATTAAAAAAAATGTCATATGAATAAGTGTCCTATGAAATGAGTTAAGGTTATTTGAGCATGTGGTATTGCTAGGACATGGTATTGGCCCATGGTATTGTAACTAATCCTATTTACAGATTAAAATCTCCATGATAAATGGGTTGAATTTCAATGACTAAGAATTAAACCATATATATGTTTAACTTTTATATTAATTCATTTTATCATATTAATCATAATCATTATTATGCATTTTATGTTATAATTTAGTTAATTATGTTTTTTTTTTTAGCAACGTGAGATGTATGATGAAGTAAGTGTTTTGATGCTTATTATGGATTGATGCCTATATGCATTTACCAACAATTTAATTTAAATGGTTTCCCTATTAATAGATAATTTATCATTTAGCTCATCAATAAAAAAAATATGCAACAATTTTATGTAAAATAAGCATATCACACAATTAACATGAAATGAAAAATCTCAAACATAGAATAGGTAAGAGGACATGTAAGATTCCCATAATTGTGCATTTTTTAAAGTTCTCTATTGCAATTGCTAGTTATTTTCACAATTTAAATATGATATGTGCACACATATATGTACATACCCACGAACTATGCAAGATTCTTAATTCAATTACTTACATATGAATTAAATTGGTATACATTTAGAAAATATGTAACAAGATTATTAACTATGGAGATTTATCCCCACTTTACAATGAAATTTTTAACATGTAAATAGGCTTTGTTACAATACTGTGGGCCAATACCATTTCTTACTAATACCACATGCCCAAAAAACCATAACTCATCTTCATATGACATTTTAGACATTTTTTTAACTAATCAATTTAATTAAAAGGATAAAAAGGATATAACTATTTTTGAGATAAATCTCAACCTTTGTGACTACTGTTATGAATATTCTAGAATATTTTGTGGAGGTAAATATTTACCATCCACAAAATTATTGAAAATCCACATAACACTTATTGCTCCGAGAGGCACATTCTACAACCCAATATGGGGGCAATGTGTAAGTATGTCTCCAATAATAATAACTAGCATTTGCACCACATGTTGCAAAGGAAACGTCGTAAGGCAATGACATAAGAAACAATAGCATAGAAGAAAGAAGTCTAAATTTTATGCAATTTTGTCTCTTTACTAGGGTTTCTTTTTTATCATATGTTATGTTTTAGGGAGATTCCAACCAAGATATGTTCAAAGTGAAGGATTTATGAAAATGCTCTTCATTAAGATTCTAGAACCTTTATAAGTAAATGATTTAAATCAAACATTTCATAACAAAGTAAATGTTGTTAATTTAGTTCCTTGTTGCTTCTTATCCTTATTTCCCTCGTGTAAAATGTCCAAACTATAAAAGAATGGTATTATTTTTTGTCTCTTAAGACAATTGTATTTTATCTAACTCAATCATTTTCATAACCTCAACTAGGTGCCCATCATTCTCTTTCCACGGTGACTCAATGTGTTTAAATGCATTTCATAAATTTGGTTTAGTAAATGTTAGAAGAAAACCAGTATATTTCCCTTTGTAGAAAGGAGTGTACATTGGTTGGGGTAAAATTGTATTGCTCTTACCATCTGATGATGTCATGTAGATCTTGAATCTTTCCCACCACTTATGAATTCCCCATTCTAATTGTTATTTATCATGATGATATTGGCATCACAATCCTTGTTCTTGAGAATATCATTTAATAAGTCAATGATAAGTGGCACAATTGGTTCCTCACAATTGTGAAATTCCCCATTCTAATTGTTATTTGACCATGATGATATTGGCATCATAATCCTTGTTCGTGAGAATATCATTTAAGAAGTCAATAATAAGTGGCACAATTGGTTCCTCACAATTGTGAAAGTAAAGGACAAATTCATTCACATTATGTTTGAAAACTTTATACTAAGAGTCTTGATTCATGAAATTTTGTATCCTCTCCTTTTGTTGTTTTAATTTGTGTCATCTCAAAAAAATGTTTCTCCAATAACCTATGTTATTCCTATCTTAACAGTGACATTTCCATTAGGTTTGCTTGCTTGACATTAAGCACAACTAAGTTTGTAGTTTCAATTGCAAATTTCATGCCTCCATTCCATTTTTGTTATAGAAGGAAAAGATCCCTAAAAACTATAAATGAATCCTCATCATGAAAGCTAGGAGGTAGCTCATTAATCAACTATTCATCCAAGGTGTCATCTCCATTTTGTTAGTAGCTTCACTAGTGATGCCTAAGCCTCATGTTAATACATTAATACTTTACATGGGAAACATGTGGGTACTTTTGTTTAAGGTCGATGTATATTGGCCTTGAATGATACTATATTGAGCCTACATGATGGTAAAAAATTTATATGCTAGAAATTACTAGAGAACATTTAGAACCAATCTACCTCTTATTCGTATGTATATATAAATCCATATATGTTTGTTCCTCTTCGACTGATTTAGATCTAGGTGAGGGAATCCATAGAGGCAAACATGAGATCATGGCTAGGGGACTTTAAGAGGCAAAACAATATCCACTATGTAAACTCTTTCTTCCTGGAATCTAGGAAGAAAGTTTGGATATAGATATTTAGGGAGGACGAGTTAAAATTAGAGTTGGTTAAATGGAGGTTGTATCGAGCTTCGCAACGAGCATCGCTCAACCATACCTGCATCTTCTTCCGGGAAGATTTAATGCTCGCTTCTTTCTTTCTAGAGATGCAGTCAATTTCATCTTTTTAATATCAGCATTAGCAGTTTCCTCCAGACTTAAATTCAGAGCCTCCGCAATGGAAGCGTGCAATTGTTCAATTTCAAAGTTCCCACAAACTATAAACCAAATGAAGAAATAAAAAAATGACTCACCTCTTTTTTGTAGGTATTGTAGATGATTTTAAGCAAGAAAGTTTTGCCCACACCCCCTCTACCAGATACACCGATTACACGAGCTTCATGACGAGCATCGCCCAACCATCCTCATCATCATAGGTTATAGTGAGTGGATTGTTTCTTTTAGCATTTGTATTTAATTTCATTTCATGTCAACCTATTCTTTACTTCTAAATAGGATTTAGTTAGGCTACATTTCATATTGCACACTTGCATTGCATTATTAGTTGCATTTCATTTTTAACCCATCAATCCTAGATTATGGTAGTTGGTCCATAACCAATGGGCTTGCCATTTCAATAGTTGGGCCTTTTGCTCAATAATCCTATGAAGTTGACAAGGAACATTTTCCCATGTCAACAAGACCATAGAAGAAAATCAAAGCCTTGAGATATGAATCTTTTGAGATAATGGATAAGGTAAGAAATATCGCTTATAGAGTACATGCCCCATGTTATATGTGCATTTACTTAGTAATAAATGTATATAAGATAATATAAGTTTATTAATGTCTGCCAAATGACCAAACTAAGCAATGAGATTGTTTAGTACATGAGTGGCAATAGAAAATGGGAGGTTTGTCTCACTGTCAAGGGTGAAACTCTGTCTCGGTACAACAATGAGAAATTCAGTGAGACTATAGTGATAAAGGTTCGGTATAATCACAAGAAGGGTCTCTCTCTGTCAAGGAGGTAGATGATTAGGACAAGGCGCAAATAATTTATGGCCACATCGAGAAGCTTGCCATTGCTTTTGGTTATCAACAGATGCCTAAATCAGCTATCCAGATTACCAAGAACCTTCACGTTTGTGGGCGCTGCCACAATGCCACAAAGCTCATTCTGATGATCACCAGGAAGGGAATTGTTGTGAAAGATGCAAATTGTTTCCATTGTTTCTCGAATGGACTCTGTTCTTGCATTGATTATTGTAACACTAATTGCAAATCATCTCATACAAAACCATGTGACTGAAAGCATAAGTAATTACTCGCCTTTTGTGACAAGCACGTGTTTGATAGAGAAAAATGGACAAATGCAAAAGTAGAGGGGTTTAGTAAAATATTTGATGTGTATCAGTTTTTGTTCGGTGTATCTAGGGTGCATACATAGAAAAAACATACTTGGATAGTTAGTGACATTTTCATAAGACAAATTGAATTTCATCCTGATTCATTTCTTCATATCGGACATAATTTTACAAAAAATGTCGAATATACATTGAGTATAGTATTGCTAGCAATTTTCATAATGCAGTGTTGTTGGGTGGTATGCCAATGGTGACACATCATGTGATCATATGTCATTGATATAGACGGTATTTCTAGCATAGTTATTTAAGGTTGCATGTTGAAGATTTCAAGAGAAGCTATGCATGACAGATTCTACCTGCCCTAACATAATTCACCCAAAAGATGCAAAATTTATTTGACATACTAATTTATCTTGGACAATGTGATTTTATATGACAAGGCATGCATTGGGCTTAAGATTGTAAAATATCTCATAACCTTTTCCAATATACTATAAATCAAGGCCAAGGAACACTAACATAGGAAATAATAAACATGCGTAGAAGCTAGGACATTCATATAAATTTGATGTCTAACTACTGAGAACATATACTTCATAATCCATTTTGTCACATTTTGCTCATTTCATTGAATTAGAACTTGCCACAACTCTTTTGTCGAGGCCTAAAAAGAAAGGGATACCTAGAAATTTAAAGATCTACCTAAATTGAATCTACAACCAACTTACATTAATTAATTTAGAATCTCGTTAGCATTGTTTATATGACATAGTTTTGGTCCATGGAATCTTCAGATCCTAAGGATATATGAAAGATATCTAGGAATTTCATCACATTTTTTAAACACTCAATCTCGTTTTTCTTGTGAGGAAGGGGGATCATTTGCAAAGTGAGCATGACTTAGGACTTTGACATTTAACCCAAAAAATAGATATTTGTTCACCTTACCTAGTGAACTTTCCAATCTAACAAGTATATGAGAGCCTTTATTGAGAAAGGTCGTGACCCAGAAAATTGAAACAAAACAACCCAATATTAAATGAAATAGTTCATTATTATTTTTGCAAAATGACCATAATGGGAATTGTTGATTTTTAAAATGACAGATTGTTAAGAACCAATAAGAAGCACAATTGATATGCAAAGATTATATGACTTCTAAACATGCTTGAAATCTTTATGACGCTTAAAAAACCTTTTAATACCATTTAGTAAGTTTTGTATCAAATTTCTTAAATAAACAATTATAGGCATAATATATAGAAGCGTAATCCATTTCTATCTAAATTAGAAGGGGAGGAGCTCTTACTAATTAGGTAAGAATAAACTTGGGTCCTAGAAATAAATCTCTTGAGATATTATGTGGAGCTTCAACATATGAAACAAAACACTAAAATAAGAAGACAACATTGTTTGATTGATCTTTGAAGATAAACATTATTAGTAACTTGTCATTAACTTCCAAATGAGTAGAAACATCTTTGAACAAAACACTAATCATTATTGTAAATTTTCTTCAAATCTTAAATCTTATATTTTAGATTTAGTAAAGTCTATCCTTAAAGTAAATATGATCACGGTAAAATTTTCTCCAAATATTAAGTATATTGTATCCTAGCATTAAAAAAAAAAACCTTATTTAATCATATCAAAACGTTATTCAAAATCTATCAATATTAAAGCAACATTGTAATCAAAATTCTTCACCTAATACATTTCCTCTTAACTAGGAATGAGAGTTCCTAAAAGAATAATCTCATCAAAACAAAGCCACTTTGATAGAAAATAATCACTGAGAGTTACACATTTAAAATTTGTTCGAAACATTAACTAATCCATCATATGGCTTGAGAATATATTTAGTAAGACTAAGACCTCTAGTCAAAGTGCCACCAAATATAGCCTCTTCCTAGAATTTCAATACATCCTCTTTGGTAGAATACAAAATTTTTATAAGATGACATGAAGCAACGTAATGGCTATGCAATTCACAGTAATTTATGATTTGGCTTTAGAACAAATTTATAAAATCTGTATTGCCAAATATAGCCTCTTCATAAAATTCTAGCAGACCATTTATAATTAGAACAAAATTAGTTTGATAAACCCAGGAGGAATACCATCGACACCAGGAAATTGCCTTTCTTTGAATGCAAAAATTCCTTTCTAACCTACTCCCTCTTCCATGGAAGAGAGTCAAACAAGGTCTTCAAATCAAAAGGCTATCATTTGG
Organism: Pinus tabuliformis; assembly: GCA_031772625.1. Taxonomy (NCBI): domain Eukaryota; kingdom Viridiplantae; phylum Streptophyta; class Pinopsida; order Pinales; family Pinaceae; genus Pinus; species Pinus tabuliformis. The sequence continues at coordinate 330,227,444 of CM062820.1, forward strand.
AAGAAAGCGACTCTAGAAGTTAGACAAATGTTGCCACTTTTTTGGCTTTTTTTTTTTACAGAATCAGGAAATACTAATATTATAACATTGTTAATTAAATTGTGTTTTCAAATTTCGAAATGAATAGATTCAACAACTTGCAACTATAATTTTCCCAATTTCTAACTAAATTTCAAATAAAATCAACTGAAAATTCAACCTAAGAAAAGGGAAAAAATTACCTCTTTAGACTACAACCTATTTTATCTTGAGAGTTAATGAATGATTCCTCGTCTCAAAAGATTTGATAAACCCCCTTTGGTGCTCATCCTTAAGCACTAAGCCAAACTCTTACTCTGCACCCATTTCAAATATCCAGTTGATGTGTCCTTAAATTGGCTTTAGCTCCATAGTGGTGGTTGTCCTCAAATTCCCATTATCAGGGTTATTTTGCAAAGAACTATACACCATATAAAACAAATTATTTTCGCTCTATGCGTTATGCATAGAGCAATGATTATTTCTCATAAATGTCTAGTAAAAGTTCTGGTATCATTATGAAAAAGTTCATATTAGGTGTCTCCGTCAATTAAAATAAATTTATAACTGATTTATGTCTTTATTCAGGTTCTTGTTAAAGAAATCAAGTTTAGATAACAGTGATCTATAATAATTAGTGTGTTTGGGAGCATCTTGAAGTACCATTTTATCTTTTTCTGTAATCTATGCAAAAATATTTTACTTTTAATTTCCTCTAGATTTTTTTGAGTGGAAAAATAGTGCTAATAAAGCTTTCGCCTAAAATTAACTTGCTCATCAATGGTCAGCTCAGAACTCTCACTGACATGCTTATGATTGTAATTGTGCTTTCACAACTTTTGCAGAATATACACCCCCTACTCACCACTTCTAAGCAGAAGGTCACTGAATTGAATGGTGCTAAAGGTAAATAAGAGGAAGCCAGTTCAAAAAACATTTGTTTGAAATATTTTCCACCATTAAAGGATGGTGTAAACAATCAGCCCATAAGAATATTCAACCTTATTTCTGTGAATAATGCATTAGCATTGCCTCAAACTCATGAAGAAAATTCACAACATAACAACTTTAAGTTAATCTTAGTTTTAAGGTTCTCATCTCTAGTGGATGGAAAATTTGTTAGAACCATTTACTTTGAGCGTTTAGAATTCTATCATATCTTAAGAGCTTGGAAAAATTAGATGAATCCTATAGCAAATGAGGCTTCCAAACACATTATGGCAACGCTAAAAGGGGGTGGGGTTTGACTGCAATCAAGTGGCCAAGCTAATACAAGAATTGTAGTTATAGCTGGACTTGAGATCTTTCTTCCCAGGGTCTTTGAAGAAGATTACCAGATCAACCGCTATCTAAATCCTACTAATCCTGCTGCAAATATATTGACAACAAAAGGACAGAAACAACTCCATCTCAATCTTATCAATTCTGTCAGGAATATATTTACAATCAACATAGAGCAGCAGATTCAACCAATCATTTAACTTAGAAATAGTTTTAAAGTGAACAAACATCATGCAGTATACACAATGAATATATATTTATTATTTATCGCCATCCCATGTCCAAATGATTTCTTTGAGGCCAAGATTTAGATCGTGAATGTAGAAATTACTGTATTCCAGCAAATCCCCTCCGATATTCCTAAGCTCCACCGTGAAGAGCGAGGGTGTGACTTCGAAAATCTAGGTGTCAATAGAAAAATGCCCCTGCTCCATCCCCTGCAACTTCACCTTACAGTCTTCAGACTACTTGAAACTGAACCGGGAAAGACTTGCAATCTCCTCCAGCATCAACATTATGATACAAAATGAGGTGTAAAAGCATTTATTACAAACATAGCCAAATACCAGAGTTACAAGGGAGGGATCAAAATATTTGATAAACCTTGGGCTTTTACACCTACCTGTTGGTGGCGAAAGTGAATGCTTTCTCCTATTACCCATGGATAGGTTGGATAACACGAATATCCAGTTTAATTTCCCCTTTCCTTCTATTATATTATAGGGGTGGCGCCGAACTTGATTGATAGTGACGGGCGTTCATGGTAAAATAGACTAGATTCCCACCCAGTTATCGATCGAGAAAGCTCCAGCTTCGACATTATGCTCGACGTTGGCTGAGTCGAGGGTTTTACCGCAATCAAGTGGCGAAGCTAATACAAGAATTGTATTTATAACTGGACTTGAGATCTTTCTTCTCAGGGTCTTTGAAGAAGATTACCAGGTCTTTGAAGAAAATTACTAGACCAAACTCCATCTAAATCATTCTAATCCTGCCATAAATATGTTGCCAATGAAAGGACATAAGCTCATTCTTGCACTGCTTAGTTCAGCTTGCCATGGACGCTTTCGCAACCATTCTTGGACTTTACAAGGATGCTTTCCTCAGAAGCCAAAACCGTGCAAATTAAAATAAATTTATAACTGATTTATGTCTTTATTCAGGTTCTTGTTAAAGAAATCAAGTTTAGATAACAATGATCTATAATAATTAGTGTGCTTGGGAGCATCTTGAAGTACCATTTTATCTTTTTTTTTCGTAATCTATGCAAAAATATTTTACTTTTAATTTCCTCTAGATTTTTTTGAGTGGAAAAATAGTGCTAATAAAGCTTTCACCTAAAATTAACTTGCTCATCAATGGCCAGCTCAAAACTCTCACTGAAATGCTTATGATTGTAATTGTGATTTCACAAATTTTGCAGAATATACACCCCCTACTCACCACTTCTAAGCAGAAGGTCACTGAATTGAATGGTGCTAAAGGTAAATAAGAGGAAGCCAGTTCAAAAAACATTTGTTTGAAATATTTTCCACCATTAAAGGATGGTGTAAACAATCAACCCATAAGAATATTCAACCTTATTTCTGTGAATAATGCATTAGCATTGCCTCAAACTCATGAAGAAAATTCACAACATAACAACTTTAAGTTAATCTTAGTTTTAAGGTTCTCATCTCGAGCGGATGGAAAATTTGTTAGAACCATTTACTTTGAGCGTTTAGAATTCGATCATATCTTAAGAGCTTGGAACAATTAGATGAATCCTATAGCAAATGAGGCTTCCAAACACATTATGGAAACGATAAAAGGGGGTGGGGTTTGACTGCAATCAAGTGGCCAAGCTAATACAAGAATTGTAGTTATAGCTAGACTTGAGATCTTGATTCCCAGGGTCTTTGAAGAAGATTACCAGATCAACCACCATCTAAATCCTACTAATCCTGCCGCAAATATATTGACAACGAAAGGACAGAAACAACTCCATCTCAATCTTATCAATTCTGCCAGGAATATATTTACAATCAACATAGAGCAGCAGATTCAGCCAATCATTTAACTCAAAAATAGTTTTAAAGTGAACAATCACACGCAGCATACACAGTGAATATATATTTATTATTTGTTGCCAACCCACGTCCACATAATTTCTTTGAGGCTAGGATTTAGATCGTGACTGTAGAAATTACTGTATTCCAGCAAATCCCCTCCGATCTTCCTAAGCTCCACCATGAAGAGTGAGGGCATGAATTCGAAAATCTAGGTGTCAATAGAAAAATTCCCCTGCTCCATCCCCTGCAACTTCACCTTACAGTCTTCAGACTTCTTGAAACTGAACCGAGAAAGACTTGCAATCTCCTCCAGCATCGACATTATGCTCGACATTATGATACAAAATGAGGTGTAAAAGCATTTATTACAAACATAGCTAAATGCTAGAGTTACAAGTGAGGGATCAAAAGATTTGATAAACCCCGGGGCTTTACACCTACCCGTTGCCGGGGAAAGTGAGTGCTTTCTCCTATTACCCGTGGATAGGTTGGATAACACGAATAGTCTATTTAATTTCCCCTTTCCTTCTTTTATATTTTAGGGGGTGGCGCCGAACTTGATTGATAGTGACGGGCGTTCATGGTAAAATACACTAGAGTCCCACCCAATTATTGATCGAGAAAGCTCCAACTTTGACATTATGCTCGACATTGGCTGAGTCGAGGGTTTTACCGCAATCAAGTGGCCAAGCTAATACAAGAATTGTATTTATAATTGGACTTGAGATCTTTCTTCTCAAGGTCTTTGAAGAAGATTATCGGGTCTTTGAAGAAAATTACCAAACCAGCCACCATCTAAATCATTCTAATCCTGCCACAAATATGTTGCCAACGAAAGGACATAAGCTCATTCTTGCATTGCTCAGTTCAACTTGCCATGGACGCTTTCGCAACCATTCCTGGACTTTGCAAGGATGCTTTCCTCAAAAGCCAAAACCGTGCAAACTGTTTAAGTGAAGAATGGCTTCAACCCATATCAACACCATACTGTGTTTTTCTGAGGAAATCATCGAAATAATGTGTTAAAGCCTGAACCATAACAGTGAACACCATAGGTGCTCTCAAGGAAATATCATCCTCACAGAGAATCAATGCAGTGATAATCTCGCTTTGTAGAGAAGGGCAAATGAAGGAGGCAATAGGAATCCTGATTTTTCTGGACCACCGAGGCATTCAACTCGAACCCATTACCTATAATTCTTTATTACAACTATGTACTGGAAACAAGGCTCTCTTAGAGGGAAAACAAGTCTATACCCACATGCTTTCGAGTGGCTTTGAGCTTGATATTTTCTTTAGCGTCTAATTCTTGCACTACTTAGTTCAGCTTGCCATGGATGCTTTCGCGACAATTCCTAGACTTTGTAAGGATGCTTTCCTCAGAAGCCAAAACCGTGCAAATGGTTTACGTGATGAATGGCTTCGGCCCATCTCAACACCATACTGTGTTTTTCTGAGGAAATCATCGAAATAATGAGTGCTAAAACCTCAACCATAACAGCGAGTGCCATAACTGCTCTCCAGGAAACATCATCCTCGCAGAGAATCAATGCAGATATAATCTGGCTTTGCAGAGAAGGGCGAATGAAGGAGGCAATAGGAATCCTGAATTTTCCGGACCACCGAGGCATTCAACTCGAACCTGTTACCTATAATTCTTTATTACAGCTATGTACTGGAAACAAGGCTCTCTCAGAGGGAAAACAAGTCTATACCCACATGCTTTCGAGCGTCTTTGAGCCTAATATTTTCTTTAGTACGAAACTCGTGAACCTATATGCCATGTGCGACAGTCTGCCGGATGAACGCTTACTGTTTGACAAAATTCCAACGAGAAATCTCTTTTATTGGAATGCAATGCTGAGAGGATATATGAGAAATGGAATGTTTCAAGAAACCCTAGGACTTTACTACCAAATGCTATGGGAAGGTGTGCGGTTAACTGGTACAATTTCCATAGAGTCACCTCATTCCCAAACTCTAACAAGAATATACAACCCACATTCAATTGTTAGGGTTTTCGTGGTAAATTTTGATTGATTTGCTCATTCAAGGGTTCGAATAGTTTTCTGGATTTAAGAATTTTGGGTATTTGTTTTAGATAAGTAAATTTTCGTTTTGGGCCATGGAATTGCCAAGAGTTCAGTACTAATTCTGAGAAAAGACTGCATTAACGAAGAGGGTTGGTATACTTACAAGCACTCCAAGGTTTTGACGAGGTATCGCAAGAGAGGCTCTCAAAACTTCATGTTGGTTAGTATCTGTTGCTCCGAATTATTATCAACCATTCCCCTGTTGTAGTTCAATGAATTATCTCTGCCCTTAGATGCGAGAGAGAGCGACGCATGGATGTTGAAACTGAATGGAAAAACTACAATAATAAAACTGCATAATTTGCAGACTAACAAAATACCACATAATTTTCAAACTAACAAAATAATCCGACGGGTGACGACAGTTCAATTGTCTAACACACAATCTGATGGTGCAGAAAGGTACACCTAGCACATTAGAAAGTTCTTTTAAAAGAGTAACGCCTTAAGGTGTAATAATAATAATAATAATTTCCATCTAAAAAAAAACAACTAAAATCCAATTCAACACAAAGAATCCAAAATCTTCTAATATTTATTTTAATTTAATATTGGTAAAATGAATCTTTAAAAGGAAAATCCATCTCGTATGAATATATTGAAATTTATTAAGACAAAAATATTTCTACATAAGATTTGTAATATTTGAAAATATTAATTTGATGTAGTTTTATTAGAAATTTTGTTATCATGTCATGTAAAAAACATCATTAAATCTAATATTAATATTGAAATATTAATATTATTATTAAATCTAATATTAATATTAATATATTATAATATCAATATTATTAGATTTAATTACATCAGCTTAATTCAATATTAAATTTAATATAATATTAAATTTGTTATATTAAGATATATCGTGATATATATAAACTCTAGATATATATGGAGAGAAGAATAAAGACATAGAGTGGTAGAGGTGGAGAGATAGAGGGAGTGACAAAGGAGAGATGAAGATAAACTAAAGGAGGGGGGAGAGGAGGAATGAAGAGAGCAAGAAGGAGAGGAGTGAGAGAGGGAGAGAAGGGTGAGAGAGAGAGAGAGAGAGAGAGAGAGATACAAAGATGGAGAGGAGAGAGAGGTGAGAGGAAGGGAGACAATGACAGGGTTGGAGGGCAGAGAGAGAGAGAGAGAGAGAGAGAGAGAGAGATGTGGGAGAGATAAGGAGGTAGGAGATAAATGGAGAGAGAGGAAGGACGAGAGAGAGGACTTGAGAGAGAGGAGGAGATAGGGAGGGACAAAGAGATGAAGTTGGAGGGGGAGAAAGGGAGGGAAGAAGAAAGACATAGAGAGAGAAAAGCAGAGAGAGAGAGGGAGTGACAAGGGAGAGATGGAGAGAGAGTGTGTATGTTTAGGGTTGAGATAGAGAGACAAATAAGGAGAGATGGAGGGAGGGAGATACTGGCATAGTTGGAGAGAAAGAGAGATGAGTGGGAGAGATAGTGGGAGGTGGGAGAGAGAGGAAGGAATAGAGAGAGGATGTGAGAGAGAGGGAGAGAGGGAGGGAGAGAAAGAGATGGAGTTGGAGGGGGAGAGAGGGAGGGAGAGAAAGAGATGGAGTTGGAGGGGGAGAGAGAGGGAGGTAAGAAGAAAGACTTAGAGAGAGAAAGGTGGAGAGAAAGAGGGAGTGATAAGGGAGATGGAGGGAGGAAGAGAGGAGAGGAGGAGGGAAGACAAATAGAAGGGGGAGAGAGGGAGAGAAGGGAAGAGGGAGGGAGATATAAATAGATATGGAGAAAAATTGTGTATGTTTTGGGGGTGATATAGAGAGACAAAGGAGAGACAAAGGGTAATAGAGATATAGATGGAAGGTGAAGAGAGGGAAGGAGAGAGAGATAGAGAAAGGGAGGGAGGGGGATAAGGAGGCAGAGATAAATAGATATGGAGAGAGAGAACATGTGTGTTTAGGGGGGTTGGCATAAAGAGACAAAGAAGGAGAGGTGGAGGGAGCTATAAATATAGATGGAGGGAGAGAGAGGGAATAAAATTTCTTGCACTAGATGCACTTATTTCAGTGTAGGTGGTGATTTCCAATCCTATTTGATTGCTTGCACTAGATGTATTAATTTCAGTGTAGATGTTGATTTCTAATTATATTTGATTATTTACACTATATGCGTTGATTTCATTGTAGATGTTGATTTTTAATCCTATATGATTGCTTGCACTAGATGCATTGATTTTAAACAATGCAAACTATGAAATGGGATCTGTAAACTCAAAATGAGAACTCTAACAAAAAAACATGAAAACACAACCCAAAAACGAAAAGTGATGATGCTCGAATAACATTTTATTTTTATTTTTATTTGGGGTAAATTCTCAACATTTTTAAAAATAACAGTAAAAGCCAATAAAAGCCAATTTTTTGTGTGCCAAAAACACCCTGAAAACGAAAAGTGTTGATGCTAGAATAACATTTTTTTTCAAGGTAAATTTTCAACATTTTTTAGTAATGGTGTTAAGGATAAAATGTCATTACTCCGAAAAACCTTAAAGTTCCAACAATTTTCAGGCATGACATTAAAGATAAAATATCAAGTCTTTGAAAAGTCTTAAAATTCCAACAATTTTTAGCCATGGTGTTAAAGATAAAATACTTATAATTGTTTTCAACCACAACATTAAAGATAAAATATCATGACTCAAAAAATCTTAAAATTTTGACAATTTTTCAACCGTGGAATTAAAACCAAAAATCATGACTATTAAGAACCTTAAGTTTTCAACATATGGCATTTTGAAAATGATTTATGACTATTTTTTTTTTTAAATGAACACCTGAATGAAAGAGTCATTATACCAAGAATAATTTCTTTTTTAAATGTTAAAAGTGTAACAATTTAAAAATCTTAGTCTAAAACAACTTGACACATTGCAACAAAAATTTAAAAATCAACCATCAAGCTGACACATAGTGTAGGCGAACTCGACCCATTGTAATGAAAGCTTAAAGATCAACCATGAAATTGACACATTGTGAGGGTAGACTCGATCTATCATAACAAAAATTTTAAAATCAACTATCAAATTGACACATAATGAGATCATGTTGTTAGTCGAGGATGGACAAGGACCCTGCAGAAAAAAATAAAATAAAACAGAATAAAAATAAATATATAAATAAATAAAAATGAAAAATGCAAAAGAAAGAAAAAATTAAAACATTGAAAAAATTAGAAATAAAACAAAAACACAAAAACAAAAAAAATATTAAAATAAATAAATAATATATTAAAATGAAATAAAAAACATAAAAAAAAATAAAAATTGAGATTAATTGAGGTTTTAAAAATATTAATAATATTAACGTTTTTTATAATATTAATAATTAAACGATGAATCACACTAGTTGGTTCAAAACGCGTCGACAAATGCATTTGAATGTGATTTACGCTGAAAAATATTCTCAAAAAATATTAATAATGTTTTTTGTTTTGTTTTGTTTTTTTTATTTATTATTGTCTAAAAATAATATTAAAAGAAAATCTCCCCCACTATGGGGCCGTGATTTTTTGTTTTTGTTTTTTTTTTTTTTTTTTTTTATATATTAATTTTTAAATATTTTTATGTGTTTTAAAAAAAATTCTTTATTTTAATTTTAATGGCTTTTTTTCAATAAAAAAAATTAATGCTTATCTCTCTCTCTCTCTCTCTATATATATATATATGTAATTTTTTAATGTTTTTATTATTATTATTTAATTGTATTTTTTTATGTTTTCAATTTTTATTTGAAAGGGTTTCGTTTTATTTTTATTGTATTGTTTTAAATTGTATGTTTTATTTGTTTTAACATTTTTTTTGTTATTTTGACTTAAAATTTTAGGGAAAAAAGAAAAAGAAAAAGAAAAAAAAAAAACAACAACAACAACAACAAAAAACAACAAAAACTTAAAATGTTATCATCTTTGGATATAAAATTCATAAAATTTGTTAGTTTTCCAACTTTTTTTATTCTATTTTTTCATAAAGATCTTTTATTTAACATGTCATTTTTAGCGAAAAGGTCCTGAAATGCATATTTTTTAATTATATCTATATGCAAAATGTGTATTTTTTGTCTAACGTTTAAAATTATTACTTTTTAGTAACAATATTTTATGTGTACTAAAGTATTAATTAATCAACTTTAAAAAAATTGTGCATACTTAAAACATAAAAAAAACAAAGTGTCAAAAATATGCGTTATATATATATATATATATATATATATATATATATATATATGATGTTTTTCAAAATCTGCATGAAAATCACCAACATTTAAAAAAAATCCGTACTTAATACATTAGAAAATTTAAAGTGTAAAAAATAAGCCCTCTAAAAAAAGGGGTTGATGTTGCATCAACACTTTTCAAAATAAACATGAAAATCAATAACATTTAAAAAAAAATTGTTCATACTTGATACATAAGAAAATTTAAAGTGTCAAAAATATGCTCCAGAAAAAAAGGTGTATTCTGATTCAATGGTTTTCAAAATCGGATAATTTTTACTACCTCAAAAAAACGAGTACTCGGTATGGTTCTCGTTTGATAGTTTACATTGTTTTTAGTGTACATGGTGATTTTTAATCCTATTTTATTGCTCTCCTACCTTCCTCTCTCTCCCCCCAACACACACACACACACTCGCTCTCTCTTTTCCCTCCAAACCTATCATTATATCCCTCCCTCTCTCCTTCTTTATCTCCCCCTCTCTTCCCCCTCCATCTTTGTGTAGATGGAGGGTGAAGAGAGAGAGATAGAGAGAGATAGAGAGGGAGGGGCTAGAGAGAGATATAGATATATATAGAGAGGGAGAGAAGGAGATCATGTGTGTTTGGGGGGTGAGATAGAGAGACAAAGAAGGAGAGATGGAGGGAGATATATATATAGATGGAAGGTAAGATAGGGAAGAATATTTCTTGCACTAGATTCATTGATTTCAGTGTAGATGGTGATTTCTAATCCTATTTGATTGTTTACGTTAGATGCATTGATTTTAGTGTAGATGTTGATTTCTAATTATATTTGATTCCTTGCACTAGATACAATGATTTCAATGTATATGTTGATTTCTAATCCTATTTGATTACTTGCACTAGATGCATTGATTTCAATGTAGATGTTGATTTCTAATCCTATTTGATTGCTTGCGCTAAATGCATTGATTTCAGTATAGATGATGATTTCTAATCCTATTTGATTGCTTGCATTAGATGCATTGATTTCAATGTCGGTTTTGTTTTCTAATCTTATTTGGTTGCTTGCATTAGATGCATTGATTTCAATGTTGGTGTTGTTTTCTAGTCCTATTTGATTTCTTGCATTATATATGTTGATCCCAATGTAGATGATGATTGTGTTGAGAGGCGCTCTACAACCCAGTATAAGGTAGATGCGTAGGTGTAATGTAAGTATGTAAACAATTTTAAATGTCGGTTCAATTAAAAAAATAAAATGTTAAAAGTGATATGGAGGATGAGTGTAAACATTTAAATGTTGGCTTAATTAATAATAAAAAGTTAAAATAATAAACAAAAAGTTAAAAGTAATATAAAGCCCACGATAAGTGTAAACATTTACATGTTGGCTCAATTAATATTAAAAAGTTAAAAGTAATAAAAAAATAAAATTCAATTTGTTATATTTTGATTTTGTTATTAACTTGTGAATATAATTTGCTACAAACCATGGCTTATCAATACCACATGCAAACAAAACGTAACTTATTTCACAATCAAAATAACAAGATTCTTAACCATGGATATTCAACCCCACTTTATCATGGATATTATTAACTTATAAATAGGCTTTGTTACAATACCATGGGTCAAAACCATGGCTTAGCAATACCACATGCCCAAAAACCATAACTTATTTCACAGTCAAAATATTTTATAACAAATGACAAGATGCTTAACCATGGATATTCACCCCCACTTTATTATTAATATCATTACCTTGTAAATAGGTTTTAGTACAATACCATGGGCCAATACCATGGCTTATCAATACAACATGCCCAAAAAACATAACTTATTTCACAGTCAAAATATTTTATAACAATTTACCCCCACTTTGTCATTGATATTATGAACTTGTGAATATGCTTTGTTACAATACCATGGGCCAATCATGGCTTATCAATACCACATGTCTAAAAACCATAACTTATTTCACAATCAAAATATTTTATAAATATTTTATTGTATTTTAATTTTGCACCATTTTTTTAATTAAATCTAAAAGGAAAAAAGTTACAATGGCTTTTGAGATATATCTTAACCCTCTATACTCACGAATGCTAAAAATATTCCCATAAAAATTAAATCAAGATTTTAATAAAATTAAAATGAGAATATTTTTATAGATAAAGTTGTGAAAGTTATATCATATAAATACTATTATTGAGAACCAACATAGCTCCATCTTAACTAAGGATCCAAGCCATGAGAGCGAGCAAAGTGACTAACAATAATAAAGGAAATATAATGCATGCTTCTTTTAATTTTTTCATTATTGTATTTTCTTTGACATGATGATCCAAAATATATAGGTTTAATATTTTACAACCAATTGAGTTTTTTTAATTTAGACACTTTCTTAAACACGATACAATGGGATCAAATTTAAAAGAGGGGAAGTGGAGAGAGAGACGGAGGGAGATAGTGACAGATATGGAGGTTGGAGAGAGAGAGTGTGTGTTGGGGAGAGATAGAGGGAGAGAGAGTAAGAAACAGAAAGAGAGGAGAGAGGAGAGAGAGACAAATGGATTTGGAGGGGGAGAGAGAGGGAGGAAAGAACAAAGACATAAATAGATAGAGTTGGAGAGAGAGAGAGGGAGTGAAAAGGGAGAGATCGAGAGAGAGTGAGGGAGAGACGAGAGGATGGAAGAGGGAGAAGAGGAGTGGAGAGAGATAGGGAGAGAAGGGGAAGAGAGAAATACATAGACAAGAGATGGATGGGAGAGAGAGGACTCAAGAGAGAGAAGGATAGAGAGAGAGAAAGATGGAGTTGGAGGGGGAGAGAGAGGGAAGGAAGAAGAAAGACATCTAGTGAGAGAGGGGGAGAGAGAGAGGGAGTAACAATAGAGATATGGAGAGAGAGTGAGGGAGTGAGGAGAGTGCGATGGAAGAGAGGGAGAAGGAGAGAGAGAGAGAGAGAGAAGGGGAAGAGAGAGAGAGTGAGAGAAGGTGAAGAGAGAGAGGGGGAGGAAGAGGGAGGGAGGGAGAGGAAGAGGGAGGGAGGGAGAGGAAGATAGATATGGAGAGAGGGTGTTTATGTTTGGGGGGTGAGATAGAGAGAGGGAATAAGAAATAGCTACATAGATACAAATATAGATACTATATAGTATTACATAACCATCATAGATCCATGATAACCTCATATCTATCAAGCATCGATAGGGATCAAATCTCTCGAGGTGCAAGGGAGAGATATATTGTGAGAGAGATGGAGAAAGAGAGGGAGAAGGAGAGAGAGAGTGAGAGAAGGGGAAGAGAGAGAGGAAGAGAAGGGGAAGACATATAGTGAGAGAGGTGGAGAGAGAGAGGAGTAACAAGGGAGAGATGGAGAGAGAGTGAGGGAGTGAGGAGAGCGTGAGGGAAGAGAGGGAGAAGGAGATAGAGAGAGTGAGAGAAGGTGAAGAGAGAGAGGGAGAGAAGGGGAAGAGAGAGAGAGGGAGAGGAAGAGGGAGGGAGAGAGATATATATAGATATGGAGAAAGAGTGTCTACGTTTGGGGGGTGAGATAGAGAGAGGGAATAAGAAAGAGTTTGTTGTAGCGGCTACAACCACCCTCCAAATTTTGCCTTAACCTGTTTTGGAGCCTCCCTACCAACCTTACACAACACTTTGTCTTGCTTCATCAAGTACTCAAGCTTTAGTGTTTTCCTTGCACAAAGGCAGCCTGTCGATCACAGTTGATCCATTCCCCTCACAGGCTACTCACCCGGACTTGGTCCAATTGAAGGTTGAGCAGCTTCCCCTTGAAAAATTGTGCATTTCTAGAGGGCAACCAGCATTCCCTCTAGGAATTGTTGAAAAGTGTGCAACAAGAAATGCTAAACATAGCACTGCTATAAATAGCCTGGCTATAAATAGCAGTTCAGCCATTGGAGATCTTAGCTACAATGGGTGAAAAGTGAAAGTGCAAAAAATAGCTTTTCTAAAAATAGCATTTTGGGATCCCTTCTTATTTTAGTCAGTCCTTGGACTAAACATAGGAAGTAAAATTCGAATTTGATATCAACCGCAGTTTGGAAATTAATTAATTAATTCATCTTGAGTTAATTAGTTAAGGAAAATCAAACTTGAAGTCTATGTGAGGACATGCAACAATTTCTCCTTTGATTGAGGAATTTAAGTTAAAGAGATAAGGATGAGTTGTAATATTGAGTTGTAATTAGTTGACTTAGTTTAACTTATTCAAGTCCAGTTAGATTAATTTAATAGTTTGTTAAATTAATGAGAGTTCAGTTAGTTAATGCTTGCATGCATGTAACTACTATAATTCAGATAACTGAAGATTCACTCATGGATAACTCATGCATGTCAGTTCAGTTAGAGATCCAGTTGAGATCAGATGGAGGGACAGTGTACTATCAGTTGCTAGGATATTCCTTGGCGAATATTCCTTGCATGCAGAAGGAATATTATGCCCTATGGATTGCACAGTTGGACCTGAGGTTACAGTGAGTGTGATGAGGCCAATTCACACATGTGATATCATTGGACCCCAATCAAAACTACGCAAGGAAATAGGAGGCTTGGAGGGCTTGAGGAAGATATATTCTATGTCTATTGAGTTTGTGAGCTGTATTGTTTGATTACAGAGAGAGCAGGATAGCTTGAGAGCTGATTCTTTTGTAACTTGAACAAGATTTCCACTTGTATGATAATACAGAGTTGGGGTTTTAGGCTGGTGCTTTCCCCAGTGATATATCTTCTGTGTTATGGTTGATTACTTCTCATTCTCAATTATATCTGTTCATGCTTGATGTTGCTCATGTTTGATTAAGCTTCCTCTAAATTGTTTGTAGAAGCAGATCAAGTGTTTTCCTTTAGTATATTGCATTACCAAGTGATCTATAGTGGGAATTTCTACATGGTATCAGAAAAAAGGTGATCAAGGAAGAACAGTATACAAACAAGAGAAGTACAAAGTTTGGTTTCTGTTATTGAATTGAGTTCTTATCACATCTATTTCACCTATGGCGTTCAATGGTTTAAGACTTGAATATGCCCTTGATGGCAGTTCGAATTATATAGCCTGGAAGGATCGCATGGACAGTATTGGAAGATAACAGTCTCAAGGACTTCATTGATCAAGAAGTCTAAAAGCCGACTGATGCTACTCAACTGGCGGAATGGAAAAAGTGTGTGGCTAGAGCAAGGAGAATCCTCCTGGAGGGAGTTCGAGATCACATTTTCTCAAGCCTCCATGGGAAGGAGACTCCATTTTCGATGTGGAAAACATTGAAATATCTTTATCAGAATAGTAGCGATAAGAGGAAGCTGGTGCTGAAGGACAAACTTCGAAAGATCAAGTGCAAAAAGGGCGACACAATCTCTATGTTCTTGAACAAGCTCACCACCTGCAGGAATGAGCTTGCAAGCGTAGGGGTCATGACAGCTGATGACGACATGGTGAGTCTAGCACTCCTCGGTCTTCCAAAGAGCTAGCATAACTACCAGGACTCAGTTAATGGAAGAGAGAAAATCCCAGATTGGGAACGAAGTTGGTTGGACCTAATGCAGGAGGAGATAAGGCGGAGCACTAGGGATAGATCTTCATCAAAACAAGATGATGAAGAAAATCTAGCTTTAGCGAGTAAAGCTAAGAAAGGGAAAGGGAAGGCATCCCAATCCAAATCTTCTCATGGTGGGAAGAAGGTTGACAAGTTGAAGGTGCAATGCTTTCATTGTCATGAAGTGGGCCATTATGCTATGAATTGTCCACAGAAGAAATCCAAGAAGGGTTCCTCCAAGGGATTTGATGGTGATGCACTAGCTTCACAGTTTAAGCTGGATTTCTCACTTATCGCATGCATGGTTTCATCCATGGTGGGATGTGTTTGGTACTTGGACAGTGGAGCTTATTTCCACATGTCGGGTGATAAGAATCTTTTCAGTACATTGGAGGAGAAGGATCTCCAGATGCGGATCGAGATGGGCGATGATGGAAAGTACTGTGTCTCAGGTGAAGGTACAGTTGTGTTTCAGAGGGAGCATGGTGCTCCTCTCACCCTATCTGTTGTTAAGTATGTACCAGGTTTGAAAAAGAATCTTGTGTCTGTTGTTATGCTAGAAGATAAAGGCTATGATGTAGTCTTTAGTAAAGGAAAAGTTTTCCTGAGGCATATCGGCACCAGACAGACCAAGCGAATTGGGATTCGAGTAAAGAATCTCTACAAGCTGGAGGTAGAAGACTGTGCTGCACTGAGTTCCAAAGCAGAGGTGGTGCAAAGCCAAGATGTTGGCAAGCTATGGCATAGAAGACTGGGCCACTTGCATCATGGGGCCTTGAAGATCATGCAGCAAATTTCTACCGGCTTACCCAAGGGAAAACTGGAGCAAATAGATACATGCAAAGGATGCACCCTGGGTAAGTATGTGAAAGCTTCCTTTCAGGATCGGGATAGTAGAGCTGGAGCAATCCTGGAGCGAGTTCACTCATATGTATGTGGACCATTCTCTACAGCCTCCACCGCTAAGCAAAGGTACTATGTTATTTTTATTGATGATTTTCTCGTAGATGTTAGATCTACTTTATGCACAAGAAGGATCAGACCTTCTTGAGGTTTTGTGAGTTTAAAGCCTCGGAAGAGAAAGAATCTGGAAAGAAAGTAAAAGCCTTGCGTAGCGACAATGGTGGAGAGTATGTTTCCCAGCAGTTTAAAGACTTATGTGTTGCAAAAGTAATTAAACCGGAATTGAGGGCACTTCATAACCCACAACAGAATGGGGTGGCCGAAAGGAAGAACAGATCTATTGTGGGAGTAGCTCGAGCAATGTTGCATGACCAAGGCCTACCACTTCATCTGTGGGCTAAGGCATGCAATACAACAGTGTACCTTCAGAATAGAAGTCCTCATCATATCTTGGGAATGAAGACGCCTATGGAGGCTTTTTCGGGGAAGCGACCAGATGTGAGTCACTTCTGCATCTTTGGATCACCGGTTGTCTGTCATGTGACCAAAGATGCTTGGAAAAAGCTAGACACAGCAGCTGAGTTGGGGATACTTGTGAGGTACACAGATACACCCCACAACTATCGTGTTTTTCTGCCTGCCAGTCAGAGGACCATAGTGCGCAGGGATCTGAAGTTCGACGAGTAGAGAGCCATGTGAGTTTCACTTGAGAGGCAGCTCAAGTTGCATGGTGATGAGGAACTTTTAGTTCCAAAGGAGGAGGAGCCTCCTGATGATGTGGATCAGCCACATGAAAAGGATCCAATAGTGGGGATCACCACTTCTGGAGAGTCTTCCAGAGATGGGTGGAAACGCTCACAGGAAGCTGACAGATTGATGCAGGGTGCGAGAGAGAATGTGGGGCAGCCATCCTCTCATCGCAGACAGAGGGATCTCCCGAGAGATACACTGGATACATGGCCCTAGTTGGGGAGTGTGTAGCGATCAAACCTTCTTCTTTTCAGGAGGTAGTGCAACAACCAGTCTAGGTTGCTGCAATGGTAGAAGAGTACGATTCTATCATACACAATAGTGTGTGGGATGTTGTCCTTAGACCTGGGGACAAGTCAATGGTTAGTTCCCGATGGCTTTACAAGGTAAAGCAGGCAGCTGATGGCAGTGTTGAGAAACACAAGGCAAGGTTTGTTGCCCAAGGTTTCTCACAGGTTGAGGGGATCGACTACGATGAGACCTTTGCTCCCGTAGCAAGGTACTCATCTATTAGATCAATGCTAGCTCTATCAGCTCAGATGGGTTGGAAGATCCATCAGATGGATGTGAAGACGGCGTTCCACAATGGGAAGATTGAGGAAGAGGTATACGTTGAGTAGCCCGAAGGATTTGAGACCTTCGATCGCGAGTCGCATGTCTACCGACTCAAGCGAGCACTGTATGGGCTGAAGCAAGCACACCATGCTTGGTATACTAGGATCGACAGCTATTTCACCGGTTTGGGCTTCACCAAGAGTGAAGCAGATGTGAACCTTTACCACATCATGGTAGAAGGTAAGCCATTGATTATTGTACTTTATGTCAATGATCTGATTTTGACAGGTGATGAACAGCTGATACAGTCTTGCAAGGAGGACCTTGCAAGAGAGTTCGAGATGAAGGACATGGGCCTCATGCACTACTTTCTAGGCATGGAAGTGTGGCAAAAAGATGGGGAAGTATTTGTGTCTCAAGGCAAGTATGCCAATGAGATACTCAAGTGCTTTCACATGGAGAAGTGCAAACCCATGCAGACTCCTCTAGCTGGGAACTAGAGGAAGGAGGATGCTACTTTAGGTGAGGTAGTAGCTGCTACTATTTATCGGCAGCTGGTGGGTTCACTCATGTATCTGGTGAACACATGACCCGACTTATGCTTTGCGGTGAACCAGCTGAGTCAAGCTATGGTTCAGCCTACCAAGCTATTTTGGAAGGCAGCAAAGCATGTGCTGAGATATCTCAGAGGCACTACACAGTACGGATTATGGTACAGACGGATAGAGGGAGTGAAGATGCAAGGCTTCACAGATGCAGATTGGGCAGGTAGTCCATCAAACCGGAAGAGCACTTCTGGAGGAATCTCCAACCTTGGTTCAGCTGCAGTTTCTTGGTACCGCAGCAAATAGAGATTAGTTGCACTTAGCTCAGCAGAATCTGAATACATGGCTGCTAGTCAGGCAGCATGCGAGGCCATTTGGATGCGGAAGATTCTAGTGGGATTGTTTGGTCAGATGATGGATCCTATAGTGATATACTGTGATAATCAGAGTTGCATAAAACTCTTTGAGAATCCAGTGTTTCATGACAGGTCCAAGCATATAGATATATGTTACCATCATCTACGGGACTGTGTGGTCAAGAGGATCATGATGTTGCAGTATGTTTCGACCAAGGAGCAGGATGCAGATATTTTGACTAAGGCATTGTCAAAATGCAAGTTCGAGTTCCACAAAGACAGGATCGGGGTTACTGATAATCCCTTTCTTGTTGAGAGGGAGTGTTGAAAAGTGTGCAACAAGAAATGCTAAAAATAGCACTGCTATAAATAGCTCGGCTATAAATAGCAATTCAGCCATTGGAGATCTTAGCTACAATGGGTGAAAAGTGAAAGTGCTAAAAATATCTTTTCTAAAAATAGCATTTCAAGATCCCTTCTTATTTTAGTCAGTCCCTGGACTAAACATAGGAAGTAAAATTCGAATTTGATATCAATAGCAGTTTGGAAATTAATTAATTAATTCATCTTGAGTTAATTAGTTAAGGAAAATCAAACTTGAAGTCTATGTGAGGACATGCAACAATTTCTCCTTTGATTGAGGCATTTAACCTTCAGTTAAAGAGATAAGGATGAGTTGTAATATTGAGTTGTAATTAGTTGATTTAGTTTAACTTAGACAAGTCCAGTTAGATTAATTTAACAGTTTGTTAAATTAATGAGAGTTCAGTTAGTTAATGCTTGCATGCATGTAACTACTGTAATTCAAATAACTGAAGATTCACTCATGGATAACTCATGCATTTCAGTTCAGTCAGAGACCCAGTTGAGATCAGATGGAGGGACAGTGTACTATAAGTTGCTAGGATATTCCTTGGTGAATATTCCTTTCATGCAGAAGGAATATTATTCCTTATGGATTGCATAGTTGGACCTGAGGTTACAGTGAGTGTGATGAGGCCAATTCACACATGTGATATCATTGGACCCCAATCAAAACTGCGTAAGGAAATAGGAGGCTTGGAGGGCTTGAGGAAGATATATTCTATGTCTATTGAGTCTGTGAGCTATATTTTTTTATTACAGAGAGAGCAGGATAGCTTGAAAGCTAATTCTTTTGTAACTTGAACAAGATTTCCACTTGTATGATAATACAGAGTTGGGGTTTTAGGATGGTTCTTTCCCCAGGGATATATCTTCTGTGTTATGGTTGATTACTTCTCATTCTTAGTTATATTTGTTCATGTTTGATGTTTCTTATGTTCGATTAAGCTTCCGCTAGATTGTTTGTAGAAGTAGATAAGTGTTTTTCTTTAGTATATTTCATTACCAGGTGATCTACAGTGGGAATTTCTACAGGAATTGCGCAATCCTCTCTAACATCCTGCTGGATCCAGGATTGCACAATCCTGCTAGCAAACCCTCCCAACAAGATTTGTGCAAATTTTCCCAGTAGCAGGTTGTTCAACCCAGTATTTGCACAAATCTGGGCAGTAGTCAGCTGCTCTACCCAGAAACTGCATACATCTCCTAGGCAGCCAGCCTAGCTCCCAGCCAGAAATGCACATTTTTCTCCAACAGTCGAGAGTCTCTTGCATGTGCAGCTAAGTTGACAGGTTCCCTCGGGACTGAGCAAAACAGACTTGCATGCATGGGTTATTTCTCCCAAGGTAGCATGCAAAGGCATCCCTTGTTTCAGGGATCTATGTTTAGCAGTTGGAGGTTACATGCAAGGAGCAATTATGAAACTTCCCACCAAGTTTCGCTTCCCCTAGATTTGTGGCATGCGCGTCACAACCTCAATCTTATCAAAACTCATCAACCGGACGCTATAGAGCTCATTTTTCACATCAACCTTGTAGCTCTGACATCCCACATCACATCTAGGAGTAGTCGACACATTCAGCTCAGCTGTTTTGGGGTAAGCCCGCTTCCCATGCCCTGTGCTGCATTTCTGTCGCTTTTTTTTTTTCACTTCTGGGAGTACTTTTTGCTTGATTTCTTTGGACGCTTGTTGTTGTTTACATATATACTAGCTTTTCCTAGCTCAGTTTCAGTTTTCATTGCTATCTCACTACTGTCGCATGCATGAAAATGTTTTTCATGAACGTTCGCCCAACCGGCGAACGACCTCACCCACATGCATGTTGATTTGTTTGTTGAATCTTTCATTCATGTTTTGCATGCATTTTCAATCACTTCTGCTTCACTTAGTGTCACCATGAATTCTATGACTTACTTTCTTTCAGTTGCCCGTCGGCGAGTCGGGCCAACCTTGGCCCGGGCTCCGCGTTCACCAAGGCTGCATTGTGCAATCTAGGAAAGGAAGGCTCGTCTTCCTCTCCAAATTTGTGCATTTGTGCCTGGAACTAGCCTCCAAGACTTTTTTGTGCATTTTTGGAGGACAGTGGCTTCTTGGCCTAAGAAATTGAGCAAATTTGTCCCTAGGCCAATAGTCCTTCCCAGCTGGAATTGCGCATTGTGCAATCCCAACAGTCGACAGCCAGACTGGACTGTGCATTGTGCAGTTCCAGTAGTCAGCCAATGTCCCAGAACCCAATACTGTGCCTTGAGCAGTCTTGGTAGCTGATCTCCCGACCTCCCAGCTGAAATTGCGCAACCTTCATGATCATTCACCCAGGTATGTTGCAATTCAGTTGTCATGTTCATTTTGGTTTTCAAATGAAAGATTGTTTGCTATGAATGTTGCCATGTCTCCAGGTATCACAGGTGTTCATCTGTCTCTCAGCAGTATAGGTACAATGGTTTCCATGAGAGTAGAGATGAGGACACTGTTCAAAGAACGCTTGGGGATGCAGTCGATAAAGTGTCTAGGTGCTTGCCTACTCACGAAGACATCAAGTTGTTCATAGACAAGGACATCAAGCGGGAGCATTACAGCGAGCAGCATCATGAACATCAGCTGAAGACAACATACCAAATGCAATGAATGCAAGAGGAGGGTTGTTGATAACATAGAGGCGAAACAAGGTTGCAAGCTCAAGCAAGTCCATTGATGATGAAAGCAACTTTGGAGACTCCGGCTATGAAGTGACAACGCAACATGAAGATCGTGCAAAGACAGAAGATGTAATAAAGAAGGAGTCTCATGTGCTGAAGCAGCAACTCAGGAAGAACATGAAGCTGCGAAAACAAACGAATGAGTTGCAGTAGGATCAGGAACAACAGTGGGCGCAACGTGCACTCACGGATGAAACTGCGCCCAGACAAGTTAAAGATCCATCCCAACAGCTAACACAAAGTAGACATGGTGAGCAGTGTGGTTGATCACATGCAAGGGATTCAGTAGCATGCATGCCATTGTGTCTACATATGAGATCCAACCCATTCAACACACTCACCAAGGCAAAGACAATAAGAAAGTCCAACTAGAGCCGAACGGGTACTTCAACAAGTTGATGCGCATGACCACCAACACACACTTGAAGATTAGCACGGACACTATGCATCAGTGTGCTTTCGGTTTAGCTGCACCCAAGAAGACCATGTGCATGTTAGCAGATGATTTGAATGAAGGGGCCGAACCAATGCACTGGTTGCAACGAAAGCAAGAGTTCGCTTGAGCAAGATGTCACCATGCGGTGCATGCAAACCATCATGGACAACCAAGCTTGGCATCAGCTCAACAACTTCACCATCACAAGCATGTCAAAGAGTTGGTCTCACCACGATGGACCGAGTTGCAGTGATGTCTTGCAAGGCTTTCTCAAGCCATGTTGTCTCACATGAGTACGTGTGCATTGTAATGTTGGGTCATGTCAAGTGTAAGTCAAGTGTCAATAGTTGGATCTAACGGTCATAGAGTAGGTGAAGAGTCATGAGGGTAGTTGAACTGTCACAAAGGGGAATGTCAAGGGTCATCCCACGCTTTGCTATAAATAGTCCCTCATAACTCATTGTATAGGCTTTTGGTCAAACAAGCTTCTACTTAGACTATTTTGAAGAAGGCTTGGATAGTATTGTAACACGCCTTGGCTTCTCCACTGCACGAAGCTAGTACATCTCTTTGGAGGAACAGGCGTATGTGGCTATAATGTTCCACTGTTGGGGCTAGCAGGTTTACATGGACGTACTGTATGATTGTGACTTACACTTCTTTATATAATAAGAGCCAACACATTTTCATGCATATGTTGTTATTATAGTTGGACTACTCTGGTTGCTTTAATGATGTGTGTTGTTTAACTTACGTACATGTGTATGAACTGATTCACATGCAATTATATGAATCTTGTTGTTAATATGTTGCATATGTTGTTAATGTTGTCACCATCCATGTTGACTACTTTTCTGGACATCAGACAGACCTTTCACTTGAACCTTGCTATAACAACCGTCACACTCGTCTCGGATTGATCTGTGAGTGTTGTACGTGTTATATTACCTTGTATGATGTGACTGTCGCATCAGAGTGGACTGCTCCACCGGAAGATGTGCATGTCCTTTGTGTTGTGTGTTCCTAGCTGAGTTGGGACTCATCCCTTTCAACCTGGAGCTCAACTTCACCTCATTCCCCCTTCGAAGTGTTGGAACCTCTCATACACCTTCCTTGACTCACTGCATCAGTCACACCCTTTCTATTGACATAGTTATTCTACTTTCTATGTGCGACACAACGATCAAGGCATTACCTTATGACCCATTGCTGGGACTCCTACACCAAACGGTCTGAGGTCTAATCGGGACTTCTTACCGAGGAGATCCCCTTGACATGTTGGCAGGTCCAGCACCGTCAACATTTCTGGCACTAGAAGGAGGGCCTGATGACAAGTTGTGTCCTCTCATCTAGTTTTGAACCTTTCCATATGTTTCATGGAGTCTTGCACTCTTCTTCCCCCGAGGTGTTTTTCGAATCGTGAAGATGTCTCCATCTCGGGGGAGCTTTTCAATCTCTTATCCACTCACACGTATGATGGTGAAGGCTAAGTGACCTGACCTGAGCACTTATATAACTTTCTTTTCATGATTTATGAGGAAGATGAGTTTTTTGACGAATAGGATGATTTGCTGCTTTCATACACACTTCACGAATCTCCATTTTGTTGGTTGCTCAGCCTACCAGCTGACACAATGCACTCATTTGAGCACTTCTGTGATCTCATTGAAGACACGTTTTATCATTTTGATTTAGACTATCTTGACCGGAAACTGTTACAACAACGGAGGGATCCACATGAATTTGTTATTGATTTTTGGCAGCACTTCCATGACTTGCAGTATCAAGCTCTGAAGAGCTAGATGAAATTTTCTTATCTTTGGGACTAGTTAGAGTATTGCATTAAGAAATCTTCCCATCCAAAGAGGAATCTTGATATCAAGCCTCACTCAACATTCTTTATTGATGGAACTGCACAATCTAATGTGGAAGCGGGCACTGTCTCAACTAACTGTCTACCTCCCTCTCATTCAGTAGCTCCACCACTGCCTAATGATTTTGAGGATCATGCTCACATACCTGTTCATCCTTCACACTCTCCCCACATCACTCCACTTGATTTTCGCACAAATTTGGTTGTGAGTCCTTTGAGTTCTCATATGAATTATTTTCTTCGACCTTCGTCTTTGCACTCAGGTGTTCCTCCAGATGATGTTGTCTTGTGTTTGTCCATCTGGACTCTTCACTTCTTGTGAACGAGGAACAACCCATTGACGGAGTTGGTGTTGCACAACAAACATGAGTTGTCATTCATGCAGAGTATGAGAGGGAGCTTGAGCATCAACACTCAGCAAAGGATGACTCCCTTCTGTCCGAGCCCCTTATTTCTTTCCTAACATCGTTGGTGAACCTGCCATCCATGATTTTGCATGTGTGTCTTCATCCATGGATGCACCCATTGTTGATCTTTCACAGGACACACCGTATGTTAGCCCATCATCTGACAATGGAGAGGACCAATCATTCATTGGAAATCCACTTGATCTTTCATCTTCTTTTTTTGGAAATGCAGAGGGTAAACATCCTTCCTCCTCATCTACCCCTCTGTGTGATTCATAAAACCATGAGGATACCGACCAACATTCTGAATTTTATGATCTTGGATGTCGTGATCTCTTCACCTCATCATCCGATCACAATGTTGATTCACTCCTTATTAATTTGTTTAAGCCACTAGTCTAGGAAGATCCATCTGTCAACGAAGTTGAAACCCCTCAGACCGTCGAGGCACCTCAGCCCAAGCTTATGGTTATGTTAGGCCCTCGCTGTCCTGAGGTTGGTTTCGCTCCTGATCAAGAAATTGTTCAAACACTCAAGGCTCCTCATCACTCATCTGTATGCACTCAAGATCAATCTAACACTCATATTTTACTTCCTCCACTCGAACTACGTGATCCCATTGCTCATGCATTGGAGGAGTCTTACATTGAAATCACTCATGCACAACGCAAGTTATCTTTGTTTCTCTCGTTTTCTTGCCTGTCACAGTCAAGAGTGTGCTTATGCTTCAAAGTTGCACGTAGTGTCACCCAACACCATGATAAGTCCACGGGTTGTTTTTCATGTACTTCCACTCACTTATGTCCCATGGGAACTTTGAAACATGCAGTGTGGTTGTCTTCATTATTATATCTTTCTTGCTTGTTGGTTCGCACAATTGGGTTGCTCGTGGAACAAGCCTTCATCAACATGGGTCTACCAATGCGCCAGTGGCTGCATTGGAAGCATCACTTCACATGATCAAGCCCATGCACCGTTAGTATAGGAGTAGGAGTAGTGTTTGCTTTCAGTTGTTTGCTTGCATGCTTGTTTTCTTACACAATTTGTTTGATTGTTTGTTTGTTTTCTTACTTGATTTGCTTTCACTTTCACTTCTGCTTTTTCTTTGTTTGATTTTTGTTAGCTCATTTGTTTCACTCGTAGGTTAGTCTTGCATGAAACCATGTATGAATCTTGAAGCGAGCTGGGTAAAGTACAAGAGGGCTTGTACAACTATCACTACTTGGTTATCTGTCATCTTGCCTCTGTATGATGAGCTTGTTACTCTTAGTCCATGATACGTCGAAGGAAAATATGTACTGTTTGAAGTGAACCTTGGTGATAACACAACGCTTGCACGCTAACTAGTGTCACCTTCTCTAGTCGGTTGTTTTTGGGTTAACCCTTGTCAAATCAGTCAAGTAGAGTAAGGTGAGGGGAAAAACCTTAACAAGAACGTGAGAGATACAATAAACTACTTCTCTGCTGGAAAAACTTCCTCTGCTCTCAATAAGTCGGGATCCCTCTTCCACCTCTTAAATGAATAAGTGCTATGCACAGTGAAAATGAAAATGAAAAAAAATGAAAAGTCAAAAAATTCAAAGTGAAAAATGCATAAGGCGAAAGAAGAGAAAGGATTCTTGCACAGGGAGGTGATGCAAGTAACTCCGCTGGGGTACTGACCAGGCTCGTTGGTAGCGGATCCATGCTTGTGTTCCTATGTGACTCCATTGGGGTACTGTCTAGGCCCGCTGGCAGTGGAGCAACACCATAGATGAAACTAAGACTCTGACGACTATACTGCTTGTGCACCTATATACCCCTCAACCCCAATCGAAATAACTGTGTTGCCTTGGCTTGGAATGTGTGTCAATTGACCAAGGGCTTGGCATATGCTACATCTTACAATCAAGCTAGTGTGAAAACAATATGAGCTAAGAACTCAAAAATACTTCTGGAGGTGTTAGACTTTCTTTTCACGAACAAGGTCTATGCAGAGAGCTGGAGTTTTGCCAGTGTGTCTCCAAGTGTTGTAGCGGCTACAAACACCCTCCAAAATTTTTCCTTAGCCTATTTTGGAGCCTCCATACCAACCTTACACAACACTTTGTTTTTCTTCGTCAAGTACTCAAGCTTTAGTGTTTTCCTCGCACAAAGGCAGCATATCGATCATAGTTGATTCGTTCCCCTCATAGGCTGCTCACCTGGACTTGGTCTAGTTGAAGGCTAAGCAGCTTCCCCTTGAAAAATTGCACATTTTTGGAGGGAAACCAGCCTTCCCTCTAGGAATTGTACAATCCTCTCTAACAACCTGCTTGTTGGCTTGTTGGGGCCTAACCCAAGTTCGGAGTTAATTAGCAAAACAAATCCCTATACTACTGGCCCTTTCGGCAACAGTCTGCGGAGCGTGGACTGAGGTCTCACCTGAAGTAGTATGATAGAGTGCTAGATCCAGGTGTCCGCACCCTTGATATGTCTGAGAAGCTTGACTGGTCCTTTGTTTGTGCAGGTGGTTTCATGCACCTTTCATTCCTCGTGGCCTGATACCCTGCCTTCACACAACCCTAACCAGGGGTTGTGCTGCACTCTGCGCTATTTCCCAAGACCTTATTTATCTTCCAGTATTAATTAAGCACCTTCACCTACTTAAATGTCTTAAGTTATACTTAACAATACAAAACATCCATACAGGTTCGCTCAGTAAATAAATAGTATACTTTCACATTATATCCAATCATGCATTAGACCAGGAAAAGATACATAGAATTATAGCGAAACTTCTCTTTATTGAATCTTCCAACAGTTATAGACTCCACTTGCCCTGCGCACGTAGCTGCAGGGGTCTACGCACTCAGCTATGGACTACTAGGCTTCTGTGCACTCAGCTGCAGAGCCTTCACTACTCTACGACCCACAAACACACTTTACACTTCGACTAATTCACTTAGATTTCTCATGCTTTTCTTCTATTAGTTATCTTTTACACTTAAAGCCTTGCTCTATTTATACAATCCCATGGTCCATGGACCATGGGTAGGTCTATCCAGTCGACATTACATTAAAAAAACTAGGGTGGACAACCTTGTGACTCTATTATACTTTTGTGCCCCGCGCCTACAATTCGTGGAGCTTTTACAACAAGATTCGGTTAAAACTTGGGATTTAAGCCCCAAAACATGCCTTGGGGGGATTCCATGCCCAACAGGCTCCAAACACAAACATCGTGACTCGCCCTCGAGTCACTCTGTCGGCACGAAGATCCTTGCGTGGAGTCCCTCCAACTGTTCTCGAACTGCGGCAAGGTCAGCAACACACTGAGCTACTGCTTGCTAGATCTGCTACATACGTTGTTCCGAGACCTCTGTGTTGGAAGTGCTTCTCTGCAGTAATGCGTGCATCCCCTGCATTTGTGTGAGCTTTCCTTCAATTTTTGCTGTGATGGTGAAGGCCTCGTTGATCCAAGGCTGAACGTGTGCCTTCAGGACTACTTCCTTGTGTCATGTCGCGTCCACCTTTTCTTTCAGTGCTTTAGCGTGTTGCATCCGCACGAGCCTCTAAGTGAGGACCACCATCTACGTAGTTCCTTTGACGCTGTCATACTTATGTTGGAGTTCTCATGCCTCTGTCTCTAAGCACTGGATGTTAGGGTCCTCCTGCAGATTTGTGAGGACCTCAAATGATTCTTCTAACATGCTAGTGCAGTCTCGCACTGGACTTCCAATTTCCTCCAGTCCAGCTGTAATAGCACTAGTGCGTTGTTCTCTGACTTCGGGGGGGGGGTTGATGGTTGCGCCTTTAACCGTAGCTTGACGATCTAAAGGTTCAACTCCAGCTGAACCTTTGTCATTTCTTCCCTCGCCTCACATACCCCTGCTGCTAACCTATGGATTCGCGCCTCTGCTGGCATGTCTGCTGGGATGGCCAGCTCTGGGATGCTTTGGCAAGCATCGTCTATTACCTGTACCAGCTATTGATTCTGCGACACCACTTCGTCGTGCTACAAGCTCAATTGTTCCATATTGATTTTCTACTCGCTGAGGACTTGTAGTGCGTGACTCTCCCTAGCTTGCAGCTCGGTCGTTATCCCATCTTGTAAAACATATAAGGTCTCTCGCGGGAGTGCAGCTATGTTGATACCGAGACCCTTTAGTGCGCTAACCGTAGGCCTGTCGGCCTCATTTGTTGTCACTAGTGCCCCTTCTGGCAGCACTATGGTATTCGTCATCTGCACACACAACATTTGTTCTGCTGCCGTTGTTCCGATTGCGAGGCTGGTTGAAAAGATACCAGCCTTAGGAGGGCGTACCTGCAATTCCTGCCACTGCACTTTGAGGCCCCCCAACATAATCTAGTTCTCCTGCATGAAATTTTGGAGGGCCTCAGAGGTGACATCACGCACTGTCTCGCTAATGTCGTGTAGATCACCCTCGGTAAGGGTGATCGGGTCAATCGAAAGCTTCGATGCCTTGACCTTCTTACACGACTCTGCTCGCTCAGTTGGGTGTTGGCACTTTAACTGTGTTGACGCGGTTCGTGGGTCCACGCCTTCCTCTTCTTCCTCTGCTTCCTACCCATGTAGAGATGACGATTGGCCCTCATGTGCTTCGCGGCTGCCTCCTGCGTCGCTGCTGTTGCTGCAGCCTGTTCCTGCTCAAGTGCTGCCTGTACAGCGTCCTGCACCGCCCGCACTTCTACTGCAGCTGCTTCCTTCCTTCGATTTTTGGCCAACTGTGCGATGCGCAGCTTGGCCTCATCTTTCTTTATTTGTGCCACCAACTTCTCTATCTCCGCAATGTCTGGGGCATGCCACTCCGGCAGCCATGCCTCCAGTACGTTACAAATGATGTCATCTATGGATCAACTATTTGGTCCGGTCCTTGCGCGCCCTGATGTAAATGTTGTGGATGTCCACTTTGAATTCCGCAAAACTCTGCAGGATGTTGTAGATAGTGGGCGACAACCACGACTTGCCGTTGATCTCCATTCTGAGGTTCATCTCCATGAACACCCATAATATTTTACTGTCGCGGATCCTCTTGTCATTTTTTGTGGCCTAGAGCAAAGCATACTTCGCGGCCTCGGGTAGGTCCCTATCAATTATGGGGAATTGACTATCCTTTGGTAATTCCGCTGCCACGAGTACTATGGACAATAGAAGCCATGCATAGTGGAACGTTTTGCCCTGTTCTTGAGCTTCGTGGCAATTCTCTAAGAACTCCTTGCAGAGGAACTTGGACCAGTTAAACTAGACCCCCTCCGCGCACTGCTCAGCTAGTGCGACCACCGGCGTGGGTACTTCGTCTGCGCGACACTTGCGCATAACCTTGCCAGCCAGTATTTGGGTTGCCACTTTCACCGCTTTGTCACTGATGCTGGATATGGTGTAGCCCCTTTTCTTCTTCGCCAACTTGTATTTTTTCTTCATGGCCTCCGCGATGGCCAAGTCACTGCTCTTCCCCTCCGAGATGTCCGCGGGGTCCTCTCCTTTGCATGGAAGCCGGGAGATGCGGTGAATCAAGTTTGTCGTGATGGGGATGGGCTCCTCCAGCCACAAACACCCATCATGCACTAGGCAGAGCAGCTGCCTAATGACGAAAATGGTTATTGGGGTGTAGTAGAAATGCGACACCCAGAGCAGGTTCAGTAACCTAGCCTTTTCCACTCCGCGCAACCACTTTCGCGGCTCTAATTCTGTAACCCCCACCGTGGTGTTCTGCTTGGGCTTCATGAGGTGCCTAGTCTCAAGGTGAGGGAACTTCTCGTGGTCAGCGAGGTCCCAATCTTCGAATTTTAGGCTCGGCACCCATCCCAGGTGCGTGCCCTCAAAAATAATGTTGTCTGGGAGAAGCGGGGTTTGGAGCGAGCTCTTGGTCTCGTCTAGGTCCTTGGGCACTTTAGCCTTCCCTTTTCGCAGGGGCGACATAAGTGGGCGACTTTGTCTGGGGTTGCTCAGGCTGAGTTTCCTCCTCCATGCCTTCATCCTCGTATTCTACGATGATTAGGTTGTCCAGGTCTTCTTCTTCTTCATCGGTCTCTTTGGTGACGACTTTCCCCTTCTCCTCCATTGACAACTTGGTGCACAGCGGGTTCCGCAGGGACACACGTATGGGAACCATTGCTTGTTTGTCCTTCTTGGGTCTTGGCGTGCACGGTGATTTCGGGATTTCTGCCACAATCCCGGCACCTTCCAGAGCATCCCCCATAGTCAGGGCTTGCGCGGCCTCCTCGGTGGTCATTTCAATTATCTCCATAACATCCTCAGCTATTGCCATCATATCTGTCTAGAAATCTAGCACTCGTGAACTCAGGGGCTCAATCAACGCTCGACACACAACAATCAGGGCTATGCTCAATAGCTCAATTCACAAATGACCAAGTGTTGTTTGCTGGGCAGCCCTTTGTAATTTATAGCACTTTTTGAATTTGAATTCGACCGTTCCCCCAAAATCTAGTTCATTAATGCTCCCTTGGCGGCAGATTTTCCCAAATCTTTCCCATAAATTACGTCTTAAATGCCTGCTGCCTGCTCCATTTGGTCTCAAGTCAAGCGTCCCATCATGAATAGTGACTTCAACGGTCACTTTTTAGTCAACCCGCGTGGTAGTGCATCCCCCCGTGCACGTCGCGGACATTGTGACTCTTTGCTTCTACATGCAACTCCAACATCGCGCAACTCCCAAGTAGAATAGTTTATAGTCTCGCGCTTCCTTTCAGCGGCTTGGAGCGCTAAGACTGTACTTCCTTTGGCTAGTCAGGTGGTCACACCACCCGTGTAAAGTTTCATCCTGTCATCCATCATGTTTCCTGGAAAATACCCACCTTTTATTGTTACGGTCAGCATCGCGCACCTTACCATCTGCAACGTACTACCTTGGTCAATTCGCTTAGTAATGTGCGGTCCAAGCCAAGGCATCAGACTGATCAATTTGCGGTAATATGTCTTAAACCTGTCATCATGATCATACACATCTTACCTTATCACCCTGATCTTTTTGCCGAGAAAATATTCCTTTATCTCATCTTCCATTTTCTTGACTTTCGCGTCCCCTAGAGCACTTTTCTTCCTTAATCGTACCCTTTCTTCTTCAAGTTCTTGGAGTCTAAATTCCCTGTTGGATTTCTACTTCCAAGGTTCCGTGAACCGTCGTATCTACCGGTGCTATCATGCACGGTCTAAGCTCTCCCAACTGGAGAGGTCGTTCGCGCCATTTCCTTACCCGCACTTGCTTACTGATCACGTCTCGTACCGCGAGGACGGTGTGCATTCATGTAGGTTTCGCACCATATGCTTGTATCCACCTGGATAGTTGGGTACACAGGCCGGTTCGTCTGACAATTTTGTCTGTTAATTGCATCAGAGGCTTCCTAAACCATATGTGCATCATCCCTATGCATTCCCGCCAGTCAAAACTTCGTTGGTTCGTACCCCACCATCTTCCGGGTGTAGCTTGCAGTACCCATTTTAGAGCGTTGAAACGTTGCTATTTCGGTACTTCTCTTTCAAATTTTTTCAGGAAGTCATCCACCTCGCTTAACCCGTCAAACATAGGCAGATCTCTCACCTCTATTGCTACGTAGTGCAACGACCTTGTCATCATGTTACAGTTGAGTGTGGTTACCTCATGTAATCGGTTCTGCCATCATTCTATCTCCTTGTCAGAATCTGATGTGCAGGAGCTTTCGCGCTCCCATGAGATTCAGCCATCCACAGTTGGATTTACCTACTCCTGCTCCCACGAGGTTATTTTGTAGATACAGTCCAAGTCATCATCGCTGTCATAGTCGCACACTGGCTTAGTGTAGCATGATCCTTCTGCAGGGTCTAATGGTACCACTATGCACAGAGAATTTTTCTCAAAGATCATCTTGCACTTCTTTAGATTTATCACTCCATTCATGTCAGTGGCCCAATCTATTCCCAATAGCGTGGGGTAGGGATTGCTCCTTCGAAATCTACTAGTGCACTTGCTCCTTCGATGTCTACTGTGATTCCCTGCAACCTCCCAATAGGTAGGATCTTTTGTTGGTTCACCATTTGCAGTTGGATAGGAGACCATTGCAGCGTAGGCCTGCCCATGCGCTCCCATGTCTGCTTTGGCAGGACATTCACGTTCGATCCTAGATCCAGAATCACTTGGTCCATCTCATATTCCTCGATCTGCGCAGTCAATCTCATCTCCCTTCATGTTCACGTCGTGTGCTTCCCGAGCTTTTGGACTACGTGCGGTTCTCCTGGCGCGATCTTAGCGCATCTAGTTATGAGTTCTTGCAACCCCTTTACAACCTTGCTATCATGCAGTAGCTTCATGCATGTATCCAAGAACATAGTGAGCATCGATGGGTCCATTTCTGGCTCCAGTCTATCTTTACTTCCTGAAGTGGAGACATCCGTGAAGCTCCTCTTAGCTTCCATGAAGGTCTCCTTAGCTCACTCCAAATCAAATTCTAGTTCCTTCAGTGGGGCTTTGCGAACCTAGGTACTTTCTTTAGGTTGCTTGTCTTTGTCATCCCCTGTCGTAATACCACTACGGAGCATGATATTTACATTAGGGTCTTCCTCTTGCGACTTAGACCTCATCATTTGCAGGTTCTGAGTTGGGGGAGGTTGGAGTGCTCCTTTATCACGCAACCTCGCTATCAGTGTTGGACCGTCCTCTGTATCATGATCAAACAATGTACAATACAAGCATGATGGCCGCGTTGGATTTGTAAAATCGTGTGCACAATGTCTTGTCCCTCCGCAATTGTAACATATCAGCTATCCACGACCTCTTCCTAGTCCCCTCCACCTCGGCCTCGTCTGCGCCCCTGAAATATGGTGTGCGCCATTCCTGTGTTTTGATCGAGGGCCTGTGTTTCAGCGTGAATTCTGTAGGTAGGAGTTCGATCTATCATTAGTTCATAACTTCTACAGGTGCACTCATCATGTCCTACTCACCTGTATAAATTACAGAACAACTGCTGTGAATTATGCGTATACTTTTGTAATAGATGGCAGTTATTTGTAGCATGCTTTCCTCCTATTTGACAAATCACGCACCATAATGCAGGCGCCACACTTGGTCCTGCTTATGCCTCCGGTCTTAGTGGAATTGGCCCTCCTCCCGCAAGGTAATTCGCGAACACCAGGCAGTGGTCTTTGTCATGCCCCTGGCCCTTGCATTTTACGCCGCACACCTCGTCGCGCATTTCTAGGCGAGCCGTCCTATCTTGTTTCAAACTCTACATCTCAAGGCACAATTTTTTCAACTGCACATGAATCTGCTGAACTCCCAGGTTAGGATCTTTTATCGGAGTCTCGTGCAATATCATCGCAACCTCCAGAGCCTCAGCCTGAGTGGTTAGCCTTTGTTGTGATAGCGTGTTCCGTAGATGCGGTGTTAACGATGCTACAAACCATTCGCGGTGTTGTCCATCTGTTAATGTCATGTTCGCTTTGCGAATTGTGCACTTCTGTATTTGATCCAACTCCCACAGGGTTTTGCCTGGTGTTAACACCCAGGTTGTTCCCTATGACTCCCAAGGGAATACGGCCGGGGTAACCACTAACCAATCTTTGGGTTACAGTTCCTAGCCTAACTGCAACCAGAGAGGGCTCTCTCTTTATGATTTGTCTCTGTTATGAAGGTGTTTTAGGCTAGCTATTATGCTCAGGTTTTGTTTTGTGTTTTGGTTGAGGGATCTCTTTCAGGTCTTATGATGTAATACTTTGATGGTGAGTTTCCATTGGGCAATGGAGTCTAGTTGCTGTGAGATGATCTTAAATGTTGAGTAGTTTTCTAACTGCAAGGCCTGTTGTGTATTTAACAGACAAATTTAAACTTTGAGTGATGATATGTGTCAACCAGCAGAAATCTGTTAAGAATTTTCTGTTATGTTGGTGAAATGAAAATGAACGCAGAACACAGGAGCAAAGTATGAATTCCTGTGTCAGTGGCCAATATGAAAGATGTATTCTGAAAGTGCAGCAGCTTAAGAATCACACTTTATATAGATTACACCCAAAGAAAACATTTATAAACAACGCAGACTGAACTCAGGGTGCTCAGTGAGCAAATCCTGGGAGTTATTCTTTTTCTCTGTTGCTTAATATCGGAAATCAGATAGCGTATATGGATTTATAATAAAACAAACTAAACATGGAGAAAGTTACAGAGACTTATTGCATGGTAAGATACGCAGGGATCCAGCAGTCATGAACAGGAACAGAACATCTTCAACACATCAAGCATCCATGAAATTCCATTGCTTTCCTTTATTAACTTTCAGAAAACAATTACAGCATAAGAGACTCTTCAGGAGAAATTCACAACAACCCTTGCTATCTCATGCGAAGGGGATTTTATAGAAAGGTGTATACAAAATATCTCAGGCATTGAGTCATCTGAGAGAGAGAAAATATCTTCAGTAGTGTTCAGAAAGTAGGCAAGAAGTTATTACAATGTTAAATGCAGCGTAAATGCCCTTTATGTCTGTCAGAGGATTGTCTTGACTTTTAAGAGTCACTGAGTCGGTTGCATTACTCTGTATTAATTCTGGAGGTACGCATTTACTTTTGGCTGCGCAGTGCATTCTCGGGTTTGCCAGCTGTGGTTCCCTTTTCTGCTTTGTTGGCCGCTACATCCGCTGAGTTGGCTCAGCTTTGATTTTATGATGCCTGCTGACTTTGTTGACTGTTCTTTTCATCAAAATTTGTAGAAAAAACAGAAGTTGGTGAATGACTTACTGTTTACAAAATTCTCTGAATTGCATCTGTCCACCATTCCTGTGTAGGGAGCTGATGCTTGAGGATGGCCTCCATTGTCTCTTCAGCTTCTGTGTATTTGAAAAAAGTTGGGGCTACATCAAACAAATGATTAATTTCATTCATTATAAAAAGTAGATTTTCTATCTTACTATAGAAAATCTATCCTGTAATAGGCCCTGTGTCTTCTGAAGTGCTGGCCTTCTCATTGACCTGTGCTGAGGCAAAAACATTTACTCTTTTAGCATACTGTTCATGGGTGAATAACTTCCCTCCGCTGTTCAGTAAGCTAGGGAGTCCTCTACTCTGCAACACCTGAAATTTCTCCATGAACTTATTTACCTCTGTCTGCATATCCTGGGTTCTCCTGTCCAATGTCTGCACTAGACTTCTAAGAGTAAGAACCCTCTTGATCATTTGAATAGTCTCAGTTCTATTTGTGATTCCAATGGTGGCTAACTGAGAACTTGTTTTGTGGTTAAGCACATTGATCATTCTTGTAGCAACTTCAGGCATATTTCCTAATAAAGCCCTTGATGTTCGGATTTCCCTCTGTGCCTTTGGAATGAGCTCTAGTTGCTCATGGATTGTCTCGATATATGGCCATTGGTTGTTGATGGATTTACCAATATTGGACCATATCATTGCTCTGATCTCAGATATGATTTTATCTAGCTTGAGCTCATTCTCAAGCTCCTTGATCCTGTCTTTAAGAGCTTTGATTTCCTTGGCCTTTTCTCCCACCTCTCTCTTTGTCTTATCATGCCTTTCATTTACCTTGGCCAGCTTTTCCTTAGTTTCGTTCAGCTCTGTCATCTGGGCTTCCAAAATTTGTATTTCATTCTTTAACTTCTGCATATCTAGGCTCTGATCTGTGCTGATGGGTGCTGCTGAAGTAGATGTGGCTGTTTGTTCAGCCTGCTGAGGTGGAGGCACAGTAGTAGGAACAGTCTCCTCAAGATTGATGACTTGAGGAGGGGGCTGAGATGTCTGCCCTTCTTGTGCTTGTTTTGATGATGCTTGTAGAGGTGCTTGTGTAGCTTCATATTGCCCCAATTTTTCTTGTGCCTTCACAAGCTCTTTGTAAATGGAAATTAGTAGGTCAGTAGAATCCTGCTCATACCTTTGCTTTGCTACCTCATCAGTCTGTGGATGGATAGTGGTTGGAATTTTGATCTTCTTTCTTAGTGCGGCCATGTCAGCATCTCTAAGTTTCAGGATCTCTTGTATCCCTTTGATGTCATTGGGATTGTGCCCAATTTCTACAATGATTTCCTCCAGGGCTCTTATCCTGTTGTCTTTGGCCTGAGAAGAGGCCCTCTCCAGTTCTAGCTAGGAAGCTGTGGCATTCAGACTGCTGGTTAGTTTGTAATTATCCAAAGTCTTGTCGGCCAATGAAGCATACACCATTTCTCCAGTTTGCTTATGCAGCTCAATTTTGTCCATAGGGTGTATGTCTTTGGCAAGTACCTCTAGGTTGGTCCTAAGGTAGTCAGCAGCGGATTGTGGCCGGAGTGCTGTAGGCATAAAGTGACTCATTGTCAATTTGCCTTCACTTACATCAAAAGCAGACATAAGTCTCTGCTGATTGGAAGGAGCCATGTTTAGCAGGTGATTGTACAGTTGTACCTTGATAGGGTCACTCCTCCTCTTGATGTCTATAAACTGCTGCTTGATGCTTACTTGTCCCTCTTTCTGCTGGCTGGAGGAGCTGACCTCCCCTCCCATGGTCCTGTCTTGTTCCTGCTGGAAGGAACTTGCTGAAGTTTCTCTGCTGGGTGGGCCCATGCCCAATGCCTCTCTTATTGCTATATCCTCCTCTGGAAAATCATTGAGTCTCTGCCTTTTCTCTCCCTGGTCTACAGAGGATGTCAGGGGAGTCTCTCTGTCTCTTTTTCTAAAGACAAATGTATCCTCCTTTTGAGGGGTTTGGAGGACCGAGGCATCAAAGGTAGTGTCTTGTCTTGTAGGCCCCGTTTTTTCAGTGGTCTGAGGAGTCTCCACTGTTTCCTTTTGCTGGGCAGACTGCTCCTGCCTTTGTTCTTCTTGATGTTGTTGCTCTTGCTGTTCTGGTTCTTCTTGCTGCCCTTGCTGCAGCCCTTCTGCTTGCTGCTGTTGTTTTTGTTGTTGTTCCTGCTGTTCCTGCTGTTCCTGCTCCATCTCTTTGCCTTTGCCCTTTTCTGAAATGTTTTCACCAGTTCTTGTAGCTTGATGTTGGGCAGTTGAAGAAGACGCTGCTGCTCCAATTTGTGTGCCTGGCAGTGAAGGGACCTGTGAATAAAACTCAAGGTCAGCCAACTTCTTAAGGTTTCTTAGAGCTCTTTGATTAAGCTCTTCTTGGGTCACATTTTCTTCTAAAGTTCCTCTTCTCCACTTGCTTTGGTTAGCATATTTTTCTAAGTGAGGAAGGCTATAATGACCATAGGCAGATAATTTGTATTTGAGCCTCCTCATTGTAATGAAGTTGTTGGGGTCATAGGGTTTCCATACGAAGCTGTATTTGAGACCCAGACACCCAAGTATTCTATCTGCCTCTCTCCACCCTTCATCCCTCTCATTGAGAAGTAAATGGCCAAGTTGATTTCTGATTTTTAACTGTGCCTTCTAACCTTTTCCTGAAAAGTGGAGCATATCCACATAACCAAACTGCCTGAAGTATTCCAAGGCAAGTAATCTCATAGGCACAAATCTAGGTAGTTTAAATGGGGGCAACTCACACCCATATAGTCTGATAATGGTGTGGTGTTGGTAGAAATACCAATCCCCAATACTGTATGCTTTTGATAAATGCAGGAGTCTTTGCATTTCGTCTGTCAATCTGGGAGGAGGTGAACCCAACAGTAGAGTCAAGGCTGGATGGATGAAAAGATCAATAAATTCGTAGTAGGTGTATGGAGAGCAGCTTACTATGTGAAAAACGGATGTCCAATACACAACTGATCTCAGATTGCCCTGTGCATCTACTCTCTTCTTTGGGAAGGAGAACTTATCATGCTGGAAGTAAAGGAGCAGATGATATAGGTAAGAGGTGTATCTAAACACCCTTTCTCTTGACAAATTCATCAACTGATCATCCATCTTGTCTGATATGTATGTGGCATAATCATAGGGGATTGGCTTCTTTCCTGGGGAAAACATAAGCATCATTTGTATAACTGTTTCATCCACATGTTCTATTGAATCATATCCCAGGATGGGACTGATCATGTCAACCAGGTCTAGGCCCAATTGGTTGAGGTAGAGATAATGGATGGGAGGAATTTGCACAGTATCAGCTTTGATGAAAATCTGATTAAGCTTTGTGATTTGTGCCTGTGTTATCCTGGCTCCCTGTACTATTAAATCAGCTAATGATAGAGGAACCAACTTTTGATCTGTCTGGAACTGCAACATCTCCCTGATGGCTTTAGGGGTAATGAGGAACAGAATTGAGCCTGAAGAGTCCAGCACTGCCCTCTAGGATGCATCATAGTGGTCAGCAACTAAGTGTACAAGCTCAGGGAATTGATTAACCTGAGGAAGCTTGAATATTGGGAGGAATGAATCCCAAATTCCCAGGATGTCTGTCCCCCTCTCATGTTTGATCTTTATTTCATTTAGGATTTGCAAATGGAACCTGCTTCTGCTCAACATCTCCTCTGATATCTTGTAGTCCAAGTCTGCTAATGCCCTGGTGTCCAATGTTCTATTAGGGACATTCAGGGGAGCCACATTGAGGGCTATAGGAGCTACAGGGGGGTCCATGGCTCTCCTTTAGGATTTCTGTTCACCCAAGGACTGTGTTACTATGCAGAGTAATACCAACAAGGTTTCTTTGCAGAGAATGTTGGTTTTGTAAGTGAAAGGTGGAAGTAAGGCTGCAGCAGTTGAAATACTGCCTCTGTGTGATTAGGTGGGTGG
This sequence comes from Pinus tabuliformis, assembly GCA_031772625.1. Taxonomy (NCBI): domain Eukaryota; kingdom Viridiplantae; phylum Streptophyta; class Pinopsida; order Pinales; family Pinaceae; genus Pinus; species Pinus tabuliformis. The sequence goes on from CM062820.1 coordinate 330,266,136, forward strand.
CGGAAATGTTCAGAGGATGCTCTTTTGTGGTGTATTTATCTCCTGCAGGTGACGGGTTCACGATTGCACGAACCAGTGACAGTTTTCTTTCGAATTGCCTACAATTGGCTTGACAGTAGCTTAGTGACGGCTCTGGTTCAATTTAAATGTCAACTTGATGGTATTTAACGGTGAAATTGGAGTCTTAAGGTCTGTTACTCATTGACATGCGAAATGCAGTGAAAATGGAGTCTCAGAGCTCAAATGAGGAATACCTGTAGATTTGGATCGGCCAGAGCTTGTTGGCGCTGAGGAAATTGACGTTCCGGTGGTCAGGAAACTCTTTTCCGCGGCTGGTGCAGGTTTAAACGTAGTTTTGCATGCAGAACACAACAACGACGAATGCACAAAAATGGTAAAAAACACGAATTTTTGGCTAAAATAGACCTTTTGGTGCTTTTGGCGCGAATCCGTGCTGACGTCAGCATGACGTCATTGGTGGGGTCAAAGTCGGATGACGTCATGCTGACGTCATCGGGTGACGTGGCGGGGTCTGGTTGGTCCACAGGGGCAGTGAGATGGCAGGACAGGTGGACCAATGGCAGGGCAAGGGAATGACGAGACAGCGTACCTGGGTGACGGAGCGCTGACATGTTGCTGACGCGGCGAGGACGTAAGCGAGCGGGATGAGGAAACCGGAAACCGGCAGTGGTTTCGTATCGCACCGCTTCCGGTACGGGGGCAGTATTTGCAGTTGTACCTCCGACGCATTGTGGTGAGGGCGCGTGGCAGCGGAGTGACGTACTCAAAATACGGACGTCGGGAGATAAGTTTCGGGCATCGGATGGGCTCTGACGTCATGGTGATCGTTAGATCTACGGAGGTTGATCGGACGGTGGTCGGATGGCTGATATGACAGGGGGATAGTACGCATAACTGTCGGACGTCGGAAGGACTCCGACGCGATCAGGGCCGTCGGATCTGGAGGGCCTGATCCAACGGTCATCGGGGAGGTGACATGGGCAGTGTATACGGAAGCGGGCGGAGGCAATAAAACATGTTTTGAACAGGTTTTCAATGTATTTCGAAAAAAACGATTTGCATGCGCTTAACCTTGGTTATACGGCGGAAAGTGGGTTTTTTCATGTTTTTTGCCCTTTGAAGCGGGTAAAGGTGGGACTTTAGGTCTTTAGGGGTTTTTTATGTACAAAAGGGGTAAAAATAGAGGAATCAACTCATGAAGGGGAAGGGGTAGTTGGCATAGGTTCATCAACATGACCTGGTGTCATTTGATTCCTGACTCGAAACTTTATTGGCTATAATGCCAAGGGGGGGGGTATTTATAAGATTTTGGGATTTATACACCTTGGTGTTAGTAATATTAGGGAAAAATGTGATATAAGGGATTTATATAGTAGGGTTAGTGTTAGTATGGAGGAGGGGGTAAGTGGAGGGAGAAACCATTAAGTTTATATGAAACAAACTTGGTTTTAAGAGTAGATCAAAATGAAAAGATCTTTAGACAAGAAATGTGGCTTCTTAAAGGTTAAGAACCACCATGAAACCTTAGTCTTTTCCATGAATCTAGGCTGATGGGGGAATGTTAGAAATGAAATTGGAGGGGAATGAGGGAAATTAGTCATGCTTCCTGCTGTAATCTTTTGCTTTGATGCCCACCATCACCGTTCTTGCAATGATGGGGATAACCTTTCTGCAACCCCAACTACCTACCCAGCTACTTACCTAGCATTTTTATTTCTTCTTGGAGGGTGCACTTGGACTTGCAGACCCTTACTTGCCTTTTCTTTTCTTTGGCTTTTTCTTTTGCTTTCTCTATCTACTTCTACCCTTATCTCTTCCAAGGTCCCAGATTAGGCTGTTGGGAGCCTTTTCTTCTCTACCTAAACTAGTTGTCTGCCAAGATTCAGCTGTTTGGACAGACTTCTTTCTCTATTCTATAGCATAAAATTGAACACATGGCATGATCCAGATTAAACTGTTGGGTCATCCACCAAAATTGAAATAAGGTCATCAACATTGAAACACTTTACACACCTTCTTGTTCTCTAGGAAATATGGGATCTTTGTGAACTCAAAGCAGAGCATATTTGGACTTTCTCTTGCCAATCATGAAATATGAAACCTATTGGTATAGGTATCCAACAGTGGCTCCACATGGGGATGGTTTTTCCTTTGAAAGACCAAGAACAGCAGGTCAGATTGCCTTGCTCTTTAGCTGCCCATACCAATCTTTGAAATTTGCTGCATTAATGTGTCAAAATTGTGTGCTTCTTTCTTGGAAGACCTCTGATTCTATTTGCCTTATTGCTGGTTGGTGAATTACTTAGAAAACTGCATTTTACAATCTAAAACAGAAAACAATATGTACATCTGCATATATACAAGGAATCCTTAGATTCCACTCATGGGGAATAGTCAAAATAGTGCTTCAGCATCTTGCCATTGACAGGACCTTCATCCAAGTCAGTTTCAGTCAGACCTTTAAGGAAGTAAGTGTTGTTACCTTGTACTGCTTGGATAGTGAATGGTCCTCTCCATAAAGAATCAAATTTTCCATGTTTTCCTTTCTCTTCTCTTCTTGCATCCCACTTTAAGACTTTGTCCCCCACATTGAAATCTTCTGCTTTGGTTCTTCTATCAAAGGCCTTTTTCAATTTTTCTTGTAATATCTGCACTCTGCTGAAAACTTGTTCTCTAGTTTGCTGTAAACAGATTATCTGATTGATCCTCCTTTGCATATCATTGGGCTCTGCTTGACTCTCTTGCAGAAGCTTCATAACCGGCACTCCTAGTGATGAAGGAAATTTGGCTTCTAATCCATAGACTAACTCATATGGGCTGGTCCCAATTGATCTTTTTGTTGTTAGTCTGTCTGCCCATAAAGCATTGACTAGTTTCTTATGCCAGTTCTTTTTGTTCTCTTCCAGCACCTTCTTTATGATATTGATTAAACTTTTGTTTGATGATTCAGCAAGGCCATTTCCTTGAGGATAGTAAGCAGTAGAATGGCCCAAAGTAATGTGAAATTTATGGCAGAAGTTCACCATTTTCTTGGATCTGAAGGCAGCAGCGTTGTCTGTTATTATCTTGTCTGGACAGCCAAATCTAGCCAGTATATTGTTTTCCAAAAACTGAATGATTACTGAGTCATTTGCTTGTCTGCATGGGGCAGCTTCAATCCACTTGGTGAAGTAGTCTGTTGCTGTTAAAATCCATCTGTGTTGGCCTGAAGATGAGGGATGAATTTCCCCAATGAAATCCAAGCCCCATTGTTGGAAAGGTCTCTCTGTTGCAATGGGTCTTAAGGGAAGTGGCAGCAACTGTCTTTTGCCCTCAAAGAGTTGGCATTTGTGGCATGAGGCTGTGAATTTCTTCACATCAGAGAACATGGTGGGCCAGTAATAACCAGCCCTCAGTATCTTGTCCACAGTGGACTTCCAGTACAAATGTCCACCACAGTCTCCTGCATGGAAGTCTTGCATGATATTGTTAGTTTCATTCTCCATTAGACAGTGCAGCAATATACCTTCATGGTTTTTCCAAAGCAGATTTCCATCTATCACACAAAATCTTGATGTTTTCATTTTTAGGAACCTACACTTAGTTCTGGACAGTCCTGGGGGAGCACACAGGTTTTGTAACACATAACAGATATCAGAGTACCAAGGAGATTGTTCAAAGGCTACATTGATCTTTGGAGTCGCCAGCTCTATTTCACTGTCCAGTTGATTGATATCTAAGGCTTGGAAATTTGCTTCTGTCATTAATTTGGCCAAACCTTGCCCTTTTATTAGCTTTGTAGGTTTTATTTCAATGTCAAATTCTAGTATGTTGGCAATCCATTTTCCTCTTCTGCCCTCTAAGTTTTCTTGGGTGAGAATGTCTTTGACAATAGGACTTGGTACATAAGCCACAACGTGGGAGTAAAGGATGTAAATCCTAAAGTCTTTAATAGCTTTGATCAAAGCATAGGCTTGTTTCTCCATAATTTGATACTTTAGAGGGGCATCTCTAAGAGCCCTGCTGAAGAAGGCAATAGGCTTCTCATTCCCTTGATCATCTTTCTGTAATAAAACAGCAGCAATAGTATGCTGGGAGGCAAAAGAGAAGATGATAAAGTCTCTGTCAAACTGAGGATTGGTTAACACTGGGGTTTGGGTAAGGGCCAGTTTTATACCTTCAAAGGCTTGCTTGGCTTCAACAGTCCATTTTACCTTTGAATCTTTCTTTAACATGTTGTTCAATAATCTGATTAGTTCTGCTAAATTCGGGATAAACCTTCTTAAAAAGTTAATTTTTCCTAAGAATCCCTGCAACTCCTTGACATTCCTTGGGTGAGGCATTTGTAGGATAGCTTGTATCCCGTCTGGATCAATTCTTATGCCATCTTTTGAAATAATGTGCCCTAAGAGTTTCCCTTCTTCCAAGCCAAATAATGACTTCTTGGGATTTAAAGAAATGCCATATTTCCTGCATGTTAGGAAAATCTGTCTTAAATGTTTCAGATGTTCTTGGTCGGATTTTGAAAAGGGTGTAAGATCATCTAAGTAAATGACTAGGAAGTCATGAATCTCTTTTGCAAAAGCAATGTCCATTGCTCTTTGAAAAGTTGCCTCTGCGTTTTTCAATCCAAAGGGCATTTTTACATACTTGAAAGTTCCCCATGGGGTTGTAAATGCAGTTTTGTCTTGATCATCAGGGTGTACTAGGATTTGATTAAAGCCTGAGAATCCATCAAGCAATGACATCCTTGAAGCCCCCACCACTCTTTGGAGAATGTGATCCATTTTGGGTAAAGGGTAGTTATCTTTGAGTGATACTTGATTCAGATTCCTTAAGTCTACACAAAGTCTAATCTCACCAGTCTTTTTCCTTGTAGGGACTAAGTTGGAAATCCATTCAGAGAATCTGATTGGTGCTATGATACCAGCTTTGAACATTTTTTGCAATTCCTTTTCAATGGAAGGAAGGAGTACAGGATTGATCCTTCTCAATTTCTGTTTGAATGGTTTTTGATTAGGCTTGAGGGGAATGGTATGCTGGATGACAGAGGTATCATAGGACTTTAGATCCTCATAACCCCATGCAAAAACATCTTGAAACTCTTTAAAGAGGTCAATGTATTTGGGTTTTTGATCAGGGGGCAAAGAAGCAGATAGCTTTATTATTTTAGGCTTGTCAATAGTACCAATGTTGCATTCTTCAACTGCTGCATCTAATGGCTGCATCTTTGGTTTCCTGGGGACGTCATTTGAATCAAAAATGTCCTCTAGTGGGGTAAGGCCTGCTGGAAGGAAGTTGTCTTTGAGTTGTATGATTTCAGCTTCAGCGTTGCTCACCTCTTCACAGTCAATTTGGTGAATTTGCTGAAGGTTTTGATTATTGAAAATGGTTGGATTCAATAATTGTTTTGCTGTTCTAGGTGATATTGGCTGAGCTGTCTGTTGGAACTGTATTTGTGATTGACTTGCTTCATCAAGTATTTGTGATTGACTTGCTGATTCAGTGTCAATATTTAATCCTGCAAACTCTTGTTGTGAGGTTAGAAAATTGTTTATTTGCATATCATTCTCAAATACTTGCCATTCTTTGACATTGTTTGGAATAGAGGGTCTGTATCTGACCTCGGCTGTGAAACAGTTATTGGGTTCTAGTGGGAATTTGAAGGTGCTGGCAAATGTTGCCAAGCTGTGTGCGTGGAGATTGTGGCCCCTTGAAATTTTTGTGATAAAGAACTCAGAGAAAGTCTCCAATATTTCAATTACAGCAGACCTGTAAGATCTCAACCTTTTGTCATTGGTGACAAAACTTCCTTTCACTTGTTGAATTACTAGATCAGAATCTCCCATGATGGAAAGCCTAGGAGCTTGTAATGACTTTGCTAGTTTGAGACCTAGTAACAGAGCTTCATATTCTGCCATGTTATTAGTGCATCTAAAATTTAATCTATAAGCCCTGCCTTCTGCATGGTCTTTCCCTTTGTTATGTATCCAAACTCCAGCTCCTGCCCCTAACTTGTTAACCGAGCCATCAAATTCTAGGACCCACAGGATATCTTGTTGAAAAGGAGGTTTAAAAATCTATTCATGTGATGGCCATGTAAGCAGGAGTTGGGGTTTCTTTTCCCGCTTGTTTTCTAGGACAGTTTCATCACTTTTTTGACAATCTTTGACAACTAGAGGAGGGATAATGTCTATTGTTGGACTGATTGATGTTTTATGGGTGCCACTTGCTTGATTAATGTTTTGTTCTTGCAAGAGTTTCTTAGTTCTAATATCATTGTTTGAGAGGCTTGCACTGTCATTGAAGAGAATGAAGGAGTCTATGTCTGAATGGACAGCATATATTGGAAAATTTTGAGGCTTTTCTTCACTGCTGACCATGTACTTCATGAGTGTCTCCCTGTAAAGTCTTTTTGGTTGTCCAAAGACAGAGATGGTGGCATATGACATATCTAATTGCAGGGAGCCTTGGAGTTTGGCTCCCCATGATCTTGATAACAGCATCCCATATTTAGGTGGGATATCAGCGACTACAACATCCATTAGAATGGTTTTGTTAGGGTATTGAACCAGGGATACACATAAATCTTTTATTAGGCCTAAACATTTGACTTGGCTAGAATCAAAGGAAAACAGGTCTTTGTATGGTCTTGTTATATCCAAGTTCAATTTTTCCATGACTGCTTTTGGCATAAGGTTGTGAGAGGCGCCTGAGTCGAACATTGCATTATGCAGTATTTTATCATGAACATGCAAGCTGACATAAAAAGGTAATATCCCTGTGACCATTGTTTTTCCATCTACCTCTGGGCCAAACAGTAATTCCGGAGTGTCATCTAGCACATTTACATCATCTTTGCTATTAGTGAATTGAAGAGATTTCTTGATCTGTTGCTTATAGATGTCATGCTTGGCTAGCTCTGAGAGGGGAATTGCTATCTTTAGCTTGCCAATCTCTGTGCCTAGGTCAAAAGGTTTATCAGCTTGGGTTTTGGAGTTATGAATAGCAGCCCTTTCTTTGCTCATTTCATCTTCTTGTTGGTTTTCATCTTGACTTTGAGACCTGCCCCTTTTGCTCATGTCTGGAGGGGTGATATCTAAGTCAGGGTGAGAGGACGAGGTTGCCATAGGCCGTTGTAGTGGTGACAAAAGTGTGGTGACCTCTTCAACCACCACTTCTTCTGTAGGCAAGTTTGTTTTGTCATTAGGTTCTGTGACTATGGTTCCTTTAGACTGCTGTTTATCTTTTATCTTTTCAGGCTGATTTACATTTACAGTCCTACTCCTTAGCTTGTATTGTTTGTGAACTTCATAGACAGCACTATCATATCCTTGTTTAAAATCAAAGGATTCTCCTGATTTAGTTTGGAATATTTTGATTTCATCATCCTCATGGTCCTCTTGTGTTAAGAAAACCTGGCTTTTACCATCTAGACCCATTAGATTAATCTCAGGGTCTTCATTAGGTTCAGTTGATGTTGAAGTTTCTGCATAATTTTCTTGGAAAGGGGGTCTAATGTCTTGGTCAGCACTTGTTCTACCCATGTTTTGGTTTTGGGTTCTCCTAAAATTCGGATTTCTAGGAGGGTTGTTTTGTGGTGCTTCCCATGATGACTTTCTTTCAACTGATTCCACTCTTTCACCCAATCTCTTCATGCTATTTAGTATTGCATCCAGCTTTTGATCAAAGCCTGAAGGTTCTTCTTTAAAGGCAGTCCTTTTCTCCAATTTTGCCCTGTTTCTTTTGGCAATTAGGTTAGCTTCCACTGTGACAGCAACCCTTTGGGCTTCTTCAAGGGTTGGAGGATCTCTTTCCTTTAACTGATAGGCCATATCAGGGTCAAAACCATCAGGGAATTTATACAGGGCTAAATCAGGAGGAGGCCTTAAGTTATGTGGAATAGCATTATATACATTGTTAAACCTAGCACAATATTCCAAAACTGTCTCCTGGGGACCTCTCTTAATAGTGTCATATTCACCAAGTACGTGGAGAGGATCTTTCTTCTTCTCCCATCTCTCAGTAAAAGCTTCGTAAAGCTGATCAGGTGTTGTAATGGAGTTTGCATTGAGGGATCTGAACCAAGTTCTAACATCCCCAGTTAAACTTTGAACAAAAATTCTCATTCTGACAGTGTCATCATCTATTTCATAGGTCTCAAAGTGGTCTTGCATCTTCTTGGCATGCTGGATAGCTGTTAGAGAGCCATTTGAGTCAAAATATGAGATTTTACTTTGATAATCTTGAGGTAAAGCTGCAGCATTAGCTGGTATCTGCAGAGGTGCATACCTGTTGGCCATGTTTATGGGATTTATAGGGTTGACAGGAATAAATGGGACAACAGGGATTACTGGTGTAACAGGGTTAATGGGATGGGTAACAAATGGGGGAGTGGTTGAAAGGGTATGTGCAGTGGGTGAAGATGTGAGAGGAGGACTTTGAGGTGTTGATGATGAACTAGGGGAACTAGGGGTGGACCGGAAAAGAACTTTGCAGGGAGTGGGAATGAGGATAGGTTGATCTGAACTTATATCTGAATCAGCAGGCTTCTCCTGCTTTTGCTGTCTCCTAATGTTTTTTGGAATGGTATTTGGATTATCAACAATGATGGGTTGATTAGGGTCAGGATTTGCCCTAGTATGCCTTGGGTTTCTCTTGGGAGCCAGCTTCTAATTTTTCTTTAGAACTTGTACAGGAAGTTTTATATATGCAAGGACTGGATGAAAGTTTTGGAATGGCTATATATGTTCCAAAGCTAGGATGAAGATTCCCTAACTAGCTCTTCCCTAAAGCTGTCCCTGTATTACAGAAACAGTTCTAAGGCCTCTTGGCTGGTTTCAGGCTTGCTGGTAGCTTTGGAAGATAGATAGTAATTGAAAAAATTTTAAGAAGTCCCCAGCGGAGTCGCCAATTATGTTAACACCCAGGTTGTTCCCTATGACTCCCAAGGGAATACGGCCGGGGTAACCACTAACCAATCTTTGGGTTACAGTTCCTAGCCTAACTGCAACCAGAGAGGGCTCTCTCTTTATGATTTGTCTCTGTTATGAAGGTGTTTTAGGCTAGCTATTATGCTCAGGTTTTGTTTTGTGTTTTGGTTGAGGGATCTCTTTCAGGTCTTATGATGTAATACTTTGATGGTGAGTTTCCATTGGGCAATGGAGTCTAGATGCTGTGAGATGATCTTAAATGTTGAGTACTGTTCTAACTGCAAGGCCTGTTGTGTATTTAACAGACAAATTTAAACTTGAGTGATGATATGTGTCAACCAGCAGAAATCTGTTAAGAATTTTCTGTTATGTTGGTGAAATGAAAATGAACGCAGAACACAGGAGCAAAGTATGAATTCCTGTGTCAGTGGCCAATATGAAAGATGTATTCTGAAAGTGCAGCAGCTTAAGAATCACACTTTATATAGATTACACCCGAAGAAAACATTTATAAACAACGCAGACTGAACTCAGGGTGCTCAGTGAGCAAATCCTGGGAGTTATTCTTTTTCTCTGTTGCTTAATATCGGAAATCAGATAGCGTATATGGATTTATAATAAAACAAACTAAACATGGAGAAAGTTACAGAGACTTATTGCATGGTAAGATATGCAGGGATCCAGCAGTCATGAACAGGAACAGAACATCTTCAACACATCAAGCATCCATGAAATTCCATTGCTTTCCTTTATTAACTTTCAGAAAACAATTACAGCATAAGAGACTCTTCAGGAGAAATTCACAACAACCCTTGCTATCTCATGCGAAGGGGATTTTATAGAAAGGTGTATACAAAATATCTCAGGCATTGAGTCATCTGAGAGAGAGAAAATATCTTCAGTAGTGTTCAGAAAGTAGGCAAGAAGTTATTACAATGTTAAATGCAGCGTAAATGCCCTTTATGTCTGTCAGAGGATTGTCTTGACTTTTAAGAGTCACTGAGTCGGTTGCATTACTCTGTATTAATTCTGGAGGTACGCATTTACTTTTGGCTGCGCAGTGCATTCTCGGGTTTGCCAGCTGTGGTTCCCTTTTCTGCTTTGTTGGCTGCTACATCCACTGAGTTGGCTCAGCTTTGATTTTATGATGCCTGCTGACTTTGTTGACTGTTCTTTTCATCAAAATTTGTAGAAAAAACAGAAGTTGGTGAATGACTTACTGTTTACAAAATTCTCTGAATTGCATCTGTCCACCATTCCTGTGTAGGGAGCTGATGCTTGAGGATGGCCTCCATTGTCTCTTCAGCTTCTGTGTATTTGAAAAAAGTTGGGGCTACATCAAACAAATGATTAATTTCATTCATTATAAAAAGTAGATTTTCTATCTTACTATAGAAAATCTGTCCTGTAATAGGCCCTGTGTCTTCTGAAGTGTTGGCCTTCTCATTGACCTGTGCTGAGGCAAAAACATTTACTCTTTTAGCATATTGTTCATGGGTGAATAACTTCCCTCCGTTGTTCAGTAAGCTAGGGAGTCCTCTACTCTGCAACACCTGAAATTTCTCCATGAACTTATTTACCTCTGTCTGCATATCCTGGGTTCTCCTGTCCAATGTCTGCACTAGACTTCTAAGAGTAAGAACCCTCTTGATCATTTGAATAGTCTCAGTTCTATTTGTGATTCCAATGGTGGCTAACTGAGAACTTGTTTTGTGGTTAAGCACATTGATCATTCTTGTAGCAACTTCAGGCATATTTCCTAATAAAGCCCTTGATGTTCGGATTTCCCTCTGTGCCTTTGGAATGAGCTCTAGTTGCTCATGGATTGTCTCGATATATGGCCATTGGTTGTTGACGGATTTACCAATATTGGACCATATCATTGCTCTGATCTCAGATATGATTTTATCTAGCTTGAGCTCATTCTCAAGCTCCTTGATCCTGTCTTTAAGAGCTTTGATTTCCTTGGCCTTTTCTCCCACCTCTCTCTTTGTCTTATCATGCCTTTCATTTACCTTGGCCAGCTTTTCCTTAGTTTCGTTCAGCTCTGTCATCTGGGCTTCCAAAATTTGTATTTCATTCTTTAACTTCTGCATATCTAGGCTCTGATCTGTGCTGATGGGTGCTGCTGAAGTAGATGTGGCTGTTTGTTCAGCCTGCTGAGGTGGAGGCACAGTAGTAGGAACAGTCTCCTCAAGATTGATGACTTGAGGAGGGGGCTGAGATGTCTGCCCTTCTTGTGCTTGTTTTGATGATGCTTGTAGAGGTGCTTGTGTAGCTTCATATTGCCCCAATTTTTCTTGTGCCTTCACAAGCTCTTTGTAAATGGAAATTAGTAGGTCAGTAGAATCCTGCTCATACCTTTGCTTTGCTACCTCATCAGTCTGTGGATGGATAGTGGCTGGAATTTTGATCTTCTTTCTTAGTGCGGCCATGTCAGCATCTCTAAGTTTCAGGATCTCTTGTATCCCTTTGATGTCATTGGGATTGTGCCCAATTTCTACAATGATTTCCTCCAGGGCTCTTATCCTGTTGTCTTTGGCCTGAGAAGAGGCCCTCTCCAGTTCTAGCTGGGAAGCTGTGGCATTCAGACTGCTGGTTAGTTTGTAATTATCCAAAGTCTTGTCGGCCAATGAAGCATACACCATTTCTCCAGTTTGCTTATGCAGCTCAATTTTGTCCATAGGGTGTATGTCTTTGGCAAGTACCTCTAGGTTGGTCCTAAGGTAGTCAGCAGTGGATTGTGGCCGGAGTGCTGTAGGCATAAAGTGACTCATTGTCAATTTGCCTTCACTTACATCAAAAGCAGACATAAGTCTCTGCTGATTGGAAGGAGCCATGTTTAGCAGGTGATTGTATAGTTGTACCTTGATAGGGTCACTCCTCCTCTTGATGTCTATAAACTGCTGCTTGATGCTTACTTGTCCCTCTTTCTGCTGGCTGGAGGAGCTAACCTCCCCTCCCATGGTCCTGTCTTGTTCCTGCTGGAAGGAACTTGCTGAAGTTTCTCTGCTGGGTGGGCCCATGCCCAATGCCTCTCTTATTGCTATATCCTCCTCTGGAAAATCATTGAGTCTCTGTCTTTTCTCTCCCTGGTCTACAGAGGATGTCAGGGGAGTCTCTCTGTCTCTTTTTCTAAAGACAAATGTATCCTCCTTTTGAGGGGTTTGGAGGACCGAGGCATCAAAGGTAGTGTCTTGTCTTGTAGGCCCCATTTTTTCAGTGGTCTGAGGAGTCTCCACTGTTTCCTTTTGCTGGGCAGACTGCTCCTGCCTTTGTTCTTCTTGATGTTGTTGCTCTTGCTGTTCTGGTTCTTCTTGCTGCCCTTGCTGCAGCCCTTCTGCTTGCTGCTGTTGTTTTTGTTGCTGTTCCTGTTGTTCCTGCTGTTCCTGCTCCATCTCTTTGCCTTTGCCCTTTTCTGAGATGTTTTCACCAGTTCTTGTAGCTTGATGTTGGGCAGTTGAAGAAGACGCTGCTGCTCCAATTTGTGTGCCTGGCAGTGAAGGGACCTGTGAATAAAACTCAAGGTCAGCCAACTTCTTAAGGTTTCTTAGAGCTCTTTGATTAAGCTCTTCTTGGGTCACATTTTCTTCTAAAGTTCCTCTTCTCCACTTGCTTTGGTTAGCATATTTTTCTAAGTGAGGAAGGCTATAATGACCATAGGCAGATAATTTGTATTTGAGCCTCCTCATTGTAATGAAGTTGTTGGGGTCATAGGGTTTCCATACGAAGCTGTATTTGAGACCCAGACACCCAAGTATTCTATCTGCCTCTCTCCACCCTTCATCCCTCTCATTGAGAAGTAAATGGCCAAGTTGATTTCTGATTTTTAACTGTGCCTTCTTACCTTTTCCTGAAAAGTGGAGCATATCCACATAACCAAACTGCCTGAAGTATTCCAAGGCAAGTAATCTCATAGGCACAAATCTAGGTAGTTTAAATGGGGGCAACTCACACCCATATAGTCTGATAATGGTGTGGTGTTGGTAGAAATACCAATCCCCAATACTGTATGCTTTTGATAAATGCAGGAGTCTTTGCATTTCGTCTGTCAATCTGGGAGGAGGTGAACCCAACAGTAGAGTCAAGGCTGGATGGATGAAAAGATCAATAAATTCGCAGTAGGTGTATGGAGAGCAGCTTACTATGTGAAAAACGGATGTCCAATACACAACTGATCTCAGATTGCCCTGTGCATCTACTCTCTTCTTTGGGAAGGAGAACTTATCATGCTGGAAGTAAAGGAGCAGATGATATAGGTAAGAGGTGTATCTAAACACCCTTTCTCTTGACAAATTCATCAACTGATCATGCATCTTGTCTGATATGTATGTGGCATAATCATAGGGGATTGGCTTCTTTCCTGGGGAAAACATAAGCATCATTTGTATAACTGTTTCATCCACATGTTCTATTGAATCATATCCCAGGATGGGACTGATCATGTCAACCAGGTCTAGGCCCAATTGGTTGAGGTAGAGATAATGGATGGGAGGAATTTGCACAGTATCAGCTTTGATGAAAATCTGATTAAGCTTTGTGATTTGTGTCTGTGTTATCCTGGCTCCCTGTACTATTAAATCAGCTAATGATAGAGGAACCAACTTTTGATCTGTCTGGAACTGCAACATCTCCCTGATGGCTTCAGGGGTAGTGAGGAACAGAATTGAGCCTGAAGAGTCCAGCACTGCCCTCTGGGATGCATCATAGTGGTCAGCAACTAAGTGTACAAGCTCAGGGAATTGATTAACCTGAGGAAGCTTGAATATTGGGAGGAATGAATCCCAAATTCCCAGGATGTCTGTCCCCCTCTCATGTTTGATCTTTATTTCATTTAGGATTTGCAAATGGAACCTGCTTCTGCTCAACATCTCCTCTGATATCTTGTAGTCCAAGTCTGCTAATGCTTTGGTGTCCAATGTTCTATTAGGGACATTCAGGGGAGCCACATTGAGGGCTACAGGAGCTACAGGGGGGTCCATGGCTCTCCTTTAGGATTTCTGTTCACCCAAGGACTGTGTTACTATGCAGAGTAATACCAACAAGGTTTCTTTGTAGAGAATGTTGGTTTTGTAAGTGAAAGGTGGAAGTAAGGCTGCAGCAGTTGAAATACTGCCTCTGTGTGATTAGGTGGGTGGCGGAAATGTTCAGAGGATGCTCTTTTGTGGTGTATTTATCTCCTGCAGGTGACGGGTTCACGATTGCGCGAACCAGTGACAGTTTTCTTTCGAATTGCCTACAATTGGCTTGACAGTAGCTTAGTGACGGCTCTGGTTCAATTTAAATGTCAACTTGATGGTATTTAACGGTGAAATTGGAGTCTTAAGGTCTGTTACTCATTGACATGCGAAATGCAGTGAAAATGGAGTCTCAGAGCTCAAATGAGGAATACCTGTAGATTTGGATCGGTCAGAGCTTGTTGGCGCTGAGGAAATTGACGTTCCGGTGGTCAGGAAACTCTTTTCCGCGGCTGGTGCAGGTTTAAACGTAGTTTTGCATGCAGAACACAACAACGACGAATGCACAAAAATGGTAAAAAACACGAATTTTTGGCTAAAATAGACCTTTTGGTGCTTTTGGCGCGAATCCGTGCTGACGTCAGCATGACGTCATTGGTGGGGTCAAAGTCGGATGACGTCATGCTGACGTCATCGGGTGACGTGGCGAGGTCTGGTTGGTCCACAGGGGCAGTGAGATGGCAGGACAGGTGGACCAATGGCAGGGCAAGGGAATGACGAGACAGCGTACCTGGGTGACGGAGCGCTGACATGTTGCTGACGCGGCGAGGACCTATGCGAGCGGGATGAGGAAACCGGAAACCGACAGTGGTTTCGTATCGCACCGCTTCCGGTACGGGGGCAGTATTTGCAGTTGTACCTCCGACGCATTGTGGTGAGGGCGCGTGGCAGCGGAGTGACGTACTCAAAATACGGACGTCGGGAGATAAGTTTCGGGCATCGGATGGGCTCCGACGTCATGGTGATCGTTAGATCTACGGAGGTTGATCGGACGGTGGTCGGATGGCTGATATGACAGGGGGATAGTACGCATAACTGTCGGACGTCGGAAGGACTCCGACGCGATCAGGGCCGTCGGATCTGGAGGGCCTGATCCAACGGTCATCGGGGAGGTGACATGGGCAGTGTATATGGAAGCGGGCGGAGGCAATAAAACATGTTTTGAACAGGTTTTCAATGTATTTCGAAAAAACGATTTGCATGCGCTTAACCTTGGTTATACGGCGGAAAGTGGGTTTTTTCATGTTTTTTGCCCTTTGAAGCGGGTAAAGGTGGGACTTTAGGTCTTTAGGGGTTTTTTATGTGCAAAAGGGGTAAAAATAGAGGAATCAACTCATGAAGGGGAAGGGGTAGTTGGCATAGGTTCATCAACATGACCTGGTGTCATTTGATTCCTGACTCGAAACTTTATTGGCTATAATGCCAAGGGGGGGGGGTATTTATAAGATTTTGGGATTTATACACCTTGGTGTTAGTAATATTAGGGAAAAAGGTGATATAAGGGATTTATATAGTAGGGTTAGTGTTAGTATGGAGGAGGGGGTAAGTGGAGGGAGAAACCATTAAGTTTATATGAAACAAACTTGGTTTTAAGAGTAGATCAAAATGAAAAGATCTTTAGACAAGAAATGTGGCTTCTTAAAGGTTAAGAACCACCATGAAACCTTAGTCTTTTCCATGAATCTAGGCTGATGGGGGAATGTTAGAAATGAAATTGGAGGGGAATGAGGGAAATTAGTCATGCTTCCTGCTGTAATCTTTTGCTTTGATGCCCACCATCACCGTTCTTGCAATGATGGGGATAACCTTTCTGCAACCCCAACTACCTACCCAGCTACTTACCTAGCATTTTTATTTCTTCTTGGAGGGTGCACTTGGACTTGCAGACCCTTACTTGCCTTTTCTTTTCTTTGGCTTTTTCTTTTGCTTTCTCTATCTACTTCTACCCTTATCTCTTCCAAGGTCCCAGATTAGGCTGTTGGGAGCCTTTTCTTCTCTACCTAAACTAGTTGTCTGCCAAGATTCAGCTGTTTGGACAGACTTCTTTCTCTATTCTATAGCATAAAATTGAACACATGGCATGATCCAGATTAAACTGTTGGGTCATCCACCAAAATTGAAATAAGGTCATCAACATTGAAACACTTTACACACCTTCTTGTTCTCTAGGAAATATGGGATCTTTGTGAACTCAAAGCAGAGCATATTTGGACTTTCTCTTGCCAATCATGAAATATGAAACCTATTGGTATAGGTATCCAACACCTGGTAGCATTGTGATTTCATTGAATCCAAGGATTGACTGTGCCTCCGATTTTGGCCTACTAAATTCTTTGTTTAGCAAAGCTTGGATATCCGCTATCCCCGCATTTGGAATTTCATTTGAATGCTTAATGTACCAGGTCAGTGTGCGATCCTCTAGAGTGCTGACCAATGTCGCTTTCTTTATATTGTCATCCGTGACACCCTGTGCTTCCCATACAGCTTTTATCACGAACTAAAACTGGTCCGATCTTCATTCCCTACTCCCTTGAACACTGGTAGCTTTATTGCGCTGGCCATACTGCTTTGCGGTGGTGGCGGAGTTGGTATGGGCAAAGTCGGGGGTGAAGACGGTGACACTGGTGGTGGTGTGGGTGGGGATGGTATGGGCAGAATTCTCTGCCTTATCAGATTGACATCACTTGTTGGTGAAACCTTCGTGAGCTCTTCTTTGCCCCCTCGCAGAGGTGAAATCAAGGGGCTAGTTTCTAGTTCTGTGCTACCTTCGTTTTTGTATGTTCTCCCACTCTGTGTAGCCCCAAACATCGATTCATTCGCATAACCTGTTTTTCACACAATATCATTTTAATCCAAGTGTTCAAAGATTTAACGTACTTACCTTGCGGTCCATTGAGGAAGCGTCATTTTTCCTCACTATAGCTGACTTTAATATCTACCGCAAATTTGGTGATGAATCCTCCTATGATTCAATCGAGGCAGTGATCGACAGTGCACACGATCTTATCTTCCGATGCTTCCAGTTTGCGCACCAATTCTGGAGTCCACACAATAGGTTTGTCGAGTTTACACCTTCCTTGGCTATCTGCTAGCTTTGCGATCCACTCGTACAACTCAGTAGGGAAGGATGCAAAGAAAATTTCATGGATCTCCATATACAAGTAGTAATCTAACCACTCTTCCTTTGATAGTCGCGGATTCCTATTTTCCTGCACCGTGAACTTGTGAATCTTTCTGTCCAACCACTCTTCAATTCCTTTCTTTGTTGGATTTGAGTGATACGACATCAGACATCTCTATGCAGATCTCGATCCTGGCAATGGAACCATTTTTTGGCTTGTTGGGGCCTGACCCAGGTTTGGAGTTAATTAGCCAAACAAATCCCTGTACTACTAGCCCTTTCGGCAATAGTCTGCGGAGAGTGGACTGAGGTCTCATCCAAAGTAGTATGGGAGGGTGTTAGAACTAGGTTTTTGTACCCTTGAGATGTCTGAGAGGCTCGACTGGTCCTTTGTTTGTGCAGGTGGCTTCGCGCACCTTTCGTTCCTCGTGGCCTGATACCCTGCCTTCGCGCAGCCCTAAGCAGGGGATGTGCTACACTCTGCGCTATTTCCCGAGACCTTATTTAACTTCCCGTATTAATTAAGCACTTTCGTATACTTAAATGCCTTAAGTTATACTTAAAAATACAAACAATCCATACAAGTTCATGCAGTAAATAAATAGTATACTTGCAAATGATATCCAATCATGCATTAAACCAGGAAAAGATACATAGAATTATAGCGAAACTTCTCTTTATTGATTCTTCCAACGGTTACAAACTCGACCTGCCCTGTGCACTCAGCTCAGGACTACTAGGCCTCTGCGCACTCAGATACAAAGGCTTCTCCTACTCTACGACCCACAGACACACTTTACACTTTGACTCAATCACTTAGACTTCTCATGCTTTTCTTCTATTAGTTATATTTTACACTTAGAGCCTCATTCTATTTATACAATCCCATGGTCCGCGAACCATGGGTAGGTCTATCCAGCCGACATTACATTACAAAAAATAGGGTGGACAACCCTGTGACTCTATTATACTTTCGTGCCCCGCGCCCGCAATTCGCGAAGCTTTTACAACAAGATTCAGTTAAAACTTGGGCTTTAAGCCCCAAAACATGCCTTGGGGGGATTCCATGCCCAACACTTCTGGGCTCCAAGATTGCGCAATCCTGCCAGCTAACCCTCCCAACAAGATTTGCGCAAATTTTCCTAGAAACAAGTTGTTCAGCCCACGATTTGCGCAAATCTAGGTAGCAGTCAACTGCTTTGCCCAGAAATTGCGCAAATATCCTGGGAAGTAGCCCAGCTCCTAGTCAAAAATGCACATTTTTCTCCAGCAATCGAGCAGTCTCTTGCATGTGCAACTGAGTTGACCGGTTCCCTCTAGGACTGAGCAAAACAGACTTGCATGCATGGGTTGTTTCTCCCAAGGTAGCATGCAAAGGACTCCCTTGTTTCAAGGATCTATGTTTAGCAGTTGGAGGTTACATGCAAGGAGAAATTCCGAAACCTCCCACCAAGTGTTGCTTCCCCTATATTCGTGGAATGTGCATCACAACCTCGATGTTATCAAAACTCATCAACCGAATGCTGCAGAGCTCATTTCTCACATCAACCTTGCAACTCTAACATCCCACATCACATCTAGGAGCAATCGACACATTCAGCTCAGTTGTTTTGGGGTAAGCGCGCTTCCCATGCCCCGTGATGCATTTCTGTCGCCTTTTGTGTTTTCACTTGTGAGAGTACTGTTTTCTTGATTTCTTTGAACACTTGCTGTCGTTTGCATATATCCTAGCTTGTCCTAGCTCTATTTCAGTTTTCGTTGCTATATCACTGCTGTCGCATGCATGAAACTGTTTTGCACGGACGTTCACCCAACCAGCAAATGACCTCACCCACATGCATGTTGATCTGTTTGTCGAATCTTTCATTCATGTTTTGCATGCATTGTCAATCACTTCTGCTATCACTTTGTGTCGTCATGCATTCACTGAATTACTTGCTTTCAATCGCCTGTCGGCGAGTCGGGCCAACCTTGGCCTGGGCTTTGCCTTCACCAAGGCTGCATTATGCAATCTAGAAGAGGAAGGCTCACCTTCCTTTCCAGATTTGTGCATTCGTTCTCGACACTGGCCTTTTTGTGCATTTCTGGAGGATAGTGGTTAATTGGCTCGAGAAATTGGGCAGATTTGTCCCTAGGCCAGCAGTCCTTCCCAACTGGAATTGCGCATTGTGCAATCCCAACAGTCGGCAGCTAGATTGTACTATGCATTGCGCAGTTCCAACAATCAAGCAGTCTCCCAGCAACTAAGACTGTGCCTTGAGCAGTCTTGGAAG
Organism: Pinus tabuliformis; assembly: GCA_031772625.1. Taxonomy (NCBI): domain Eukaryota; kingdom Viridiplantae; phylum Streptophyta; class Pinopsida; order Pinales; family Pinaceae; genus Pinus; species Pinus tabuliformis. The sequence continues at coordinate 330,285,481 of CM062820.1, forward strand.
TTAGTCTCCCGACCTCCCGGCCGAAATTGTGCAACCTTCATGATCATTCACACAGGTATGTTGCGAGTAAGTTCTCATGTTCATTTTGGTTTTTGACTCATAGATTGTTTTCTATGAGTGTTGCCATGTCTCTTGGTATTGCAGGTGTTCATCTGCCTCTCAGCAGTACATGTACAATGGTTTCCAGGAGAGCATAGATGAGGACACCATTCAGAGCATGCTTGGGGCTGCAGTCGATCAAGTGTCTATGATCTTGCTACTCACGAAGACATCAAGCTGTTCGTAGACAAGGACATCAAGCGCAACATCACAGTGAGTAGCATCATGAACAACAGCTGAAGAAAACATACCAAATGCAACAAATGCAAGAGAAGGGTTGTTGATAACACAAAGGCGGAACAAGGTTGCAAGCTCGAGCAGGTCCATTCATGATGGAAGCAAGTTTGGAGACTCCAGCTATGGAGTGACGACACGACATGAAGATCGCGTGAAGGTAGAAGATGTAAAAAAGGAGTTGCATGTGATGAAGCAGCAACTCAGGAAGAAGATGAAGCTGCACAGACAAACGAATGATTTGCAACAATATCAGGAACAACAGTGGGCGCAACGTGTGCTCACGGATGAAACTATGTCCGAACAAGTTAAAGATCCATCCCAGCAACTAACACAGAGCAGACATGGTGAGCAGTGTGGTTGATCACATGCAAGGGATTCAGCAACATGCATGTCATTATGCGCACACATGAAATCCAACCCATTCAACACAGTCACCAAGGCAAAGACAAGAAGCAAGTCCAATTGGAGCCGAACGGGTACTTCAGAAAGTTGATGCGCATGACCACCAACACACACTTGATGATCAGCATGAACACTATGCATCAGTGTGCTACCGATTCAGCCGCACCCGAGAAAACCTTATGCATGTTAGCAGATGAGTTGGATGAAGGGGTCGAACCAATGCACCGGTTGCAATGAAAGCAAGAGTTCGCTTCAGCAAGATGTCACCATGAGGTGCATGCACACCATCATGGATGACCAAGCTTGGCATCAACTCAACAACTTCACCATCACAAGCATGTGAAAGAGTTGTTCTCACCACAACGGACCGAGTGTCAGTGATGTCTTGCAAGGCTTTCTCAAGCCATGTTGTCTCACATGAGTACATGTGCATTGTAATGTTGAGTCATGTCAAGTGTAAGTCAAGTCTCAACAGTTGGATGTAACAGTCATAGAGTAGGTGAAGAGTCATGAGGGTAGTTGAACTTTCACAAAGGGGAATGTCAAGGGTCACCCCACCCTTTGCTATAAATAGTCCCTCATAACTCATTGTATAGGATTTTGGTTAGCCAAGCTTCTACTTAGACTATTTTGAAGAAGGATTGGACAGTATTGTAACACGCCTTGGCTTGTCTACTGCACGGAGCTAGTACATCTCTTTGGAGGAGTAGGTGGATGTGGCTATAACATTCCACTGTTGGGGCTAGCAGGTTTACATGGATGTATTATATGATTGTGACTTACACTTCTTTATATAATAAGAGCCAACACAGTTTCATGCATATGTTGTTATTGTAGTTGGGCTTCTTCGGTTGCTTTAATGATGTGTGTTGTTTAACTTACGTACTTGTGTATGAACTGATTCACATGCAATTATATGAATCTTGGTGTTAATGTGTTTAATATGTTGTTAATGTTGTCACCGTTCGTGTCGACTGCTCTGCCGGACATGAGACAGACCTTTCACTTCAACCTTGCTATAAAAACCGTCACACTCGTCTCAGACTAATCTGTGGGTGTTGTACGTGTTATCTTACCTTGTATGATGTGATTACCGCATCTGAGTGGATTGCTCCGTCGGAAGCTGTACACGTCCTTTGTGTTGTGTGTTCCTAGCCGAGTTGGGACTGATCCCTTTCAACCTAGAACTAACCTTCACCTCCTTCCCTCTTCGAAGTGTTGGAACCTCTCATACACCTTCCTTGACTCATTGCATCAGTCACACCCTTGCTGCTGACAGAGTTATTCTACTTGCCTCTGTGCGACACTGTAGTCAAGGCATTACCTTACGACCCATTGTTGGGACTCCTACACCAAACGGTCTGAGGTCTAATTGGGACTTCTTACCGGGGAGATCCCCTTGACATGTTTCCAGGTCCAACACCATCAACAGAGTCACATATACAAATATAGATATTATATAGTATTACATATCTAGCATAGATCCATCTTAACCTTGGATCTATCAAGCGCCGAGAGGGATCAAATATCTCGAGGTGCAAATGTTTCCTAACGTTTTGCATTCAAAAAATAGGTTTTCACCTTGAGAGATTTGATCCCTCTCGATGCTCAATAGATCCGAGGTTAAGATGGATCTATGTCAGTTTCTAATTTAATGTAACTAGATATATGATGGTACATTAATTTTAAAGTGATTGGATTAATAGTGTGCATTGAATTCAATGTAAGCAAAAAAAAATATTGACAATGTGAATTGATTTTTTTGTTATAGTAATTCAATATATTAATATTGGAGAGCAAGAGAGATAATATATGATGTTTACTACAATAGCTTGAGTTAAAGATTTGAATGGTTTACAATTTCAACTGCCCTTTTCATAAAATCGATATGAAAATATGGCAAAACTAACATGGGTGACAATAAGAATAGTACAAGAAAATAGTTTGATATTGATCACAATGAAGACTATTTGTAATTGACTACATTCTTATTATTCACGTTTTTTATCGTTCAACACTATTACGTTGTCACTTTGCATCCAAAATTTTAATTTCATCTTTAAAGTTATTAAAAATATCTATCATCTAAATAAACTGAAGTAACTGAGGAAATTTAATATTAAAATGACAAGATTAATCTTAGACATATTTATCGTATTTAAAATTGTTAGAATAATTATATGTTCAACAATTTTATGTGAACGCACATGACTAGAACTAGCCTAGATCCATCTAACACTAGATTTATCATGCGTTGAGAGGGATCAAATCTTTCGAGGTGCAAACTTTTCCTCAAATTCTACATTCATATAAATCTTGAGGTTGTAAATTATTAAAAATATTTTCAAGATATTAAAAATTAAATGAAATAGATGTGTAGTATCAATCCTCCTACAAACTATTGACAATATTGTCTCCATTCTTCATCACCAACTAATTACTAACATACAATTACATATGCATATAGAAATATAACACAACAACTGTAACATTCAAAAAAATTACCTTCCAAATCCAAACACATAAACACACAAACCACTCAAAGCATTTAAACACAGATGTACAAGAAATTCAAGGCAAACAACATAGACTAAATTAAATAAGAGAATGACATGGTCATGTCAATAAAAACACAGAATGTAAATTTCAAAGTATGAAGTTTATCTCGAACATATACATAATAATGATAATTTAAAAATGTGACATTGTTGCCCTCAACTAGAACCAGCCTAGATCCATCTAACTCTAGATATACCATGCGCCAAGAGGTATCAAATCCCTCAAGGCGCAAACCTTTCCTCAAATTATACACTCCAAAAAGAAGGTTTGCACCTCAAGGGATTTGATCCCTCTCTGTGCATGATAGATCTAGAGATAGATGGATCAAGGTTGGTTTTAAACCATAGACCAACTCCTTGATCAATAATGTATTAAAGGTGGATTAAAATCATGACCAACTTCTTCCCTTTTTTATGGTTGCATTTTTACTCTTTTATTTATGTTTCTCTTTTGGCTTTTAAATAAATTACATGTGAGCAAAATAATGTTTAAATATGGCTAAAATGATCACTTAAGCATGCCCTCATTCAATAAATGCAATTGGACATTAACATAATGGCTCATCACTGCAATTTTTGAACATCTCAACCCTGGTTATCGATACTAACTCCATCCAATTCTATGGTTTTGGGATTAAAAAATAAAATAAAATGATTTATTGTTAAAGACATCAGCCTAATATGAATTTAAAAAAACATGGAGAAACTCAAGGGATGCTTTCAACATTCATAAATGGCATCCCTAATAAACCCATGAGTGTAAACTAGTGCACCTAATGTAAAGGGGATTCAAATCAACTAATTGTTTACATGAAATTAGCCAAAATACCTAGTGACATTAGCGATGTTTATCTCTTAAAGCTACCATCGTAACATTGGCACATTATTATTAGACATCTAATTCATTAGGGTTATGATAGGGAATATGAAACATTATCGAGAGACTTCCAAAAGACCTTTTGAAAGATGAATTCAAGGGTCAATAACATTGTATTTACATGTGTATCATTCAAATAAAAACAATAACTCATGTTTATATTTCATTTTGATGTAGTCTAACAATTATGATCCTTGAAGTAAAGACTCATCGCCAAAAGAATTGTCCTAGTAATTCAAAGGTGATGTGATATTGCATAGACCTACCCCTTGTCATCAAAACTTTATAATCTCTAAGGTAAGGACTCATCATTAAAAGAACAAGCCTAACATTGTAGGAAGTGCTTGCAATAAATCAAGTTGAATAGTAGATCTCAAAACGTTAAGTTGACATTGACATGGGTTCATAATCACCCCTAAGTAAAGTATCCATAATCTTGAATCCAAATTCAAATAGCCAAAGAGTAAATCTATATGGCAAAATTGTTATGAAGTTCCACATGATATATGACGTAAGAATGTTAGGAATGGTAAAGTGGCCCAACAATGTTTAAGTATTTGAATGCAAGAATCAAAGTTCAAGAAGTATGGACAAGTAAGAATGAGTTTGCAATAGGATATAAGAAGTAACACATCTAAACCCACCTACCAACACATGGACTTGAATATGAAAACTGGTGAAATCCTGAAAAATCAAAAGAGGATGGCTTTACCAATCTATGTATAAACCTAAGCCCACAACGCAATAAGACATAAGAAAAGGTGCCCCATATACTATATATAGATAAATTTGTAATCCATTCCAATGACAATGGATGATCTTTAATATATTGTGTTTGGAATTGAGTTGAAAGGTTTGAGATGCACATATTCTACTATAAAGATGCAAAAGGTATGGGGTTTTGGTGTCATTTGTAATGTATACTCCTTGCAATTGAATTTTTTGAGATGCACCTATTCTGTTATATCTTAATCATTTTATTTTATTTTTGCAAAAATTGTACATGCAATACCATAGTGTAACTACAAGCAACAATCTCATCACACTAATAGACATTAAAACAACTAATTAAACATAAAAATATACTCATAACCAAAATTCCAAATATCAAATAAATTTTTTAAGTTTTCTTAATATATTACATATTTACAAATGGTCAATTCTTAATCCACTTTTCCTCTAACCCTATACCACCAACTCTCCTTTGCTTTGCTCCCTCTTACTGTCTACTTTAACTATTTAATCATTTGCCTCTCTACATTATGAGTACTCAAACTCCATTATTGCTCCTCCATCACACATTATAATATAGTGTTGCAAGACAGGAAACATGGCTCTGCTCATATACTAAATGTAGGCAATCTGATTATCATTGCCAACTCCTTGGTTGAGCAAAACTCCTTGGTTGAGCAACAATGTTTGATTGGAAGGGAATAGCCAACATATTTTGACATTGGTGGGGATTAATGTCCATGAAATGATGAAAAATGGTTGGCTATTAAGGAATATAAAGTTTTAATGATATGGCAAAATTTTCTTGAAAAGTTGCTCTTGTTCAAGCAAGCCAATTAAACATATAGAACATTAAAATATTGCTACTGGTTAATGATTCACATTTTTCAAAAAGATTGTCACTTGTTCATGACCCACCCACTGAAAAACCTGCAAACATCATCATGGTCATCATTAGTACTAGTGCTGATAGATATGGGAGGTTTGGTTGGCACGTGTACTATTGAGAAGTACAATCAATGTTTGGTTGGCACGTGGCACTTGTTTATTTTATTTGGTAAGTTAATGTTCCTTTCCATCCATCGCTATCCCAGTTGGCACGTGTACTATTGAGAAGTACACGTGTACTATGGTCGGTTGTTTTATTTTATTTGGTAAGTTAAAAATCAAGAACACTATAAGTACAAAGTGAAATCACGGACACAATAAACATAAATAGAACTTCAGGTTACCGGAAAAGTTAAAGAACAATTCAATAAAACAAAAAGAGAAAATCAAGTCTGCAGAAAAGTTAGAAAAGTGTGTCATCCTTTTTGCTTCTGTTTGCTTGACACAGAAAATGTTTTAAAAATTAAAAAGTGAAAATAAATAAATAAAATTTAAAGTTAAATTATAATTTAATAAATAATCAACCAATTTTAAATTAATATCAACATAAAAGTTTTAAAAATTATAAGGCATTGGTATGATATATTTATATATATAAAATAAATGTACAAAAGTTTTTAAAAATGCATGTTGTTATTTAATTTTTATTATAAAAAAGTTTCATTAAAATAATATATAGATAAAAAGAAAAGGAAAGGTTTTTTAATTTATATAAAATGGTTTTTTAACTTAATTCAAAAAGTTTAGTTTATGAGGTTTTCAATGTATTAGATAGGGATATTTGGATTTTGGATTTTTTTGAAAAAAGAGTTAAGAATAAGTTTATATGAGTAAGTTACTAAGGATACAATGTTTGAAAAAGTATTATTTGAAATATATATATATATATATATATATATATATATATATATTTTATGAAAAATCTTCATAAAAGTAATTAATATAATACTTTTTAACAATTAATAAAAATTAAATAAATTTTAATATTTTTTAAATGCTATAATATAAAAGAGTTTTATGAAGTGTACACACTGGTTTAAAGACAATAAAAGTCCAATACTAAAGGCTATAATTACAAATGCATCATACTAATTAGAAAAACACTAAAGGTCATAATCACAAATGCATCATACTAATTAGAAAAAAAACAATATGTTTATGGAAAATATTATGTTGTAATTGGAATCAACCGTTGATATAAATCGTCTTGTCATTACAATGTTTATTTTCCTTTCTTCATTTTTTTGAAGTAAGATTTAATTAAATTACTCAGAATTTACATAGAGTATATGTATGTAGAATTGTCACTGAACCTTATTTGGATTAAATATGTTCAAGAAACAAAAAATCTATCTAACCGTAAATTAGCACTAAGCTAAGTTTGGTGAAGAACATCTACCCATAGATGGGAAACCAGATGGTCTCCCTGAGTGTCTTGAAACCGTATTTTAACCACAACAAAAAGAGTTAACATGCAAATTAACTTTTGTGCATGTTGAGAATTAACTAAAGGGATCTTCCTGGCTTCCATTCAGCCATGATGGTCTTTCCCACTCCAATAGCATTCCTCTTAAGCTAGTGTCTACATCCTATTGTGGTATCTCTTCTTTTTTCTTGTCATTTGTTGCTACCCTTATGTTAGTGGCCTGTTTCTTCCCATCACTGCCTAGTCTCTCAATCCATGACCTAAGGGAGATAACCCGTCCTTTATAACAAAACCTTAGGTCTCTTAGTTTCAACCCAAGAAAGGGAACTCGAGATCAATCTCCTAGACAAATCCATAGGTCTCTTGGTAACTACTTAAGGGAGAGATCACAAAATCAATGTCCTTAACTAAACTGGTCTCCAGGTAAAAACATAAGGGAACACTCCAGGCCTCAGAATCAAACTTCCCAACCAGACTCATTGGCCTCCTGGTCAACTAACCTAAGGGAGTGATAATCTTCCCAGACGTAATCAAGGTTTCTTAGGCAACGCCTAAGGAAGATTTTCATGATGCTATCAATCAATGTTCCCTCTCCAAGAGCGGCTGAGAATTAACTAAAGGGATCATCCTGGATTTCCTTTAGCCATGATGGTCTTTCCCACTCCACTAGCATTCCTTTGAATCTAGTGTCTGCATCCTATTGTGGTATCTCCTCTTTTTCTTGTCATTTGTTGCTACCCTATTGTTAGTGGCCTACTTCTTCACATCACTGCCTAGTAGTCCTACTTTTCATGGGTCTTCTCCTCCCTTCTTATAATATTCAACTTCTCAGAACTATGCGGTTTTGCACCTTGAGATACCAAGTTTGGACTACTTGAAGAAGAGGAGTCCAAGCTATCCGAGGAATTAGAAGGCACAAGAGGTCGGAGTGGTAGTGGGAATTGAATTCCTAGAGCAACAACCAAAACACACAATGCAAGCAGCCTATATAAGATGAAAGTCTAAATCAATGATTTGACTCTCCACCACCCTTATAACATCTTCATGGTATCTCAAGTGTTGTCCAATCAAGTTCCTCAGTGCCCAATGACCATCACCTATGTCTCCTAACTCTTCTACTTCCATCTCAACGATCATTCTTTTGATAGCAGAAGGTCCTCATAAAATTGTTCTACTCCTGGACCATGCCATGGTGGGAGAGGTTGATGGCCTCTTCTTCCTCCCCCTCACCTAATATAACCACACTCACGGACCATGGCTTCTAGATGTGAGTTCCCTCTTCCATCTTTGTTAAACTTTGCTCCTCTCTCAATGCTACAAATGACAGGTTGAATGACCCCCTGCGGAGTTAACCTTGGTTTCTCTACCTAATGTTGCATTGAATGCAAATTCCCTATCATCCATCCACCCCACCTGATACAGAGAATGTGGCAAATCGTGATGGTAGGTGGAATGCACCACCATCGTCCCTCTGTAAATTCTCTAGAGTGGCATGTCATGGAGACCATAATTAAATGTGGTCTCCAGTTGTACACCTTGTTACATGCCATTTTGTCACATCTAGTCAATAGGCCTGAAAAATGGATCAATCAATATCCATGAACACTTTGTCATCATCCCTTCACAAAGCCCTAAGCATGACCTCTCCAAAAAATTGGATTTTCTGGGACAATTTGCTCAAAAAAATGTTTTTATCCCCAACGCACCTTGCTTCCTTAGTCACATGCGTTCAATGCATGTTGCATACTTGTCCACCTATGCTGATTAGAACATGTTGCTCCTTTCTACAAGTGCACTAATTCTAGACATTCGGGAAAACTAAAAATGTTTCTGAAGCTTCCTCTTTGAGAAGCTTCCAAGGTTGTTTTAACTATTTACCATGGATAATGAGCTTGAATCCTATATGATCCTATCTTGGAGACTTCACCTCTTATCCCTTGAGCTTATTCTCCCATCATATGTGGATCTCAAGCCCGTAATGGTAAATCCTAAACTACCACTCTTCTTCTATAAATGTACTGCCATCCATAGCATCAGGGTTTCCTTTTGGAGATTGATAGTGCCTTTATGCTACTGTCGTGAACCTAAAGGAGTCATCATATTCATGCATTAGGGTTGATATTGAGGCGTGCTTTGTGATAAGGAAGGAAAAATCAAATTGGGGAGACATCTACAAAGTCAGATACTATTTATGGTTGTGAACTCTCTCCTATTTCTATTAATACAAAGAGTATATTATTTTCCTATATTTGTTGTGTTATGTTTGCACTCATGTATTTCAAGTCCATCCTGATTCATTGAATAGAGATGTTAGATTATGCTACGTGGATGTTGTGAATCCTTTGCTTTTTTTAGTCAAATGTGCAGGTTCTAATTATAGCACGTGGAGCTAGAATTGGAGCTTACAAGCGAGGAGGAAAGAAGAGCTTGCTATAGATTCCAAGTAGGCTTCTTTCCCATACTCTAATTTCTCTAAGGAAAACTTCATGTATTTTGCCTTATATTGTTCTATATCAGACCACTAGATCTAGGGAATTCACCTTTGTCCACAATAGTGAAATTCCATATAACAAATTGGTGACTCCAATGGGAAATGATTCTTCCCTTAGTTGTTTCCTTGACCTTAGAACCCTTTTCACCTATTCAAGTGACCTTGATTGATTCAATTAGACATTGATTGACCTATGGAAAACAATTTCCTTGAGATTTCTTTGGTTTTTTGTGTCATGTTTTGGCCGAATCTACCTTAGCACACCCCTTGGTATGGAGGCAGAGCGCTCCAGCGCACTTTCTCCTTCTTTTTACCTGCACTTCAAAGCTCTAGTACCTATTCTACACCTGCACTGATTCCTATAAGATGCCAAAAATTGCATTTCCTTGCCTTGCTCTCTGATTTGATTTGGTCCATCATGTTTTCCTTATGTATTTGAGTGTATTCTTGTCTCTGAAAGCCTTCATTATGTTTTCTTTTGGATTTGGTACCCTTTGATAAGAATTTCTTTGGAATTTTCTTTGTTCTTATCAATTAGGTCTTTTGCAAAAAATTTGCTTGATCATTGATTGTTTGAACAAATCCATATTATAGTGGTAATTCTGTGTGATTTCTCTTATTAGTGATCTAGTTTTATCTCAGTTGTCATTGCATTTGAAGATTAAGAGGAAAGAAAATAAAACTGATCATTTTGCATACTTTGAATTGCATTTAGGGTTTTGTGTGAAATTTGGAAATTGGAACAGTTTCATTTGAATATTTTGATTATAAAGTTTTATGTGTTGCACTATATGCTTGATGCCTTTGAATCTCTTCCTTCACATAGATAGATTTTCATTGAAAAGAAAATATTTCTTATTATCATGCTAGATTTCATTTTAGGGTATTTAGGTGAAACTCGTGGTGAGCCTTCAAAACTAAAACTTAATTCAAGATAAACTTTAAAATTGATTGAATCAATCTTCAAGAGCATTTGGAACATTAACACAAACATATAAAGGTCTAGGCTAGATACGTGTTTCAATGTCTTTAAGCGTAGGAGTTGTCATTTTTTTCCAGTGTTGCATCCTGGGGGTGATATCCCATTTCACATACATAAGTGTAATAGATCGTTCTCCATATACCTTCGGGTATATCCGATGGCACTCCACACATGATAAGTATATGGGAACACTCATTGAACGGTTACACATTAGACAACACTAATATAGATTGCGGTTTCACATTCCTATGGGTATATTTTGTAAGTCCCCACTAGGTTGTTATCCCGCCATAGGTAACCAAGTCAACCACCTTATACACTGTGATACACCGAACACAACATTCGAGGAGATTTCCTGCCAGTACGTAAATCCTTGGTTCACCAAGGTGGTATATTGCAGTTCATAGTGACTTGGTAAACCCTTTTGCCTAGTTACCCCTTTGTTTAATTTGTGTTGTTAATTTATAAAATTAATTAACCGCAAAACAACATCCTCATTGTGGAATAAATCCTTAGTACATTTTGTGTTGAGACTAATGGAAATAGTTCCTGAGTCCACCAGTCAAGGAAACCCCTTTGACGGGAATCCTCGTCATTTTCCTTGTTTTGGAAATACTAGTGTTCCTTATATGGAAATGTTGTCCCTTCATGGATTTACCATTGGTTTACCTATTTGGTTATTTTCGATCTCCTTGGTTCCAAATGTCCAAAAATGATTCTCAATAAAGTAGTCCTCTACCTAAACAACATCAACCTCAGGTTGATCCTAAAGTTGAATCTTTACCTTCTTCACCTATTATTTCTTCATCCCTTTCTTCCTCCTCCCCTGGTGAAAGTCTTGATTCTAGTAACCAGAAAGCTAAGAAGAAGAAGAAAATGATGAAGAAGAAGAATCCAAATAAGCAGGGGGAAACTAAGAAACCATTGCTGTCAATGCAACTAGTATGGAGAAACCTTCCAATCAACCTTGTAAAGTTGAATTCCATTGCAAGTTATGTAAGGGTGACCACCTTCTTAAAAATTGTCCTGGTATTCCCAAGATATTAGAAGTGTGGTCCACAGGCTCACATCAGCCTCTAGAGATCATACTAGTGATCAACCATCATCTAGTGATAGTAAGGTCCATGGGAAAAAGGGTAAATTTAAGTTTCCATGTAGGTTCTGTGAAGGTTAAAATCCCATTCACACTTTTCCTTGTATGGATGAAGCCTCAAAAGTGTTGGAAAACCTTACATCTTCTCAGCCTCTATTTCCGACTAATTGGCAGAATCTTTCTCCCAATACTCCACTAATTTATGAAGTGATTGATCAGAATCCGTCTCCACTCAATCCCACTCTCTCTGAACGTGAATCCCATGAGTCTTTTCTTGACCAAGCATTGGTTGAGAAAGTGGCTGACTCGAATCCACCTACATTTAATAATACCTTTCTTGTAGAGAGTGAACTTCATACCGCTTAGGTTCTTCTCGTTTCATCATATTCCAATGAACTGGAGGGAAATCCTCCTATCCCAACGACACATGGGGACAATCCTCTCATTCCCATAGCACAGGGAGGCGATCCTCCCATTCCCATAGTACAGGGGATTAGTTCTCCCATTCCCATAACATTGGGAAGCAATTCTCCTATTCCCATTTCTATAATCAGTCTCCAAGTGGGAGATTGTTAGGTGTGGAGCCTGATTATATTCTATATTCAAAGGTATCGTCGCATTGGAACCTGGTCCGTAATGGGGCAGCAACGCTGCCCGTAAAACATACGCTGCAGGGGGATCGGGGGCAACGCCCCCGAAGCTAAAAATAGATGTAAAATTGCCTTGTAAAATGTTGTAATTTTGTAGTCAATCTGGGCTGTTCATTAGGCGGAGATGTGACGGTAGATGTTATGTTTAATTTAGGGTTTTTTTTCCTAGAAGGCACCCCCTCACTATATATGAGGGAATTGTATTGCGTCTATGTAGATCTGTATTCTGAGTGAGGAAGAGAGAGGAGATTGAGAGTGAAGAGGGAATTACAACAGATCTGTTGTATCTTGTATCTCTTCAGTTTGCTGGATAATATAAAAGGAAGGACTGGCTATTTCTTTGTGGACATAGCCCAAACTAAGTGAACCACCTATATCTGTGTCTCTCTTGTTTTATGCGTTTTCTGTGTTTATATTTCTGCAATATTTTATGTGTTCCATTGCTCTGTAATATATAATTTTCTAACAACTGGTATGAAAGCCAAAGGTCTATTTGGCTGATAAACTTGCAGGAGAAAAGGGTTCCTGGTTCGAGTGGGAGTAATGGCAGAAGATGGTAGGTTTAGGGTCGAAATATTTAATGGTCAAAACTACCAGATGTGGAAGATGTAGATGGAAGATTATTTGTACCAGAGAGATCTGTACCAACCATTGAGTGGAAAGGCAAAGAAATCGACGAGTATGACAGACACAGAATGGAATGTTCTTGACAGAAAGGCACTTGGAACAATACGGTTGTGCCTAGCGGCTTCGGTAGTGTTTAATATTTCAAGGAAACGAAAACAGAGGGTAATAAGGTATTTCTTATGAAGCGTTTATTTAATATGAATATGTCAGAAGATGGATCCGTTGTTGATAATTTAAATGAATTTAATATAGTTACCAGTCAGTTAAGTTCTGTAGGGGTAATTTTTGATGATGAAGTTAGGGCTCTGTTATTTCTGTGCTCATTGCTAGAAAGTTGGAATGGTTTAGTTATGGCCATTAGTAACTCTGTCTTTGGATCTAGTACTTTAAAGCTTGATGATGTTGTCGGTGTAATCCTCAGCGAGGAAATGCGACAGAAAAGCTCCGGTGAGACATCAGGTAATGCTTTGACTGCAGAGACTAGGGGAAGAAAAATGGAAAGAGGAAAGAGACCTAGATATCACAGTAAGTTAAGAAAAGGCAGATCCAAGTCCAGATTAAGGATAGTGTCCTAGAAATGTGGGAAGAAAGGACACCTGAAGAAAGACTGCAAGTCTCGGAAGGGAAAAGAAGGAGATGCGCAACAAGAAAATAATCATGAAATGAATGTAATAGGTGATTTGTTGCAAGTTGCTTTGATTCTTTCATTAGAAACTATTATTGATGACTGGGTGGTAGATTCAAGGGCCTCATTCCATGCCACACCTGATAGGAAACATTTTCATGATTATGTTCAAGGAGATTTTGGACAGGTTCGATTGGGTGATGATAAACAGTGTAAAATCATTGGAATGGGTACAACTTTCATAAAATAGCAGAATGGAAATCAATGGCTATTGAGGGAGGTAAGGCATGTTCCAGATCTGAAGAAAAATATTATTTCAACAGGGCAGTTGGTAGGTGAAGGTTGTGTAACTACTTTCATAGATAAAATCTGGAAGGTCACTAAAGGAGCCTTGGTAATAGAAAAAGGAGAAAAGGTTGGTACATTGTATTTATGCAATGGTATTTCTAATTATGTTAATGCTTTAACCTCTATAGGAGCAGATACGGCATTGTGGCATCATAGGCTTGGGCACATGAGTGAGAAGGGGATGCAGATCCTTCACTCAAGAAATTTGTTGCCAGGTTTGAAGCATGTTGATTTGGAATTCTGTGAAAATTGTGTTTATGGAAAACAGAAGAGAGTCAGATTTCTCAAAGTTGGGAAAGAAAAGAAGAGCGAAAAATTAGAGCTTGTGCATACAGATGTATGGGGACCTGCTCAGGTATCATCTCTCGGTGGCTCTCGTTATTATGTTACTTTTATTGATGATGGAACCAGAAAAACCTGGATTTATTGTATTCAAAATAAATATGATGTATTTGATACTTTCAAGAAATGGAAATCTTTGGTTGAAAATGAGACAGGAAAAAGGTTGAAGTGTCTCAGATAAGACAATGGAGGTGAATATTGCAGCAAAGAGTTTGATAGGTACTATTTAGAAAATGGAATTCGCAAAGAGAAGGCAGTTCCAGGAACACCACAAAAAAATGGTGTGTTAGAAAGGATGAATGGGACAATCATGGAGCATGCAAGGTGCATGAGGTTGCATGCAGGATTTCCTTTACAATTTTGGGAAGATGTTGTAGATACTGCTGTTTATCTAATAAACAGAGGGCCTTCAAGTTCCTTGGATGATGGTATTCCAAAGGAGGCATGGACAGGTAAAAAGGTAAACTACTCTTTTTTAAAGACTTTTGTTTGTGAAGCCTTTGTCCACATTAATAAAGAAAATAAAACAAAGATTGAGGCAAAATCAAAGAAATGTACCTTTATTGGATATGGTGTTAATGATTTTGGTTATCACTTTTATGATTATGAAAAACAAAAAATCATTAGGAGCAGAGTTGTCATATTCAATGAAAAGGTTTTGTATAAGGATCAACTGCAGGAAAAGAAACATGAAAAAGAAAATAGAGAATACACAATGCTTGAATAGATCACAGAAAAAGTGATGGTTGCTATAGGATTAAATGCACAGTGTATAGAGAATGAAGGAACCCTCAAGGGTCTTCCCGGGACCCTTGGCAGACTGTAAGATTATCTGTAGCTATCACAAAGCTACATGCATTTCCATATTCAATAACTAACTATCAAAGAAAAACAGAGTCATTACCTCGAGTCTCCGTGTAGATTTTTCTTGGAGAGCACAATGCAGCTAGGTGGAAGTCCCTTCAGTTGGCTCCAGATCAAGTCCTACACATAGAAGAGACAAGCGTACTCACAACATAAAACCTTAACAATTAATGCATGAATATACAAAAGACATCTAGTTTCACATAACTAAGCTACTCACAATAAAAGGCATTGAATAAATATATAAATGAATTATAGTACCAACACCACAGAGTAGACAGTACAACTGCAGTTCTATATTAATTTCGAAAGAGTGATTACAACCATTGGTTGCATCAACCTTCCCTTACCCCTCCAGCTCCTCTCTCTCTCTCCCTTCTTACCAACTTCTTATGCTTAGGTCTGAGACTCTGCTCGACAATCAACTAAGCTATCCTTTCAAATGATCTGACCCCTATCACAATAGCCCTAGCTCTGCTTATGTAGCATGCGAATTAGGGTTGCCAAGTTTTTCCATGAGTTTCCTTCGGTAAAAGCAATGATGTTGCCATTCTTTTGAGCTCTTTCCCGTTTGCCTTCTTCATTAGGATTAGAAATCCCCCAAATAGGTCAAACTTTGATGTTTCCTTGTTTTTTCTGAGTTGATTTAGGAGAGAATATAGGGATATTTCTTAGTCAATTCTCTCCTTTGACCCTTAGATCCTCATTAGGGTTCACTAACGCTGTCCCCGAGGTAACAAGTAGAGTTATTTGGGTCACTAACGCTCCCTTAGGCTTGTAGAGAAGCTTTATAAAGTAGGTTGTTAGTTTATAGGTAGTGTTAGCTTGGAAACAAGGCTTGTGAACTTGGTCATTGCTTCAGTAATCATGTCTTTCCTCTTTGAGCTGATGAGGAGGTCATTTTACTATATAACAATGGTGCCTGAAAATCATAATGATCAACAGCCAGAACAACAACCACAACATCAACAAGAACCTCAAACACCTGAAAGTGGTGTTTGAAGATCTACCAAGATAAGTAGACCCCCTGAACGATACTCTCCTTCATTATATTATGTACTATTGATTGATTCTGGTGAACCAGAATGTTATGAAGAAGCAGTACAGGTAGAAACTAGGAATAAGTGGGAGAAAGCCATGAAAGAAGAGATGGACTCCTTAGCACATAACCAGACTTGGGACTTAATCAGGTTGCCTACAGGTAAAACAACATTGCAAAATAAATCAGTTTACAAGTTGAAGGAAGAAGAAGGAGGTAGAAAAAGGTATAAAGCTAGACTTGTGGTGAAAGGGTTTGCACAAAAAAAGGGTATAGACTTTGATGAGATATTTTTTCCTGTTGTTAAAATGACTTCAATCAGAACTATTTTAAGTCTAGTAACAACTGAAGATTTGCATCTTGAGCAGTTAGATGTAAAGACAACCTTTCTCCATGGGGATTTGGAGGAAGAGATATATATGCAGCAGCCACAAGGATATAAGGTAAAAGGGAAGGAGAAATTAGTTTCCAGGTTGAAGAAGAGCTTGTATGGCTTGAAACAGGTTCCAAGGTAGTGGTATCTAAAATTTGACAGGTTTATGTCTAAACAAGGTTATACTAGATGTCAATCTGATCATTGTGTTTATCTCAAAAGGAAAAATGATGGCATCTATATTATATTGTTATTGTATGTAGATGACATGCTTTTTGCAGGTTCTAACATGTAGGAAATAAATGTGCTCAAAAGAAATATGGCGAACTCATTTGCAATGAAGGATTTGGGTGCTGCAAAACAAATCCTTGGTATGAGAATAACTAGAGACAAGAAGAATCGCAAATTAACATTGTCTCAAAGTGAGTACATAGAAAAGGTGTTTGAAAAGGTTTAATATGCAGAATGCAAAACCAGTTAGTATACCTTTGGCTAGCCATTTCAAATTAAGTAAGGAGGAGTGTCCCAAGACTCAGGAAGAAATGGATCGTATGTCTAAAGTTCCATATGCATTAGCAGTTGGAAGCTTAATGTATGCAATGGTTTGCAAAAGGCCTGATATTGCACATGCAGTGGGAGTTGTAAGTAGGTATATGAACAATCCATGAAAAGAAAATTGGATGGCGGTGAAGTGGATTCTCAGGTATTTGAGAGGTACCACAAATCAAGAATTGTGCTTTGGTGGTTCAAACATTGCTCTACAGGGATATGTTGATGCAGATATGGCAGGTGATAGAGATAACAAGAGGAGCACCACAGGGTATGTGTTTACTATAGGTGGAACAATTGTTAGTTGGGTCTCAAAGCTGCAAAGTGTTGTTGCACTCTCAACAACGGAACCAGAGTATGTTGCTGCTACAGAGGCTAGTAAAGAAATGATTTGGTTACAAAGGTTTCTGGATGAAATGGGTAAGAAGCAGGAGTTGGACAGGTTATACAATGAAAGCCAGAGTGCCATACATCTTGCAAAGAACTCTGCATTTCATTCCAAGACTAAACATATACAACTCAAGTACCATTTCATACGGTCATCATTGGAAGATGGACAGTTGAAGATGGAAAAGATACACACTAGCCAGAATCCTGTAGATATGTTATTAAAAGTTGTAACTAGGGAGAAACTGAGAGTCTTCTCAGTTTCAATTGGTCTTCAAGTATGAAGAAGAAGATGAGAAACAGCTAGGTCCAAAGTGGAGTCATTGTCCAGCAAATGAAGCAGCGGTGGAGTTGCTATAATCAATCTCCAAGTGAGAGACTGCTGGGTGTGGAGCCTGATTATCTTCTTTATTCAAACATATTGTCGCATTGGACCCCAGTTCATAATGGTGTGGCAACACTGCCCCTAAAATATACGTTGCAGGGGGGGTCTAGGGGGAGGCAGTTGTGACCTTTGGGAACCCCCCCGGCAGGGGGATCAAGGGCAGTGCCCTCGAAGCTAAAAATAGATGTAAAATTGCCTTATAAAATGTTGTAATTCCATAGTCAATCTGGGCCGTTCATTAGGCGTAGATCTGACGGTAGATGTTATGTTTAATTTAGGGTTTTTTGCCCTAGAAGGCACCTGCTCGCTATATATGAGGGAATTGTATTGCATCTATGTAGATCTATATTCTGAGTGAGGAAGAGAGAGGAGATTGAGAGCGAAGAGGGAATTACAACGGTTCTGTTGTATGTTGTATCTCTTCAGTTTGATGGATAATATAAAATGAAGGATTGGCTATTTCTCTGTGGACGTAGTCCAAACTGGGTGAACCACGTATATCTGTGTCTCTCTTGTTTTATGCGTTTTCTCTGTTTATATTTCTGTAACATTTTATGTGTTCCATTTCTCTGTAATATATAATTTTCTAACACCCATTAAACAAGGGGGTAGTTCTTTTGTTCTGACGAAACCCCCTCTAAGTAGTATGGTCACTTCCTTTAATTGGAGCCGACTAGCAGGATATCGTCTTCCTCCTTACCTGCTCTTCCATATCATAGTACAGGCTTATAATATGTCTGTACCTAAAAAAATCATAGACGAAGGTGCATATGTTAGTATTTTTTCCTCAACTACTTGGAAAGATTTAGGTTCTCCGCAACTTGTGTTTGTTACCCAGAATATGTTGGATTTTAATAGAAGAACTAGTCAACAATTAGGGATCCTTCCTTAGTTTCCAATTACTTTGGGAGAAAACATTGTCTATGTCAATGTGAAGGTATTCCAAGGCCCTGTGGATTTTAATTTACTCCTTGGGCATGACTATGTTTATGACATGGAAGCCCTTATCTCTTCACTCTTTCATGTGATGTGTTTCCTGCATGAAGGAAAAATCATGACCATTGACCAGATTTCATTCGTTGGTCCTAATTTGACTCCCAATCAACCAACATCCCTAAATGGTCCTTATATGCAAGTGGTATCTCCCCCACCATAGATTAATTATGTGGCAACCTGTTCCATGCACATGTCTACTGATGATCTAGTAGGTGATGTAGTGCTTCATGTACTAGGAGCATTGGCGCCTGATCTTTCCCGTAGATCTCTTGATATGTATCCCTTATAGAGCATTGTTCTTCCATATGATGAGAACTCCTTGGAATCCATGGTGTTGGATAGGTAAATCCCCTCTGCGGACAGAGGCGATCCCACTAGCCTAAAACAGAACTAGCCACAATCGATTCACGCTGCCACGCAAGTTCCTAGTTGTACGTTAAAGGTGAATTAAGAAGACCAACCTGGAATCCAACGCTGTAGTCGAGGCAGAGTTGGTATTCCCGCTCCCTCGCTCCGGCAGGTCACAATCCTTGCGATCCTTGCAAACGGACACCTGCACATGCAACGGAAGAAACAAAGACAAGCATAAAATCCACCAAAGCACAACTATATTTCAGTCAGAAAGGAAATAAATCAAACATCACTATAATAGACAATGAGATTGGAACCATAACAACAGTCGTTCATTAATAAATAATAGACAGGAAAAGTTACAACCAAGGTTCTGACGTTGAACCTCTCCTCTGGCTGGGCGAGCAACTATATGTGTCTTGCAATGTACCTCCTCTCCGGCAGCATAACCTCTCTATGCTTCACTATCACTCACGACAAGCATAATCACAACTAGCATTCCTCCAAGAATTAAAAACTAGCTTGTCTAATGCATGAGGACAGATATTTATAGATGGAGAAGGGAGAAAGATTCGATGAACCAGGACACCCATTGTGGATTGGCATTATCTCTGAAAAGCCACTGTGGATAGATATCAAGGATAGATGATGACTCTCGACCTCTATCAGATGGATTTTTCCCTCAAAAGACTTCGTGATCTGAAGGGAAAAAACAGATGGGCGTGCGTTTAGCAAAAATCATTACCAAACTGGGCTGGCGCGGGTGTTGTTCTGTGACAGAGCGCCAATGGTCGCGCCCTCTTTTGAGGATCTCAGTGATTGGCGCGGGTAAGATACTTGTGGACCTGCGCCAATGGAAAAAGAGTACTTTTCAGGGTTCAGGGAACATGAAGTACATACTCAGGGGAACATAATGCAAGTGTTTTTGGGTTATGTCACTGCTCACAGGTCCCGGAATGCGTCCTCCAATGTATGGAAACAGGGCGATAGGGACGGTGACCAATGGTGACAAATTACTGTGTAACAGATGCCCCCTAAAGCATGAAGTCCGAGAGGGAGAGAGAGGGGTGAAATGCTTTATAGGAACACACAAGAACACATATAGCTGCCGCCGAGGATCTGCATTGAGAGACACGACTGATAGTTCAATTACATGATGTACGTGGTATGGTCGCAGCCATCCATAAGAGAGTACATAAATAATCTAGATCCATAGTATGGACGCAGCCATCTGGTTAGGATCAATGAATTGACTCAGGTATGGTCGCAGCCATCCAGTGAATGAGTCATGTATCAAGAATCACGCCTGGATTACAACAGACACAATCCAGGGTCTTGCGCTCCATCTCGACCCGAACAAGAGTACAAGTTCAAGCATGCGAATATATGAGCTGAAGTCGAGCATGCATGAACATCGTCTAATTACCAGTCAATAGTGGAAACTGTTAACAGACGCGAGAGGTACCACCAATAATGACAATGGCCCTCAAGGTACTATAGGTACAACCTACGGCGTGCGAATTAATGAGCTGGCGTCGAACACCCGTAGAATCATTCGATCGGAGGCCAATGATGAAAACCTCACGTCGAACACGAAGAACCTGCCATTGAGGCATGCAGGCTCCAAGGCATCGGAAGGGAGTCTCTAGATCAGCTTCTTGGATAATGAGCTGAAGTCGACAGGAAGTGACCTTGATCGAAGGTGGGCCATAATGTTTCCCACATCATCGACACGAGACAAAAAGATAATGTTGTGAATCAAGATCATGTGAACTATTAGATGGAGGTTGTTTCTTTTCAGAGGTCAACTTCTCTTGAACATATCGGCGGCACGATAGTGGAATTGGCAGTATTTGACACCGATGGATCAAAGGTCATGATGACGAGGCAATGAGTAGATGAGAGGTCAAATAGGGTACCCAAGTCCATGGAAGCAAGTGAAAAATATGAGATGAGATATCCCCACCCTGGACACGAAAGCAGAGAAGTGCCATGTTCAAGAGCGACATACTGCCGACACGACGGTAACTATGGTTCCTTTTTTCCCCCGCCATTTTTGGCGAGTACCCCAATTATTTTTAACAAGCTTGATGGGGATAGCATATGCTTGTGGTACGTCATTTCGACAAAATCCGATGTCATCAGGTTTTAACGAGTCTGACAAAGGAAGAACTCGGCGTCTTTTCATGTTTAGAGAGTTTGAAAAGACAGCAGAAAAGGAAACTCCAAGGGTGTCCTTTTTCGTAAAGTTGTGTCTCTCGAGCCCGAAAAAGAATAAAATAATGCCCGAAAGAACCGCCCGACCATTACGATCGAGGAGTACTTTTCATAAATAGTGATTCCGACCTGAAAAAGTAAAAAAGCGGTTGAAATCACGTCGTTTCATGACCATTAACGAGTTTGAAACGACAAAACCCGGTAATCTTTTTATGTTTTAACGGTCGATAAAAAAGAACTTAAAACGACCGCCCCTTATTAACGTTTTACGAATCAAGAGGAGTAACTCGGCAATCTTTTCCTATTTTACGAGTCTGAAAAGAGCTTAAAGGAGACTCGTCCTAGAGGAACGAGTGGTATAAAGGGTAGCAACTGGTTCCGGCAATGGTGGAACTGCTCAAAACATGTAATGGTCAAGAAGCTGGCTAATAAAACCACTCATCGCTGCGGTTCCTCAAGAAAGGGTAAAAAACCAAGTGAAAGCATATGGTCGGCCAAAGAGATGGTGGCGATGGAATGAAACAACCAAGGCTCATCTAGCAGAATTTAGCAGATAAAAGGCAATCGCGGGATGTAAATCAGGTATGGGTTCATGTTTACACAAGCTTGAACCATGGAGAACTTTGCTTGGATTCGGTTTCATGTTTACACAAGCTTGAAACGAAAAAACTATGCTTGCTAAAGTTTGCATGCCCCCAGCATGATAATGTAAATCGAGGTACATGCCCCCCAAGCTTCATGGCATTCACGGAGTGGATGGAATGAAGGTTCACTTGGAAAGACTCGATTTTAAAAAGGAGGATGCATGCCCCCCGGGCTTCAGTCACGCGCCCGGGTCAGCTGCCGTCATCAAGATGACGGACTGGATGTTGAGGCATTTCCTATGGAAATAAGACCATTTAGGAATGGTAGATGACTCTATGTGAAGTGTGAACCGGGGAACGAAAGTTGGTCTACGACCTTGATCGTTCTTCCTTCGTGCGGAAAACACATCACTCTGAAGAGTGAGGACACAATTGCGCGTATGCGATAAATATAGTCTCGCCCAAGGAGTAAATTGTAATCTAACGGACCTTGGACTACCATGATGCCCATTTGAACGGTCTTCCCTTCTAATGTGATAGGTACATTGGGAAGAATTCCTAAAGGTCGAATAGTTTCTCGATGAAAACCTGTAAGGTTTCTCATCTCAGGCAGAAGCAGTGGCGAACCAAGTGCTTCCCAAGCTGTTGAAGAAAGGATGCTCACAGGAGATCCCTCATCAATAATGGTACCGGCCATAACCATTCGGTAGACTTGAACTATAATTCGAAATGGTATGGAAGCTGGTAACCGGGGATTGCCTAGTTGATCCCAATTGAAGGAAACAACTAGGTTTCTTGGAGGTGGGACCGGATAAATGGCCGGATATGACTCTGATGAACTTCCTTCCTGCTGCGAAGGAATGAGAGGGATGCTCACTTGATCATAAGAGTCTGTGTTTATGAATAGAGTTTGGACGGTGTGGTCTTCATTCTTTACAGTGATAATATCATCTGAGGATGGAACTTCTGAAGGCAAAACCGGGTCACTTGTCATCTGGACCTTTTGAAAGACCGGGTCAACTGTCATCTGGACCTTTGGACTTTCGTCTGGTTTGGATTCAGAAGGTTCATCCTTGATGATAAACACTCCCGGAACAAAGTGGTGCATAGATGATGAACGTAAATCAACACTCTTTCTGACCAGGGACTGGTCTGGAACAGGCTGAGCACAGCCAGGTTCGGGAAGAGAAGACTGGACAAGAGAAGGCTGGACAAAAGAGGAAGGCAAAGAATCCGAAGGAGTCTCATCTACAAACCCTGAGGATAGATCGAAGGAATCAGAAAAGGGAGCCGTTGCAGCAATAATCTCAACGTAGTTGAGTTCAGCAGGACTCAACGGCATTTTGTCGCCCCAAGAATCTGCTTGGTCAATGGGAGGGATGATCCACGGATCAGAACAAGTAGTGATCATATTAACAGAGGCGACGTTAGGAGGTGGGAGCGGAAAAACACCCATAAGGGAAGTATCTTTAAAAATTCCGGCCCCCAAACTCTCGGATAATTTCGGAGTATGCTCCACAAAAGGGATGTTACCTTCAGAAGAAGAAGCGAAAAAAGATAGCTGGTCCACGGTAACAATCTTCCCTTGATGAGGGAAACGGATGATACGAAACAGTGATGAAGCAACAGCTTTCATCGCGTAGATCCAGCTACGCCCGAGAAGGAGGTTGTAGGTAAGAGTGGCATCAACGACTTCAACCTCCATCTCGACCGTCTTCCCTTCTAAAGTAATGGGCAAACGTTGGAGTATCAAAGGCTTCCAAGGTTGTGGGAGACTGACTCAGGGTAGGAGACCCAATAGCTTTCCAACAGGCGACAAACATGATGCAAGTTGAAGCACCTTCATCGATGACCGTACGGTGAATTGTTTTGGAATCAATGATAACCTGTATAAGGAAAGCGATTTGAGGAGGCAGTTTCTGCGTATGGCGTTCCAAGTCAAAAGTAATCAGATCCGAATCTGCCGGGTCTATGCTACCAATAGCAGATAGCAAGGACTTCCTCTGAGAAGGGCAGCTCTGGAGAACTTCTAAAGCAGACATAGCAGACGGAGTCTGCGCTAAGTCCTCAACGATATTGTAGTGCTGAGCAGCACGAGAATTAGGGTTGTAAGAATATTTCCAGAGTACTCCTTTTGGAGGGGGTCGAAGAGGCGTCTCAGTTGTAGGTCTCTCAATATGGAGGGGACCCGAACTGAACGGAGGAGCACTAGAGGGTATCTCAGGCTCCTTCCCGGTAGATGGCGGATAATCTTTTGTTCGAGTACTGATATTGATGGGTATCGTTCCAACCATAAATACTTGAGAACCAAAGGAAGAGGGAGGCTGAGAGGGGTCAGCCACCATTTGAGTTTTTTGAGTTTGCTATGAGGGAAAGGGTTCTTTAAGCACCGCAGGAGTCCCGGGAGCGCCTTTCAACAAACGACTAACTTCGGACCGCCTAGGGCAGTCCTTTGTATAGTGATCCTCATCACAGATAAGACACGGATACTTGGGTTTGCATTTGGCACCCTCCTCGGGCGGAGGGTTAGGGGCTTCCTGCTTGGGTTGATCTGGCTTATTCTTCGGTTTCCCTTTCTTCTTTGCTTTCGAGGCTTTGTCTGCCGTGGTGGATTGGACGGCATTGACCTCGGAAGTAACATTTGAAGTAGGTATTACCTGGGAGGTGGGTTCATTCGAAACAGATGGTTTTTGTTTCCCAGGGTTCGCAGAATTTTTCTTTGAGGATGAACTAACAGTACCAATAATACCGTCAACAGTTGGTGTTGGCGGGGCTTTGGATGTTCCTGGTCTAGGGGCATCCGGTAAATAATCATACAAGGTACCTGACTGAGAATAAACCAAGTCAAGGTATTGAGCTCGCGCGATAGCTTGCTCTTTAGTGACACACGCTCCCATAGCGATATCCCGAGCTATTGGAGGCACGAACGAAGTCGTAAACCAATCAGTAAGTAGCTGGTCGGGAATCCAAAATTTGATCATACGTCTACGCCGTCTCCATTCATGGATATGATCAGAGATATGCGTAGCCGTCGTTTGTCTCAAGGATGTGAGGAGGTGTGTACCCGTTTCACATCGAACGGGCAACTGAAAATGAGTGAGAAATGCCATAGCCAAGGAGTTAAAATCCTGAAAGGATCCGCGATTGAGTTCGATATACCACTTAGCGGCAGAGTCGGTGAGAGTCCTTTGAAAAAGACGCAGCCGAATGGAATCATCAAGCCATGAATTGGATGAGCACCATAGGTGATAAGTCATGACATGAGCTTGTGGGTCCTCATTAGGCTTACCATCGAATTTTGGACAGTCACCGGGAATCTTTGTTAGAACCGGAGGCCAATATGGATTATGCAGGATAGGATCATTGGTCAATTTAGAGACATCCGGTAATTCTAAAGTCGCTAAGAAAGGTAATTGAGGATTAAAGGACATCTGAGGCTGCTGTTGGGATGGAGCGCCAGGGTTCCAACCAACTGGCGGATGCCCCCAAGGGCTTGGTCCAGACGGATTTGGCCCCATAGGGTTTTGTCTGTAAGGATTTAAGTTTTGCCCCTCGGCACTCCACGGATTACCAAATGGTCCCGCAGAAGCACCATATGGCTGCGAATAATAAGGATTCGTCTGCGGTTGTTGGTAATTTTGATACGGGGCAAACATAGGTTTCCGTTGAGGTTGCTGGTAACCATAGGGTAGCTGGGCTCCAACGTGAGGTGGAGGAGTGGGCAGAGGTTGATAAGGTGGCTGGACTCCAAATGGAGGTGGAGGAGTAGTCGGAGGTTGATAAGGCGGCTGGGTTTGAAACCCGGCTTGCGGTTGAAACCCCGACGGTTGTTGGGGTCCAGCCTGGGGCGAAAAACCAGGTTGAGCAGGACCAGAAGGATGTCCTGTAGGTTGGGCTATCTGGCCGGAAGGATAACCTTGTTGATATTGTGGTTGACCCCCTTGTCCAGAAGGTGGTGTCTGCTGATACTGAGGTTGGCCTAACTGCTGGGATTGGAGCTGTTGTTGCGTAGCTGAAGGTTGTCCTAAGGAACCAGATGGCTGAGTGGGCTGGGCAGTTGGTTGGCCTAACTAGATTTGAGGCTGACCAGCTTGCCCAGAAAGTTGATTATACTGGACGGTAGGCTGACCATGTGGTTGAATAGCTGGTCCAGATATTGAAGCATACTGGACATTGGGTTGGTTTAGGTTAACAGTTTGTTGACCAATTTGTCCAGTAGGATAACCTTGCTGGAGACCAGGTTGGGCTGGTTGAACAGACGACTGACCTGAGTTGCCAGAAGGTTGCAC
Organism: Pinus tabuliformis; assembly: GCA_031772625.1. Classification (NCBI taxonomy): domain Eukaryota; kingdom Viridiplantae; phylum Streptophyta; class Pinopsida; order Pinales; family Pinaceae; genus Pinus; species Pinus tabuliformis. The sequence goes on from CM062820.1 coordinate 330,311,892, forward strand.
AAAAGAAGAGGAAAAGGGAGCACCAGTAGCGAAAGGGTTTCCACGAAAGGATTGCCCTTGTTGGTCTTGAGGGGGTTGTCTTGGAGACTGCGCAGATGAAACTTGACCACCATGGAAAGAGGTGGAGGTCCAATCAATTGACAATGGAACTGATACCTCAACAATCGATTGGGATGAAAAATATGGATCGTATGGCCCCTGTAGGGGGACATTTGTCATGGGATCAAAAACTCCAAACAAGGAAACCGAAGGACGACTAAAAATAGGAGTCGAAGAGGCTGCACAGACCGTTGGAGCGGTTGTGAATGAGGTAACAGCTGGACTGCGACTTTGCGGAGTAACAGGCTCCGTAGTAGGAAGAGTGTGTGGTGACCAAATGGAACCTGTAAAAGGAGTTCCAGAGGGCATAGTATCTCTTAAAGCTTTATAGCCTGGTGGAAAATCTGTAGTAGTAGGTGTACTACTAACATGTATAGGGTCCGTTGAGGTGGGAATTTCACCGCTCGTCGCAACGGACTCATCGGTCGTTGTAGGGGACAAATCATCCATGTCAGAGGAAAAAGGTGGGACTGACACACGAGGAGAAGTATAGTCCCAAAAAGGTACACTGTCCTCAGAAGGTTCCCACGTAGGGTTCCAATGAAACTGGTAAGTCTCGTCGCCCGGGGCACGAGAACTAAGTGGTTGTATACTTGGAACCACAGGAAGACTCACAACCGGTATCTCGGCAGAAGACGAACTTGGTAATTCCGCCAGGATGAAACTTTGCAAACCTAAGGAACCTACTGAGACAACCCCTACTCAAACTAACGCACACAAAAATTTAATTGGGTAGATGTTATCGTAGCCAGATAAATTTTAAGACGCAAAGACACGACTTGACCTTTTCATGTTTTAAGAGTCGAGAAAAGGACAAAAGATGACTCTAGTCTCCTTCGAATATTTAATGAGCACGAAGTGACAAGACACTCACATGCACCTTTTCTTTTAGGGAGTCTGAAAAGGATCAAAAATGACTGCTCTGGAAAACTAGGCAAGAGGTTTACCAAACAATCCGTAAAACTGCTTATACACCTCGGCAATCAGATGAAAACCAAGGACTTCTCGTACTGCAGTCAATCTTCCCGAATGCTGTGTTCAGTGCATTACGGTTTGTAAGGCGGCAGACTCAGATTCCTATGGATAAAAGGTTTTAATCCTATAGGGGTCCCCCAATATATACGCGACGGTACGTGGGGGCACAGTCCGTATTGGCACCTATCGTTTCACCGTGGAGGAATCACCCAACCACTCAATGGTAAGCTACCAGGTTTAAAGACGCCGGAACACGTCTCTAACCTAGACCTCTAGAATGTTTGCGTTAGGTTCCAATGCGTTGTTATGTTCATTGAGTTTATTTTAAAGTTTATCTTCAATTATGTTTCAGTTTTTTGGTCCTACCGTATGTGATATCTCAAAAGCTTCTTAGATGCAAACTACATGCCAAAACTATACCATTTCATTCGATGAATTCTATCTACAGGAAGGTTGAGATCTTTACACGAACGAAATGATCACTCAGCAAACAACAAAGATCTTGATGCAGCTAATAACAAGAAATGAAAATTTTTTCTTTTTCTTTTTAATAGCAACAAATAACAATAAACGCTAATTAATATGATGCAAAAGATCTTTTGTTTTTCTTTCCTTTAAGATGGCATGATGCATTTAAACAAATCTTAAGAGATATTCACAAGTATACACAAACCAAGTTCACTTGATGAAATGGAACCAATTCTGAAACACCAAGATGAACTATCCAAGCAAGGAGAAACACAAAGACTTTCAATGAACCATGTAATCTAAGTTCAAATGAAGTCGAGCAAAATCCAGAGAAGCTAGAAGTGAATCACCCAAAGCATAGAAGACCAAGCTTTAACACTCACTAGATAGGTGCAGAACACAACCAACAAGTTGACTGGAAAATCAAAAGACCGAAACTTCCCACAGAAGGCTAGACATGCGAAGCCACTAGATGTTCTAGGGCTGAGACGAAAATCAATAGAAATCAACAAACAACTGAAGGATAAAGGCCAAAACCAGTCAAACAGAGGTTCAACACACTTCCAGAGGCTGTAAGAGATATAAAAAGATAAAAATCTGGGTCGAAAGAGCTTCCAACCGACACACAGGCAAAATTCACAGGGCTGGCGCGACTGTCAGCCTGCAACTTGCGCTACCAAAAGATTGGCGCGAGTTGCTGTTGGGAAACATGCGCCAACTGGCGTGACTGTCAGAATAAAAACCACGCCAACTAAGCTTTCCGGCTAAAAAATAAATAACACGACCCCAGGTCGGGACGACAGTGCTCAGATGGATTAAACAGCAAATAACAATCTCAAAACTGACCCAGAAAGCTCATTCACTCAAGCAAGCAAGAGAAAATTAACATGCAAGACAGATTCCAAATAGCTTCTCCCCAGCGCAGTCGCCAAATTGTTGGATAGGTAAATCCCCTCTGCGGACAGAGGCGATCCCACTAGCCTAAAACAGAACTAGCCACAATCGATTCACGCTGCCACGCAAGTTCCGCGAGTTGCTGTTGGGCAACATGCGCCAACTGGCGCGACTGTCAGAATAAAAACCGCGCCAACTAAGCTTTCCGGCTAAAAAATAAATAACACGACCCCAGGTCGGGCCGACAGTGCTCAGATGGATCAAACAGCAAATAACAATCTCAAAACTGACCCAGAAAGCTCATTCACTCAAGCAAGCAAGAGAAAATTAACATGCAAGACAAATTCCAAATAGCTTCTCCCCAGCGGAGTCGCCAAATTGTTGGATAGGTAAATCCCCTCTGCGGACAGAGGCGATCCCACTAGCCTAAAACATAACTAGCCACAATCGATTCATGCTGCCACGCAAGTTCCTAGTTGTACATTAAAGGTGAATTAAGAAGACCAACCTAGAATCCGACGCTGTAGTCGAGGCAGAGTTGGTATTCCCGCTCCCTCGCTCCGGCAGGTCACAATCCTTGCGATCCTTGCAAACGGACACCTGCACATGCAACGGAAGGAACAAAGACAAGCATAAAATCCACCAAAGCACAACTATATTTCAGTCAGAAAGGAAATAAATCAAACATCACTATAATAGACAATGAGATTGGAACCATAACAGCAGTCGTTCATTAATAAATAATATACAGGAAAAGTTACAACCAAGGTTCTGACGTTGAACCTCTCCTCTGGCTGGCGAGCAACTATATGTGTCTTGCAATGTACCTCCTCTTCGGCAGCATAACCTCTGTATGCTTCACTATCACTCACGACAAGCATAATCACAACTAGCATTCCTCCAAGAATTAAAAACTAGCTTGTCTAATGCATGAGGACATATATTTATAGATGGAGAAGGGAGAAAGATTCGATGAACCAGGACACCCATTGTGGATTGGCATTATCTCTGAAAAGCCATTGTGGATAGATATCAAGGATAGATGATGACTCTCGACCTCTATCAAATGGATTTTTCCCTCAAAAGACTTCGTGATCTGAAGGGAAAAAACAGATGGGCGTGCGTTTAGCAAAAATCATTACCAAACTGGGCTGGCGCGGGTGTTGTTCTGTGACAGAGCACCAATGGTCGCGCCCTCTTTTGAGGATCTCAGTGATTGGCGCGGGTAAGATACTTGTGGACCTGCGCCAATGGAAAAAGAGTACTTTTCAGGGAGAATTTGCAGAAGGTGTCTTCAGGGAACATGAAGTACATACTCAGGGGAACATAATGCAAGTGTTTTTGGGTTATGTCACTACTCACAGGTCCCGGAATGCGTCCTCCAATGTATGGAAACAGGGCGATAGGGACGGTGACCAATGGTGACAAATTACTGTGTAACACATGGCCTCATGTAGGTCTGATCAAGGTCCTATGAGCAGATTTCTCTTTTCTTGTGTCAAGCTCATTAAAAAGTGAAACAAGGTCCTAGAGCAGAGATTCTTTTCCTGAGTCAAGATTGTTAAAAAATGAAACAAATCACCTTCCAATTCGATTCTTTGATTATATATCGTAAATTCCCAATCAAGTATTTCATTTGATCTCGTAAATGAACCTTCATTCCATCCACCTATTAGTAACCAGTAGTCTACTTAGGTGAATGAAATGAAGCTTGGGGGGAAGGTGCCTAGAATTAAGTCATTATGTTGGGGACATGCAAACTTATTTCAAATGTAGTTTTTCTCATTTTTCAAGCTTGTGTACAAATGAAACCACTATCAAGCATATTTTTTCTCATGTTTCAAGTTTTTGTAAAAATGAAAACATATTCAAGTATTCTCAAACATAGTTTCCCATGTTTCAAGCTTGTGTAAAAATGAAAACATTTTCATCCTACCTCTCAAGATTTCCATTTTGCCATTTTTATTAGCCTATTTTTGCTAGACGAGCCTTGGTGTTATAATTCCATCGTAACCATCTACTTGGCTGATGATACACTTTCACTTGGTTGTTTTATCCTTTCTTGAGGAACCACTGCGATGAGTGGTTTTATTAGCCAACCTCTTAACCTTTACATGTTTTGAGCAGTTCTGTTATCTCAAAATCAGGTCCTGGAAGGCTGCAAACCAGGAAGACTTCAAGTAACTGTTTTAAACCTACTTTAGGCTGAGGTTTAGCCTCCCCAACCTGAGAGGGCTCTCTCAAAGGATTAAAGGTTTTTGATTATGATCAAGATGGCTAACTCTTATGAAACAAATAAAAAATGAAAATGGTGGAAACACAACTAACAAGTATCCATTGGGCTTATGTAGTCATATATGATTCAGTATTAACAGTAGGGTTGGCTTTGCATAGAAGTTAAGGCATTCAGATTTCAACACACCAAACATATAGAAGGCAGTTTACGAGTATATGAAGGAAATTAGAGCACTGTTAATGATTTCTAAGTAATCACATACTCATAACACTGTAGATAACATGAAAAGACAACAAAAGAAACTCATTACATTGAACTCTTTATGATTCTTGAGAAGCATAAGCCAGTACTGTATTACCAAAAAACAGAGTCTTTACATAAGCCAAATATCAGAGCTTTTTTTCATAAATTTCCAACCCCTAATACATTATTTCTTCTCCCATATATAGATTTCATGTAGATTCCTTCCTCCAGCATGAGGGGAATTCGAATTCCTCCTTATTTGACACCTATTGACACTTAAACTAACTATTTAATACAAAAGACAGCTAACTAGGAAACCTAGAGACCTAATACAACTAGGAGTGTAACTCCTTATTATGATTACAACAACCTTATCTAAACATTTAAAGCATTCTTTGACACCTATAACTCCATAAATTCGAATTTGATGGTGCTCATAACCTTCCAGCTGGCCCTTGATGACTCATCCTTTTGCTGTTCCTAGAAACTAGGAGACTGTCCCTTGCTCTGTTCTGGTTGAAAAATAGGTCTTGGGACAGAGTTCATAACTTCTCATAAAAAATGTATTTGAAAAAACTGAAGGAGGATTTTGTGAAAAAATCCGTGCTGAACAGAAACCTCTCTTGGGTTTTTGAAACACCTTTTCTACCGCCCAGAATGTGTCTTTGAAAAACAGGTGTAAAACAGAGAAATATGCTTGTAAAAAACTGCACCTACAGCAGTTTCGTAGCGCAAGTTTGGTCCTTCATTTCTCCCAGATCATAATGGATTTGAAGAAAGTAGAAGATTTTTTTGTAATTCAGTATCTTAGGAATGAAAACCTCTTTCAATTTTCAGAGAGGAGTTTTTCACTGCTCAGAAACTCTTCTAGAAGTTGACTGGTAGAAACTACGAGACAAAGTTCCTCCTTTTTAGTGTTTCATTTTTATTCTTGTCTTCGACCTTCTGCTACTTGTTTTTCCCTTGCTGGATGTTTAAACCTTGTAAATACTCCCTTTCAGAAATCATTCTTTACAAATATTTACTTTTTGTCTCTCAAAATTGGTCCATCAAGTCATAATATGCAGCTACAGAAGTTTCATAGCGCGCTACGAAACTGCTGTGTGAATAAAAAAAACACAGTTTTTTCAAAAAAATATTCTTCTTGTGATTTCTTCACAGCTTCATCTTATGCCAATAGGCCACATATCTTTGAAATAATTCATTCATAAACAACTTTGAAAAGGTAATGTTCTAACCAAAATTATGTTAAGGCTCCAATCACTTACAGCCCGGTTCTTTTATGCTGAGATTGTCCTCCTAGTTTGCTCAAATGAATTTGCAGGTCCTCAATCTGTCTCTTTTACCTCTGGCTTTGCCTCTTGTAATCTTCTTAAATGCCTAGTCACAGGCCTTCTTGGCTTTGAAAAGAAACTTTGAGAATTGGTCATCAAATTGAAGCTTTTTGGAAGATTTAACTCCTTTGGTTTTGTTCTTGTTGGCTTCAAGTAGCTCTGCTTGGACCAGAGGAGTCTCTTCTATGTAGATGGTGTGGAGTAGATCGTTCAAACATCCCTTTGCCTTCCCATTTTCCTTGGCTAATTGACTTCTAGTTACTCTTCTTTTGACTGTTTTATCAATAGACTGCGCTTGTACCACTTCCTTGATCTAAACCTTCTTCTTCTGTGACTGTTTGAATGCTTCTTCAACCTTTCTATTCCTCATGAGAACATCTAAGCCTTCAGGCTCAGGTCTAAGACATTGGCCTGATCTGTGATTTTTCCTTTCTTCAGACATGTCTATGAAATCCCTACAAGAAACTTGAAGATAAACCTGCACTGTATTGGTTTGAACACTGCCTTACTTGAATTTGAAACTGAGAGCTACCTCGCTTGATCTTCAAAGAATTAAAATTGAACATTTGTCAATGTGATCCTCATGCATGAACCCAAACCTAAATCATAACTGTGAATACTTGGATCTTTTTTAAACTTGCAACCTAAGCATACCAAGACTCCTAACGACTCTAATAATGAGAATGAATGGCTGCATGTGATAGGCATGGTTCAAGGACTGACACATGGTGATGAAAAATTAACGAATTTTGATGGAAAAGACAGTTAGACCAAATCTAGCACAAATCCATGATTTCGTAGTGCGACCAGTGTAAATTCTGTGTTTTGCGCTACGAAATCTCCTAGTTATGAAACTGTCTAGGTGTTTTCGTAGCGCACATAGTGTATTTTTGTGAGTTTGCGCTACGAAAACTCCTAGTTGATTTCGTAGTGCATGTAATTTTTGAAACAACCTTAACACATGACACTTTGAATAAATGTGGGACCAATGGTGGGTAAAACAAGATTGTTGACCATATTTAACAAAGGGAACAAGACTCTATCTTATGTTTTAGACTCCTTAAATAAAACAATAGAAATGACTTGACCAAGACTGACTTACAACTTTGAAACCATACAAGTTGTCCAAATTGTTTTTGAAATTTTTTCAGTGATAACAGTGGCTCCACTTGGGATAGTGTGCTCCTGTAGTACACTAAGAACTCGCAGGTCCAGTGCTTTATCCTCTTATGATAAATGGAAATTTGTTTGACAAGCATCCCCTTTAAGCTTCTTGGGCCTTCACCTCGGGCTTAAGCTTGATGATCACTGTAGGAGAAAGAAATCTATATCTACTGAAAAATTGCTCAGTCAACCTTGAGCTTATTTGCATTTTCCTACCTACCTACCCTATCAGCTGCAATCTCCACTTGTAGCTCAAGGAACATGAAATTTCCAATGAAGCCAGTCATCGATGTGATCTGACACTTGAATCTCTTGATTGCATTCAACCTCAAAATAACCATGATAGTGAGATGACCAAATCAACTTATAATCTATATGATCTTCATAATGCAAATGAAAATGAAATACTGATGTGCAAAACTTTGCCATGTATTCATTTATAGTGTCAAAGAAAACATGCTTATTTTGATAATCATCATAACATTCTATCTCTTCAGACAACTGATCCTCAGCCACACAAAATTCCTTTGATGTGCTATCCAACTGCCTTTCTGCATGATTCCCATAGAAAATGTAATTTTCTTCATTATAAAGATCATTCTTTGATGCAAGCTGCTGCAAGGAATTACAAAAATGAACAACCTTTTCCTCTGCCTGAGGGTTATAAAAGCTATCTTCCAGTACTTTTCCTTGGTGTTTGCAATCAATTTCATACTCATTGTGATCAAAATCTTGGCAAGTTTGCTACATCTTCTCATTTATATCAAAGGATGAAACATGGTTTTCATAAGTAAACCCCTGCTGATCTTCATGCTGCATTTCATGAGATGTTATACTTTCTTCTTGGTGTTGAAATGCATTGTTATGAAGAGCCTCTAAAATTTCTTCATCCATAAATTCATCATCATCATAACAATCCTCCAAGTACTGAATAAGACTTAAAGAATGTCTACAACAATCTTTGAGCAACAATAAGGAAGGATGACATTCTTTATACATCTCATAGAATTCATCATGAAAATTAGCAAGCGAATATATTGAACCATTTTCCAAACTTTTATACCAAGACCATGCTTTTCCTTCTAGAGTGGTCATAAACATCCTCATGAGACAATATTCAGGGAACTGAACCTTAAGACTGAGTACATGCATATGAAACCTAACCAAATGAAGAGCAGCGTTGTCTTTCTTTTCATCTTTGAATATTGGAAGATCCTCTGACCAATCAACCTTTGGCATAGGATTTGGAAAACCAGGGATATGAGACCGATTCATAGGAGCATACCTGGAATTCATTCTCGTAGTGGAACTCAACTTGAAACTTCATCAAGCTACTGATCTTCTCGTAGTGGAGTCACCTTCCAATTTTTATTCAATGTGTGGAGTCGCCAAGGTAGTTTTGTAGCCTCAAAAAGATGTCTGAGCTCCTGCACTTTCAGAAGTTCAGCCTCTTAATTTCGGGAATGAATAGACTTCAGGCTCCCGGTAGACGCACCAAAATGTTATCTCAAAATTAGGTCCTAGAAGGTTGCAGACCAGGAAGACTTCAAGTAACTGTTTCAAACCTACTTTAGGTTGAGGTTTAGCCTCCCCAACCTGAGAGGACTCTCTCAAAGGATTAAATGTTTTTGATTATGATCAAGATGGCTAACTCTTGTGAAACAAATAAAAAATGAAAATGGTGGAAACACAACTAACAAGTATCCATTGGGTTTATGGAGTCATATATGATTCAGTATTAACAGTAGGGTTGGCTTTGCATAGAAGTCAAGGCATTCAGATTTCAACACACCAAACATATAGAAGGCAATTTACGAGTATATGAAGGAAATTAGAGCAATGTTAATGATTTCTAAGTAATCGCATACTCATAACACTGTAGATAACATGAAAAGACAACAAAATAAACTCATTACATTGAACTCTTTATGATTCTTGAGAAGCATAAGCGAGTACTGTATTACCAAAAAACAGAGTCTTTACATAAGCCAAAATATCAGAGCTTTTTTTCATAAATTTCCAACCCCTAATACATTAGTTCTTCTCCCATATATAGAGTTCATGTAGATTCCTTCCTCCAGCATGAGGGGAATTCGAATTCCTCCTTATTTGACACCTATTGACACTTAAACTAACTATTTAATACAAAAGACAGATAACTAGGAGTCCTAGAGACCTAATACAACTAGGAGTGTAACTCCTTATTATGATTACAAAAACCTTATCTAAACATTTAAAGAATTATTTGACACCTATAACTCCATGAAGTAGAATTTTATGGTGCTCATAACCTTCCAGCTGGCCCTTGATGACTCATCCTTTTGCTGTTCCTAGAAACTAGGAGACTGTCCCTTGCTCTGTTCTGGATGAAAAATAGGTCTTGGGACAGAGCTCATAACTTCTCATAAAAAATGTATTTGGAAAAACGGAAGGAGCATTTGTGAACCAATCCGTGCTGAACAAAACCCTCTTTTTTTTTTTTGAAACACTGTTCTTACCGCCCTGAATGTGTCTTTGAAAAACAAGTGTAAAACAGAGAAATATGCTTGTAAAAAACTGCACCTACAACAGTTTCGTAGCGCAAGTTTTGTCCTTCATTTCTCCAAGATCATAATGGATTTGAAGAAAGTAGAAGAGGTTTTTGTACTTCAGTATCTTAGGAATGAAAATCTCTTTCAATTTTCAGAGAGGAGTTTTCCACTACTCAGAAACTAGGAGACAAAGTTCCTCCTTTTTAGAGTTTCATTTTTATTCTTGTCTTCGACCTTCTGCTACTTGTTTTTCCCTTGATGGATGTTTAAACATTGTAAATACTCCCTTTCAGAAATCCTTATTCACAAATATTTACTTTTTGTCTCTCAAAATTGGTCCATCAAGTCAGAATATGCAGCTACAACAGTTTCGTAGCGCGCTACGAAACTGCTGTGTGAATAAAAAAAACACAGTTTTTTCAAAAAAAATTTCTTCTTGTGATTTCTTCACAGATTCATCTTATGCCAATAGGCCACATATCTTTGACATAATTCATCCATAAACAGCTTCGAAAAGGTAATGTTCTAACCAAAATTGTGTTAAGGCTCCAATCACTTACAGCCCGGTTCTTTTATGCTGAGATTGTCCTCCTAGTTTGCTCAAATGAATTTGCAGGTCCTCAATCTGTCTCTTTTACCTATGGTTCTGCCTCTTGTAATCTTCTTAAATGCCTAGTCACAGGCCTTCTTGGCTTTGAAAACAAACTTTGAGAATTTGTCATCAAATTGAAGCTTTTTGGAAGATTTAACTCCTTTGGTTTTGTTCTTGTTGGCTTCAAGTAGCTCTGCTTGCACCAAAGGAGTCTCTTCTATGTAGATGGTGTGGAGGAGATCGTTCAAGCTTCCCTTTGAAGCTGGGCTTTCATCAACAATCATTATCTTCCCCTTTTCCTTGGCTAATTGACTTCTAGTTACTCTTCTTTTGACTGTTTTATCAATAGACTGCTCTTGTACCACTTCCTTGATATGAACCTTCTTCTTCTGTGACTGTTTGAATGCTTCTTCAACCTCTCTATTCCTCATGAGAACATTTAAGCCTTCAGGCTCAGGTCTAAGACATTGGCCTGATCTGTGATTTTGCCTTTCTTTAGACATGTATATGAAATCCCTGCAAGGAAACTTGAAGATAATCATGCACTGTATTGGTTTGAACACTGCCTTACTTGAATTTGAAACTGAGAGCTTCCTCGCTTGATCTTCAAAGAATTCAAATTGAACATCTGTTAAGGTGCTCCTCATGCATGAACCCAAACCTAAATCATAACTGTGAATACTTGGCTCTTTTTGAAACTTGCAACCTAAGCATACCAAGACTCCTAACGACTCTAATAATGAGAATGAATGGATGCATGTGATAGGCATGGTTCAAGGACTGACACATGGTGATGAAAAATTAACGAATTTTGATGGAAAAGATAGTTAGACCAAATATGGCACAAGTCCCTGATTTCGTAGTGCGACTAGTGTAAATTTTGTGTTTTGCACTACGAAATCTCCTAGTTACAAAACTGTCTAGGTGTTTTCGTAGTGCACATAGTGTATTTTTGTGAGTTTGCGCTACGAAAACTCCTAGCTGATTTCGTAGTGCATGTAATTTTTGAAACAGCCTTAACACATGACACTTTGAATAAATGTGGGACCAATGGTGGGTAAAACAAGATTGTTGACCATATTTAACAAAGGGAAAAAGACTCTATCTTATGTTTTAGACACCTTAAATAAAACAATAGTAATGACTTGACCAAGACTGACTTACAAATTTGAAACCATACAAGTTGTCCAAATTGTTTTTGAAATTTTTTCATTGATAACAAGTTCCATCATGACCAGAACTAGTAGATATCCTTTATACAACTCGTTCCTCCAAGAGGAGTCCTCTTTCAACTCTTTTCATACTCCTTAAAAGTGAAAAAATTGTTGAGCACTTGTCTTTTCAAACTCGTTAAAGTAAATGAAAAGATGTTTGTCGAGCATAACTTTAACCCTTTTCCAGACTGGGGTAGACTATTTATGAAAAAGGAATACCTTAGTTGTTATAGACATTTTTGTGCCTTACAGCTTTAAGCATGAAATGTCCATAATCCAAGGGATTCAAAGTCCCTAAAAGTGTTGTTCCTGCCCCTAAAGGAACAAGGTCAACCAATGATAGCTTCTCCTAGAAGTTCTCCACCAAAAAATTAGTACTCAGAAACAGTCAATTCAGGATCAATTCAGATGCTCTACTAGCTGCCTGCGTTGCAATGCACCCCAGTACACTAGCTAGGTGCGTTGCAACGCACCTAAATGCACTACCAGGGTGCGCTGAGCGAGAAATGCCAAATGGCAGTATCATTCCGCGAGGTGTACAGACACTGGAAGCTTCCAGAATCTTCCTCAATGACACTTGCCTCAATGAATTCGACCAATGATGAGTAAGAGGCTCTCAGCCTCCAAGTGGAAGCAAGAACTGACAGAGAGAAGCCACAAGTCAAAACATAAGCTGACTCATCCTCTCTGCTTACATCTATATATGGATCCCTCATCCCAGAGATCCGGAGGCTGGAATTTTGTACTTTGCAGAGAATTGCTGTTGGTTTGAGATTGAGATTAGTACATTGGGTGATTTATGCTTTGTTAGAGGAGAGGAAGGGATTCCTTTGCTGGGAGGTAGATGCTGGATCGGGACTCACTTGGTTGTATCTCCTCTTGGACTTTATTATCATATCAATAAACTATTTTATTTTCTCCTACATGATGTGTATCAATGATGTTTTGTTATATTTGCATGTTCAGCTTAATCTGATCCTGAGTTTTTTATGAATGTATATCTATATCTTCGTGTAGTCTCTCTCGCTTGTGATCTTGCAGGAATTCGGTGAAGCTGGGACGGTAAGGAAGCAGGGAGCTGGGAGCTACTGAAGAGAGGAGCGATTGGATCAACAAACTAGCGGAAGACACAGGTTAGTTACATCCTTTCTCCTCATTTACATTTCATAAAGAAGAATACTCAAGTAGTTTTCCTTGTTTGTTGCTAAGGCACTATCACACCTTAGAGTGGGATAGGGGCGTTCCGAATGGATACTTTTCCCAACAACAAATTGGCAACTCCGCTGGGGAACGTATCTAGTTAGTTTATTTGTGTTTCTATTGTTGTTCATCTCATAAACTCAGGAGTGCCGAATCGAACTGCATTTTCCATTTACAAATGCAAAGTAGAGATCTGCTACTCTAGTCCATTCGCTGGGCCTGTTTATGATCTGAACAGCTGATCCACAAATGCTCTAACAGCCCTTTGTGATAGAGCTTAGTCCTACTTTAAATCATCCCTCTAATTGTACCTAATTGATAGCTTTTATCCGGCCAAAAACCGTAGATTAAACTGCAAACCGTGACCCAGAACCTAGAGACAATTCTCGTTTCTGCTTCAGCGCAGGCTCTGTGAAGAGGTTCTGCATTTCAACGCAGGTCCCGAGAGGGCTACCTGCGCTGCAATTCAGTTTCTCTGTGCTGGGGGTGCGCTGATCAGCCTTTGCCTTGTGCAGCTGTGGTTCTCTGCTTCTTTTTGCTCAGTTTTGTCTCTGATTTTTGCAGCCTGTTATCAGTGTGTGTACCTATCTGAAAACCCCTTTTCTTTGCCTTAATTCCGCCTCAGTTGTATAAAAGAAACTGTATTTGTTTTTGTGTATTTGTTACATCATTTGCAGTTTCCCATTACAAAAGTAAACTAGTCATACTGTCGCCCTTAGATCTAGACCTGTCGTAAGTGTCGTTTTGATCTTAGGAGTGAGTTTGTTTGCTGTTCACAGTTGATTACGCTTTTACTTTTGTCTTTTGGTTTGAATTTATGAATTTCTAGTGTCGAAACAAGTATTTACTTCAAAATCATAAAGTGTCGTAATCGTCTTTTTGATTTCGAAAGAAGCTTGTTTGTGTTTTTCACTTGAAATCGAATTCAAATTTGTACAACAGCTTTCTTTTTAGGCATCAATATTAAGAAAGTGAAAACAAATACATGCATATGTGCATTTGCATTTTGACAGTTTGTATGTTGATTTAGGAAAAGTGCATTTACAGTGTGCTCTATGCTCTTTGAGAAAAGATTGTGTCTTTCTTTTCCCCTTGTAGCTAGGATTTTCATTGTTGAAAAGATATAAAAGCTTGCTTATCATCTTTAGACTGCATTTAGGAATTGTATCTACATCTCGTGGTGATCCAAAAAGGAAAACTTCTAAGAAAGATCAACCTAAAATAAATTGAATGAACTTAACAACGCTTTGTAACTTAACGCACAACATAGAGGTCTAGGCTAGAGACGTGTTCTGGCGTTGTAAAACCTGGTAACTGTTGCCTCACTGATGGTTGGGTGATTCCTCCTGAGAGACAATAAGTGCCAGTACGGATTGTGCTCCCACGTACCGTCGAGTATATATTGGGAGACCCCTATAGGCATAAAACCTTTATCCATAAGAAGCCGTGTCGACCGCCCTACTGATCGCAATGCACTGAACACAGCATTCGGGAAGATTGACCGCCCGTACCTTAAAAAGTATTCTGCGGTTTTGCGATTGGTTTGGCACACCCTCTACCTAGAACTCCAGAGCAGTCCCTTTCGTTCCTTTTCAGACTCCTTAATGGAAAAGGTCCATCTGAGCACTTGTCACTTCAGGCTCATTAAAAATCGAAGGAGACTAGAGTCATCTTTTGATTTTTCTCTGCTCTTTAAAATTGAAAAAGCAAGTTGTGTCCAAGCGTCGTTAAAATTTATTTTAAACGGAATATTCATACCCTTTTTCCTGCGTTGATCTTTAGGTTGAGAAAATGGAGCCTACCAACCAAGGAATTCCCCTTGGTGGAAATCCTAGTCCCTTCTCCTCTTGGGGAGATGTTGGTGCGCCCCATATGGCCACATTGTCGCTTCCAGCACTGACAATTGGCTTGCCGGTCTGGCTCTTCTCAACCAATGTCGTTCAGAACACCACTATTCCTGAACAGTCGAATCAACAGTTAGACCAGTCCAGAGTTACCCACCAGCCTTCTACTTCCTCTAATTCTTCCTCTCCTCCTTCCTCTTCGCTTGATGGGGCTGGCAAAGCCAAAAGTCAAGTTCCTAAGGAGAAGAAGGAAAAGAAGAAGAAAGAGAAGAAGAAGAAGGAGCCAAAAGCGACTGGGGGCAAACGAGTGTCGTCTAACAAAAATCCACACACTGCACTGACCAGGCCTAAATCGCCATGTGTCATTTGCAAGGGAGACCACTTTCACAGAGATTGTCCCTGCATCCCTCAGATACTAAGGGACTGGTCTCCCCGTTTGCACAATCCGGTGGCATCAACCTCTGATAACCATGTTGAAAGCACACCGTCAACTAGCGAAAGAGAAGTCCCAGGACAAAAAGGGAGAGCTAGATCTCCCTGTAGACTGTGCGAAGGCAACCATGCCCTCCACCGTTGTCCCTTCTTAGACGAAGCTAAAAGAGTTTTGGATGATCGTCCGGTTTCACCGTTACGACTTCCTCCTAGATATAAAAAACTCTTGCCAAGTCCTTCGTTAGTTGAAAATCCAGCTGGCCCACTCAAGTGGTCAGCTGAAGCACCGGTCATTGAAGATGAACCAGCTGAATCCATACCCGACGAAAGTCAAAAGGTCGAGGCGGCAGTTGACCCGGTCTTGCCTTCAGAGGTTTTATCTTCGAATGATACAGTCACTGAAGAGGATAAGGATGACACCATCCAGATTCTTTTCATCAACACGGACTCTGATGAACACGGGGGCAATCCACCCATTCCTTTATCGCAGGAAGGAAGTTCGTCAGAGAGATACCCGACCGTCTACTCGGTCCCACCACCAAGCAACCTAGTTGTATCCTTCGACTGGAACCAACTAGGCAGACCCCGTTTGCCAGCAAGCATACCATTCCGAATTATCGTTCAAATATACAGAATGGTCATGGCTGGCACCATCATTGATGAGGGGGCATCTGTGAGTATCCTTTCCTCTATTGCTTGGAAAGCGCTTGGTTCGCCATCGCTTTTGCCTGAGATGAGAAATCTGACAGGCTTCGATAAAGGAACCAGTCGACCTTTAGGGATCCTCCCCAATGTGCCTATAACATTGAAAGGGAAGACCGTTCAAATGAACGTGATGGTCGTTCAAGGACCCTTGGATTATAACCTACTCCTTGGACGAGACTATATTTATTGCATGGGAGCCATCGTCTCCTCACTCTTTAGAGTAATGTGTTTTCCGCACGAAGGAAGAGTGGTCAAGCTCGTGGACCAACTTTCATTTCCCGGATCGCGCATCGCAAATAGTCATATACCATCCCTAAATGGTCTCTTCACGCAAGAAATGTCTCAACCCACGGTCCGTCCTCCCGATGAGCGCGAGTGATTCGGAAGGATATGACTGGAACCCAGGGGGCATGCGTCCTGGTCTGCTTCGGCAGGAAAACTTTGGGTATAGGGTAGGTTTCCACGGGAGAATATGACTAGTCCGTACCCCGTCCGTGATTGGAAGTGGGGTTGTTCTAGAATAAGATTCTATTGTCAAAGTTATGTGTTTGGCGCTCGTTGTCACTCACCTTTGTCTACCTCGGTAGGCATCGCCGAAGAAGTGTTTTGTTTGAAAGATTAATAGAACAATCTTTGGGTGACCTGAAAGAGGTAGGCCTCTCTCGGTAAAACAATTGTTTTGGCGGAAGTGAAGTAGAGGTAACCTTGAAACTCTGTTTTATACCTGGGGGCATGCAAACCTTTTGGAGTGCAAGCAAAGAGCGGTTATTTATCTGTTTTTTGGGTTAGTCGTTTCCTAACTTGCATAACGAAAGGATGCGGGGCATAGCTTTGTAAGGCGCAAGCTCCATAAAAAATGGCATCTTACATGAGACATTCTTATCATATGACTGGATTAATCGAGCAGTTTTAGCACATAGTTCATGCTCGTTAAAAAATAAACATAAGATCGAGCAAGTGTTTCAACCCGCGTTTAAGCTCGTTAAAAAATGAATTATCCTCCGGTAAATAACCACCGTGAATGAAATATTATCAACCATTAAAGCCTTGGTCGTGTTTGCACCGTCACCTCCACTTTTCCATTGGCCGATCATTCACCTCCATTTGATTGTTTACCCATTTTGAGGAACAGTTGCGAAGAGTGATTTCACTAGCCATCCTTGTGACACTGCCGTGATTGGAAAATTCCAACCCTTACTTGGAATCATCTGCTACCCATTTTATCACTCGTTCCTCAAAAGACGAGTCTTCTTTAAGCTCTTTTCATCTGACTCGTAAAATATGAAAAGATTGCCGAGTTTTGGCCTTCCAGCTCGTTAAAGCGACATGAAGAGCTATCCCTCCTCTAGATTTTAATCTTTTTGGACCTGAGGGATTATTGCACAAAAAGATCGAGCGCTTGTTTTGTTCGGCTCGTTAAAACTATCGAAAATTCATCCCTTCTGTATTGTTTTATACTTTTTCGGACTTAAGGGATTAGATGATGAAAAAGGACTTCCGGAGTTAACTTTACGTACCTTTTCAGACTCTCTAAAAATGAAAAGGACCGAGTTATCTTTGTCGTTAGACTCGTTAAAAAGATTAATAGCGACAAACTTGTCTTTAGACGAGAACGAGTTTCACTATCGCTAGGCTCGTTAAAACATAGCGATGGGTTTGCCCGAAGGGCAAATTATAGAACAAGCATATGTTATCCTCCTCAATCTTGACAAAAATAAAGAGGTACTGGTCAGCAATGACTGGGGAAAAATTGGGAAGAAACTCAAAGAACCTTTATTGGTAGCAAGTCGCTCTTGAACATGACACTTCCGCTCCGTGCCTGAGTCGGGTTGGGTTGTTTCATTCACCGGTCACATCACCATGGTCTCGCCATACCATCCACCTTTGGGGTAAATGCTACCAATCCATCATATAAGTGTCACCGATATGTTCAAGAGAAGTCATCCAGAGAAGTCAACCGTGTCCCATCCACTACCATACATTATACTTCATTCTTTCATGACCGCCACCCTGAACCATATATCATCAGATCGTTTTCACCTCCATCAAAATCATTTGCTCCGTTCCGTGTCACTGATGTGGGATACATTAAGGCCCTCCTTTGACGGATCGCTTCTTGTCGACATCAGCTCATTATCCAAGAAGTTGATCTAGGAACACCCCCTTCAGTACTTTGAAGCTTGCATGCCTCAATGGTAAGTTTCTCACTTCCGGTGACAGGTATACATCAATGACCTTCGACCGAAAGATTTTGCGTGGTGTTCGACGCCAAGTCCTTTATTCACACCACGTGAATTGTACTGCAGTACCTTGAGGGTCATTATCATTATCGGTGATTCCTCTCGCGCTTGTTAACAATTTACATCATTGACTGGTAATCAAGCGATGTCTTTCCATGTTCGACTTCAGAACATTTCTCACATGGATCGACTTGTACTTAGAGTGAAGATCGGACGAGATTGAAGACCCCGGATCTAGTTTCATCCATCCGGGCTACGATATATATTCAGGAAAAATAAAGACATTGACATGTACAGCATTGCAGCACAGACAATCATCCTACCAAAGGGATGATGATTTCAGTAGGATCATCAGTCTACCATCAGATGATTGTCTGCCCTATGAACATAAAAATGAATTTATAAAGCTGAGCATGGGAATGCCCGCCTCAGCTAGATCATGAAAACAGTATGAAAAATAATGTATTGTATTGTATCTTATTACAGGTCTCCTCCCAGCATTGAATGAACTTCAGATCCTCCTAATAAAGCATTTCACCCGATAAACGGCCTCATACTTTAGGGGGAAACTGTTATAGACATTTTTGTGCCTTACAACTTTAAGCATGAAATGTCCATAATCCAAGGGATCCAAAGTCCCTAAAAGTGTTGTTCCTGCCCCTAAAGGAACAAGGTCAACCAATGACAGCTTCTCCCAGAAGTTCTCCACCAAAAACTACTCAGAAACAGTCAATTCAGGATCAATTCAGATGCTCTACTAGCTGCCTGCGTTGCAATGCACCCCAGTACACTAGCTAGGTGTGTTGCAATGCACCTAAATGCACTACCAGGGTGCGCTGAGCGAGAAATGCCAAATGGCAGTATCATTCCGCGAGGTGTACAGACACTGGAAGCTTCCAGAATCTTCCTCAATGACACTTGCCTCAATGAATTCGACCAGTGATGAGTAAGAGGCTCTCAGCCTCCAAGTGGAAGCAAGAACTGACAGAGAGAAGCCACAAGTCAAAACATAAGCTGACTCATCCTCTCTGCTTACATCTATATATGGATCCCTCATCCCAGAGATCCGGAGGCTGGAATTTTGTACTTTGCAGAGAATTGCTGTTGGTTTGAGATTGAGATTAGTACATTGGGTGATTTATGCTTTGTTAGAGGAGAGGAAGGGATTCCTTTGCTGGGAGGTAGATACTGGATCGGGACTCACCTGGTTGTATCTCCTCTTGGACTTTATTATCATATCAATAAACTATTTGAGTTTCTCCTACATGCTGTGTATCAATGATGTTTTGTTATATTTGCATGTTCAGCTTAATCTGATCCTGAGTTTTTTATGAATGTATATCTATATCTTCGTGTAGTGTCTCTCTCTTGTGATCTTGCAGGAATTCGGTGAAGCTGGGCCGGTAAGGAAGCAGGGAGCTGGGAGCTACTGAAGAGAGGAGCGATTGGATCAACAAACTAGCGGAAGACACAGGTTAGTTACATCCTTTCTCCTCATTTACATTTCATAAAGAAGAATACTCAAGTAGTTTTCCTTGTTTGTTGCTAAGGCACTATCACACCTTAGAGTGGGATAGGGGCGTTCCGAATGGATACTTTTCCCAAAAAAATTAGTCGAACATGGCTAAGAGGTTCTCCTGAGTATTTTTTTTCCTTTTCAAACTCAAGAGGTGATTTTACGAAAAGGAACCTTCGGAGTTTTTCCTTTTTGCCTCTTTTCCAAACTCTCTAAACATGAAAAAAGAGGAGAGTTACACATTCGTTGGACTCGTAAAATCACCAAACAATGATGGACTCGTTGAACATTACAGGACCAAACCACTCCTTCTTAGGGTTCACCAAAAATATCGGAGGTATTCATCTGAAGGATGAACTTATAGATCAAGCATATGTTATCCTCCTCAAGCTTGTAAAAAATAAAGAGGTATTGACCAAAAATGGTTAGGTAAATTGGGAAAACAAGGTACTTAACCTATTAATGGCAACAAGTCACTCTTGAACATGACACTCTTTCACTTCATCTTTGTGAATGTTAGGTTGGGAAATCTACTTGTCTCTTTAGTTCATCATGCCATATCCAAAGCCTCCATATTCAGTTTTGGGTCAATGTTGCCAAATCCATAAAGTGTCGTCGATATGTTCAAGAGAAATCCTTAAGTTGATATTTACTACGATAGTCTTAAGCCTTTGTTCATGTTTGTCGTTCATGAACTAGTTCCACATCAACATCATTATATCTCAAATATTGATACCTATTTTGTGTCATTGACGAGGGATACATTAAGGTCCTCCTGTGACGGGTCACTTCTTGTCAACATCAACTCATTATCTAGGAATTTGACTTAGAAAATCCCTTTGGTACCTTATGGTTTGCAGACATCAATGGCAAGTTTCCTCTCTCTAGGAAACAAGTTTTCATCATTGGCCTTTGACCAAAAGATTGTGTGTGGTGTTCGACTTCAACTCCTTTATTCACACCATACAAATTGTACTATGGTACCTTGAGAGCCATTAAAATCATCGATGGTTTGTCTTGCCTTTGTTAATGGCTTACATCATTAGACGGTAATCAGATGGTGTCTACCATGTTTGACTCTAGCCCATTTATTCACATGGTTAGACTTGTACATCAAAGTGATCGAGTGACTGAGATAGAAGACCCTGAATCTAGTTTCATCCACCTAGGTTGAGATTTCAAGATTAATACAAGATTGCAAACTATGATATCTATGATCATATAGATAGTCATCCAAGCATGGGTCCACTCTCTGTCATCAGTGGACGTGACTTCTTGATCATTGTACATGTAATGTTAGCTTATGTGTTAAGCATGGATATGCCTCCCTCAATAGTGATATCATGATGAAAATGTATAGTAATAGATAATGATCTCGACCAATTGTTCTTGATTCAGACTTGTCACAAGGTAAAGCACTTCATTCATTAGTTGCTGCTTGTGACTTTTTACTTTAGGGGGCAATCTGTTATAGGCCACTTTGTCACATTTGGTCTATAGGCCTGAAAACTGGATCAATCAGTATCCATGAACACTTTGTCATGATCCCTTCACAAATCCCTAAGCATGACCTCTCCAAAAATTTTGAGTTTTTGAGACAAATTTCTCAAAAACATTTATTTTGGCCCTAGCACACCTTGCTTCCTTAGTCACCCACGTTAAGCGCATGTTTCATGCTTGTCCGCCTGCACTGATAAGCACATGTTTCTCCTTTCTGCAGGTGCGCTAATTCTAGAAATTCAGGAAAAAATAATTATGAAGCTTCCTCTTCCATAAGCTTCCAAGGTTGTTTTAACTATTTACCATGGATAAAGAGCTCGAATCCTATCTTGGAGATTTTACCTCTTATCCCTTGAGCTCATCCTCCCATCATATGTGGATCTCAAGCCTATAATGGTATATCCTAAACTACCACTCTTCTCCTATAAATTTACTTCCATTCATAGCATCAGCATTGGCTTTTAGAGATTGATAGTTCCCTATGCTTTTGAATTGAACCTAAAGGAGTGTTGCGCAAAAAATTGTCACCTTGACATTATCCAATCTGTGTGAGTCCATTACCACTCATACTTTCCTCCTTTGCAAGTCTTAAGCCTCAGTTCTTCATATCAAGCCTTGAAAATAAGAGAAAGCCCTTAAAAGTCTCTAAAATTTTGGTTTCACACTTTCTCTTAGCATTACCTGCGGTCCTGCACCTAAAGGTCATGTCTCCTGTGCACCTGACTGCTCTGTCTCTGTGTTATGGGTGCGGAACCCTGTAAAAGTTAAAAAGGCGCAAGTATATTCTTAAAAACTCACTTTGAGTCATTTCTAGAAGCTTCTGGAAGGAATCTTGAGGTGGCAAGTTCGCTCCCTTAAGGTTCATGCATCCCATACCTTAAGGAGCTAACCCATTGATGTGAGGAGCTTATCCCTTTGAAGGAGGACTCTATCCCTTCATAGGTGGACCTGTAACCTCCTTCCTCTGCACTATAAAATGAAGCATTGGGCTGCTTACTTGAGAGGTTGAAAGTTGAATATTTTTGAGGTGAAATGCTGCTAAAACTTAGTCTTCTTAGTTGAGTTTTTATGAGGATAGATTACATACCTCTAAGATCTCATTTGGAGAAGTGAAAGGCTTGTCAAAGTAAAGGAAATTCCTGTTTCAGACCCCGAGAAGAGCTTGTTCAACATCAAGGCTGAAAAGGTTGTAAGGTCTTCTATTTCAAAGTTAATACAAATAAGTTTTTTTTTCTCAATAAGCTGTTGTTTTATGGTTTATTTCATGGATTCCTTGATCATCATGATAGACATGATTTATGAGATTAGGTATGCAGGTGCTTTTTGATGTTTGCTTGTTTGTGATTATAGGTTCTCAAAAGGAAACTCTTTCGGATGGTTGAAGGATGTCTGCTACAAACTAGCGTTGGACTTAAGGTAGGGTCTAAGCACCTCTATAGTTTTTATTTATGGATCGCATATGTTTAGAGAAAGATAGATTTGTTTGTCTGCTTGTTGCTAGATATCTTTTGATACTAGGGAGATCGGCCTTGTTAGCAAGATCGATTTATCCAGCCAACAAATTGTCAAATCCACTGAGGATCTGAATTTGGTTTTTGGTTTTCCTTTGTCTTTAACTTGAGAAGCTTCTTTGCGTTTCTGGTTTCTGATTGATCTATGTTGGCTTGGGTAGTTTTTAGGATCTGGATTTTTTTTTTTTTTTTCCGAAGTTTTCAGGGGACCACACTTTCTCTTTACAGACAGTGCGGGCATCTCCGCACTTTTCCTTTAGTACACAAAGCGGTACCGCACTTGTTGCTTCTGGAAGCCTGCAGACCCTGTAAATTTTTTTGAAAAACCTAAAATATTTTCTTCCAGTTAGGTTTAGGTTTCATTTAGGGTTTTTAGTGTCTACCTAGATCTGCATTCTTTCTGTCAAAAATCTCTTGTGAGTGAATTCCGATGGTATTTTTGTTTTAGATGATTTTCTAGAAGTTTTGCATGCCTGGATTGTTTTTCATTTAGTCTCTGTAGTGACTCAAAGATCAGAAGCCTAAGAAACCTTCGATTACCCTGGTATCTTTTTGTCTTCTTGATGAGTCTGACTTGGTTGTGAAATCTGTCCCTTGTGAGAAATAGACTTACTTTTCTCCTTGCAAATCTTTGAACGAACTTGGTTATAAGTTTTGAATTTCATTTTTATAAAAGAAAACATATTTGGATGTTTTTTGATTGATTTGTTATTCTGAATGAATGAATCCTTAGTTTACTGAATAACTAAGTTAAACATCCTCAAAAAGAATTGAAGCTTTTATTCAAGTAGTTTTTTTTTCAAGTTTTTAGATCTCAAAATTAGTTTTTGTAGTTTTGAGTGTTTTCTAGAACTTGTAGATCTCTTTTGAAAGAAATTGTTTTTTGTAGTTTTGAGTTTTGAAAAGAGAAAGGGATTTTTTGTGAGCTTTAATTAGTAGTCTCATCTTGAGTTCTTATTGGAAAAGACAAAAATATTTTTTCCATTTCTATATTGAAAGAAGGAATTGTTTCTCAAAGAATTGCATTTTCGAACTCTTTCTTTTAGCTAAAATTTCCTTGAAAGAAAAACGAATTGTTTATCATTTTAGGTGCATTTTTTAGTGTTTTTGGAGTCGAGTCTTCACACCATCAAAGTTTCATTTCCATACCTATTGACTTAAAGAACAACCCATAAAAACAACGCTTGATTAAAATTGATCTAGTAATCTTTTTTATTTCTAGGGCTCTTATCACCAATATAGCTTAGGCTAGTATCTTGGAGTAGGGAGTAATTAACTCTCCAAGATAGTTAAAACAAAAAAGTAGCTATATCTTGTGGTAGGAAATAAATCCAATTGTAATTGATACATTCTGGGAAGCTTCTCTTAAAGGAGTCAATCACGAGATCATGTCCGAACCTTTGAGACAATCAAGTCTGTTTCATTGGGAAAGATAGAAGATTTACGCGTATTATAAACGGTAAACCTCAGATTAACCATTGTCGAGGAGCCTGGGGTCACTTGTTGGTAAACCTCGGATTGATCATGTCAAGGAGCCTTCAAGGGGATTGAGCTTTGTTACTCTGCCCTTGCGCGTAGATCGGATCGTAGACTGCTCCCCCAGTTGTATTTGTTGCAGTTGGTAACCTTAGTGTCCATAAACTTAAGATTATTTCCTAAGGTGACGGTGAAGGACTGGTCTCACTGTACCTGGAGCAGACGTCGACTAAACTCACTTGGACTCTCTGGGGGGTTCTCTTCACTCGAGATGGTTTTGTGAAGAAACTTGTGCTAGTCTGTTTCATTAAGTATGTTGTTGGGGTAACTGTTCCAACCACCCTTTCTATATTAAAATTCTACAACGTTGGATTTCATCACCAACTAGTGTTTTTAGTATGGGAAGTTATTGTTTGTGTGTGGTTTGAAATCTTATATTTTTTAGGCGTGTGATTTAGTTGTTTGTTTCTTTAGAGCTTTAGGTGCTTTTATTGAAATTTTCTTTGTTTGCGTGTGATTATTTTCATCCTACACCCAAAGATTATTATCCTTGATCAATCATGTCAAGACAGTCATCTATGTTTTCTCAATCATTGGAAACATTTTTATATGGCGGTCCTACTGTTCCTTTGGGGTACTAGTCACTTTCTCGTACTTTTTCAGGAGCAACTCCTCGACCGACTGAACATCGGTTATCACCTAGTAATAATGGAACTAAAACATTGAACACAGAGCAGATTTTTATGATGTTAGGTAGTATTCCAAATCCCCAACCTCAAGGTAGTTAGTTACCGCCTGGGGGGCGACCTCAAGGTAGTCAGTTTTCACTTGGAGAGCTACCTCAAGGTTTTCAACCTTCAGGATAGTACATACCCCAAGGTCAACCCGATATTCCTCAGGATGCTTTTCAACCCTAGATTCAGTACGTGCCTCAGGGTTATCAAACTCAAGGTCAGTACCCAACTCAAGGTTTCCAACCGCCTTCTGGTTAATCATTTTTACAAGGCGCTGGAAATGTACCTCCTAATTATCAGCCCTACATTCAACCAAGTTATGGTCCTCCATACATACAACCTTTTATGAGTCCATATTCTGCAATGAACATGGTGTGGGATCCGTCTCAAACTCAACAGACTTTGCAGCCTAATGTGCAGTTACCTTATAAAGTTAGACAAACTTTGGTTTCTGGTCCAACCCAGCAAACTGTCCAGCCTACGGTTCAAACCTCTGCACCTGTTTTAGTTTAGTAGCCTGGACCTAGCTCACCTCAGACTCCGCCTCGAATTGCTACTGCAACTGCTGCATTTTCTGTTCAACCTACCACACCTATTTCTGGAGTATCTGTAGCTCCGGTTTCTACTATCCCTGCATCAGTGCAAACTCCTCAAGTCTCTGTGCCCCAGTCAGGACCTACAGTTCAGACTTCGGTCCAGATGCCTACAGGACAAGCTGGTCCAAGTACAATTGCCATGAGTCAACCGTACTAGGGACAGTATCAATCCAGTCCTACTGTACAAAATCCAGTTTATCAGTATCAACCATACCCTGGCTATACTTATCAACATCCTCAACAACCCCAGTTTGGTTCGGTTAATCCTGGTTTTCCAGGAGGTTATAACATTCCTAATGCAAATCTAATTCCAGGTTATCCTGGATATCCTCCTCCTGGAGCTGGTCTCATTACACAAGGTTTTCGTGAACTTAACCGTCAGTTACCATTTATTGCAACTTTGGATTTACCTGATTTGTTGTGCCTTACGAACGATCCGATTTACTATCTTCTGTATTGGCCGCCAATGCCTAATAAGTTGCCCAGTGATATCCCAAAATTCGAGGGTCAGTCAGGTGAGGATCCGCCAAATCATGTTATGACTTATCACCTCTGGTGTGCATCTAATTCTATCATTGATGATTCAATTCGATTGCGTCTTTTTCAAAGAACTCTTGTTGGTCTTACTGCCAAATGGTACATTGAGCTACCATGAGGCTCTTTTTATAATTTTAGTTAGTTAGCCACTTCTTTCCTAACTCATTTTTCAGTTGCCTGTCAGATACGACAATGGCACGGAACTATTAACTTCATTGAAAAAATCCACGTCCACATATATTTCTTATCATATTCATGAATGGCGACGTAGAAGGCGTTTAGTGAAAGTTTTCATTCTGGATCAAATTTTAGCGGAATGGTTCGTTAAATCATTGTTACCTAAAATCACTGAAGATGTAGCTAAGGCAGGAGTTGTTACTGAAGAGCAAGTCATTGCTCAGGCTTAGTACCTTGACCTCGTTTATATGCAGTCAGATACTTTACACGAAAAAATCCCTGATCTTCCAAAACCTACAGCTCCTTTAGGGTCTCATGCCGCTGATGGTATGATTGGTTCAGTTAGTATTAAAAGCAAGAAGAAATCTTCAAAGAATTCTTCTCCTACAATAACTTTACCTCATTCCCCGAAAGGAGATTCTTCCGCTGAAGTTTCTGTCGACGTCCATGTCGTAGATTCATCTACGACCAAATCCGGGAGTAAAGAGAAGGGGAAGAACAAAAACAATCAAAATTCAAAAGATAAAACAAATAAAAATGAATCTATTAACAAAAAACGAAAACCTCGCTATCCTTGTTTCATTTGCGACAAGGATCATTTTACCAAAGAATGCCCATATCAAGCAGAGTTTTCAAAATTCGTTAAAGGTTCTCAAACGCCTGTTGTCTTGAAGGATCCTTCTCCTATTCAATATAGTAAAGTGGTTGCTTCTTCCTCGAATACCTCAGAAGAACCCATTATGATGATGTCTCATGTCAGGATTGCGACGCGATCACAAAATTATGGTAGTAAAAATCCTCTTGATGGTAAAGAAGTAGAATCTTCTAATTCAAACCCATCAATGACACGTCCTCCTGGGTCTGCTCCACTATAGATTGAGAAACCCAACCCAGACTTAGTAACCAAACCACCTGCTAAAGGTATATTTCAAAAATCAACTGCGAGAGCTGCTCAGAATTATAACATTGTTGAAGACTTAGCCATTTCCCCTTCAGCAATGTCGGCTTTGGAAGTGCTGCAATCATGCCCAACACAACATAAATTACTATTGTCTGCTATAGGAGCTATCGATATTCAGGATTCAAACCTAATAATCTTCGATTTAGAGAATAGTACACCCTACCTTCCTCATCAAATGGCTTTCCAGATTCTAGTGTTAGTCAAAAACAGACCTTGCTTTCGAACTGTGATTGATGAAGGGGCTTCTGCATGTATTATGTCAATCCAGTGTTGGAGATTGCTTGGTTCTCCCACACTCAATCAGTCTCTAACAATTCTAAAGGCTTTTGATGGCTAAGGGTTCCATCCTTTTGGTATTTTGGAAGATTTACCTATAGGGGTTGAAGGCAAAACTGTAAATCTAGATGTGGAAGTGGTTGATACCCCTCTAGATTACAACCTTCTCCTGGGTCGCAGTTGGTCTTATGCTATGACTATTATTGTTTCATCGGTCTTTTGGCTTATTAAGTTTCCTCATAATGGAAATATCATTACGATAGACTAGCTGAGTTATTTCTCACCCGACCCAGCCTCTACAGATAGTGTTCAGCATGTTGGTAAAATGACTATCCCTTACAAGGATGTTGGAGTAGGTTTGATTAAAGATTCTGGTTTACTAGGAACTTTTTCCTTCCCTCCTCCTAATGTATCACCTTCTATTGCAAATATTCATATGATTTCATCAAATACTGTTACTTTTGATGATCCTTGGATCATACCTTCCGATTCTGAGGTGGATTCATTTCATGGCGTGATGCCTATGAGTCCGTTTGAAATTGCATATCAGGCTGTACAATCGTTTTCTGATTCCTGACCTATCTCGAGGATAGTTTGTTCCTGTCTCAACCTCGTTAAAAAATGAAACAAGGAGTGTGCGAGGATAGTTTGTTCCTGTGTCAACCTCGTTAAAAAATGAAACTGGATGTTTTGAGGATAGTTTTTCTTGTGTCAACCTCGTTAAAAAATGAAACCGGGTTTCTGGAGCATAGTTCCTTGTCTTGTGTCAAGCTCGTTAAAAAATGAATCAAGGGTTTTTAGAGCATAGTTCCTTGTCTTGTGTCAAGCTCGTTTAAAAAATGAAACAAGGTTTATGAGGATAGTTCTTTTCCTGTGTCAACCTCATTAAAAAAAATGAAATAACTCCCTTTCCAAATTGAGTCTTCGAGTCTTTCCAAGATCTCGAAAGTGAACCTTCATTCCATCCACCTCGTTGAATGCAATGAAGTTTGGGGGGCATGTACCTCGATTTGCGTCATTATGCCAGGTTCATGTGAACTTATAACAAGCATAGTTTTTATTTTCAAGCTTGGTTAAACATGAAACTGAATCCAAGCAGAGTTCTCTATGGTTCAAGCTTGTATAAAAATGAACCCATACCCGATTTACATCTCGTGATTATCGTCTTTATCTGCTAAATTCTGTTAGATGAGCCTTGGTTGTTTTCATTCCATTGCCACTATCTCTTTGGCTGATCATATGCTTTCACTTGGTTGTTTTTCCTTTCATGAGAGACCGCAACTATCAGTGGTTTTGTTAGCCATCCTCTTAACCATTACATGTTTTGAGCAGTTCCACCATTGCCGAAACCAGTTGCCACCCTTTATACCACTTGTTCCTCTAGGACGAGTCTTCTTTAAGCTCTTTTCTGACTCGTAAAATATGAAAAGATTGCCGAGTTTTTTCATTTTTAAACTTGTTAAACAGAATTAAAAAGGCGGTCCACTTTCAGCTCTTTTTTGACCATATAAACATGAAAAGATCGCTGGACTTTTGTCGTTTCAAATTCGATATTGGTTATAAAATGACGTGTCTTCGATCGCTTTTTTACTTTTTCGGATCGAGGCCACTAACTATGAAAATTACTCCTTGATCGTAATGGTCAAGTGGTTCTCTCAAGTATTATTTTATACTTTTTTGGGCTCGAGAGACACAAATTTATGAAAAAGGACACCCATCGATTTTTTTTAATTTTTTCTTATGACTCCCTAAAATTGAAAAACACTGAGTTTTTCCTATACTGGACTCGTTAAAATTTAACAGTAGAGGATCTGTTCAATTTTAAACAGGAATGAACCACTCCTTTTTAGGGTTCGAATTTTAAACTAAGTTGGACTCATCCGAAGGATGAGTTTATAAACAAGAAAATGTTATCTTCCTCAAGCTTGTCAAAACTAAAGAGGCACTTGCCAGAAATGGTGCGGGAAAAGAGAAAAAAATGAACCTGTTTGTTACACTTTGTGTTTTAGAAAAGCCATTAACCACTCTTGAACACGACACTTTTTGTTCACCTGGGTTGGGAAATCCTTTGCCTAACAGTTAATCAAACCATATTGAAAGTCTTCAGCCTGTTTCTGCGTATTAGTATTGGGTCAATTATCACCAAACCATCTGCAGTGTCGTTATGTGTTCAAGAGGTCAGTTCAAACAAACCATTCATCTTCAAAATATCTGTCATCCATTTTGACCATCCCTGAGTTATTCCTTGCCAAATATATTTCTTCAAAACTTGATCTATGATTTTGGGTTGTGGGCTTGCCTACGACAGATCGCTTTCTATCGACTTTAGCTCATTATCTAGAAATATGATCTAGAAATTGTCAGTACCTTGAAATCTGCATGCCCTAATGGCATGTTTCTCGCCTTCGATGATAGGTTGCATCATTGACCTTCGATCAAAGGATTCTATGACATGTTCGACATCAACTCATTTATTCACATTTCATGGATTGTACTGGGTACTTTGAGAGCCATTGACATTACTGATGGTTTCTCTCACACTTGTTAACTATTCACATCATTGAATGGTAATCAAATGGTTTCTACCATGTTCGACTTCGACACATTCATTCACATGGATAGAATCGTACTAGTTTGGGAAGCAGAAATCAAGACCCTGGATCTAGTTTCTACCATCCAGGCTGCGAGGAATTTTGTTATTCATTATATAGTGGACTATTCATAAACAGATGGCTGCACCCATACTGTGTCTACATATGTCTATACTCTTGATGTATTACAAAATCATTCTTGTATCAGAACATTTTAGTCAGTTTTCTAGTTAGTTTTGATCTGAGTATGGGAATGCCTACCTCAGCGATGATTTGTTCACATATATATATTTTGCATTGAATGTTTTACAGGTTCCGACTGGGGTGTCCACAGGATGATCCTTGAAATGATAAAGTACTTCACTCTTCATATATGACCAACTCTATCTTCATATATTACAGACTTCGCACTTTAGGGGGCAATCTGTTGCACAAAAAATTGTCATCTTCACATTTTGCAATCTATGTGAGTCCATTACCACTCATACTTTCCTCCTTTGCAAGTCTTAAGCCTTAGTTCTTCATATCAAGCCTTGAAAATAAGTGAAAGCCCTTAAAAGTCTCTAAAACTATGGTTCCACACTTTCTCTTAGCATTACCTGCGGTCCCACACCTAAAGGTTATGTCTCCTACGCACCTGACCGCTCTGTCTCTGTGTTATGGGTGTGGACCCCTGTAAAAGTTAAAAAGGCGCAAGTATATTCTTAAAAACTCACTTTGAGTCATTTCTAGAAGCTTTTGGAAGGAATATTGAGGTGGCAAGTTCGCTCCTTCAAGGTTCATGCATCCCATACCTTAAGGAGCTAACCCCTTGATGTGAGGAGCTTATCCCTTTGAAGGAGGACTCTATCCCTTCATAGGTGGACCTGTAACCTCCTTCCTCTGCACTATAAAATGAAGCATTGGGCTGGTTACTTGAGAGGTTGAAAGCTGAATATTTTTGAGGTGAAATGCTGCTGGAACTTAGTCTTCTTAGTTGAGTTTTTATGAGGAGAGATTAGATACCTCTAAGATCTCATTTGGAGAAGTGCAAGGCTTGTCAAAGTAAAGGAAATTCCTATTTCGGACCCCGGGAAGAGCTTGTTCAACATCAAGGCTGAAAAGGTTGTAAGGTTCTTCTATTTCAAAGTTAATACAAATAAGTTTGTTTTTCTCAATAAGCTGTTGTTTTATGGTTTATTTCATGGATTCCTTGATCACCATGATAGACATGATTTATGATATTAGCTATGCAGGTGCTATTTGATGTTTGCTTGTTTTTTATTACATGTTCTCAAAAGGAAACTCTTTCGGATGGTTGAACGATGGCTGCTACAAACTAGCGTTGGACTTAAGGTAGGGTCTAAACATCTCTATAGATTTTATTTATGAATCGCATATGTTTAGAGAAAGATAGATTTGTTTGTCTGCTTGTTGCTAGATATCTGTTGGCACTAGGGAGATCGACCTTGTCCGCAAGATCGATTTATCCAGCCAACAAGGAGTCATCATATTCATGAATTAGGTTTTATATTGAGGTATGCTTTGTGACAAGGAAGAACAAGTGAACTTTGGGAGACATCTAAAGTCAGTTACTATTTATGGTTGTAAACTCTCTCCTATTTCTATTAATACAAAGAGTATCTTGTTTTCCTATATTTGTTGTGTTATGTTTGCACGCATGTATTTCAAAGCCATGTTTATTCATTTAATAGAGATGCTAGATTATGCTACGTGGATGTTGTGGATCCTTTGCTTGTTTAGTTGTGTATGTAGGTTCTAATTATAACACTTGGAGCTAGAATTGGAGATTACAAGAGAGGAGGAAGTGAGAGCTTGCTACAGATTCCATATAGGCTTCTTTCCCATGCTCTAATTTCTCTAAGGAAAACTTCATGCTTTTTGTCTTCTATTGTTTTAGATCAGACCACTAGATCTAGGGAATTCACCTTTGTTCGCAATAGTGAAATTTCGTATAACACACTTGGATCCTGGGCATTCTCCATCCTTCATTTTATGGGACTTGCTTAAAAGTATTACTCTTTTAATCAGCATTTTCTTATTTTTTATTAACTTAAAAAATTATCAATAGTATAATGGGAAAATTATTGTCTTCAAGTGCCAAGTCAATAAATTGTGAAAACCTGTATTTCCACATTCACAACATTCCCTTAGCCTTATCAACATAATGAGAAGGTTGACCACCACTATGTCGATGATGGGATTTTCAATTACTTTTAATTATCTTTGTGGGCAATTGAATAGTTGTATATTTAAAGTGCAAATCCAAGGTTTGTTTGGAACCTGTGAATTGTCATGCACACTATATGCTAGTGTAATTTGTTATGTGTCATGAAATTGTAGTAATATGATGGTGTCCATAGTACTAGATAAATATGTTTTAATAGGTCAATGATATGACTAAACACACTACAATTTGCAAAAATAAAACAATGGAAATTAAGTAAATTGTACGGAAATAAATCAAAATTCATGAAAGTAAACACACTTCTAGAAAAGTAAACACACCCACTGCTATAAGTGACCTATTTAAGTATAACGATATTCTTTGTTTTATGTTACAAAGATTCAATGGCATGTGCTTATGATGTAATGAATGGCAAGTAAATAATGCATAAACAATTGCAAACATCACATAACTCTCAATTGTAATTTGTTACTGAAAACAAAGCAAAAGTAAGCTATAGGAAAGTTGTAGCAAGAAGAGGTGCAATAACAACCATAAATTCCATTAGCATGCAAATATTTTATCCAATCATCAACCCTGGAATTTATTCCTTAATTACATAACCTGGAGTTGCACCAACAAGTAAGCAATGTAACTACAACATAGGAACATATCAAAATTATAGTAAAAGAAAACTAATGGAGTTGTAGAAAAATAAAATCAAAGGAATTGGAACAATAGGAAATAATTGTAAATTACAAAG
Organism: Pinus tabuliformis; assembly: GCA_031772625.1. Taxonomy (NCBI): domain Eukaryota; kingdom Viridiplantae; phylum Streptophyta; class Pinopsida; order Pinales; family Pinaceae; genus Pinus; species Pinus tabuliformis. The sequence continues at coordinate 330,344,868 of CM062820.1, forward strand.
TTCTAAATAATAACTACCTCCTAATGCTACCTAGCAGTACCAGGCTAAAGAGGGACCCTACCTCCTTATATGAGGTATGGTGAAATATTCAATCGCATTTTCATGAAATTAACATTGAGCAATTGGACCAAGGGATATTTTCTATTACAATGAATAGAGAAACTACAAAAGAGTTAACATAAAATTATTCCTTTTATTTTCTCCTCTCCCTGGGCTTTGAAGGAAGTCAATTATTTATACAAGATGTTCGCTACCTAAACTAAGTTAAAGGTCAGACGACCAACCCATCCTGTTACAACAGCCTGTTCAAAAATTGGTATGAATTAAGAAAAAGTTGACTTAGATTAGTTGGGTGTCATTAGCAATTGAGTTTTCCTTCTTAATCTTTCACCCACTTTCCTCTTTCATTTTCCATCCTGATATATTCGTGCTGATCATACAACTGGACTATTGACCAACAAGCTGGTGTAGAATGCAATAAAAGTTACAACAATAAAAGTTGCAACAACGAAAATTCCATGTAACGCTCCCTCCCACCATTTTTTACTTCCTAGTCTTATGGGAGGTGTCATACTTTCAACTAATATGACCTCCATGGTCTCACTATGGAGATAATATTACAAATTTTTCCCCCTTACCAAAGTTTTTGGAATCAACTTTGGAAAACACCATCACATTCAACTCATCGAGTGCTTTCTGGTGATGTATATTTTACTTCAATCCAACTCATATATTGAAAGTTATACCCTTCCATAGTTTACCAATAAAGTCTTGGCACATCATCAAGTGTTTCCATGTGGCACCCACATGTAGCCCAAGTGGCCCTATCATGTCATTCACAATGCCTACATTGCCACAACAACACAATTTTTATTCTCTCCACATCATCTTAGCTTGTGATTCCCATAAGGCCCAACCTCTTCGCTCAAATACAAAACTCCCTTTGTATGTAGCCATAGGGGATATCTGGGTGCGCACACGGTTTTCTCTTGGAAAACATCTTGGACCCCTAGATCTCCGAATATATCTGGATCACCGCCATTTGACAACACATATCGGAACTTCATCCACATTTGAGGCTTCATGCATTTGCACCTCATCCTCACCCCCAAATGTCCTGGATTTTCGAATACATTTTCCTCTCACAATGCAATCCAGCCTCATGTTGATGGACTCTGTTATGGGTCCCACTCTAGATACCTGTACTGATCCGACTTGCGACCAGGTTTGACTTTGAGCCTTCAATCTCTCAAACTATTCCAACCTTGAATTTAACATTTTTTATCTTGCTTCCTTGCAAGACATCCAGGTTAATTCAAATCTGGTGTACTCACAAAATTGCACAAGTGCAAATGGCCTTGATGTCTAGACTCCCGAATAAATTCTCCACGCTGAACAACATATCTATCTTGGATACAGTTCCTATCAAAGACTTGTCAAACCTAGATACAAATATAATGCTTTATGAAACTTAGACTTGGAACTCTGAGGATTTTAGGGACTTCACCCCAGCTTTCCTTGAATCCTAATGTTACTTAGAACACTAACATTCACATGAATGAAACCCTCATTCTATGCTAACATTCCAGGTACCAATACTGACCATAATAAATCATTCTATCTATTGACATGCCCACTAACCAACACATGAACAAGACAAACCATGGCTATACTACTCAATGAATCAATGAAATAACAACAAAATTTCTACGACTAAACAAACTACATTTGGTAAAAAGTAAAACAATGGAAAAAAAGTAAATTGTTGGGAAAGTAAATTAAAATTCATGAAAGTAAACACACTTGCAGAAAAGTAAACACACCAACTGCTAGAAGTGACCTATCTAAGTATAATGATATTCTTTGTTTGATGTTACAAACATGAAATGTCATATGCTTAGGATGAAATGAGTGGCAAGTAAATAATGCAGAAACAATTGCAAACATCACACAACTCTCAATTGTAAATTGTTAATGAAAACAAAGTAAAAGTAACATATATTTAAGTTGTAGCAAGAAGAGTTGCAAAAACAGCCAAAAATTCCATAATCATGTAAATCTATTATCCAATCATCAACCCTGGAATTAATTCCTTAATTACATAACTAGGAGTTGCACCAAAATTAAGTAATGTAACTATAACGCAGGAAAATAAAAAAAAATACAGTAATTTTTTTTTAATGGAGTTGTAGCATAAGAAAATCAACAAAATTGCAACAATAGGTAATAATTGTAAATTATAAAGTTGTAACTACTAAGTACCTCCTAATGCTACCTAGCAGTACCAGGCTAAAGAGGGACCCTACCTCCTTAGATGAGGTACTATGAAATCTGCAGTTGCATGATCACAAAATTAACATCAAGCAATTGGAGAAAAGGATATTTTCTATTACAATGAATAAAGAAACTACACAAGAGTTAACAAAAAATTCTTCCTTTTATTTTCTCCTCTCCCTGAGCTTCGAAGGAAGCCAATTATTTATGTAATATGCTTTCTACCTAAACTAAGTTAAAGATTAGGCGGACTGTTCATCTTGTTATAATAGTCTGTTAAAAAATTTGTATGAATTAAGAAAAAGTTGACTTAAATAAGTTGGGTTTCATTAGCAACTGAGTTGTCCTTCCTAATCGGTCACCCACTTGCCACTTTTTTTTTTCCATCCTAAGATATTCATGTTGATCATACAACTGGACTATCGACCAAGTAGCTGGCGTAGAATTCAATAGAAGTTAAAACAACAAAAGTTGCAACAACGGAAATTCCATGTAACGATCCCTTCCACCAATTTAGACTTCCCAGGCTGATGGGAGGTTCCATACTTTAACTAATCTGACCTCCACGGTCTCATTATGGAGATGAGATTAAACAATTTTTCCCCTTCCCAAAATTTGTGGAATCAAATTTGGACAACACCATCACATTCAACTCGTCAAGAGCTTTTTGGAGATGTATATTTTACCTTAATCCAACTCCTAGATTGAAAGTTATGCCCTTCCAAAGTTTACTAATAAACTCTTCACACATCATCAAGTGTTTCAATGTGGTACCCACATATATCCCAAGCAGCCCTATCACGTCATTCGCAATGCCTACATGGCCACAACAACACATTTGTGATGCTCTCCACATCAACTTAGCTTGTGATTCCCATTAGGCCCAACCTCTTCGCACAAATCCACAACTCCCTTTGTATCTGGCCATAGGGGATATCTGGGTGCGCACATGATTTTCTCTTGGAAAACATCTTGGACCCGCAGATCCCCGAATATATTTGGATCACCACCATTCCACAACACATATCCAAACTTTATCCACATTCGAGGCTTCATGAATTTGCATCTCGTCCTCACCCCCAGATGTCCTGGATTTCCAAATACATCTGCCTCTCACAATGTAATCTAGCCTTGTGTTGATGCACTCTCTTATGGGCCCCACTCTAAATACATGCACTGATATGTCTTGCGACCATGTCCGGCTTTGAGCCTTCAATCTCTCAAACGATTCCTACCCTAAATTTTACCTTTTTTTCTCTTGCTTCCTTGCAAGTCATCTAGGTTAATTCAAATACGGTGTACTAAAAAAAGTGCACAAGTGGAAATGGCCTAGATGTTCGGACTCCCAAATGCATTCGCTAAGCTGAACAACATAACTATCTTAGATACAATTCTTATCGAAGACTTTTCCAACCTAGATATAAATCTGGTGGTTTATGATACTTAGACTTAGAACTTTGAGGATTTCAGGGACTTCACCCTAGTTTTCCTTGAAGCCTAATGTTACTCAAAACACTAGCATTCAGATGAATGAAACCGTCATTCCAGACTAACATTCTAGGTACAAATACTGACCACAATAAATCATTCTAACTATTGACATGCCCACTAACCGACACATGAACAAGACAAACCATGGCTATATTGATTTACGACACAATGCAACAACAACAACATTTCCCACCCCAAACTATGTATCTCACATTACTATCAAAGCTAATGATAAATCATATATTGAAAGATAAAGACACTCAATAGTCTTAATCAATCAAGCATACATGTCCATGCCAAATAATGAAATACATACATTGTAATAGAAAATTGAACATATATGATATTCATACACGACCACGTAAATAGTTTTGCAATTCAAGAACACATCGACAACACAGAATCCGTAATCCCTTCAAAAACATGAGAACAATCACATAAGAATCTCGTTGTAAATAACCATGAGTAACAGATTCCTCCAATAAAAGTATTGATATATTTATTTTCATAAACATAACAACGTCATGCATTATCCATCATGAACATAAGTACAAGTAAATACAATTATATGTATATATTAGATGACTAGCATCTGAGGGAGGGACTTCAACTCTCCACCTAACCATAGGCCATCTACATTATAATATTTCATACAACTGACCACCCATGAGTTGGATTCAAAGTATGAGGAGTTAATTGCTCAAGGGATATTCACACTAGTATAGTTAAGAAAATCACATGGGAATCCAGAGAACACAATGTATCCACCCACTAAACACTTCATGGATCCAAACACACAACATTGCACCTACAAAACCCTATAGGATTCTAGAACACATAATGTCTCTACCAATCAAACACTACAGGAGTCTAGACCCATGGTGTCTCCACCTGATTCACATTACAGGAATCTAGATCCCACATTGCCTCCACCTGCTCACCCAAAGGAATCTGGAGCAAACCATGCCTCCACCTATTAGCTTTCATGGGAATCCAAAGTCCACCATTAGGGTATCCACCTATGAAAATACCATAAGAAGTCCTAGAGTACACAACATGTCCACCTGCTAAGTAGGAGTCTAGAGTCCACTGCGACTCCACCTTCTTAATACATCGAGCCTCTTTTTACACCACACTTCTTAGTGTGCTTCCAAGCCTTGTGCATAAATTAGCTTTTTTCCCCTTCTCTAGCAAGTTCCCTTGCTTTGATATCATGTTGTAAGTCTATGCGATCAAGTGTATTCACACTCTACCTTTTGTGCATACCAGCATTGTCTGCAAGTCACATAATTTAGCATTCTAGCTCACCGTCTCCAATCGACTATTTTCTCCTTGTCCCATTCTTGTGTGTTTTCACACCAATGTGATCCACAAGGAAATGAATTGTATGACTCATCCTTCACTCAAGAAACCCATAGACCAATCAATGCTTGCACTCACAATGCCATTAATTCATCGGGAAGATAGGTGATAAAATAAATGCATTGGTTTGGGTTTTCAAGAAAATCCTCCTCCTTAGACCTCTGAATCCATGTCCACTCCTCCAATCCAGTAATTGTGTTATATTTCTGCAATATTTACATGAATTAAAATTCATAGTGACATTTACAAGAGAGGTAGAAAAAATGGTTTTCACATTCCAAGGATTCTATCTGCAACATGGCATTTGTGAGTTGCAACAACTTCATTGGTCACGAGCGAGTTGAAACATTCTCATATGCAAGTGGCCATGGTGAAGTTTCAGCAATACAAATGAGTTGCAACAATGGCATGGAGGAGAGTTGCAACACTTGCATGTCTTGGTTTGAGTTGTGACACCTATGTGTCAGTTAGCAACACTTGTTGTGGGGTTGCAGCGGGTGTTGCAATAAGACGTAGGAGTTGCATCCAATAAATTTTTCTCCTATATGAAAATGTTAGTATGAAATATGAAAATATCACAACATGACGCATAAGAATATGTGTATAAGTAGCGAAAAAGAGATTATTCATTCCTACACCAGAAATAGGGTAATAATGGATGAAAATTACATCAGGAATGGAAAGTGGAAGAATGGCATTAAAAAGGTTATGTGTGGGTGTTGAAAATGTGCCAATTTGGACACTTTTCATCACCCCTCAACCAAAATTGTTGCATTTTCCTTATGCAACTAACAATTAGTTATAATCATAGAGAATAGGGCTCCCATGGAGGTCTCTAAGGTTGAAATCTGCATGTCCTGCTTCACCTGGAAGGAGGTATCCTCCCTTTTTACGCATGACTTTCCAACAAGAAACTTCCCTTTTGTTGGCTCGCTTATATTCCTTCTTATAGGGCTTGTTCAGGAACCATATCATAGAATAACGTAAATTTAATCTGATCCAATTGTCCCCACATTGTCCCATGCACCTTAAATATTTCGACACTCACTCCAAGGCAATTTTTAAATTGCTAGAATTGAATGGATCTTTTTGCTTGAGGATATCCCTAGCCTGTTTTGATCTCACTTTGCATCCTTCCTAGAAAGGTTATCTAAGTATGTTCATTTTACCCATGCAACGTGTAATGGTCTTCTACTTATTCTTCAATGTAATTTTTTCCTTCAGGGGAGAAGAAATATAACTCTTATGATTATGGGTGACCTATAAAGGCATGAAATTCTCTCCCCTTATCCATAGACTATTGTCAAAATTATTTTTTGCAACCTTATGAGTTGCATCCCAGTCAACTTGGTTGGTCAAAAAGGAAATAAAATCTCTTAGTTGAATGTACCTCACAAAATGATTGGGGTTCTAGATTTTGTTGTGAAAGAACAAGACATCATGTTGATATAAATCAGAAAGGAGTTTATTTTCTTTGTGAGTGCACTTAGAGTAGGTTATAAGGAAGTTAATAGGAATGGTAATCTCAAAAGGTTTACTAGTCATGAGTGAATTTTTCTGAAACAACATATATCTTCTTATAGAAACATGTTGTAGTAAGGAGAGGGGGGTTTGTAGTTGAGGACTACCTCCACTAGCATGCTCTACTAAATCTACTGGATCTCTAGTTTCTTGATACTATGATCTAGTTGGTCCACCTTCTTTGTTTCCTCTTTCTCTTCTCCCCATATCATATTATAAACATCTACTGTCTCATCTCACTTGTGCTTCAATTCTCTAATAACCTTGAGGGGTATCACCACCTCCTCATAGGAAGTTAGAAAATGTTTCCATTTGTTCTCTTGTGCCTTTATCCACTTCTCAGGGTTTTTTCTTATATCCTTTTGTCTTCCTCTGTTATGTTTTCAATCTGGGTTATTTTTTCAGTAGTGACACTCTTCGTTTGCACTACCACAATTTTCTTTCCTTTTTCTTCATCTAGGGTTGTTTCCTTTTGTTGTATAATGTATTCCCTCGTAACAAGAGAATATGTTTCCTAGGCGAGACATTCCAATCCCTTAAAGGATTCCCCTTCATTTGATTATTTTCTCATTATTTTGATCATTATTTTCATTTCCCTATTTTTTATTTTGAGCATTTTATTTTGTCGAATTAGTGATGCATACATAGGTAAGAGGGAAAACATCTTACCTCTTTACACTTCCTTGGAGTAGTAGAAATTGTTTATTCAGGGTCAGTAGCACTAGCCTCCATAGGAGTGTCCGCAGATGTTCCTACAAGAGTAGCAGTAGATGTGTCCGTGAGACTAGCAACAAATTTGTCCATAGGAGTGACATCTTCATCTTCAAAATATACCTTAAATAGGGTAGAAATTCCTTCTCCAAGAGTGCTCCTCACTAGTTCTTGTGGAGAAGCAAGGTCATTTGTTCCCAATTCTTGAAACCTTGAGTCACCTTCCCCTATTGGTTCTTATGTAACAATAGTGGTGGTATCCTCCTGTTGCTCTGTAATTTATTTTTCCCCTGTTGGTTTTTGTGGAGCAATAGGGGTTTAAGTGGTGGACGGAGTGTACCTAGTTCATCTTTTATTTGGAACATAGGGTGGTATTTTCCGAAACCCTCTCATTCTTTTAGTAGATGGATTATTGTTGATTATCTCTACATAAAGGAAACTTTATTTTTGTGTATTTGCAGTGCTAAACCCTTCTCCTTCGTAGGCACTAGTGGGTATTTTATGGTCAGGGGAGTCATTGCAATGTAATCTTCTTCTGTAGTTGCAACATCACCACTTCCAAGTGGATTTGCAACAACTATGGGTTCATGCGGTAAAGTTGCAGTCGTTGGAATTGCAACAACTTATCCCCATGTTATTCCCTCTTTTTTAAGGGCTCATCCTCAAGTAACATGACACGGTCGTGATGCGAAATGAAATCTTGCATACTCTTCTAATTTTATGCTTGGGCTGCCATGTTTTGCAAGATTCTGAGTAAAAAATATGGTATATTAATAGTGTAGTTGTTCTTGAGGTGGTCAAGAAGGCGAATGTGTTGGAGGTACATGATCTGAAATTAAAAATTTGAAGGTTTGTTGAAAGAAATTGCAAGCTAGTTTATGTCTTATGGGCAATGGATCGAAAGTGAAAAAGAACATAAACTTAGTAATTTTAGTTAAGTTTTGCAGATATAACCAGAGAAAAAAAAGACAACATGCAGCATCACAAAAAAACTATTTGATGACGAAGTTCACCCATCTTGGGCTACATCTCTAGGTCTAGCTTCCAATGTTTACCCTTTATATTATATACTCAAAATGTCAATTACATTAACATATAATACTCAAATCACAAAAATAATGTTGTGTCCAGAACACCCAAAAACCTTGTTTAGACTCTTCTTGAGCTAAAAAAGGCTGAAAAATGGCCAAGATATGCCTCCTTGTTCCTTTCTCTAATATTTTTCTTGCAAAATGACCAAAACTAGAAAAACAAGAAATGAATCTTCCTTTGGCTAAACCGCGAGCAGATAAACTGGTGCAGAAACGACGAGACTTCCACAAAAAATGGTGCATTTTGTCAAACACTTAGTTGGGTACCCGCAATCCTAAATTCCACCCTCTTCATCTGTCATGTGGTAGACAATGTGGTCAGGGGCGTAGGCTAGAGGCCACATGCCTATTGACTCCGTCGCTCCTGGTCATTTGGAAGGCCATGTGGCCATGGGCTGGGCGCCATGCACCAAACCTTCTCTACAAGCCCTGACCGATAGTTCCACTGTTGGTTATTGTTAACAGTTGGGACCGGATGTTGGGCTAACCACCTGCCCCCTCCACCTCCACAATACGACATGTTGTGGTCACATTATATTTCATATAACTGGTGGCCAGGGCTGGTCGAGTGAGCCCGTCGTCCTTGCCCCTTGAACCGTTAACCATAACACGTTACTAAAAATTGTTGGATTTATATATAATAAGAAATAAAATGGAACAATGGTCGAGTGGTTGGTTAGTATGTTATATGTCGTGGAGTTGACCCCCGTTAGGGTCAGGTCGGTCTCCAAACAAAATTTTTCACTGGTCCCGAGGGCCACATGGTGCCTCCTCATTGGACCAACCAAAACCAAACAACCAATAAAATAGTGCCAAATCGACTTGTACGATCTTATCACATGTCAGCATGAGATTGACCCATCTGACCACCATGCTAGTCAGCCTTCTGACGTTAGTGCCACATCATTGTACGACCTTCCCAACCAATAGTCCAATCAACCCTACAAGTTGATTTTTTAGTTACTTACCAAAAATTTCAGAATGTGATAGATATCAACATACGATGTCGGATTGAGGTAATTCAAGCATCATTAAAATTAGAACAACGAGATCTATGATATGGCATCGGTTTCAATCTATTTTGAGCACTTTAATTTTTGAGCATATTTTTGATCCCCTGGATTATTCCTCCCCACTGGAAGCTTTTAGACCACCAAAAGTATGTTTTTACTCAAAAATTAAGTGAGGGTATAACTCCCTCACTTTCCTAATCTCAATCCACCTTTCTTTACTTGGATTGGTACCTTTGAGCCCCACTCGAAGATACTCAACACTGCCTCCATGCGAAGTCCTTATTCTCCTGTCAAGAATTGAGTCTTCTTGCAACTCATCTAAATATTTAGGAGAAAAATCTTCAATAGATGGAATCTGATCATTCTCTTCATGATATTCAATCATTGGGGGCTCATACGATCTCAAGTTTTCCACATTCACAACAGAATAAATTTGCATATAAGGTGGAAAATCTAATCAGAAAACATTATTACCAATCTTCTCCAAAAATTTGAAAGGACCATATCTGATTGACTTGATATTTTAACCTTAACCTTGAAGTCTTTTCTTGTTGATATACAACCAAAATTTATCTTCCACTTGGAAATCATGATCAACCAGATTCTTGTCATGTCTTGCTTTGTACTTGGCTTTGCTTTTCTCAAGATTCTTTTGTACTCTTTGATGCATTGGCTGAATTTGTTCAATGAAATGTTTGGCTTTTTCCACGTCAATATGTCCATCTACTACAATATCTTTACCAAATATGAAATCCAAAGGAGACTTTCGCAAATAACCTAAACAAGCTTAAAATGGAGATACTTGAATATATGAGTGCTTGGCACGATTCTAGGCATGTTGGATGTAATGCAAATGCTCATCCCAAAGTTTAGGATGCTTACCACAATATACACATAGGAGATGCACTATCGTTTTGTTCACTACTTCTATCTGGACATTGGTTTGTGGAGGAAATGTTGTGCTTTGCTTCAATTTAGTATCCATGAGTTCCCATAAACTTGACCAAAACTTCCCGAAAAAGTTGAGAATTTTGATCAGAAATATAAACCCAAAGTGAATGCATAAACTTTGGAAGAACATATCTGCGGTTTGTTCAACTCTAACATGTTTCTTACATGGCATCAACACACACATTTTTCTAAAACAATCCACAACAACATATATATAATCATGACCTTTTCTAGACATTGGTAGTCCTCCTACAAAATCCATAGAAATACTTTCCCAAGGATGAGAAGGAATAAGAAATGAAGTGTACAAACCCAGTTTCCTATTACTAGGCCTTTTAGTAGCACACGTGGAACATCCATTTACATATCTTGAAACAATTTCATTCATGCGAGGCCACTAACAATACCTCTGAATTTGTGCAACTATTTTGCCTACACGAAAGTGACCAACAATAAGATAAGAGTGGGATTCGCTTATGACATTGACTGTTTCACCTTGTGGAACACATAACTTTCCAAGATGATACAAAAACTTGTTATGAACATTATAATCTGACTGTTCAACATGATTGCCTTGAATAAAAGTTGTATAAACATCTTTAAAATAGTCATCTTGAGTATACTGTTCAATATAAATTTCATGCATGATTGATTTATGCTTAAGAATGACAAATGCATTAACAATAGGCCTTGATAACATATCAACAACTTTGTTGTATATACTTTTCTTGTACCTGATTACCAAATGAAATTGTTGTAGAAATCCCATCCACCTGAAATGTCTAGCTTGTTGTAGCTTGGTTTGTGATTGTAAATATTGCAAAGGTTGATGGTCAGTATGAATAATCGTTTCTTTACCCATCAAATAGTGCTTCCATTTCTTCACGCTTTGTACCAAAGCATACAACTCTTTATCATAAGTTGGATAGTTAATTACTGCATTGGTAAAGGTTTCAAAATGATAACAAATAGGCTTACTGTGTTGCATCAAAAATGCTCCCATGGCATAATCGCTTGCATCGGTTTGAATCTCAAATGGATGCTTAAGATCTAGAAATTCTAGAATTGATGTTGTACTTATTTTCTCTTTCAAAGTGTCGAAGGCTTTTTGCTACTTGCCTCCCCACTGAAAGACCTGTTTCACACTTGTCAAAGCATGTAATGGTGCTACAATGAGTAAGAAGTTAGCTATAAATTTTCTCCAATATTGGATTGCTCCCAAAAAGTTCCTAACTTTTGTAACATTGTTGGGTTTAGGAAAATTTGCAACAGCTTCAACTTTTGAGGGATCAATCTTCAATTCACCCCCTCCTAAAATATGACCCAAATAAACCAAAGAGGTTTTCCCATATTCAAACTTAGGCATCTTCAAATACAACTTCTCTTTCTTCAAGACATCTAAAACTTGTTTCACATGCTTGACATCCTCTTCATGAGTCTTACTAAAGATTAGAATATCATCTAAGTATACTAAGACAAAATCATCAAGGAATGGTCTCAACACATCATTCATAACTCTCATGAATGTTGGAGGTGCATTGCAATGCCCAAACGATATAACTAACCATTCAAAGAAACCTTGTTTTGTCTTGAAAGAATTTTTCCAAATATCATCTTCAACAATCCTTATATGATGATAACCACTTCTCAAATCTAACTTAGTGAAATAAACAACATCCTTTAATTGATCTATTAAATCATCAATGCGAGGAAGAGAATAGTTATTCTTTATCGTGATTTTGTTCAAAGCTCTAAAATCCACACACATGTGCCATGTACCATCTTTCTTTGGAACCGAGACAAAAGGATACCCAAAAGGAGATGTGCTAGGCTTGTACCACGTGATATAGATGTAAAATTCCTAAAATGCAATCTAAGATGATAAACAGTCGTTTTATCTTCTTTGTGCAATGAAAATCCTAGCTACTAAGGAAAGAGAGATGGCGTTCTTTCAACAAAGAGCAAAGAGCACACACTATATGAACTGTCCTAAATCAAACCAACAAATAGTTTAAATGAAAATGCACATGCATGTATTTGTTTTCAGCCTTCTTAATGTGTAAATGGCAAAAAGAACACTAATGCGCAAATCTGAATTATTTTTCAAAGCGACAATTACTAACAAGTTTCTTTTCAAAACAAAATGAGGACAACAACAACACTTTGTGATTTGGAATTGAAAACTTGCTTTCGACACTAGAAAAACTACTAATTCAGATCAAATACAATAGTAACAGGGTAATCGAATATCAAGAGAAATTAGACTTTCTTCTATGACTGAAAACGACACTTGCGACACTTTAAAATCAAGGAACGACAGTACAATTACGTTACTTCTTTGTAAAGGAGAACTGAAAATGACTCAAAAAATACATAAAAACATTTACAGTTCTTTGCACAATGGAGGTGGAATAACAGCAAGGAAAGGGGTTTCAAACAGAGGTGTACTGACTACAGGCAACAAAATTCTTGAATAGATCTGAAAAGAGTGACCACAGAAACCAAAATTTAGGAACAATGCCTAGTCTGATCAGCGCACCTGTAACACAGTGAAGCTGAAATGCAACGCACCTACTACACTCGGGAAGTGCGCTGAATTTGAGATTCACAGAACAGACAGTGCGCTGGACCAAGGACGAGACTTTGATTGGGTTCCGGGTCACAGTTTGCAGTTCAGTTCAGGGATTTTGGCCAAGCAAGTGGTAATCAGTAAATCAATCACAGTGGTAGATCTAAGTTGGTTACTAGAGCCACCACAAGGGCAATTAGAGAGTTTGTAAATCAATTGTTTAATTCATAAACAAAACCCAGAGATTGACTGAAGCAACGTTGATCTACTTTGCACTTGCATAGCAAATGCAGTTCGAAGGCTAGCTGGCTTGACTTCAGGCCCCGTCTGTAAGTTTATAAAGTAAACAAATATAGATGAACAAACAATCTACTCACTCCCCAACGGAGTCGCCATTTTGTTACCGGGAATAGTGTCTATGCAGAACTGCGAATCCCACTAAGGTTGGTAGCTACCTTAGAAACAAACAAAGTAAAACTACTTTCGTTTTCCTTTATGAAAGATAGATGAGAGAAGAATAAAGGAGACCAACCTCTGTCTTGTGCTTGGTTCCTTACTCGATTCCTCTCTCTTTTGATAGTCCTTTGCTACTTGTTTTCTTGTATACCCAGCTTCACAGAGTACCTGTAGAATCAAAATAGCATAACACTATACGAGAACATAGATCTATTATCATAAAAAATATAGGATCAGATGTAAATTGACCATACAAATGCATAATACATAAATAATACAAGAGTATGGAGGAAAAATTGAATAGCTTTATTGATAATCAAGAAAGAGCCAAGAGAATTACAACCAATTTTTCTAACCCAGCATCATCCTCTCAGCAGGTAAGCCCTTCTTCACCTCATGAAAAGCTTAGATCACCCAACACTATGATGTTGCCTCAAGAAACCAACAACAATTCCTTACAAGATGCAAAATTCCAGCCTCTGGATCTCTGGGATGAGGGATCCATATATATATGTCTGCAAGGGAGATGAGTCAGCTTGTGATTTGATTAGTGTCCTCCCTTTGATAGTTCTTGATTCCACTTGGAGATTGATGACCTCTTACTCATCCCTGGTCGAATTCAGATAGGCAAGTGTCATAGGAGAAGTTTCTGGAAGATTCCATGCTTCTCCACCTTGCGGATTGACCCTGCCATTTGTCCCTTCTCGCCCATCGCACCCCATAGAAGGGATTTTTGAAATGCAACGCACCTACTGTGTGTATTTAGGTGGGATGCAAAGCACTTTGCTTATGGAGCAGGTGAAATGGTCCAGTTTTGACCAGTTCTGAGTAGTTTTTCATGGAGAACTTCTGGGAGATGCTGTAATCAGTTGACCTTTTTCTTTTAGGGGTTGGAACAACACCTTTAGGGACTTAGGAGCCCTTGGTTTATGGAAATTTTATGCTTGGGGTTGCAGTGCCCAAAAATGTCTATAACAGTTGCCCCCTAAAGCATGAGGTCGTTAATCTTTTGATGTCAGGTGAAATGCTTTATCATGAGGATCCAAAGTTCTTTTGAGCTGGAAGGAGACCTGTAATAAGATACAATACAATACATTATCTTCATAATTTTTTCATGATCTAGCTGAGGCAGGCATTCCCATGCTCAGCTTTATAAATTCATTTTTCATGTACATGAGACAGACAATCGTCTGAGTGTAGACTGATGATTCTGGTAGAGCCATCATCCCTTAGATTGGATGATTATCTGTGCAGCAATGATGTACATTTGATGTCTTTATTTTCCTGAATATATATCGCAGCTCGAATGGATGAAACTAGATTCGGGGTCTTCAATCTCGTTCGATCTTCACTCAAAGTTGTTATAGACATTTTTGTGCCTTACAACATTGAGCATGAAATGTACATAATCTAAGGGATCCAAAGTCCCTAAACATGTTGTTCCTACCCCTAGAGGAACAACGCTAACAAAACACAGCAATTCACAGAAGTTCTCCACCTGAAACTGCTCAAAAACAAGTCAATTCAGGATCATTTCAGTGGCTACACTAGCTGTTTGCACTGAATGTCAAAGCCAACACTGGCTACCTGCGTTGAATGTCAACTGGAACAAAGGCTACCTGCGCTGAACGAGAGTGGACAAGTGGCAGGCTCATTTCTCAAGGTGTCAAAACCCAGGAAGCTTCCAAAATGACACTTGCCTCAGGGAATTCGACTGGTGATGAGTAAGAGGTTCCAAATCTCCAAGTGGAAGCAAGAACCTCCAAGTGGACTCAAGAACTGACAGAGGGAGAGGACACTAGTCAGATCTCAAGCTGACTCATCCTCTCTCCAAACATCTATATATGGATCTCTCCTCCATGAGATCTAGAGGCTGGAATTTTGTTATTGCAAAGAATTGCTGTTGGTTTGAGATTGGAATCATTGGGTGCTTAATGCTTTGAAAGGGGGAAAAGAGAGGAATTCCATTTGCTGGGAAGGAGATGCTGGATTGGAGCCCTCTGGGTTGTATCTCTTCCTGAACCTTGTTATTCATCAATAAAGCTATCTTGGTTTCTCCTATATGCTGATGTGTTTTGATGTATGAATGTATTAGTGTATTTGGTTTATTTCTAATCCTAAACTAGTTATGAATGTGAATATCTGTCTTTGTGTAGTGTTCTTCTCTTGTCGCAAGTAGCTGTTCTCTTGTCGCAAGTAGCTGTTCTCTTGTGATCTTGCAGGAAGTTGTAGCTGGATAAGCAAGAAGGCAAGTAGCTGTGAACACCCAAAGAGAAGGGAGATTGGATCGAGGGACAAATGGAAGACACCGGTAAGTCTATTGATCTCTCTTCTTTCACATTTCATAAAGGAAGAAACCAGTATAGCTGTACTCGTTTGTTGCTAAGGCACTGTCACACATTAGGTGGATAGGATCGTCCTGCATAGGCATTTATCTCCAAACCCAAAAATTCAGGCCTGACACCTCACAATCAGAACAGAAACGTATACGATACCAAGCGAAAGACTACATGATCGTCGGTGATACGCTTTACCGTCGTGGTATCGATACAGTACTGAGGAGGTGCCTCACCCATGAAGAGGCCGAAAAAGCCTTGAATGAGTGTCATTCAGGCGCGTGTGGGGGGCATCAATCTGGATATGCTACAGCACAGAAAATCTTACGAGCAGGATACTTCTGGCCAACAATGTTCAAAGATTGCATAACCGCAGTCAGGAGTTGCCATGCTTGTCAAATTTTCGATAGCAAAACCAGAAGACCACCCGCACCTTTACAACCAATAGTTGCTATTGGGCCTTTCGCCAAATGGGGCATCGATTTCATGCAATGTAACCCCACCTCGACTGGGGGGCATGGGTATATTATAGTCGCCGTTGACTATTTTACCAAATGGGCCGAGGCGATGCCTACATTAGATAACACTAGTGAAATAGCTGCCATTTTCTTTTTCAATCATGTAGTCACCAGGTTCGACGTACCACAGGCTATAGTTACAGATCATGGATCGCATTTTCGCAATCACATGATGGTTGAATTCGCTGCCAAGCTAGGGCTATCTCACGACAGCTCTACCCCGTACTATCCGCAAGCCAACGGACAAGTTGAAGCAATCAACAAGGTCCTGAAGCGTATGTTGCAAAGGATGATCGGGGTTCACAAAAGGAGGTGGCACCTAATCCTGTACTCAGCCTTATGGGCTTACCGAACATCGGTAAAGAACGCGACCGGGTTCACACCTTTCCAACTGGTGTATGGCCTGGAAGCAGTCTTGCCGATCTAGTGTGAAATCTCGTCTCTTAAACTCGCAATTGATCTCCTCCCCGGAACTTCGAAAGAAGAGGCCCGTTTCTTGGAATTAATCCAATTGGATGAAACCCGTCGTGACGCTGCTTTGGCTAACGAAGCCCATAAGAAACGAGTTAAGGCGCAGTTCGACAAAAATGTCAAACCCCGTGTCTTCTCAGAAGGTGACTTGGTCTTGCTTTATGACCAAGAATCTGATAAATTGGGAGAAGGTAAATTTAATTCTTTATGGATGGGCCCCTATATTGTTAAACGAGTGTTAGCAAAAGGAGCCTATGAGTTAATGGATTATGACGGAATTCCACTGGCGCAACCCCGTAATGGGTTGTACCTCAAGCGTTACTATGCTTAAATAGTAACCTGAATGCTTTTGTTGTATTTTGTTTTCGCTAAAGTGTTTGCTTTGGTCGAGTAATCCACCTTTTTACATTTATTACAGATGTCAAACCTTCTGGAGACATGTGTTGGATATGCCGACGGAGCGAGTCGTAGTTCGCGGAACCTATCCTCCGCAGCCTGGGCCATTTTTGATCCAAGCGGCGAGTTAGTAAGTTTCAGGGGTGTATGTATTGGATAATCAACGAATAACATCATTGAGTATAGCGCGTTGATAGAACTACTCTCTGATACCATCACCCATGGTATACACCGACTAATTGTTAGGCTAGACTCACAACTCGTAATACTACAACTCAATGGTATATATTCCGTTCGCAATCCAACTATTTATCGCATGTTCCTAAGGGTTAAGATTTTGGAAAGACAATTTGATTCAATTCAATACCAGCATATTTCCAGAAACTTAAACACATTAACCGACTCATTAGCAAACTATGTGTTAGATAGACATTTGCGACATTTATAAAAAGAGACACATCATCAATGTTGTACATATGGATCATGTAACTCAACCAGAATAAAACTCGAAAATCAAAATATATATATAAGCTATTTATCGTTCATACATAATGTTTTGTAACCAAGACAAAATCGGTCATTTGACCCAAAAACTCAAAAATGCTAGGGGGCACCCTAGCCTAGTGATGCTCATGATAGCACGTCACGGCCTGTGCAATCATGCGCAAGAGACGAGTCCATCGTCTAGGCACACCAGTAGTATGCCGCTGCAACTGTAAAGGTAACTCATCAATCCTCACATCGGGAATGCCGAGAGTAAGGCTCTCAACCTACTCCTGCACAGCTGTAAGGGTCTCGGCCACGTCAAGGTCACGGAGAATAACCCTCCCAGCAGTCTCCCCTGTTGGGGTAGCAACTGGCGCTCTCGGGCGAACTGCTGGACGAACAGGACCAACATCTGCATGCACACATGAGTTTGATTAAAGTCTTGATAGAATAAAGCACAAGGACATTATAAATAAGAACAATAAACAGTAATATGGTCAAAGATTTCACCAATAGCACCCCACTGTTCGCCGTCCGGCAATACCAAGTCCGGATCACCTCGGAAATCCATACCAAAATATGGATACTCGGAATAGACCATCTCCTGACGCTCAAACCACCTGAAGAAGGTATCAGTGAAAGAAATCTGATATTGACCAGCATGCCTAGACATGTGATCAACCCATCTCTGCATGCGTGGCTCGGTAGGAGAAGGCAAGTCGAGTGCAATATACTGAGGCTGCATCAGTGGTATTTTCTCCAAGGCGAAGGCAGTCAAAATAGAACCAAATCCAAAGTTCTTCAGCTTCCCGTCCTTTACCTTGGTCAATTGACTTTTCATCTGAAGAAGTACTGCATCACACCAGTTGAATACTTTCGGTTGGAGACACTCCAAGGCGTGCTGCACATAAGATCTGTTGGCGACATGAAGAGATGCACTACCGACCATCCTACCAATAGTATACAGAATGGACCTGAGAGACCTGTCAGTAATCTCACGGATAACAACCTTGCCGTCTCTGCTCGGCTGGGAACCTTCCCTGCAGTACTGGCGGACATAATCTCTCACGGAGTCATTCCCCCGGGCCGAACCTGACAAAGAAATGGGGGCACCCCGCCTTGACAACCCAGTCAAGAAGTAAATGTCTACGATGGTCAAGGGGATGGATTTGCCCCTAATCTGGAATACTTGGTTGATGGGATCCCAAGCGTCAAGCATATACTGCAGTAAGGAGATCTATGCTCTCATGCTAGAGATATGGAAGAACTTCAGAAGGCCACAGTTCCGCAGTGCGTTCACCGTGACAGGATCATGGAGGGCAATCATGTCCTCTTCTTCATGTTCTTGTTCTCACCATGTAAGGGACATTTTGCTCAAAGGTCCCTGCAAAACAAACAAGAGAATGAGTAAGATCCTGGATTTGATGAGAAACTGGCGAAATTTCATCAAAAACTGTGCAACAAAATCAGTTTTCTGAGCCCAACGCAGGTAGACAGGGTTCCACCTGCGTTGAAGGTCAAACTGCCCTAAGGCAGCTTGACATTCAACGCAGGTTTCGAGTGAACCACATGCGTTGATGGCAGGGCGCCCTGACAAAACCCCAGGTGCTCAGGGAGATAGGGAAACAGGCACAGAATGGAAAAATGAAACCATGAAAAGAAAGAGCTAGGGTTTAGCTCCTACCTGGTCCAGACGGCGCCGAGAATCGTCCACAAAATCTCCCGAAATCAGCTGGTGAAAATCAAGGGGGAAGAGGCACCTCCAAAGCTCCAACAAACCAAGTTCAAATGAAATGGTAAAATGAGAGGTAAAAACACCTTTTAATTGCTTTTTACGTAGTTCAAAGCGAAATATCAGGGTTCTAATCTCATTTCCATGCAAATATTATTCATTTCTAACTAGTTTGATGCAGCAATTGAGGATACAGTACTACCTTTGAAAAGGGCAAAGCGAGTCATGGTAAAAATCAAAGATTTGACCATATAATATCGAGCAGTTTTAGCACAAAGTTCATGCTCGTTAAAAAATAAACGCAAGATCCGAGCAGTTTTAACACATAGTTCATGCTCGCTAAAAAATAAACATAAGATCGAGCAAATGTTTCCACCCGCGTTTAAGCTCGTTAAAAAATGAACTATGCCGGTAAATAACCACTATGAATGTAATATCATCAGCCATTAAATCCTTGGTCGTGTTTGCACCATCACCTCCACTTTTCCATTGGCCAATCGTTCACCTCCATATGATTGTTTACCCATTTTGAGGAACAGCTGCGAAGAGTAATTTCACCTAGCCATCCTTGTGACACTGCCGTGATTGGAAAATTCCAACCTGTACCTGGAATCAGCTGCTATCCCTGTTTATCACTCGTTCCTCAAAAGACGAGTCTTCTTTAAGCTCTTTTCAACTGACTCGTAAAATATGAAAATATTGCCGAGTTTTGGCCTTCCAGCTCGTTAAAGGATGGAAGAGCTATCCCTCCTCTAGATTTTAATCTTTTTGGACCTGAGGGATTATTGCACAAAAAGATCGAGCGCTTGTTTTATTCGGCTCGTTAAAACTATCGAAAACTCATCCCTTCTGTATTGTTTTATAATTTTTCGGACTTAAGGGATTAGATGACGAAAAAGGAATTTTGGAGTTGACTTTATGTATCTTTTCAGACTCTCTAAAAATGAAAAGAACCGAGTTATCCTTGTCGTTAGACTCGTTAAAATCATTAAATAGCGACAAACTTGTCTTTAGACGAGAACGAGTTTCACTATCGCTAGGCTCGTTAAAACATAGCGATGGGCTTGCCCGAAGGGCAGGTTATAGAACAAGCATATGTTATCCTCCTCAAGCTTGACAAAAATAAAGAGGTACTGGTCAGCAATGACTGGGGAAAAATTGGGAGAAACTAAAGAAAACTTTGATGGTAGCAAGTCGCTCTTGAACATGACACTTTTCCTCCGTACCACAATCGGGTTGGGTTGTTTCATTCACCGGTCACATCACCATGGTCTCGCCATACCATCCATATTTGGGGTAATGCTACCGATCCATCGCATCAGTGTGGCCATATGTTCAAGAGAAGTTGTTCAGAAAGAGTCAACCGTGTCCCATCCACTGCCATACATTATCCTTCATCCTTTCATGACCGCCACCCTGAATCATATGTCACAGATCGTTTTCACCTCCATTAAAATCATTAGCTCCGTTCCGTGTCACTGATGTGGGATTCATTAAGGCCCTCCTTTGACGGATCGCTTCTTGTCGACATCAGCTCATTATCCAAGAAGTTGATCTAGGAACAACCCCTTCAGTACTTTGAAGCTTGCATGCCACAATGGCAAGTTTCTCACTTCCGGCGACAGGTATACATCAATGACCTTTGACCGAAAGATTTTGCGTGGTGTTCGACGCCAAGTCCTTTATTCACACCACGTGAATTGTACTGCAATACCTTGAGGGTCATTATAATTATCGGTGATTCCTCTCGTGCTTGTTAACGGTTTATATCATTGACCGGTAATCAAGCGATGTCTTTCCATGTTCGACTTCAGAACAATTCTCACATGGATCGACTTGTACTTAGAGTGAAGATCGAACGAGTTTGAAGACCCCAGATCTAGTTTCATCCATCCGGGCTGCGATATATATTCGGGAAAGATAAAGACATTGACGTGTACATCATTGCAGCAGATAATCATCCTACTCAAAGGATGATAATTTCATCAAAATTATCAGTCTACCATCAGACGATTGTCTGTTCTATGTACAGAAAAATGAATTTATAAAGCTGAGCATGGGAATGCCCGCCTCAGCTAGATCATGAAAGCAGTATGAAAAATAATGTATTGTATTGTATTGTATTACAGGTCTCCTCCCAGCATTGGATGAACTTCGGATCCCCCTGATAAAGCATTTCGCCCGATAAACAGCCTCATACTTTAGGGGGCAACTGTTATAGACATTTTTGTGCCTTACAGCATTGAGCATGAAATGTCCATAATCTAAGGGATCCAAATTTCCTAGACATGTTGTTCCTACCCCTAGAGGAACAAGGCTAACAAACCACAACAATTCACAGAAGTTCTCCACTTGAAACTGCTCAAAAACAAGTCAATTCAAGATCATTTCAGTGGCTACACTAGCTGTTTGCACTGAATGTCAAAGCCAACACTGGCTACCTGTGTTGAATGTCAACTGGAACAAAGGCTACCTGCGCTGAACGAGAGTGGACAAGTGGCAGGCTCATTTCTCAAGGTGTCAAAACCCAGGAAGCTTCCAAAATGACACTTGCCTTAGGGAATTCGACTGGTGATGAGTAAGAGGTTCCAAATCTCCAAGTGGAAGCAAGAACCTCCAAGTGGACTCAAGAACTGACAGAGGGAGAGGACACTAGTCAGATCTCAAGCTGACTCATCCTCTCTCCAAACATCTATATATGGATCTCTCCTCCATGAGATCTAGAGGCTGGAATTTTGTTATTGCAAAGAATTGCTGTTGGTTTGAGATTGGAATCATTGGGTGCTTAATGCTTTGAAAGGGGGAAAAGAGAGGAATTCCATTTTCTGGGAAGGAGATGCTGGATTGGAGCCCTCTGGGTTGTATCTCTTCCTGAACCTTGTTATTCATCAATAAAGCTATCTTGGTTTCTCCTATATGCTGATGTGTTTTGATGTATGAATGTATTAGTGTATTTGGTTTATTTCTAATCCTAAACTAGTTATGAATGTGAATATCTATCTTTGTGTAGTGTTCTTCTCTTGTCGCAAGTAGCTGTTCTCTTGTCGCAAGTAGCTGTTCTCTTGTGATCTTGCAGGAAGTTGTAGCTGGATAAGCAAGAAGGCAAGTAGCTGTGAACACCCAAAGAGAAGGGAGATTGGATCGAGGGACAAATGGAAGACACCGGTAAGTCTATTGATCTCTCTTCTTTCACATTTCATAAAGGAAGAAACCAATATAGCTGTACTCGTTTGTTGCTAAGGCACTGTCACACCTTAGGTGGATAGGATCGTCCTGCATAGGCATTTTTCCCCACAACAAAAGTACAAGTCGATCCATGTGAGAGATGCTCTGGAGTCGAACATGGAAAGAAATCGCCTGATTACCAACCAATGATGTAAGTTGTTAACAGGCGCGAGAGGAATCATCGATAATGATAATGATCCTCAAGGTACTGCAGTACATTTCACGTGGTGTGAATAAGGGACTTGGCGTCGAACACCACGTAAAATCTTTCGGTCGAAGGCCATTGATGTAAACCTATCGCCGGAAGTGAGAAACTTGCCATTGAGGCATGCAAGCTTCAAAGTACTGAAAGGGGTGTTCCTAGATCGACTTCTTGGATAATGAGTTGATGTCGAAAAGAAGTGATCTGTCATAGGAGGGCCTTAATGAATCCCAAATCAATGACACGGAACGGAGCAAATGATTTTAATGGAGGTGAAAACGATCTGGTGATATAAGGTTCAGGGTGGCGGTCATGAAAGAATGGAGCGTAAATGTATTGCAGTGGGTGAGACACAGGTGAACTCTCTGAGTGAATTCTCTTGAACATATCGGTGACATTGACATGATGGATTGGTAGCATTAACCCCAAATGTGGATGGTGTGATGGAACCATGGTGATGTGACCGGTGAATGGAACAACCCAACCCGACTAGGATGCGGAGTGAAAGTGTCATGTTCAAGAGCGACTTGCTACCAACAAAGTTTCTTCAAGTTTTCTTCCCATTTTTTCCCCAGTCATTGCTGACCAGTACCTCTTTATTTTTGTCAAGCTTGAGGAGGATAACATATGCTTGTTCTATAATTTTCACTTCGGGCAAACCCATCGCTATGTTTTAACGAGCCTAGCGATAGTGAAACTCATTCTTGTCTGTTATGGACAAGTTTGTCGCTATTAGGTTTTAACGAGTTTAACGACAAAGATAACTCGGTCCTTTTCAATTTTAGAGAGTCTGGAAAGGAACGTAAAGGAAACTCCAAATAATCCTTTTTCGTCATCTAATCCCTTAAGTCCGAAAAAGTATAAAACAATACAGAAGGGATGAATTTTCGGTACTTTTAACGAGCCGAACAAGACAAGCGCTCGATCTTTTTTTGTAATAATCCTTCAGGTCCAAAAAGATTAAAATCTAAAGGAGGGATAGCACTTCCGGTCACTTTAACGAGTTGGAGAGGCCAATGGCTCGGCAATCTTTTCATATTTTACGAGTCAGTTGAAAAGAGCTTAAAGGAGACTCGTCTTTGAGGAACGAGTGATAAATTCGGGTAGCAGCTGATTCCAGGTAAGGTTTGGAATTTTCCAATCACGGCAGTGTCACAAGGATGGCTAACAAGATCACTCTTCGCAGTTGTTCCTCAAAAGGGGTAAACAATCAAGTGGAGGTGAATGATCGGTCAATACAGAGTGGAGGTGATGATGAGAACACGACCAAGGCTTTAAAGGCTGAAGTACTACATTCACAATGGTTGTTTACTGGAAATTAGTTCATTTTTTAATGAGCTTAAACGCGGGGGGAAACACTTGCTCATTGCTTATGTTTATTTTTTAACGAGCTTGAATTCCGCAATAAAACTACTCGATATAACGGTCATTTCTTGACTTTACCATTAATGACTTTGTTCCTTCAAAGGTCACGCTGCATGCTCAATTGCTTCATCAAAACCCGTTAGAAATGAACAATACATGTCTAGAAAATGAGTTAAGACACTAAAGTTTTACTTGAATTACGTAA
The DNA here is from genome assembly GCA_031772625.1 of Pinus tabuliformis. Lineage (NCBI taxonomy): Eukaryota > Viridiplantae > Streptophyta > Pinopsida > Pinales > Pinaceae > Pinus > Pinus tabuliformis. The sequence goes on from CM062820.1 coordinate 330,369,243, forward strand.
AAAGTAATTTAAAAGTGCGTTTACCCCTCATTTTACCATTTCATTTGAACTTTGGCTTGTTGGAGCTTTGGAGGTGCTTCCCCCTTTGATTTTCACCAACTGATTCCGGGAGATTTTGTGGACAATTTTTGGCGCCGTCTGGACCAGGTAGGAGCTAAACCTGAGCTCTTTCATTTCATCCTTTCCATTTTGCATTCTGAGCCTGATTTCTGGTTTTTCTGAGCCCCTGGGGTTTGAAAAAATCGCTCTGGTCCCATCGCACCCTTTCTGCATCGAAAGGTGCGTTGCATGTTGGCTTATTCACTGGAAAATTGACATGCAACGCACCCAGGACTAAGCTGGAGGTGCGATGGGCGCAAGGAGGGAAATTTGTGCACAATTTTTAATGGAAATTTTTGCCTGTTTCTCACCAAATCAGGATCTAACTCTTCTCTTGTTTGCTTTCAGAGATTTATTGGAGTAAGATGACTATTACATGGCGAGAACGTGAGCATGAAGAAGAGGACATGCTTGCTTTACACGATCCGGTTACAGTAAATGCACTGCGGAACTGTGGCTTATTGAAGTTTTTCCGCATCTCTAGCATGAGACAACAAATCAGCTTGCTGCAGTATTTGCTCGACGCTTGGGACCCTACCATCCAGGTGTTCTAGATTAGGGGCAAATCCATCCCCTTTACTGTCGTGGACATCTATTTTTTGACCGGCTTATCGAGGCGGGGTGCCCCTATCTCTTTATCAGGTTTGGCCTGTGGAGGTGAATCTGTGAGAGATTATGTTCGTAGGTATTGCAGAGACGGATCTCAGCCGAGTAAAGACGGCAAGATCATCATCCGAGATGTCATTGACAGGTCTTTGAGGACCATTTTGTTCACTTTTGGTAGGATGGCTGGTGGTGCGGCTCTCCATGTGGCCAACCGGTCTTATATGCAGTACGCCTTGGAATGTCTCAAACTGAAGGTGTTCAACTGGTGTGATGTAGTACTCCTTGTGATGAAAGAACAATTGACCAAGGTGAAAACAGGAGATTGAAGAACTTTGGATATGGTTCTATTTTGACTGCCTTCGCCTTGGAAAGGATACCATTGATGCAACCACAGTATATTGCACTTGGTTTACCTCCACCGACTGAACCACGGATGCAGAGATGGGTCGACCATATGTCCAGACATGCTGGTCAGTCTCAGACTTCTTTTTCTGATACCTTCTTCGGGTGGTTCTATCATCAGGAGATGGTTTTTTCTGAGTACCCATATGCTGGTATGGACTTCCGGGGTGACCCGGATTTGGTACTGCCAGCTGGCGAGCAGTGGGGTTCCATTGGTAAATTCTTGACCATATTTTTGTTTATCATTTTTCTTTTATAATGTCCTTGTGCTTTATTCTGTGAAGACTAATTAGAACTCATGTGCTCATGCAGATGTTGGTCCCATTCGGCTAGTAGTACGCCTGAGAGTGTCAGCCGCCGCTCTAGTGGGAGAGGCTGTGGGAAGGGCTATCCTTCGCGACCTTGATGTGGCCGAGACTCTTTCAGCATTACAGGATCAGGTCGAGGGCCTCAATCTCAGTATTCCAGATGTGAGGACTGACGAGCTGCCTCTGAGGTTGCAGCGACATACCACTGGCGTGCCAAGTCGATGGACTAGGCTTTTACGCATGATTGCACAGGCGGTGACTTGTTATCACCAGCATCATTAGACTAGGGTGCCCCCTAGCATTTTGAGTTTTAGGTCATTTGACAAATTTTGTCTTGGCTATAGAACATTATGTGTAAACCATAAACAGTTATACATATATTTTTTATTTTCGGAGTTTTATTTTGGTTAAGTTATATGATCCGCATGCAAATATTGATGAAATGCTTCTTTTTATAAATGTTGCAAATGTCTATCTAACACATAATTTGCCAATGAGTCAGTTAATGTGTTTAAGCTTATGGAAATATGCTGATATTGAATAAAATCAACTTTCCTTTCCAAAATCTTGACCGTTAGGAACATGCGATAGATAGCTGGATTTCGGACGGAGTAGATACCAGTGAGTTGTAGTATGACGTGCTGTGAGTCTAGCCTGACAACAAGTCAGCGTATGCCATGTGTGATGGCATCAGAGAGAAGTTCTATCAACGTGCTATATTCAGCGATGTTATTCATTGATCGACCAATACATACCCCTCTGAAACTTACTAACTTGCCGCTTAGATAAAAAATGGCCCAGGCTGTAGAAGATAGGTTCCGTGAACTACGACTTGCTCCGTCAGCATATCCAACAAAAGATTCCAATAGGTTCGACATCTGCGACAAATGTAAAAAGTGGATTTACTTGACCAAAACGATTACCCTTAGTGAAAACAAAAATGTAACAAAACTGATTATGCATAGTAACGCTTAAGGTACAACCCGTTACGGGGTTGTGCCAGTGGAATTCCGTCATAATCCATTAAATCGTAGGCCCCTTTGGCTAATACACGTTTAACAATATAGGGGCCCATCCATAAAGACTTGAATTTACCTGCTCCCAATTTATCAGATTCTTGGTCATAAAGTAAGACCAGGTCACCTTCTGAGAAGACACGGGGTTTGACATTCTTGTCGAACTGCGCCTTGACTCGTTTCTTATGGGCTTCGTTAGCCAAAGCGGCATCACGACGGATTTCATCCAGTTGGATTAGTTCCAAGAAACGAGCCTCCTCTTCTGAAGTTCCGGGGAGAAGGTCTATTGTGAGTTTAAGGGACGATATTTCACACTGAACCGGTAAGATTGCTTCTAGGCCATACACCAGTTGGAAAGGTGTAAGCCTGGTTGCATTCCTTACCGAGGTTTGGTATGCCCACAAGGCTGAGTACAGGATCAGGTGCCAACTCCTTTTTTGGACTCCAATCATCCGTTGCAGCATGCGCTTCAGGACTTTGTTGATTTCTTCAACTTGTCCGTTGGCTTGCGGGTAGTATGGAGTAGAGTTGTCATGAGACAACCCTAATTTGGCAGCTAATTCAGCCATCATGTGATTGTGAAAATGCGATCCATGATCTGTGACTATAGCTTGTGGAACGCTGAATCTGGCGACTACATGATTGAAAAAGAAAAGGGCAGCTGTTTCACCAGTGTTATCTAATGTAGGCATCGCCTCGGCCCATTTGGTAAAATAGTCCACTGCGACTATGATATACCCATGCCCCCTGGTCGAGGTGGGGTTACATGTCATGAAATCGATGCCCCATTTGGTGAATGGCCCAATAGAAACTATTGGCTGTAGAGGTGCGAGTGGTCTTTTGGTTTTGCTATCAAAAATTTGACAAGCATGGCAACTTCTGACTGCGGTTATGCAATATTTGAACATTGTTGGCTAGAAGTACCCTGCTCGTAAATTTTTTTGCGCCGTAGCGTAACCGGATTGATGCCCCCCACACGTGCCTGAATGGTAATCATTTAGGACTTTTTCATCCTCCTCATGGGTGAGGCACCTCCTTAGAACTGTATTGACACCACGACGGTAAAGCGTGTCACCGACGATCATGTAGTCTTTTGATTGGTATCGAATACGTTTTTGTTCGGAGCGGGAAGTATTAGGCCTATATTTTTGGGTTTGGAGATAAAGGATTATATCTCCATACCACGGATTGCTTGAAGATATCAGAAACAAAGATTCATTCACGATTGTTTCTTCGTATGTTTCATCGTTGGACGACGATGGGAGATCGCATAATAATTCTGCGAAAACCAGGGCTTTCTTTGACTTGGATTTTACAAATTCCAGATCAAACTCTTGTAGAATTGCTATCCATTTTGAATATTTCACCCCAGCAACTGTCACGACAATATATAAGTCATGGGGTTGCAATCTGACAGAATGGTAGTTTTTCGAAAGAGGACATAGTGTCAAAATCTCTGTATTGCTTGAACAGCTGCGAGCGCTAGCTTTTCAACATAAGAATATTTGCTTTCATTAGGGATTCCTTTAAATCATCAAAGGAAGCTTGCGTGACCTGATCCCAGATGAAGGGCACTTCCTTTTTTAGTAGACGTGTATAACCTTTAGCAAGTTCAGTGTAATTTGGAATGAACCTCCTCAGAAAGTTTGCTTTCCCTTGGAGTTTCTGTATCTGAAGCAAATTCGAAGGTGGAGGCAAATTAATGATTGCTTGAACCTTGCATGGGTCGAGACGAATCCCGTCCTTTGAGACTACAAAGCCAAGTAAGCAACCAGAACTAACACATAACACACATTTGTGTGGATTGAGTCGTATCTTGTAGTGTCAGCAATGTAGAAATATTGCTCTTAAATGATGCGGATGATCAGTCCATTTTCGCGAATGAGCCAGAAGGCCGTTGAGATAGGGTTGAACGATGTTTTTGATGTCATGGAAGGCATAATTCATTGCCCTCTTAAACATCGCCCCTGCTTTCTTTAAACCAAAGGGTAATTTGCGGTATGCGAATGTGCCCCATGGAAAAATAAATGCAGTCTTTGACTGGTCCTGTGGGCGGATATTTATTTGATTATACCCGAAGAATCCATCCATGAACGAAAATATTTCACATCCAGCGCATTCATCAATTATATGGTCAATAAAGGGTGTAGGTTACTTGTCTTTTAGACAAGCTTGATTTACATCCCTATAATCGACGCACACTCTTATCGTTCCTTGTTTTTTCATAACAGGAACAATGTTCGATACCCAATCGGTTAGAGGAATCGGTTAAATGAAACCAGCATGGAGAAGCTTTTCAACTTCTGCTTTGATGGCAGCGGCTTTCTTGAGGTGCACCTGCCATAGCGGTTGTCGTACTGGTTTGACATCTGGATGCATCTTAATTTCGTGTTCAACTATACTCGAGTCAATTCCTGGCATTTCATCATATGACCAAGCAAAGACATCTCTGAATTCGCGAAAAAGAGCGTTATATATTTCAAGTTCTGAAGGGGAACAATATTTTCCAACATAAATATTCTTTACAAGATCTGTTTTGGTCGAGATATTTATGGCGATAGTCTCTTGAATGTTGGACAAGTTTCGCTCGGAATCCACCGTGTTTACAGTATTTGATAGGAAATCAAAAACTGACGGATGATGAAAGTCATCAGGAGTATCTTCTTTACAAGTCGGAAGATGGGAACGATGGTGGTAATCTTCCCATGGTGCCCCTTCAATTACCATTGATTGAACAATTCCTTCGTCGGTGTAATGCACTCGTGACCAAGGATCTGAAGGGGTGCCATATTCCTTAGACCTATCTATCCAAATGCTTGATGAGCGTTGATTTGGGTTTGCCTCCCATGCCAGAAACATTGATTGCTATAATATTTCTATTGGGCTTGGAGGCAATACCTGCGTATGATCCATGTTTATATCGTTTCCTGAGATCTTTTCAATCGAAGATATCATATTGCAGGTTCCTACTGACGCTACTTCCGCCAAATTGATTGGAGGTGGAAGGGAAAAATTTCCCATTAATATAGGGTCCTTTAGTAGGCCTACTCCAATATTTTGAAGAGAATGGGGGCTTCCATGGATCATCGGAACGCTTCCCGTAACTTGGGAACCATTGGGGAGGAAAGTTTGTTGATTGACGATTGTAATCCCTCCTTGAAAGGGAAATGCAATCTTTCTGAAGTAGGTTGACACAACCACAGCCATAACATATATACATGGTCTTCCCAGTAGGATGTTGTAATCGAGGTTTTCGTCGATTACTTCGACATCTATTTCCACTGTTTTCCCCTAGTTCAACTTGCAAGTTACTTAGAATACCATATGGGGTGTATGTTCGTCCATCGAATGCTTTTAATGTTGTTGAAGACCTCGACAAGGTTAGAGATCCTAAAGTTTTCTAGCAACTCATTGACATAATACATGTAGATGCCCCCTCATCAATAATTTTTTGATGAACAGTTTTGTTGAGGGCTTTCACTTGAATGAGGAAAGCTAGTTGAGCTGGTAATTGAGGATCGTATCCTTTATGATTAAAGGACACAATATTAGAATCCTTTGGGTCTATCCCAACGATAGCTGATAATAAAGCCTGCTTTTGGGATGGGCAATTTTGTAGTACCTCAATTGTCGACATAGCAGATGGCGATTGGGCCATATCTTCCACTATATTATAATGATGTGCCACTTTGGCACGAGGATTAAATGTCAACTTGTGTACTACTCCCTTTGGCAGTTTTATTGTCAGTTCAAGAATGATGGGTGGCGCAAATTCTGTCGAAGTTGTTGTTGAACTTAGGTTGATCTTTATCCTTGTTGTTCGACAGCTGTGGATTCCCATAATCTTTATTCCTTATCGATATCAAAGCCTCATTCTACTGTTTCGAAACTGACAACATCATAACTTGAGATGGGGAAGCATTTCCACTATCAACCAGATTTGTTCCTGGATTCGGAAACAGATCAGTTAATACTGCCGAGGTTTTTGAATTCTTACGGAATTTTTTAAGCTCAGCTTTAAACGGACAGTCCCTTATCCAATGATCCTCATCACATATTATGCATGGATTTCTTGGTTTCCTATCTCCAGGAGGGTTTGCAGAAGATTTTTCAGGTGATGATTCCTCCTGTTTCTTCTTCTTCCCTTTGTTTTTCTTCTTGCCTCCTTGTTGCTTGGTTTCTTTGCCTTTATCAGTTGAGATGGCATTTACTTCTGAGGTGAGAAGTTCTTCCTTCGCATTTTGACTAGAAATCTTACAGGCCTTTTTAGATGTAGCCTTTGTCGATTTCGTGTCTGTCGTTCCAATCACACCATCGTCGGCATGAGAGTCATTGTTCGATTTAGGAGGAGGGGGGACCGAAAATTCTGGTCTAGGAGCGTTAGGGATTTTATCGTAGAGCGTGCCAGATTGAGTATAAATCAAGTCTAAATATTGCGCATGAGCAATATCTTGCTCTTTGGTGACGACTCCTCCTTTTGCCACATCTTCTGTAATGGAAGGTAACAAAGACTTAATAAACCATTCAGCTAATAGTTGATCAGGGACATACGTTTTTACCATTCTACGACGACGTCGCCACTCATGAATATGATCGGATATGTGAGTGGCCGTTGTTTGCTTGAAATTGGTAAGAAGTTCCGTTCTCATTTCGTACCTTATCGGTAATTGAAAATGGGTTAAAAAGGTTGTGGCTAGGGCAATAAAGTTGTCAAACGAAGCTCTGGGTAATTCGATATACCATTTTGCTACCGGACCAGTTAACGTCCTCTGAAAAAGGCAAAGCCTAATCGAATCATCATTTAGGGTGTTTGATGAACACCACAGATGAAAGGTCATCACATGATTCGACGGATCCTCACCTGGATTCTCATTAAATTTAGGAATATCTGACGGAAGTTTATGCGGAATCGCTGGCCACCAAGGGGCGTAGGCAATTGGATCGTTTGTTAACCGATTTAGATCCGGTAACTCTAAAGTTGCCACGAAGGGTAACTGTTGATTCAGGTTAGGCGAAGCATACCCAGGATAAGATGGAATCGCCTGAGTAGTTGGTCTCTGCATACCAGCATAATGCATTTGATGCTGGTAACTTTGGTAAGGTTGATGGGCATAATCATTGTAGAATGATTGATTTTGACCGTTTTGAATATATGGTTGCCCACTATTTGCAAAGATTTGTTGCTCAGATCCTTGGTATACCTGTTGGAATTGCGGTTGTTGGTATTGCACCAGCCATGGTTGCCAAGCCATGTGCTATTGTCCAATACTGACTGTTTGACCAAGATGAGGGGTAATTGTACCCGTTTGGGCCTTGTGTCATTCCACTAGTTGGCGACTATGGTTGAGTCGCAGGGACAAGGGGCTATTGCATTACAACCTGAGAAACCTGAGGTTGACATACAACAGGCAACGCTTGTACTTGCGACACCGTCACAATAGCTGGCGTAGTTGGTATATTTGACATAGGTAAACATTGTTGCATCGAATACACAACTCTTGGTTGTTGAGGTAGTATCAGTACCCAACTGCTAGATGTAATTCCAGCATAACCTGAATTTTATTGTGAACTCCCATATGGTTGTCCTCCCGGAGGAGACAATGAAAGGGTATACTGCCCCCCATACGGTGGTAATCCGGTACTTAAAGGTATGGTTTTCCCTTGAGGACCGGACTGCCCAAATTAACACCCTGAAGGATCAATTTGCTGAGACTCAACATAAGAGTTTCCGGATACTATTCCGGATGAACAAACAGGAACGGATCATACTGTCGAAATAGCCCCTAAGTGGGCCCCTTCTAGTGATTGAGAACTAATTGGGACAGATGGTATACCAGCGAACATTGTTGGAGTGACAGAAGGAAATTCTTCCGTCGTTGTGTCAGACAACACAGTCCTAGATGTTGACGGTTGTTCAAACATTTCTAGTCTATCCAAAAGATTACCTAGCGATTCTACAGGAGCTTCCGATGGCGGTAGACTAATTTATGATGAAGAAGGATACAGAGTGATCCCGACTCCAAATTGTAATGGAGTACTAGAGGGAGGATCCTCCACAATCTCTTCTATAGCAATCAGACCAGGTGGAAGAGGTAGACCGTCTGGTCCATAAAATATTTCTGGTGCCGAAGAAGGTATGGAATCTGCAGTGACAGATGTTTGGGGAGTAACACCCTTCGAATCAGTTGTAGATGGAACTGGTTCAGTAACACAAGTGTTTACTCTCACACTAGGATCAGTGCTACTGTCCTTCGGTGGCTGCTGAACTTCTTCTGTAAAGGCAGGGATACCAGAAATGTTTGGAGTAACCAGAGTCTCTGATGATGTTGGAACACTTGTTCTAACTTTATCAGGGGATTTGGAACTGGTTAAACGAGTTCGCTTTGTCCGTAACAGTTTCGATTCCGGAGACAAAGATGGTTGACTCGTAAACCTCCGCGAACGATGGGGTTTCAATTGACTTTCTTCCACGATTGCGGATTACTCGATCAACTAAAAATCAAGGGGAAGTATATTTCCAAATTAGATGAATTTTAGATGCTTTGACACAACTTGTTTTTTCAATTTTTAAGAGTCGAGAAAAAACAAAAGATGACTCTAGTCGCCTTCGATTTTTAATGAGCCTGAAGTGACAAGTGCTCAGATGGACCTTTTCCGTTAAGGAGTCTAAAAAGGAACGAAAGGGACTGCTCTGGAAATCTAGACAACGGGATTACCAAATCAATCGCAAAACTGCAGAATACTTTTTACAGTATGGCAGTCAATCTTCCCGAATGCTGTGTTCAGTGCATTGCGATCGATAGGGCGGTAGACACGGCTTCCTATGGTTAAAGGATTAAGCCTATTGTGGTCTCCCAAAATATACTCGACGGTACGTGGGAGCACAAGGCCATACTGGCACTTATCGTCTCAAAGTGGAGGAATCACCCAACCAACAGTGAAAACAATAGTTACCAGGCTTTACGACGCTGGAATACGTTTCTAGCCTAGACTTCTAGATGTTGTGCGTTAAGTTCCAAAGCGTTGTTAGATTCATGAAATTTATTTTATAGTTGATCTTGCTTAAGAAATTTGCCGTTCAGGTTTGCTGCGTGATGTAGATGTACAATTCCTAAAATGCAATCTAAGATGATAAACAGTCGTTTTATCTTCTTTGTGCAATGAAAATCATAGCTACTAAGGAAAGAGAGATGGCATTCTTTCAACAAAGAGCAAAGAGCACACACTATATGCACTGTCCTAAATCAAACCAAAAACAGTCTAAATGCAAATGCACATGCATGTATTTGTTTTCAGCCTTCTTAATGTGTAAATGGCAAAAAGAAAGCTAATGCACAAATCTGAATTATTTTTCAAAGCGACAATTACTAACAAGTTTCTTTTCAAAACAAAATGAGGACAACGACAACACTTTGCGATTTGGAATTGAAAACTTGCTTTCGACACTAGAAAAACTACTAATTCAGATCAAATACAATAGTAACAGGGTAATCGAATATCAAGAGCAATTAGACTCTCTTCTATGACTGAAAACGACACTTGCGACACTTTCAAATCAAGGAACGACAATACAATTACGTTACTTCTTTGTAAAGGAGAACTGAAAATGACTAAAAAAATACATAAAAACATTTACAGTTCTTTGCACAATGGAGGCGGAATAACAACAAGGAAAGGGGTTTCAAATAGAGGTGTACTAACTACAGGCAGCAAAACTCTTGAATAGATCTAAAAAGAGTGACCATAGAAACCAAAATTTAGGAACAATGCCTAGTCTGATCAGTGCACCTGTAACACAGTGAAGCTGAAATGCAACGCACCTACTACACTCGAGAAATGCGCTGAATTTGAGATTCACATAACAGACAGTGCGCTGGACCAGGGATGAGACTTTGATTGGGTTCCGGGTCATAGTTTGCAGTTCAGTTCAGGGATTTTGGCCGAGCAAGTGGTAATCAGTAAATCAATCACAGGGGTAGATCTAAGGAGGTTACTAGAGCCACCACAAGGGAAATTAGAGAGTTTGTAAATCAATTGTTTAATTCATAAACAAAACCCGGAGATTGACTGAAGCAACGTTGATCTAATTTTCACTTGCATAGCAAATGCAGTTCGAAGGCTAGCTGGCTTGACTTCAGGCTCTGTCTGTAAGTTTATAAAGTAAACAAATATAGATGAACAAACAATCTACTCGCTCCCCAGCGGGGTCGCAATTTTGTTACCGGGAATAGTGTCTATGCAGAACTGCTAATCCCACTAAGGCTGGTAGCTACCTTAGAAACAAACAAAGTAAAACTACTTTCGTTTTCCTTTATGAAAGATAGATGAGAGAAGAATAAAGGAGACCAACCTCTGTCTTGCGCTTGGTTCCTTACTTGATTCCTCTCTCTTCTAATAGTCCTTTGCTACTTGTTTTCTTGTATACCCAGCTTCACAGAGTACCTTAGAATCAAAGTAGCATAACACTATACGAGAACATAGATCTATTATCATAAACAATATAGGATCAGATGTAAATTGACCATACAAATGCATAATACATAAATCATACAAGAGTATGGAGGAAAACTTGAATAGCTTTATTGTTAATCAAGAAAGAGCCAAGAGAATTACAACCAATTGTTCTAACCCAACATCATCCTCTCAGCAAGTAAGCCCTTCTTCACCTCATGAAAAGCTTAGATCACCCAACACTATGATGTTGCCTCAAGAAACCAACAACAATTCCTTACAAGATGCAAAATTCCAGCCTCTGGATCTCTGGGATGAGGGATCCATATATAGATGTCTGCAAGGGAGATGAGTCAGCTTGTGATTTGATTAGTGTCCTCCCTCTGATAGTTCTTGATTCTACTTGGAGATTGATGATCTCTTACTCATCCTTGGTCGAATTCAGATAGGCAAGTGTCACAGGAGAAGTTTTTGGAAGATTCCATGCTTCTCCACCTTGCGGATTGACCCTGCCATTTGTCCCTTCTCGCCCATCGCACCCCATAGAAGGGATTTTTGAAATGCAACACACCTACTGTGTGTATTTAGGTGGGATGTAACGCACTTTGCCTATGGAGCAGGTGAAATGGTCCAGTTTTGACCAGTTTTGAGTAGTTTTTCATGGATAACTTCTGGGAGATGCTGTAATCAGTTAACCTTGTTCTTTTAGGGGTTGGAACAACACCTTTAGGGACTTAGGAACCCTTGGTTTATGGATATTTTATGCTTGGGGTTGCAGTGCCCAAAAATGTCTATAACAACTATGTAATCACTATGTATTTAAGGAGAGTGTCTTGTGAAGACAAATCAACGCCCAAGATTAAAGCTCTTCTTCTAAATTCTTGTGTGTAACTTTAAACACTTTGAGCTTTAGCTTGTATAAAAATTTTCCAATCCATAGTTGGTTTTTTCATATAAGCTAATGGATAAAATTTCCTTCTTAATGCAACTATAAAATCATCCCAAGAAGAAATAATTTTACCACTTTTCTTCAAATCTTTTTGAGTTTTGGCCTCCCACCAGATGAGAGCTACAGTTTCCAAATGAAGAGAAGGCAGTTGGATCTTTGTAACATTATCCTTAATCTTTTTAATACTACAATAGACTTCAATTTAACAAACCCAATTATCCAACTTTTCAAAATTTACTTCCCCACTGTACATAGGCAATTCAAACTTGACATCAAGCTTCAGTAAAGGAGACTTAGCATGTCCTTTTGGAGATCTAGGAGGAGTATGTGTAGGTGTTGAAGGAGGTGAAGAAGGAGATGAGGATGAAGGTGAAGGTGGAGGTGAAGGAGGAGGTGGAGGGAATAGAGGCTTACTCCCATCACCACCATTACCTTTTTGTTGATTTGAATTCTCTCCTTGTAACCTTGTTTTCCTTTCATTGTACAACACTTTCTCCATCTTAGACATATCATAGAAATCCTTTTTGAATGTTCTTTCATCCACAAACATTAGCTCTTGTCCTTCTTCATGTGCCATGACTGGTGGAGTTTTTGGAGTTTGTGACCTCCTTAAACCAATTTTAGGATTTGGTTCTTCAAGCACTCCTTCTCCTATTCTCAACTTAGACCTTGTAATCATTTAAAAACACTTGAAAAAACAATCAAACCTTCAAAACAACCATGCTGTGATACCAAACTGAATTGAAATTAAAAATTTGAAGGATTCTTGAAAAAGTTTGCAAGCTAGTTTATGTCTTGTGGGCAATGGATTGAAATTGCAAAAGAACCTAAACTTAGTAATTTTAGTTAAGTTTTGCAGATATAACTAGAGAAAAAAATACAACATGAAACATCACAAAACAACAATTGATGACGAAGTTCACCCCTCCTGGGCTACGTCTCTCAGTCCAGCTTCCAATGTAACTTGGCCTTTTATATTATATGCTCAAAATATTAGTTACGTCAACATAAATTCTCAAATCACAAAAATAATGTTTCCATCGTGTCCAAAACACGCAAAAACCCATGTGTAGGCTCTTCTTGGGCTAAAAAAGGATGAAAAATCGCCAAGATAGGACTCCTTGTTCCTTTCTCTATTATTTGTCCTGCAAAATAACCAAAAATAGAAAAGCATACATTGAATCTTCCTTTGGCATAGCCATAAGGCGACAAACTCGTGCAAGACGTTGGAAATTTCTCCAAAAGTGGTGCATTTTGTCGAACTCTTAGGTGGGTACCCGCAGCCTTAACTTCCACCCTTTTCTTCGATCATGTGGTAGATAATGTGACCAGGGGCACGACCCAGAGGCCACACACCCATTGGCTTCTCCACTCCTAGTCGTATACAAGGCCATGTGGTCATGGGCTGGGTGCCATGCGCCAACCCTTCTCCACAATTCCTGACCGATGGTCCCACTGTTGGTTATTGTTAACAGTTGGGACCGAGGGTTGGGCTAACCGCCTGCCCCCCTTCACCACCACTATATGCCATGTTGTGGTCACGTTATATTCAATATAAATAGGGATCAGGGCTGATCGAAAAATCCCGTCAGCCCATCTGCCCCCCCAAACTATTGACCATAACACCTTAACACAAACCATTTGATTTATATATAATAAGAAATAAAATGGCGTGATGGTGGAGTGGTTGGTTAGTATTTCATAGGTCGCGAGGTCGATCCCCACCGCAGGTGTTCGATCCCTAAACAAAATTTTGCATGGGTCTCAAGGACCAGATGGTGCCCTCCCATTAGGCAAAAGGGCACCTCCTAATTGGACCAACCAAAACCAAAAAACCAATAAAAATTTGCCAAATCTACACGTACGATACTACCATATGTCAACACTGGATTGACCTGTTTGATCATCATACCTACACAGTCAATATGCTGAAATCAACACCACATCACTATATGAACTACCCATTCAGTGGTCTAGTCAACCCTGTAAGTTGACTTTTTAGTTGTTTGCCAAAAACTTCAGAACGCGATAACTTTCACATACAATGTCATATTGAGGTGATTCAAGCGTCGTCGGAATCAAAATGATGTGATCTATGATTTGACACTAGTTTTGAGTAGTTTTGAGCACTTTTATTTTTGGGAATATTTTTTATCCCCTAGATCAGTAGAGGGCTCCATAGTGTCCTTTACAAGTCATATATATTTGTATGAGCGAGGCTACATCTTGCCAAGGGTATGACAAGGACCGACAGTGAAACCTTGTTCCTTTCTTTATTAAATCCTCTCCAGGTTCCTGGAAGTGTTCGAGGATTTCATGTTTGGATGTCTACTTGCAATAAAATTGTTCACATTCTTGTGGAAGTCAGATCACTTCTTCCAGAATTTCATTTGTCACCTCCACAATTGTCCTGAAAACCATAACCCATTGGCCCTGAAATTCAGGTTCAATTCTAGTGCTACTTCATTTTTGTATCCCTTCGACCTATGCACATACTTCATCCATCCCGCCTCTTAAAAAATGGATCTAACATGGTCGTAAGCATTCAAAATTATTATTTTAGTGGGGTCGCAATGAATAAGTGAGCCTCCCATGGTACCTGTAACTCTCCTTCTTCAAATTTCATTATTACAAAAGGAAAATTGCAGCTTTGACAACTTCTGGGTGGTATTTTCCAAATTTGAAGTGAAGTGTCAACTTTAACAGTTTCTAATGGGTGGTTCACGTAATTGGGAGTATGATGTAGGGGATTGTGGCAATAAGTAATGTTAAATAAGTATTGTTTCCAGTTAAGACCTATTCAATATGAAGAACATTGGAAAATGCACCTGTCATATCTTACCTTGGTGGATTTTACCCTCATACAAAGGCTGAGTTGGCAGTTGGTCCCACAAATTTCGCATTCTCATCGAATTTGCAATAACATATCCAAAATTACAACAACATAAGTTGTCGTAAGAGGGTTTGCAGTAACGAAATTAGGAGTCATGGTTGGAGGAGTTGCAACAACTGAATTTGTAGCAAAGGAAGTTAGAGTAAGAGGAGTTGTAGCAATGAGAGTTGTAGCAACTATTGATAAAAAATAGTGTTCTTCCCTGTGTATTTGATAATCACATCTATTAGAGAAGGATCCTAACGTAACCATCACCTTATCTTTCTTCTTTTTTATGTAATATAGCGGTTGGAGCTGGTTTTCACATGGCACGTGCCCATGTATGCCCCCTAGGGTTTTCATATATATATATATATATATAGTTGGAATAAAAATGAATTATCTAGTAATAATCTTATGTTCATGAACTAGCTCCGGGTCAATATTGAGCCATCCACTTGTGATTTTCCATATGAAGCCTTACTTACATAAATTTCAATGATATAAGTGAAGTATGTGTCTATTTTCCATCAAGGGATTTATGTCATTATCTACAATCTAAAGTTTTTAGCTCCATTTTCATAGACAATATCAATTTCATAAGACCTAAGCCATTCAGTGTGAAATTTTCCTGTAAAGTGCCTAAACTTAGAATAAAATAACAAAGCCCAATCTTCAACCTTGAACTTCTACTTTTGATGAATTTGCCATGCCACCATGCCCTCTAATTCTGTATTATTTCTATTTGGTGCAAGGAAACTTGGCAAAGTTCATCCAACTCATTAATTTGGAGGAGTCTATACTTTTGAGCTTCTGAGAGGTCAATTCCAAGTCATATAGTTGTTTTAAGTGTCTGGATCACTATCTCAATCGAAAATAATCACTACAAGGAAAAGACCTTCTAGTGGAGGTTATAATAGAGGTTTTTAGTGTTATAAAATTGGCAAAAATTATAAAAAAAATCCACTAAAACATATGTTTGGGATAGCATAAGTTTTGGTGTATTTTTTAACAAAACTTCATTACAACTAAAAAAATGTGGGTGGCCGAAGATTCTAGCATTTTTTTTTGGTGTGCTTAATGGAACAAGTAGCATCGATGCGCTACATACATAAAAGCATCGGGCATCATACATAACTAAAATCAATTAGTTGTTGAATGCAAATAATATCAGTGCATAACATATACCACACGGGTGCTAAGAGATACAAAATCCATTGGGCATTCTTCTAAGGAATGACATCGGGGCACGAAAAAAATAATTTTTGTGACGATGCTTTTTTTAAACTTGCAGTGCTGATGCATATCGTGAGTACAAAGGCCCTGGTGCCTTAGTTATAAAAAAGGACTGATGTTGTTAGTTTTCTTAAAGCACCGAGCTGTAAATAATATTTTGTAGGACTAGGGAGTTAGTTATATGAAAGCACTGGTGCGTTAAGAATTACAATGCACCAGAGCGTTAATCTCAAATAGGACCTGTGCTTGAAGCGATAAATGCACCGTTCTCTTATTTTCTTAAAAGGCATCAAGCATGAAAAAATATGCCATCAAAGTGCTTTTATATAACAAAATGCACCGATGCGTTTTTATGTTCTAGATGCACTGGTTTTTTGAATGAAATTTTATCTTTTTTGGAAAGATCAACTTGTGCTAGTGCAATTATTGTAATTTTTTAAATCCATTATTCATCGAAAAATCGATATATATCTTATAACAATATTCATATAAATTAAAATTTGAGTAGTGCATTTGTATAAGATGTTTGGATTAATTTGTTATATTATCATATTTCTCATCTCTTGATTATAATATTTAATCATCCATATATTTAATTAGTGGTGTAACATTTCACAATGACATTAGATAACAAAATAGAATAAATTAAAATGTATTTTATTATATATCAATAAGAGGCATTTGTCATGGAGTACACATTAAAAAACGATACAAGGAGCTTTCGATGGCAGCGATGAGGGTTTACAGTGATGCCTGCTTGAACAACAAAGATGCGGTGTTTCAAGCACGAACGAAGGCCCATAGTCGAGCCTCTGTTCGGCAGTTAAAACTGGTTTCTGTGTTGGTGGATTTGATGGGCACTTTTTATGGCTCTGCTTTGAACAAATCTCCGGACGGCTGCCAAAATGATTCTTCTGCACCTCTTCTGCCTAAGGTTATCAACAAGCTTTTCTCACGGCCGAGGAATGCCAGCGAGTCCTCTGTTCACGTCGCAGGCCAAACCCAGAAAGTATTCTCGATAAAGCACTCGTCACTTCGCCAAGGGTTAATTCTGGTGCTGGATTCCCAAGCGAGTATTCTCCAGGACAGAATGCTATGCTCAGTGGAACAGCGACATCTGATGGGGTTCCTTAAGCTGTTGCAAAACTATGGTGATGCAGAGGAGTTGAACATAATGGTTCTGGAAAATGGATTCTCGGACTTCCTGGACCAGCAACGGATGCCTTCATTTGTCATATCCAAAGAGGATGCGAGGCAAGTGTATGACGAAATGCCTTACCGAAATTTGGTCTCTTGGAGGGGCCTGATCTCCTTCTTTGCACAGAATGGTTTTTCTGAAGAGATCTTAAGAAACCTGCGTGAGATGAGGTGTTCAGCTGCCGTAGGGCCTCTGCTCAGCCCTGCAGACAAGGAAGCCGTGGGTTTCAGAGAGGATTCGAACCCATGCAAGCCTTTCTTAGCGATTAATAGTGCTGGCTGCCCTGTGAAGGAATATCAAAAACAAGCACAGTTAGGGCCCTCAGTAAGCTATGCTTGCACCAGCTTCCTCTCTTCTCAGATTTACAGAGGAAAGCAGGAATTAGATCTCCCAAAATCTTTCCAGATCTTGATTGTGCTCCTCTCTGGCAAATCTCTACTACAGTGGGTGAGCTCTTTAGATCTAGTGCAGGACCTCAAACAAATCCTGGAATTTAAGATGGGGATTCCCTCGGCATCTCAACGACTCCTCTACGAAGGTAAACAATTGGAGGATTTTTATCCACTTTCTTTTTACAACATTCAAAGAAATGCATCCATTATTTTTTCCCTGCGTCTGAGAGGGGGAGCTGTTGGACAGTCATCTTCAGCTGCAACTTCTTCTTACAAAGATGCTGTCCATGCTCAGATGCCCAAGAAAACAGCGCCACCAGCCCAGGCTCCAAAACCTTTTTTGGTGGACAAACTGGAGGAAATCCCATCCATTGAAATAATGCATCCTACGATGGATACGCAATACCAACTGTTCGCAGAGAATGGAATGATTTGTAGGTTCAATGGGCTATGGCCACGCACAGCAGATCTTTACTAATGGATTCACTCTAACTGGACCAAAAATTGCAAGGTCCTTCTCTGCTCAAAAGGTTTCTTCATTGTAGTGTTTGCTTGCAGTGAGGACTACCAAAAAGCATTAACTGAAGGCCCATGGTTTTGGGACTCAGCGGGTTTATTCCTAACCCCTTGGTTCCCAGATTTTGATCCTTCTACAGCAATTATCACCAAACTCCCCATCTGGGTCAGACTTCCTAACCTCCCGGCGCATTTATGGCACTTTGCTGTGTTTCAAGGAATAGGCAATTCTCTAGGACGCTATCTCGATACAGATACCTCTAGAGGGGAAAAGAGCATATACACATTCGCCAGAATCTGTGCAGAAATAGATATTAGCAAAGGTCTACCTGATCAGATTATTCTCAAAATTGGAGATTTCCATTGGACTCAGACCCTGGATTTCGAGAACACAGCCTTTCGCTGCCGAAACTGCCATCTCACAGGGCACCTTCAGAATTCGTGTCCATCGATGCCTGCCCAGAATAAGAAAGTCAATTCTAAGCCAAAATCCAAAAGCTGGAAACCTCATGCTCCTCCCCCAATGGATGTTTTTGTTTCCAGCTCAGATGAAGAGGATGAGGAGGAGGATGAGGAAGATATGGACGCAACGCTGGCACAGGATTCGCCATCGACTGGTCCTGAGGAATCCAAGGTCCCTCCTAATTCACAGAAAAGAACTCATGAGTCATCTCCTTCGGATTCAGACAAGGAGATCTCTCCTTCAGCCCAGCTCAGTTTACAAATCATGCCAGCCCAGCAGAGTAATCTTGGTTGGGTAAAAGTTGGTAAAAAGAAAGGAAAAAAAGGCCGAACAAATGCTTCTACCCTTGGTGAGTAGAATCCGTGGTTCTGCTCTTGCTTCTCTGCTCGTCTGGTTTCTTCTTGCTCAGCTCTGCTCTCTTCTGGACCTCTCTTCGGGGCCGAGGTGGATAGTCTATCCTTTCCGGCTGCCCGTTTTCTTCTTAGGGGTTCTGAAGTTGCTCCTTTTGGCATGTAGTGTCTTCTGTCAGGTATCATTATGATTATGTCCTTCTGACAGTTCTGGTTTTCTACCGCCCTGCGCGGTGTGCTGTTCTTAGTTTTCAGTTGCTCTGTTTTCTCATTTTAGTCTCCTGAAGTTAGGCCTGCTGTTAAGCGGCCCGTAATCTGCAGATGCAGAAGTTTTGTACTATATTTTCTTTTGTTAATATCAAAAGCTGACTTACAAAAAAAAAAGAGGCGTTTTGTCATAAAAAATGGTATTGTTATTGGTAACACCTTGTCTTTCAATTGGGACACTATGCCCATTGCATTAAACATATTTTCACAGACATTTATTTCAAAAATACAACAGGTTGCATTGATATCCAAATCAATCATCATTCTTCTTTAGAACTACTGTTAGTGCTTGAGCTACTTCCATGACAGGTTATTTGGAGGAAAGTTTTTTTGATTGCATTGTTTTTTTTACCTTCTTCATATTGCAGTTCCATCTGCAAACATACAAATAAAGTAAATAAAAAAGTAATGTACCATAACAAGAAGTGACTCTTGAATTATACATCAATGTAAATAAAAAATTAATGTACCATAGCAAGAAGTGACTCTTGAATTATAAACATATTTTCAAAACCAAATCTCATGCCTTCTTTCAACAACTCTTTTGTTGGCGTAGTTCCATACTTTGTTTCCTACAAGTTTTATACCCCAGAATAAATCATATATTTAATATAGAGGATTTTTTTGTTCTATTAATTATAAACTCAGAGAAGTAAAATAACATAGATACTTACAAATTCCACAATTAATTTTTGATATGCCAACATATACTCACAATCGTTATTTAACCATGTCAATCAATTCATTTGATGACTCTTCTTTGTATGTTAGCACCTATTTGAGGACATTCAAGGATGGCTGTTGTAAAACAACTTGAAATATACAAAAAAGAAACCTTGAGTTGTTATAAGGAAATATTAACAATTACTCACAAACTTTGAAATGAACCCTTTTCTTCCTTGTCGTCTTGTTTTATGTGTTGAATGAGTTCCATCATGTTTTCTTTTCTACAAGAAAATACTTGAAAATTAATATTTAATGCTAATTTTCTTTGTTTTATATGTACAAAGTTAATCATGATTACATACATTTGAATAATGTTGTTGTTAAGATGGCTCCTCCCGTGGTTATGTTCATTGCTTCGACCATCTCCTTACTAGCATGTTTCATATATCAGCGCGTTGATCATTTGGGATTTTCATAATCTTCATGAAAAAAAGTAATAAACTATTTTTATAATGATATATGAAAACTAAATATAACAAAATCGATATTAATAAATTAATGGTTTGTAGTAATATATATATATATATATATATATATATATATATATATATATATATATATATATATATATATATATATATATATATATATATATATATATATATATATATATATATATAATTCTAGAAAATCATTTTATACAACTAGGAGTATTACCTTTTGAATGATTCTTTTGTTATTGTTGTATGTTTTTTCTATTACAAGTCTGACATGTCTCATTGACCGTTGCTCTGAAAATGCTTCCTGTAGTTTAAATATAATTTGGTTCCTGGAATCAATGGATTGATTTTTGTATTGTAAGTGGAAAGTACGTCTATACATTTGTTCCACTAGATCCCTCATAGTTTTGTAAAAAAAATCCCCTCTTTGATTAACCTCTAACACCACTTTAGATGAGCTAAGGACCAATTCATTGTCATTTACATGTTCTATATTTTTTCTTTTCTTAGGACATTGATATTTTCCTTAATTGTTTCTCCCTGTAGACCATTAAATATATATAAATTAATAGATTGTTTGAAACATGTTATCTAATATTTTTAAGTATGTTATTAATGAAAAAAAAACTCAAATTGAATAGTAATTTTTCATTCACCTAATTCATTAGTCTGCAATTTTTCTATCGGGATTTTACGCTCTTCCGCACTTAGATTAGAAATAATCTTATCGACCTTGTTCATTTTTTGGCTCTGCATGAAACGCACCAACCAATACATATTAGTTAAACTTACATATAGTTCAAACATATTAATTTTGTAAAAAAATTACAAAGAACTTGCCTTCTTTGTTTTTTTTATGTGATATCACAATGTCGATCAATATTTTTGTTACTTTAGACCTTTTGAGACATTTTTTTATCAATATACAACTTTTAACATTCAATATAGAAGTCATTGAATATATTTTACAAATAAATCAAATAATTTTTAGCCAAAGAAGCTCTAGTAATTGGTGTGTTTTTCTTAATAAATGCACCATTGTGTTTAGAACATTAAATGCACCGGGCGTTTAGTTGTTCAGGCGCACCATCATGGAATATATATTTTTTCAATAAATTTAAATTATTACGGTGTGATTTGCAAGTATAAACTCTCTGAAATGATTTAACAGTGTTATTTGGAAGAGGCACATTGGTGTGTTATATTACACTAGGAGCAACGATTAATAAACTAGACAAAATCAAGTGTTCTAATATGTCGGTGTGTTGTATAACATAGGGAGCGCTAGTGTGTCATATTACAGAGGGTGCACGGTGGAACATATAGTCGTTATAAAAAATGGAGACAAACAATAGGGTTTGGATCTAATTCAATAATTGATTCCCCTACTTTACATGTCAAATGCCCTATATATAGTAAGTACACAAACACATTAAATATAAATCCCTAAATTGAAAAACACTAATTGTGAAATGGTAGAGGAAGTTAAACCCTAAGGTGAAATTTTGCACGAAGAAGCAAGGATAATGTAAATATTGATTTTTTTGTTTTTTGTCTGAATTTTAATTAAATTTAAATAGGAAATGAGATTGTACAAATTTTTACTAGTAAAATCTAGAGTAAATTTTTTATTATACATTTTTTTTTTTTTTAATAAATTGTGAATAAATCTAACAGAAATTGAAAAATATTTTAATAGTAAAATTTAAGATTTTTGTTATCTAGGGTTTTGAGTGAATCACCATACCTTTCAAATCCTGACCTTTCAGCGAATCCAAAATATTTTGTAGCTCCATAGTGCTCTCAGTATGTCTCTCTTGCAAATGATCTCTCTTTTATCTCACCAAGTTTATCGAAAGAAGACTCATACCGAACAATATATTCATGCCTCCTCTCATCGTCATCTGACCTAGAAACTCGGTGTCCTCAACACCTTGGCCACTAGGGCTCTGAGAATCTCTGATAAGGAACACTTAGAAAAGGAAAAAGAACATATTATAAAAGTATTCCTAAAAAATGGGTATAACAAACGTCAAGCCATTAAAGGCATAAAGAAAGAAAACACTAGACATAAGAGTAATAAAAATTTTGATAATATTGTGGGTAAATTCAACCTCCCTTACATTTTAGGGACCACTAATAAAATCTCCCGCATCCTAAAAAAGAATAATATTTTAACCACCTTCAAACCTTTGAACACCATCCGAAGTTGCCTCAATGACATAAAAGATCCAATTGATCCTATGTGTCATAAGGGCGTCTATTTAATTCCTTGCTCGTGTGGCAAACCCTATGTAGGTTAAACTGGTAGATCCTTCAACACCAGAATCTAGGAACATTCTGTTGATATTAAACATGATGGATCCAAAACATCAGCTTTAGTAGAACATTCTGATAAAACCAAGCATCAAATTTGTATTGAAAATACCTGTATCTTATCTATAAGTGATCACTACTTCCTGAGGAAATTCAGAGAAGCCAGAGAAATCAACAGGCACCCTAATAACCTTAATAGAGATGATGGATGGACCATAAGTGAGAATTTGATTCCCACTTTAACATCCACTCTAATCCCTCCGTAAACTATCTCCACCTACCATAATGATTCATGTCTTCAACAATTTATCATTCTCTATATTTTTTAGTTTACAACAATAATTAACCTTATATTTAATATCATATCCCTAGTTCAACTAATTAGTTAATCAAAAAATTCCCATTATTATCTAATAATCAACATCATCTATTGGTTTGTTGGGGCCTGACCCAGGTTCAGAGGTGCTTGCTGAATTTGTTGCATCCTTTGTTCTGAGACCTCCGTGTCTGGGGTGCTTCTCTGCATTAACATGTGCATCCCCTGTATGTGCGCTAGCTTTCCTTTGATGTTTGCTGTGATAGTGAAAGCTTCGTCGATCCACTGCTAGACGTGCGCTTTGAGAACTACCTCCTTATGTCGTGCTGTGTCCACCTACTCCTTCAGTGCCTTAGCTTGCTGCATCCTCACAAGCCGTTGAGTGAGGACTACTATCTGTGTAGTTCCTCAGACATTGTCATATTGCTGTTGGAGTTCTCGCGCCTCTATCTCTAGGCATTGGATGTTGGGGTCCTCCTACAGAGTTGTGAGGACCTCAAGTGCTTGCTCCAACAAAGTGGTACAGTCTTGCACTGCACCTCCAATTTCTTCCAATTCCACTGCTATAGTGCTAGCGCACTGTTCTCGGACCTCCCGGGGAGTGGAAGGCTGTGCCTTTAACTGCAACTCATAAATCTCAAGATTCAGCTCCAGTTGAACCTTGGTCATTTCTTCTCTAGCCTCGCGGACTTCGATTGCCACCCTGTGGATCCGCACATCTACTGGTAGATTTGTTGGGATGGCCAGCTCCGGGATGCATCAACAAGCATCGTCTACCACCTACACCAACTGTTGATTCTGCGACACCAATTTGTAATTTTGCAAGCTGAGCTGTTCCATGTTTATCTTTTGCTTGCTGATAACTTAGATCACGCAACTCTCCCTAGCGTGCAGCTCTGTCGTTATCCCATCATGTAATAGATACAATGTCTCATGCGAAAGAGCATCCAAATTAAGGCCAAGGCCTTTGATCATGTTAACCGCAAATCTATCGGTCTTGTTCACTACTACTAGGGCCCCTTTCGGTAACACTATTGTGTTTTCCATTCGTGTGTGTAACATCTGTTCTGCTGCCGATGATCTTGCTGCGAGGTGGTGTTATCAGGAAATCTAGTGTCTATGTAGAGTTGCTAGTCCCACTAAGGCTGGTAGCTACCTTAGAAATAAACAAACTAAAACCACTTTCGTTTTCCTTTATGAGAAGTAGATAAGAGGGGAACAAAGGAGACCAACCTCTGTCTTGCGCTTGGCTCCTTGCTTGATTCCTCTCCCTTCTGATAGATCTTTGGCACTCACTTCCTCATCTACCCAACTTCAAAGAGCACATGTAGAATCAAAGCAGCATAACACTATCCAATAACATAGATCTACTATCATAAACAATATAGGACTAGATATATATTGACCACACAAATGCATATATCCTCAATCATACAAGAATGTGGAGGAAAACTTGAATAACTTTATTAATCATCAAGAATAGCAAAGAGGATTACAACCAATTGTTCTGACCCAGCATCATCCTCTTATCAAGAAAGCCCTTCTTCACCTCATGAAAAGCTTAGATCACCCAACACTATGATGTTACACCAAGAAACCAGTAGCACTTCCTTACAAGATACAAAATTCCCAGCCCCCGGATCTCTGGGATGAGGGATCCATATATAGATGTTTGCAAGGGGGGTGAGTCAGCTTCTAAGATTTGATTAGTGTCCTTTCTCTGATAGTTCTTGATTCCACTTGGAGATTGATGATCTCTTACTCATCCATGGGTGAATGCAGAGAGGAAAGTGTCACATGAGAAGTTTATGGATGATTCCATGATCTTCCACCTCACAGATTGACCCTGCCATTTGTCCACTCTCGCCCATAGCACCCCATAGAAGGGCTTTTCAGTATGCATCAAACCTCCCATGTGCATTTAGGTGGGATGCAGCGCACTTTGACCATGGAGCAGGTGAGATGGTCCAGTTTTGACCAGTTCTGAGTAGTTTTTCATGGAGAACTTCTGGGGGATGCTTTAATCAGTTGACCTTGTTCTTTTAGGGGTTGGAACAACACTTTTAGGGACTTAGGAGCCCTTGGTTTATGGACATTTATGATTGGGTTTGCAGTGCCCAAAAATGTCTATAACAGTTTCCCCCTAAAGCATGAGGTCGTTAATCTTTTGATGTCGGGTGAAATGCTTTATCATGAGGATCCGAAGTTTTTTCAAGATGGAAGGCGACCTGTAATAAGATACAATACAATACATTATCTTCATAATATTTTCATGATCTAGCTGAGGTGGGCATTCACATGCTCAGCTTTATAAATTCATTTTCATGTACATAAGACAGACAATCGTCTGAGTGCAGACTGATGATTCTGGTAGAGCCATCATCCCTTGGATTGGATGATTATCTGTGTAGTAATGATGTACATTTGATGTCTTTATTTTCCTGAATATATATTGCAGCCCGGATGGATGAAACTAGATCCGGGGTCTTCAATCTCGTTCGATCTTCACTCAAAGTACAAGTCGATCCATGTGAGAGATGTTCTGGAGTCAAACATGGAAAGACATCTCCTGATTACCAGCCAATGATTTAATCACCGATAATGATGATGACCCTCAAGGTACTACAGTACAATTCACGTGGTGTGAATAAAGATACTTGGCGTCAAACACCACGCAAAATCTTTCGGTCGAAGGCCATTGATGTAAACCTGTCGCCGGAAGTGAGAAACTTGCCATTGAGGCATGCAAGCTTCAAAGTACTGAAAGGGTTGTTCCTAGATCGACTTCCTGGATAATGAGCTGATGTCGACAAGAAGTGATCTGTCATAGGAGGGCCTTAGTGAATCCAACATCAATGACACGGAACGGAGAAAATGATTTTAATGGAGGTGAAAACGATCTGATGACATAAGGTTCAGGGTGGCGGTCATGAAAGGATGGAGCGTAAATGTATTGCAGTGTATTAGACACAGGTGAATTCTCTGAGCGACTTCTCTTGAACATATCGGTGAAACTGACATGATGGATTGGTAGCATTAACCCAGAATATGGATGGTGTGATGGACCCATGGTGATATGACCAATGAACGGAACAACCCAACCCGACTCAGATGCGGAGTGAAAGTGTCATGTTCAGGAGCGACTTGCTACCAAAAAAGTTTCTTCAAGTTTTCTTCCCAATTTTTCCCCAGTCATTGCTGACTAGTACCTCTTTATTTTTGTCAAGCTTGAGGAGGATAACATATGCTTGTTCTATAATTTTCCCTTCGGGCAAACCCATCGCTATGTTTTAACGAGCCTAGCGATAGTGAAACTAGTTCTTGTCTGTATGGACAAGTTTGTCGCTATTCGGTTTTAACGAGTTTAACGACAAAGATAACTCGGTCCTTTTCAATTTTAGAGAGTCTGAAAAGGGACGTAAATAAAACTCCAATACTCCTTTTTCATCATATAATCCCTTGAGTCCGAAAAAGTATAAAATAATACAAAAGGGATGAATTTTCGGTAATTTTAACTAGCCAAACAAAACAAACGCTCGATATTTTTGTGTAATAATCCCTCAGGTCCAAAAAGATTAAAATCTAAAAGAGGGATAGCACTTCCGGTCACTTTAACGAGATGGAGAGGCCAATCGCTCAGCAATCTTTTCATATTTTATGAGTCAGTTGAAAAGAGCTTAAAGGAGACTCGTCTTTCGAGGAACGAGTGATAAATTAGGGTAGCAACTAATTCCAGGTAAGGTTTGGAATTTTCCAATCACGGCAGTGTCACAAGGATGGCTAACAGGATCACTCTTCGCAGCTATTTCTCAAAAAGGGTAAACAATCAAATGGAGGTGAATGATCAGCCAATACAAAGTGGAGGTGATGATGAGAACATGACCAAGGCTTCAAAGGCTGATGATAATACATTCACGATGGTTATTTACCAGAAATTGGTTCATTTTTTAATGAGCTTAAACTTTAGGGGAACATTTGCTCATTGCTTATGTTTATTTTTTAACGAGCTTGAATTCCGCGTTAAAACTGCTCGATCTAGTCGTGTAATAAGGGTGTCTCATTTAAAATGGCATTTTTTCAAAGCTTTGCCCCGCATCCTTTCTTTATGCAAGTTAGGAAACGACCAATCCTATGAGTTTAAAGTTTTAGAGGACCTACAAATTAAAAAAAATAAATGGTCACTCTTCGCTTGCACGCTAAAAGGTTTGCATGCCCCCAGGTATAGCGAAAAATTTCCAGGTTACCAAATATTGTTCTATCCACTTTAGACAAAACACTTCCTCAGCGATGTCTATCGAAATAAACAAAGGTGAATGGCGCAACTGGCTCCACTCACATAACTTTGACGAAGGAATCTTATTCCAGTTTAATCTCATAAACTAGTCATATATCCTTCGTGGAAACCTACTCTATACCCAAGGTTTTCCTGTCGAAACAGGCCAGGGTGCATGCCCCCTGGGTTTCAGTCATGTCCTCTGAATCACTCGCTCTCATCAGGTGGATGGACTGGGGATTGATGAGACATTCCTTGCATGAAAAGACCATTCAGGGATGGTATTTGACTATTTTATGTGTGTGAACCGGGGAATGAAAGCTGGTCTACGAGCTTGACCACTCTTCCTTCATGCGGAAAACACATTACTCTAAAGAGTGAGGAGACAATGGATCCCATGCAATAAATATAGTCACGCCCAAGGAGTAGATTATAATCCAGGGGTCCTTGGACTACCACTACGTTCATGTGAATGGTTTTCCTTCTCAATGTTATCGGCACATTGGGAAGGATCCCTAATGGTCGACTGGTTCCTTTGTCAAAGCCTGTTAGATTTCTCATTTCAAGCAAAAGCGATGGCGAACCAAGCGCTTTCCAAGCAGTTGAGGAAAGGATACTCACAGAAGCCCCTTCATCTATGATGGTACCGGCCATGACCATTCTATATATCTGAGCAATGATTCGAAATGGTACACTAGCCGGTAAACGGGGTCTGCCTAGAAGATTCCAATCAAAGGAAACAACTAGGTTGCTTGGAAGTGGGACTGAATAGACGGTCGGATACGACTTTGACGAACTTCCTTCATGCGGTAAAGGAACAGGTAGACTGCCCCCATGTTCGTCGGAGTCTGTGCTTATGAAGAGAATTTGAACGGTGTCGTTCTTGTCCTCTCTGGTGACTGTATCATCCGAAGATGGACCTTCTGAAGGCAAGACCGGGTCAACTGCCGCCTCGACCTTTTGACTTTCGTCTGGTGTGGATTCAGATGGTTTATCTTCAATGATAGATGCTTCAGCTGACCACAATGGTGTGTCAGCCAGATTTTCAACTAGTGACGGACTCTGCAAGAGCTTCTTATATCCAGGAGGAAGTCATAACGATGAAACCGTACGGTTGTCCAAAACTCTTTTAGCTTCATCTAAGAAGGGACAACAGTGGACGACGTGATCGCCTTCACATAGTTTACAAGGAAATTTACATTTTCCTTTTTGTCTAGGGGCTTCACTTTCACTAGTTGACGGTGTATTCTCAACATGATCATCAGAGGTTGATGACACTGGATTGTGCAAACGAGGAGACCAGTCCCTTAGGATCCGAGGGATGCAAGGACAATATCGATGATAGTGATCTCCTTTGCAAATGACACATGGCGATTTAGGCCTGGACGGTGCAGTGTGTGGATTTTCGCTAGATGATGCCTAGTTGCCCCTTTTCGCCTTTGGCTCCTTCTTCTTCTTCTCTTTCTTCTTCTTCTCCTTCTTCTTCTCAGTTACTTGATTTTTGGCTTTATCAGCTTCATCAAGCGAAGAGGAAGGAGGAGAGGGAGAATTAGACGAAGTATAAGGTTTGGGGGTAACTCTTGTATCATTTAGTTGCTGACTTGATTGTTCAGGAATCACAGTGTTCTGAACGACAGAGGTCGAGAAGAGCCATACGGGCAAGCCGATTTTCAATCCTGGAAGCGACAATGTGGCCATATGGGGTGCACCAACATCTCCCCAAGAGGAGAAAGGACTAGGATTTCCTCCAAGGGGGAATCCTTGGTTGGTGGACTCCATTTTTCTCAACCTAAGACCAACGTAGGAAAGGTGATGTTTATTCTGATTAAAATAAATTTTAGACGCTTTGACACAACTTGTTTTTTCAATTTTTAAGAGTCGAGAAAAAACAAAAGATGACTCTAGTCGCCTTCGATTTTTAATGAGCTTAAGTGACAAGTGCTCAGATGGACCTTTTCATTTAAGGAGTCTAAAAAGGAACGAAAGAGACTACTATGGAAATCTAGATAGAGGGATTACCAAACCAATCGCAAAACTACAGAATAATTTTTACGGTACGGCAGTCAATCTTCCCGAATGCTATGTTCAGTGCATTGTGATCGATAGGGCAGCAGACACGGCTTCCTATGGATAAAGGATAAAGCCTATTGTGGTCTCCCAATATATACTCGACGGTACGTGGGAGCATAAGTCCGTACTGGCACTTATCGTCTCAAAGTGGAGTAATCACCCAACCAACAATGAAAACAACAGTTACCAGGCTTTACGACACCAGAATATGTCTCTAGCCTAGACTTCTAAATGTTGTGCGTTAGGTTCCAAAGCATTTTTAGATTCATTAAATTTATTTTACAGTTGATCTTGCTTAAGAAATTTGCCTTTCAGGTTCACCGCGTGATGTAGATATACAATTTCCTAAAATGCAATCTAAGATGATAAACAATTGTTTAATCTTCTTTTTGCAATAAAAATCCTAGCTACTAAGGAAAGAGAGACGATATTCTTTCAACATAGAGCAGAGAGCACTCACTATATGCACTGTCCTAAATCAAACCAACAAACAGTCTAAATGCAAATGCACGTGCATGTATTTGTTTTCAGCCTTCTTAATGTGTGAACGATAAAAAGAAAGCTAAGCGCAAATGTGAATTATTTTCAAAGTGACATTACTAACAAGTTTCTTTTCAAGACAAAATGAAGACAATGATGACACTTTGTTATTTGGAATGAAAACTTGCTTTCAACACTTGAAAAACTATTAATTCAAATCAAATACAAGAGTAACAGTGTAATCGACTATCAAGAACAATCAGATTCTTTTCTATGACTGAAAACGTCACTTGTGACACTTCCAGATCAAGAAACGACAGTTCAATTACGCTACTTCTTTGTAAAAGAGAACTGAAAATGGAACACAATACATAAAAACATTTACATTTCTTTGCATAATGGAGGTAGAATAATGGCAAGGAAGGGGGTTTCCAACAGAGGTATACTGACTACAGACAGCAAAACTCCTGAATAGAGCTGAAAAGAGTGAAAAAACCAAAGTCTGAAGGCAAAATTATCCCTTTCTGATCAGCGCACCTGTTACATAGGGATTCCAATATGCATCCCACCTACAACACATGGGAGGTGCGATGGTACAGTGCGAGACTTTTGATCTAGTTCTTGATCACAGTTTGTAGCACAGTTCAGGGATTTTGGCCGAGCAAGTGGTAATCAGTAAATAAATCATAGGGGTAGATCTAAGGAGGTTACTAGATCCACCACAAGGGTAATTAGAGAGCTTGTAAATCGATTGTTCAGTTCATAAACAAAACCTGGAGATAGACTGAAGCAGCATTGATCTACTTTGCACTTGCATAGCAAATGCAGTTCGAAGGCTAGCTGGATTGACTTCAGGCTCCGTCTGTAAGTTTATAAAGCAAACAAATATTGACAAACAAACAATCTATTTGCTCCCCAGTGGGGTCGCCATTTTGTTATCGAGAAATCTAGTGTCTATGTAGAGCTGCTAGTCCCACTAAGGCTGGTAGCTACCTTAGAAACAAACAAACTAAAACCACTTTCGTTTTCCTTTATGAGAAGTAGATAAGAGGGGAACAAAGTGTTATAGACATTTTTGGGCACTACAACCCCAAGCATGAAATGTCCATAAACCAAAGGCTCCTAAGTCCCTAAAAGTGTTGTTCTAACCCCTAAAGGAACAAGGTCAACTGATTACAGCTTCTCCCAGAAGTTCTCCATGAAAAACTGCTCAGAACTGGTCAAAACAGGATCATTTCAGCTGCTCCATAGGCAAAGTGCGTTGCATCTCACCTAAACACACTGTGTGGGTGCGTTGCATTTCAAAAATCCCTTCTATGGGGTGCTATGGGTGAGAAGTGACAAATGGCAGTGTCATTCCGCGAGGTGGAGAGGCATGGAAACTTCCAGAAACTTCTCCTGTGACACTTGCCTCTCTGAATTCGACCAAGGATGAGTAAGAGATCATCAATCTCTAAGTGGAAGAAAGAACTATCAGAGGGAAGACACTAATCAAATCACAAGCTGACTCATCTCCCTTACAGATATCTATATATGGATCCCTCATCCCAGAGATCCAGAGGCTGGAATTTTGCATATTGTAAGGAATTGCTGTTGGTTTCTTGAGACAACATTAGATTGTTGGGTGATCTAAGCTTTGTATGAGGTGAAGAGGGGCTTCTTTGCTGAGAGGATGATGCTGGGTCAGAACAACTGGTTGTAACTCCCTCGGCTCTTTCTTGTTTATCAATAAAAGTTATTCAAGTTTTCCTCCATACTCTTGTGTCATTTATGTTTGCTGCATTTGTATGGTCAATTTACATCTGATCCTAGATTGTTTATGATTATAGATCCATGTTCTTGTATAGTGCTATGCTACTGTGATCTTACAGGTACTTTGTGAAGCTGGGCGTGCAAGGGAACAAGTAGCGAAAGACTATCAAGAGAGAGAGGAATTGAACCAGGAGATTAGCGCAAGACAGAGGTTGGTCTTCTTTGTTCTTCTCTCATCTATACTTCATAAAGGAAAAACGAAAGTAGCTTTACTTTGTTTGTTTCTAAGGTAGCTATCACACCTTAGTGGGATAAGCAGTTCTGTGTAGACACTTTTCCTTGTAACAAAATGGCGACTCCGCTGGGGATGAATTAGTTTGTTTGTTTATCTTCCTTGTTGTCTATTTTATAAACTTTCAGACAGAGCTTGAAGTTGAGCCAGGTAGCTTTCGAACTGCATTTGCTATGCAAATGCAAAGTAGATAAATGCTGCTTCAGTCAATCTCCAGGATTTGTTTATAAATTAAACAACTGATTTACAAACTCTCTGATTGCTCTTTGTGATAGCTCTTAGATCCTCCTTAGATCTACCCTGATTGTTGCATTACTGATTACCATTTGCTCGGACAAAACCCATGAACTGAACTGCAAACTGTGACCCGGAACCCAAGCAAAGTCTCGTCTCTGGCCCAACGCAGGTACTGTTCTGTGAATCTAAAATTCAACGCACTTCCTGAGTGTATTAGGTGTGCTGCATTTCAAATTCCCTGTGTTACAGGTGCGCTGATTAGACTAGGCATTATTCAGTTTTGGTTTCTGTGATTCATTCTTTCCAGTTCTATTCATGAATTTTGCTGCCTGTGATCAGTATATCTCTGTTTGAAACCCCTTTTTCTTGCTGTTATTCTGCCTCCTTTGTACAAAAGAACTGTAAATGTTTTTGTGTGTTTTTTGGGTCATTTTCAGTTCTCCTTTGTAAAAGTAACGTAATCGTACTGTCGTCCTTTGATTTGAAAGCATCGCAAGTGTCGTTTTTAGGCATAGGAAAGAGTTTGATTGCTGTAGATAGTCGATTATCCTGTTACTATTGTATTTGGTCTGAATTTGTAACTTTTCTAGTGTCGAAAACAAGTATTCATTTCCAAATCGTAAGGTGTTGTGATTGCCTCCATTTTTGATTTCGAAAAGAAACTTGTTGATAACTGTCGCTTGAAAAGTAATTCAGATTTGTGCATCAACTTTCTTTTTACCATGTACATACTAAGAAAGTTGAAAACAAATACATGCATGTGCATTTTCATTTAGACTGTTTGATTGGTTTGATTTAGGAAAGTGCATTTAGAGTGTGCTCTTTGCTCTTTTGAAAGAATAATGTCTCTCTTTCCTTAGTAGCTAGGATTTTCATTGCACAAAGAAGATAAAGGATTATTTATCATCTTAGATTGCATTTTAGGAATTACACATCTACATCTCGCGGTGAACCTGAAAGGCAAACTTCATAAACAAGATCAACTATAAAGTAAATTCAATGAATCTAACAACGTTTTGGAACCTAACGCACAACATTTAGAAGTCTAGGCTAGAGACATATTCCGGCGTCGTAAAGCCTGGTAACTGTTGTTCTCACTGATGGTTGGGTGATTCCTCCACTTTGAGACGATAAGTGCCAGTACGGACTTGTGCTCCCACGTACCGTCGAGTATATTTTGGGAGACCACAATAGGCTTAATCCTTTATCCATAGGAAGCCGTGTCTGCCGCCCTATCGATCGCAATGCACTGAACACAACATTCGGGAAGATTGACTGCCGTACCATAAAAAGTATTCTGCAGTTTTGCGATTGGTTTGGTAATCCCTCTACCTAGATTTCTAGAGCAGTCCCTTTCGTTCCTTTTCAGACTCCTTAACGGAAAAGGTCCATCTGAGCACTTGTCACTTCAGGCTCATTAAAAATCGAAGGCGACTAGAGTCATCTTTTGTTTTTTCTCGACTCTTAAGAAATGAAAAAACAAGTTGTGTTAAAGCGTCTAAAATTCATCTAATTCGGAAACATACTTCCCCTTTAGTTTTAGTTGATTGAGTAATCCGCAATCGTGGAAGAAAGTCAATTGAAACCTTGTCGTTCGTGGAGGCTTACGAGTCAACCGTCTTTGTCTCCAGAATCGAAGCTAGTACAGACAAAGCGAACTGGTTTAACCGGTTCCAAATCTCCTGTTAAAGTTATAACAAGTGTTCCAACAACATCAGAGACTCCGATTACTCCAAACATTTCTGGTATCCCTGCCTTTACAGAAGAAGTTCAGCAGCCACAGAAGGACAGTGGTACTGATCCTAGTCTGAGGGTAAGCACTTGTATCACTGAACCAGTTCCATCTACAACCGGTTCGAAGAGTGTTGCTCCTCAAAAATCTGTCGCTGCCGATTCCATACCTTCTTCGGCACCATAAATATTCTACGGATCTGATTGTCTACCCCTTCCACCTGGTCTGATTGCTATATAAGAGATTGTGGAAGATCCTCCATCTAGTACTCCATCGCAATTTGGAGTTGGGATCACTCTCTATCCTTCTTCATCAGAAGTTAGTCTACCGCCAGCGGAAGCTCCTGTAGAATCGCTAGGTAATCTTTTGGATAGATTAGAAATGTCTGAACAACCGTCAACATCTAGGACTATGTCGTCTGACATAGCGATGGCAGAACTCCCTACTATCACTCCAACAATGTTCGCCGGTATACCATCTGTCCCAACTAGCTCTCAATCGCTATAAGGAACCCACTCAGGGGCCATTTCGACAGTATGGTCTGTTCCTGTTTGTTCATCCGGAATAATATCCGGAAACTCTTATGTTGAGTCTCAAAAAATTGATCCATTTGGAGGTCAATTTAGGCAGTCCGGC
Source organism: Pinus tabuliformis (assembly GCA_031772625.1). Taxonomy (NCBI): domain Eukaryota; kingdom Viridiplantae; phylum Streptophyta; class Pinopsida; order Pinales; family Pinaceae; genus Pinus; species Pinus tabuliformis. The sequence continues at coordinate 330,403,638 of CM062820.1, forward strand.
CCTCAAGGGCAAACCATTCCCTTAAGTACCGGATTACCACCGTATGGGGGGCAGTATGCCCTTTCATTATCCCCTCTGGGAGGACAGCCATACAGGAGTTCACAACAAAATTCAGGTTATGCTGGAATTACTTCAAGCAGTTGGGTACCGATGCTACCTCAACAACCAAGAGTTGTATATTCGATGCAACAATGCTTACCTATGTCAAGTATACCAACTATGCCAGCTATTGTGACGGTGTGGCAAGTTCAAGCGCTGCCTGTTGTATGCCAACCTCAGGTTTCTCAGGTTGTAATGCAACAACCCCTTGACCCTGCGACTCAACCACAATCATCGACTGGTGGAATGACACAGGTTCAAACAGGTACAATCACCCCTCATCTTGGTCAAACAGTTAGTATCGGGCAACAGCACATGGCTTCACAACCATGGTTAGTACAATACCAACAACCGCAGTTACAACAAGTGTACCAAGGTTCTGAGCAACAAATCTTTGCAAATAGTGGGCAGCCGTATATTCAAAATGGTCAAAATCAACCATTTTACAATGGTCATGCCCACCAACCTTACCAAAGTTACCAGCATCAAATGCATTATGCTGGTATGCAAAGACCAATTGCTCAGGCAATCCCATCTTATCCTGGGTATGCTTCACCTAACCTGAATCAACAGTTACCCTTCGTGGCAACTTTAGAGTTACCTGATTTAAATCGGTTAACAAACGATCTAATCGCTTACGCCCCTTGGTGGCCAGCGATTCCACATAAACTTCCATCAGATATTCCTAAATTTAATGGAAATCCGGGTGAAAATCCGTCGAATCATGTGATGACCTTTCATCTGTGGTGTTCATCAAATACCCTAAACGATGATTCGATTAGGCTTCGCCTTTTTCAGAGGACGTTAACTGGTCCAACAACAAAATGGTATATCGAATTGCCTAGAGCTTCATTCGACAACTTCAGTACCCTAGCCACAACCTTTTTAACCCATTTTCAGTTACCGATAAGGTACGAAACGGGAACGAAACTTCTTACCAACTTCAAACAAACAACGGCCACTCACATATCTGATCATATACATGAGTGGCGACACCGTCATAGAATGGTGAAAACATATGTTCCCGATCAGCTCTTAGCTGAATGGTTTATCAAGTCGTTACTGCCTTCCATCACGGAAGATGTGGCAAAAGGGGGGTCGTCACCGAAGAGCAGGTTATCTCTCGTGCACAATATTAGGATTTGATTTACACTCAGTCCGGCACGCTCTACGATAAAATACCTGACGCTCCTAGGCCGGAGTTCTTAGTTCCTCCTCCTCCTAAATTAAACAATGACTCTCATGCCGGCGATGGCGTGATTGGTGCAACAAACACGAAGTCAACAAAGGCTACATCTAAAAAGGCCTGTAAGATTTCTGGTCAAAATGAAAATGAGGAACTTCTTGCCTCGGAAGTAAATGTCGTATCGACAGATAAGTGCAAAGAAACCAAGCAACTAGGGGGCAAGAAGAAAGGCAAAGGGAAGAAGAAGAAACAGGGAGAATCATCACCTGAAAAATCTTCTACAAACCCTCCTGGAAATAGGAAACCAAGAAATCCATGCTTTATATGCGATGAGGATCATCGGACCGCAGATTGTCCACACAGAGCTAAGCTTAAAAATTTCTTCAAGAATACAAAGACCTCAACAGTATTAACTGATCCTTTTCCGAATCTAGGGACAAATCTGGTTGACAGTGAAGATGCTTCCTGGTGTCAAGTGCTGATGTTGTCGGTTTCCAAACAGCAAAATGATGCTTTGATATCGACAAGGAATAAAGATTATGGAAATCCACAGTTGTCAAACAACAAGGATAAAGATCAACCTAGTAGTTCAACAACAACTTCGACAGAAGTTGCGCCACCCATCATTCCCGAGTTGACAATAAAACCGCCAAAGGGAGTAGTACACAAGTTGACGTTTAATCCCCGCGCTAGAGCGGCACAACATTATAATATAGTGGAAGATTTGGCCCAATCGCCATCCGCTATGTCGACTCTTGAGGTACTACAAAATTGCCCATCCCAAAAGCAGGCTTTATTATCAGCCATTGGTGGGATAGACCCAAAGGATTCCAATCTTGTATCCTTCGATCATAAAGGATACGATCCTCAGTTACCAGCTCAACTAGCTTTCCTCGTTCAAGTGAAAGCCCTTAACAAAACTGTTCATCGAACAATTATTGATGAGGGAGCATCTACATGTATTATGTCGATGAGTTGCTGGAAAACTTTAGGATCTCCAACCTTGTCGCGATCTTCGACGACATTAAAAGCATTTGACGGACGAACATATACCCCATATGGTATTCTAAGTAACTTGAAGGTTGAACTAGAAGGGAAAAAAGTAGAAATAGATGTTGAGGTAATCGACGGAAATCTCGATTACAACATCCTACTGGGAAGACCATGGATATATGCCATGGCTGCTGTTGTGTCGACCTATTTTAGAAAGATTGCATTTCCCTTTCAAGGAGGGATTACAATCGTCGATCAACAAAACTTCCTGCCCAATGGTTCTCAAGTTACCAGAAGCATTCCAATGATCCATGGAAGCCCCCATTCGCTTCAAAATATCGGAGTAGGCCTACTAAAAGATCCTATATTAATGGGAACTTTCTCCCTTCCACCTCCAATCAATTTGTCGGAAGTAGCGTCGGTAAAAACCTGCAATATGATATCTTTTAACAAGATCTCAGAAAACGATATCGACATGGATCATACGCAGGTTTTGCCTCCAAGCCCAACAGAAATATTGTAGCATTCAATGTTCCTAGCATGGGAGGCAAACCCAAATCAATGCTCATCAAGCGTTTGGATAGATAGGTCTAAGGAATGTGGTACCCCTTCAGATCCTTGGTCGCGAGTGCATGTCACCGACGAAGGGATTGTTCAATCAATGGTAATTGAAGGGGCACCATGGGATGATTACCACCATCGTTCCCTTCTTCCGAATTGTGAAGAAAATACTTCTGATGACCTTTATCATCCTTCAGTTTTTGATTTCCTATCAAACACTGTAAACACAGTGGATTCTGAGCGAAACTTGTCCAACATTGAAGAGACTATCGCCATAAATATTTCGACCAAAACAGATGTTGTAGAGAATATTTATGTTGGCAAATGTTGTTCTCCTTCAGAATTGGAAATATATAACGCTCTTTTTCACGAATTCAGAGATGTCTTTGCTTGGTCATATAGTGAAATGCCAGGCATTGACTCAAGTATCGTTGAACACGAAATCAAGATGTATCCAGATGTCAAACCAGTATGACAACGGCTACGGCAGGTGCACCCCAAGAAAGTCGTTGCCATTAAGGCAGAAGTTGAAAAACTTCTCCATGCTGGTTTCATTTACCCGGTTCCTCTAACCGATTGGGTATCGAATATTGTCCCTGTTATGAAAAAACAAGGAACAATTAGAGTGTGCGTCGATTATAGGGATGTAAATCAAGCTTGTCCAAAAGACAACTACCCTACACCCTTCATCGACCAGATAATTAATGAATGCACTGGATGTGAAATCTTTTCATTCATGGATGGATTCTCCGGGTATAATCAAATAAATATCTGCCCACAGGACCAGTCAAAGACTGCATTTATCTATCCGTGGGGCACGTTCGCATATTGAAAATTACCCTTTGGTTTAAAGAACGCAGGGGCGACTTTTCAGAGGGCAATGAATTATGCCTTCCATGACATCAAAAACATCGTTCAACCATACCTCGATGACCTTTCGGCTCATTCACGAAAGCGGACTGATCATCCGCAGCATTTAAGAGCGATATTTCTACGTTGCCGACACTACAAAATACGACTCAATCCACACAAATGTGTATTTTGTGTCAGTTCTGGTCGTTTGCTTGGCTTTGTAGTCTCGAAAGACATGATTCGTCTTGAACCATGTAAGGTTTAGGCAATCATAAATTTGCCTCCACCTTCAAATTTGCTTCAGATTCAGAAACTCCAAGGGAAAGCAAACTTTTTGAGGAGATTCATTCCAAATTATGCCGAACTTGCTAAAGGTTATACGCGTCTTTTGGAAAAGGAAGTACCATTTGTCTGGGATCAGGTTGCACAAGCTTCCTTTGATGCTTTAAAAGAATCCCTAATGAAAGCATCATTAATGTACGCTCCTGATTATCAAAAAGACTTTAACCTGTATCTGGCTGCAGCAGATACAACCATCGCAATGGTTTTAGTTCAAGAAGACAATGGAATTGAACATCCTATATATGATTTAAGTAAGAACTTAAATGATACAGAAAGCAAATATTCTTATGTTGAAAAGCTAGCGCTCGCAGCTGTTCAAGCGATACAGAGATTTCGACACTACGTTCTCTTTCGAAAAACTACCATTCTGTCAGATTGCAACCCCATGACTTATATATTGTCGTGACAATTGCTGGGGGGAAAATATTCAAAATGGATAGCAATTCTACAAGAGTTTGATCTGGAATTTGTAAAATCCAAGTCAAAGAAAGCCCTGGTTTTCGCGGAATTATTATGCGATCTCCCATCGTCGTCCAACGATGAAACATCCGAAGAAACAATCGTGGACGAAAATTTGTTTCTGATATCTTCAAGCAATCTGTGGTATGGGGATATAATTATTTATCTCCAAACCCAAAAATATAGGCCAAATACCTCTCGCTCCGAACAAAAATGCATTCGATACCAAGCAAAAGACTACATGATCGTCGATGATACACTTTATCGTCGTGGTATCGATACAGTTCTGAGAAGGTGCCTCACCCATGAGGAGGCCGAAAAAGTCCTGAATGATTTCCATTCAGGCGCGTGTGGGGGGCATCAATCCGGTTATGCTACAACGCAAAATTTTTTACGAGCAGGATACTTCTGGCCAACAATGTTCAAAGATTGCATAACCACAGTCAAAAGTTGCCATGCTTGTCAAATTTTCGATAGCAAAACCAGAAGACCACCCGCACCTCTGCAGTCAATAGTTGCTATCGGGCCATTCGCCAAATGGGGCATCGATTTCATGACATGTAACCCCACCTCGACCGGGGGGCATGGGTATATCATAGTCGCAATCGACTATTTTACCAAATGGGCCGAGGCGATGCCTACATTAGATAATACTGGTGAAACAACTGCCCTCTTCTTTTTCAATCATGTAGTCGCCAGATTCGGCGTCCCACAAGCTATAGTCACAGATCATGGATCACATTTTCGCAATCACATGATGGTCGAATTAGCTGCCAAACTAGGGTTGTCTCACGACAGCTCTACTCCATATTACCCGCAATCCAATGGACAAGTTGAAGCAATCAACAAGGTCCTGAAGCGCATGCTGCAAAGGATGATTGGAGTTCACAAAAGAAGTTGGCACCTAATCCTGTACTCAGCCTTGTGGGCTTACTGAACATCGGTAAGGAATGCGACTGGGTTTACACCTTTCCAACTGGTATATGGCCTGGAAGCAGTCTTACCAATCCAGTGTGAAATCTTGTCCCTCAAACTCGCAATTTACCTTCTCCCCGGAACTTCAGAAGAGGAGGCTCGTTTCTTGGAACTAATCCAATTGGATGAAACCCTTCGTAATGCCGCTTTGGCTAACGAAGCCCATAAGAAACGAGTCAAAGCGCAGCTCGACAAGAATGTCAAACCCCGTGTCTTCCCAGAAGGTGACTTGATCTTGCTTTATGACCAAGAATCCGATAAATTGGGAGCATGTAAATTCAAGTCTTTATGGATGGGCCCCTATATTGTTGAGCGAGTGTTAGCAAAAGGAGCCTATGAGTTAATGGATTATGACGGAATTCCACTGGCACAACCTCGTAATGGGTTGTACCTCAAGCGTTACTATGCGTGATTCAGCATAGTAACCTGTATGCTTTTGTTATGTTTTTGTTTTCGCTAAAGTGTTTGTTTTGGTCAAGTAATCCACTTTTACATTTATTGCAGATTTCAAACCTATTGGATTCATGTGTTGGATATGCCGACGGAGCGAGTCGTAGTTCGCGGAACCTATCTTCCGTGGCCTGGGCCATTTTTTATCCAAGCGGCGAGTTAGTAAGTTTCAGAGGGGTATGTATTGGTCGATCAACGAATAACATCACTGAATATAGCGCGTTGATAGAACTTCTCTCTGATGCCATCACACATGGTATACGCCGACTGATTGTCAGGCTAGACTCACAACTCGTCATACTACAACTCACTGGTATCTACTCTGTCCGAAATCCAGCTATTTATCGCATGTTCCTAAGGGTTAAGATTTTGGAAAGACAATTTGATTTTATTCAATATCAACATATTTCCAGAACCTTAAACACATTAACTGACTCATTGGCAAATTATGTGTTAGATAGACATTTGCAACATTTATAAAAAAAAGAAGAAGCATACCATCAATATTTGCATTTGGATCATGTAACTTAACCAAAATAAAACTCTGAAAATCAAAAATATATATATAACTGTTTATGGTTTACACATAATGTTCTGTAACCAAGACAAAATTGGTCAAATGACCAAAAACTCAAAACGCTAGGGGGCACCCTAGTCTAATGATGCTCGTGATAGCAAGTCACAGCCTGTGCGATCATGCGTAAGAGCCGAGTCCATCGTCTTGGCACACTAGTAGTATGCCGCTGCAACCTCAAGGGTAGCTCGTCAGTCCTCACATCTGGAATACCGAGAGTGAGGCCCTCAACCTATTCCTGTAATGCTGTGAGAGTCTTGGCCACATCAAGGTCGCGAAGGATAGCCCTTCCAACAGCCTCTCCTGCTGGGGCGGCAGCTGGCACTCTCAGGCGTACTACTGGCCGAACGGGACCAACATCTACATGAACACATGTGTTTGGTAAGTCTTGACAAAGTAAAGCACAAGGACATTATAGAAGAGAAACGATAAACAGGGATATGGTCAAAGAATTTACCAATGGCGCCCCACTGTTCACCAGCCGGTAGTACTAAATCTGGATCACCCCGGAAATCCATATCGGCATATGGATACTCGGAATAAACCATCTCCTGACGATCAAACCACCCGAAGAAGGTATCAGAAAAGGAAATTTGAGACTGACCAGCATGCCTAGACATATGGTCGACCCATCTCTGCATACGTGGTTCAGTCGGTGAAGGTAAATTAAGTGCAATATACTGCGGCTGCATCAGTGGTATCTTTTGCAAGGCAAAGGCGGTCAAAATAGAACCATACCCAAAGTTCTTCAACCTCCCATTCTTCACCTTGGTCAACTGTTCTTTCATCACAAGAAGTACTGCGTCGCACCAGTTGAACACCTTCGGTTGGAGACATTCCAAGGCATACTTCATATAAGATCGGTTGGCTACATGAAGAGTCGCACCACCAGCCATCCTACCAAAAGTGAATAGAATAGTCCTGAGTGACCTGTCAGTGACATCACGGATGATAATCTTGTCGTCCTTACTCGGCTGAGATCCCTCTCTGCAATACCGGCGAACATAATCTCTCATAGATTCACCTCCTCGGGCCGAACCTGATAAAGAGATTGGGGCACCCCGCCTCGACAAGCCAGTCAAGAAATAGATGTCCACTACAGTCAAGGGGATGGATTTGCCCCTAATCTGGAACACCTGGTAGGATCCCAAGCATCGAGCAAATATTGCAGCAAGTTGATCTATTGTCTCATGCTAGAAATGCGGAAAAACTTCAGCAAGCCACAGTTCCGCAGTGCGTTTACTGTAACTGGATCATGTAAAGCAAGCATGTCCTCTTCTTCATGCTCACGTTCTCGCCATGTAATAGTCATCTTGCTCCAAAGATCTCTGAAAACAAACAAGAGAAGAGTTAGATCCTGATTTTGGTAAGAAACAGGCAAAATTTCCATAAAAAACTGTGCATAAAATTCCTTCTTTGCGCCCATCGCACCTACAGTAGTGCTCTGGGTGCGTTGCATGTCAGATGGCCAGTAGACAGGCCAACATCCAACGCACCTTTCGATACACAAAGGGTGCGCTGAAGACAGGGCGAGTTTTTCAAACCCCAGAGGCTCAGAAAAACCAGGAATCAAGCTTAGAATGCAAAATGGAAAGCATGAAATGAAAGAGCTCAAGTTTAGCTCCTACCTGGTCCAGACGGTGCCGAGAATCGTCCACAGAATCTCCCGAAATCAGCTGATGAAAATCAAGGGGGAAAGCACCTCCAAAGCTCCAACAAACCAAAGTTCAAATGAAATGGTAAAATGAGAGGTAAAAGCACTTTTACATTACTTTTTACGTAGTTCAAAGTAAAATATTAGTGTTCTAACTCATTTTTCAAACATATATTGTTCATTTCTGACTAGTTTGATGAAGCAATTGAAAATACAGTACAATGTTTGAAAGAACAAAGCTATTTATGGTAAAGTCAAGAAGTGACCGTTGTATCGAGCAGTTTTAACACATATTTCAAGCTCGTTAAAAAATAAACATAAGCCATGAGCAAATGTTTCCCCCCGCGTTTAATCTCATTAAAAAATGAACTATTTCCCGGTAAATAACCATCGTGAATGTAGTACTTTAGCCTTTAAAAGCCTTGGTCGTGTTCTCATCATCACCTCCACTCTGTATTGGCCGATCATTCACCTCCATTTGATTGTTTACCCCTTTTCAGGAACAGCTATGAAGAGTGATCTCACTAGCCATCCTTGTAACACTGCCGTGATTGGAACATTCCAAACCTTACCTGGAATCAGCTGCTACCCATTTTTATCACTCATTCCTCAAAAGACGAGTCTCGTTTAAGCTCTTTTCAACTGACTCGTAAAATATGAAAATATTGCCGAGCAATTGGCCTCTCCGGCTCGTTAAAGGGACCGGAAGTGCTATCCCTCCTTTATATTTTAATCTTTTTGGACCTGAGGGATTATTACACAAAAAGATCGAGCACTTGTTTTGTTCGGCTCATTAAACGGATCGAAAATCCATCCCTTCTGTATTGTTTTATACTTTTTCGGACTTAAGGGATTAGATGACGAAAAAGGAATTTTGGAGTTTCCTTTACGTTCCTTTTCAGACTCTCTAAAATTGAAAAGGACCGAGTTATCTTTTTCATTAAACTCGTTGAAACTTAATAGCGACAAACTTGTCCATGGCAGACAAGAATGAGTTTGACTATCGCTAGGCTCGTTAAAACATAGCGATGGGTTTGCCCGAAGGGAAAATTATAGAACAAGCATATGTTATCCTCCTCAAGCTTGACAAAAATAAAGAGGTACTGGTCAGCAATGACTAGGGAAAATTGGGAAGAAAACTTGAAGAAACTTTGTTGGTAGCAAGTCGCTCTTGAACATGACACTTTCACTCCACATCCAAGTTGGGTTGGGTTGTTTCATTCACCGGTCACATCGCCATGGTCCCATCACACCATCCACATTTGGGGTAATGCTACCAATCCATCATGTCACTGTCGCTGATATGTTCAAGAGAAGTCATTCAGAGAATTCACCTGTGTCTCACCCGCTACAATACATTCATACTCCATTCTTTCATGACCGCCACCCTGAACCGTATGTCATCTGATCGTTTTCACCTCCTTTAAAATCATTTGCTCCGTTCCGTGTCATTGATGTGGGATTCATTAAGGCCCTCCTGTGATAGATCACTTCTTGTCAACATCAGCTCATTATCCAAGAAGTCGATCTAGGAACACCCTGTTCAGTACTTTGAAGCTTGCATGCCTCAATGGCAAGTTTCTCACTTCCGGCGACAGGTTTACATCAATGGCCTTTGAGCGAAAGATTTTGCATGGTGTTCGACGCCAAGTCCTTTATTCACACCACGTGAATTGTACTACAGTACCTTGAGGGTCATTATCATTATCGGTGATTCCTCTCGCGCCTGTTAACAGCTTACATCATTGGCTGGTAATCAGGCAATGTCTTTCCATGTTCGACTCCAGAACATATCTCACATGGATAGACTTGTACTTCGAGTGAAGATCGGACGAGATTGAAGACCCTGGATCTAGTTTCATCCATCCGGGCTACGATATATATTTAGGGAAATAAAGACATCAAATGTACACAGATAATCATCCAATCAAAGGGATGATGGCTCTACCAGAATCACCAGTCTACACTCAGACGATTGTCTGTCCTATGTACATGAAAATGAATTTATAAAGCTGAGAATGGGAATGCCTGCCTCAGCTAGATCATGAAAATATTATGAAGATAATGTATTGTATTGCATCTTATTACAGGTCTCCTCCCAGCTTGAAAGAACTTCGGATCCTCATAATAAAGCATTTCACCCGACATCAAAAGATTAACGACCTCATGCTTTAAGGGGCAACTGTTATAGACATTTTTGGGTTCTACAACCCCAAGCATGAAATGTCCATAAACCAAGGGCTCCTAAGTCCCTAAAATTGTTGTTCTAACCCCTAAAGGAACAAGGTCAACTGATTACAGCTTCTCCCAGAAGTTCTCCATGAAAAACTGCTCAGAACTGGTCAAAACATGATCATTTCAGTTGCTCCATAGGCAAAGTGTGTTGCATCTCACCTAAACACACTGTGTGGGTGCGTTGCATTTCAAAAATCCATTCTATGGGGTGCGATGGGCGAGAAGTGACAAATGGCAGTGTCATTCCGCGAGGTGGAGAGGCATGGTAACTTCCAGAAACTTCTCCTGTGACACTTGCCTCTCTGAATTCGACCAATGATGAGTAAGAGATCATCAATCTCCAAGTGGAAGTAAGAACTATCAGAGGGAAGACACTAATCAAATCACAAGCTGACTCATCTCCCTTACAGATATCTATATATGGATCCCTCATCCCAGAGATCCAGAGGATGGAATTTTGCATATTGTAAGGAATTGTTGTTGGTTTCTTGAGACAACATCAGATTGTTGGGTGATCTAAGCTTTGTATGAGGTGAAGAAGGGCTTCTTTGCTGAGAGGATGATGCTGGGTCAGAACAATTGGTTGAAACTCCCTCGGCTCTTTCTTGTTTATCAATAAAAGCTATTCAAGTTTTCCTCCATACTCTTGTGTCATTTATGTTTGCTGCATTTCTATGGTCAATTTACATCTGATGCTAGATTGTTTATGATTATAGATCCATGTTCTTGTATAGTGCTATGCTACTGTGATCTTACAGGTACTCTGTGAAGCTGGGCGTGCAAGGGAACAAGTAGCGAAAGACTATCAAGAGAGAGAGGAATCGAACCAGGAGATTAGCGCAAGACAAAGGTTGGTCTTCTTTGTTCTTCTCTCATCTATACTTCATAAAGGAAAAATGAAAGTAGCTTTACTTTGTTTATTTCTAAGGTAGCTATCACACCTTAGTGGGATAAGCAGTTCTGTGTAGACACTTTTCCCTGTAACACAAAGGTGACCAACCTCTGTCTTGCGCTTGGCTCCTTGCTTGATTCCTCTCCCTTCTGATAGATCTTCGCCACTCGCTTCCTCATCTACCCAGCTTCAAAGAGCACCTGTAGAATCAAAGCAGCATAACACTATCCAAAAACATATATCTACTATCATAAACAATATAGGACCAGATATATATTGACCACACAAATGCATATATCATCAATCATACAAGAATGTGGAGGAAAACTTGAATAGCTTTATTAATAATCAAGAATAGCAAAGAGGATTACAACCAATTGTTCTGACCCAGCGTCATCCTCTCATCAAGAAAGCCCTTCTTCACCTCATGAAAAGCTTAGATCACCCAACACTATGATGTTACACCAAGAAACCAGTAGCACTTCCTTATAAGATACAAAATTCCCAGCCCCCGGATCTCTGGGATGAGGGATCCATATATAGATGTTTGCAAGGGGGGTGAGTCAGCTTCTGAGATTTGATTAGTGTCCTCTCTGATCGTTCTTGATTCCACTTTGAGATTGATGATCTCTTACTCATCCCTGGGCGAATGCAGACAGGCAAGTGTCATAGGAGAAGTTTATGGAAGATTCCATGATCTTCCACCTCAAAGATTGACCCTGCCATTTGTCCACTCTCACCCATCGCACCCCATAGAATGGCTTTTCAGTATGCATCGCACCTCCTGTGTGCATTTAGGTGGGATTCAACACATTTTGACCATAGAGCAGGTGAGATGGTCCAGTTTGGACCAGTTCTGAGTAGTTTTTCATGGAGAACTTCTGGGAGATGCTGTAATTAGTTGACCTTGTTATTTTAGGGGTTGGAACAACACTTTTAGGGACTTAGGAGCCCTTGGTTTATGGACATTTATGATTGGGGTTGCAGTGCCCAAAAATGTTTATAACAAGTGGGTGGAAAGGGTACCCACCTGAGGGGGATGCACCTGTAACTCCTGTAGCTGGGCCCTGAGGGCCCCCAACACAGTCTGGTGCTCTTGCATAAAATCCTGAAGGGCCTCATTTGTGAAATCGCGAACCGTGTCATGCAGATCACCTTCGGTTAAGGTGATCGGGTCAATGGCCAACTTTGAGGCCTTGACCTTCTTCCTTGGTCCTGCTCTTTCTACCGTGTGTGGGCGCTTTAACTGTGTGGATGTGGTCCCTGGGTTCGTGCTCCCTTCTGCTGTTTCTGCTTCCTCTGACTCGTGCCCCTACGAGGATGTTGCTTGGCCCTCGTCCTCCTTCATGGGTGCTGCCTCTGCCGCCTGTGCTGCTGTTGTTGCCTTCTTCTGCTCAATGGCTTTTTGTGCCGCTTCGCGCGTTGCCTTTACCTCCACTGCTGCTGTTTCCTTCTCCCTTTTCTTAGCCAATTATGTGACGTGCAGCTTGGCATCATCCTTCTTCTTCTGTGCTACCATCTTCTCAAGTTCTGCAAGATATGTGGCATGCCATTCTAGAGGCCATGTCTCCAAGACAATAAAAATTGCGTCGGCAGTGGCTACAAAAGGTAGCTTCGTTCACTGCTTCACTGAATCCTTATGCACCCAGATAAAAATGTTGTACATATCAGCTTTAAAGTCTGCAAAAATCTGCAGACTGTTGTACACCGTGGGCGACAGGCGTGGCCCTCGATTGATCCACATCCGGTTTCTCATCTCCATGATCACCCAGAATATTTTGGTGTCGCATATCATTTCGCGTCCTTTGTGGCCTAGAGCGAAGCATACTTCGCAACCTCTGGTAATTCTCTGTCAATGTTGGGGAATTGACTGTCCTCCGACAGTTCCCCTGCTACGAGCATTATGGATAACAACAACCACTCATAGTGGAAGGTTTTGCCTTGCTCCTTTGCTTTGCGACAATTTTTCAAAAATTCCGTGCAGAGGAATTCAGACCAGTTGAACTGGACCCCCTCCGCGCACTACTCAGCCAGTGCAACCATCGACGCCAGTACCTCATCGACGCAACACGTCCTCATAAATTTTACGGCCAGGATTTGGGTTGCTACGCGTACCCCTTTGTCCTTGATGCTGGAGATGGCGTAGCTCCTCTTCTTCTTCTCCAGCTTGTATTTCGTCTTCATGGCTTTTGTAAGCGCCAAATCACTGCCCTTTCCTTCGGCTATGGTCGCAGGGTCCTTTCCTTTGTAGGGGAGCCGAGAAATGCGATGAATGAGGTCTGTCATGATGGGGATAGGCTCCTCTAGCCATATATACCAATCATGCATCAGGTAAAGCAGCTGCCTGATGACGAAAATGGTTATGGGTGCACGATGAGAATGCGGCACCCATAATAAGTTCAGCAGCCCGACCTTTTCCACACCGCGTAACCACTTCCGCGGTTCTAACGTTGTCACCACCCTCGCAGTGTTCTGCTTCATGAGGTTCCTGGTCTCCATGTGAGGGAACTTCTTGCGGTCAGTGAGGTGCCAATATTCCAACTTCATGGTTGGCACGCGGCCTAGGTACGTGCCTTCAAACACAATGCCGTCTCGAAGGAGCAGGGTTTGGAGTGAACTCTTGGTTTCGTCTAGGTCCTTTGGCACTTTGGTCTTCCCTTTTCGTGGAGAGAAATATGCAGGTAATTTTGTTGCAGAGGGTGTAGGTTGAATATCTTCCTCCATGCCTTTGTCTTCATCCTTTGCAATGATCAGGGCCTGCAAATCTTCTTCTTCCTCATCTGTTTCTATCGTGACAACTTTCCCCTTTTCTGCCATCGATAGTTTGTTGTGCAACAGGTTCCTTGGGGACACGCGTACTGGAGCCATGCCCTATTTATCCTTCTTGGGTCTTGGTGTACACAGTGATTTGGGGATATCTACCACAACCCTAGCACCTTCTGGAACGTCCTCCACCATTGGGGTCTACGCGGCCTCGCTGGCGGTTACCTCTTCTATTCCCAAACCATCCTTAGTTGTTGTCATCGTATCTAGGATGTATTTTGTCACTCGCTAACTCAGGGGCTCAATTATTGTTCAGCTCTCAATGCTCATGTCTCTACTCAATCGCTCAATTCTCAAATGACCAAGTGTTGTTTGTTGGGCAGCCCCTTGTATTTTATAGCGCCTTTTGAATTCGAATTCGACCGTTCCCCCCAATTTCGGGCCATTAATGCTTTCTTTGCGGTAGATTTTCCCAAATCTTGCCCATAAATTGCATCCTAAATGTCTGCCGCCTACTCCATTTGGCCTCAAGTCGATCATCCCATCGTGAATAGTGACCTCAACGGTTACTTTCTGGCCAATCCGCGCGGTAGCGCAACCCTCAATGTGCGGATGTGGACCCTGTGATGCTATGCTTCTGCACGCATCCCCAATATCGTGCAGATCCCCTGCAGAATAGTTTATAGTCCCGTGCTTCCTTTCAACTACCTGGAGCACTAAGACTGTCCTTCCCGCAGCTAGTCAGGTGGCCACACCACCCGTGTGGAGCTCCATCCTATCCTCCACCAAGGTTCACAGAGAATCCCCACCTTATATTGTTGTGGTCAGCATCGCGCACTTTATTACTTGCAACCCAACCCAAGGTAGAAGACTAACCAATTCACGACGATAGTGCTCAAACTTGTCGGTATCATCGTACGCACCTTGCCTTACCATCCTAGGTTCTTTGACGAAAAGCAATTCCTTTATCTCGTCCTCCAGCTTCTTAACCTCCTTGTCCATCAGAGTGCTTTTCTCTCTTAGGCGTACCCTCTCTTTTTCAAGTTCGCGAAGTCTAAGGTTTCCCTGTTGGATTTCTTCTTGAAGTCTCATGTGTTCTAGCTCTTGCGGCTGTATGGTTCCTTCTTTCCAGGCCTCACGAACCATTGTATCTACAGGTGCTGTCATGCGCGGACTAGGCTTTGCCTGCTCCATAGGGATTACAGCCCCTGTTTCATAATTCAGCTTCGGAAGTGCTTGCAGGGTCAGGGTTTTGCACATGGTCCTATAAGACCATAGAATCGTTGGTACGCGCAGGTCCCAGTCAGTGCGTCTCACATGGTGGACCGTGTTCAGTACTTCACACACCTTGTCAAAGGCTTCCCTGTGGATAAACTTTGGCGCGCTTGGTCTTATCATACTTCATCATTCGCACCCTCATCTTGCCTGCTCCTGCTTGTTGTGCCTATTTACTATTGTGAGGACAATGTGTGTTCGTGCAGGTTGCGTACCATACTTCTGTACCCATCTGGAGAGGTGGGCGCGCAGGATGTTTCGTCCATCATACCCGGCTTCCATCCGTAGCCGAGGCTTTCAAAACCGTATAAGAATCACCCTTTTGCATTCGCACCAGTGCTCAAAATTTTTCTGGCACATACCCCACCACCTTGTGGGCGTAGCATGCAGTGCCCATTTCAGAGCGTCAAAACGCTACTGTTTTGGTACTTCGCTTTCAAATTTGTTCAGGAATTCATCCACTGCTATCAACCCATCATACATAGGGAGATCCCTTACCTTTGTTGTCATGCAATGCAATGATCTTACCATCATGTTGCAATTGAGCGTGGTTACCTTGTGTAACTAGTTCTACCATCATTCTATTTCCTCATCTAAATCTGAGGTGCAGGAGCTTCCGCGCTCCCACGAAATCTTGCCATCCGCTGTTGGATTTACCCAGTCCTGCTCTCGAGCGGTTATCTTGTAGATATAGTCTAGATCGTCATCGCTTTCGTAGTTGCGCACTGGCTCTTTGTAGCACGATCCTTCTGCAGGGTCCAAAGGTACCACTACACGTAGTGACCTTTTCTCAAAAATCATCTTGCGCTTCTTTAGATTTATCACTCCATTCATGTCAGTGGCCCAATCTATCCTTAGTAGCACGGGATAGGGATTGCTGTCCTCAACAATCTCTATCACTTCAAAATCTGCAAGCGCGCTCACACCTTCGATATCTACCGTTATTCCCTGCAATTTTCCCATTAGTAGGTCCGATTTTTTGTTGGTTTGCCATTTGCAATTGAATAGGAGACCATTGCAACGTGGGCCTGCCCATGCACTCCCATGTCTGCTTCAGCAGGACATTTGTGTCCGATCCTAGATCTAGAATCACTTGATCCATTTCATATTCCCCGATTTGCGCAGTCAATCTCATCTCCCTTCATGTTCACATTGTGTGCTTCCCGAGCTTCTGGACTACGCACAGTTCCCCTGATCCAGCACATCTAGTGATGAGTTCTTGCAGTCCCTTCACAGCCTTGTTGTCACGCAGCAGCTTCATGCATGTCTCCTCAAAGGTAGTAAGCATTGATGGGTCCATCTTCAGTTCTAGTTTTTCGTTACTACCTGAAGTGGGGGCCTCCGTGAAGCTCTTCTTAGCTTCCATGAATGTCTCCTTTGCACGCTCCAAATCGAACTCTGGTTCCTTTGTTGGAGCCTTGTGAACCCAGGAATTTTCTTCGAGTTGCTTTCCCTTGTCATCTCCTGTCATGATACCGCTTCAAAGCACGATGTTTACATTCGGGTCCTCTTCGCGTGGCTCAGACCTCATCATTTGTAGGTTCTAAGTCAGGGGAGATTGGAGTGTTCCTTTATCGCGCTGTTAGCCTCCTGCTACAGCAGGTTAATCATTTTCATGATCGACATTTTTTACATGCCAAATATGTCGTACTATGC
This sequence comes from Pinus tabuliformis, assembly GCA_031772625.1. Lineage (NCBI taxonomy): Eukaryota > Viridiplantae > Streptophyta > Pinopsida > Pinales > Pinaceae > Pinus > Pinus tabuliformis. The sequence goes on from CM062820.1 coordinate 330,420,604, forward strand.
ATGCTGCAATGCTCCATATTTGCTACAGATGGCCAAAGAAGTGTCCATGAGAGTGTGCTAGTCTAAATGCCACTACTGTGTTCCAATTTTTGGTAAGCAATTCATTTTTGGTTTGAGGCAGTTTTTCAGTTGGAGGACTTCAAGCGAGGCATGTCTAACTCCCCTTCTTCCTCTTTCCCCAAATCACTCACTAACTTCCCCCAAAGAGGTCAAGATCTGCTTGATACCTCTTAGTTTCATCATTCTCCATATCATTTGCCTTGGTGAAGATCTGCTTCACTCAAGGAAGGTCCATACTGCTTCTATGAGTCATTTTCCCTCTTAATAGCCTAAGATTCACATACTTAGCGCTTTCTTACCACTTTTCATGTTAACTACTAACTTTACTATGTAGCTCCCTATCTATTTCCCCTTCCCCTACTAAAACTATGTATATTACTCCCCTATATACTTATCCCCTCCCCCTGGTTGAAAGATAACCATATACATCCTCGGGAATTGCTAAGTTTATCTGAAACTTAGCAAGAGCCCTCAATACCCCCTCTAACCATCTCCCAAATGCATAAGGACTCATTCCTTTGCATAGTTTCCCTTCATATGTATAAAAATCCATCTTTGGGCCTTGTTTTACCTTTCCCAAGGCATGAACCCCTTTTTTATAGGCCTAAACCCTCCTCCGATCCGAATCCCCTCCCTCCGACGCGATATCACTGTCGGAGGTGCTAACAGTGTTGGCCGCATATATATATATATATATATATATATATATATATATATATATATATATATATATATATAACACCATTTCCCTCTCCTCTGATGCAATATCGCTATCGGAGGCCCCCCTTATCATATCTCCCCTTTATCGCATTATACATATCGCGGCCGTCCGATCAAGCCTCAGATCCGACGGCCCGTATTAAGTCACAACCCCCATTTCGGCGATCGCAACAAAAATGAAGTCACGCCCCATGCTCTCCTCCGACGCGAAACGCCGAGTTAATCTCAGCCGCCCATTCAGGCCCAGAGATCAACAGCCCATATTTAATCGCATCACTCCCGTATGGCTCCGACCAGCGGAGCCGAAAAGTAATATAGCGCGGCATAAAGGCATTTCGAGTCCGATGGGTTTCGGTGTTTCTATGTGGCAACCCCATGACCCTGCCGATAGCGAAATGCCGACTTAATCTCCGTCGTCCATTTGGGCCCTCATATCAACGGCCCGTTTTTTATCGCATTGCCCCATATGTTGCTCTGACTGGCCAAAGCCGAAATAATAATAAGGCACGACATATATATTTTTCGGGTCCGAAAGGAGCCCTCTGTACAGCGAAATGGGAGTGCTCCGATATTCCGGAGCCGAAATACAATAAAGCAGAGCTTAATGAATATCGGGTCCGAAAGGGGTCGCTACTGTAGGTTCCATATACCGGGCCCGAAAAGTAATAAAATGCAGTTTTGAAGGATTTTGGGTCCGCTTATCATTTTTATTAAAATCCACCGATTTGGGTTCACTGATGGGCCGGAACCGAAATAAAATAAAGAGGGCCTATAAAAGCATTTCGGGTCCGATGGTTTCGGGGGTCATATGTTTGTCCCGCCGATAAGAGTTTCGCCGATGGGCAGGACCCGATATCAATAAAAAGTGGGCTTATAGAGGATTTCGGGTCTGCGCATTTCGGAGGTTTTATGTGGCCGCCCCCCGGTCTGCCCCGATGCCGATATTGCGATTTAGCGCCAGCCGTTGGATCGGCCTGTGCCGGATCCAACGGCCAGGATTTAATCCGGTGAACAGTTTGCCTCCAACGCCAATTTTTCAATAAAATTCATGTTTTAAAGGTCTTTCCGCCTATTTTGTGAAAAGGGCCATTTTCAAAGGTTTTACATGCGACGCCCGCGACCGCCCAGTGATTTATCAGTTTAAAGACCATTTTGGATCGGCCAAGCGCCGATAGCATCCCAAAGGCCACGGAAGCATTTGCAGCAGTTATTCTTGCATTAAATTGGCAGATAAAGGGGCGATTAGACAGTTAAAGAGTATCAGAGAGAGTAAGTGGCCTGATTCAGTGTCAAAGTGTATCAGAGGAAGCGGTAAAGAGTATCAGATCAAAATATCAGCATCCTGAAGCAGCAGAACATTAAAGAGGCCCCCATCAAAGTCAATAAAGCAGCTCAGAGCCATCAAAGCCCACCAGATCACAGTTATGAGCATTAAAGCCACTCTACAACAGCAGAACTGCCTAGAGGGGCAATTCAAGTGTTTAAAGCCCAAATTTTGCAGAGACAGTGTACAAAGACACATATGAGCAGCGCAGCAAGTCCCAAGGCACAGTTATTGCAGAAGTGCCAGTGCGTTGCTCAAAAGACCAATAATTTATTCATTCTTATGGCTGCAGTCCCTGCGCAGCTGGTAGATAGACATTCTTTCATTTATTTGTAATAAATGTTAGGTTAGAAGCATTCATTTCTCCAGATCTGCTATCAGATCTGCTGTTGTAGATATTTTCTCTATTTTATACCACCCTCTGGATAGTGTAAAGGGTTGGTTGGTTGTATTTCTCATTCCAGACTTGCACTATAAGCTTAAGAACTTCTGTAATCAAATATTGCTGGAATATTTGCATCTGAACTGGCTGGTTGTGCTTTCAATGGCTAAAGAGCTTGATGTGGAATTCATATGCTTGCTCATGGTTCAATAAGTCTTTCCTCCCTCTGTTTATCAGTTTATATGTATCTGTATCATCTGTATATCATAATCTAAGTTGCAGGAAGAAGGAATAGTTCAGAGCTGGCTTTCATGCCCTCTGTGCTCAATTCTTGTAACTTTCCTATGTTTTCCTCTGAATTAGTGATAAATATGCATACTTAATTGATCATGTTTAAGCTATTTCTCATTTCTGAATGCTGTTTAGGAATCCTTCATTGCTCCTATATAGTCTTCATCCACTTTCCCTCTTTGGTTGGATGAGAGATCCTTAATTGCCTCTCATCCCCCAACCTCCATTTCATCCTTGTTCCAGCATTAATCATTGTGCCATGTGTAGCTATCCTGCTCCATATTCCCCTTTTCTGCCAAGGAAAACACACCCTTCAGTTCACATTCATTGACTCCATGCCCAATGGTCTGAACTTCTCATCCTTCGCATGCCAACTTTGTCTGAAGCATCAACCATCCCACCAAAACTCAAACAAAACCCATGTGCACCATATCTAGCCTAAAATCATCCCTTAAACAAAGCTAAATCCTAAAGAGAGAGCCCTCTCTGATTGCAAGTAGGCTAGGACCTACAGTCCAAAGATTGGTTTGTGGTTACCTTGGCCGTATCCATTTGGGAGTCAAAAGGGACAACCTGAGTGATAACATAATGGCGACTCCACTAGGGACCTGAATCATTGGTTCATTACTGTAAACCCCCAATTGTGACCAGTTTGTCTTGTTTTCTGGAGAAAGTGTCCCTTTTCTTTAGAGCTTCTCATGTTTAGCTCTGATCTGTGACGGTGGACAGAGATCAGGCACTTCAAGGTTAATTCATCCACCTGGCGACTCCACATCGTCCTCATAATAAAGACTCCACTGGAGAAATGAACCCAAAAGAGATATATGAGCAGATCAGGCTTTTGACCTGGATTACTATCCAAGAGGTCATGTTTTTTCTCCATAAAGTTTTGCTGTGTATATTGTATTTTAAAGACGATTCTATATCATATTTTTATGATTTTCCTTTGGAAAATGTTGTTGAAAAGCCTCCTTCCACATTAGAGCAGTAGTCTTCAAATGCTGTTGAAGATCATCATACAGCCAAGGAGGAACGAAAAATAGAGCCCAGTCTTACAGTTCCTGTATATACTCCTGTGTCTCGTAAAGTTCCTGATAGATATAAGCCTCTCATTTTGCCTCCTGTGCTGAATCCTTTGCCTGCAAATCATCCTAAGTATCTCCCTAGATTTGATGGAGAAAATGGTATTACTGCCCAGAAACATATCCAGGCTTTTGAAGATTATCTTAATATATTTGAAGTAGAAGATGAAGATGTCAGTCTTATAATATTTTCCCTTTCTTTGCAAGGCGAAGTTAGGACTTGGTTTAAAGCATTGCTTGAGGCCAACATCTGAAATCTTCAGCAGTGTTCCAAGCTTTTCCTTGATAGATGGATGATCAAAGTTAGTTTCCTCTCACTCATTCAAGGCTATGATGAGTTAAAAAGGCTTCCAAATGAGTTGGTTCAGCAATTTTCTGATCGATTCAATCAAGTCTATCTCTCTATGCCATTGAATATTAGGCCTCCCCCTGATCTGGCTCTATTGCAATATCCAAGAGCTTTTGATCCAGAAATGGAATTTCGTTTGAGAGAAAGATGCCCGTCCACTTTGAAACAAATGCAGGACGTAGCCGTGGACGTGGAGGCAAATCTAAAGAGGAGGGAAGAACAGCGCAAGACAGAGCAAGAAGAAAGACTTCATAGCGTGTTACAAAAGTCAGAGGAAATGATGCAGTTGATCACAATGAAAGTTGAATGCTTAGAGCACAAGAACACATTTGTTGTGCATGAGGAAAGTAGTGACATTCACGAACAAACCTACCACAAATCAGATGACATATTCATAGAGCCATATGTGAAGGAGCAGTCTCCTGATATACTGTGTGAATATAATAGCTTCTCTTCTTTCAACTGTCTGCCCAAATATGATCTGTATGATGATGATTATGAGCCTAACGACCAAATCAGCTTTGCAGAGGAATCAGATCCTATTTTGGCAGGAAGCGAAGTTCAGGCTCAGCAGCTTGAATGTAATGATCAGCTTACCCAGTTCAGCTATGAAGTAAAGGAGGAAAGCACAGAAAATTTTGATTTCAGTGAAGGAAATTTACCATTTTGCTTTGAGTCTTTTCAATTTATCAGGGATAATTATCATGCTGTTTTCGATCAAGTGTCACCTTGTGTTGCTATTGACCACCTGAAGGTTAATCAAAATATTGTTCCAAAGGTATTGCCTCTAGTTTTGCAGCCCCAAAGAGCCATCGAATATCAGATTGAGGAAGACTTAGAAGCAGCAGCATATGATCAAATGATCCAAGTGGATCCCCTGCCTCTTTGTTTTCAGCCATATGAGTTATTCGAAGAAGAAGAAGAGGAGCAGCCTGCGTAGATCAGTCAAGTCCTATTCGAGCCAGATTGTAATAAATTGCAAGCACCTCTGCAAGTTTTGAATGACCTATATGCTGGCAGGCAGAATGATGAAAGAGATCAATGCTTTTCTCCATTAGCAGGCTGCAAGGCTCAGTATCGAGTTGTTGATGATCTCCCGACTCCAAGGCATGGTAGCGATCCTGAACCTTTGTACAGTTCTTTATTTTAGCCTAGCAATTGTATATATATGTTGCACGACAATTTTGTACAGTGTTTAAACACAACAAAGGAGGTCAGTAGCTTCCTGATCTTCTCAGAGATTAACAAAGCCACATCAGATTGCAAGATCTCAGGTTTTCTCACCGGCAAGCACAAGCAGCAAAGCTCACTGATGTCTATTTTGCTTAAATGGCTGCATTTGTTATTTCACTTCACCTAACAGCAAAGTAAGTGCTGGTTAGGGTAGGTAGGTAGGTAGGATCAATAAGGCAGCCAACCAAGGGAATTTTGCAGAATACAACAACAATTGAATACAAGGTAGTCTGACCTACTGTTCTTGGCTTTTCACAAGGAAAAGCCATCCCCAAGTGGAGCCACTGTTAGCCTCCTGCTGCAGCAAGTTAATCATCTTTCATGATCGACATTTTTTACATGCCAAATATGTCGTACTATGCATGCTGCAATGCTCCATATTTGCTACAGATGGCCAAAGAAGTGTCCATGAGAGTGTGTTAGTCTAAATGCCACTGCTGTGTTCCAATTTTTGGTAAGCAATTCATTTTTGTTTTGAGGCAGTCTTTTAGTTGGAGGACTTCAAGCGAGGCATGTCTAACTCCCCTTCTTCCTCTTTCCCCAAATCACTCACTAACTTCCCCCAAAGAGGTCAAGATCTGCTTGATACCTCTTAGTTTCATCATTCTCCATATCATTTGCCTTTGTGAAGATCTGCTTCACTCAAGGAAGGTCCATACTGTTTCTATGAGTCATTTTCCCTCTTAATAGCCTAAGATTCACATACTTAGCCCTTTCTTACCACTTTTCATGTTAACTACTAACTTTACTATGTAGCTCCCTATCTATTTCCCCTTCCCCTACTAAAACTATGTATATTACTCCCCTATATACTTATCCCCTCCCCCTGGTTGAAAGATAACCATATACATCCTCAGGAATTGCTAAGTTTATCTGAAACTTAGCAAGAGCCCTCAATACCCCCTCTAACCATCTCCCAAATGCATAAGGACTCATTCCTTTGCATAGTTTCCCTTCATATGTATAAAAATCCATCTTTGGGCCTTGTTTTACCTTTCCCAAGGCATGAACCCCTTTTTTATAGGCCTAAACCCTCCTCCGATCCGAATCCCCTCCCTCCGACGTGATATCGTTGTCGGAGGTGCTAACAGTGTTGGACGCATATATATATATATATATATAACACCATTTCCCTCTCCTCCGATGCAATATTTCTATCGGAGGCCCCCCTTATCATATCTCCCCTTTATCACATTATACATATCGTGGCCGTCCGATCAAGCCTCAGATCTGACGGCCCGTATTAAGTCACAACCCCCATTTCGGCGATCACAAAAAAAATGAAGTCACGCCCCATGCTCTCCTCTGACGCGAAACGCCGAGTTAATCTCAGCTGCCCATTCAGGCCCAGAGATCAACGACCCATATTTAATCGCATCACTCCCGTATGGCTCCGACCAGCGGAGCCGAAAAGTAATATAGCGTGGCATAAAGGCATTTCGGGTCCGATGGGTTTCGGCGTTTCTATGTGGCAACCCAATGACCCCGCCGATAGTGAAATGCCGACTTAATCTCCGCCATCCATTTGGGCCCTCAGATCAACGACCCGTTTTTTATCGCATTGCCCCATATATTGCTCCGACTGGCCGGAGCCGAAATAATAATAAGGCACGACATATATATTTTTCGGGTCCGAAAGGAGCCCTTTGTACAACGAAATGGGAGTGCTCCGATATTTCGGAGCCGAAATACAATAAAGCAGAGCTTAATGAATATCGGGTCCGAAAGGGGTCGCTACTGTAGGTTCCATATACCGGGCCCGAAAAGCAATAAAATGCAGTTTTGAAGGATTTCGGGTCCGCTTATCATTTTTATTAAAATCCGCCGATTTGGGTTCGCCGATGGGCCGGACCCGAAATAAAATAAAGAGGGCCTGTAAAAGCATTTCGGGTCCGATGGTTTCGGGGGTCATATGTTTGTCCCGCCGATAAGAGTTTCGCCGATGGGCCGGACCCGATATCAATAAAAAGTGGGCTTATAGAGGATTTCGGGTCCGCGCATTTCAGAAGGTTTTATGTGGCCGCCCCCCGGTCTACCCCGATGCCGATATTGCGATTTAGCGCCAGCCGTTGGATCGGCCCGCGCCGGATCCAATGGCCAGGATTTAATCCGGTGAACAGTTTGCCTCCAGCGCCAATTTTTCAATAAAATTCATGTTTTAAAGGTATTTCCGCCTATTTTGTGAAAAGGGCCATTTTCAAAGGTTTTATATGCGACGCCGGTGCCCGCCCAGTGATTTATCAGTTTAAAGACCATTTTGGATTGGCCAAGCGCCGATAGCATCCCAAAGGCCACGGAAGCATTTGCAGTAGTTATTCTTGCATTAAATTGGCAGATAAAGGGGCGATTAGATAGTTAAAGAGTATAAGAGAGAGTAAGTGGCCTGATTCAGTGTTAAAGTGTATCAGAGGAAGCGGCAAAGAGTATCAAATCAAAATATCAGCAGCCCGAAGCAGCAGAACATTAAAGAGGCCCCCATCAAAGTCAATAAAGCAGCTCAAAGCCATCAAAGCCCACCAGATCACAGTTATGAGCATTAAAGCCACTCTACAGCAGCAGAACCGCCTAGAGGGGCAATTCAAGTGTTTAAAGCCCAGATTTTGCAGAGACAATGTACAAAGACACATATGAGCAGCGCAGCAAGTCCCAAGGCACAATTATTGCAGAAGTGCCAGCGCATTGCTCAAAAGACCAATAATTTATTCATTCTTATGGCTGCAGTCCCTGCGTAGCTGGTAGATAGGCATTCTTTCATTTATTTGCAATAAATGTTAGGTTAGAAGCATTCATTTCTCTAGATCTGCTATCAGATCTGCTGTTGTAGATATTTTCTCTATTTATACCACCCTCTGGATAGTGTAAAGGGTTGGTTGGTTGTATTTCTCATTCCAGACTTGCGCTATAAGCTTAAGAACTTCTGTAATCAAAGATTGCTGGAATATTTGCATCTAAACTGGCTGGTTGTGCTTTCAATGGCTGAAGAGCTTGATGTGGAATTCATATGCTTGCTCATGGTTCAATAAGTCTTTCCTCCCTCTGTTTATCAGTTTATATGTATCTGTATCATCTGTATATCATAATCTAAGTTGCAGGAAGAAGGAATAGTTCAGAGCTGGCTTTCATGCCCTCTGTGCTCAATTCTTGTAACTTTCCTATGTTTTCCTCTGAATTAGTGATAAATATGCATACTTAATTGATCATGTTTAAGCTATTTCTCATTTCTGAATGCTGTTTAGGAATCCTTCATTGCTCCTATATAGTCTTCATCCACTTTCCCTCTTTGGCTGGATGAGAGATCCTTAATTGCCTCTCATCCCCCAACCTCCATTTCATCCTTGTTCCAGCATTAATCATTGTGTGCCATGTGTAGCTATCCTGCTCCATATTCCCCTCTTCTGCCAAGGAAAACGCACCCTTCAGTTCACATTCATTGACTCCATGCCCAATGGTCTGAACTTCTCATCCTTCGCATGCCAACTCTGTCTGAAGCATCAACCATCCCACCAAAACTCAAACAAAACCCATGTGCATCACATCTAGCCTAAAATCATCCCTTAAACAAAGCTAAATCCTAAAGAGAGAGCCCTCTCTGACTGCAGGTAGGCTAGGACCTGCAGTCCAAAGATTGGTTTGTGGTTACCTCGGCCGTATCCCTTTGGGAGTCAAAAGGGACAACCTGAGTGATAACACGCGCAACCTCGCTATCAGTGTGGGGCAGTCCTTCATCTCATGATCAAACTGGGTACAATATAAAAATGAAGCTCTCATAAGATTTGTACAATTGTGGGCATAATGCCTTGGCCCTCCGCAATTGTAACAAATCAGCTGTCTGTGACCCCTTCTTGGTCCCATTCCACCTCGACCTTGTTCACGCCCCTGAAATCTAGTGCATGCCATCCCTGCATTTTGATCGAGGACTGGCATTTCAGCCTGAACTTTGTAGGTAGGATTTTGATCCATCATCAACTCATAACTTCTATAGGTGTGCTCATCATGGCCTACTGATCTGCAAAATTTATAGAACAACTATTGGGACGTCTGTGTATACTTCTGTAATAGGTGGCAGTTATTTGTAGCATGCTTCCCTCCTATCTAACAAATCACGCACCATAGTGCAGGCACCACGCTCGGTCCTGATTGTGCCTCTGGTCTCAATGGCATTGGCCCTCCTCCCGCCAGGTAGTTCGCAAAAACTAGATAATGGTCCTTGTCATGTCCCTGTCCTATGCACTTTATGCACCATATCTCCTCGCGTGCCTTTGGGCAAGTTGTCTTGTCCTGTTTCAAAGTTTGCATCTCCAGACAAAGGTTTTTCAACTGTGTGTGGATCTGTTGGACTCCTAGGCTAGGATCTTGTATTGGGGTCTCGTACAGTCTCATTGTGATCTCCAAAGCTTCGGCCTAAGTGGATAGCTTCTGGTGTGACAACGCGGTCCTTAGATACGACGTTACTGATGCTACAAACCATGCAGGTTGTTGCCCATCTGTCAAGGTCATGTTTGCTTCACAAATCATATCCTTCAGTCTCTGATCTAGCTCCCAGGGGGTCTCACCTGGAAGCATCGTGATTTCCTTAAACTCGATAATCGACTATGTCTCTGATTTTGGCCTGCTAAATTCCTTGTTCAGCGTAGCTTGGATATCTACAATCCCTGCATTTGGATTTTCATTAGAATGCTTGATGTACCACATTAGTGAGCGATCTTGCAATGCGCGTACTAGCATTTCTTTCTTTATGTTGTCATCCGTGACTCCTTGTGCTTCCCATACAACCTTTACCATGAACTAGAATTGGTTCAGATCTTCGTTCCCTACTCCTTTAAACACCGACAATTTTATTACACTCGCCATATTGAACTATGGTGGTGGCAGAGGTGGTGTGGGCGGAGATGGGGGTGAAGATGGTGAAATTGGTGGTGGTGTAGGTGGGGGTGGTATGGGCAGAATTCGCTACCTTATCAGACTGACCACACTTCTTGGTGAAACTTTTGCGTGCTCTTCCTCGCTTTCTCACCGAGGCGAAATCAAGGGGCTAGTTTCTATCTCCGCACTACCTTCGTTTCTATAGATCCTGCCACTTTGTGTAGCCCTGAACATCGATTTATTCGCATAAGCCGCTTTTCACATAGTAGCATTTTAATCCAAGTGTTCAAAGATTTAACGTACTTACCTCGCGGTCCTTTGAGGAAGCGTCGTTCCACCTCACTGTAGTTGACTGACATGTCTACTGCAAATTTGGTGATAAACCCTCCTATAATTTGATCGAGCCAATGGTCCACAGGGCACGCGATCTTATCTCCCGATGCTTCTAGTCTGCGCACCAATTCTAGAGTCCACACAATCGGCTTGTCAAGCCTACACCTTCCTTGACTGTTTGCTAGCTTTGCAATCCACTCGTACAACTCAGAGGGGAAGGATGCAAAGAAAATTTTGTGTATTTCCATATGTAAGTAGCACTCTAACCACTATTCCTTTGATACTCACGGATTCTTGTTTTCCTGCACCGCGAACTCGTGAATTTTTCTGTCCAACCATCCTTCAATTTCTTTCTTTGTCAGATTCCAGTGACACGACATTAGACATCCCTTATGCAGATCCCGGTCTTGACAACGGAACCATTTGTTGGCTTGTTGGGGCCTAACCCAGGTTCAGAGGTGATTTAGCCAAACAAATCCCGGTACTACTAGCCCTTTTGGCAACAGTCCGTAGAGCACGAACTGAGGTCTCACCCGAAGTAGTATTGGAGGGTGCTAGAACTAGGTTTCTGCACCCTGGATATGTTTAATGAGTTTAAGCGGTCCATTCAACCCTGTGCGCACGTCACTACGTGCACTTACCCGTACCTCGCAGCCTGAGATGCTACATTCGTGCAGCCCTATTCGGGGCCCGAATGCTATTATTACCCAATCTGTTACTAGTATTCCATTGTTAGTTAATTAACTTAGCTTACTTGCATGTGTAAAGTATACTTAGCAATATAAATCATTCATACAGGTGTGCGGAGTAAATAAACAGTGCATTTTCAAATTATATCAAACCTGTAATAACCCAAGAACATATACACAAAATTAAGATAAAACTTCTCTTTATAATTTTCTTCCTTGGTTACAGACTCGACTCTACCCTGTGCACTCAGCTGCAGGGGTCCGCACACTCACCTACGGACTACTAGGCCTCTGCGCACTCAGTTGCAAAGCCTTCTCCTACTCTATGACCTAAAACACACTTAGACACTTAGACTCTTTGCTTCTATTTTTCCATCTATTACTTCGCTATCTTTTACACTTAGAGCCTCGCTCTCTTTACACAATCGCATGGTTCGTGGACCATGGGTAGGCCAACATTACATTACAGACTAGGGCGAACAACCCTATGACTCTAACATACTTCCGCGCTCGCAATTTGTGGGGATTTACAACATCATTCGGTCAAAACATGGGCTTTGAGCCCCAAAACATGCCTCGGGGGGATTCCATGCCCAACATCATCTCACATACTAATATTCACCTATCTTTTTTAATCATAATTTAATATAAAAATCTTTATAAAATTTAATATCACCTATCATTAATTAAATAAATCCCCCTTTTAGAGTCACTTATCTCAATATATTAATTCATTATTCTCAACACATTATATTCTTGTTTATTTTTATTTTATTTTAACTAATTCAAATATATATCCATTTAGCATTTAACATCTATTTAGATTAATAGATTTATATGATGTTAAAACTTTAAAATCCCCCACTAAAATTTTAATTCAATAATTAAATTTATAATTAACTTTACATAATTTTAATTTAGTAATTGAATTTATAGTTAACTTTACAATTTTCTAGGGTTACTATCGGCTCTTCATCTTAGGCATCTATTTATTGAACTATGTGGTAGACCAGTCTTTCATAGACCTTTCTCATCTTGATGACGAACCACCGTTGCTAGTTCGAAATGTCGATTACAACAACAACTAAATGCGATATGAATCTGGAAATTGATTTACACAATGATAAGGATCACAGAAACTTGAAATCCGAGATCTCTCTTTTAATTAAACCCTAACAAAAATTGTAATTTTTTTATTAGTAAAATAAAAAATAAACTTTAAATTTATTATATGTAGGTTTTTTTACTGAATCACCGTACCTTTCAACTTTTGATCTTCTGAATAGTTTTGTTGCTCCAAAGTATTTTGTTTTTGCACAGTGCTCCTGGTATATCTCTTTTGCAAATCGCTCACTTGATTTTTGAATTTTAAAAAAGAAAAAAAAATGTGTTTTTTTTTTTTTTCAATTTCTCTACACATTGGTGTGTTCGACAGTCAAGCACACTAGTGGATTTATAAAAAAAGTGCATGGACATTGTCGAGGTGACAAAGCTTTTCAACGCATCGACATGATACATTTTTTTATTATTTTCAAAATCCTAAAACGGTGCGATTAATTTTTTTAACGCAATGGTGAGGTTTCTATTTAAAAGCATCGGTGCTCTAATTGTTATAAGAGAACCAAGTTGGTTGATTTTTATTTTTTATTTTTTTTAATCAAGAAATAGGTGCATAGCGGTGTTTTTTTTTTAAATGCATCGGTGTGTTCTCTTAGAAGAGCACCGATATGATAAAATATTTTTTTGGGAATGCCGGAAACCAACGTGGGTATTATTTTAACGCCCTGGTGTTTTTAATGTTTTAAACACATCGGTGTGCTTTTTTCTAATAAGTGCACTAGTTTGGTTTAAAATCAATATGAAATTTTAAATTCACACAAAATGGACTATTAATCTTAAATTATCCTTTAGAATGCATCTACATGAATTACAGCAGTTCATAGTATACATTTTCCTCTTAAATTCACCTTATTCTTGAAAAATGGTTTGAAAACTATATTGAAATTCAGATTGTGGTTGTGTTGTTGAGATTAATTTTTGATATGCACACAAATTTTTATTTCAGATTTTTCTCAAATACAAAATCTCAATAATATCTGCAAATGGTCAATTCTTCAAATTCCAACTCGTTCCATATTTCTGATCAAATTCCTTCACGAAGTTCTCCCTTTCCATATCTAGTAAGTTCATATTTTATTTATATTTTGATTATCTAATTGAATTTTTTTTATCCATGTTAATTTGAGTAAAAATGTATCCAAATTTGCAGGAACCTGATTCATAATCAAGTTCAGATGCAGAAAATATTACTCCATATTTTCAAAAACTTTGAAAGCTCTTATTAGGAGCAACATATCACAAGTATTTGGTAGATGAAAATGGACAACCTCTTCACCCTTCCAATTGGAACATGGCTTCTTCCAACCGCAATCTTGGATCAATGATGGTAATATTTGTTTAGTATAATGTCATTTCAGCAAAGCATGTGCATTGACATGCTTACCAAATCATTGATATTGTACTAATGACGTTCAATATTTTTTGAAATTAGGATTCTAGTGATGATGAGCAACTGCCACCTACCATCTTCCAGATCACCCCACTACAATGTCAAATCAAGAGAAGGATGCACTAAGAGTAAGAATCAGAGAGGCACTATGCCCAGATTCACAAATTAGGAATGACTATAGCAATAATAGTTCTTCATCACAAGTTGGCATTACACGAGGCAATTAAATGGAGGTTGGTATGGATGATTACTTACGGGGTAGGACTATCATGGAGGCAATGTTGTTAGATGCATTCTAGAACACTGAGCAAGGGGATGATGCTCATATCACTGATACCTTATTCGAAAGCCTGAAATATGCTTCCACCACCCCTCTCTTTGAACCTAGCGGAAATTCAAAGTCTTCTCAATTGGGGAAAACTATGTTGTTGTACAACATGAAAGCAAAGTTTGGCATGTCGAATGCATGTTTCTCGACAATATTGAGGTAATTGACTTTCATGATCGATCAAGTTCCTTATATTTTGTCACAGAATCAAATTTAAAAATGTTTGATTTTATGAATAGTAAATATTAACATTGTACAATTATATTCCCCACCAACTACATGATATTCAAAGATAAGGTTCTTCTGAGTGATAATGTCTTGTCGGGTAGTTGCAAAGAGGCAAAGTAATTATTGAAAATGTTGGTTGTTGAGTACATATCATATCATGCATGTATGAATGATTGTATTTTATAGAGGAGAATATGCACACAAAGAGATATGTATGAAATGTGGGCATGACAGGTGTTCTAATTAAAAAAAATGGTAAATCACATGGTCCAACTCATAAGATATTGAGGCACATGCCTGTAATACCAAGGATTCAAACACCCTTTCATTGCAAAGAATTAGATATGTTGCAAGGATGACATGCCTCACACAAAAGTGAGTTGAGATTTATGTGAATCCCAACAGATTCAATAACCATGAATTATATAGAGGATACATGGCCTGAAAAATTCAAGGATGAAGTACGAAGTCTACAACTCAGCATAGCCATGGATGGTGTCAACCCATATTCCCTCCAAAACACCAACTATTTTGTTTGGCATGTAGTAGTGAGCAATAACAGTATTCCCCCATGGTTTCCCATGAAGAATGAACATCTTATGGCGTCTCTCATAGTCCCTGGTATAAGACAAGTGAAGAATATGGATGTCTACTTACAACCATTGGTAGATGAATTGAAGGAATTATGGGAAGGGATACATGTGTATGATGTATCAAGACCCATCGCAATAGAGAGGAGTTTTACGTTGTATGGCATATATGCTTACACCATACATGATTATCTAGGCTTAGGAGCTTTCTTTGGTAAATTATATTCTTATTGATATGTTTAGTAACAATATTGTTTCGCATATTAATTTAATTCGTTGCAATTGTTTAAATCTTCATGGTCGCTAACGTGTCGGCCCATATACAATAATTTTACAGGTTTTGTAACAAAAGGGTATCATGGATGTAAATGTTGTGGACCTTCTCTATGGCTAGGTGGTCTGACCACCTACGAAAGCTAGTGTATGACTTCTTCAGGGTATTCCTCCCAGAAGAACACCCTTACATAAGAGAAACATATGCTTTCATTGGTAAACCAGAGAGAACCCAAAGACCTGCAATAATGACACCATTTAAATGCCTTAGAGCATATGAGAGAGAGAAGTAGAAGGAGTTTGCATAAATGTTATATTCAAATAGGGATCATATGTTCGATGATCCATAATTCTTTATCACCTATGTTATAGTTTTTTCAATGGGATGAAAAGGAAATTTGTCTTTTATGAGCTCCCATAAGGAGAGCATCTTAAGATTTCCTATTTACTATGTCCCACACATATATTTAAAAAAATTTCATATTATTTATGGAGGCACATATCATTGAAACAAAGTGACACATTGGTTGTTAGGAGAGATCTTATTTATTTAAAAAATAAAAATAAACATTGGCCAAGACAAGAAACTAGAGGAGAGGTTGGTCTCTCTTGGTATTTCAAAGAAGGTGATGTCCCATGGATTTTACAAAAATATGATCTTTCTTTCGAAAAGGAAGTTATAATTAGTGTGAGGGTGCCTTCTTTATACGGGTCTACACTCATTGTTTCACTGTGGAAGATCGTTTGTCGGTGTTGAAATTGCATGACCATTTGAAACTTATAAGAGTAGGTATGTCAAAACATGAATTTTTTTCATTAATTAATTAATTAATTTATTTATTTTTATGTAATGGAATATTTTATAATTAAATTTTGTATAATGTACTATTTATTGTGCAGTGTCATTATCCTCTGCTCGTGCATGGGTGTGTGAACCATGAATTCCCCCAAGGCCTAAAACATTCCATATCTAAATTAATTTCATTTGTATGTTGGATCACATCAAAGGAGATTCATATGGATAGCATTCCATGACGATGTCAAGAGATAGCTGATATTGTTTGTATGTTTAAGGAGTTGTCGACGAGTTTCATGGAATTGCAGATTCATCTTCTAATTCACCTAGTAGATGAGGTTGAATTAGTTGGGGTTGTTTCTTGTCGTTGGATGTTCTTCTTAGAGAGGTACATGAGGAAATTGAAAGGTTTTATTCGACAAAGGGAAAAACTCGAGGGGTATATGGCAGAGGAGTATATATCGTATGATTATTTCTATTATGCTAGTGAGTACATCAAGCATATCAACAACACACTAGGTGCGATGATTTGAGATGGCAAAAGGGATGAAGAGAAAAGAGAAGGGGATCTTCTCGAAATGAATGGAAAGAGGCACATGATAATGAGTGACTGCAAGCTTACCATTTGTCAAATTACTACACAATAACTATTCACACTGAACTTCATATTAATATATATTTTGATCTCATACATACTATATACATGCATGTGTGTGTGTGTGTGTGTTGGTTTAATTTGATCATCAACGAATTCAGAAATTGAAGCCATCAACAAATTCATTCTTTACAATATGGAAATGACATAACCGTGGGTGGCATTGTACGAAGAGAACAAGAGGAAATGGGATAGTGAAAGGAAAGAATGCAAATTATTAAATGTAGAAGTGTTCCTTATCCTTATCATTAAAAGAAAATATGCTAATGGCATGCCCTAACAGTTGGGTTGTTGATAAAGTCAGAGAGAAATACAGTGCATCTGGTTGTTACCCGTGTGCTAAAGAGGATGTGCTAAACATAGGGATTGGGTGCAACAAATCGGTAATTATATTATCTTTTTATATAGTTTTAACTTCATACTGCACCTTTGAATTGTAACATATATATATATATATATATATATATATATATATATAATTTTTAATTATGTTAAGGTTATTAGACACATGACACTGTGATATTTTCACTCTTTTTAGGTGCATTTGTTCCTATCTATGTGGGCATATGGACATCATCTTCACACAGAGGATTTCGATGATGCATGCTTGACATAAGACTGTGGAGTTGATGTCAAGTTTGAACAATCTAGTTGTGCTATCCACCGCAATCAAAACCTAATGCAGGGGACATTAGGTTACGTTGGAAAGATATAAGAGATCATTCAAGTGAACTTATCTTCATTATAATGTGTTATTTTTAGGTGCAAGTGGTGGGACACCTTTGATCGGAATAATGTAAAGGAATATCATGATAGTGAGTTGATATCTATCAACTCTAGAAAGATGTGGCATGAAGCTAGGGAGCCTTATGTTTTCCCAAAACACTGCAACCAGGTGTTTTTTTACCTAGATTTGTTGGATAGGGATTGGTGGTTCATATTAAGACATGACCGTAAATCAAAACATATTTTTGAGAACAATAGTGTTATCATGTCAAGCGAGGAAGATAATCAGGGTGATGACAATGGAGAGCGATATGTACTTTTTATTTCATCATATATACTATTGTTGTATGTTTTGGTTGTCATTATTTCATTAATTATATTAATTTTTTATGTCTTGTTGACATTTTATAACATAATTGGTAAGATTCAAAAATGTTTTTACACTTTTGCAGTGGAAACATTTTTATAGTTTCCAATTGTGTACATTATCTATGATAATAAGAATTCAAGGTCACAACCCTTCTCAAATAGGAACATATATAATATAATTGGTAAGATTCAAAAACGTTTTTACACTTTTGCAGTGGAAACATTTTTACAGTACTCAAAACTAAGTATTTCCCATTGTGTAGATTATCTATGATAATCAGGATTCAAGTCACAACCCTTCTCAAATAGGAACATATCAAGCACATTGAATTTGTGATGGTGATTAAGAGGCAATTGTTTGACTTTCAAATAGACTCGGTGATGCATTTTTGTCTCCTATTTAGATTGTGTGAAATAAATATCTAATTTTTAATGTATTTATAACTAAATTATTTAAAGAATACATGTCTTTATCATTAAGAACATGATGTAATATTAACTAGGAGAAATGTGAAAAGCATGAATTTTAGTGACTATCTCATGATAAGTATGTGGAAAAAATAATATTTTGTGAGTTGCTCATTAAGAAATAATCAAATATATTATTTTTCAAAAGTTTAAATCTAATTCATTATCAATTTTGTATTATTTAAGTCATCTTTATTATTAAAAAGAGTTAAATTTAAACCTATCAAATAAAGAACCAAAATAGCATCAAATTGTTATATCTTTATTACTAGAAAAAAATGCACTTGCCTCATTAAGGAAGAACTTTCAATAGAGGAAATCTCCAAACTATAAGTAACTTCACATGATGCCTTATCATGTTACACTTATTTATCCTCATCTTTAGAGAGGGAAATTTCTAATTTAAATTGGTAAAAGTTGTAATAAATATTAAATTTAAATTGCTTGAAAATCTCATAACTTTAGCAATAATTTAAATTTTATAAAAATAGATTTTTTTAAGTGATATTAAATCTAAATTAATTGTGCCGAGATGGGAGAGATGTTGTCACTAACGTTACATTTTAAAATAGTAAAATAATAATTTAAATTAACAAATTAAAAATAGTAATAACAAAAGAAACTAATGTTGGCCATAATTACAATACTTCAATTTACACCTTAATCTCATATAACTTTATATAGAGATATAAAGTAATTATAAAAATAGCTTTTATTACGGCAAAGAAATGTAATGAGTAAAAAAATATAATTTACTTTTTACTACAAGGAAGAAATGTAATTTTTTCACATAGTGGTGGGCTCCAGTATTGCAGCAATAATGCTGCAACTCCTGGGACTCTCGTCTTTACTTTTATCGACCCGGTAGTTCGTAACAAACTTTGAAGCGACGGTGCTGTATGCACAAGCACTAGCTCTTGCCGCAGCTGTCACTTGGTCAGCTGGCACAAGTCCGCTAGGAGCTTAAGCCAACTTCTATGAGCTCTTACAAGAAGATTTTTAATTGATGGATGAAAGCTAACTCGAAGGAAGCTAATCTATTTGCGATAAGAGATTGAAAAACTGAAGGAAAACGCAAACCCTAGCAAACCCTAATTCTACCAGCTAGTCCTACTGATGCAGAGGAGAGAATGAAAACTACTAAAAGAGATACCATTACTTCTATGAAAGGTAAAATACATGTGTCTAGACTATCTCTATCTGAAGAACACATCTTTTTGTATTTTTGAATAAGTTATCAGAATTATCATGCATATGCTTTTAACTGGCTTTTTACTGTGCAGGGGTGGATCAAGGAGGAGAAATGCTTGGAAAAGGTTGGGAAGGTTCAGAGAGGTTCTAAGGAGTCCTAACACTTTTCCGGAGAGTTTCACAAAGTTTGGCTATCAAGAAACCTCATTTGTGAGCTTCTACAGGAAGTTTGCAAGGGTTCTACAGGATGTTTAGAGATTTCTACAGGATGTTCAGAAATTTCTACAGAATGTTTAAAAAGTGGATCTTAGAGGATAGGTGAGTGAGGGAAGATGCATGAATGGATAGGGAGGTAGGATAAGGGCCTGGTGGGACCCAGGGACTGGTGGATGGAGTGGTGAGAGGGTGTAGAAGGCTGACTTGGCTTAAAGAAGGCTAAGACAATGATGGAGCAAGAAGGTAGGGTTACGTGGGCAAAAGGACAGGTGCGAGACGAGGAACCTAACTAGGAAATGGAGCAGCTAGCTTGGACGAGGCTTAGGTGGATGAGAGAGTGGTAGAGATGCCCTGCACGATGTACATTTAACTGAGTCAACAAAGTCTTGCACACAATCACAGTCTTAGCTAATCTACTCTAACTGTCAATGAAACAAATGAACAATAGCTTTATTTGTAAAGAGAACCATGTACATCGCTCAAGCAAAGAAACATTTTAGAGATCTAAACTCATAACTAACTTCTACAAATGAAAACAGTACACCAAGGATTGCATGGTCAAGCAAACTAGTGTTTTTTTTGGGGCAACACTGTTTCTGCAATTCCAGCCCCTAATCCAATAAGGATGAGGTGAAATTGAGAGTGTTGTCGACCCTTTTCTTGGAGCTTTATCTGTTATTATCCTACCAAACTATTCTAAACATCTGAATCAATTCTATTTATCACCAGTGACCTATTTAACCAACACAACTAAATCTGCTCAACAGAAACACGTTTCAAATGCATAAAAGGAAAATCACGATGCATAAAGAAAAGGTAACAGTACAAAGAAGGAAGCCCTAGGCTCTCAAGTTGGGCCCAACCCCGAGAGCTATGGCTCCTATAGAAAAATCAGAGTTGGTATAAATCAGACTGCTTCTCATTATCAAAACATGATCATAAGTCAAGAGTTATGCCAAAGATGGCTACAAGAGAACAAAATGAAGCTAGCAGCACTGTAGTGCAAAGTATGCAAGAGTTTTCCAAAAGTCCCTAACGAAGGCTGAGGCCTTAACATTTATACACCACGAGGGCCCTAGTTGGCCTCCTAAATCTATGGGACTTGGCTGCCCAAACTGTGAGTAGACAACTTCTTCCAAAATCTGCTTGGCTGCCTTCTAGATCCGGTTTTGGTGGCCTTTGGAGCTCGGAGTTGGGGGTGAAGATCCTGAGGAAGGCTATTTAATGCCATAGAAAACCCCCCTACGAATCCTCACCCCAAGCTTGGCTGTCTTCCAGCCCATGATTGCTCGGTTTTGCTCCAACATGTGTCAAAAAGACCTGAAATGAGCACGTGTTAGCCACCTAGGAAGAGTGACTACCCTTATTCGTACAAATGACATAAAAATACTGAAAAATAATGCATAAGCTATGAAAAATGAAGGATTGAACAAGGATAATTAGGCCAAATGAGCCCAACAAGTTACCAACTTTGGGGCTCATCATCACCCCCTTGCTAAAATGGTTGCTCATCCTCTGAGCAACTAGTCCAGCTCCTTGTCTTTCATTGCTTTAATTGCCACCCTCACATTCCAGGTTTCTGAAGTAGTATCCTCCTCACTGTCATGGAACCCGGCCTTCCTTTCCACCTCTTCCCACTGCTTATGCTCGTCTTTTTCTGTGCTTACTTCTACCAATCCCAAAATCAAAGGTGGGCTTAGCTTGAGGCTGATCCAGCTGGCCTGGAGGTTCTGCATGGAATTCTTGTAGAGAGGTACCCATGCCAGGGCCTCCCCCATTCTAGTTGGAGTGTGATATTCCCTGATTTTGAGGCTGTGGGACAATGTGTTCCACCTACGGGTGCAAGAATGAACACAATTGTCCCCTAATAATCGCTCCATATCCTTGAAGTGTGCTATAGCCTGAGCCTGCCAATCCATGTATTCTAATAAAGCCTGATAGTTGGTTGCTAGGTGCTGGTGGGCTGATATCAATGCGGTGGGGTCCCTTGGCTCTGCTCTAATCAGCAGTGGTTCATGTAGCTCTCGGTTCATGACATCTTTGACCTCTGCCGCTCTCTTTTCTTTGTGGTTTAACCATGAGGTCAGTGCCATCAACTGCATATCTCCCACGGCTGTGTTGGGGTCCCATAAGGTTACATTTGGAAGGGCCAAATTATGAAGGTAGAACTTTGATAGCTTGGCCTTGTCCTCTGTTGAACTGTTGTTACATAAATCCATGAACTGCTGGGGGTTTTGGATTTGGGAGATACCCCTCTGTGCCAATGCGTGAATTTGGAATTACAGCCACTGGTCCCGTAGGTATAGGGCATAAGATTTGGCCGGCTGCCTACATTGCAGAGCGTCCATTGCCCAACTGGCCATGCAGGCCAGTTGCACCTCCTTTTCTTGCACCTGCTGTTTTAGAGCTTGTATCTCTATGCTTGCCTGCAATTCTCTTTCCTGTAGTTGCTGGTTTAGTTCCTTAAGATCAGCTTGCATTCCTTCTTTTTCTTGAGGTTCTACTGTGGTGGCCTCTGGTGCTATGTCCCCTTCTTTTCTCTGTCCTTGTAGCTGTAGTTTGAGCTTCTCATTTTCTTCCTGTAGAAATACTCGTTGGCAGTTTCCCACATGTTTTGCCATAGCCAATTCTCTTCTTGCCTCCTTGAGTTGTTCCTACAAAGGGCCTATATCTGCTACTCCTTTAGACTTGGCTATTCTCATCCATGTGTGGGTCCTCACTCTTTCTTCCTCTAGTGCAACGAAAAGCGGCACTGTCAATTTTTGTGGAATGATTTTTCTGGCCTCCAAAAAGTTATAATAAGAGCCCAAGCTGGGCTGGGGGCTAGGTTCCATAATGTGCTCTACCTCTTCTTCCTTTTGTGGTGATTTGGATGCCTCCCCTTCCATTCTTTCGGTCTCCTTGAGCCTGGCCAATGTTTCCTGTAGAACGGCTTCAACATCCTGTAGAGAGGTTTTTGAAGCCAATATTTCCATTCTCTCCCTCCAGGTAGATGTCTTCGGGCTCCCTCACTCATAAGTGACTGATGCTTTGGAGGGGGACTTATCCTTTGGCGAGGCAGCGGTGTCTTCAATGGTAATTGGGTCTTTGGATGGAGGTTGGGGTCTGCCGGTTTTAATTCTTACACTTCTTCTTGCTTTGAAATACAGAGGAGTGTCCCTCTTTCGTTTTTCCTTTGGCTTGGGAGAGGTACTTAGGGTGGCCAGCACAGCTGCTGCCTCCCTAGCAAGAATTTTGGCCGATTTCTCCTTCTGTTTTCCTTTTTCATGACTTCCTGTAGAAAACCCTGTAGTGGCTAGTTTCTGGCTTCCTGTAGAAGCCGTTTTTAAACTTCCTGAAGAAGCAGATGGCACCGTTTTAGCCTGCTTGGCTGAGGGTGCTTTTTCTTTTAGCTTGGCTGAGGCTACCTTAGAGGTGCCCTCACTGGCGTGGACTTTTTCAGTCCTTTCCACCGTGCTCTGCAGTCTTTTCTCCCTGGGTGTTGGTGTGGTTTTATCACCCCCTGTTTTGGCAGCTTGGCTTTTTCCTTGAGTTCCCTTCAGTTCTTTCTTCGGTGTTGCGCCTAGGGTTTTCTGTCCTTTATCTTCCTCCTTTGTCTGAATGGGCTCCTTCTCCTCACTGTTGGAGGAAGTGAGCTCCTCGACCAAAATTCGGATGTCATCATCCTTAAACATATTCCGAAAAGTTTCCCAAGAGAGAGGGACGGTGTAAGTGTGGAGAGCATCTTCCACGAGGAGCTTGATAAGCCCATGATGGGCTAGCTGGTCTGGCGTTCCTTCTCTCAGTTTGGTGGCACACTCAGTCATGGATTGCAGAGGAAGTAAGGAATTCTCAACTTTTTCTCTGAGGGTAGGTCCATTCGGTGCCTGAGTTCTGTGAGCAACCGGAAATGATAGCCATACACGATGCTAAATTGCCCCTCACACGTAATATACTTCATAACCTAGAGGCTGACCTCACTCCAGAACGGCTGTAGGCTGGTTCTTCGAACTCCATTCTTGTCCTCTGAAAATTGTTCCTCTGGAAAGAAGAACTCCTTTTTAGCTTTCTGACCCAATTTTCTCTCCTCCTTATCCCGGGGTACCCCCATCGGTAGATCAGTTACTCTACTAATGAGCTATGGGGTGAGTCTGAGGGTCAATCCTCTGAAGTTGACAATGGCCAATGAATTTGAATTTGGCTTCAAGGACCTTAGGAACTCTTCTGCAATTTCGTCATCGTGACCTTGAAGCTTGTCATAGAATGACATCCAGTGTGCATGGGAAAACAAGTCCACCACCTCAGGGGTTTCCCGTAACTTCTTGGATTCCGAAGGCTCTTTTCTAATGAACCCTCCCGGCATGGTAAAAAACTTGTTTTGTTGTCCTGAGCTTGCGTGCTCGTGTATAGAAGTAGAGCTTCAGGATTTTCTAGACGGAGCGCAGAGCTATGTCTCTGTTATGCACGCAGTTATATAAAATTCACAATTTTCTACCAGTGAGCCTTAACAGTGGCTCAATTGTAATTCAAAACCCCGAAGAAAATCCTGCATACATACTATGACGACAATTCTCATGAAATGATAAGAAAACGGTTTGTAAATTCATGAACATACTTTTATTCACATTTTCCTACCCCTTCAACACGTCGACTTCACCACCTTTTAAATCATTTGCATGGGAGAGTTATGTTCAGGCCTACCTTATTCCAGAGTTTCCACCTTCGACGTGAACAATCCAAACTTCTCCGTAATGCCAGGCTTCCTGTAGCGCAGCTTCATGTAGGAGTCGTGCATGGATTCTGGGGAACGCTTCAATGGTTCTGGACTTTCTGCCCGGCAACAGGATGTCGGAACAGGCCGAGAACTCGGGCTAACAACGTTTAGAGGATTGAGGATGCGTACTCAGCTGCAAAACAGTTGTGAGTAAATGACTGCAGTGCATCATAAGTGATTTAGCCAGCCGATTTGAATTGCTGCGGAATTCATGGCGCGGGGGTGAGCTGTTCCCGTCGACCCGTTGGCCGACGTCACCGCTATCATTCCGTTGCATGTCCCTGACCACCGAATCCTTCCCTTTGCATTTACCACCACCATTCCTGTTAGACTGCCGCTTCTCTCCGACTGGATGCTTCCCACCTGTCCATTTCCTGTCTTTTCGACACAACCAAAGCCTTTCGGATCCGACGAGGTCGTCGAACTGGTTGTGGCGGCCAATTGAATGGCTACCCGACTTGTTCAATCTGTTCATTTTCACAGTTATGCACATTTTATAGTATAGCTTATGTAATTTGACGAAACAAGGTTAGGCACTTACCTATGCGGCTGTGGACGTGAGTTTTCTCAGGCTTCAGGACGAGGAATGATGGATCCGCTTGCTGTTGCTTCATGCACAGGCATTGGAGCTTCTCTTCATTGGTTGCTGCTGGTTATGAAACCTTGAGACCCGATTTCCTAGCGGTGAATGCTGCATGCACCGGCTTCATGAGCTGCAGGTGTCTCCAAGGTATGTGCTCTAGCCGGATCAGCTGCTACAGGATTCCTATAGGACATCCTGTAGCCATTTCTCCTCCTGGGGTGCATGCCGAGATAATTGAGTCACATTCACAGGTGCAGGGTCCTAAGATTGCCTTGATAGGTAAAGTATGCGAGCCTCTGCATGCGTTTATTTCCCAAAAAAGAATTCCTTTTTCTGAGAAAACAAAGTTCTAGTATGACTATGCAGGTATATTTTGACCGTATGGCAGCAATGGTGGTGAAAGGAGGTGAAACAAGTGGAGGATGGAAGAAAAGAGTGGTTGCATGCCTCCTCAACAGACTTCAAGCTTCCAATTTTTCTTGATGATCGGTCCTGGCCCACCCAAAGGCTCTACAGGATGTTTCCTTGCAGAAATACAAAACTTCCTATAGAAAGTCCTGTAGCTTTCTGTAGAAGGCTAAACTATGACCAGATTGCGTCCAAACCTTGGAAGAGATGAGTGTTCATGGAGGGAGTGTCTGTGAGGTTGCCTGGTAGCTTGGTAGGGACCCTTGTCCTTGAGTTGAGAGACCTCCTTTTTGCTTTGAATCCCTGTAACCTGCAACAATTTCCAAAGATTAAGCCTGTTTTTTCTGTTTCTGCCTCTTTCTCTCTTTCTTTTTTCTTTTTCTCTTTTTTTTTTTTTTAAGAGACAGCAGGGGCGCCTCAATGAGGTTTTCACCCCTACTATCTGCCTTGGGTGCCTCAGAGAGGTTTTCACCCAAGGATCTTTTTATTCCAATTCTTTTTCAGAGAGACAGAAGGGGCGCCTCAATGAGGTTTTCACCCCTACCATCTGCCTTGGGTGCCTCAGAAAGGTTTTCACCCAAGGATCTTTTTTATTTGCATTTTTTTTTTTTATGATGCTCAGGGTATGCCCAAAACAGAGGCAGAACCCTTCTTTATGACCAGCACTGATTTTTCCACAGTTTTGATGAACTCTTTCCTCGAAAGAGGTTTCTTGTAGATCTTTAGTCGATGCCCATTAACGAGCATGGGGATGGCTTCTTCATCAATGGTGCGAATAAGGACAAAACCATTGTCATTACACTTCTCCACTGCATATGGTCCTAGCCATCTTGTCCTCAGTTTCCCCTTGAAATCCTTATGTCTGGAATCATACAACAGTGCCCAATCTCCCGGCTGGAATTGTTTTTCATTGAGGTGCCGGTCGTGCCATATCTTCCTCTGAAGTTGAACCACTTCTGAGTGAAGGAGGGCCTGAATTTGGTGTTCATCTAACCCATTCAGCTGCAATAACCTTTCTTGTTGAGCATGGCTGAGGTCTAGGTCCAGCTGAGCTGCCATCCTCAATGTGTTGTACTCGAACTCGATTGACAACAAAGCTTTCTTCCCATAGACCAGCTCATAAGGTGTGAAGCCGGTTGTGGTCTTCCAGGTGGTGTTGTAAGCCCAAGTGGCCTCAACCAGGCGATCTGCCCAATCCTTTCTGCTACTGCTCACCACCTTAGTCAAAATCCATTCTAATGGTCTATTAGTGACCTCCACCTGCCCATTTTTTTGAGGATGATATGGGGTGGAAGTCCTATGCTTGATCTTGTGATGAGCGAGCAAGTCTTCAATTAAGTTGGAGGTGAACTGGCTTCCTTGATCGGTGACTAACTCTCTTGGGTAGCCAAATTTGTAGAAGATGTTTTCTCTTAAAAACTCAGCCACCTTTTCTTCTGTTGCTGCTTTGATTGCCTTGGTTTCCACCCACTTTGTCAGATAGTCTGTGCATACAATGACGTAAGACCTTTGCCTTGAAGGAGGATTGATAGGACCCACAAAATCCATACCCCACTTCTCAAATGGTTCAAGAGTCACTTGAGGTTAGAGAGGCATTTCGTCCCTTGGAGTTAGCTTCCCCATCCTTTGGCATCGGTCACATTGGCTGATATATCTTCTGACATCTTGATGAAGCGTGGGCCAATAGTAGCCTGCCTGTAGAATTTTGAAGGCAGTCCTCTTGGCTGCAAAATGTCCTCTACAAGGCCCATCATGACAGGTTAGGAGGATTTCAAAGACTTCCTCCTCCCTTACACAATGCCTTAAGATCTGATCGGGGCCAAGTTTGAACAGGTTACCCATGATCCAAGTGAATGAGGCACTTTTCCTCATGATTCTACTCTTCTCTTTTGAGGATAGATGCGGTGGGAACTGTGCTGAGACCGGGTAGTTTGCTATATCAGCAAACCATGGAGAGAGTACTGAGATAGCAAACAAATGTTCATTTGGCATCTGGTCATCCACTGTTCCATCTTCACCTGCAGGTAAATCCAGTCTAGACAAGAAGTCAGCAACAACATTTTCTTTACCTGGTTTGTCAACGATAGTCAAATCAAACTGCTACAACAAAAGTAACCATCTAATAATACAAGCATTCACATCAGGTTTATTCATTAAATATCTAATTGCAGCATCATCAGTATGCACAAATGTTTGATAGCTAGTTATGTAGTGTCAGAACTTGTTCAAGGCATGGACCAAGGCCAAGAACTCTTTCTCAGTTACAATATAATTCATTTCTGTCTTGGATAATTTTTTGCTGACAAAGTATATGGCATATGGGAGTTTTTGTTCAACCTATCCTAAGGCTGCCCCTATGGCTTTTTTCGAGGCATCAGTGTGGATGTGGAAAGGTAGGGCCCAGTTTGGATCTCTCAAGATCGGGGCGGACACCAACTTATCCTTTAATTCATTCAGAGCCCTCTGAAAGTCGTCCGTCCATTTGAACTCAACATCTTTTGCTAAGAGGCCAAACAATGGCGAGGCTAGCTTACTGAAGTCTTTAATGAATCTTCTATAATATCCTGCTAAGCCTAAGAAACTCCGAACATCTCTTACCTTTTGAGGAGGTGGAACCTTTTTTATGAGAGCAATTTTATTAGGATCCACCTATAATCCTTGGCGAGAAATGGTATGTCCTAGCACGGTCCCTTCAGTCATCAGGAATTCACATTTTTCAGGACTAAGGGATAGGTTCATCTCGATGCACTTGGTTAGAACTTTTCCCAGATTGGACAATGCTTCCTGGAAGTTGGACCCATAAGGAGTGAAGTCATCCATATAGATTTCCACCGAATCATGGACCAGCTCAGAAAAGATGCTCAATACTGCTCTTTGGAAAGTGGCAGGAGTGTTGCATAGCCCAAAGGGAAGGACTCGGTAAGAAAAGGTACCCCACAGACAAGTGAATGTGGTCTTATCTTAGTCCTCTAGGCTGATTTGGATCTGGTTATACCCACTGAACCCATCTAGGAAAGAGAAAAACTTCTTTCCTGCCAGTCCATCCAACACTTGATCTATGAAAGGCAGAGGGAATTGGTCTTTCTTGGTGACTTTGTTCAGTTCTCTGTAGTCCACACAGATTCTCCACTTCCCATTTTTCTTGGGTACCAACACCAGAGGGGAAACCCACTCGCTGTCTGAGATGGGGTAGATGAATCCTGCATCCAACAATTTTTGCAATTCTTCTTTGACAATGTCCTTAAGGGCTGGATTCATTCTCCTCTGAGGTTGCCTGACCGGTTTACAATCTTCCTTAATGTAGATGTGATGGGTACAGACCGAAGGATGGACTCCTTTCATCTCCTTATAGCTCCAAGCAAAAGCATCTAGATGACTGGCCAGCAGGCTATACAAATCCTTTTCCTGGGAAGGAGATAGGGAGGAGCTGATCTTTAACGTTCTCTCGGGGCAAAAATCCACATTTTTAACTCTGGGAGAGGTTGGATCAGTCACACAGAGGTCCACTAAGGTGCTGGCTTGAGTATCCTCCACCAATTTCTCTAAGGACAATGCACCGGGAGGCGGATTCTGAATCAAGGTCTCAATCAAATCATCCTCGGTTTGAGGACCTCCACTAGTGGTTTCTAAGGTGCACAAGGGTGCAGAGTATACCTCATCCTCTTCTCCTTCTTCCAACCAAAGTGGTAAGTCATGCTCTAGCAGAGGTTGGGCAGGAGGGTATAAGACTAGCTGCTTGAACATAGGACCATTTTTGATGCTCATGTTTCCTGCTCGGCAACTTATGTAAGCATCCGCAGTGGCTAACCAAGGCCTTCCCAAAATAAGGGGGTATCCAGTAAGCTTTGGCTTTGGTTGAAGGACCAAGAAGTCCGCAGGATACTCCCAAGAGTCAACAGAGACCAAGACATCCTCCACAATCCCTTCGGGAGTCACGGTGGAGCAATCTGCCAACTGCAGGACTGTCGAGGTCTTCCTTAAGGAACCCTGGAGGTTGAGTTTGAGCATGGTGTCCTTGGTCATCACATTAATGGCAGCCCCTAAATCAATCAAGGTGTGGGGTATGATGGTGCCATTGATGTGGACATCAACTACAGGACTCCCAGGATCCAAATACTTTGGACAAATTACTTGCCCCAACATAAGATCAGACAGTTGTCCTATGACATTGATAGTTGAGGCATCTCTTTTTTGCATACCTGGGTGCCTGAAACACTTTTCCTTAACCAACTTGTTGTATATCGGTACATATTTGATGGCTTGGAGAAGTGGTATTCTCACACACAATTGTTTGAGTTCTCCCAGAAGCTCATTCTCTTCTGGGTTGGGTTGTGTGGTTACTGTTAGTCTCTCAGGAAAGGGTGGAATGGCTTTGGGTTCACTTTCTTGTTTATCTTCCTCGTCCTCTGGGGGAGGAGGTTGGCGATCCGGAAGAGTCTTCCCGGATCGCAGGTTGATCTCCTAGATTTCCACAGCATAAGTGGGGAATGTTGTTTCCCCAGTATATACCTGCTGGGCCTATCGGTTGTTGGGGTTCGGATTCGGTTGAGCAGGCATTTGGGGTTGTCTTGGAGGAGCAGGGGGTAATGGTTGTGGTTGCGCCGGTGGTGGAGAAAAAATGGCGGGAGGAGTGTTGTACTGGGGCCTCCACCCCGATTGAGGTGCATTCCACTGAGGCTGTGGCTGGACATGTGAGTGAAATGAATGAGTAGTGGGCTGAGTATGGTATTGAGGTGGATAAGACCATGGAGGAGGTGTAGACCAGGAAGGATGAGCGGGGGGACCCTAAGAAGGCATAGGAGCAGCTTGGTTGGGGTTATAATAAGCTTGGGATGTCCCTTGCATCCCCTGCTGGTAAGGTCTAGGTCCATGCGGCCTCCTTTGGTTGAGGAAGTAGAGAGGTTCGGTGGGTGCCTCAGTCCCTTGGTATATGGCCTTAAATCCAGGTAAGGTTGGGCATTGGTTTGTGGGGTGGTCCTCCTCACAAACGAAACATACCTCTACTGAGTGTAATGGACACTCGTTCTTAGGGTGCTTCCTCGTACACCTGGGACAGAAGATGGCCAAAGCCCTCTCAGATTCCTCTTTCTTTTGCTGGATTTGGAAGGTATCTAGTTGTTGTGGGGAAAAATTCCTATTTAGGACGATCCTATCCACCTAAGGTGTGACAGCGCCTTAGCAACAAACGAATGTAGCTATCATGATTTCTTCCTTTATGAAATATGAAAGAGAGGAGATCGGTAGACTTACCGTTGTCTTTCGGTTGTCCCTCGAACTAGATCCTCTTCTCTTTGTGTGTCCACAGCTACTTGCCTCCTCGCTTGATCAAGAGAACAGCTACTTGAATCCCACGAGATCACAAGAGAACAGCTACCTGTGACAAGAGAACAACTACTTGCAACAAGAGGAGAACACAATACAAAGGCAAATGTACATATTCATAAATGATTCAAGATTAGAAGTAAATCAAATATACTAATGCAATC
Organism: Pinus tabuliformis; assembly: GCA_031772625.1. Classification (NCBI taxonomy): domain Eukaryota; kingdom Viridiplantae; phylum Streptophyta; class Pinopsida; order Pinales; family Pinaceae; genus Pinus; species Pinus tabuliformis. Next base: position 330,451,509 of record CM062820.1, read on the forward strand.
ATACAAAATACACCAGCATATAGGAAAGAATCAAGATAGCTTTATTGAAAGTAACAGGGTTCAGGAAGAAATACAACCCATAGGGCTCCAACCCAGCATCTCCTTCCCAGCAGAATGGAATTCCTTCTTCAGCTCCTTTCAAAGCATAACACACCCAATGTTTCTAGCCACAAACCAACAACAATTCTTTGCAAATACTAAATTCCAGCCCCCTTAGACCTCATGAGAGAGATCTATATATAGGAGTTTTGGAGAAAGGATGAGTCAGCTTGAGGCTGGTATGAAGCTGACTAGTGTCCTCTCCCACTTCAGTTCTTGAGTCCACTTGGAGGTTCTTGCTTCCACTTGGAGATTTGGAACCTCTTACTCATCACCAGTCGAATTCCCTGATCCAAGTGTCATTTTGGAAGCTTCCTGGGCATTGACACCTTGAGGAATGACTCTGCCACATGTCCAAACTCGCCCAACGCAGGTAGCCTTCTTTGCAGTTGACATTCAACGCAGGTAGACAGTGGAGCAGTTGACATGATCCAGAATTGCCTTGTTTTTGAGTGTTTTCAGGTGGAGAACTTTTGTGAATTGCTGTGGTTACTTGGCCTTGTTCCTCTAGGGGTAGGAACAACATGTTTAGGGACTTTGGATCCCTTGATTATTGACATTTCATGCTCAGTGATGCAAGGCACAAAAATGTCTATAACAGTTGCCCCCTAAAGTATGAGGCCGTTTATCGGGTGAAATGCTTTATCCAGGAGGGTCCGAAGTTCATCCATCTGCTGGGAGGAGACCTGTAATAAAATACAATACAATACATTATGATTCATTCTGCTTTCATGATCTAGCTGAGGCGGGCATTCCCATGCTCATCTTTATAAATTCATTTTTGTACATGGAACAGACGATCGTCTGATTGTAGACTGATAATTTTGGTGAAATTATCATCCTTTGAGTAGGATGATCATCTGCTGCAATGATGTACATGTCAAATGTCTTTATATTTCCTGAATATATATCACAGCCCAGATGGATGAAACTAGATCCGGGGTCTTCAAACTCGTTCGATCTTCACTCTAAGTACAAGTCGATCCATGTGAGAATTGCGCTGAAGTCGAACATGGAAAGACATCGCTTGATTACCGGTCAATGATGTAAACCGTTAACAAGCGCGAGAGGAATCACCGATAATGATAATGACCCTCAAGGTACTGCAGTACAATTCACGTGGTGTGAATAAAGGACTTGGAGTCGAACACCACGCAAAATCTTCTGGTCGAAGGTCATTGATGTATACCTGTCGCCGGAAGTGAGAAACCTGCCATTGAGGCATGCAAGCTTCAAAGTACTGAAGGGGTTGTTCCTAGATCAACTCCTTGGATAATGAGCTGATGTCGACAAGGACCGATCCGTCAAAGGAGGGCCTTAATGAATCCCACATCAGTGACACGGAACGGAGCTAATGATTTTAATGGAGGTGAAAACAATCTGTGACATATGATTCAGGGTGGCGGTCATGAATGGATGAAGGATAATGTATGGCAGTGGATGGGACCCGGTTGACTCTTTTTGAACGACTTCTCTTAACATATGGCGACACTGATGCGATGGATCGGTAGCATTACCCCAAATATGGATGGTATGGCAAGACCATGGTGATGTGACCGGTGAATGAAACAACCCAACCTGAATGTGATACGGAGGAAAAGTGTCATGTTCAAGAGCGACCTGCTACCATCAAAGTTTTCTTGATTTTTCCCAATTTTTCCCCAGTTATTGCTGACCAGTACCTCTTTATTTTTGTCAAGCTTGAGGAGGATAACATATGCTTGTTCTATAACCTGCCCTTCGGGCAAGCCCATCGCTATGTTTTAACGAGCTTAGCGATAGTGAAACTCATTCTCGTCTAAAGACAAGTTTGTCGCTATTTAATCATTTTAACGAGTCTAACGGCAAGGATAACTCGGTCCTTTTCATTTTTAGAGAGTCTGAAAAGGTACATAAATTTAACTCCAAAATTCCTTTTTTGTCATCTAATCCCTTAAGTCCGAAAAAGTATAAAACAATACAGAAGGGATGAGTTTTCGATAACTTTAACGAGCCGAATAAAACAAGCGCTCGACCTTTTTGTGCAATAATCCCTCAGGTCCAAAAAGATTAAAATCTAGAGGAGGGATAGCTCTTCCTGTCCTTTAACGAGCTGGAAGGCCAAAACTCGTCAATCTTTTCATATTTTACGAGTCAGCTGAAAAGAGCTTAAAGAAGACTCGTCTTTTGAGGAACAAGTGATAAACAGGGATAGCAACTGATTCCAGGTACAGGTTGGAATTTTCCAATCACGGCAGTGTCACAAGGATGGCTAGGTGAAATCACTCTTCGCAGCTGTTCCTCAAAATGGGTAAACAATCATATGGAGGTGAACGATCGGCCAAATGAAAGTGGAGGTGGCAGGTGCAAACACGACCAAGGCTTTTATGGCTGATAAATTTACGATCACAACGGTTATTTACCGAGATAGGTTCATTTTTTAGTTAAAAATGAGCTTAAACTCTGGAGGAAACATTGCTCACTGCTTATATTTATTTTTTAACGAGCATGAAGACCGCGTTAAAACTGCTCGGATCTTGCGTTTATTTTTTAACGAGCATGAACTTTATGCTAAAACTGCTCGAATACCCAGTCTTAAGATAAGAGTGTCTCATGAAAGATCCCATTTTTTATAGAGCTTGCGCCTTACCAAAGCTATGCTCACTCTCCTTTCTTTATCCAAGTTAGGAAACGACTAACCCAAAAAATAGATAAATAACTACTCTTTGCTTGCACTCCAAAAGGTTTGCATGCCCCCAGGTATAAAACAGAGTTTCAAGGTTACCTCTACTTCAATTCCATCGAAACTTTCGTTTCACCGGGAGAGGCTTACCCCTTTTAGGCTACCCAAAGATTGTCTCGTTACTCTTTCAAACAAAACACTTCCTCGGCAATGTCTACCGAAATAGACAAGGGTGAATGACCATTGTCAAACACGTAACTTTGACAAAAGAATCTTATTCTAGAACAACCCCTCTTCCATCCACGGACGGGGTACGGACTAGTCATATTCTCCCGCGGAAACCTACCCTATACCCAAAGTTTCCCTGCCGAAACAGGCCAGGATGCATGCCCCCTGGGTTCCGGTCATATCCTCCCGGATTACTCGCGCTCATCAGGAGGACGGACCGTGGGTTGAGACACTTCTTGCATGAATAGACCATTTAGGGATGGCACATGACTATTTGCGATGTGTGATCCGGGAAACGAAAGTTGGTCCACGAGCTTGACCATTCTTCCTTCATGCGGAAAACACATTACTCTAAAGAGCGAGGAGACTACAGCTCCCATGCAATATATATAGTCTCGTCCAAGGAGTAGGTTATAATCCAAGGGTCCTTGAACGACCATCATGTTCATTTGAACGGTCTTCCCTTTCAATGTTACAGGCACATTGGGGAGGATCCCTAAAGGTCGACTGGTTCCTTTATCAAAACCTGATAGATTTCTCATCTCAGGTAAGAGTGCCGGTGAACCAAGCGCTCTCCAAGCAATAGAGGAAAGGATACTCACAGATGCCCCCTCATCAATGATAGTGCCAGCCATTACCATTCTGTATATTTGACAAATAATTCTGAATGGCACACTGGCTGGCAACCGGGGTCCGCCTAGTTGGTTCCAATCAAAGGACACAACCAGGTTGCTTGGTGGTGGGACCGAATATACGGCCGGATAGCGCTCTGATGAACTTCCTTCCTGCGATAAAGGAATGGTGGCATTGCCCCCTTGATCATCAGAGTCAGTGCTGATGAAGAGAACCTGGACTGTGTCGTCTGTATTCTCCTCTGTGATGGTGTCATTCGAAGATGGAGCCTCTGAAGGCAAAACCGGGTCAACTACCATATCAACCTTTTGACTTTCGTCAGGCATGGATCCAGACGGTTCTTCTTCAATGACAGGTGCTTCGGCTGACCATCTAAGTGGCTCAGCCGGATTCTCAACTAGTGAGGGACTTGGCAGGAGTCTTTGATATCCAGGAGGAAGATTCGCTCGTAAAATCGGGCGATCTTCCAGAACTCTTTTTGCCTCATCTAAGAAGGGACAACGGTGGATGGCGTGATCGCCTTCACACAGTCTGCAGGGAAATTTAACTTTCCCATTCTGTCCTGGAGCTTCACTCCCACTAGTTGACGGTGAGCAGTCAACATGGCTATCAGAGGTCGATGCTCCCGAATTGTGCAAACGGGGGGACCAGTCTCTTAGTATCCGTGGGATACAGGGACAATCTCTATGGAAATGGTCTCCCCTGCATATGATGCATGGCGATTTAGGCCTTACAAGTGCGGTGTGTGGATTTTTGTTAGATGACATTTGTTTGCCCCCAGTCGCCTTAGGCTCCTTCTTCTTCTTTTCTTTCTTCTTCTTCTCCTTCTTCTCCTTAGGAACCCGATTTTTTGATCGACCAGTTCCATCAAGCGAAGAGGAAGGAGGGGAGGAAGATGAAGTGGAAGGCTAGGAGGCAACTCTCGTCTGTTCTAACTGTTGACTCGACTATTCAGGAGTGGTGGTATTCTGAACGACATTGGTCGAAAAGAGCCAAACTGGTAGGCCAATTGTCAGTCCTGGAAGCGACAATGTGGCCATGTGGGGTGCACCAACATCTCCCCAAGAGGAGAAGGGACTAGGATTTCCACCCAAGGGAACTCCTTGGTTGGTGTGCTCCATCTTTTCAACCTAAAGATCAACGCAGGATTAAAGGGTGATTGTTCCGTTTAAAATAAATTGTTAACGACGCTTTTAGACACAACTTGCTTTTTCAGTTTTAAAGAGTCGAGAAAAAGCTAAAGATGACTCTAGTCTCCTTCGATGTTTTAACGAGCCCGAAGTGACAAATGCTTGGATGGACTTTTTCTGTTATAGATTCTGAAAAATGCCAAAAGAAACTGCTCTAGAGATCTAGGCAGAGGGTGTGCCAAACTTTTCGCAAAACCACAGAATACGTTTTACGGTACAGGTGGTCGATCTTCGTGAATGCTGTGTTCATTGCATTGCGATTAGTAGGGCGGTCGACACGGCTTCCTAAGGATAAAAGATATATACCTATAGGGGTCTCCCAATATATACGCGACAGTACGTGGGAGCACAATCCGTATTAGCGCCACCGACTCTCAGGAGGAATCACCCACCTTCTTCGAGATCGACAGTCACTCTGTTTAACGACGCCGGAGCACGTCTCTAGCCTAGACCTCTATGTTGTGCGTTATGTTACAAAGCGTTGTTAGGTTCATTCAGTTTATTTTAGGTTGATCTTTTTAAAGTTTGCCTTTCAAGGTTCACCACGAGATGTATGATACAACTTCCTAAATGCAGTCTAAGATGATAAGCAAGCTTTACAATCTTTCAACTTTGAAAATCCTAGCTACTAAGGGAAAAGAGAGCGACTATCTTTTCTCAAAGAGCAATCAGCACACTCTAATGCACTTTCCCTAAATCCAAGAAGCAAACTTATCAAATGCAAAATGCACAATGCAGGTGTTTGTTTTCACTTTCTTAGTATAAATGCCTACAAAGAAAGCTTTTTGCACAACTTTGAATTTGCTTTTACAATGATCAAAATTCACTTTCTTCGAAATCAACAAGGGTAGAAGAGATTACAATCACTTTGCGATTTTCGAAATAAAGACTTGTTTTGATACTTTGAAAGAACAAATTCAAACCAATAAGCAAAAGTAAAACTATAATCAATCTGAACAAACAACCAATGAACTCTATTCTAAGATCACTTTCAATCAGATCTGAATCAAAGGCTACAGAAAGACTACTTTACTCATGCAAAGGAAGACTGTAAATGACGCCACAAACACATAAAAAACATTCACAATATTTTTGTACAAAAATTGGGGTGGAATTCAGGAAAAGAAAAGGGTTATCAGACTAGCACCTATGCTGGTTAAAGGCTGCAAAAACAGAGATCAAAACAGGGCAAAAGAGGACAAAAAACCCCAGCTGCACAAGGCCACACTGGTTCAACGCAGGTCCAACACTGTCAGTTTGACATTCAGCGCAGGTAGCCCCTTCGGGACCTGCGTTGAAATGCAGACTGCCTTCACAGTGCCTGCGCTGAAGAGAGAAACTCTCGTTTCTCTTGGTTTCTGGGTCACAAAATGCTCAAAAATCAACTGTTTCAGGCCAAATCAGAAACACAAGCAAGGTATAAACAGAGGGATTCTTTGATAGGGTACTAAAGACTATCACAAGGATCAATCAAATCATTTGTGGATCTAGTTTAAATCATAGACAAGTCCAGCATATTGGATCAAAGCAGCAACTTTTACTTTGCATCCGGGAAAGATGCAGTTCAAGAGTTGCTGTCAAGTCTATGAAGTAAACAAATGACAGAAACACAAATGAAATGAATAAACAAGTTCTTCCCCAGCGGATTCGCCAATTTGTTGTGGGGAAAAATGCATATTTAGGACGATCCTATCCACCTAAGGTGTGACAGCGCCTTAGCAACAAACGAATGTAGCTATCATGATTTCTTCCTTTATGAAATATGAAAGAGAGGAGATCGGCAGACTTACCGTTGTCTTTCAGTTGTCCCTCGAACTAGATCCTCTTCTCTTTGTGTGTCCACAGCTACTTGCCTCCTCGCTTGATCAAGAGAACAGCTACTTGAATCCCACGAGATCACAAGAGAACATCTACCTGTAACAAGAGAACAGCTACTTGCAACAAGAGGAGAACACAATACAAAGGCAAATATACATATTCATAAATGATTCAGGATTAGAAGTAAATCAAATATACTAATGCAATCATACAAAATACACCAGCATATAGGAAAGAATCAAGATAGCTTTATTGAAAGTAACAGGGTTCAGGAAGAAATACAACCCATAGGGCTCCAACCCAGCATCTCCTTCCCAGCAGAATGGAATTCCTTCTTCAGCTCCTTTCAAAGCATAACACACCCAATGTTTCTAGCCACAAACCAACAACAATTCTTTGCAAATACTAAATTCAAGCCCCCTTAGACCTCATGAGAGAGATCTATATATAGGAGTTTTGGAGAAAGGATGAGTCAGCTTGAGGCTGGTATGAAGCTGACTAGTGTCCTCTCCCACTTCAGTTCTTGAGTCCACTTGGAGGTTCTTGCTTCCACTTGGAGATTTGGAACCTCTTACTCATCACCAGTCGAATTCCCTGATCCAAGTGTCATTTTGGAAGCTTCCTGGGCATTGACACCTTGAGGAATGACTCTGCCACATGTCCAAACTCGCCCATCGCAGGTAGCCTTCTTTGCAGTTGACATTCAAGGCAGGTAGACAGTGGAGCAGTTGACATTCAGCGCAGATGCTCAGTGGAGCAGTTGACATGATCTAGAATTGCCTTGTTTTTGAGTGTTTTTAGGTGGAGAACTTTTGTGAATTGCTGTGGTTACTTGGCCTTGTTCCTCTAGGGGTAGGAACAACATGTTTAGGGACTTTGGATCCCTTGATTATTGACATTTCATGCTCAGTGATGCAAGGCACAAAAATGTCTATAACACTAGTTGCATGGCAATGGTCTGTCTCACCTCACTTTTGAGGTCCTCCAGCTGATTAGCAAACTCATGCTTGGAGAAGGTAGTACTAGCTGAAAGTGGGTTTCCCCTACCTCTTTTCCGGGCTGCCCTAGAGTGGTTTCTAAACAAAGTCTTTATATCCTCATAAGGTAGTTGGTAAATATCTCCTCCAGCTAGCATGTGAAGGGCATCTAGAAGATATTTAGGGACTCCTCGGAGCAGGACCAACTTTAGAGATTTGGGGTCAAGTGTGCACCTGGCCTGTTTATAGCTAAGCTGGAAACTTTCCTCGTAATCTTCTAAAGACTCATCGTTTCCCATGGTCATCCGAAAGATTTCTCCCTTGGCTTCCTTAGACCTACAGTAGTCCAAGTATTTGGTATTGAAAGCTTGCTGCATCTGAGCCCAAGTGGTGATACTGTTTCCAGGTAACCCCATGATCCAGCGTAATGCTGCATCCTTGAGGGTAGAGGGAAAGAGTTTCAATTTTTTCTCATCTTCTTTATAGTCATAGGTTCAACAAAGGACAAAAAACTCAAACAGGAAGGTATCAGGGTCTTCAGTAGTCAATCCATGGAAGTGAGGTAAAGCGGAGGGGCTTATGTTTTTCATTTTCATGTCTCCATTGGTCTCTCGGATGGGAAAGGCACCTTCTATTCTCTCATCTTCTCTTCTACCATTTCGGTTTTCAGCCATGGCTTCAGATGGAGTGTTCTCTAACTCTTCTTCTGTTATAGGATCTTTGTATATCTCAGGAGGCTCACCTATAGGTTCTTCTGGATCACTGTCACCAAAGAAGAGAGAAGGGTGACTCAGTGAAGTGGTGGGGGTGTTGGGTAAGAATTTTCCAGTTTTATCTCTATTCCTACAAGGCATGAAATGGAAAGACTTTTGATTTCTTTTGTTTTTTTGTTCTTCTGGTACCTGGAAAACTAAAATAGATTGAACTGCAACTAATCTATCTTGCTGAAATGGAAATCCGAAATTGAAATGAAAGCATGAAAGGACTAATCTATTTTGCTCAAACGAAATTGCAGGAATGAAATGCTAGTCTACGCTTGCTGAATTGAAACGCTAATCTACGCTTGCAGAATTGAAATGCTAATCTATGAAAGCAGGAAAGGTCTACTTTACTTTTGCGGAAATGAAATTGCAGAATGGAAATGAAATAAACTATTTAGCAGAAGGCGAGAGTAGGAAAATAGAAGAAAAGCAACAATCACCAATACTCTGACGCTTCCCTGGCAACGGCGCCAAAAAGATGGTGGGATCCAGTATTGTAGCAATGATGTTGCAACTCCTGGGACTCCCATCTTTACTTTTATCAACCCGGTAGTTCGTAACAAACTTGGAAGCGACGGTGTTGTATGCACAAGTACTAGCTCTTGCCGCAGCTGTCACTTGGTCAGCTGGCACAAGTCCACTAGGAGCTTAAGCCAACTTCTATGAGCTCTTAGAAGAAGCTTTTTAATTGATGGATGAAAGCTAACTCGAAGGAAGCTAATCTATTTGCGAAAAGAGATTGAAAAACTAAAGGAAAATGCAAACCCTAATTCTACCAGCTAGTCCTACTGATGCAGAGGAGAGAATGCAAACTACTAAAAGAGATGCCATTACTTCTATGAAGGTAAAATACATGTGTCTAGACTATCTCTATCTGAAGAACACATCTTTTTGTATTTTTGAATAAGTTATCAGAATTATCATGCATGTGCTTTTAACTGGCTTTTTACTGTGCAGGGGTGGATCAAGGAGGAGAAATGCTTGGAAAAGGTTGGGAAGGTTCAGAGAAGGTCTAAGGAGTCCCTAACACTCTTCCGGAGAGTTTCACAAAGTTTGGCTATCAAGAAACCTCATTTGTGAGCTTCTACAGGAAGTCTGCAGGGGTTCTATAGGATGTTCAAAGATTTCTACAGGATGTTCAGAAATTTCTACAGGATGTTTAAAAAGTGGATCTTAGAGGATAGGTGAGTGAGGGAAGATGCATGAATGGATAGGGAGGTAGGATAGGGGCCTGGTGGGACCCAGGGACTAGTGGATGGAGTGGTGAGAGGGTGTAGAAGGATGACTTGGCTTAAAGAAGGCTAAGACAATGATGGAGCAAGAAGGTAGGGTTACGTGGGCAAAAGGACAGGTGTGAGACGAGGAACCTAACTAGGAGATGGAGCAGTTGGCTTGGATGAGGCTTAGGTGGATGAGAGAGTGGTAGAGATGCCTTGCACATCGTACATTTAACCGAGTCAACAAAGTCCTGCACACAATCACAGTCTTAGCTAATCTACTCTAACTGTTAATGAAACAAATGAATAGCAGCTTTATTTGTAAAGAGAACCATGTACATCACTCAAGAAAAGAAACATTTCAGAGATCTGAACTCATAACTAACTTCTACAAATGAAAACAGTACACCAAGGATTGCATGGTCAAGCAAACTAGTGTTTTTGTTGGGGCAACACTGTTTCTGCAATTCCAGCCCCTGATCCAATAAGGATGAGGTGAAATTGAGAGTGTTGTTGACCCTTTTCTTGGAGCTTTATCTGTTATTATCCTACCAATCTATTCTAAACATGTGAATCAATTCTATTTATCACTAGTGACCTATTTAACCAACACAACTAAATCTGCTCAACAGAAACACGTTTCAAATGCATAAAAGGAAAATCACGATGCATAAAGAAAAGGTAATAGTACAAAGAAGGAAGCCCTAGGCTCTCAGGTTGGGCCCAACCCCGAGAGCTATGGCTCCTATAGAGAACTCAGAGTTGGTATAAAATCAGACTGCTTCTCATTATCAAAACATGATCATAAGTCAAGAGTTATGCCAAAGATGGCTACAAGAGAACAAAATGAAGCTAGCAGCACTATAGTGCAAAGTATGCAAGAGTTTTCCAAAAGTCCATCACGAAGGCTGAGGCCTTAACATTTATACACCACGAGGGCCCTAGCTGGCCTCCTAAATCTATGGGACTTGGCTGCCCAAATTGTGAGTAGATAGCTCCTTCCAAAATCTGCTTGGCTACCTTCTAGATCCGGTTTTGGTGGCCTTTGGAGCTCGGAGTTGGGGGTGAAGATCCCGAGGAAGGCTATTTAATGCCATAGACAACCCCCCTACGAATCCTCACCCCAAGCTTGGCTGTCATCTAGCCCATGATTGCTCAGTTTTGCTCCAACATGTGTCAAAAAGACCTGAAATGAGCACGTGTTAGCCACCTAGGAAGAGTGACTACCCTTATTCGTACAAATGACATAAACATACTGAAAAATAATGCATAAGCTATGAAAAAATGAAGGATTGAACAAGGATAATTAGGCCAAATGAGCCCAACAAGTTACCAACTTTGGGGCTCATCACATAGCAAGAAATAATATTATTGATATTACATTATGTGTAATTCATTCTATGTTTCCATTTAAAACAAAACTATATTTATAACAAAAAATATTTTACTAACAACCATAAGTAAAATATTTCAATGTTCATATTAAATTAATTTTATAGATATTTTATATAGAGAAAAGTAAAGTAATTTAAATTGAAAAAATTCTTATATTTTCACTTTAGTGAGAAAGATTGAGAGAATTCTTATTCCATTAATAGTTGCTTTCTAATTCAATGTATGAGAGATATTTGTAAAATTTTCAATGTTTAATATGGATTTGATATGTAATATTTTACAAAATATTAATAAGAAAAATAATTAAATGTATACATACAGGAAAATATTATGAGGGGGCATATTTTAACATTTTAATGTGGAGAACACGAATTATAAATAAAATATTTGATTGTCAACTACATATATATTATACCATCCTAAATCCATATCAGCCTAATTTTACAGTCATAGTTTCAACCATACTAAACTTTGTAATTTGTAAAAATATCTTTCAATTTTTTAAAGTAAGTCATTCTGCATGCAATTTCATATATAAAAGTTTGATATAAGTTCACCAATACATAATCTATAATAAATATCATTTCATAAAAATAAACATCATGATGATAATCATCTAACAATCATAAACATCACCTAACATAAACATTCGAATTCACTATCATCATCTAGTTATATACACGTCTAGCACATATAAACATCATTAGATAGCACAATAATCTAATAATCTAATAGGGCATCATCATCGTGATTACATCTAACAAAACACAAACATTATAATCTAACATTGTCACCACACATATCCTCAATTTAATATAAATCTCATGTCAAATAATTGTTATCACATACACATCTATTTGCAAGCACATTAAATGAACATATCTAACATGACCTAACAATATACACATCAACACCAACATATAAATTAAGTACATAAACATGAACAAAAAAATGCAATATATATATATATATATATATAAGTCAAATAAGTGCAATCAAATATCTGATAAAACAAACGTAGTTCCAGGTTGGTCTGCAGTATAAGCGATGGATGGTCAACTACTGCATGATCAACGTCTTTTGAACTCAACTGAGGTGGAGAAGGTGGTGGTTGGTCTTCATGAGTAGAAGATGATGGATGGTCAACTACGTATGTGCCCTCAACGTGTTATGGAAAACTTAGAGGTGGAGGAGGAGGTGACTGGTCTGCTGTATCAGGAGAAACATGAGGCACATCCTCTATCTCTAACATCTTGTCATCGGGTGACTGAGGAGGTGTACTAACAAATGGATCACCGACACTGTGACTACCATTGATCTGATGGGGTGGTGCTACCAGAAGCATCATGATTGTGAACCTCATGATCATGATCATGATCATCACCCTGATCAGCATCATCGCTACCCTCATTTGATGTATATGTTGCTCCATCATGATGTTGACTTGCATCCCTCATCGCTGCCAGTACCCTACTAGCTCTAATGATATACCGCATAAGAGACATAATCTCGTACATATAGTCCTTGTATAGACCCACAAAACTAGGATTTGTGATGATATGTCGAGCCCTCGCAGGGCGGACTCCCACATCAAACAAAACTATGGTCAATCTATCATAGTAGTCCATTTGAACTCGCAAACCATGCCTACGCACCAGATTCCCACATCCCCCCTGAGGATGTGCCTCACCCTCTTGGGGCTCACCCAAGCCTCCTCATCTCCTCTGACATTCAAAGGGGGAGGAGGCATGCCCCCATTGAATGTGTCGATGTCTACAAAATATATAGTACAGAAAAATAATTAGACAATTTAACTAAAAAATTTAATAAAACAAGTTAAAGAGAACGTTAGAATAAATTTTATTCTAATTCATTAAAACTGTAAGAAAATGAATCTAGATTAATTTAAAGAAAACATTAATATTACCTCTCTCACCTGGAGGCTCAACCGCTATGAAGAAGATGTTGGGACACCCTCTCCAATCAATCTCGACGTATGGAAACGCCAACGTGACAAACACATGGTCATCCTCACTGCCTAATAGCACCAGTACCTCAGGAGAAATCCTGTCCTGAAACTCTGGAAAGCCCCTCTTAGGAATCATCTTCCCCCACATGTGCATCTAAACCTCAATGATTTACCTAGAAGGGAAACAATCAAATGTAGGCCACTTCTCTGGAAATCTCTAAAAAAATAAACAAAAAATCTTGGAAGCGAAAGGGAAGGTCTCCCTCCCATATCTCTATGCACGACATCTATCTAAATGCATACAAAACTACCTCAAAAAAATGGTATTCCATCTGATGCAATAAGGCTTCTGAATCAAAGAATCAACATAATACAAAAGAGGGAAACTAATGCATTTCCCATCACTACTAAAGTGTTCAATGGTCGTGACTAATAACGAGAGGGACCTAACCTCCTCTGCAGCAAAAGAAGAAATATTTAGTTGTCCACCATGGACCTGAAAATATGATGGACGGACCGCATGAGGCCCAACATACCTTTGAGTGTATGCAAGCTGACTCTCAGATGCAACACCATAGGGGACATCAGGGAACTGAGGAAAATCCTCAGCTCTCCTGGATAGCCTAGTGATAAAGTATATGTCCTCCTCAATGGGCCTATACCATGTCGTAGGACTGACATGGAAAGCTTGCTCCTAAGCACTCCATCGGCGGATTATATGCGCCAATAAAATATAACATGCCTTCATTGATGTAGCATCCGCATAGTACCTAAGGAAGCCTACATTCCTCAAGAGTGCTCAAGTCGCTGCAGTAATAGGTTGAGGGTATAAATCCCTCTCCCTCTGGCCTGCCATGTTCAAACCATATTGTATGGATCTACTTGCTGCTCCTTCTCTTGGTGCTGCTCCCTCTGTTGATGCCTTTGTTACATGATTGACATAGAAAATACATTAGCCTCATACATAAAATACATTTTTTTTATTAGATGAAACATGTATTTATAAATATGGAAACATAACTTTCAATTAAAAAAATTACCAATGCGCACAAAACGCAGTCATGCACCAATGTCCATGTGATTTCAACTATAAACGCACCGCTATCGGTGCACACATAAGTATGAGAAAACTTTGTTGGTTCAAAAATTGAACTTTTTATAGCAATTCAACACACTTGTGCACCAGTGCGCCCGTATAACATTTTCACACCGGTACAGAACGTTCAAGTTATCGAACGCACTGAGCTATGGCTATATTTTTAAATATTAAGTTTGCAGTGTGTTTGATAAATATAAATCTATCACATCAATCCTGGTGCATGTTCGTTTACAAAACACACCACAAAAACGACAATGCGTTATGATCATGCACCAGAATGTGGTGCACCCTGTAAATTTACAAGGTGCATTGCTATCAATGTGAGCCAAACATATCAAACGCATCGCGCGGAGAAAAAAATGAAAAACAATGGAAAATTTAGCCTAATTTACAATTCTAATCCACTAAAAAATTAAATTACAAAGAAACATAGACATTACTTGGACATTTTGTCGTCGGGGAGGCATTGTGGACACGTAATGGAGAAAAAACAATTAGGACGCTTTAAAAAAATAAAAAACTCAAAGAGCCTAGGATACAAGGATGGTGAGAAAGAGAAGAACTGACGTCAGGGTGCTTTCATGTGGCAAGAGTGGCACTAGTGCTTCAGATCTCTCCAGCACTGTAGATTGTAAAAATGAAAATTATGACCGGAAGGGTTTTTTTTATTTAACCCTCCTATGGTGTGTTTCTCCAAATGCATCGCTACGGGATATGTCCAAAAGTACCACATTTTTTTAATTAAAAAAATATCGTGGTGCTTTTCTTGATACACCCTGGGAAATCATCTATATGTACCGCATCGGTGTTGTGTCTACTATATCACCGCTATTTTTTTAGAATTTAAAAATAGCCTAGCGGCGCTCTTTAGAAGATGGCACAGGGAATTTTGTTAAAATTTTGCATCAGGGGTTCATTGGTAAATGGCACCAAATTTGTCTAAAATTTAAAACTATACCAATGCTCCTTACTGGCATGCATCGGGGCATTTTTGTTAAGATTTCTGCACTGGGGCTTCGTTGGAAAATGGCACTGCATTTATCTAAAATTCAAAAATATAGTGGTGCTCATTACTGGTATGCATCAGGATTTTTTTCTATGTGAAGGGCATCAATGTTATTGATTGTTCAAGAACTGGTGTGTTATGTTATTTAGTGCACCATATTTTGTTTTATTTTATAAAAATAAAATTTTGACGGTGCACCGTGGTATTTTCAGCGTCGTTGCTTGTATGGATAGTAAAGCACCAGTGCAGTTATATATTTTAGTCGCACCATTCAAAAAACATCTTCTAAAACACCCACCCACCAACCTCTACTAGTGACCTCTGCTACAAACATATTTTTGGGCTATTTTTATAGGGGCTTCTACAAAAGCCTCCACTAGAAGGTATTTTCCTTGTAGATAGTACTCTCTTTTCGCACACTAGCTCATAAGGAGGAAGCCAGTTGTTGACCAACATTCAAGGGGTCTCCCCGATATGTGGTCCCAAGTAGACCTCACATCGTTTGGGATAAGAGCCCCATCCGGAATATGGCATGGTTTCCAGTTATCTGTAAGATATGCCTTGGCTATAACTTTCAACAAGAAAGAGGAGTGTGAATGTACTTTCAAATAGTAAGTGGGTGTGCCTGGTGAGTGTTCAATCATGTGTGTTTCAAAGTTCTTTCACTGCGGGGGGGAGGAGAAGTGAGCCTCTAGGAGAGAGGTAATAGTACCACCCTAGTAGGGACACCCATAAACAAGAAGGATCCATACAACACCAAGCAGAGTAGTACACAAAGATGCAATGGTCATTGTAACCAATATAATCAGGAAGATATATATAATATCTAGTGGAATAGTCCACGAGGATGTGACTATGATAATAGACATTACAAGACATTCTCATTATGATAAGCACCAAAATAACTGAAATAGTTCAACTACTTTAGCATAGATGAAAGCAAACATGAATTACAAACATTCATAGAATAGTCTTATAAATATCCATAATCCATGCATGAAGAACATGCTAGCCCATAGGGATTCTTATATTAAGTAAAAGTTCCAAGACACATGTATACAATGAACACCACTAGCTCCAATAGTGGAGCATTGGAGCCACTCCTTGCTCCTCAAAAGAACTAGCTTATCTCTCTAATGCCTTGTGGGAGGAGCCAAGGTGAAAATTCCTTTGCTCTTACAATGAGGGTGTATATATAACAATGAGGAAGTGATGCTTCACCTTCCTTATGACTCTTCATCTACCCTCATGATTGTTTGACTTCCTATGACTTTTCAACTTTACATGACTCTTCATATTCCATACATGTCCTTTGGACTTCCACTTTACAATACATTTTCGAAACATAATTTACATCATTAACCACAATGGTGTGGCATGTGACAACTCATGACATGACATTGATGACATAGATTTCTTGATGATGTAGAAATGTCAAGCCATTATTGCCACTGTGTGATGCAGGTCTGCCTGAGAATGCTCTTATTTTCACCTCTGCATGGCTTGGTGATAAGGGATCTTCAATGATCTCAAGTCTTGAATGGTGATCGCAAACTAGTGTCCCTTTGCTTTCTCTTAATTGATCATCTTGGGTACTTATCTACACGATTGTATTTCAACATGTTTCACTCCTTCATCTCCTTCTTCATCATCTCACCATCGAATAATAAGGTAATTGTTTCTGCAATTCACTCATGATGAGATGACATCAGTCTAAAACCCCCTAGTCTAATATTTTGCATATTGATCCATTGACTGAGCCGAAATTGGATGGAAGGCTGGGAAATGGATTCAGTGACTGCATAGTTCAAGCATTCAAGGGGATCCTTGAACCTTGAGACTACGTAGTGCGCAGTTCACGCTGGGCTGATGGGACAAACTACACAGTTCTAAGGGTTAGTGTGATAGGCTGAAGGGATGAGAACTAGGTGAGAACATTGTGAAATTATGGGAGACAAGATAGGTTGGGCCATTGCATAGTTGTGTAGTTTAGGAGCTCAACGATGAACTTGAGGCTAGAGACTGCACAGTGCGCAGTTAAGGCCAGGCTGGGAGAAGGAATTGCACAATTCTGGGAGTCAAGGTCAAGGATTGAGCACATAAACGATGCATTAAAGTAGTCTTGGGAGTTAGGAACTACACATTTCATAGTTCCAAGAGGCAAGGTCATAGTATAAGACTGAGACTACGCAGTGTGTAGTTCAAGGAGGTCGGGTGAAGCTAGGTTTCTTGGCCAGAAAGTTTTTCAAAAAATGACTACGTATGGGATTGGTGAGACTAATGTGAATAGTGATAAGACTTTGACTATGATCACACACTTAGAATTACTGATAGAAAAAAAGCATAGATTGTCCAAGACACATGAAAATGCATTTCCCTCCATTCAACAATTTTATGAGAAGTGCGACACCTAAGATACACTTTATGATGACTATGACGACACTTGTGCGACAGTGATCAAAACTTTGGAAATGAGCATGACAGATGTTTAAATGGTTAGAAAAACTCATTTAAACAAAGGTGACCTATTGAAACCACCATAACAGGTTTATATACATGATGTGACAACAAACATGTGAAAAGACGACACTTTTCCTATCTTGCAAATGGGACAAAAACTCCTCAAGAAAACACATGAAATGAATTTCAAAGTTTGCGACGAAAATGTACAAGACCAAGGAAGGTTATGAAATTAAGTGTAAGCCAAAATTTTGGAGGGTTTTGTAGCAGGGACAACACCAGTATTAGTTATCCATGTTGTTTGATATTACCGTAAACACACGAGAAGTCTATCAACCCAATCCTTGAGATGTAATTGAACAATTTTGGTGATGATGATCTAAAGAATGTTATTTGTTCCATCCACTTTTCCATTAGCCTGTGGATGATATGTTGTGGTAAATTTGTGCTTAATATTGTATTTCTCCATTGAGTCCTCAACGAGCCTTGATGTAAATTGGGTTCCTCCATCTGTAACTATCTCCCGCAGTATCCCAAATCTAGTGAATATTTCATCATGAAGAAATTATGTTATTGCTTATTTAATTGTAGTTGGAATTGCCTTGGCCCTCCATCCATTTCATGACATAAATTGTGCATACTAGGATGTAGGAGTTACAGTGAGAAAGAGGGTTGATTTTCCCAATGAATTCAATGGCCCATCTATCAAAGGGTTCCAATATTAGGTTTGGTTGTAACGACATCTCATCAAATTGCATATGTATTCCCATGTGTTGGCAATTGTTGCACCTTTTTACATACTCCTTGGTGTCTTTGAAGATAGTGGACCAATAGTACCCTTGATGAAGTACCTTGTACCTTGTTCTTTTATCAAATAAGTGTCCCTCACATAGACCATCACGAAAATATTTTAGGATCTCATATATTTCATCTTCTCTTACACATTTTTAAATAATGAGATCAAGGATTGTGTAAAAGAGACACCCATCAATCCGCGAGAACTTTCCACTTTGTCTCACAATTTTTTGACATTCCTTTAGCGAAATATGGTGTGGAAGTCTACCTACATCCAAGTAGGTAGTGATATCTGGAAACCACGAGGAGTTAGTAGAAACCACAAATAGGTGCTCATCAAGAAAATAATCTTCTATGGGGGGGTTCATCTTCATAAAATGTAAGTCTAAAGAGAAAATTAACCACAAAATTATATTTTCCTTATTTATCTATGATGGTGATATCATATTCTTATAATAAAAATAACCATATAGTAACTTTGCAATTGGTAATTGGTTTATTCATGAAATATATGATAGTAGCATGGTCAATATGTAAAACTATTTTATAACCTATAATACAATGTCATAATTTATTGAATGCATAAATAATTGCAAGGAACTCTTTTTCAATCACTATATAGTTTAGCTCTATCGACGATAGATTCCTACTGACATAGTAGATTGCATATGGGTTTCCTTCTTCAATTTTTACCAATACGACTCTTATTGCAGTATCTGAGGAATCCATGGAAATATGGAATGTGAGGGACCAATTAGGTCTTCTTAATACTAGAGCCTCTCACACTTTGGACTTCAACTCTTCAAAATAATGCTAGCATTTTTTTTTCATACAAACTCAAAATTTTTAGTTAGTAAAGAAAATAATGGATGAGAAATTTGTGAAAATTTTATAATGATGCGTTAGTAATAACCAGCATGTCCAAGGAAACTATGTACCTATTTTTGTGAATGGGGAGTGTGTAATTTTAATATTACCGTAACCTTTGTCAAATCCACTTGAATACCTTTTGATGAGACATGGTAGCTTAACAAAATGCCCTTAGTTAATAGCATTTGAATTTTAAATGACTGAAGGCCACATTGGATTCCTTACACCTTATTAATGTTTTCTCTAAATCATTTAGTGCCTTATCAAACTCATCACCATAAGTTGTGAAATCATCCATATATATCTCTAGAAAGTTAAGTATCATATTAAAGAATATACCAGTTACAACTTGTTGAAAGGTGACAGGGGAATTACACAATCCAAATGGTATGAATAAATAGCCAAATGTTCCTCATGGACAAGTAAATGTGGTCTTGTATTGGTCTTGAGGTTTGATTTGGATCTGGTTATAACCATTGAACCCATCTAGGAAAGAAAAATAGTTTTTCCTACTAAGGTGTTCAAGACCCGGTGGATGAAGGGAAGTGAGAAACAATCCTTGTGGGTCACTTTGTTAAGTTTTTTATGATCTATGAAAACTCACAATTTCCCATTTTTATTGGGTACAATGACAAGAGGAGAGACCCATTGACTATCAGAAATTGGGTAGATAAAATCAGCTATGAACAATTTCTGCATTTCCTCCTTTACTATGTCTCTCAGTGCTAGATTCATCTAGCACTAGGGTTGGAGAATGGGCCTATATCCTTCCTTAATATAAATTATGTGTGCATAATTCGATATGGAGTCCCTTCATGTCTAAGTAATCCAAAATGAAGGCATCGCTATGCTTTTGTAGCACCTATCAATCATTCCTTATTTTTTCATTCAATCATTTGATGCTCAACATTTAGCTAAGACCAGATCAACTTCTATGGTTTCCATAGTGGAATCCTTATCCTTTTCGGCTGAAAGTTCATTCTCTATGGGTGAAGTTATTATTAAGGTGATAAAAACTTGTATATCAGGGTGAAAAATATGATCAAGAGTGTGTGTGTGTGTGTGATTTGACGAAGAAGAAATCATTTATTTCATCATCTTTTTTGTTCTCATGAATAGACAAGTATTTTTCTATAGAGAGGACTTGAGGAAATCATCCATCTTCATTGATATCTTCTTTTTCAGTCTAAACAGGTATTTCTGAATCTATGTTGGGCTTAGTGGGAGGATAAATGGTCAACTATTTTTTAGATGTCCCATGTAACATGGTCATGTTATTTGACCTACAGCAAATGTGAGCATCAGTAGTGGCCAACCAAGGTCCACCCAGAATTATAGGATGTCCACCCAAAGTGGTTTTGGGTTGAAAAACCATGAAATCTACTTGGTATTCCCATGAATTCACTGAAACTAATACATATTTTAATATCCCTTCTGGTTTGATGGTGGATTTATCAGTGAGTTGCATTATAGTGGGGGGTTTTCTAAGATCAAAGGGTCCTAATACTTCCATAGTTTCACGTTTCATGACATTAATGGAAACATCAAAGTCACTAAATGTGTTAGAAACAATAGTGTTGTTAATATGCACATTAACCACAGGGTTGCCAGGGTCAGAATACTTAGCTACTAGGACCCCTCCCAATACTAGTTTTGACAATTTCCCAATAATGTGTATAGTCTATGGATATTTCATCTTTCTCCCAAGTTTCCTCAAACAGAGTTCCCTAATCACTTTAGAATAAATGGGTACATCTTTCATGGCTTGAAGTAGTAGTATTTTTACACACACATTTTTGAGTTCCTCCAAGACATCAAATTCAGATTAAGTAATAGGTTTCTCTTGGATCAATATTTTAGGGTAAGGTAGAATCTAGGGTTTAGGATGTGGAGGTTCAAGGGTTTGTGCATGTCTTAATTCTTAATTCCAAACCTCCTTGTTAGAGCTTCCATATAAACCTAAGGTTGGTTCTTGGTTAGGGTCCTCCTAGATCATATATGACTATCATTGCAATCTATGTAGCATATAGAGTAAGCAAGATAGGTGGCTACAACCTGTGCAAGCTGAGATGCCTTCTAATTATTTATTTTAGGGATTGACTTTGTAAGAAATCTAGGTATATAATGGTTATATGTGGGTACTTTCAATTGTGGAGGAGGAAGGAGTTACGTGGGTGGTTGTATCACAACTTTCTAGGGTGCTTCATAGGTGGGATTCCTCCACCTTAGTTTGCAAATCTAGTTTGGGGGAGGAGGAGCCCATGATTGTGTTGGAAAACTCCATGGTTGTGAAGTGTGCTATGTAACAAGCTTAGGCCAATAAGAATTATTATAAAATTGAGATTGGTATTAGAGCATACCTTGAAGCTTGGACTACCATGGTTTCTTTGGAGCAACATAGTACAATTTCTCTTATGCTTCTGCTTCTTCATATACAACCTTTAGACCAGGAAGATATGGGTGGCTATTATTTTTATGGTCCTTCCTACATAAGGAACAAATATCCACCTAATTCACAGAGCATTCCTTGAGCATATGTGTTTCTATGCATTTCAGAAAGAAGATATCCAGAGATGCTTCTACTTCCTCCTTTTAATCCCTGAATAAATATAATTAAGAACCAAAGGAAATGATGTCAATTTTTAATTTTTCCAATAAGTTCCCTAACTAAGCTCTGGAGAATCCATTTGTAGTAGTCTTAGTATTTCTTGCCATCATTTTCCAGGGTCCTTTGCTTGTTTTATATGCTCCTCGAGTATATCTATGATAGAGGCCTATGGTGTCATCATATTCCAGTTCATAAACATCTCCTCCACCCATTGGGGTGAGGAGACTCATGCTCTTTTCTCGAATTTCTCCCAAAAACAAAACTCAGTGTGTCTTAGGGGTTAAGTTTTCTTGCCTTTCATTGCATAGGTTGTAATTAAATATTTTGACGTAATTCTCAATAATTTCATCTTCTTCTTATTTAATTCTAAATACTTCATCCCTTATTTCGTTGGCTTTACAATAATATTGGTATTTTTCCAAGAATTTTGCTTCATCCATTCCCATGAAATGATGCTACCTTTTTTGAGGCACATGAACCAATGCAAATCCTGCACTTTTAATGTAGCGGGAAATAGCTCAAGATTTCAAGCATTGGTTACTTAATTATAGGTTCAATACAAAACATCAAACTCAAAAATCAAGGTATCAGGATCTTCCTTAGAAATACCATGAAAGTTTAACAATGTTGAATAAAGAATATTCTTCATTTTAGCATCCAAGTTTATCTCTATGACGGGGAATCCAAAGGATTCATATTCCTCTTTGACAGTCTGACGTGCCATATTTTCTAGAGTACCTTCTTCTTCTTAAGGTTCCTTCGAATTTGTCTTTAAGGTTTTATTATTCCTCAGAAGGATAATGTTCACTTTTTAGAGGGTTTTGATCGTTGAACTAATTTTTAGGAGGGTATTGTTCATTCTATCTGAGAGTAAAATATTTTGTTGTATAAAATATTTGTTCAACTCCAAATTTTTTATCAAGACCTTATACATTGGAAGTAGAAGATCTAGGTTTCTTCTTAGCAAGAGAGCTTGTTGTTGGTGTTATCAGTCAGGTTGTTCCCAAAAGTTGTAAGAAAGGGAATACGACCAAGGTAACCACAGACCAATCTTTTAGATGTAGGTTCTAGCCAATCTGCATCCAGAGAGGCCTCTCTCTTTACAGTTTAGCCTTTTTTTAAGGTATATTAGGCTAGTTATGAAGTACAAGGGTTTGTTTGATTTTTGGATGGTGATATTCAATAGAACAGGGGTGTAAATCTGAGAAGTTCAGTCCATTGGGCTAATGGAGTCAATGAGGATGAACTGCTGGATACGGTTTCTTTGACAAAGGGTGGTACTACAGAGTAAGATAATCAATCATGGAACAATTTATAAGCTGGAATTAGATGGGATGGAGTCAGTGGGTGAAGGGCAATTAAGAATCCTTCATCATGTAGACAGAGGGAAAGTGGATGATTATTGCTAGGGAGCAGTTAAGAATTCCTTAGCTAATATTAAAGATGTAAGAACCAGGGGAAATAGGAGAAGTTGAGAATTCCTATTTATGCTAATTCTGAAGAAAACATTAATAATAACAGAGATTGAACACAGAGTGCGAACAAACAAATTCTGAGTTATTCTTTTTCTCTATTATTCAGATCATGAAACATATATGATATAGTAAACACAGAAACTAAAAACACAAGTAAGAGGGACTTATTGATCCATAAGATGATTCAAGAATTCTGTAACAAGTCCTCTGCTATCAATTCCACATCCAGAGAGTCCAGCAACAATGGATTCCAGCAGCTTTTGTATTCAGAAGGTTTTCAGAGTTACAGCGCAGTCTAAGAAATGTATCACCAACCCCAAATACTTCACTTGGGGAGGTATTTATACAAAAGTGTTTACAAAATATCTCAAAGAGATAATATCTAGTAATAACTCATTCTACCTACTTTACAGGAGAAGTAAATGATCTTGAAAACAGGGAGAAATAAATGAAGAAGTAAATGCTGTTGTGCTGGCTGCTCAGTTGGTGAGATGTGTTGACTGTAAGCTCGGTGAGTCGGCTGGTGGTTGTTTCCACTGATATTCCACGCTGCTGCCTCAGCTTTCTCGGGCGTATTTAATTTTGATTTGATAGACTGTTGCCCCGCATGACTCTTATCCATTCCTATTCTCTGCTTTATGGTATCTATTGTATCCTGGGTAAACAAAAGTTGAAACATGCCTATAGGATTTCCAACATGCTTTGCCACCACTGCTCTTCTGGTAAATTATGTCTTTGTAGCTTTCTCAAAGTCTCATCAGCGTCTGTGTACCTGAAGAAGTTAGGCTGGACTGTAAAAAGATGTTTCACTTCATGCTCAATATAAAATAGATTTTCCAAGTTGTTGTAGAGAGTTTGGCCAGATGGAAGGGCCTTCTCTGCTGAAGTACTTGATGATGCATTTACTTGATCAGCAGCATGTTTATTCAACTTGTGCATGTACTCAACTTGTCTCAACAGGCGTTCATTGCTTCCCAACAGACTTGGCAAGCCCCTTTCATGCAAAACTGCAAATCTTTCTATAAAAGAGTCTATCTCCACTTGCATATCCTGGCACCTCCTTTCCAGATTCTGCATCAGGGTTCTCTTAGTCAGAACTCTTTTGATTGTTAGGATGGTGCCTGTCCTGTCTCTAATGTCCAGTGCTGCTAGTTTTTCACTGGTCTTAGTGTTCAAAAGATGGATTAGTCTGTTGTCCTGTTCGGGCATATGTCCCAATAGAGTTCTGGCCCTTTGAATTTCCACTTGGGCTACTGCTATCAAGTCAATCTGCTCATAAATAGTTTGAATAGATCTCCATACATTACTAATGGATTCACTGATGTTAGCCCACAAAATGCCTTTGATTTCTCCTAGAGGCTTATCTAAAGAGAGGTCCTTTTCCAACGCTTTTACCCTGTTCTCTAATGCTTTCACCTCTCTTGTCTTTTCTGCCACAATCATTTTGGATTTGTCATAAATCACTTCTAATTTTGCCAATTTCTCTTTTCCTTCTTTCAATTCTGATACTTGGAGTTTTAATTCCTCCATGGCTTTTATTAACTCCTTTGTGGTCATGGTAGTGCTGCTTCCTGCTGCTGTTGTTGTTGCTGAAGTACCTGTGGTGATTGTTGCTGTTGCTGATATTGGAGGGGCAGTTGTGACTATTGGAGCTACTTTAGGTGACTAGGAGGTCGACTCTCCCTGCTTTTCTCTTATTGCTTTCTCCAATACCTGCTCTGTCTCACTTAGTATCTCATTCATTTTCATAAGCAGGTCCATCATGTCCTCCTCTGCTTTTTTTTGTACAACCTCTGTAGTTTGTGGATGCATAGTAGTAGGCAATTTCAATTATTTCCTGAGGGCAACAATATCCTCTTCCTTCTTCTTCATCAATGCTTTTATTCCTTTGGCATCCTTGGGATCATGTCCCAGCTCGATGATAATATATTCCAAGGACTTTATTCTATTATCTTTGGCTAAAGAAGATGCCTTCTCCAAATCTAGTTGGGCAGATGTGTTGTTCAATGAGTTCTGCAATTTATAAGCCAACATTGCCTTATCTGCCAATGTAGAGTAGACCATCTCTCCAGTTTGCTTATGCAGCTCAATCTGGTCCATAGGATGAATGTCTTTGGCAAGGACCTCCAGATTTGTTCTAATGTAGTCAGCTGCTGACTGTGGCTGCTGCACTTTAGGCTTAAAGTGGCTCAAGATCATTTTTCCTTCTTTAATGTCATATGCAGAAATTAACCTTTACTGGTTGGCAGGGGTCATCTTGAGAAGTTTATTATAAAGTTGCAGCCTCAGTGGGTCATTCCAGGGTTTTATCTCTGTGAATATCTTTTTGATCTTAGAGCCCTGCTTACTTTGTGGCCTTGTGGAGGAAACTTCCACACTATGTTGCCTTTCTAGGTCCTGCCTATGAGAGTTGGTGGATGTTTCTATTACTAGGGAGATCTGTGGGCCAGTTGCCCTCTCGCCTCTTAGGCTTTCTATGGTTTCCTCAATAATTTCCTCTTCAGACAGAGGATTTATTCTTTGCCTTTTTTCCCCTGGTTTCTCTGTTGGTCCACTTATAGGTGTGGCATCTTCTCTGTCTCTTTTCCTGCCCCTTTCCTCATTTAGAGGAGTCTGTAATGCTAGTATCTCTGGTGCTTTGGTTTGGACAGGAGGAATTTTCCCTTGGCCCTGTTCCTTAGATGTTGTTGGCTGATCTGTATCTAGCACTTCTTTTCCCTTTGATGTCCCCGCAGCTGGTGTAGTGCTTTCTTGGCTAGGTTGCTGTGAAGTTCTAGTAAATGATGTACCCACTCCGGTTTGCTGAGGCAGCTTGGAAAATACCTGTCCAAAAGATTCCAGGTCAAGAGTCTTTTCTAGATTTTTCATAGCTTGTTCCATTTTCTCTTTCTCAGTAAGCTCTTCTATCAATGTGCCCTCTACCCACTCATCTTGATTAGAAAATTGCTCTATTTCAGGGATTCTACAATGTTTATAGGCTGATAGCCTATTTTTTACTTTTCTTTCACTGATAAAGCCATTTGGGTCATAGGGTACCCACCAAAAGCTCTTATTTAATTTGAGTTGTTCCCCTAATATTTTTTCAGCATCTTCCCATGCTTCCCTTTTGTTAATGATAAAGGGGCCTAATTGGTTCCTTATCCTCAGCTGAGCTTTTTTCTTCACATTGCAAAAATGAGTTAAATATGCATTACTAAGTTGCCTGAAATATTCCAGAGCAAATAGTCTCATAGGCACATATTTTGGCAGTTTATAGGGGCACAACTCACAGCCATATATCCTAATCTCAGTGTGATCCTGGTAGAAGTACCAGTCACCTATCTTGTAGTTCTTGGAGAGCTGTAAAATTTTCTTTATGTCACCAGAGAGCCTAGGAGGAGGGGCTCCTATTAATAGAGTGGAAGCAGGATGTATGAACAGGTCAATGAATTCACAGTAAGTATAAGGGGTATCAACAATTCTGTGGAAGATAGAGGTCCAAAAGATTACAGACCTCCTCTCTCCTTTGGCATCCAATTTTCTGATAGGAAATATAAAAATGTATGGGTGGTAGTACAACAGTAGATGATATATGAAACTTGTGTATTTAAACACTCCTTCTCTTTCCAAATTCATAAATTGACCATGGATTTTGTTAGAAATGAAAGAGGCATAGTCATACTTAATAGCAGGGGGCTGTCCAGGAGTGAAGGTAGATAGCAGAACCAGGACCGTTTCATCCACAAATTCACTGGACCTGAATCCAAAGATTACTGCTATCATGTCAAGAATAATTCTTCCAATTTCATTGAACCAGACATGTAAATAAGGAGGAGGACCTTGGGGCTGGCAATCTGGCTTCATGAACATCTTAGCAATCCGGCCTATTTCTGTAGTGGATAGTTGAGAGCCTTTCTCAAGCAAAAATCCCATCGGCAGAGGAGCAAGAGGCTGAACTGGATGGAATTGTAACATTTCATTGATGGACTCAACAGTTATGTAGAAAAGGACAGTCTGTGATGGAGAGATAACTGCTTTATTGATAGGGTCATAATTTGCACAGCAGTGGCGAACAATATCTGGGAATATATTGACTGAGGGAAGGTAATACCTGGGGAAATTGGATTCCCATACCCAATAGATATCAGAATTTTCCAAATGACTATCTTTTATTAGGCAGAAAGTTTGCAAATGATTTTGTATACCAATTGGGTCTTGTATCTGGAAATATCTGTCAGTCAAGGGTAAATGATGTTGGTCTGTATGACGAGTATTGAGAGGCGCAACATTGAGGGCCACCGAGGTTTCCATTGTTAAATTCTCTGTGTTTTAGACTGGAAGTTGAAGTTTCTGTGGGAAAAACAGGCAAAATGGGAGTTTTGGTGAATTTCAATGGGCTAACAGACTGTTCTGTTCTTGAATTTGGCTCTCACAAGTACAATTTTATAGAGGAAAACTAAAAACACAGGTTCGAAAGGTGGAATAGGGTAAATACCTGTGTTTTTTGGACGTGCAGGGAGTAATTTGCAGGTTAATTGACGAGAAACAGCAGGAGACTGGTCTTTGCTGGTCAGAGTGGCGGACTGTAGCTTGCGCAGCTGCTTGGACGTTAATTTGTATGCAACGGTTCTATAAAAAAAAACGAATAGAAATAAGAAAAAATGACACTTTCATCGGTTTTTTAACAAAATTTCGGCTTCGTAGGCTTTTGGCACTTTTGGGTTGGCTGACGTCAGCATGATGTGATGTTTTGTCGCGATGCAGAGTACGGAGGCTGACATGGCAATGACATGGAGCTGACATGGCGGATGACGTGGTGATGACGTCAGTGGGGGGGTCAGCAGGGACGGTAAGTGGTTTGGGCCCGCACCGCTTATGGGCCGAAGCAGTTTTGGGTGAATGGGCCGTGAGCATGTCGGGAGGGCACCACGTGTCCCATGTACGGCAGGAATGCCGCCGGCTCCCTGAGTGGTAAAGATCGGGAGGGAAGGGTCGCGCGACATAATCGTGGGCTGTCTGATCAACAGGACCGGATCCAATGGTCAGCGCTCAACGGAGTTGGCGGAGGGCTACGACGCGGGACCCACGTGATATAAGTTATGGTTTAAGACTTCCCGGGGCGATTGCGATTGGCTGTCAGGGGTTTAAACTGTTAATTAACCAAACGTTAATCAACTTTTGAATATTTGTGTGTAGGGAGGGTTTTTATAAGGTTCTAGATGAACCTATAATCCCCATAAAACAATGACATATTGCTATAGTTAGCAGGGGCGGGATATTAATTTTTTTTGGGGATTTTCCATATATTTACATAATACGGGCAGGGGAACAAACTATATGGGGATAATATAATAAGGTTAATGTGTTAATATGAAAGATATGTTTGAACAAAAAGCACTAAGTTGTAAAGTCAAAAACTTAGGCTTAGGGAAATGAAAGGGCGCCAAGCTATGAAGTTGGATAACTTAGGATGATGGACCAAGAGGATTTTTACACAAGAAATGTGGTTTCTTTGCATTAAGCAGGAATGCTATTTTCCTCAGGCCTTTCATGAAATGGAGTGATTTAAGAGTATTGAGCAGATCCCAATCTCTTTAGGGGGAGGTTAGTAAGTGTTTTTTGGGAGAAGTGTGAAGGGAAGTTAGACATGCATCATTTGATCTGTCACCACATAGTTGCCATGGTATTTATGATAGTAATAAGATGAATCACCTTTGAAAGACAAAATTACTCATAAGCCTGCTTCTGCAACATCAAAACTGCCTACCCAGCCTATTATACCTAACATTTTTTCTTCCTTTTTCCTTGGGTGCATTTAAACTAGCAAACCCTTACTCTCTTCTTTTCTTTTAACTGCCATCCTATCTAAGTCTGCCCTTATTTCTTCCAGGGGCTCAGATTTAGCTGTTGAGCTCCTTTGCTTCTCTACCTAACTACTTATCTGCCAAGCTTGAACTGTTTGGACAGATTTTGTTCTCTATCTCTAAAACAAGAAATTTAAACATGAACTGGCCAAGATTAAGCTATTTGGCCATCCATCGACTGTGGCAAGAGTCAACTAATTGCACACAATGAAATTCTTTTCAAAAATAGAATAGTAGTGGCATTTTGGACTAGCACACTTTCCTGGTCTTCTTCATTTGGGGTTCATTTCCTTTCTTTTTGACCATTTCATTCTTTTTGCCCTTTGATCTTTCTTTTAGGGCATACCGTCTTTTTATTTTTTATTTTTTATTTATTTATTTTTTCAAAATATGGAACCTTTGCATCATGGAAAGGATGAACATATTTGGGATTTTACCAATCAATCATGAAATATGACACCTATTGGTATAGGAGCATAACAGTTGGTGTCAAGTAGTTTGGATGACCTTGTTCCTTTCCTTCTTATGAATGTCTTGTAGTGTTAGTATGGGGGTGTTTTCTTGATAAACATACCAAATTGGTCCATACTCCTAGGCATCTAAACTTCATACTAAAAGAAAAATAAGAGGTTATAATAATCAATTTTTGAAAATTAAAAAGTCAGCAAATAAATTCACACAAAATTTGGCACAAAACTCACTGTACCATTGATAGTTCCACGACAACGATCCCAAAAATGATAGGATTTTCAATTAATTCTATTAATCTTAGTGATAAATTTATTAGTTGTTCATTTAAATTGTTAGTCTGAGGCTCGTTTGGAACATGTGAAATATCGTGCAAAATATATGCTAGTGCAATCTATTATGTATCATGAAGTTGTAGTAATATGATGGTTGTCACGGTACAATATAAAGATGCTTTCACAAGCCATCAATCTAACTAAATATATAACACTTTGCAGGAAATAAAGCACTCTTGCAGAAAAATAAATTGCAGGTAAAGTAAATCACAATTCATGAAAGTAAACACACTTGAAAAAATGTAAACACACAAAATGTTAGAAGCGACATGTTCAATTATAATGATATTCATGATTTGTTGTAACAAGGATGCAATTGCATGTGCCTATGATGCAATGAATGGCAAGAAATAACCCAAAAACAATACGTAAACATCACACAAATATCAATTGTAAACTCATATTGAAAATAGAGTAAAATTAAGCTATAGGCGGGTTAGAACAACAAGAGTTGCAACAGTAGCTAGAAATAACAAAAGAAAGCAAATATGTTAGTCAATCATGAACCCTAGAATTTACACCTTAATTATGTAACTTGGAGTTGCAACAAAATAAAATCAATGGAATTGCAGCAATAGGAAGTAATTGTAAATTATTAGAACTGTAAATAGTAACTAACTGATAATGCTACCTATAAGTACTAAGTTGAGGAGGTCATACCTCCTTAGACGAAGTACTATGAATTCTTCAATCATGGAATCATGAAATTAACGTCAAGTGATTGGAGAAAAGGATTTTTATATTACATCGAATAGAGAAATTACACAAAATTTAATATAAAATTATTCCCTTTATTTTCTCCTCTTCCTATGATTTGAAGGAAGCTAGGTATTTATACAAGATTCTTGCTACCTAAACTAAGTGAAATGTTGGACGGGTAGCTCGGTATAATCATGTATCTCATCCAGTTGCAATGGTTTATTCAAAAATTGGTATGAATTTAGCAAAAGCCAATTTGGATCAGTTGGGTGTCATTGGAAATTGAGTTGTCCTTCTTAGTCAGTCACCCACTTGCCTCTTTCATTTTCCATTGTTAGAGATTTGTGTTGAGTGTATAGCTGGAGCATTGACCAATGCGCTGGCTTAGTATGTCGGAATATCAACAAAGAAATGTGCAGTAATGAGAGTTGCGATAATGCAAATTCCAAGGATTTTGTCCACAACATGACATTCATGAGTTGTAGCATCTTCATTGGTCACAGGCGAGTTGCAACATTCTCTTCTATAACTAGTCATGCTAGAGTTGTAACAATGGCATGGAGGAGATTCAAACCACTTGCATGTCTTTGTCCGAGGAGTTGCAACACGTGTGTTGAATTGTAGAAATTTTGAATAATATGACACATATTCACAGAGATTATCCTGATCATACAATTATAAGTGGAACATGTATAATACATAATCTCCTCTACGTTGATCATCAATTTACAGAAGCAGAAACATTCACAGGCGCACATAGAAGCATTAATCAAACTTATTAACACAGTATGTATCCTGGGGAAAGCATCTCGCTAAAAACCCCACACTATCTGTATATTATATTGATTGAATCATGTAACATTACAAAGTACAATGCTTATCACAAGCAATCCAGTACCAGCTCCACCTGTTACACACAATACAGCTCATATTTGATCTCCAAATCTCCCCCGCTGCTTGCCTGCCTCCACAGCTCAATACCTGCTCAAGAACTGATGAAAATGGTTTCCCAAACTCGTATTTGACATGCAAATAATCACTCACACTGTGTTGGACATGAGAACAGGCTACAATTCTTGATATTGGCCAATTCATTGGCATACTCAATCCCTCTGATTGCGCAAATCATCATGCACAACTATAGTCACAACTGATAGTAATCTGATCCTCTAACACCTGTCCCTGCTGAACTGAACATGCACTGACATGCAACTGAGTTAACTGATGTATTCTATAGTTGCATTATGAGTTAATAACTTGTGAATTAATTAATAACTAATTCACCCAACTCATCTCTAGTCTATTGATCAGTTAGACTAAATACAACTAGTTTAACAAAGTTAAACTGAACACAACTCCATCAACTACAACTCCAGTCCACTAAACTCAACTCACTTGAGTTCTAACTGAAGTCCTGCATGCAAATATTAGTCATCCCATAGGTAACCACGTATTTCCTTCTGGGATCTGCATGTACCACATCCGTAGCTCATCCTAAAGTGCTCCAAGAGAATAAGATCAAGTTTATAGTCCAAATATTATTATGAGACAATAATATTTGACTTTTCTATTTTTGACAGCCAGTCTAAAAATAGACTTTGATCACTCACACTGTGATCACTCACACTGTGGTCACCCACACTGTGATCACTCATACTGTGATCATCCCTGCTGGGATCCAAAAATAGAACTTGCGCCATAATTTACCTGCGGGCCCACTTAGTGAAGGCGACTCTTTTCACTAAGCTCCATCATCTTGTTGCATTCTCAACAAGCATTTCTTGTTGCACACTTTTCAACACTCCCTCTCAACAAGAAAGACTTCCTCTCAAACCCGATCCTGTAACTCTGGAATGTTCTCCATGCAACACATCTGGCCGGTCCACTTGCTCTGTCATCAAAGTCTCTGACTGCTATTGCCTCTGTCACTTTGATCTCTGACTGTATCCATGTTGTTGCTGGTTCTATCTCCCAGCATTTCATCCGCACTGCACCTCCCAACTGACCACCCTGTTGGATAGAAACACCCTCTGATGCTGAAGCTCTACCTGCTACTGACAAGTGCTCCCTCTCTGACATCTGTGCTATTGCAACATCTCCATGCATCTCGCACCATTGCACACCTCTCTGTGCCACCTAGCACTGTGAAAAACACTTGTGCCTCTCACATTGCTGCAGCCTGCTAGCTATGCGTTTCCTGGGATTCCCTGTACTGTCGCTCTCTTTGCCGCTCCATCCGCATCTGTCTTTACCCAATCAATCAGTTCCTGCTACTACACATTGGGGCTCCCGTAGCAAGGTCTCATCCAAGAGGTTGGGTACCTCAAGGATCCTACCCCTCCTCCTTGGGACAATCAATCCACATCACCCCACCTCCTACCTGGAGGTATGGCTGCATGTGATCCCTCAGCCCACCTGGCTCGAAGTTTCCCCCTACTGGAGGTCTCTGGATGAGTAGATGTCTCTACTCGATCTCCTCTCAGCTTCCCCTGTTGTGGCTCCTCCACAACCTCCTGAAGCTGCTACACCAATCGTGGCTCCTCCACAATCGTCTGAGACTTCTTCTGGCTCTGCATGTTGAGAGGTAATATACGCTCCATCTCAACCACTAAGTCTCCATCAGTTACCTCGCTGCTCAAGGCTTTGCATGCATCTTGAACCTCAAGAGCATACAGGTTCTTGACCCGTGAACCAATCTGCTTTACCTGTCTGGTGATGATGTGTCTAAGGAAAACCTTTCCCTTACTGAAGACTACATCATAGCCTCTATCTTCCAGGATCGCGATCGACACCAAGTTTCTCTTCAGTCCTGGTACATACTTGACATCGGTCAAGGTAAGGCGAGCTCCATGCTCCCTCTGAAAAATAACCGTGCCTACACCTGAGACACTATACTTCTCATCATTACCCATCCCTATGAGTATCTGGAGATCTTTCTCCTCCAAAGTACTGAACAAACTTTTGTCACCGGTCATGTGGAAAGAAGATCCACTGTCAAGAAACCAACCACTTCCCATCATGGATGAAACCATGCATGCGAAGAGTGTGAAATCCAACTCAAACTGTGAAGCAAGTGCCTCACCTTCAGATCCTTCCCCGGATCCCTTCTTGGACTTCTTCTTTGGGCAATTAGTAGCATAATGACCCCACTCATGACAACAAAAGCATCTCACCTTCACCTTGTCAACCTTCTTCCCATCATTGGAAGAACTGGATTCGGAAAGAGAAACCTTCCCCTTCCCCTTCTTCGCCTTACTCGCTAAGGCACAATTCTCCTCATCCTGCATGGATGAAGAACCATCTCTGGTGCTCCGTCTAATCTCCTCCTGCATCAAATCCGACCATAGTCATTCCCAATTTGGCAGTTTCTCCCTTCCATTCACCGAGTCCTGGTAGCTATGCCAACTCTTAGGAAGGTCAAGGAGTGCCAGACTCACCATCCTCATTCGACAGTCACCCTCACACTTCCCAGCTCATCCTGGCATTGGGTGAACTTCGTGAGATACTGGGGCATACTATCTCCATTCTCACACTTAATGTTTCTGAGTTTTATCTCTTGCTTTGGAATTAAATTTGAATTCCACCAGCACAAAACTCAACTGCTTCTGATCTAGAATTCGTGAGAACACAATATTTCTTGTATAGAGATCGACTGTATGGGCATTCACCGGATATCTCACCTTCCAAAAGAAGGATGAATCCAGAGGCTACCTGGCCCAATTACAGACTCTGCCTAAAGAAATAGAATGTAAACACTTCCTGAATATTAGATCAGATGATCAATCCTCGCTTGATATCCCGTAAAAATCTCTTCTACAAATCAAGCAGCTCTGATACCATGTAGAAATTTTGAATAATATGACACATATTCACAGAGATTATCCTGATCATACAATTATAAGCGGAACATGTATAATACACAATCTCCTCTACGTTGATCATCAATTTACAGAAGCAGAAACATTCACAGGCGCACATAGAAGCATCAATCAAACTTATTAACACAGTATGTATCCCGGGGAAAGCATCTCGCTAAAAACCCCACACTATCTGTATATTATATTGATTGAATCATGTAACATTACAAAGTACAATGCTTATCACAAGCAATCCAGTACCAGCTCCACCTGTTACACACAATACAACTCAGATTTGATCTCCAAATCTCCCCCGCTGCTTGCCTGCCTCCACAGCTCAATACTTGCTCAAGAACTGATGAAAATGGTTTCCCAAACTCGTATTTGACCTGCAAATAATCACTCACACTTTGTTGGACGTGAGCACAGGCTACAATTCTTGATATTGGCCAATTCATTGGCATACTCAATCCCTCTGATTGTGCAAATCATCATGCACAACTATAGTCACAATTGATAGTAATCTGATCCTCTAACACCTGTCCCTGCTGAACTGAACATGCACTGACATGCAACTGAGTTAACTGATGTATTCTATAGTTGCATTATGAGTTAATAACTTGTGAATTAATTAATAACTAATTCACCCAACTCATCTCTAGTCTATTGATCAGTTAGACTAAATACAACTAGTTTAACAAAGTTAAACTGAACACAACTCCATCAACTACACCTCCAGTCCACTAAAGTCAACTCACTTGAGTTCTAACTGAAGTCCTGCATGCAAATATTAGTCATCCCATAGGTAACCACATATTTCCTTCTGGGATCTGCATGTACCACATCCGTAGCTCATCCTGAAGTGCTCCAAGAGAATAAGATCAAGTTTATAGTCCAAATATTATTATGAGACAATAATATTTGACTTTTCTATTTTTGACAGCCAGTCTAAAAATAGACTTTGATCACTCACACTGTGATCACTCACACTGTGGTCACCCACACTGTGGTCACCCACACTGTGATCACTCATACTGTGATCATCCCTGCTGGGATCCAAAAATAGAACTTGCGCCATAATTTGCCTGCGGGCCCACTTAGTGAAGGCGACTCTTTTCACTAAGCTCCATCATCTTGTTGCATTCTCAACAAGCATTTCTTGTTGCACACTTTTCAACACGAATAACATCACTTATTTTGGGGTGTTAGCTAGGTTACAACAACATGGAGGAGTTGCATCCACTGACTTTTTCTCTTGTCTAACATTTTTAGTATGAAATATGACAATTTTACAACATGATGCATAAGAATAAGTGTAAAAGTGTGTTGTAGCAACTACAACACCCTCCAAAATTTTGGCCTGTACTCAAATTTCGGAGCCTACTGTGGACCCTGTGATCGATCATTCCTTAGTCACTTATTTGGTAAGTTGATGATCTCAATCTTCCCTCTTCGATCTTAAGAGTCCTTCATGCTTTTATCATTATATAGCATGTGTCATCTTTGGGAATGAGGATTATCGCTTGTCAAGCAAAGGGAACTTTGTTTTTCTTCAAGGGGAAATATTTGTGAGAATGGATTATCCTTGCCACATAGACATGTTTCGCACTCATTTCACGCACTCTTGCACAAGTGTCGCATTTATCCTCTCAAAGTCTATCACCAGAGCTTCAATTGTCATAAGCTACCACAAAGGTTGTTGTATTAAGCGAAGTATGTGTTATATGTTTTGGATGGTATATGTTGTATCACTAAGTGTCCAAGTGTGTGATTGTAATCAAATTCTATCAATGTTCACATCAGTTCCATTGATCCCACACTTAGTCAAACTCTATAGTTTCCTTAGTAACCTAGCCTCATCCAACTTTCCTGAACTACGCACTTCGCGTCTGCAATCCTCAAGATTTTTCCTTCCCTGCTGGAATTGTGCAATGCGCAGAAAGACCAACCTCCCTTAGCATTCAAAATTGCGCAATGTTTTCCTCCAATGTGGGCCTTCCCTCAGCCAGAACTCACTATCTCTAGAAACTATGTAGTTTTGTCCCTCAAGCATCTCAACTGCCTAGTTTTCCTTGCATCCTGAAACTACGCAGGTGTGTCCTCCCAGGGCCTCATCGTACAATAGTTTCTTGAATCCTAAAACTGCCCAATTTTGTCCCTTAGCTGCCCAATCTACCTTGCATCTTGAAACTGCGCAGATGTGTCCTCCTAAGGCCTCATCCCACAAAAGTCACTGCCCGCTGAAATTGCACAATTGTGTCTCTCATGGGCCATAAAGAAGGATGACATGCAAGATAACTCTCAAGGAGCTGAGGAGAAATATAAGTAGACCAAGGAACCCAAGGTATGATAGAATATCAAGATTGCATGAAAACTCCATCTGATGCATAACCCTTTGGAGGGTAGGTATGGAAAAAAAGTCATCTTTTGAAATACACCTCTTAGTGTAGCTTGAAGGACTGCTTATCATTGTCATACCATTTTTTCTTCAATGACATGCATGGTTGCAAG
The DNA here is from genome assembly GCA_031772625.1 of Pinus tabuliformis. Lineage (NCBI taxonomy): Eukaryota > Viridiplantae > Streptophyta > Pinopsida > Pinales > Pinaceae > Pinus > Pinus tabuliformis. The sequence continues at coordinate 330,488,484 of CM062820.1, forward strand.
CACTAAAATCCATGTGTTTCCTCTACATGTCTTGCTCCCTTTCTCTTGTTGGATCAATTATCGTCTTTTGACATGTTTGGTTGTTATGTCATGTTTGCAAACCATTATGGTGAGCATGAAGGTTGGTCTTTGTGTATACGAGTCATCCTAGCCATGTAAACACCTATCGCACTCATACACAAAGTTGTAAGCATTGTCGCACAAGTGTCGGCACGGTCGTCCAAAGGTTTATCCCAAGTGTTACACTTGTCGCTTTTAATTCTAGATAGTCTCAAGAGGGCAATGCTTTGTCTTGTTGCCCCGGTGGTCTATGTTGTCATGTTGTCGAAGTATGCTAAGTGTGTGATCACAATGTCAAGTCCTCACAAGTTCACTTGCCTCCCACACTTAGCCATTTTTCTGAAAATCCTTCCTAACAGACAAGCCCCTCTCACCGGACCCTGACTGAGCTGCACTACATAGTCTCATCCCTCAGTGGTGTTGCTCTGCTACCTAGAACTGTTCAATGCTTGAGGTTGGCCCCTAGGACAGTTACACTGCACAATCTTAGAGATGAGCAGTCTACCTTCCTTCCCAAAATTGCGCAGAAACTGCCTCAAAGCCAGACCTAAACTGTGAAATTTGCAAGATCAGACATCAAGCCTCCTCCCTACCTGCTGGCAATCCGTAATGCATAGAGACTTGAGCTTGCACTTCTCCTAGAAACTGTGTAGAGGCGTCCTCCCAGTGACCTCCCTCAACTGAGACTTACTGCTCCTAAAAAATGTGTAGAACTGTCCTCTTTGGTCCCTCTACTACCCTGTTTTGTCTTCCCTCAGAAGACTACGCAGAGGTGCCTCTCAGGGTCCCAACTTGTAGCTACCACTGGTGACCTCAACTACACAATTTGCCTCCCACTAGTGTTACAGATCCATTTGGGCACATCACTCCCATCATCCAGATCAGTGTTTTAGGGCTCATCAAACCCTAATTTCAGTTGCTACATGCCCTAAACATGTCACCCTTTTGAATGCCTCTTTCCCAGACAGTTTCATGACTTGAAGACATCCTGAAATGACCTCTAGAGGGACTAGCATAGGTAGGCCCTTGTAAGGGTGCACTGCAGAGCAGTTGAGTCCATGCCAGGGTGCCCTACAGAGCACTTAGGCCCTCTTTCACCTACGCTGGGTGAGATTGAGCGAAATACACATATGGTTTGGGGAATATTCCTATCTTTTGGAGTCATCTAGAAGTTTCCCTCACTTATCAACTCCTATGAGCTCTAAAATGGATGAGGAATTAGTTAAGATACATCATATCCTCTCATCCGTTCCTCCATGGAACTAATTCTAAGTATGGAAGGCCATTCAATACCCCCATTTATGACATAACCTCTTTCATCCTCCTATAAATTGAACACTCATCTAAGTGATCAAGGGCTGGACTATGTTGAATTGTAAGGAGATAATGTTGCTATGAGAATTGACTTTGAGACAAGTATTGTTATGCTACAAGTTTGTCATGTTTTTGATGTGATGTGGATGGGATCGAAGCTGGAGGAGTGACTTCGAATCATACATGATGGTTGTAATTCCTTCTTCTATTCAATAAAGTATTTGAACCTTTTCCCCATATGTTTGTATTGATATATGATGCTTATATGTGTGAATGAATCTGATTCCATTTGCTTGTATTCAATAGATCTTTTGCTTTGATCAATGCTTTGTCTTCTGTTTGTGTTTACAGGTACTTCTCAAGCGTGTTAAGTACATGAAGGAGCGACAGGATCGATAGAAGGGAGACAAGAGGAAAGAGGAACTAGAAGTAGGTCTTCTCATCTTCTTTGTATTATCTATTGCTTATAGGAAAATGCTAAAGTGCTTTAAACTGTTGTTCTAGATATGGCTACTTATCTAGGGAATTAGTATTTATCCGTAGATACAAAATTATCCAAAACAAATTGGCAACTCCACTGGGGAAGAGTAATCATTCCAAGTAGCTTATCCACATCCTAGGACACTCTAGCAGACCTTACTTCCTTTCATTGATTGTATTTCAACCTTGTTGAAGTGTTATTTGGTCAAAAAATGAGGTTAGATGACTTTTGAGTGGCCTCTCAGGAATCAGCGTAGGGTTGGTCAGGGGACATTGCTATGCAAAGCACCCTTGAGTGAGAGACAATGCTCTACAGTGAAGTCAGGCCCTCTTTGACCTGCGCTGATCTACCTTAGGGAAAAGCTTCACGTTTGCATTGGGTTTTTTCTCCAAATTTCCTTCTATTTATGCTTGCTGAAAGATCAATGATTGTAGTATGTCTCTGAAATCAACTTGTATTTCCTCTTTCCATCCCTACTTTGACTTGATTGATTAATGTTTCTTAAATGTTTTCTTTGTCATTATCAATCCATAGTCAAAGTTAGATTATAGTCAATTAATCTTTGTTCGAAAGAAAGTGTCATAAAATTCGTCTTTTCCTTTGAAACAGAATTGTCATAAAGTATTCGTTCTTCTTAAAGGTTGATTGATTGTATGTGCATTAGTTTGCTTTTTGTTTAATCATAGCATTAAGGGAATTGGAAAGAAAAACTTGCATTGTTCATATTGTAGTTTTTGAATGCTTGAAAGGAATAGCTAGGGAAATTGCATTAGATGTGCTCTTTGCTCTTTGTCAAAGATCTGATTGCTCTATCCCTACTAGCTAAGGTTTTCATTGTTCAATTGAATGAAAATAATGCTTATCATATTAGTTCAATTTTAGGAATTGCAAACATTCATCATGTGGTGAAACTTGAAAGGAAAATACTTAAGAAGATCAACTTAAAATTTATTTGAATTTACCTAATGGAGCATTGTCACCTAATGAAAAGCATTTAGTGGTTCTAGGCTAGAGACATGTTCCAGCATCGTAAAACAAAGCACCTGTTGCTAACTTGTCTGCAATACATCCCAAGTGTGATACCTCATTCCACATTCGTGAGTATATCGTATCTCGTCCACGTACCTTCGGGTATATTGGGTGGTGTTACAGTACGTAAAGTATATGGGAATGCTCTCACTGTGCAGTTTTGCATTAGACAATGCTTATACGGATTGGGCCTCCACATACTTTCAGGTATATATGAGAGGAAAACACTAGGTTGCTATCCATCCTTAGGTAACTGAGTCGGCTACCTTATACACTGTGAAACACTGAACACAACATTAGGGGGATTGCCTTCCCGTACTTCTCGATTTTCCAAGAGGTATTCTACAGTTCACTGTTGCTTGGTAAACCTTTTTCCTAGATTATACTTCTTTTGTTTTGTTATGTTACTTTGATTAAAATAAAGTTAATTGATTGTGGATAACATCCTCCACGCTCACTCCTTAGTTGATCTTAGGTTGAAACATATGGCGACAAATCCGGAGTCCATCGATCAAGGAATTCCTTTTGATGGGAATCCTAGTCCTTTTCCTCCTTTCAGAAATATTGGTGCTCCTTATATGGTACATTATCCCTACCGGTATTTACCATTGGCTTACCAGTATGGTTGTTTTCAACCTCCTTGGTTCAAAATGTCATGATTTCTCTGCAATCGAGTACACCTCCAACTGGAAAAAATCAACCTCCAATTGATCCTGAAGTTGACCCTTTGCCTTCTTCCTCAATTGTTTCTTCCTTCCCTTCTTCCTCTTCGCCTAGTGAAAGTATTGGTACTAGTAACTAGGTGGCTAAGAAGAAGAAGAAAGGGAAGAAGAAGAAGAAAGGGGAGAAGAAGAAGAAGAATCAAATTCAGCAGAGGGGCAACCAAGAAACCATTTCTTTGAATGCAACATCTGATGAGAAACCATCCGTTAAGCCTCACAAAGTTCGATATCCATGCAAACTTTGTACGGGATACCATATTCTTCGAAATTGTCCTAATATTCCTCATATATTAGAAGAATGGTCTTCTCGTTCAAATCATCCTGTGTCATCAACTTCTGGAGATCATGTTGGTGACACACCATCAACTAGTGGTAGTAAAGTTCATGGAAATAAGGGTAAAGTTAAGTTTCCCTGTAGGTTATGTGAAGGGAATCACCCCATTCACCTTTGTTCCTATCTGGATGAAGCCCAAAAAGTGTTGGATAACCATCCTGCTTCACTGCAGCGACTTTCATCTGGTTACAGGAGACTCTCCCTTAATCCTTAACTAGTTGATGAATTGAATGACTCAAATCAACCGTCGGTCAAACCCACTTTCTCTGAAGGTAATCCTACGAGTCTATACGCGACCCAAATCAACAAGTCGAGGTAACAGTTGACCCGATTTTACCTTCAGTTAATTGTACCTTTCCCGAAGAGAGTGAGTATGATACCATTCAGGTTCTTTTCGTTTCTTCAGATTCTAAAAATTCTCCTGCTCTCGTAACTCAAGGGTTTAATTCTCCCGTTTCTACGATACCCCCTACAAGTATTCTGGTTACTTCCTTTGATTGGAATCGACTGGCAAGATTTTGTCTTCCTTCTTATGTGCCTTTCTAGATCATAGTACAAGTTTGTAATATGATTGTATCTGGCACTATTATAGATGAAGGTGCATCTATGAGTATCCTTTCCTCCACTTCTTGGCAAGCGCTCGGTTCGCCGCCACTTGTGCTTGTTAACCAGAATCTGTTGGCTTTTAATAGAGGAACCAGTCAACCATTAGGGATCCTTCCTCAGTTGCCTATTTCTTTGGGAGGAGAAATCATTTATCTAAATGTGATGGTAGTCCCAGGCCCTTTATATTACAATTTACTTCTTAGGCACGACTATGTTTATGACATGGGAGCTATTGTTTCAACACTCTTTCGAGTGATGTGTTTCCCGCATGAAGGCAGAATTGTTACCGTTGACCAGCTTTCATTTCCTGGTCCAAATATGGCCTCCAGTCAACCATCTTTCCTAAGTGGTCCTTTTGTACTAATGGTATCATCCCCGTCACGGGTTAATTATGTGGCCACCCATTCCATGCCTACATCAACTAACGATCAATTCAGTGATGTTGTACATTATGTACTGGGGGCATTGGAACCAGATCTCTCTAATGGATTCCTTGCTACGGATCCCTTCCAGAGAATTGTTCTACCATACGATGAGAACCTCTTGGAAGTCATGACCTCTTATGAGTCATGATCAAGGATGAGGATAGTTCCTTGTCTTCCGTCAACCTCGTTAAAAAATGAAACCAAGGATATGAGGATAGTTCCCTGTCTTATGTCAACCTCGTTAAAAAATGAAACCAAGGATATGAGGATAGTTCCTTGTCTTGTGTCAACCTCGTTAAAAAATGAAACAAGGAATATGAGGATAGTTCTTTTACTGCGTAAATCTTATTAAAAAAATGAAATAGGCCCATGAGGATAGTTCCTTGTCTTGTGTCAACCTCGTTAAAAAATGAAACAAGGAATACGAGGATAGTTCTTTTATTGTGTCAACCTCATTAAAAAAATGAAATAGGCCCATGAGCATAGTTCCTTATCTTGAGTCAAGCTCGTTAAAAAATGAAACAAGGAATATGAGCATAGTTCCTTGTCTTGTGTCAAGCTCGTTAAACAATGAAACAAAGAATATGAGCATAGTTCCTTGTCTTGTGGCAAGTTCGTTAAAAAATTAAACAAGGGTCTATGAGGATAGTTCTTTTACTGTGTCAACCTCATTAAAATATGAAACAACTCCCATGAGGATAGTTCCTTCTTGTGTCAACCTCGTTAAAAAATGAAACAAAAGGATATGATGATAGTTCCTTGTCTTGTGTCAACTTTGTTAAAAATGAAACAAAGGAGATGAGCATAGTTCCTTGTTTTGTGTCAAGCTCGTTCAAAAATGAAACAAGGAGTATGAGGATACTTGTTTTACTGTGTCAACCTCATTAAAAAATGAAACAGGTTCTAGAGCATAGTTCCTTATCTTGTGTCAAGCTCATTAAAAAATGAAACAAGGAATCTGAGTAGAGTTCCTTGTCGTGTGTCGAGCTCATTAAAAAAGAAACAAGGTCCCAAGTTCCAAGTCGAGTCTTTGATTAGATCTCGTAAAATCCCAATCAAGTATTTCACTTGATCTTGTAAAAGAACCTTCATTCCATCCACCTGATAACCATGAGTAGTCTACTTAGGTGAATGTAATGAAGCTTGGGGGGAATGTACCTAGTGGTAAAGTTAAGTTTTCCTGTAGGTTATGTGAAGGGAAGCACCCCATTCACCTTTTTCCCTATCTGGACGAAGCCAAAAAAGGTGTTGGATAACCATCCTGCTTCACCACAACGACTTCCATCTGGTTACAGGAGACTCTCCCTTGTTAGGGTATTCCGACACATAGGAAATAGTTAAGTTCAACTTGGTCTAGTATAGAGTTAGGTATAGAGTTAGGTAAAGTGTGTTTCTTTACCGTTGTACATTTTGTAACTTACAATCCGACGGTCACGATATGTAGTGATCCGACGGTTCACTCTCTCCTCGGTATTACCGACACTTGATCCGTGGCTTGACACCCGATTGGTCCATGAGTTCTATTTAAAGCGCATGGAGGGTCATTGTTCGGGTAATCCGTCTATGAGAGAAAGCTTATGTAAATTTTCATTGTTTGATTAATAAATTGCCTGAAGTGGCCACGTTGGCTCAGGTCGTGGACTGTTTCCCTCTTTGAGGGTTTTAACCACGTCAAAAATACTGGTGTATTGATTTGAGATCTGGTTGTGAGCGGTGTCCTTTTGGTGTTCTTTCTGAGGAACTTACCCTGTAAATTCCTACATGGTATCAGAGCTATTTGAGGGCCGCATCCGTTGGTGATCCAAATCTGAAGCCGGTAGAACTGCATGCGGCTGTCGTTTCCTAGATCTACTGTTTCTGACTACTTTCGGGCCGAGAGGACTGATCTGTTGTGTTCGGAGCATCTGTTCCAGTGAGGAACCCCTTTCGTTTCACGCGAAAAGGTTTTCGGTAGCCCTATCTGCGTCATTTTTAAGATCTGGAGGTATACAGTGTTTATCTGCAGTTTACTGTTATTTTCTCTCTGGTTATTTCGGTTTCTGTTTATTTAGCTTTTTTTTATTACCGGATCTATACCTTTCATTTCTGCGTATGCTCTTTTCCCTGCGACTCTGTGCGATCTGGGCAAATCAGAAACAGAAAGGAAGTTTTTTTTCTCATGCGTATGCTCTTTTCCCTGCACCTTAGTGTGATCTTGGAAAATCAGAAACATTGAGAAAAATATTTAGTTTCCGGCTAAAGCTAACTTTGAGCCGTAAGGTTCGTTTTTCTTTGCATATTCGTGTTGGGTTTTGTGTTTTTGTTTTGTAGGAAAAAAGAGCTTTCTCAAGGCAAGCACGCAACCCAAGGCCCCCCCCCCCTCTCTCTCTCTCTCTCTCTCAAATTTTTTGTATAGCTCAATTGGTTCAAAGCTATTTTAAGAGAGTAGAGGTCTTGGGTTCAAATCTCCATTTTGTGGGGGCGTTTTTTTCATTCCCGCACATTCGCGCACTTTGCCAGCAACTTCAACAAATTTTTTTCAAAAAAGCCATAACTTCTTCATCCGGAAGCCTTTTTCAGAGCCGTTTTTTTTTAAAACAGCCTAATTTTTCGAGATCTATCCGTTGGAACACTTACTTTTAGCATCTTCAGCTTCAGTTTTTAAAAAAAAAATGGAAATTCCATGCCAAGTCATTCTTGACAGCACTAACTACTTCCAATGGATAGCCTACATGGAAGATTTACTTAGAAGTAAAGGTCTCTACAGAATAGCCACAGGCCAAGAGAAGAAACCAAGAGATGAAGACAAGGCTGCAAAATGGGAAAATAGACAAGATCAAGCACGTGGTTTGATAGGGATGTCTATTTCTCCTAATCTTAGATTCCATATTGCAGAACTTGATACTCCTCATGAAGCATTGGAACAAATCATTAAAGTTTTTGGGATTAAAAATGAAATTAGAGCCCATCAACTTGAAAATGAGTTGCTTACATTGGATCCTAATAATTTTTCTTGCATTGAAGATTTCTTGTCCAAATTCAAGACCCTTAGATATCTCTTGGAAGGTGTTAAGGTTAAGAAAGAAGATAGTAACCTTATTTATTCCATTTTTACTAAGTTGGGACCAGCCTACTCTGTATTTGTTTCCACCTTCCATTCTACAAGGGAAGCTTTCATTTGTCAAGGAAAAGACTACAAGGCCCCTTCCTTTGACTCTTTTTGTGATTCTTTAAGAAGAGAACAAGAAAAACTCTTACACCTTGGTCTTCTTAATCTTGGAAACTCTTCCAAGAAAGCGTTAGCCGCCCAGCAGCAACCAAATTCAAAGAATCATAAGAAGTCATATCCTAAAAAGAATGGTCCTAAACCAAACAAGGGTCCTAAGCAAACTCAGCCTCAAAATGAAAGATCATTTCAGCAAAATGATAGGACCAATAAAAACAAATGGAAGAAGACTGATAGACATTGTAACTTTTGTAATCGAGATGGCCACTTAGAATCTAAATGCTTTAAGAAGATGGAAGCCTTGGAAGCCGCAATGAAGAAACATAACATCCATGTGGAGCATTCTTCAACTTCAACTTCAACTTCATCTTCAGGAATGGCACTTTCTGCATGTCGTTGTCAATCATCTCAGTCTGGTTATGCATTAAATATATCTTCTTCTTCTCATTCTCATGAGTGGCTCATTGATTCTGGAGCCTCTTATCACATGGCCAAAAAAAAGCCATGTTTTCTTCTTTAAATGATTGTAACACCAAAAATATATATGTTGGTGATGATAGATCTCTTAATGTTGTAGGGACTGGAACTGTTCATTTAGACAATGGTCAGTTTAATGATGTATTATGTGTTCCAACCTTATCCTGCAACCTTTTATCTGTATATCAGATAACTCATTCAGGTGAAGGTAAAATTGTTGAATTTTCACCTCATGATGTTGTAATCAAGGATCTAAGAGATCCTAAACAGATTCTAGCTACTGGTATTGCTGATGATTCCACAAGGTTGTATAAGTTTCACAACTTTGGGTCATCAAATCTTCCCTCAGTATTTGTTTCTCATAATGATGAAGTGAGCAAACTTTGGCATGAGCGATTTGGTCACTTAAACTATCGCTCCCTTCAGCATCTATGTAAAGAAAATATGGTGACAGGTCTTCCTATGGTATCTTGCAGAGATGGTGTTTGTTCCGGATGTGTACTCGGAAAACATCATCGGGACAGTTTTGAAAAACGTGCCTCTTGGCACGCCTCAGCCCCTTTACAGCTTGTGCACAGTGATTTATGTGGTCCACTTCCTGTTGCTTCATTCTCTGGCTGCAAGTATTTCTTAACTTTCATTGATGATTTCTCCAGACGCACTTGGGTATACTTCTTAAAACTCAAGAGCGAAGTATTTAACACATTTTTGGCCTTCAAAGCCTTTGTTGAAAAACAATCTGGACATCAAATTCTTAAGCTAAGAACTGATAATGGTGGAGAATATGTTAAAAACACATTCATCAACTTTTGCACCGAAAATGGAATTCAAATGCAACATACTGTTCCATACACTCCACAACAAAATGGTGTAGCTGAAAGGAAAAATCGCACCTTAAAGGAAATGGCTAATTGTATGCTGCAATCTAAAGGACTCAGTCTTAGTTTTTGGGCCGAAGCAATTAATTGTGCAAATTATATAATCAATCGCACTCCTACTAAGGTTCTAAAGAATATCACTCCAGAAGAAGCTTGGAGTTCCATTAAACCAGATGTAAGTCACTTTCGTGTTTTTGGAAGTGAAGCATGGGCCCATATTCCAGATGAAAAGCATAAAGCTTTAGAACCTAAGAGTGAGAAATGTACTTTTGTTGGATATTCTGAAGATGTAAAAGGTTATAGACTTATTCCATTTAAGTCCAAAAATGTTATCATTAGAAGAGATGTAAAATTTGATGAAAATAAATCGGCCTGCGAGCCTAGTCTGGCGGATGTGCCACCTCTTCCTATCTCTTCTACTTTTGAAAACATTTCTTCTTCAGATGATGAAAGTGAGGATGAAAATCCTCCCCCACCTTCTCAGGATCCTCAACTTCCAAGATGGGTCCGTGCTACTCGGGATGCAGCAGGTGATCTTGCCGGTGATCCTACAGATCAGCGACGTACACGTTCTCAGTTTGAAAGAGCCTCTTCTTTACTGGCTCAAGCTCCAGTAAATCATGATCCTGACACTTTTGCAGAAGCTTCAGGCCATCCACATTGGGAAGCAGCTATGAATGAAGAATATCATTCATTGTTGGCAAATGATACATGGGATCTTGTTCCTCTACCAAAGGGACGCAAACTTGTTAGATGTAAATGGGTTTACAGAACCAAGTATGGACCAGATGGGAAAGTAGATAAACATAAAGCTCGTCTTGTTGCTAAGGGCTTTTCACAGGTTGAAGGCATTGACTACACTGAAACCTTCTCCCCTGTTTCCAAAATGAACTCTATCCGCCTTGTTCTTTCCCTTGCTGCCTCTTTAAAACGGGAAGTCCATCAGATGGATGTTAAATCTGCCTTCTTGCATGGGGACTTGCATGAAGAAATCTATATGGAACAACCCATTGGCTTCATCCAAACAGACTCCAGCCTTGTATGTCGACTTAAGAAATCCCTTTATGGTCTCAAGCAAGCTCCTCGGGCTTGGTATGCCAAAATGGATAGCTTTCTTTTAGAATCTGGCTTTTCTAGGTGTTATTCTGACAATACTGTCTACACCAAGAAAGTGGGCAACTCTCTTATCATCCTTGTTCTTTATGTTGATGATCTTATTCTTACTAGTAGTGATCCCAACCTTATAAACCATGTGAAGTCCAGCCTTAAAAAGAAATTTGAAATGACAGACTTAGGACACTTACACTATTTTCTCGGTCTTCAAGTCTTGCAATCCAAGGAGGGTATTTCCCTTTCCCAGTCCAAGTATGCTTGTGATATTCTTCGTCATTTTCACATGGAAGACTGTAAGCCAGCCCCTTCTCCCTTTCAGTCTGGAGTCAAACTTTCAGTCTCTTGTACTTCTCCTGAAGTTGATGCTACCTTATACCGTCAACTTGTAGGAAAACTCTTGTATTTAACCCATACTCGTCCTGACCTTTCCTTTGCTGTTGGCCTTGTTGCTCGTTTTATGTAAAACCCCCGTGAAAGTCATTGGAAAGCAGCTAAAAGAATACTTCGTTATGTTCGAGGTACAGTACAGTTTGGGATTCATTACAGTGCCAAAGCAGCTCCTCTATTAGTTGGTTTCACTGATTCTGATTGGGCTGGTGACCCTGATGATCGGAAGTCTACTGCCGGTTATGTCTTCACTCTTGGTTCAGGATCTATTACATGGGCTTGTAAGAAACAGGCTGCCATTTCTCTTTTGTCAGCAGAAGCAGAGTATCGTGGTGCCGTGGAAGCTAGTAAGGAAGCCTTGTGGCTTCGTCAGATCCTATCAGAGTTTGGCTTTGAGCAACAACATCCAACCACACTTTGGTGTGATAATCAAAGTTCCATTCAGCTATGCAAAGATCCAGTCCAGCATCAGCGCAGCAAACACATTGAACTACACATGCACTTCATCAGAAAGCTCATTCATGACCATGTTCTTGAAGTGCAATATTGTTCAACAGATGATCAGGTTGCAGACATCTTCACAAAGGCTCTCACAGAGGCGAAGTTCACTAAACTTCGATATATGCTTGGAGTTCAGGAAGTTGTCACTAAGGGGGGATAGGCTCTAGGGCCTCCTTCCTTCTCCTATTGTGTCATATTTGTAAATCCTTCAATCCTATCCCAAGTTGTTCTTAAGGGGGGATGTTAGGATATTCCGACACATAGGAAATAATTAAGTTCAACTTGGTCTAGTATAGAGTTAGGTATAGAGTTAGGTAAAGTGTGTTTCTTTACCGTTGTACATTTTGTAACTTACAATCCGACGGTCACGATATGTAGTGATCCGACGGTTCACTCTCTCCTCAGTATTACCGACACTTGATCCGTGGCTTGACACCCGATTGGTCCATGAGTTCTATTTAAAGCGCATGGAGGGTCATTGTTCGGGTAATCCATCTATGAGAGAAAGCTTATGTAAATTTTCATTCTTTGATTAATAAATTGCCTGAAGTGGCCACGTTGGCTCAGGCCGTGGACTGTTTCCCTCTTTGAGGGTTTTAACCACGTCAAAAATACTAGTGTATTGATTTGAGAGCTGGTTGTGAGCGGTGTCCTTTTGGTGTTCTTTCTGAGGAACTTACCCTGTAAATTCCTACATCCCTTTCATCATGTTGTGGGCATGTAAACCAATCGCAAGCATAATTCTTCGTTTCAAGCTTGTGTAAAAATGAAACTAAATCCAAGCATTGTTTTTTGTTTCAAGCTTGTGTAAAAATGAAACTGAATCCAAGCATAATTTGTCATTTCAAGCTCGTGTAAACATGAAACTAAATCCAAGCATAGTTCCCTATGGTTCAAGCTTGTGCAAAAATGAACCCATCTCCATTTTAACCCTCCTAATTTCCATTCTATCAGTCTTTTTCGTCAGATGAGCCTTGGTTTTTCTCCTTCCATCGTCATTATCTGCTCGGCCGATCATATGCTTTCACTTGGTTGTTTTACCCTTTTTGAGGAATAGCTGCAATGAGTGGTCTTATTAGCCAGCCTCTTCACATAAATCAACATGTTTTGAGAAGTTCCAACATCACTGAAACCAGTTGCTATCCTAGACACCACTTTTTCCTCAAAGTGGAGTCCTCTTTAAGCTCTTTTCAGACTCTCTAAACATGAAAAGATTGTCGAGCGCTTGTCCTTTTCAGCTCGTTAACGGATTGGAAACGAAATCTACTCAGTATAAGTTTAACCCTTTTTCGGGCTGAGATAGATTAACTACGAAAAAGGAATATGTTGACCGAACATGGTCAATAGGTTCTCTCTCGTATTGTTTTACACTTTTTCGGGCTTGAGATACAAATCTACGAAAAATAACTTGTGGAGTCTTCTTTGTGTCCCTTTTCAAACTATGTAAACATGAAAAGGACCGTGTTATCTTTGTCGTTAAACTCATTAAAACATCAAATAACGACAAACTTGTCCATCTAGACAAGACCGAGTTTCACCTTCACTAGACTCATTAAAACATCACATAGCGATGGATTCACCTAAAGGGTGGAATTATAAAACAAGCATATATTATCCTCCTCAAGCTTGATAAAAAATAAAGAGGTACTGGTCAACAATGACTAGGGAAAATGGGAAAAAGGGGAAAACCACTTTATGATAGCAGGTCGCTCTTGAACATGACACTTTCACTCCATCACCATGACTATTTGGGTTGGGTTATCAACTTGATGGTTATCATAATGTTGGTCTATCATAACATCCATCACTTTGTTTTGGGTCAATGCTACCAATTCATTTCAATGTCTCCTACATGTTCAAGAGAAGTCATCCAGTCAAAATTCATCCTTTGCAATACCATAAACCTTCATTTTCATGACTGCCATTCCTAAACCTTGTCTCGCCAGTAAAATTCCGCCTCCAAAATCAATACACTCGTTTCGTGTCATTGATGTGGGATACATCAAGGCCCTCCTATGATGAGTCGCTTCTTGTCGACATCAGAACATCATCTAAGAAGTTGTCTTAGAAACACCCTTCCAGTACCTTGAGGCTTGCATACATCAATGGTAGGTTTCTCGCTTCCAGCGATAGGTTTACATCAATGGCCTTCGACCAAAAGACTTTGTATGGTGTTCGACATCAATCATCCATTCACACCATGCAGAATATACTCCAGTACCTTGAGGATCATTATCATTATAGGTGATTTCTCTCACGTATATTAACAGTTTACATCATTCACTGGTAATCAGGCGGTGTCTTCCCATGTTCGACTTCAGATCATATATTCACATGGTTAGACTCGTACTTGAGCGAATGATTGAACGCAATAGAAGACCCCAGATCTAGTTTCGTCCATCCGGGCTGCGAGTTGAGGAGTACTAAATCATATGTACAATGGCTTTACATTGATGGTCATTCCGATCATGGGTCTATATCTGTAGAAAACTATCTATGTAAATGTAATGAAAGTTTATATGCTGAGCATGGGTATGCCTTCCCTCAACAATTCATGTAAAAATAAAAAATCATGATATATGTATTGTAATCGACGCAGCTCAACTTCCACTTCAAAACCTCCTCATCACATTGTAAAGCATTTCATTCGACATTTACATTTTTCGACTTCATGCTTTAGGGGGAATCTGTTACAGATCCATTTCGGCACATCACTCCCATCATCTAGATCAATGTTTTGGGGCTCATCAAACACTAATTTTAGTTGCTACATGTCGTAAACAAGTCACGCTTTTGAATGCCTGCTTCCCAGATAGTTTCATGACTTGAAGACATCCTGAAATGAACTCTATAGGGACCAGCGCAGGTAGGCCCATGTAAGGGTGCACTGCAAAGCAGTTGAGTCCATGCCAGGGTTCTCTGTAGAGAACTTAGGCCCTCTTTCACCTACACTGGGTGAGATTGAGCGAAATTCACATAGGGTTTTGGGAATATTCTTATCTTTTGGAGTCATCTAGAAGTTTCCCTCACTTATCAACTCCTAGAAGTTAAGATATATCCTATCCTCTCATCCCTTCCTCCATGAAACTAATTCTAAGTATGGAAGGCCATTCAATACCCCCATTTATGACATAGCCTCCTTCATTGTCCTATAAATTGAACACTCATCTAAGTGATCGGGGGCTGGACTATGTTGAATTGTAAGGAGATAATGTTGTTATGAGAATTGTCTTTGAGAGAAGTATTGTTATGCTACAAGTTTTTCATGTTTTTGATGTGATGTGGATGGGATCCAAGCTGGAGGAGTGACTTCGAATCAGACATTATGGTTGTAATTCCTTCTTCTATTCAATAAAGTACTTAAACCTTTTTCCCATATGTTTGTAATGATATATGATGCTTATATGTGTGAATGTATCTGATTCCATTTACTTATATTCAATAGATCTTTTGCTTTGATCGGTTATTTGTCTTCTGTTTGTGTTTATAGGTACTTCTCAAGCATGTTAAGTATGGGAAGGAGCGACAGGATCGATACAAGGGGGACAAGAGGAAAGAGGAACTAAAAGTAGGTCTTCTCATCTTATTTGTCTTATCTATTGCTTATAGGAAAAGGATAAAGTGCTTTAAACTATTGTTTTAGATATGGCTACTTATCTAGGGAATTAGTATTTATCCGTAGATACCAAATTCTCCAAAAAAAGTGGCCACTGCGCAGTTTTACCCGACAGTGAATATTGTGCCCCAGAGTTCCTCATCCAAGTCTGAGTTTCCCTCTATGCAGTCTCAATGACCAATCTCCCTCCCTATCACCTGGAACTGCACAAGTTGTTGGGCCATCTTCCCATCCTGTCATCTTTCCCGGGCCCGGTCCCTAGAAAACAATGCATCGTATTAGACTAGGGGGTTTTGGATTTAATGTTGTCCCATCATGAGTGAATTGCAGGAACAGGTACACTGATAGATCATGGCAAGATGAAAAACGAGATGAAGAAGGAGCGAACATGCTAGAAGACTTACTTACAATTGGATGGAAAAAATAATCTCAAGAAAAAGGAACACATGCATGTAACCATCTTATAAGACCAAAACCATTGAATACCCCACAGAATCAAGCCATGCGGAGGTGAAGACAAAGAACATCCAAGAAAACATCCATCACTCAGTAGCTTGACATTACCACCACAGCCAGCTAGTCCATGTCAGCAGTGTCATGTCAAGTTGTGTCATGATTTGTCGAGGCCACATCACTACTATGGGCCATATCTATTGTAATCAAATGTAATGTAAAGTGAAATTCCAATGGACACACAATGAAGATGAAGAGTCATGTCGGTTGAAAATTCATAGGAAGTTGAATGTTCATGAGGGTATTCCAAGAGTCACAAGGGTCAAGCATCACCCTTGGCTATATATAACCCTCCCATTGAATGAGCAAGGACTTTTTCATCTTGGCTCCTCCCACGAAGCATAGAGAGTTTTCAACTAGTTCTCTGAGGAGCAAGGAGTGGTTCCATTGTCCCACTACTGGGGCTAGTGATGTATGTCATACATATGTGTCTTGGAACTTTTTCTTAATACAAAAGCTTGTTCAGGCCAACACATTTTCATGCATGTCTTGTGGATGTTTGTCAGACTATTCTTTCGGAATTTGTAATTCATGTTTGTTTCACATGTACTAAGATAGTTGAACTATTTCGGTTGTTTTTGTACTTACCTTATTGGGAATGTGTTGTCTTGGTTATCACTGTTGTCTCATCCTTGTGGACTACTCTGTAGGATACTAGACAAACCTTCCTCGCTACTGGTTATAACGAGTGTCACATTCGTTGTGGACTACTTCGCTGGATGGTGGATGGGTCTCCCCTTGTACTTTGGTTTTAAAAATTGCCACGTCCGCTGTGGACTATTCCACTGGATGCTGGATAGACCATTCCTGGTTCGCGTGTGTCTCTTCCTGGGTGGTACTATTACCTCTCACTTAGAGGCTCACTTTTCTCCCCACTTTTGTAGTAAGAGAATCTTGACATAGTTACATTACACACTCACCAGGCACACTTACCTTGTTGTTTGAAGATACCAACGTAACATTCTCACATGCTGACAGCTAGAGCCAAGGCATATCTCTGTGTATATGGAAACCGGGCCTTTATACCAAATGGTACTCCTACGTCAAACGGTGTGAGGTCTAGTTGGGACTTCATATCGGGGATATCCCCTTGGTTGACGGATTTATAGCACCGTGAAAAAAATGGTGCTAGAAGGAGGGTCAGACGACAGGCTGTGCCCATAGAGTCTAGTTTGAATCTCTTATTTAAAATGGCTCTTTCTAAAATCATAATCCCGAGGTGTTTTTCTAAGAAACCTAGTTGTACCATCCCTGCGGATGTTATTCATGACCTGTCCAAGTTGAAGTTCAATGGTGAGGGTGAACCATATTTTCATGTACATCTGCTTCAAGTTATGACTCTTTTCCATCGTCACCAAATAAAGTCCGAATATGTCTGGGCTATATTACTCACCCTCACATTCGAAGGTCATGTTAAACACTGGAATCATATGTTACCCGTTTCTTCTATCAATTCATTTGGTCATCTTGCCGAGATGATGATGAAATCTTTCGATAAGTATAGCCACTGAGATGTCTATGAAAAAAATTGTCGTTTAAGAATGGAGCCTGATGAATCAGTTGAGGACTTTGTTGATTGGTTCCTTCACATTTGTTGTGAAATTCCTGAAAAAATTTTGAACTCAGATTTCTTGAGACAAGAGTTTAGACGCTTGGTTCATGTCTCCCAATACGGTGAACCTCCTGATTTCCCTTCCTCCCCAACTCTTGCGGATCATGAGGCACCTCATATTGCAGAGGAGGAGCCCACTACCACGTTTGTTCCTTGTACTCCTCATTTTTTGGTCTCGATGTGGGTGCCCCCTTGCGGTGATCATGAAGCTGAGAAATCTATGCATCAAGTCCCTAGTCCATCTTCTCATCTGTCTCCTGCTTCAATGGAGGAAATTCTAGAATGGCTCAGGAAGCCTACAATGAAGACTCATTCCTCCATTATGCAAGAGGACATTACCATTCATAACTCAAGTCTCGAATCTGATCTACATCTTTGCCATCGTCTATCATCCACAAGCCATGACTCCTTGTACCATGACTTGCTTGATCAATCCGCTTCAACAGCCAGTTGTCCACATTCTCTTGATTCTCAAATTGTTGGGTCAAATTGCGATTAGGTGCAATGCAGTCACATTACGCAAGTAGAGGAGTAGAAAGGTGAGGACATTATCAATCTTCCCTCTCTGTTTCAAAATTGTCTGCATCAAAATAATGAGCTTCCATTCTTGAATGATTCTCAATTTGCTAATCTCGGTGGAACATCCTATACAATAAATTCTTTCAATCAATCCCTAGCCTTGGGAAATAGTTGTTGGGCCATGAATATGACCACTTTGTAACACTTATTTCATCCATTTTTACTCTTCTCTATTATATCATCTATTATAATTTATCATTTAAATCCATTTTATAAATGATTTATGCTCTTATGGATGAATATTATTTATTCTCCTTTATTTCTAATAAATTGATGATTATGTGTGATTTTAGTTTTAATAAATCAGTTGTAACATTATTCACCATTCTTAGCCTCCAAGATAATTTCCAGATTGAAGACTTGATCATTAAAAGTGCCAACTCAGAAATTCGCTGGAATAAGAAGTGACAGTTTTGCGGTTGAGATTCTGAGCAAATGAAGAAGAATCTGGAAAATATGGAACATGGGTTTTGTCCAGAACGGACCCAATTAACTTTCGTAAAGAACGGTTTGCCCAAATTCGGTTTGTACTGAGAGAAACATAGGGTTCTTTGAGCACGATTTTCTCATATTTGTTGTTGCGGCCGTCCTCCAAATCTCAGCTGCAAAGCCAAATTCGACTTGCTCTTGTTGAAAGCTGGATGGAAATATATCTTCTTGTTTATCAATTGGTTGGAAACAATCTAATTTTGTAATAGAAATCATGTTGTAATTATCTTGATTATAGCTGCTCTTTGATCTCTCTTTATTTAAATCACAACAAAGATCAGAGAGGGGGTGACTTCAGAGGGATTCGAATGATGGAATTGAGGATGAATTAGAGCTTCAGAATTGAGGATGGCAGAGAGAATGGATAATGGCTGAGAGATTGAGAGATTTCTTGTTGTAATCCACTGTAACTCTGCTATGATATTTTAATATAAATCTAGTTGCCATTTCATCCTTGATCTTGAAGTAACCCAGCAGCATCTGCTGGCGGCTAAGGGCCCAGCCTCTGGTGGAGTACGCTGCTACTGTATTATATATTTATGCTTCATGTGTGGTTTGATTTCATTCTTTTACTCTGTTCAGTAATCTGATGCACTTTACTGTTTTACATATCAGCGCTATTAGATATACTTGATTGGATACTATCATTATCTGCAACAGGAATGTTATGTTATCATTTTAACTTTGTATCACATTGTTGTTCCTTACAGATTGTCATTCGATTACAGATTAACCGCGCTGTATGTTCCTAAATCGGTACAACTGTATGATGTATTCTTAAATTGTGACTGTTGTTTATTCGGGATTGTTGTTCCGTTACAATTGCTGTTACTTTATAACTGTGATTCATGCATATTGTATCGAAGCTCAGATTACTGTCCCTTTTAATGATAAGTATGTTGCGTGCTTGATTTGGATTGTTGTACATTCATATTTAGTTGCTGTTCCATTTCTGAATTGTTGTTTCATTTCAATTGCTGGTCTATTTCAAGATTGCTGATTTTTTGTTTCGTTTACTTTCCATTTCTTAAGGACAGACTCAGGCTGTAGTGAGTGTCAGCTTCTGCTATTTGGCTCCCAGACCTCTGATCTGCTCCCATCAGTTATGAAAGGGATAGGTTATTGCCACCAAACCCTTGGCTGATGTGCTGTTCTATTTCATTGTTATTTCCTTTACTTTCCATTTCATTTACATTCATCAAGGACGATCTCAGGCTGTAGTGAGCCCCAGCATTTGCTACCTAGCACCCAGACCTCAGATTTGTTCTCATCAGTTATGAAAAGGATGGGTTATTGCTACCGAACCTTCGACTGATGCAATGCTTGGTGTGATTTAGCCTTTTGAAGTAGTTAAGTTGTAGACATGCACCCATTTACTTTGTTGTTCATTTCTATTGATTAATTGCACTAGTTTGCTTTTAAAGAGTTTTCCTAGTTTACTTTCAATGGTAGCTTTAGTTCAAGTTCGATTTCCTTTTGATTGCTTTAAAGTAGGACTGTCAACTGTAGAGAACATTGGTTATTGCTTCCTCGTTCCCAGATTGATTGTCTTGTTCTGGTTTGATTTCAATTGTATCAATCTCTAGATGAATGAGTTATTGTTACTGTATCCTCAATTGATGTTTACTGAGTGAATAGTTGGATTTCAGAGCATTTGAGTTTATGTTATTGTTAGATTTCTTTTTTAAGAATTCATTTACTTTTGTAAGCTTTTAAGCACTATACTACAAAACATTACTCTTGAGTAAATAGCCACCTCAGACTGAGTACACTCTTGAAATAAAAAGTCGTCCCTGGGTTGATAATTAATGTGAAGGTAATTAGGAGTTTAAAAGACACCACACCAGGGTTATGATCCATTAGATAGCCAAATTATCCTTGAAATAGGAGGTCTCATCACGAGCCGGCCTGATCACTTTTGCTACATCCCAGTGAATGGCAGTGTGATTATCTAGTTACCACGCCAGCACACTAATCTCTTCTGTAGAACAACACTGAAACTCTCTAGTTATAAATCGAGGATTCTGGCTCATATGGGTTAAAAAGCAACCCTGCCGAGGCTATGGACGCCTGCTGGCAGCAGCGGCTCTGCTTATGGTATTGAAGTTATATCTTATCGTCAATTATTATTATTATACCCTTTTCTTATTTTTTCTTTTTATCAGAGAAGTTATTTCCTTAACTTTTTCCCTGTTTTGAACCTTTATGCATGAGAAATTGTCTTATGATCAATCACATCATTTTCAGCTAGAATACCATCAGCAAAGCATCTTTTTAGCATATTGTTGTCCTTTTTCGTTTTGCATAAACTATCATCAATCCAAAGCGTCCTATCTCTTATTCATAACTATCTTTATATACTTTGCTCTCAATATAACCATAAATTTCACCATCCTATCATTGATAAGTGTACTCTTCTTCATTTACTGATATATTGTTCATTCCATTGCCTTGCCGTCAGCACCACCCCTTTCATATGCTTTATGGTTATGGAACCCATTTTCCAATTGGAGGGGGGAATGTATGCATTATGGGATTACATACGATATGATTACTGCACTTTGCCATACCTTGTTGATTTGACAACATATTAGTATTGCATGTATACATAAGTTTTTCTAATTGAAATTTTGCATGCATCTTATCTGTTGCCATTCAAAGCTAACACTATGGATTCAAGAACATTGTATGCAAAATAGTGTTTTGTTTATAGGAGAACAACAAGTATGGGTAGAATTCTATTCGTCGCATGACCACACTATTGCACTTAACAGAAGAGGCTCGCAAACGTGAACAATTCTTCAGACATGATGTGCTTACTTGGATTCCACCTTTTGCATCACTTTCCACACCAACTCAGCTTCAACAACTGCCAATCCATATATGTCATTTCACATTTTTCTTTTTGGAGGTAAAACTCGAGGTAAAATAGCATAATTTTCTAATTTATTACGAATTTAAGAGAAGTTAATGAAAATCCATTTTGAGCATTATTTATCATCCTTCATTCCACATCTTTACCACTTCCCCTTTTTCAGCAGCATATCATTTTCGAGTGTGGGGGAGTGTTCCTTCATTTCTTTCCTATGACCACGTCATTCATATTCTTTATCATCCATTGCTATTCTTATTCATTCTCAACACCTCCCTTATTACAATTTCAAGATAAATTAGTTCATAAAATTTCGGAAATCATGCACTCTCACCTACAACCATTTTGTTTATATCTCATGATCCGTGCATCAAAACGATCTGATTTTTGGATCATAGAGGCATTCATATATTGTAAATTTACTTAATCTGGTTTGTAGTTTTTGAGAAAATGGTTAATGAAGTTTGCTGTTATCTATATCATATTTTGCTGCAACTTCATACATATAAGTTGAATGTCAATGTAAAAATTGTTATGCCTTCATCAAGATTGCTAAAATTGAATATTCATTAATTAAAGAAGCATTCATTTGTTCTCAAATTTTTATTGCTTGGTTAACACATGGGTTTTGTCTTGGGGTTGCATGAGGACATGCAATATATTCAGTTTTTTGTTGCATGAGGACATGCAACATATTGAGTGTGGGGGTATGTTGGGCCATGAATACGACCACTTTGTAACACTTATTTCATCCATTTTTACTCTTCTCTATTATATCATCTATTATAATTTATCATTTAAATCCATTTTATAAATGATTTATGCTCTTATGGATGAATATTATTTATTCTCCTTTATTTCTAATAAATTGATGATTATGTGTGATTTTAGTTTTAATAAATCAGTTGTAACATTATTCACCATTTTTAGCCTCCAAGATAATTTCCAGATTGAAGACTTGATCATTAAAAGTGCCAACTCAGAAATTTGTTGGAATAAGAAGTGACGGTTTTGCGGTTGAGATTCTGAGCAAATGAAGCAGAATCTGGAAAATCTGGAACATGGGTTTTGTCCAGAACGGACCCAATTAACTTTTTAAAGAACAGTTTTCCCAAATTCGGCTTGTACTGAGAGAAACGCAGGGTTCTTTGAGCACGATTTTCTCAGATTTGTTGTTGCGGCCGTCCTCCAAATCTCAGCTGCAAAGCCAAATTCGTCTTGCTCTTGTTGAAAGCTGGATGGAAATATATCTTCTTGTTTATCAATTGGTTGGAAACAATCTAATTTTGTAATAGAAATCATGTTTTACTTATCTTGATTATAACTGCTCTCTGATCTCTCTTTATTTAAATCACAACAGAGATCAGAGAGGGGGTGATTTCAGAGGGATTCGAATGATGGAATTGAGGATGAATTGGAGCTTCAGAATTGAGGATGGCAGAGAGAATTGATAATGGCTGAGAGATTGAGAGATTTCTTGTTGTAATCCACTGTAAATCTGCTCTGATATTTTAATATAAATCTAGTTGTCATTTCATCCTTGATCTTGAAGTAACCCAGCAGCATTCGCTGGCGGCTAAGGGCCCAACCTCTGGTGGAGTACGCTGCTGCTGTATTATATCTTTATGCTTCATGTGTGGTTTGATTTCATTCTTTTACTCTGTTCAGTAATCTGATGCACTTTACTGTTTTACATATCAGCGCTATTAGATATACTTGATTGGATACTATCGTTATCTGCAACAGGAATGCTATGTTATCATTTTAACTTTGTATCACATTGCTGTTCCTTACAGATTGTCATTCGATTACAGATTAACCGCGCTGTATGTTCATAAATCGGTACAACTGTATGATGTATTCTTAAATTGTGACTGTTGTTTATTCGGGATTGTTGTTCCGTTACAATTGTTGTTACTTTATAACTGTGATTCATGCATATTGTATCGAAGCTCGGATTACTGTCCCTTTTAATGATAAGTATGTTGCGTGCTTGATTTGGATTGTTGTACATTCATATTTAGTTGCTGTTCCATTTCTTAATTGTTGTTTCATTTCAATTGCTGGTTTATTTCAAGATTGCTGATTTGTTGTTTCGTTTACTTGCCATTTCTTAAGGACAGACTCAGGCTGTAGTGAGTGTCAGCTTCTGCTATTTGGCTCCCAGACCTCTGATCTGCTCCCATCAATTATGAAAGGGATAGGTTATTGCCACCAAACCCTTGGCTGATGTGCTGTTCTATTTCATTGTTATTTCCTTTACTTGCCATTTCATTTACATTCATCAAGGACGATCTCAGGCTGTAGTGAGCCCCAGCATCTGCTACCTAGCTCCCAGACCTCAGATTTGTTCTCATCAATTATGAAAAGGATGGGTTATTTCTACCGAACCTTCGACTGATGCAATGCTTGGTGTGATTTAGCCTTTTGAAGTAGTTAAGTTGTAGACATGCACCCATTTACTTTGTTGTTCATTTCTATTGATTAATTGCACTAGTTTGCTTTTAAAGAGTTTTCCTAGTTTACTTTCAATGGTAGCTTTAGTTCAAGTTCGATTTCCTTTTGATTGCTTTAAAGCAGGACTGTCAATTGTAGAGAACATTGGTTATTGCTTCCTCGTTCCCAGATTGATTGTCTTGTTCCGGTTTGATTTCAATTGCATCAATCTCTAGAGGAATGAGTTATTGCTACTGTATCCTCAATTGATGTTTGCTGAGTGAATAGTTGGATTTCAGAGCATTTGAGTTTATGTTATTGTTAGATTTCTTTTTTAAGCATTCATTTACTTTTGTAAGATTTTAAGCACTATACTATAAAACATTACTCTTGAGTAAATAGCCGCCTCAGACTGAGTACACTCTTGAAATAAAAAGTCGTCCCTGGGTTGATAATTAATGTGGAGGTAATTAGGAGTTTAAAAGACACATTTTTATCGCTCCACAATAGTCATCCCAATGATCATAACTCCATGTTCGTATTCGTGACGAATGCCCAAGCACATCATGTGATCTTCAATTTCTCATGAAGATTCTAATTCAGATCTAGAATACGCTTTGGTTAAAGAAGGCATCCATATCGAAACTTCATCTTCACCCCACTTTCCCTTGCGTCCTACCATTTGCAATGCATATTCATGCGGCGGAGATGCTCCATGTTCTTATTCTTCTTCATATAATGAGTTATCTCCTCAATTGACACAAGGTGGTGAGGTTATCCATGATAAAATTGAAAATAGTCTAATCATAGAGTATCCTTCCCATTCCCCGTCATCCCTTCTTTTGCATGAAGATAATTCATCAAATCAACTTGCTCATGCGAGCTCACCAATTCATTTATCTTTGGATGTACCATCAGAAGAGCCTCTTCAATTGAGCAATCTAATTGTTGTTGAAGCTGAAAAATCTGGTGAAAACTGTGACAGAGATTGTTGCCATCCGAAGAGCAGTTTTGAAATTAGCAACAACAACCACCCTCAAGCCATGCATGATCTGGTTCAAGCTTCAAAATGTGATTCTACAATTATGGAAAGTTATGGGACGTGCCAAGGAGTCGAGGCACTTCAATTTCCGTTGATGGTTTTGACAGGACTTCATGTCTCTAGTAAGCCCCTTGAACCAAATCATATCTCGTTTCTCATGCACAATCCATCTATCTGCATGGTAGCACTCGATGTGAATTCATGTGTAAAAAATGTTAAGTATTCCAGGTGTGATCTCTCAAATTTTCAAATTTTCACTTATGACCAAATTCACAAATATGTTAGAGCGCATCCATCTTCATGCACACCTATCACATCACACTCGGGTTGGGAATGTTCATCACTCACAAAGTCATGGAATTGTGAATTTGATCATCTCAAAGACTATCTTTGCCCACAATCATACTAATTGAATGTCACCCTTCATGGTCAGCTCCTCAACCATCTTGTGAATCTTGTACTGCAAACCTGTCCACTCATCACACCAGGAATATCCCTGGGTGGTGATGAATGCATAATATTTCATACGAATCATTTTCCTCTCCACTCACCATGCTTCAACTGGTTTCACACATTCATGGTGCTAGCATCCTTTTTAAGTTATTATGATGACTATGATGCTTGTGCAATTGGTCACTAGTTGTAGGAAAGTGGTCTGTCATATCTAGCTCACAACAAACTTGGTTCAATTGTTCAAAACATTCACAAGATTGTTCAAATGGGTTTCTATCTGTTCATTGCAAACTGGGAATCTGACGTCTCAACTTGCTGATCTGATCATTTCTCTATCTTGGGTGACTGTTATTTGTCTTATCATTTTCCCATTAGCACATCTAATGACAGTTGCTTCATGCTCTTTGATATTCATTTCTTGACATCTCTCTCTTCATATTTCTGTCAAACAGGTGAGGCACTTCAACCTTCATTGATGGTTATGGCAGGTCCTCACTGTCTTGGCATGACCATCGAGGATGATCATATTTATTTTTATTTACAATATTCCCATCGTGATCTCATCTCTCGAATCGAAAATTCATCTTTTCAAAGATCACGAGGCTTTCATGATGGCCATCATGAATTTTACAATCCAATTGTTGAATGGCTAGAACAATCTTACTTTGCAAGCTTTGTTGCAAGCAACAAGTTTCAATACTTCCTCGTGCTTGCTAAGAAGCTCGGTGCAGATGAGGACACACTCGTAAGAGGCTTCCAAAGTTTGTTGAAAAGTGGTACCCATCAAAGAGGTAGGCATGTGGATAGGTAATAGTAGTGGTTGTGACACACATATTTCTACCCAAAGGCAAGATCCTCCCTCCCTTGTGCAAGTTTTTCAAGTTTTTAGATATTTGTTGCGCATCATATTTTATCTATTTTAATCGTTCATGTCTTTGTGGATGTAGGTTGAGAACGACTACGGTGACTTCACTGGAAATTTCATTACATGTAGCCCCGACTGTCTAGCTATTAGGATAGGAGTAGGATTAGTTGCATCTTAGTTTTCCTTCCTTACACTCATCTTGCACTCGTTCCTGGTAGTTCGTTCTAGTTTTCTTATTCTAGGTTTACATCATGTTCACCTTAGTCATTTTGTTCTCTTGTCTTTCAATTTTGTTTCCTGGTTCCGTGTCTGCTTTTCCTTGTTGAGTTTTCCTTTTTTTTTCACTACACGAATAAGTGTTGTGCCTAGACCTGCATCCTGGCTTCTGAATGTGTATGTGGCTGAAGTTCAAAGAGTGTTGTGACGCTGCAACCATTGGCTAGTCCCGTGTTCATCTTATTTAGGTTTGGTTGTAACTTTTGGCCAATGAAGTCTTGACGGAAAAGGCATTCCATTCGTAAGGAGAGCTTTGGTCGAACCATGAACTTGTGTCCAGTCTGGGAACCTCATGCATGTACTCAGTTTTCTGGTTTGGTGTGTTCAAGCTTATCCAACTAGTAGAAATGAAGGGGAAAATATAAATGAGAAAACCTAAATCATAACTATTTATATGCTAATCTAAAGGAACAACCTCCCCTTCTCTCAATAAGTTGGGATCCCTCTTCTACCCCAAAAATAAATAAGTGCCTATGCACAGTTCTCTTTCAAAAATAACAAAGGCGAAAGAAGAGAAATGCTTCCTGTGCAGAGAGGTGAAGCAAGAAACTCCACTGGGGCACTATCTAGGCTCACTGGTAGTGGAGCATTGCTTGTGTTTCTGCATGACTCCATCAGGGTACTTTCTAGTCCTGTTGACAGTAGAGCAACACCGTAGATGAAAAACTATACTTTGAAAATCTTAAGCTCGCGAGCTAAGCTACCCTTCCCAATTCGAAACATTGTGATCTTGTTGAATATTAGGTTGTGTTAATTGAGAAGGTATGAAGGGGACCATGTCTTCCCATTGGGTAAGCAGGTAAGCCAAAGTAATCTGCACGATGAGTCAATACTCCTTGATGGACCAAGGTCCTGCACAGAATGAGCCAAGACAAACGAGTGAATATTCAACCAGTGTGTCACCAAGTGTTGTAGTTGCTGCAACACCCTCCAAAATTTTGGCCTATTGTTGTTGGGAAAAGTATCCAATTCGGAATGCCCCTATCCCACTCTAAGAGGTGATAATGCCTTAGCAACAAACAAGGAAAGCTATCTGAGTATTCTTCTTTATGAGATGCAAATAGAGAAAGAAGGATGTAACTAACCGGTGTCTTCCGCTAGTTTGTCGATCCAATCACTCTCTCTTTCGTTCGTTTCTCGCTGCCTGCTCTTTCACTGGTCCAGCTTCACCCAGTTCCTACAAGATCACAAGAGAGGAAAACTACACAAAAGATATAGATTCACATTCATAACTAGTTTAGGATCAGATATAAACTAAATATGCAAATATAACAAAACATCATTGAAATAAAAGCATATAGGAGAAACTCAAGTAGCTTTATTGATATGATAACAAGGTTCAAGAGGAGATACAACCAAATGAGTCCCGATCCAGCATCTACCT
This sequence comes from Pinus tabuliformis, assembly GCA_031772625.1. NCBI lineage: Eukaryota > Viridiplantae > Streptophyta > Pinopsida > Pinales > Pinaceae > Pinus > Pinus tabuliformis. The sequence continues at coordinate 330,516,153 of CM062820.1, forward strand.
CCCAGCAAAAGAATCCCTTCCTCTCCTCCAACAAAGCATAAATCACCCAATGTACTAATCTCAATCTCAAACCAACAGCAATTCTCTGCAAAATACAAAATTCCAGCCTCTTGAACCTCTGGGTGAGAGATCCATATATAGATGTGAGCAGAGAGGATGAGTCAGCTCATGTTTTGACTTGTGGCTTCTCTCTGTCAGTTCTTGCTTCCACTTGGAGGTTGAGAACCTCTTACTCCTCACTAGTCGAATTCATTGAGGCAAGTGTCATTGGAGAATATTCTGGAAGCTTCCAGGGTCTTTCCACCTCCTTGAATGAACTTGCCATTTGTCATTTCCCGCTCAGCGCACCCTGGTAGTGCTTCTACCTGCGTTGCAGTGCACCTAGCCAGTGTAATCTCTGCATTTCAGCGCAGACAGCTAGTGGAGCCTCTGAATTGATCCTGAATTGACTGTTTCTGAGTGGTTTTTGGTGGAGAACTTCTGGGAGAAGCTGTCTTTGGTTGACCTTGTTTCTCTAGGGGTAGGAACAACTCATTTAGGGACTTTGGATCCCTTGGATTATGGACATTTCATGCTTAATGCTGTAAGGCATAAAAATGTCTATAACACCTGTACTCAAATTTCAGAGCCTACTATGGACCCTGTGATTCGTTCCTTAGTCACTTATTTGGTAAGTTGATGATCTCAAGCTTCCTGCTTCGATCTTAAGAGTCGTTCACGCTTTTATCATTATATAGCATGTGTCATATTTGGGCATGAGGATTATCACTTTTCATGCAAAGGGAAGTTTTTTTTGCTTCAAGGGGAAATCTTTGTGAGAATGGGTTGTCCTCACCACATAGACATGTTTCACACTCATTTCATGCACTTTTGCACAAGTGTCGCCTTTATCCTCTCAAAAACTATCACCAAAGTTGCACTTGTCGTAAGCTGCCACAAAGGTTGTTTCATTAAGCGAAGTATGTTTATATGTTATGGATGGTCTATGTTGTAATGCTAAGTGTTCAATTGTGTGATCATAGTCAATTTCTATCACTGTTCACATCAGTTCCACGGATCCCACACTTAGCCAAATTCTAGAATTTCCTTAACAACCTAGCCTCATCCAGCTTTCCTGAACTGTGCACTTCGCGTCTGCAACCCTCAAGCTTTTCCCTTACCTGTTGGAACTGTGCAATGCATAGAAATAATAGCCTCCCTTGGCATTCAAAACTGCGCAGTGATTTCCTCCAGTGTCCTTCCCTTAGGCAAAATCCACTGTCTCCAGAAACTGTGCAGTTTTATCCCCTAGGCATCTCAATTCCTAGTTTTCCTTAAATCCTGAAACTGTGCAAGTGTGTCCTCCCAGGGCCTCCTCCTATAGTAGTGTCTTGCATCCTAAAACTACATAGTTTTGTCCCTCAGCTGCCTAGTTTGCCTTGCATCCTGAAACTACATAGATGTGTCCTCCTGGGTCCTCATCCCACACCAGTCACTGCTAGCTAAAACTATGCAATTGTGTCTCTCAGGGGCCACGAAGAAGGATGACATGCTAAATTACTCTCAAGGAGATGAGGAGAAAGATAAGAAGACCAAGGAACCCAAGGTATGATAGAAGATCAAGACCGCATGAAGACTCTATTTGATGCATAACCCTTTGGAGGGTAGATATGGAAAAAAAAGCACATATTTTGAAATACACCTATTAGTGTAGCTTGAAGTACTAATTATCATTGTCATATCATTTTGTCTTCAATGACATGCATGGTTGCAAGCACTGAAATCCATGTGTTTCCTCTACGTGTCTTGCTACATTTCGCTTCTTGGATGAATTGTAATCTTTGACATGTTTCAGTTTGGTTATTATGTCATGTTTGCAAACCGTTCTGGTGAGAATGAAGGTTGGTATTTATGTATACGAATCGTCCTAGCCATGTAAACACCTATCACACTCATACACAAAGTTGTAAGCATTGTCACACAAGTGTCATCACGGTCGTCCGGAGGTCTATCCTAAGTGTTGCACTTGTTGCTTTTAACTCCAAACAATCTCACAGAGGGAAATGATTTGTCTTGTTTCCCCGGTGGTCTATATTTTCATGTTGTCGAAGTATGCTAAGTGTGTAATCACAATGTCAAGTCCTCACAAGTTCACTTGCCTCCTACACTTAGCAATTTTTCTGAAAATCCTTTCGATTAGACAACCCCCTATCACCAGACCCCAACTAAGCTTCACTGCATAGTCTCAGCCCTAAGTGGTGTTGCTCAGCTATCTGGAACTGTGCAGTGCTTGAGGCTATCCCCCAAGACAGTTGCACTGCAGAATCTCAAAGGTGAGTAGTCTGCTTTCCTTCCCATAATTGCGTAGAAACTGCCTCAAAGCCTAACCTGAACTGCACACTTTGAAAGATCAGCCATCAAGCCTCCTCCCTACCTTCTGGAACTCTGCAATAGGTATAGAACTGAGCCTGCACTACTCCTAGAAACTGCATAGAGGTGTCCTCCCAGTGACCTCCCTCAACCGAGACTCACTACTCCTAGAAACTGCACAGAATTATCCTCTCTGGTCCCTCTACTGCATTGTCTTATCTTCTCTCAGAAAACTGTGCAGAGGCGCTTCTCAGGTTCCCACCTTTCATCTCCCACTAGTGACCTGAACTTCACAATCATGCCTCCCAGTGGCCAGAATGCAGTTTTCCCCGACAGTGAAGACTCTGCTCCGGAGTTCCTCATGCAAGCTCGAGTTGTGCTCTCAATAGTATTAGTGACCAATCTCCCTCCTTGTCACCTAGAACTGTGCAGTGAATAGTTGTTGGGCCCTCTTCCCATCTTGTCATCTGTCTTGGGCCCATTCCATGGAAAGCAATGCATCTTCTTAGAATAGGAGGTTTTGGATTTAATGTCATCCCGTCATGAGTGAATTGCAGGAATGGGTACATTGTTAGATCATGGCGAAACGACGAATGAGATGAATAAAGAGAGAACATGCTAGAAGAATTACTTACAGTTGGATGGACGAAAAAAGCTCAAGTGAAAGGAACACATGCATGTAACCATATTATAATATTAAGACCATTGAAGACCCCGCAACATCAAGCCATGCGAAGGCGAATACAAAGCACATACAAGAAAAAAATTCATCACTCAGTAACAACAACAGCTTGACATTGCACCACAACCATCCAGACCATGTCAACATTGTCATGAAAAATTGTGTCATGAGTTGTTGAGGCCACATCACTACTATGGGCCATATCTGTTGTCATCGAATGTAATGTAAAGTGAAAGTCCAATGGACACACAATGAAGATGGAGATTCATGTCAGTTGAAAATTCATAGGAAGTTGAATTGTCATGAGGTTAGTCCAAGAGTCACAAGGGTCAAGTATCACCCTTGGCTATATATACCCCTCCCATTATATGAGCGGTGACTTTTTCACCTTGGCTCCTCCCACGAAGCATAGAAAGTTTTCAGTCAGTTCTTTGAGGATCAAGGAGTGGCTCCAATGTCCCACTACTGGGGTTAGTGATGTATGACGTACATATGTGTCTTGGAACTTTTTCTTAATACAAAAGCATCTTCATGCCAACACATTTTCATGCATGTGTTTTGGATGTTTGTAAGACTATTCTTTTGGCATTTGTAATTCATGTTTGTTACACATGTACTAAGATAGTTGAACTATTTCGGTTGTTTTAGTACTTACCTTGTTGGGAATGTGTTGTATTGGTTATCACTATTGTATCATCCTTTTGGAATACCCCATAGGATACTAGACATACCTTCCTCACTTACTGGTTATAACGACTGTCACATCTGTTGTGGACTACTTTGCTAGATGGTGGATGGGTCTCCCCTTGTACTTCAGTTTTAATGACTACCACGTCCTTTGTGGACTATTCCGCTAGATGCTAGATAGACCATTCTTGGTTCGTGTGTGTCTCTTCCTGGGTGTTACTATTACCTCTCACTTAGAGGCTCACTTTTCCCCCCTATTACAGATCCATTTGGGCACATCACTCCCAACATTCAGATCAATACTATTAGGGCTCATCAAACCCTAATCCAGTTGCTACATGCCCTAAACAAGTCATCACTTTGAATGCCTCCTTCCCTGAAAGTTTCTTGGCCTGAAGCCCTCCATAAATGCCTCCTTGAGGGACCAGCACAGCCTTGGTCAGGGGTAAATGCGCTTCAATGTAGGTAGGCCCATGTAAGGGTGCATTTCAGTGCACTTAGGCCCACTTTGACCTGCGTTGGGTGAGATTGAGCAAATTCTTCATAGGGTTCTGGGAATATTCTTATCTTTTGGAGCATTCTAGAAGATTCCCACACTTATCATCTCCTATGAGCTCGAAATTGGATAGGGAATGAGTTAAGTAACCTCCTATCCTCTCATCCCTTCCTCCATGGAAACTAACTCTAAGTTTGGAAGGCCATTCAATACCCTCATTTATGACCAAACCACCTCCATTTTCCTATAAATTGAGCACTCATCTAAGTGATCAAGGGCTGGACTTTGAGAATTTGTAAGGAGATACTATTGGTGTGAGGTTTGAGATTGTAAGCAAGTATTGTTATGCTGTCAGAGTGTTGTGCTTTTGATGTGATGTTGGATGGAACTCAAGCTGGAGGAGTGACATTGGATCGGACTTCATGGTTGTAACTCTTCCTTCTACTTAATAAAGTTGTTTACACATTTTCCCATATTCTTGTCTTTATGTATGATGATTATATGTATAAATGCTTTCAATTCCATTTGCTTATAGTAGATAGATCTCTTGCTTTGATTGGTTTTTGTCCTCTATTTATGATTGTAGGTACTTGTCGAGCGGATTAAGTTCGAGAAGGAGTGACGGGAGCCATACAAAGGAGACAAAGGGAAAGCGAAAGATAACAAGTAGGTCCCTTTCCTTATTTATCTTCTATAGAAAAAGGTTAAACGATTTAATTCTGTTGTTCTAGGTGTAGCTACCCACCTAGGGAAATTGTGTTTATCCATAGATGCAAAATTCCACATAACAAATTGGCGACTCCACTAGGGAACGATCATCATTTCAGGTAGTTTACCTTCATCCTAGTACACCCTAGTAGACTTTGATTGCTTCCATTGATCTTGTTTCATCCTTTTTGAAGTGTTTTTTGGTAAAAATTGTGCTTGAAAGCCCCTAAAATGGCCTCTGTGGCACCAGCGCAGGCTTGGTCAGGACATAGAGCACTGCAGAGCACCCTTGGCTTGAGAATAGTGCTCTGAAGTGCACTATCTCCCATTCTGGGCTGTGCTAATCCTCCTTAGGTCAAAAATCCCGCCTTTGACTTGATTTTTCCCAAATTTCCTGCTCGTTGAAAGATCAATGATTGTTGTACTTCTGAAATCAATTTGTGTTTCCTCTCCTAGCCCTACTTTGGCGTTGATTGTTTAGTGTTTCTTAAATTATTTATTTATCATTATCAATTCATTGTCAAAGTTAGCTTATCATCGATTAATCTTTGCTGAAAAGAAACTGTCATAAAATCTTCATTTCTTTTGAAAAGTAACTGTTGTAAAGTCTTCATTCTTGCAAAAGGATTGAATGATTGTATGTGCATTAGTTTAATTTTGTTCATCTCAAACATTAAGGGAATTGAAGAGGAAAACTTGAATCATGCATTGAAAATTTTGTGTGTGCTTACAAAAATAGTTTAGGGAAATTGCATTAGGTGTGCTCTTTGCTCTTTGTCAAATATTTGATTGCTCTATCCCTTACTAGCTACGGTTTTCATTGTTAATTGAATGAAAGAATGTTTCTCATGTTAGTTGCATTCTAGGAATTGCAAACATACATCACGTGGTGAACTCGAAAGGTAAATTCTTAATCAAGATCAACTTAAAATTAACCTCAATTAACCTAATGGAGCATTGTCACCTAACGAAAAACATTTAGAGGTTCTAGGCTAGAGACATGTTTCGGCATTGTAAAACATAGAAGTTGTTGCTAACTTGTCTGCGATACATTCCAAGAGTGATAGTAAAGTTCATGGAAAGAAGGGTAAAGTTAAGTTTCCCTGTAGGTTATATGAAGGGAATCACCCCATTCACCTTTGTCCCTATCTGGATGAAACCAAAGGATAACCGTCCTACTTCTCTGCAACGACTTCCATATGGTTATAAGAGACTCTCCCTTAATCCTTCACTAGCTGATGAAGTGACTGACCAAAATCAACTGTCGGTCAAACCCACTGTTACACAGTAATTTGTCACTGTCTCCTTGTCAGTCTTCCTGCTGTGTCATGAGACCAAATTAATCATGCTCATGCTCTCTAATGTTGCCAAATGACCCACTTTGCCAAAGTTTTGCTATCATCGCGACTGTTGTAAAAATAAACGCGCTGATGAGCACTCCAAAACAAACCGAATACGCTGCCAGCGCAGAAGTACACGTGATTCCCGCGCTGGTCGAATTTCATGAGACAACACGTCTGTTACTTATATCTGATCGCGCTGATATGACTTTATTTGTTATTCAGCAGCGATGTCAGTGCTCCAGTGCAGTTATGCACCTGCAATGATCCAGTCTGGGCAAGTTTGTTCTAACAGCCGGCCTTCCAGATGACTCCAGAACTGGTTGTTGGCCTTGTAAATGTGACCCTCCCTTCTCTGGCATGTCTGTTTCGTCATTTGAGCCACCTTCCTTGGAGATAAGCTCATCCTCCCACCATTCATGGAGACTCCTTCTCCTATTTAAGCCTCCACCATTGCCATGAGCTGCTTGTTTGGAATTCATAGTGTTTGGAGTGTTGCTGATAGTGTGTGAGCTTGATAGGTAGCTGGTGTGACAAGTGTGGGATTGTTAGAGAGCTTAAGGAAGGTTATGAAGTGTTTCTTTCTTGTGTAAACTTGTGTGAGAGAGAGTTTTTGTCTTGAGAGATCTACCTTCAAGGGTGAATGCTTGAGAGACTTGTTGGCTGGACCCTCTTGAGAAGGATTTGACATCCGAACTATGGTTGTATTCTTCTTTGTTTATTAATAATAGACAACTATCATTATGATTCCACTCTTATTGTCTTTATGATGGTATTTGAGTTATATCCTTTCTGACTGATATATAGTTACATCTACTGGATTTTATGCTTGGGTTTGTATCGTTCTTTGCATGTGCAGGTGTACGTGCACGAGGATTGTGAGGATTGTGACCAGCCGGGGCAAAGGAACAGGAGCATCAACTCTTCTACAAGTACTAGCGTTGGAATCCAGGTAGGCCTTCATCATTGGCCTTTTATTTGTAATTATGAACCTGCGTGTTAGTGTTGTTTGATTGTTGCTAGACCTTGTTTGGACTAGTAGGGATCGCCTCTGTCCGCAGAGGGGATTTACCTCCACAACAATTTGGCGACTCCGCTGGGGAGTTTTACCTTGTTGTTTGATTTGTAAACTTTAGATGGAGCCTGAAGCACAGCCAGATAGCCTTCGAAACGCTATTGCTTTGCATTAGCGAAGTAGATCAACGCCACTTCAGTCAATATCCGGTTTGGTTTACGAACTGAACAGCTGGGAGCTGGCTTTTGTCCTTTTTATTCATTTTTCCTTGAGTTTGATTCTTGCTCTCTTTTCAAAGATTGGGGATTAGTTCTTTGTTTTTGGGTTTCCTGGTTCGGTCTGGGAAGTGCCTTGATTGTTTAAAGAGTGATTTCCTTGGTTTCAGAGTTTTTGGCTTGATTGTGTCCGTTTTTTAGCTTCATCACGGTTTATAATAAAACAGTCGCGCTGCCATCGCATAGCCCTTTCTGTGACCTCTTGATCATCGCGTTAATACACCAAACAGTCGCGACGGTTCTGAAAATCGAACCATCGCGGATAAGTCGTGTACTTCCGCGATGACGGCGCTTTGTTGCTACGCGTGGTTTCTGATCAGCGAATTGTTGCTGTGTACCACCCGCGCTGATTCCTGTAGAATTGAATTTCTTCAATTCTGCCTCCTGAGCCTGTTGGTCTTGCTATCCCCTGTTGTTTTCACTTGGTTTATGACTTGATTTTTATTCTCTGAAGATTGAAACACTTTCTTGTGAGTCTTTTTGAGCGAATCTTGCTTTTTGTGTCTTGTGACCTAGTTTTATCATTCCAATTTCGTTGGATCAGCTTTGCTTGGTTACTCGTTTACAAAGGTTCATTTATTGCTTGCTTTTGGTTTTGTGAAACCTTCCTCTTTGCTTGCTTTTGCTTGGTTGTTTAAGTGATTGTTATTGAACCAGTCTTCACATTGTTTCAATTACTTCTTACTACCCGAACACGGATCACAGTTGTTTGGGGTCAACCGGTTCTTTTCACATTTGTTTGTTATTATTTCTCAAAAGTTTGTTTAATACACTTTGCCATCAACAAAAAGAAAAATCTCTTTTGCTTTGTATTGGTTAATGAGAACTAGAAGCTTTTCGTTTTGATTAATGATTAGTGATCTTAAAGAAAAGTTTGTGAATTTCCATTAGCTACATTAGAGGAGCTTTTTGTTGTTTTGTGATCATTTCGTTTGTGTGAAATCCTTCTAACTCTCTCGTAATTACCATTCATTGAATGGAATGACATATTTTGGCATATAGTTTGCATTTAAGCATTTTTTGAGAGATTTCATACAATAAGGCCTGAAAACTGAAACCTAATTCAAGAACAACCATAAAATGAACTGAATGAACTTAAAAATGCATTGGAACATAACTATTTAGAGGTCTAGGCTAGAGACGTGCTCCGGCGTCGTTAAACTTAGTCACTTTTGTTTCACTTAAGGTTGGGTGATTCCTCCTTCCATGACACAACAAGTGGTCTAGCACAGACTTGAGCTCCCACGTACCGTCGAGTATATGGGGAGACCCCACTAGGTTATCATCCTTTATCCACAGGAAGCCGTGTCTGCCGCCTTACAAGTCGTAACGCACCGAACACAGCATTCAGGAAGATTGACTGCCGTACGGGAAGTCCTTGGTTTTCATATGACTGCCAAGGTGTATATGCAGTTTTACGGATTTTTTTGGTAAACCTTTTTGCCTAGCTCTCCAGAGTAGTCACTTTTGATCCTTTTCAGACTCCTTAAACAAAAAGGCTTATCTGAACATTTGTCACTTCGGGCTCATTAAACATTCGAAGGAGACTAGAGTCATATTTTTGTCCTTTTCTCGACTCTTAAAAAATGAAAAGGTCAAGTTGTGTCCTTGCGTCTTAAAATTTATTTGGCCACGATTAACATTACCCGGTTAGATCTTGTGTGCATTAGTTTGAGTAGGGTCCTTTCTCGTTAGATTTCCTTAAGTTTTGTTTTGAAGTTTGTCATCCTGGCTGAATCATCGATCCCGTCTCCCGTTCCAAGTGATCAAGGGTCTCCGTCTTTTATTGCTCCTGAGGTACCGGTTGTGAGTGATACTCTCCCTGTTATCCCAAGTAACCAACCGATTAACTCTCGTGCTCCGGACGACGAGGATTACGAAATTCATTGGAACCCCATTTGGGAGCCTAACGAAGACGATATTCCTTTTACCCCTCCTGGTGTTTCGACCCCAATGTCTACGTCTCACATGGATGAAACATCTCCTAGAGTGAGTGAGACACCTGTTTTGTCGAGTATCGAAACTCCTATCCCGGCTACATCTCCGGTACCCTCACGCTATAAGTCCTTGAGGGATAATGCGGGTACTACGATCCCTGCTTCCAGTATCATGTGGGACCTTCGCATCACTCCCACTATGGGATCTTTTGTTTCACAAGTTCACAGTACACCCATCACTTCAGTTCCAACAAATCCGACTGTTTGTGTAGCACATTCAACACCGGTTGTTAGTGCCATTACGGCATCTTCAGATGTGACTACTAGTGCTGGTCCGCCCCACGGCCAAGTGAGTAGTGGCCAACCGGCACATACACCCAGAGTTGTTCATCCTGCACAAAGTGCACCACCCTCTTCTGGTCCTGTTCCAAGAGGGGGGCCATATGATCAGTATATGCAAGCTGTTCAGGATCCGAACGTGCAAGGTCCATTTTATTATTACGATTCTACTGGTCAGTTCCTTTATCTTTCCAAACCCTTGCCTACTCAACCTGTTGTTTAGGTCTCGGTACCATTATCCATTGCTTGGGGCACCACCACTTACCATGGGGGCCAAGCAATGCCTGCATAGTTTCAGGGACCGCCTAACCAAGGCCAGCCGTCTTACGCGCAAACCCCCCAAGGGCAGCAATATTACGGCCAGTCTTACCCAGGGCAGCCTGGGGGCCCTCAAGGACAACCCTATCAGGGACAACCTTCGGCCGTTGGTGGTCCATCTTTCACTTATCTTACCCAACCTTCTGGTAATCCGGGGCAACCTGGTACCTAGCAAGGTTACCCATCTGGGCAACCAGGACAACCTTACATCCAACAAGGTCAACCTGGTGTCCAGCAAGGTTATCCCTCTGGACAAGCAGGACAAACTTATATTCAACAAGGACAACCTGGAGTCCAGCAGGGGTACCCTTCTGGGCAGGGTGGTCAACCTTACGTACAGCAAGGCCAACCCACTGCCCAGCCTAGTCATCCATCTGGACAAGTTGGTCAACCTCAGGGTCAACCGGCCGTCCAGCCTGCTCAACCATCTGTTCCGCAAGGAAAACCCTCGGTTGCACAAGGACAACCTAATACCCAGCAAGCTCATCCTTCTGGGCAAATGGGTCTGTCCCAAACCTAACCAGGACAACCTTCCAGCCAGATGGTCCAAGCTCAACCTATTCAAGGACATCCTTCTGGGCCCCAGACTCAAACTGGTCTTCAAATGCAAGGTGGGTTACAATCCCAACCTTCTTACCAAGCGCAGCCTGGTCACCAGGCTCAGTATGGAGCTCAGCAACCGTATGGTTACCAGCAACCCCAGGGGAAAACTCAGTTAGCCCCCTATCAAAATTATCCACAAATGCAGGTCACCCCTTATCAGAATTATCAGCAATAATATGTTGCGCCTGCAAGTCAAGTTGCTAATCCATGGGGTGCTAGGGGGCAGATCCAGAGTCAACTGTCTGCTTATGGACAAAACCCCTATGGGCAGAACCCCTATGGATAGAATCCCTATGGGCAGAACCCTTATGGGCCAAGCCCGGCCGGACAAAGTCCATGGGGGCAACCGCCACCTGGTTGGAACTCTGGTACTACCTCTTTTCCACGGCCACAGATGTCCTTCAATCCTCAGTTACCTTTCTTAGCAACATTGGAACTACCAGATGTGTCCAAATTGACTAATGATCCCATTCTTCATAATCCATATTGGCCACTAGTTCCAACCAAGATACCTGGTGATTTCCCAAAATTCGATGGCAAAGCTGGTGAGGACCCTCAAGCCCATGTCATGACCTATCACCTTTGGTGCTCATCAAACTCGTGGCTTGATGATTCCATCCAGCTCCGCCTCTTCCAAAGGACTCTCACCAGCTCGGCCGCTAAGTGGTATATTGAGTTGAATCGCGGATCCTTTCAAGATTTCAACTCGTTGGCAATGGCATTCCTAACTCACTTTCAGTTGCCCATTCGGTATGAGATAGGGACGCATCTCCTTATGTCCCTCAAACAGGACACGGCCACGCATATATCCGATCATATACATGAATGGAGATGGTGTCGTCGTTTGATCAAGTTCTGGATTCCTGATCAGCTTCTAACCGATTGGTTTACAACCTCCTTTATCCCTGCAATCACGTGAGACATTGCTATGGGAGCTTGTGTAACTGAAGAGCAAGCTATCGCGCATGCTCAGTACCTCAACTTAGTTTATTCTTAGTCAGGTACTTTATATGATTATCTGCCAGACGCCCCGAGACCTAGAACATCCAAAGCTCCGCCAAACCATCTATTGACGGTGTTATTGGCTCTATAAATGCATCTTCAAAGAAATCATCCGCAAACCCTGGGAAGCAAAAAACGAATGCTCCTAACGAAAACACTTCTCAGGGTCAATCTAATTCTGGAAACACTTCGAGGTTAACGTCGTCCAGTCCACCACGACGGATAAATCCTCGAAAGGAAAGAAGAAGGGGAAAGCCAAGAATAAATCTAAGCAGCCCAGACAGGACTCCCCTAAACCTCCACCCGAGGAAGGAGCCAAACGTAAACCTAAGTATCCTTGTCTTATCTGTGACGAGGATCACTATACTAAAGACTGCCCCAGGCTTTCCGAAATTAGTTGATTGTTGAAAGGTGCTCCTGGGACTCCTGCTGTGCTTAAAGAACCTTTCCCCTCACAACAAACTTAAATGGTTGCAGATCCATCACAACCCTCTTCATTTGGCTCTCAAGTATTTATGGCTGGGACGATTCCCGTCCACATCACCACTTGGGCAAAAGAATATCCATCGCATGCCGGGAAAGAGCCTAAGGTCCCCTCCAGCGCTCCTCCGTCCAGTTCTGGTCCACTCCACACTAAGAGACCGAGCACTGAGACGCCCATCCAACCCCCTCCAAAAGGTGTACTCTGGAAGTCTTCTTACAACCCTAATGCTCATGCTGCCCAACACTACAGCATCGTTGAGGACTTAGCTCAGGATCTATCTGCTATGTCCGCCTTAGAAGTACTCCAGAGCTGCCCCTCCTAGAGGAAGTCCTTGCTATCGGCCATCGGTGGCATAGACCCGGCTGACTCGGATCTGATTTCTTTTGACCTCGAGGGCCATACACCGAGACTGCCTCACCAAATCACTTTCCTCATACAGGTCATTATCAATACTAAAACGATTCATCGTACAGTCATTGATGAAGGTGCTTCAACTTGCATCATGTCTGTTGCCTATTGGAAAGCTATTGGTTCTCCGACGCTAAGCCAGTCTCCTACAACATTGGAATCCTTTGACGGAAGAGAGTCTCGTCCTTATGGTATCCTCCAATGGTTTCCCATCTCTTTGGAAGGGAAGACAGTCGAAGTGGAGGTCGAAGTTGTCGATGCTAATTTTACCTACAACCTCCTCCTCGGACATAGCTGGACATACGCCATGCAAGCCGTGGCTTCCTCTCTTTTTCATGTCATTCGTTTCCCTCATCAAGGGAAGATTGTCACCGTGGACCAGCTCTCCTTCTTCGCCTCCTCTTCCGAAGGCAACGTGCCCTTCGTGGAGCATACCTCCAAATCATGTGAGAGTGTGGGAGCCGGACTCTTTAAAGATCCCGCCCTGATGGGTGTCTTTTCCCTCCCACCTCCTAATCTCGCCCCTATTAATATGATTTCCGTGCGCTCTGATCCGTGGGTCCTCCCTCCCGCTAATTAGATAGAATCTTGGGGCGATATGATGCCGTTGAGTCCCGCCGAGCTCAACTACGTTGAAATCGTTGCTGCATCGGCTCCCCCTCCCGAACCTGCTCCTCCGAGCAGCGTTCCCGACTCGTATGTTCATTCCCCTTGGCTTGGAGATGATGCTACTTCGGATCCATTAAAGGAAATATTTCCTTCCGATGAAGCCATTATCGAGACTATGTCTCTTGAGGAACCTCCTTGGTCTGATCATCACCACCGTTCCTCATTTCTCCCTGCCCATCAGGAAATGATCGCCTGTCTCGAACGGTTTGCTTCTTGTATCCCATTTCAGCCCCTTCAAACACCTATTCAAGTTAATAAAGTGTCCTCTGAAGGCAATATGGGAAACATTACGCAGACCCAACCCATCGACATCTCTACAAAACCAGGGATTGTCGAGCATATTCACATTGGAGTCACTTGTACTCCGGAGGAAATTCAGCTCTACACCGATCTTTTTCGCGAATTTTGTGATGTCTTCGCTTGGTCCTACGAAGAAATGCCCAGCATTGACCCTAGCATAGTGGTGCATGAGATACCTACATATCCGGGTGCTAAGCCTGTTCGTCAACGTCTACGCCCCGTGCACCCCCGAAAGGCTGCAGCCATTAAAGCAGAAGTTGAAAAGCTTCTCAAGGCTGGTTTCATTTACCCCATTCCACTTACGGATTGGGTTTCTAATATTGTCCCTGTGAATAAAAAGCAGGGTACCATTCAAGTCTGTGTTGATTACCATGACATCAACCGCGCCTATCTTAAGGATAACTTCCCCACACCCTTCATTGATCGGCTCATTGATGAGTGTGTAGGAAGCGAAATATATTCATTTATGGACGGTTTTTCCGGGTATAACCAAATCAATATTGCGCCCGCTAATCAGCATAAGACTGCTTTTATCTGTCCTTGGGGCACTTTTGCTTACAAGAAGCTCCCTTTCGGTTTGAAGAATGTCGATGCTACCTTCCAATGTGCAATGTCATATGCTTTTCATGACATCCGTCACATTGTACAACCGTACTTGGATGATCTACCAGCTCATTCAGTCAAACGCAAGGACCACCCTTCCCATCTTCGTGAAATCTTTCTCTGCTGTCGACACTACTGTATCAGGCTCAATCCTCATAAATGTGTCTTCTACGTTGAATCAGGCCGGCTACTCAGGTTCATCGTCTCCCGAGAGGGCATCCGTCTGGATCCCCTCAAAGTCGAGGCTATTCTGAATCTTCCTCCCCCTGCTTCTTTGCAACAACTACAGAGCTTGCAGGGCAAAGTAAATTTCCTAAGATGATTCATTCCGAACTATGCTGAGGTGGCTAAAGGTTTTACATGGTTATTGAAGCAAGATACTCCCTTTCATTGGGATGCTATCACTTAAGAGTCTTTTGAGCGTCTCAAGGGTCTCCTTGTTTCTTCTCCATTATTGCAACCTCCGAATTTCCATTGTGATTATACTCTATATTTGGCCGCCGCCGATACCACTATCGGCATGGTTCTCGTGCAAGACGACGATGATGACACTGAGCATGTCATATATTACCTCAGCCGCAACCTTTTAGACGCGGAAACTCGATACGCTTATGTTGAGAAGTTGGCATTGGCCGCTGTTTGTGCCGTCCAACGTTTCCGGCATTATATCTTGTTGCGCACCACGACCGTGATTTCTGATTGCAACCCAATGACGTACGTTTTGTCACATCAGTTGCTGGGGGGCAAATACTCAAAGTGGATCGTCATCCTCCAAGAGTTTGACTTGGAATTTACTGCTGCCAATTCTAAGAAGTCCCTATTCTTTGCTGAGTTACTTTGCTCTTTGCCATCTCCTTCTGCACCCTCTCACTCAGAGGATCATATCCCGGACGAAACTCTTTTTTTGATCAGCACCCTCGATCCCTGGTACGGGGATATTATTGTATATTTGCAGACGTCCTCTTTCCATCCCACTGTATCCAAGGATGCTTGGCGACGGATCCATCATCAGTCTCAACCCTACCGTATTATCGGGGACACCCTGTACCGTCTCAGCGTTGACTCCGTCCTCCGCCGATGTCTAACTCTCGAGGAAGCTGAGAGAGTCCTGAATGACTGCCACTCTGGCGCCTGTGGTGGTCACATGTCCGGATATGCCACAGCTCAAAAAATCCTCCGCGCCGGTTATTTCTGGCCCTCCATTTTTAAGGATTGCATCCTTGCCGTCCGTTCGTGTCATGCATGCCAGATATACCAGCGGAAGATGCGTGCGCCACCAGCTCTGCTGCACCCTGTTGTCACCATTGGCCCTTTTGCAAAATGGGGCATTGATTATACGACTTGTAAACCTCGCTCGGCCGGGGGCATGGGTTTATTATCGTTGTCGTCGATTACTTTACACAATGGGCCGAGGCGATGCCTACATTAACTGAAGAAGGTCACACAGCGGTGCAGTTTTTGTTCAACCATGTTATTACGCGGTTCGGAGTTCCGCAGGCCACCGTCACGGATCACGGGAAGCATTTCCGTAATCACATGATGACCGAACTGACAACCCAACTAGGCTTATGACATGATAGTTCGACCCCGTACTATCCTCAGTCCAATGGCCAGGTTGAAGCCGTCAACAAGATTTTGCTTACGATGCTTCAACATACTGTTGGCATGCATAAGTCTAATTGGCATCTAATGTTGTTTCCCGCCTTGTGGGCCTACCGAACCTCTGTGAAGGATGCCACTGGTTTCACTCCATTTCAACTAGTTTACGGACTAAAGGCTACCCTTCCTATCGAATGCGAAATCCCTTCATTAAAATTAGCCGTCGAGTTGCTTCCCAACACTACTCTAGTAGAGGAACGGCTTCTTTACCTAGAATGGCTGGACGAGACCCGTCGCCTAGCCTCTCTAGCTATCGAAGCACAAAAGAAGAGAGTTAAAACTCACTTCGACCATACTATCCATCCTCGTTCCTTTGTTGAGGGAGATCTAGTCCTGCTATACGACCAAGCAAATGACAAGCTGGGGGTAGGCAAACTCGAGCCCATGTGGCTAGGCCCTTATATTGTAAAGAAAGTTTTGCAGAAGGGGGCATATGAGCTAGTTGACTACAAAGGTAATCCTCTTGACAAGCCCCACAATGGGCTATACTTGAAAAAGTACTATGCATGATTCCATGCACTTCGATTTGTACATGCGTGTGTTTTAGCAAGTGTGTTGTGTGTGTGTTTTCATGTTTTTGGCTTGGTGTGAAGGCGTGATTGCCGCTTATTGTGTCTTTTGCTTCTTGTGCAGATGTCGGGTGCACCTTATGTTGGTTTCGCTGATGGTGCCTGCCGCAGCACTCGCAATTTGTCCTCTGCGGTGTGGGTGATCTACGATCCTCACGGTGAGTTGATAGATCTTCAAGGTGTGTGTTTAGGCTGTACTACAAATAATGTCGCTGAATATAGTGCTGTGATTGAATTATTAGCCGAGGCAATTAATCTCAATATTCGTACATTGGTTGTTAACCTAGACTCTCAACTTGTCGTCCATCAGCTCAATGGGCGTTATTCCGTCAGAGACCGTCACATTTTAAGGTTGTATTTACATGTTAAATTGTTAGAAAGGAATTTTGATTTCATTACATATCAGCATATTCCATGACGATTAAACACATTATCTGATGCATTGGCTAATCATGTATTAGATAGACATTTGCGTAATTTATAATCAAAACATCATATAAGCAAGCACATAAAAGCACAATAATAAACCATAGGAATATGTATATATATATATATATATATATATATATATATATATATATATATATATCGTGTGGCGCACCAAGGCGCTCAAAAATAAGTGTACATGTCTAGATAGGGCCTGTGTTCTCTGTACATCTGAGACACATGTCTCTCAAAAAACCACCAGTAGGAAATAAAGACCTAGATATCTACTGTGGTGGGTTGTGCTCCCTATAATCCGCAGCTGCTCGTGCCACCCGCCTCAAAAGGCGGTGCATCCTAGGTTCTACTCCCACTGTATGGATCTGAGATGCTATGGGGACCTCCTCTATCCCCTGGTAATCTGGAATCCCTGACAGTAAGCCCTCGAGGTTCCGTATCACGGTCTCCATCGTATCATCTCCCGGAGGAGCCAAGGCTAGAGATCCAACGCCCTGTGCATCCCTCCGCGCCTATGGGGCCAGGCCGAGGGGTCTCGTCGGTCCTACATCTGCATACCGTAGCATTCATCGTTAAGACATGTACATGAAAAATCAAAAACATCACAAAATGAAAAAATCAAAAAATGAGATCAAGTGGCTTACCACCATCATCCCACTACTCTCCAGCAGGCAGCGGCATGTCTGGGTCTCCACGGAAGTCTAGGCCAGCATACGGCCAGTCCTCCACAAAAATAGTCTGCCTCTCCAACCACTCTCGGAAGTATACTTCCCATGCCACTGGTCGACCGCCACCTCCTCGTGGCATGACATGGCCCCATCGTGTGGCCCTCGTCTCTCGAGGGCCTCTAGGTGGGTCCACGACCATATCCTGCAGCTGCAATGCCGGTACCCGCTCCAGCATGAGCGGGAGTAAAATTGACCCGTAGCCAAACTGCTTCGACTCACCACGACGGCAGTTGGTCAGCTGTCTCTTCATACTTGTCGCTACTGCCGCTGCCCAGTTGAATATGGTAGGATTCAAGCATTCGAGAGCCAGTCGAAGATGGGCCTTCGAGGCCTCGTGATTGGCCAGGGAGCCCGCTGCCCGAGTCACCATGAAGAGTATAGTTCGAAGGATGATGTCCTCCACCGTAGGAATTGCTACCTTCCCGCTCCACGTCTTGCGTGCCCGTGGGCACACCTGGGCCATCAGCATGTCTAGAGTATCACCACCGGGTCGTTGTCCCTCTAGAATAGGCATCTCACCTCGACGTGACAACCCGGTCAAAAAATAGATATCTGTGTAGTCAAACTCGATGTCTCGGCCTCGGATCACGAACTTCCCATCAGTGGGATTCCAGGCTCTGATCAAGAGTTCAAGAAGGTCAGGCTGTGCTCGCAGGCGCGGAGTTAGGAAGAATTTAAACAACCCGCATGCCCGCAATGCATTTCGGCACCCAGCATCGGCGAATGCCGCTATGTCCTCATTATCATGAGCTCGTTCTTGCCAAATGAATGCCATTTTACCCTGCATGATCAAAAAATTTCATTAGGGCCCTGTTCATAAAGTTTCATACGTTCAATTTGTCAAAAAACTTGTTGCGCGGCATCAGCGCGACTGTTTTTAAAACAGTCGCGCTGATCATGGGCGCCCTTTGATATTTTTTCTGGGTCAGCGCGGAAGTACATCACTCTTCCGCGCTGATCCGGGAGTGGCCTGTGGAAGTTTTTTTCAATCAGCGTGGACCCAATAGGGAAATCCGCGCTGAACGAGAGCAGAATGAGTTTCAAAAAATCCGTCCAAACAACCATTTCCCACCGTTAAAATGCAGCAAAAGAACTTCAAAATGGAGCGTAAGGGACAATGAACCTACCTGGAACTAACTTCAGGAAGGATAATGCACATACGAGGTAGAATTCAGCTTGTCAACCTCACAGCTCCAAGTTGTTCTCCAAAGCTCCAAATGGTAACAATGGTAAAAAAATTTGTTTACTCCCCTATTTATGGTAAAATTTGAAAATTAAATATTATTTTTCATAAATATGGGTTTTTTATAATGGTTTTTACCATATGCTTGGTTCCAATATAGTTTTACTATGTTTTTATGCATGTGGTCTATATTATTTCGAACAGGTTTACGCGTGCGGTGTTCCTTGTGAAGATTCTCATGCTGGTGGAATTACGACAGTTCTATACACACTTGGTCCCGAAACGTCGTCTTTAAGCTCTTTTTCAACGTGAAATAAGAAAAGATAGCTGAGTCTCCCTCTCGACTCGTTAAAAGAAGCGAGAGGCGGTCGCCTTTAAAGCTCTTTTTTCAACCATTTAAACTTAAAAAGATCACCAGGTTTTTGTCGTTTCGAACTCGTTATTGGCTACAAAATGACGTGCTTCTGACCGCTTTTCTACTTTTTTCGGGTCGAAGTCACTACTTACGAAAAGTACTCCTCGATCATACTGGTCGGGCAGTTCTTTCGAGCATCGTTTTATACTTTTTCGGGTCCGAGAGACACAACTTTACGAAAAAGGACCCCCGTGGAGTTCACTTTTATGTTGTCCTTTCAGACTCTCTAAACAGGAAAAGACGCCGAGTTCTCCCTTTGTCAGACTCTTTAAAACTTAATGACATCGGATTTCGTCGAAATGACGCCTTCCAAGCATATGCTATCCCCGTCAAGCTTGTCATCAAAAAAATAATCGGGGCACTCGCCAAAAATGGTGGGGAAAATGGAATCATAATCATTGTCGTGTCGGCAGTATGTCGCTCTTGAACATGGCACTTGTTTGTATTCGTGTCTGGGTGGGGACCTCTCATCTTGTTTTACACTGGCCTCCATGGGTTTGGGTTATCCTGTTTGACCTCTCATCTGCTCATTGCCTTGTCACCATGACCCTTGATCATTTAATGTCAAATACTGCCAAGTCCACTGTCGTGCCGCTGATATGTTCAAGAGAAGTTGACCTCTGCAAGAATACTCAACCTCCCTCTGATACCTCACGCAAAATATCTTATCCTTCTCTGTCTCATGTCGATGATGTGGGAAACATTATGGCCCACCTTCGATCAAGGTCACTTCATGTCGACTTCGGCTCATTATCCAGGAAGTTGACCTAGAGACTCCCTTCAGGTGCCTTGGAGCCTGCATGCCTCAATGGCAGGTTCTTCGTGTTCGATGCGAGGTTTTCATCATTGGCCTCCAATCGAATGATTCTGCGGGTGTTTGATGCCAGGTCATTGATTCGCACGCCGTAGATTGTACCTCTAGTACCTTGAGGACCATTGTCATTATTGGTGGTACCTCTCGTGTCTGTTAACAGTTTTCATCATGGACTGGTAATCAAACGATGTTCTTGCATGTTCGACTTCAACTCCCATATTCACATGCTTGAACTTGTACTTTGTTCGGGTCGAGATGGAGCGCAAGACCCTGGATTTTGTCTATTGAGATCGAGGTTGCGATTTTTTGGATTATTATGATCATTACATGACTCATTGATGGATGGCTGCGCCCATACCTGAGTCTTCATGGATGGTTGCGACCATACCTTTACTATCATCATGGTCTCATTAGCTGGGTGGCTGCGTCCATACCACAAACCTCTTTCATATGTCTTTTGGATGGCTGCGCCCATGCCTAGACTACATGTAATTGATTATCAGATATATCAGTTGTACATACGTGCAGGTTCTTCCTGGTGGTGTTCTAGTTCAACCAGTTTCATAAAGCATTTCACCCCACCCACTCTCTCGGGCTTCATGCTTTAGGGGGCATCTATTACACAGTAATTTGTCACTGTCTCCCTGTCAGTCTTCCTGCTGTGTCATGAGACCAAATTAATCATGCTCATGCTCTCTAATGTTGCCAAATGACCCACTTTGCCAAAGTTTTGCTATCATCGCGACTGTTGTAAAAATAAACGCGCTGATGAGCGCTCCAAAACAGACCGAATGCGCTGCCAGCGCGGAAGTACACGTGATTCCCGCGCTGGTCGAATTTCATGAGACAGCGCGTATGTTACTTATATCTGATCGCGCTGATATGACTTTCTTTGTTATTCAGCAACGATGTCAGCGCTCCAATGCAGTTATGCACCCGCGATGATCCAGTCTGGGCGAGTTTTTTCTAACAGCCGGCCTTCCAGATGACTCAACACCTGGTTGTTGGCCTTGTAAATGTCACCCTCCCTTCTCTGGCATGTCTGTTTCGTCATTTGAAACACCTTACTTGGAGATAAGCTCATCCTCCCACCATTCATGGAGACTCCTTCTCCTATTTAAGCCTCCACCATTGCCATGAGCTGCTTGTTTGGAATTCATAGTGTTTGGAGTGTTGTTGATAGTGTGTGAGCTTGATAGGTAGTTGGTGTGACAAGTGTGGGATTGTTAGAGAGCTTAAGGAAGGTCGTGAAGTGTTTCTTTCTTGTGTAAACTTGTGTGAGAGAGAGTTTTTGTCTTGGGAGATCTACCTTCAAGGGTGAATGCTTGAGAGACTTGCTGGCTGGACCCTCTTGAGTAGGATTTGACGTCAGAACTATGGTTGTATTCTTCTTTGTTTATTAATAATAGACGACTATCATTATGGTTCCACTCTTATTGTCTTTATGATGGTATTTGAGTTATATCCTCTATGACTGATATATAGTTACATCTACTGGATTTTATGCTTGTGTTTGTATCGTTCTTTGCATGTGCAGGTGTCCGTGCACGAGGATGGTGAGGATTGTGACCAGTCGGGGCAAAGGAACGGGAGCGTCAACTCTTCTACAAGTACTAGCGTTGGAATCCAGGTAGGCCTTCATCATTGGTCTTTTATTTGTAATTAGGAACCTACGTGTTAGCGTTGTTTGATTGTTGCTAAACCTTGTTTGGACTAGTAGGGATCGCCTCTATCCACAGAGGGGATTTACCTCCACAACACCCACTCTTTCTGAATGTGAATGCCATGAGTCTATAACTAACCAATCATAGGTCGAGGAAAAAGTTGACCCGATTTTACCTTCAGTTAATCGTACCTTTCCCGAAGAGAGTGAATATGATACCACTCAGGTTCTTTTCATTTCTTCAGATTCTAATGAGCTTGGAGGCAAGCCTCCTGTTCCATCAAGACAGGAGTAAAATCCTCCCATTCTCATAACTCAAGGGGGTAATTCTCCCATTCTTACAATACCCCCTCCAAGTAGTCTGGTCACTTCCTTTGATTGGAATCAACTAGCAAGATGTCGTCTTCTTTCTTATGTGCCTTTCCAGATCATAGTATAGGTGTTGGCTTAATGGGGCCTGACCCAGGTTCGGAGTTAATTAGCCAAACAAATCCCTACACTACTGGCCCCTTTGGCATCAGCCCGTGGAGTGCGAAATGAAGTCTCATTCGAAGCAGTATGGGGGGATGCTGGAACCAAGTTTCCACACCCTTGAGATGTTTGAGGGGTCGATTAAGTCCAACTGTGCCTACCTTCACATAGGTCACTTCACGCGCTGTGATGACCTGCAAGACCTTTGTGATCTATTATAATTGACTTCACACAGACCTAACCAGAGGTTGAGGTGATTTCGTGTTGCTATGGCAATGATATTCACTATTTCCCTAAATTATACCGCAGATCTTACTTATCTTCTTAGTAAGGTTAGTTAACTTCGCATAAATAGATATTTGATCTTGCATTCACTTATTCAACATATTCATACATGTTCGCGCATCATATAAACAACATAAATGTAATTTATACCCAATACATTCAATGCAGAAAACAAGAGATAAATACACAGGAATGATATAAAACTTCTCTTTATTAATGCTTCAATGGTTACAGACTCAACCTGTCCTGCGCACTCAGCTGCAGGCAGACTACTAGGCCTCTGCGCACTTAGCTACAAAGCCATCTCCTACTCTATGACCCAAAGGCTCGACTTTACCCTTAGATCTTCAATTATGTTTCTATTCCATGATCATTAAAATTCATTCTTTTACAACTTAGAGCCTCGCTTTATTTATACAATCCCAAGGTCCGCAGACCATGGGTAGATCTCTATAGCTGAAATTACATTACAAAATTAAGGGTTGACAGCCCTATGACTTATTTGTAAGCTACGCGCCTTGCGCCCACAAAATGAGGAGTATTTACATCAAAGATACAATTTATGACCAAAATCTAGGCTCGAAGCCCCAAAACTTTCCTTGGGGGATCCCGTGACCAACAAGACCCCAACACAAACATTGTGACTCGCCCTTGAGTCACTCTGTCGGTGCAGAGATCTTTGTGCGAAGACCTCCCAATTCTTCCTTGACTGCTGCAAGATAGGCAACACACTGAGCGGCTGCCTGTTGCACTTCCTGGATGCGTTGTTCAGAAACCGTTGTAGCTGAACTGTTTTCGTGAACCTATTCCTATGTTCCTTGCATTTGCGCAAGCTTTGCTTCAATAGAGTCTGTAATGACAAAAGCCTCATCAATCCATGGCTATACACATGCCTTCAAAATGACTTCCTTGTGTCAAGCAACATCCACCTGCTCCTTGAGCACTTTTCCTTGCTGCATTCATGTGAGCCTTTATGTAAAGGCAACCTTCTGCACAGTCCCTTTTATCTCATCATATTTCTGCTTCAGCTCGCACGCCTCTATTTCTAAGCGCTATATGTTCAGGTCCTCCTGCAGAGTGGTGAGAACCTCGAACGACTCTTCAAATAGCCTAGTGTAGTCTTTCACTGTGTTGTTGACCTTTGCTATGGCCATTGTAATCGCATTGGTGCGTTGTTGCTTAACCTCCGACGGCGTTGAAGGCTGCGCCTTCAATTGTAGCTCATATATCTGAAGGTTCAGCTCCAGCTGAACCTTAGCCATCTCTTCCTTAGCCTCTCGCACCCCTGCTACTAGTTTTCGGATGCACCCCTCTGCTGGTTCCTCTACTTGGATGGCCAGCTCCGGGACGATTTGGTAGGCTTCGTCGACCACCTGGACAATCTGTCAGTTCTGCGCCACTACTTCGTCGTGCCACAGGCTCAACTGTTCAATGTTGATGCGCTGCTCGCTCATGACATGGAGCGCGTGACCTTCCCTAGCTTGTAGTTTTTCAGTAACTCCATCCTGCAAAACATAGAGTGTCTCCCAAGGGAGCGCAGCCATGTTTATCTCGATCCCCTTTAATTCGCTAACCATAGGCCTATCAGCCATAGTTTCTGTCATGAGTGATGAGCCCCATAAATGGGTAATTATATGGGCTCATTTTGCCTCCTAACATAGTTTAATCAACCATTCTCTTAGCTCATTGCATGTTTTTTTATTATATTTATGCTTATGGAGTGAGTTGGGTTGGTTATGTTGCCATGGAGTCTAATATATGTTTAATGCAGATTTTTGTTGAATTTTGAAGACAAAGTCAAATATTTAATGGACAATTGGAAGCAATAATTCGAAGTGGACAAAGGAGAGGATTTATAGGAGGGTATCCCCCTCATTTATGACTCTCCACTTCGAATTTCCTTCATGTAGCTCGGAGCACAAACAGCCAAATCAATGCACTGGGAGGCAGCCGAGCAAGTGGAGGATAACTTATGTTTATCTCAAGTTTTGGGAGCCAAGCCTCCCTGATTTTAAGGAAGTTGTTGGGAGCTTCAGTTGTATAAGTAGAAATGCCTAGGGCCTCATTAGGAATTTAGTCAAATTTTCAAATTTTTGTTGCACCTTTGCTCTGCTCAACTTCGAGCTTACTTTTGTTGACAATTTCATGTAATCCTATTATTATTTTGATAATAAAGATGAGATCTTTTTTGAGCTAGCACTGAGTTACCTCAGAGGGCTAAAGCTCTTGGTTTAGGGCCCAATCCAAGCATCCAAGCTCCTCTTTTCTGTATTTATATGCTTTGTTTCAGTTTAAGGATTAGTTGCTGTTAGATAAATTTCTTTCTTGGTTAAGAATAGGTTGCTTTTGGTGATTTAGAAGGTTGTTTCCATTTGAGTTTTCTATAGCAAGTTGAACAGTGATAGAAAGAAGATACAAAAAGGCCATCAATAGAGCCTTGGCCTCCTTTCCTCCCTTTGGGACCATGAACTGAGGCCAAGACCCTCTTGATGCCACAAAAAAACACAGATTTGCCTTCTCCATAGGATTTCTAGTGTCGTAGTTTGTTAGAAGGTTAATGCTTTGATTTAGATCTCTTTCACCATGCTCATTTATATCTTTCAATAATTTTCCTTCCATTCTTTCTCTCATTATAGCATTTTTCAGCATTTCTTTCCATAGCTCATAATCTAGATTAGCTTGATGCAAAATTTTTTTTTTTTTTTGTTTTTTTTTTTATGTACTTAGTTTCCTTGCTTGCTTGATCTCCTTGTTTGATTTTGAAGTCTTTTTGTAGCAAATCTCTTCTCACAGCAAGTCAGCCTACCAGCCATCTCATTCTCTCCCTGATCTATGCCCTACAGGTCGCCCAAAGTTCACCTCAAATCTGCCTTAGTTTTCTACGTTTTTCCATAGGATTTATTCCTCTCTCCCGATCATCTTTTCCTCTCCTAGAAATCTTTGGTGACCCCTAGGCACCTTAACACATCATCCCAGCCTTCAGCTACCCTTTCCACACACTCTCACACCTTCAAAACCTTCAAAATTGCTCTTGGCATCCTCTTGTAGACCTCCTGTAGATCCCCTACAACCTCCTGTAGATTTTCCTGTAGGCTTCTTTTTGAATTCCGATTGTGGGAAAATCCTCAAGAAGGCCACCTGAGACCTCCTAGGACCCATCCACACCATCCTACATTTTCTCAAGTCCCAAAACCGCCCTCCATCGCCACCTAATCGCTATCACATTCACAATCAAATAAATTACATGCATGACAATTTCACATAAAAATCCAAAAAGATGTTTTTTGCTCATTTACTTCTAGAAATAGCTTGAGTAGATGTTGTTTACTTCCTAAGTAGGCTATGGCATTCACTTCATGGTTTTTCATCTCTCTTTTTGCAAAAGTAGGATTAGTTGGTTAAGTAGGGTTTGCTAGGTTTACTTTACATTTCAGTCTTCTTTTCCTTCTTGCAAGTAGAGTAGCCTTTGTAGAGTAAGATTTCTTTTATTTCATCACCTATAGAGCTTCTTCTGAAATCCATAGAAGTTGGCTTGAGCTCTTAGTGATTTTGCGCCAGCTGACCAAGTCACAACTTGCAGTAAGAACTAGTACTTGTGCATACAGCACCATCGCTTCCAAGTTTGTTACGAACTATCGGGTTGATAAAAGTAAAGTAGGAAGCCTAGAAGTTGCAGCATTATTGCTGCAATACTGGTGCTCACCACTTTTTGGCACCGCTGTCGGAGAAGCGTCAGAGTATTTTGTGATTACTTCTTTCTTCTATTTTCTATCACAACATTCGGATAAGTAGTTTTATTTTAGCAAAAGTAGAGTAGTTGTTTCTTTCAGTTTCTGCATTTCCCTGCTTTCATTTTCAATTCTGTAAATTTCATTCCAGCAAAAATAGAATAGTTGTTTCTTTCAATTTCTGCATTTCCTTGCTTTCCTTTTCAATTCTGCAATTTCCATTTCAGCAAAAGTAGATTAGTCATTTCCTTGTTTTCAGTTCTGCATTTCATTTGCTTGCCTTTATAGTTCTGCAATTTCATTTCAGCAAGTTCATTTCAGTTAGTTGCAATTTGTTTGTTCAATCAATTTCAGTTTTTCTAGTACAAGCAGTGAAAAAAAAACCCCAACCAAAAATATTTCCTTTCATGCCTTGTAGGAACAGAGATAATTCATGGAAATTCTTGCCCAACACCCCCACTACATCACATAGCCAACCTTCTCTCTTCTTCGGTGGTAGTGATCAAGAAGAACCTTTAGGTGAACGACCAGAGATATGTGCAGAACCTATGGGGAAGAAGAATAAGATAACATCCCTCCTAAGACAATGGCCAAGAACGGAAATGTTATGGGGAATGGAGAAAGAATAGAGGGTACCTTTCCCATCCGAGAAACCAATGGGGACACCAAAATGAAGAATATAAGTCCCTCAGCCATACCTGACCATAAGTTTGCAGTCATCTACCGAACCTATGACCATGCAGAAGATGAGAAAAAGTTGAAACTATTCCCTTCTACTATCAAGGATGCAACATTGCGCTGGTTCATGGGGTTACCTGGCAATAGCATCACAACTTGGGCTCAGATGCAGCAGGCCTTTAATAACAAATACCGAGACTATTGTAGGTCAAAAGATACCAAGGAAGAAATCTTCCGAATGACCATGGGAAGTGATGAATCCTTGGAAGATTATGAAGAGAGGTTCTAGCTCAGTTACAAAAGGGCCAGGTGCACACTTGACCCTGAATCTCTGAAGTTGGTCCTGCTCAAGGGAATTCTGGAAGACCTTCTAGACACCCTCCATTTACTGGCCAGGGGAGACATCTACCAACTACCTTATGAGGACATAAAGACTGTCTTTAGAAACCATTCTAGAGCAGCCAGAAAGAGAGGTAGGGGGAGTCAACCCATAGCCAGTACCTCCTCATCCAATTCATCCATCAAAGGTGAACTTGGAAACATGTTGGAAGACTTCAAGAGTGAGATGCTATAGACTCTTGCCATGCAAATGGATACCTTTCATATCAAAAGGAAATAAGAGGAAGCAGAGAGGGCTTTGGCCATTTTTTGTCCTAGGTGCACCACGAGGCATCCTAGGAATGAATGCCCATTGAACTCTATAGAGGTTTGTTCAGTCTATGAAGAATATCATTCTACAGACAAGTTCCCTTACTTTCCTGGACTTAAAGCTGTATACCAAGGGGCCAAAGGAACCATTGAACCACTTTATTTCATGAACCAAAGGAAACCACATGGACCTAAACCATACCAGCAGGGGATGCAAGGGACATCTTAGGCATACTAAAAGCCCAACCAAGTCACTTCGATACCTTCTTGGGGCCCTCCTGCTCATCCTTCCTGTTCCACACCTCCTCCTTGCTTCTTTCCATCTCAATACCATGCCCAACCAGCTACTCATTCCTTCCAATCCTATGCTCATCCACAACCTTAGTGGAATGCATCTCATTAGGGGTGGAGGCCCCAATACAACTCTCCTCTCACTCTTTTACCTCCACCACCTGCTCAACCACAATCATTGCCTCCTGCTCCACCAAGGCAACCCCAAATGCCTGCCCAGCCGAAACCAAACCCGAACAACAGACAGGCTCAGCAAGTATATAGTGGGGAACCATCATGCCCAACATACGCTATGGAGATTCAGGATATTAACCTGTGATCTGGGAATGTTCTCCCAGATAGCCAACCTTCCCCTAGGGAGGTTGAGGAAGATAAAGAGGAAAGTGAACCTAAAGAAATTCCACCCTTTCTTGAGAGACTATCCAGGACAACACAACCCACCCTCGAAGAAACTAAACTTCTGGGAGAATTGAAACAGTTATGTGTAAAGATACTACTTCTCCAAGCCATAAAAGATGTGCCTATATACAATAAGATGATCAAAGAGAAGTACTTTAGGAATCCAGGCAGGCGCAAGAGAGATGCCCCGACCATTAATGCCATAAGACAACTGTCTGACCTGATGTTGGGGCAGGTAATCTGTCTGAAATATCTAGACCCTAGAAGCCCAATAGTTGATGTCGACATCAATGGTACCATGTTCCCACACACCTTGATTGATTTGGGAGCTTCCATTAATGTGATGACAAAGGACACCATGCTCAAACTTAACCTCCAGGGCTCCTTGAGAAAGACCACGACAGTATTGCAGCTAGCAGACTGCTCCACCGTGACCCCTGAGGGGATTGTGGAAGATGTGATGGTATCCATTGATTCTTGGGAGTACCCTTCTGATTTCTTGGTTCTCCAGCCAAAGGCGAAGCTCACTGGGTATCCTCTCATCCTGGGAAGACGCTAGTTGGCTACTGTTGATGCCCATATCAGCTGTCGGGCTGCGAACATGACCATCAAGAATGAGCATATGTCCAAGCAGTTAATCATATACCCTCCTACCCAACCCTTGCTAGAACATGATCTACCTCTCTAGTTGGAGGAGGAGGATGAGGATGAAGTCTATTCTACACCACTTTGTGCATTAGAAACTGTCATGGGGGGAAGACTGCAAGATGAGGATGATATCATTGAAATTTTAATTTAGAATCCACCCCCCAGTACCTTGTGATTAGAGGACATAGTGAAAGAAACCCAAGACAATCCCTTAACTGATCTCTGTGTGGCTGACCCGACCTCTCTCTGTGTTAAGAATATAGAGTTTGGCCTAGAAAGAACCTTGAAAATAATCCATCCCTATCCACTTCCCAGGAGAAGGAGTTGTGCAACTTATTGAGAAAACAATTAGATGCCTTGGCTTGGAGTTATAAGGAGATGAAGGGAGTGCACCCTTCAGTACGTACTCATCATATATACATTAAGGAAGATTGCAAACAAGTCAGGCAGCCTCAAAGAAGGATGAATCTAGCCCTTAAAGACATTGTTAAGGAAGAATTACAAAAATTACTTGATGCAAGATTCATTTACCCCATCTCTGACAGCGAATGGGTCTCTCCTTTGGTGCTAGTGCCAAAGAAAAATGGTAAGTGGAGAATCTGTGTCAATTATCAGGAATTGAACAAAGCCACTAAAAATGACCATTTTCCTTTGTCTTTCATAGATCAAGTGTTAGATGGTCTGGCGGGGAAAAAGTTTTACTCCTTCCTAGAAGGGTTTAGCAGGTACAATCAGATTCAAATCAGCCCTGAAGACCAGGATAAGACCACTTTCACTTGTCCTCGGGGTACCTTTGCATATTGGGTCCTTCCTTTTGGCCTGTGTAACGCTCCAGCCACTTTCTAGAGAGCAGTATTGAGTATATTTTCTGAATTGGTTCATGATGCAGTGGAAATATATATGGACGATTTCACTCCTTATGGTTCTAACTCTCAAGAAGCTTTATCTAACCTAGGGAAAGTTTTGGACAAGTGTATTGAAATGAACTTGTCCCTCAGTCCGAAAAAATGTGAATTTTTGATGACTGAAGGAACTGTGCTAGGTCATGAAATATCTCAACAAGGATTGCAGTTGGACCCCAACAAAGTTGCCATCATCCAAAGGGTCCCACCTCCTCAAAAGGTGAGAGATGTTAGAAGTTTCCTAGGCTTATCTGGATATTACAGAAGATTCATTAAAGATTTCGGTAAGTTAGCCTCTCCATTGTTTGGTCTTTTAGGGAAAGATGTCAAATTTATATGGTCTGAAAACTGTCAAGAAGCCCTAGATACCTTGAAAATGAAACTTGTGACTGCCCCAATTTTGAGAGGTGCAAATTGGGCCCTACCTTTCCACATTCACACAGATGCCTCGAACAAAGTAATAGGAGTAGCCTTAGGACAAATTGATGAAAATTTACCTTATGCCATATACTTTATAAGCAAAAATTTGTCAAAGGTAGAGTTAAACTACACGATGACCGAGAAGGAACTCCTAGTTGTGGTGCATTCCTTAAACAAATTTAGACATTATATCACAAGCTATCAAACCTTTGTGCACACTGATCATGCTACAATTAGATATTTAATGAAAAAACTGGATGTAAATGATCGCATTATTAGATGGTTGCTTTTACTGCAACAGTTTGATTTGACCATTGTTGATAAGCCTGGTAAAGAAAATGTTGTTGCTGACTTTTTGTCTAGAGTAAATTTTCCTACAGATGAAGAAGGAATGGTGGATGATCAAATGCCATATGAACACCTGTTTGCTATCTCAATACTCTCTCCATGGTTTGCTAATATAGAAAACTACTTGGTTTCAGCACAGTTTCCACCACACCTATCCTCAAAGGAGAAGAGCAAGATCGTGAGGAAAAGCACCCCTTTCACCTAGATTGGGGGAAATCTCTTCAAACTTGGCCCAGATCAGATCTTGAGAATATGTGTCAAGGAGGAGGAAGTTTTTGACATTCTCCTGACCTGTCATGATGGGCCTTGTGGAGGCCATTTTGCAACAAAGAGGACTGCCTTCAAAATATTGCAAGCAGGCTACTATTGGCCCACTCTTCATTAAGATGTGAGGAGATACACCAGCCAATGTGATCGGTGTCAAAGGATGGGGAAACCTACTCCAAAGGATGAGATTCCCATGCAACCTCAAGTGACCTTTGATCCATTTGAGAAGTGGGGCATGGACTTTGTGGGTCCTATCAACCCTCCTTCAAAACAAAAGCAATACATCATTGTGTGCACCAATTATCTGACAAAATGGGCAGAAACAAAAGCAATCAAAGCAGCAACAGAGGAAAAAGTAGCTGAGTTTTTGAGAGAAAACATATTCTATAAGTTCGGGTATCCAAGAGAACTGGTCATAGATCAAGGCAGTCAGTTCACTTCCAATTTGATTGAAGACCTGCTCACACATCATAAAATCAAGAACAGGACTTCCACCCCTTACCATCCACAAGCCAATGGGCATGTGGAAGTCACTAATATAGATTTGGAAGGAATTCTGACCAAGGTAGTGAGCAGCAACAAAAAAGATTAGGCAGATAGATTAATTGAGGCCGCCTGGGCCTACAACACAACATGGAAGACCACCACAGGGTTCACACCCTATGAACTGGTATATGGGAAGAAGGCTTTGCTGTCAATAGAATTTCAATACAATACACTAAGGATGGCCGCTCAGCTAGACCTAGACCTCAGCCATGCACAGAAGGAAAGACTACTCCAGCTCAATGGATTGGATGAACAAAGATTGCAGGCCCTTCTCCACACAAAAGTAGTTCAGCTTTAGAGGAAAATATGGCATGAAAAAAATATCAAGGAGAAGTAGTTCCAAGAGGGAGATTGGGCATTACTCTATGATTCAAGGTATAAAGACCTCAAGGGAAAGCTAAGGACAATATGGCTGGGACCCTACACTATGGAAAAATGCAATGACAATGGTTCAGTTCTGATCAGAACCATTGATGAGGAAGCCATCCCCATGCTTGTCAATGGACATAGGTTAAAATTTTACAAGAAGCCCCTCTCCAAGCGAGAGTTTATTGAAGATCTAAATAAAAAAGTGATGGTAGTGGGGCATGTCCCAACCTTCACACACTGAAGAAATAGAGAAAAAAGAAAAAATAATAAGGACTCAAGTGAAAACCTCCCTGAGGCACTTGAGTCCCATCATTTGGTTGAAAACCTCTTCTATGGCAGCCCAGTGATGCAAAAAAAAAAGAGAAAAGAAAAGAGAATAAGATCCCTGGGTGAAACCTCCCTTGGAGGCGCCTAGGGTAGGCAATTAGGGTGAAAACCTCCTTGAGGTACCCTAGTTGTCTTTCCAAGAAAAAAAACAAAGAAAAGAAAAAGAAAATTGAATTTTAATGTCCATTTCAAGTTACAGGAGGACCACAGGGAGCAAGAGAAGATACCACAGAGCCTATTTCATCTCATCCACACTCTTCTCCATCATTTTTGACCTTTCTTCCACCCCACTATGTTTTTTTTGGAAACTGTGTGTTCTATAGGAGGCCCTGTGTTTTCTACAGGAGGCTCCTATAGAAATCACCGAGAGCTAGAAATGGTACCAAATGCAGTACTTGAGGGGCTGCGAAGCTCCATGAAGAGCATGTAAACCCTCCTACAACTATCCACGCTCCTTGCCATCCATCCCACACCTGCATCACATCATCATCATAATTTTTTCCTTCCTATCACAAGGAAACACAGAAACCAGTTTTTAGAAAAAAAACAAAAAATAAAGGGAGCAGCACCTCAAATCTCACCTGTAGCTTACCAAGTACCTCTCCATCTCCATCAACATCTCTGGCATCATCCTCACAACTCCCAGCACAAAAATCAACTAAAATTTTAAAGGGAGAAGCAGCTACAGGAGCTCCTGTAGGAATTCCTGTAGCAGCTGATCCCATTAAAATCAAGCCACAACAGCAAAAGAAGTGCAACCATGGGATTGAAGGAGACATCTGAAGCTAGATCCAGCCAGAGGATACCTGCACAAAACAACCAACCACACATCAGAAAGCAGAAAGCATGTAGCAAAGGAAATACAGGCATGCAACAAAGGAAATACAAGCATGCAACAACAAAAGGAGCCAAAATGCCTCACAGCACATACATTCGACTCACAGGTAAGTGACTAACCCGCTCCTCTATTGCATTGGTGTAATTGAAAAATATGCATAAGTGAATGAGATGGTTAGGGTTGAACGAGAAAAGGTGGCCAGTTAACTGGCCACCCTCATCCAGTTAGCTGCGCTCATCCGGAGTTGCCACCACATGTGCATGTAGTGAAACTCAAAGAAAAATCCCAAGGACAGGTAGTGGAGGGTTTGCAAACTCCAATGCAATGATGTGAGGTGATTGCGGGAAGAAAACATGATGACAAGGTGAGTGGCGACCAATGGTCCAAATATGACAACATACATTCTTTGCCAGCTCACCCCCTCACCGGAAATATCTAAAAGAAGAAATAAGTACTCCTCGAAACTCCTTCACCACCTTTTCTTTCATTTCATCCTCATCCACTTAGTTGCAGAAAGCTCTTTGTCACCCCCATAGCCTCGAAACCATTGTTCTCCATCGCTTTCATCCATCCTCCTGCTATCGTCATTCTACAAGAGCACTTACAGGTTCTACAGGAGCACCTACAGGCAGTTCTACTAGAGAGGCAGTAAGTTGTTTTTAAGGAGAAAACACAGGGTTTTTGCTCTATTTCTAGATCAAGGAGGTAGGTTTTGTGCATACCCACCTTGATTATCAATATGTGCAAGGAATGATATAATTTTAAGGAGGAAGTGAGTCCATATAAGAAGAGGAATTACATAAAAAATTTCTCCCTGTTTTCTTAGAAAAAAACACAGTTTTTCTCTGTTTTCCTGTTTTCCTGTTTTGTGCAAAATTCTTGTCTCCATCATTTGGTGTTCAAAAGGGGTATAAGAAAAATGATAGGGGGATTCATGAGGAAGGAGCCCACAAATTCAACCAAGCTCCATGAACATCCCCAGGTAGTAGCCATATTCACCAGAGAAAATTGGATGCCATTTTTGAGAAATTCCAAGGGTTTGATGAAGAAGTTTCTCAGGAATTTTCCCTTTCTTTAGTCCCTCACACAAGGACCCATGCCACTGTTAATTTTAGAGGTCTCTCCTTGGAAATCACCCCTGAATTTATTAGTAGGGTTACCACCCTTCCTCTTGGATCACCTTGGAGAAAACATGAAAAGCTAATTGGACAGTCTGCCAAGAAAAACTTCTTTCAAAACAATGAACATCCCATAGAAGACAAAAATGGCATTAGATGGACAAGTATACCTTACCCTTGGGATGAGGTTAGTTATCAAATCATCAAATATATTTCCTATGAAGGGAGGTATAACATAGTTTATGGCTATCATTTTAGACTTCTCCACGAGCTGAGATATGGCATGGACACTCCAACACCCCAGAAACTCAGCATCCCCTATTTTCTCCTGCAGTCCCTCATAGACTCCAACATTAAGTTGAAGGCAAGAGGTCCAGATCAACTGGCTCACCATGGGTTAATTACAATGTTAGTGGAAGAAGCCCTCCATACCTTCAAAATCCACATAGCATGGGAGATTTTCTGAAACATGATAGTAGAAGATGACATAAAGGCCCTCACATATGATATCAGTCCTTCTGATAGTGGGGAGGAGAAGCAGCAAGGGGGAGAAGGGGAAGAAACTGAGGAACAAGAAGGGGAGAAGGAAGAAACCAAAATAGAGGAGGAAGAAACCAAAATAGAATAGAAGGAAACCAAATCAATAGAGACAGAGAAAAAGATAGAAGGAGGAGAAAAAGGGGCAGAAAAGGCCGAGGTGTCTCCTGAGACCCTAGAAAGAGAGGCAGCAGCTGCTCTCACTGCCCTCAGCACCCCAATTAAACCAAAGAAAAAGAGTAAGAGGAAAACCTCAATGTATTTCAGGGCTAGGAAGAGCACAAGGATCAAACAAGGGAAACCCCAGCCTTCTTCTAAAGTGCCCATTGTTATTGAAGATTCACCCTCTGCCCAAGGGAAGGAATCCCCTTCCAAGGAACCTATCACTTATGAAAGGGGGACTCCTAGATCTCCCACATGGAAGGAAAAAGTAGAACTACAGGACTCAAAAACAGTCCTATAGGAGGCACAGACTGTTCTACAGGAGACCCTGTCAAGACTATAGGAGACCGAAAAACTTGAAAAAAGACTAGAAGGACAGTCACAGGGGAAGGAGGAAGCAACAAAGGCTCAAGAACCTGACCCCCAGCCTAGTTTGGGCTCTTACTACAATCTTCTTGAGGGGGGAAGAATCATTCCACAGAAATTTGCAATCCCACTTTTCTTTGAGTTGGAGAAAGAAAGAATAAGAAGCCATAGGTGGATGCAAATCACCAAATCCAAGGGAGTTGAGGATATTGGCCATATGGAGAATCAACTCAGAGAAATGGGCAAAGAACTAAGTGCTGTCAGACATAGAGAAGAAATCACAAGAACTCACCTTCAAACAGAAAATGAATTGCTAAAAAGACAACTGCAAGAAAAAGAGACACAATTTGCATGCATGGCCAGCTAGTCCATGGAGGCATTGCAATGCAAAACACCAAAAAAATCATATGGGTTATACCTCAAGGACCAATGGCTACAGTTTTAGATAAATACTTTGGCATAGAGAGGCACAATGCCTTTCCAAGATTACAGACAATTTATGGACCTATGTGACCAAAGTTCATCAGAAGACAAGGCAAAAATAGCAGAATTCTATTTACATAACATGGACCTCATAGACATGAATGTGTGGGACCCCAATGCTAGGCTAGGGGACTTGCAACTAATGGCCATGGCATCATGGATGAATCATGAGGAGTTAAGGGTAGCAGAAATAAGAAAGTTGATGATAAAGGAGCAGAATGAGCCCTTAATGATCAAAGCTAAGCCATCAGATCCCAAGGCTCTCATCAGCACACACCAGTTGCTTGCAAATAATCCTCAAATTGCCCCTAAGTATATCAATGATCAGGTTCAAGCCAATTCAATTTTGAGGATATGGAAAGATTACTTGGGGATCACTCTATTCATGCTTGTATGAGGAGATAGAACACCCTACCACACAGTTTGCAGATCAGAGAGTATCACTCCCCAACAAGGATGAAAGAAGCATTAAGGAGAGTGCCACTGTACAAGCACTCTATGCAGAATTTGAAGGTTAATTGGATTGGCCTCAAATTGAGTCCCCCACTACTGCTAGGCATGCTAGAAGGCAGAAAAGAGGAAGAAGAGCAACAACAGTTGGAAGAGGTAGACCGAAAGGCAGGATTCCATGACAAAGAAGAGGAGCTCACATCAGACGCATGGGATGCCAGGGAGGCCACTAGGGCCATCAAAGATGAGGAGATGGACTAAGTTGCTGAGAGGATGAGCAACACCTTTAGTAGGGGGGTGATGATGAGCCCCATAAATGGGTAATTATATGGCCTCATTTTGCCT
This sequence comes from Pinus tabuliformis, assembly GCA_031772625.1. NCBI lineage: Eukaryota > Viridiplantae > Streptophyta > Pinopsida > Pinales > Pinaceae > Pinus > Pinus tabuliformis. Next base: position 330,552,466 of record CM062820.1, read on the forward strand.
CCTAACATAGTTTAATCAACCATTCTCTTAGCTTACTGCATGTTTTTTTATTATATTTATGCTTATGGAGTGAGTTGGGTTGGTTATGTTGCCATGGAGTAAATATGTGTTTAATGCAGATTTTTGTTGAATTTTGAAGACAAAGTCAAAGATTTAATGGACAATTGGCAGCAATAATTCGAAGTGGACAAAGGAGAGGATTTATAGGAGGGTATCCCCCTCATTTATGACTCTCCACTTCGAATTCTCCTTCATGCAGCTCGGAGCACAAACAGCCAAATCAATGCACTGGGAGGCAGCCGAGCAAGTGGAGGATAACTTATGTTTATCTCGAGTTTTGGGAGCCAAGCCACCTTTATTTTAAGGAAGCCGTTGGGAGCTTCATTTGTATAAGTAGAAAGGCCTAGGGCCTCATTATGAAGTTAGTCAAATTTTCGAATTTTTGTTGCACCTTTGCTCTACTCAACTTCGAGCTTACTTTTGTTGACAGTTTCATGAATCCTATTATTATTTTGATAATAAAGATGAAATCCTTTTTGAGCTAGCACTGAGTTACCTCAGAGAGCTAAAGCTCTTGGGTTAGGGCCCAATCCAAGCATCCAAGCTCCTCTTGTCTGTATTTATATTCTTTGTTTCAGTTTAAGGATTAGTTGCTGTTAGATAAATTTCTTTCTTGGTTAAGAATAGGTTGCTTTTAGTGATTTAGAAGGTTGTTTCCATTTGAGTTTTCTATATCAGGTTGAACAGTGATAGAAAGAAGATACAAAAAGGCCATTAACAGAGCCTTGGCCTCCTTTCCTCCCTTTGGGACCATGAACTGAGGCCAAGACACTCTTGCTGCCACAAAAAAACACAGATTTGCCTTCTCCATAGGATTTCTAGTGTTGCAATTTGTTAGAAGGTTAATGCTTTGATTTATATCTCTTTCACCATGCTCATTTTTGTCGTGCAATAAGTTTCCTTCCATGATTTCTCTCATTATATCATTTTTCAGCATTTCTTTTCATAGCACATAATCTAGATTAGCTTGATGCAAAATTCTATTTTTTTGATGTACTTAGTTTCCTCGCTTGCTTGATCTCATTGTTTGATTTTCAGGTCCTTTTGCAGCAAATATCTTCTCACAGCAAGTCAGCCTACCATCCATCACATTCTCTCCCTGATCTATGCCCTACAGGTCGCCCAAATCTCACCTCAAATCTGCCTTAGTTTTCTATGTTTTTCCATAGGATTTCTTCCTCCCTCATGATCATATTTTCCTCTCCTAGCAATCTTTGGTGACCCCTAGGCACCTTAGCACATCATCCCAACCATCAGCTACCCTTTCCACCCACTCTCACACCTTCAAAACCTTCAAAACTGCTCTCGGCATCCTCCTGTAGACCTCCTGTAGATCCCCTGCAGCCTCCTATAGATTTTCCTGTAGACTTCTTTTTGAAGTATGATTGTGGGAAAAGCCTCCAAAGGCCTCCTGAGAACTCCTAGGACCCATCCACACCATCCTACATCTTCTTAAGTCCCAAAACCACCCTCCATCGCCACCTAATCGTTGTCACATTCACAATCAAATAAATTACATGCATGACAATTTCACATAAAAATACATAAAAATCCAAAAAGATGTTTTTTGCCCATTTACTTCTAGAAATAGCTTGAGTAGATGTTGTTTACTTCCTGAGTAGGTAATGGCATTCACTTCATGGTATTTCATCTCTCTTTTTGCAAAAGTAAGATTAGTTGGTTAAGTAGGGTTTGATAGGTTTACTTTACATTTCAATCTTCTTTTCCTTTCTACAAGTAGAGTAGCCTCTGTAGAGTAAGCTTTCCTTTCTTTCATCACCTATAGAGCTTCTTCTGGAATCCATAGAATTTTTCCCGTTCTCCTAGCGATCTTGCACCAGCTGACCAAGTGACATCCTGCAGTAAGAACTAGTACTTGTGCATAGAGCACTGTCGCTTCCAAGTTTGTTACGAACTACCGGGTTCATAAAAGTAAAGTAGGAAGCCCAGGAGTTGCAACCTTATTGCTGCAATACTGGTGCTCAACAACGAGTTCTCCCTCTGGTAGCACTATGGTGTTGGTCATGCGGGCGCACAGTATTTCCTCAGTCGCTGCCATGCCTAGTGCGAGGTTGGTTGACATAGTACCAGCCTATGGAGTGCGCACCTGAAACTCCTATATCTATGCTCGAAGGGCCCCCAACGTCATCTGGTGTTCCTCCACAAGCTACTGGAGAGCCTTCGTGGTGACATCCCTCACTATTTCACCAATGTCATGTAGATCCCCCTCAGTGAGGGTGATCGGGTCGAAAGGAGTCTTTGAGGCCTTCGACTTCTTCCGCGGCCCTACCTGCTCTCTTGGGAACTGTCGTTTCAACTGTGTGGATGCTGGCTATGAGTCCACACCACCTTCCTCTGGATTTGTTTCATGTTCGGGCGAAGGTGACTTCTGGCCTTCGCGCTCCTTCTCTACTACCTTCTGCTTCTCTTTTGTTTCCTTCGCTGCATTGTGCACTTCCTTCACCTTGGCTGTTGTTGCTTCATTCCTTCTCTTCTCTACCAACTGCACCACCTGCAGTTTCACCTCCTCCTTCTTCCTTTATGCAGAGGACTTCTCTACTTCCACCGCAGAGCTGGCTAGAGCGTGCCACTCTGGCGGCCATGACTCAAGCACGACGAATATGAAATTGTCCATTGCTAGATAAGATAACTCCTTCCATGCCTTCACGGGGTCCTTCCTTGCCTTGATGTACATGTTATGAAAGTCTGCCTTGAACTCCGTGAAGCTCTATACACTGTTATAAACCGTGGGTGATAACCACGGCTCGCGATTAATCCCCATTCTGATGTTCATCTCCATGAACACCTAGAATATTTTATTGTCTCTGATTCTCTATGCATCTCTAGTTGCCCACAGTGACGTGTACTTCACTGCCTCCGGAAGATCCTACGCAATTGCTCAGAACTGGCAGCCCTCGGGAAATTCCCAAGCCACCAGCACTATGGATAGCAAGAGCCATGCATAGTGGAAAGTCTTCCCCTACTCTTGTGTCTCACGACAGTTTTCCAGGAACTCTCTGCACAAGTAATCTGCCCAGTTAAACTAGACCCCTTTTGTGCATTACGCAGCAAGTGCAACCACTGGTGTGGGCACCTCATCCATGTGGAATTTTCGCATAACCTTCCCATCTTGTATCTACGTCATGACTTTGACCACCACATTTTTGATGTTGGAGATCGCATACCCTCTTTTCTTTTTCTCCATCTTGAATTTCTTCTTCATGGCCTCCACGACGGCCAAATCATCACTTTTACCCTTTGAGATATTCGTTGGATCCTCCCCTTTGCAAGGGAGTGGAGCAATTCTGTGAATCAAATGATCCATGATGGGGATGGACTCCTCCAACCACAGGCACCCATCATGCACCAAGCAGAGCAGCTGCCTGATGACAAAAATATTCACTGGGGCGCGATGGTAATGCGACACCCAGAGCAGGTTTAACAGTCCTGCCTTCTCCACACCTTGTAGCAATTGGCGTGGCTCCAAATTTATAAATCCCAGCAGTGTGTTTTTCTTTTGGCGCATGAGCTGCGCGGTTGCCAAATGTGGGAATTTCTCATGGTCTGTGAGATCCCAGTATTCAAATTTTAATACCGGCACTCGCCCCAAGTGTTATCACTGACAAAATTCCAATGCCAAATGTCTTACATTTGTTTGATGCTAAAGGTCGGTGCTAATCTAAGTTTGAGTTTTTGTTTGCCTTAGAGTCTGAGTCTTATGAGTCAACTATGTATTCTCGTTCATCACCGGTCATTCTCATTCATCCCCGATCTCATTTCCATGTGTCAACTCTGTTCAAAGGTTATTATGTGCTACAAAGCCCTTTAGGTAATTTCGTAGCGCATAAGTCAGTTTTAAAGTGATTTCGTAGCGCATAATTCATATTTTGTACTCGCTGCGCTACGAAATTGGGAATTTGTCTTAATCCACAGCCAATCTTGCACAGCTGTCATATCCATCAAAATTCATTATCAGTGACTAGCTTATACCCTTTGCCTGTCAATTCGATCACCTATCCTTATCATTAGGTCATTAGGTGTCGTCGTAAGCTCAGGTTGCAAAACGGGTTCAGACAGATTTGAGAGAGATGTTGCAAGTTTCCAGGTGTGTTACATTTGTGAAGAATGTGAACAGGTTGCTAAGGAATTGCGGCAACGTGGTATATCGGCGGAGCATTATCATGTGGATATGGATGTTAAGGCTCGTGAAAGTGTTCATCTGCGTTGGAGTACAAACAAGTTACAAGTTATAGTAGGCACGGTTGCATTTGGCATGGGTATTAACAAGCCACATGTTAGATTTGTCATTCACCACAGTCTTAGCAAATCATTGGAAACATATTATCAGGAAAGCGGCCGAGCAGGTCGTGATGGCCTTCCATCACATTGTTTACTATACTTCAGGCCAGCTGATCTTCCTCGACAGAGTTCGATGGTCTTCCATGAGCATGCTGGCTTGGAAAATTTTTATGCTATTGCTCGTTTTTGTCAGTCAAAGAGTAGGTGTCGCCGCGTAGCATTTTTTGGTCACTTTGGGGAGTCATTATAGGAATGCAATGGAATGTGTGATAACTGTTCTTTTCCGAAGGAGATAAAGCATGTTGATGTCACTCCTCATGCAAGGTCTCTGGTATCCTTGGTGAATGAAATTCAAAATAATGACCAACGGGCTACTTTGCTGAAATTGGTTGATAACTGGAAGACAAAGTGCCGACAAGCAGGGACAAATGCATCTACAAAAGATCTCGTCAAAGATATGCCCGGCTGCGCCACTGCGAGGAGGCTTTGAATCTATTCATGCAAATGCAACAGGCTAGCGTGAAATCCAGTAAGTTTACATATGCGAATGCACTATCTGCATGTGCTCACCTTACAGCTCTGGAATGGGGTATGCAAATCCATGCTCATATCATTCAAACTGGGTTCCAGTCTAATGTAATTGTTGGGAGTGGCCTGGTTGACATGTTTTCTAAGTGTGGGAGTATAGAGGAAGTTTCTAAGTGTTTGATGGAATGCCAGAGAGAGATGTAGTTGCCTGGACTGCAATGGTTGCGGGATATGTGAAATGTGGAAGCAGGGGATACTAGTTCGATTAACTATTCCTTCATCCATTCACCGAGAAGCCCAATTCAGGGTAGACTTCCTCTTCGGCCTTTGGACTCATTTCCTTGAAAATTTACCATCTACATCTACGCTACACTGTCGTTTGGCTTTTGGATGCATAGCGCCGAACCCAATTCGGAATTCGAGAGCAGCAGGTAAACGACAGATTTGATGTTATATTGTGTTCTGGAATTTGAGGTTTCAAAGATTTCAATGGACAGCAAAATTGACTGGGAATTCGAAGCCTATCCCCAGGTTGGTGACCTTGCTATGGTGCCCATCTTCGTTGTTATGTTTCCAGTGGCCCGCTTCTTGCTTGACAGATTACTATTTGAGAGATTGGGTAGACGGCTTGTGTTGAGCTCCTTTGAAGGCCTACGTCACAATGAACAAAAGCATCGTAAGAAACAGCATGTGAAAGCAGATCATGTAGTTTGCCGAGAAGGAGAGTCAATATTACCCGAAGCATCTCGCATACTACATTTAATGGGTGTTCAAATGGCTGCATTCCACCTCAACCTTGTATGCCGGTGGAGTCCTGATGAGTTTGAGAAATTAACAGGGGTTTAAGGCTTCATCAATCTACTCAAATCTATAGTAATTCCATGCACGCTGATAAGCATGCCAGGTATGGAGAAAAAGTTGAAGAGGCTGTTAAATCTGAGGAGTGGAAGTGTCCAGAGTGCAGAAATATCTGCAATTGCAGTATTTGCATGAAAAACAAGGTTGTGCTCCTATTGGAATGCTTGTGCATGCAGCTAAGGCTACAGGATTTGCTTCTGTTGCTGATTTACTCAAGTGTCAAGGTCTTTCTGAGGAACATGTCAATTCTTTGAATGTTTCCACAATTAACTGTATTTTGAAATTTATTCATTCTGGAAATGTTGATGTGAAAGACCTTGTCAAGAAATTGAAGCCTGTTCAGAGCTTCATGGCTTCTGAAGAAGCAATTGAAAGTTGTCCTCTAAAGGAGCAAAATAGTCCACCTCCCATGTCTCCATCAAAGGCTGGGAAATCTAAAAAGTCATTGGTCAAATCTTTCACTCCTTCAAAAGTTAGCAAGTTGCAAAAGCCATTAGATGAATCCTCTGCTCTTCCAAGAGCTGTTTCACAGCTTAAAAAAAGCAAAAACTCGAGCACTAGCTCTAAAACCATAAGTGACAAAGGTCTTGATCCACATAGAGAATCTGTTCCAGTTCTGAAAGGGGGAAAGAATCATAGGAGAATTAATATGGTAAACATGTAGGCCAATTTGAATGAGGGAAATCTGGATTGTGATATTGGCAAGGATGGGAAGAGGATATCTGATACACATGCTCTGAATGGCAAATTAATAATTACCAAAAGTAATTCCAAGAGAAAAAGCAATGTCAAGGCTGACACAGATCTTCCAAAAAAGGGTCTTTGTGAAAAGGGGCAATTGGCAACTAACATTGTAAATGACAAAGAGACAAAGTCAGATACAACAGAATCCCCTTGCATTACAAAAAATACAAATGATAACGTTAAAGATAAGGCCCTGTCTGCAAGTAAAGATGCACAAAATTTTCTGGCTATTCATGAAAGCACACAGGTGTATAATAGAAGAAAGGTTTCCAGAATGAAAGTAATGATAAACACATGCCATGGAATGAACATTCTGCACCAGCTGTGTGAAGTGAATTTTTAAAGGCAGGAGCATGAAGTACAGGAACTTGAGTATTAAGCAGAGTGATATCCAAGAATTCAACAAGCATGATAAGGACCTTTTCAATCTACTTGAACAAGTTTTTGGCAATCAAATGTTTGGGTGGTAAATATCTCAGGAAAAAGGCAAGCTGTTTAGACAATTCAGCAGTTTCGTAGCACGCTACGAAACTGCTGTAGGTGGTGTTTTCAACGCAGACAAACAATTTGGTAATATGTGCGGAAATTTTCAAAAGGAAACACCTAAAGGATATGTAAGAGACCAAATGAAGCCATCACAACCATTCAGATCAAGACAGGTGTACCTTTAAAAGGTGGAATGCTTTAACTCAAGTTTAAAGTTTCTGTTATAAAGCCACTTTATTACCGGTCATAGGGTATTGAATGAGTTGCATACAAGGAATTTTGGCTTGCACACTTGGCCATCGATGAAGCCTCCAACACATCAGGAACATGGTGGTGTTTTATATTTTTGGGTTATTAAAAGGGCTAAAAGACATGCTGCTGTATATTCGGAGTTATGGAGGACTGGAACCGAAAAGCAAGGGATATCACCTAACATCACTGAGCAGTTAAAGCATTCAGCATCCAAGGCCAACATGGAGCATTAAATACTCATCTCAGCAATCATCTCAGCCATCTCAGCCAAACTGAAAGGAGACCAGGTGTCAAAGAACAAGGAGGAATCATTCTACGAAGAAGATAGAGTTAGAGTCATAGTCAAATTAGAACTCTTTAGAACTCCAATTAGCACTTATTGTATTTAATATTTTGTTGCAAAGAAAATAGGTGTCATAAAAAGTAGTTATTGAATTCCCCTCATGCTGGAGGAGGAATCTCGAATTAGGTAGAATAAGAATTTTATATATAGCGAAGGCAGTGATGTAATGAGGGTTGGATATTTTATAAAACAAAGGACTGTTTTGGCTTATGTAAAAATAGAGTTCAGTAATATAAATGACTGTTTTACTTCTCAGGATTCATAAGGGATTTTCTTGTTCAGAATGTGTGATGGTATATTTTCTTTAGTGTTCTTTTACAGTTGTACAAATGCATAATCACTCAGAATTCATTGATCATGCTCTGACTTCCTGTATGTCTTTGTAAACTGTGGTTTTATATAAGTGGTATTCTGAACATCCAAATGCTAAATGCCCTGACGTCTATGTAAGGCATCATCATTGTTTGCTATAGTATGTTTGACTCCATAGGCCCAATGGAAACTTATGTAATGTTTGTCCAGCCTTCATTATTTTCCAATGTTATTCACAAGAGTTAGCCATCTTACTAATAGTCAAAATCAATAATCCTTTGAGAGAGCCCTCTCAGGCTAAGGAGGCTAAGCCTTAGTCAAAAGATTGGTGTGAAATAGTTACTTGAAGTCTTCCTGGGTTGCAGCCTTCTAGGGCTTGATTTTGAGATAACACCAAGTGTGCTCCATAAAAAATGATGTCATTGGGGAGCAACGGGGTCTACAGAGAGCCCTTGCTCTCATCTAGGTCCTTGGGCATCCTTGCTTTCCCCTTCCGTGGAGGAACATATGCGGGCAACCTGCTCAAAGGTTTTGCACCCTGGGTTTCCATCTGTACATCCTCCTCCTACTCTACCAGGATTTCTTCAAATTCTTCCTCCTCCTCATCAGCTTCCAAGTTGATATCCTTCCCCTTTTCTTCCATAGTAAGCCTCGTTCTCAGCGGGTTTCTAGGGGACACGCGCACTGGTACCATATGCTGCTTGTCTTTCTTAGGTATTGGTGTGTGTAGCGATTTAAGGATTTCTGCAACTATCCCGGCACTTTCTGGGGATTCTCCTATTGTTATGGCTTGTGCAGCCTCCAAAGTAGTCATTGTTCCAGTATCCATGGCTTCCTTAGGAGATACCATACTTCTATTCCACAATTCTCTCAACGGCTTGGGTAAGTGCTCAAATAACAACTTCGACTTCAAAAGATCAAACAAATCTGGGTTCATGAATCTCCGGGCATGCAACAGCTCAATTCTCAAATGGCCAAGTGTTGTTTGCTGGGCAGCCCTTTGCAATATATAGTGCCCTTTTAATTTGAATTCGACTGTTCCCCCCATTTTCGGTTCATTAATGCTCCCTTGGCAACAGATTTTCCCAAATCTAGCCCATAAAGTTGTTGGAAATACTGAGAGGGGGGGTGAATCAGTATTCCTTTTCAATTGTTATTTTTTTTCATTAAATCATTTACATTTAGAACACAAAATGAACAACAGGAATGAATGATTTTATTAATATAATCTTTACAATAAATCAAGTACAATGTATATAGGGCTCCAACCAGTTGCCAAGCACCAACTTGGACTTTTTGTGAGGCTCTAACCTCCAGGGCAACAACCCTGTCTTGTCAAGGCACCAACCTTGGATTTAGGAGCACCAACTCCAAGGACATCAATCCTTCCAATTCTGAGGCACCAATCGCAAGGGCTCCAACCCTTTGCTATATATTATCTAGATATGTTTGGTAGCTATTTTCTACTCCCAACATCTTCTACACTGAATTCTGTCTATCTACACCTTCACTGCTACATCAATGACAGCGTGTCTTCATATGAAGGAGTCTTCACAACTCTTCATATTGCTGTAAAATAGTTTGAAAAGTTACCTCATGATGATTTCAAATAGGCATAATGATCTCCAATAATGTTTCCAAGATTTGTTGAAGCTTTCCAACAAGATATCTGTGCTAAGCCTCAATGTATGCACAAAAGCAATTCTCTGTTTTCAAGCCTCTGTTCTTTACTGTTGTGGTAACTGTTTCAAGCGTGACTGCTTCTCACTATTCTTGCTATCGCGATCTCTTACTTCCCAGAACCAGACTCACAAATGCTTCAATGTTGGTGCTGGCTACTGCTCCCTTCAAACGATGTCAGATGAAACTTTATTTTTCCCCTTCACAGAATTGTTCTTCAGGTTGCGTTATGTACTTGATTAATTAATCACAAGTCCGAGCCTTTCAAAGATTAACCTAATCAAAAAAATTGCCTCATCCTTCGGCTTCCTCCTATCCTGCTGGACCTTCAGCTTCCTTCTATCCTACTGGACCTTCGGCTTCCTTTTTTCTTGCTAGAGCTTCAGCTTCCTTTTGTCCTGCTGGACCTATGGCTTACTTCTATCCTTCTACTTCCTACCCTCTCACTCAATCTTTGGCTTCTTTTGTACCTTCATCATCTGCCAAACCTTTGGCTTCTCGACCTTTCGACTTCTTCTTTTGTTCGCTTGACCTTCCGGTTTCCTCTATTCCTTCAAGTTCACGAGTTGTGAACTATTACCTCTTCTCTATGATATATGCCCAAGATACGTTACCCATATGGAGGTCCCATATGCCACATCATCACCATTAATCGCAATTGCAACTTCCTGAGGTCTTCTCATAATATAGTCGATCCCCTATGGTTGACGGAGCGGATGCGATATGATCTTAAGCAATTGTTAATAAACCCATCGCAATCGACGGTTTGTGGGACTTCGACTGGCACATGGATTAAAAATGGCCTTAACCCCCATAGTTGATCATGATCTAAGGGTTGACTATGTGATCGACAGCTATGATTGAGTGTGGGACTTTAGCCACGATCAAGGAAGTTCGTACTTTCCTACCCCCGCTCTTTCGATAGATGTTGCTCTTGTGACTTCTCTTCACTCTTCCGCTCTTTCGATAGTTCTCTTCTTTACTCCCCTGTTATCGTTGTTACTCTTTGTTCTTTCGATAACACTTACCCTTGGGCATATGCGATAACCTGCTTCTCTTGCTCTGATGACTTCTTTCTTTGATGTCTTTCAATAAGCTCTTCATCTTACTCTTTGGCTTCTTGCTCCTGTTGCTTTACTAGATCTACTACGCCATTCGCTGTTCAATTACTGTTCAATTGCTGATCAATTGACCTCCTACGTCATTTGTTGTTCAATTGTTGTTCAATTGCTATTCAATTGACCTCCTGCGTCATTTGCTATTCAATTGACCTCTTGTGTCATTTGTTGTTCAATTGACCTCCTACTGTTCAATCCACTTGGGTCCTCCATCTCATCATATCATCATATATCAAACTTTCATCACTATGAGAATTATGATCAATGGGCATCAATGGGAAATCATGTATCAAAGAATTTTCCATCACAAACACTGCTATATTGACATCAATGACAACCTAGACTAACAAAAGTTCACGTTAAATGTCTGCCGCCTGCTCCATTTCGTCTCAATCCAAGCATCGCTTCGTGAATAGTGACTGTAACGGTCACTTTCCATCCAACCCACGTGGCAACGCAGCTACTCTTGCGCTGTCGTGGACCCTGTGAAACTTCACTACTACATGTAGTCCTGTCATCGCGCAGCTCTCTGGTAGAGTAGTTTATAGTCCCACGCCTCCTTTTAGCTGCTTGGAGCGCTAAGGCTGTGCTTTCTAAGGCTAGTCAGATGGTCGGGCCACCTGTGTATGCCTTCAAATGACTGCCATTGACTTTTCCTGGGAATAATTCTCCATTTAACTTTACCAACTGCACCGCGCCACCATATGTGATCTCCTTAATAACATACGGTCCCAACCAGTGCATTCTGAGATTCCCTCGGAATTGATCAAACTTACTATCATATAGCAACACCAAATCATTCACCTTAAAGGTGCAACTTAATATGTCGATGGTGCCAGACCTTTTCACGCTGCTTCTGTACTTGCTTATGAAATCCAGCCAAAAACCGTTCTTCTTCGAGCTCCTCCAACTGCGCGAGCCTCTCCTCCAAGGCTCCACAATCCATCATACCTGTGAGTGCCACTATGTGCAGAATAGGTACGATGTACTCCATAGGCATTATAGCTTCTACTCCATAGACAAGCTGAAAAGGTGTCTATCCCATTATTTTCTTGCATGTCGTCCTATAAGCCCATAATACTATGGGTACACACAGGTCCTAATCACTTCGTTATGCATTGCATACCTTCGTTAGTTAAACACTTCCATGTGGATAACCTATTGCGTGATTGTCCTTCCTACGTACTGTCTTTCCAACATTAAAATCCATTTTCAGATTTGTCCCCCCAACACATACTTATTGACCATACCTTTCAGTGTAAAGTTCATGTGCATTTGCGCAGGTTGTTTTCCATATGTCTGCATCCACCCAGCCAGACTCAGGTGCAGATCATTTCGTCCATTATATTTTTCTATCAATTGCACCCTAGGCTTCCCAAATCGTGTGTGCATCATCCTTCTACATTCGTGGTAGTCTTCAAAGCTCCCTTTGTGCGTACCCCACCACCTTACGAGCGTAGTGTCCAGTACCTGATCCAAGGCCTGGAAGTGTTGCATTTTTAGCACCTACCTTTCAAATTTATTCAAGAAGGTATCTACCTCACTTAGGCCATCATAAGTAGGCAAGTCTCTTACTTCTATCGATACACAACGCAACAACCTTGTGATCATATTACAATTCAGTGTAGTCACCTCATGTAACAGATTCTACCATCGCTCTGTTTCCTCATCTGAATCTGAAGTACAGGAGCTTTCGCACTCCCATGCAACCCGCCCATCTGCAGTGTGATTCACCCAGTCCTGGTTTCACGTTGTTATCTTATAGATGCAATCCAAATCATCATCACTTTCATAGTCGTGCACTAGCTCTGTATAGCGCGACCCTTCAACAAGGTCTAGGGGTATAACTACACGTAGTGAATTTTTCTCAAAAATCATCTTGCACTTCTTCAGATTAATCACCCTATTCATGTCAGTGACCCAATCAATTCCTAAGAGAACAGGGTAGGTATTGTTGTCATCAACAATCTATATCACTTCAAAGTCTTCTAGCGCACTCGCTCCCTCAATATCCACAGTGATTCCCTGCAATCGCCCCATGGGTATTATCTTCTACCGGTTCGCCATTCACAGTTGAATAGGAGAACATTGTAGCGTAGGTCTCCCCATCCACTCCCATGTCTGCTTCGGCATAACATTTGCATCCAATCCTAAATCTAGAATTACTTGGTTCATTTCATATTCTCCAATTTGCACGGTTAACCTCACTTCTCTTCTCGTCCTTGTCTTATGCTTTCCAATCTTTCTAACCACGCGTGGTTCTCTTGGTGCGGTCCTAGCGCATATGTTAATGAGTTCCTGCAATCCTTTTACAAATTTACTATCGCACAGTAACTTCATACATGTTTCCAAGAATGTTGTGAGCATGGATGGGTCCATCTCCGACTCCGGTCTATCTTTGCTTCCCGAAGTGGAGGCCTCCGCAAAGCTCTTCTTAGCTTCCATGAAGATTTCCTGAGCGTGCTTCAAATCAAACTCCGCTTCTTTCGCTGGAGATTTGCGAACCCAAGTACTATCTTCTGGTTGTTTGCCTTTGTCATCTCCCATCATGATTCCACTTCAGAGTACAATGTTCACATTTGGATCTCCCTCGTGCGGCTCAGACCTCATCATCTGGAGGTTCTGAGTCAGAGGAGGTAGTAGCGCTCCTTTGTCGTGTATCCTAGCTATCAGCATAGGACAATCATCAGTCTCATGATCAAACAAGTTGCAATACAAACATGACGGACGTGTTGGGTTTGTACAATCATGGGCATAATGTCCTAGCACTTTGCAATTGTAGCATATCAACTGTCCGCGACCTCTTCCAGGTTCTCCTCTGCCACAGCCTTGTACGCGCCCCTGAAATCGTGTTCGCGCCACTCTTGCATTCTGGTCTAGGGGCCGTGATTTGGCTTGAACTCTGTAGGTGGGAGTTCATTCATCATCAACTCATAGCTTCTATAAGTGCACTCATCGTGTCCCACTGACCTACAAAATTTATAGAACAATTGTTGTGAATTTTGTGTATACTTATGTAACAAATGGAAATTGTCCGTAGCATGTTTTCCACCTATTTGACAAATTGCACACCACAAAGCAGGCGTTGCACTAGGTCCTTCTTGCACTTTTGGCCTTAACAGCATCAGTCCTCCTCTTGTGAGGTAATTCACAAAAATCAGGCAGTGGTCCTTGTCATGACCTTGACCTTTGCATTTTACGAACCACACCTCTTCGCACACTTCTAGTCGAGTTGTCCTGTCCTATTTAAGACTCTGCATCTCCAAGAATAAATTCTTTAGCTGCACGTGGATCTGCTGAACTCTCAAGTTAGGATCCTGCATTGGGGTCTCATGAAGCCTCATCGCGATCTCTAAGGCCTCTGCCTGATTTGTTAACTTCTGTTATGATAGCGCACTCCTTAGATGTGGTGTTAGTGATGGTACAATCCATTCGCAATGTTGTCCATCTGTCAGATTCATATTAGCTTCGTTAATCATACACTTCAGCCTCTGATACAACTCCCAAGGAGTCTCACTTGGTAGGATCATGATCTCTTTGAATCCAATGATCGACTATGCTTCAGACTTCCACCTTCTAAATTCTTTGTTTATCACTGCTTGGATATCTGCAATTCCCGCATTTGGATTATCATTGGAGTGCTTAATATACCAGGTCAGTGTGCGGTCCTACAGGGTGCTAAATAGTGTCGCTTTCTTTATATTATCATCTATAACTCCTTGTGCTTCCCATATGGCTCTTACAATAAACCAAAATTGGTCCGGACCCTCATTTCCCAATCCCTTGAACACATGAAACTTTATCGTGCTTGCCATATTGAATTGCAGTGGTGGTGGAGGTGGTACGGGTGAAGATGGAGGTGATGGCAGCGAAGCTGGTGCAAGAGTGGGTGGGGGTGGTATTCGCAGAATTCTTTGCCTTATCAAATTATCGCACTTCGTGGCGAGACCCTCATGAGTTCTTCCTTGTCCCCTCGCGGAGGTGAAATAAAGGGGCTATTTTCTGGTCCCTTATTTCCCTTGTTCCTGTAAGTTTTTCCACTTCGCGTAGCCCCAAACATCAAGGTAATTGCATAACCCTTTTTTCACACAATAACATTTTAATCCAAGAATTCAAAGACTTTACATACTTACCTCGTGGTCCTTTGAGAAAGCGTCGCTATAGCTGACTGAAGTGTTGACCGCAAGCTCAGTAATGAATCCTCCTATAGATCAAGAAAATGATCAACGGCGTGCACGATCTTATCCTCTGATGCTTCCAACCTTCGTACTAATTCTAGGGTTCAAACAATAGGATTTTCGAGTTTCCACCTTCCTTGGCTATCTATTAGCTTCGTGATCCACTCATACAGCTCAGTAGGGAAAGACGCGAAGAAAATTTCATGGATCTCTATGTACAGGTAGCAGTCTAACCACTCTTCTTTTGATAGTCACAAATTCCTATTTTCTTGCGGCCCAAACTCGTGAATTCTTCTGTCCAAACAGCCTTCAATTTCCTTCTTAGTTGGATTCCAATGATATGACATCATACATCTCTATGCAGATTCTGGTCCCGGCAACGGAACCATTTGGTGGCTTGATGGGGCCTGACCCAGGTTCATAGTTAATTAGCCAAAAAAATCCTTACACTACTGGCCCTTTAGGCATCAACCCATGGAGCGCGGACTGAAGTCTCACCCGAAGCAGTATGGGGGGATGTTGGAACCAAGTTTCTGCACCCTTGAGATGTTTGAGGGGTCGATTTAGTCCAACTATGCCTACCTTCATGCAGGTCACTTTGCGCACTATGATGACCTGCGAGACCTTTGTGATTTTTTATAATCACCTTCGCGCAGCTCTAACCAGGGGCTGGGGTGATTTCGCGTTGCTATGGCAATGAACTGCGATATTTCCCTAAATTATACTGAGGATCTTACTTATCTTCTTACTCAGGTTAGTTAACTTCGCATAAACAGATATTTGATCTTGCATTCACTTATACAAAATATTCATAGATGTTAGCGCACCATATAAACAACAGAAATGTAATTTATACCCAATACATTCAATGCAGAAAATAGGAGATAAATACACAGGAATGATATAAAACTTCTCTTTATTAATGCTTCAATGGTTACAGACTCAACCTGCCCTGCACATTCAACTGTAGGGGTCCGCGCACTCAACTGCGGACTACTAGGCCTCTGTGCACTCATCTACAGAGCCTTCTCCTACTCTACGACCCAAAGACTTGACCTTACCCTTAGATCTTCCACTATGCTTCTATTCCATGATCATCAAAATTCACTCTTTTACAACTTAGAGCCTCGCTCTATTTATACAATCCCATGGTCCACGAACCATGGGTAGATCTCTATAGCCGACATTACATTACAAAATTAAGGGTGGAAAACCCTATGACTTATTTACAAGCTACGTGCTCCGCGCCCACAAAATGTAGAGTCTTTACGTCAAAGATACAATTTATGACTAAAATCTGGGCTCTAAGCCCCAAAAATTTCCTTGGGGGATCCTGCGCCCAACAACAGGTTTGTAATATGGTTGTACCAGCACTATTATAGATGAAGGTGCATAAGTGAGTATCCTTTACTCTACTGCTTGGCAAGCACTAAGTTTGCCGCCGCTTATGCCTGTTACCCAGAATCTATTGGCTTTTAACAGAGGAACCAGTCAACCATTCCTTCCTTAGTTGCCTATTACTTTGGGAGGAAAAATTGTTTATCTCAATGTGATGGTAGTCCGAGACCCTTTAGATTACAATTTACTTCTTGGGTGCGACTACGTTTATGACATGGGAGCTATTGTTTCAACACTCTTTCAAGTGTCGTGTTTCCCACATGAAGGAAAAATTGTCACCGTTGACCAGCTTTCATTCCCTGGTCCAAATATGGCTTCCAGTCAACCATCTTCCCTAAATGGTCCTTTTGTCTCAATGGTATCTTCCCCACCACAAGTCAATTATGTGGCAACCTGTTCCATGCCTACATCAACTGACGATCAATTCCATGATGTTGTACATTATGTACTGGGGGCATGGAACCAGATCTCGGATTCCCTATTACGGATCCCCTCCAGAGCATTGTTATCCCATATGATGAGAACCTCTTGGAAGTCATGAACTCTTATGGGTCGTGATAAGGAATATGAGGACAGTTCCTAGTCTTGTGACAACCTCGTTAAAAAATGAAACAAGGAATATGAGGATAGTTCTTTTACTATGTCAACCTCATTAAAAAATGAAACAGATCCAAGAGCATAGTTCCTTGTCTTGTCTCAAGCTCGTTAAAAAATGAAACAAGGAATATGAGCATAGTTCCTTGTCTTATGTCAAGCTCATTAAAAAATGAAACAAGGAATCTGAGAAAATTTCCTTGTCTTATGTCAGGCTCCTTAAAAAATGAAACAAGGTCCCCTGGAGCAAAGTTCTAATTCGAGTCTTTGAGTAGATCTCGTAAAATCCCAGTCGAGTCTTTCACTTGATCTCGTAAATAAAACTTCATTCCATCCACCTGATAGCCATGAGTAGTCTACTTAGGTAAATGAAATGAAGCTTGGGGGGAATGCACCTAAATTGAGTCATCATGATGGGGGCATGTAAACCAATCTCAAGCATATTTTTTCGTTTCAAGCTTGTGTAAACATGAAACTGAATCCAAGCATAGTTTTTCGTTTCAAGCTTGTGTAAACATGAAATTGAATCCAAGCATAGTTCCCTGTGGTTCAAGCTTGTGTAAAAATGAACCCATCTCCATTTTAACCCTCGTGATTTCCATTCTATCAGCCTCTTCCATCAGATGAGCCTTGGTTTTTTCTCCTTCCATCATCACTATCTGCTTGGCTGATCATACGCTTTCACTTGGTTGTTTTACCATTTTTTAGGAACACTCACAATGAGTGGTCTTATTAGCCAGCCTATTCACAAAAATCAACATGTTTTGAGAAGTTGCAACATCACCGGAACCACTTGCTATCCTAGACACCAATCGTTCCTCAAAGCGGAGTCCTCTTTAAGCTCTTTTCAGACTCTCGCAATATGAAAAGATTGCTGAGCACTTATCCTTTTCAGCTCGTAAATGGATTGGAAACGACATCTACTCAGAATGTTTAACCCTTTTTCTGGAATGAGATAGATTATTTACGAAAAAGGAATATTTTGATTGAACATGGTCAATAGGTTCTCTCTCATATTATTTTACACTTTTTCGGACTTGAGAGATAAATCTACAAAAACTAACTTGTGGAGTTTTATTTTTGTCCCTTTTCAAACTCTCTAAACATGAAAAGTACCAAGTTATCATTGTCGTTAAACTCGTTAAAACATCAAATCGCGACAAACTTGTCCATCATGACAAGGCCGAGTTTCACTTTCGCTAGACTCGTTAAAACATCACATAGCGATGGATTCACCCGAAGGGTGGAATTATACAACAAGAATATGTTATCCTCCTCAAGCTTGATAAGAAATAAAGACGTACTGGTCAGCAATGACTGGTGAAAATGGAAAAGGGGTAAACCACTTTATGGTAGCAAGTTGCTCTTGAACATGAAACTTTCACTTCATCACTGTGACTACTTGGGTTGGGTTATTTGCTTGATGGTCATCATACCTTGGTCTATCATACCATACATTAATTTGATTTTGGGTCAATGCTGCCAATTCATTCAGTGTCGCCGACATGTTCAAGAGAAGTCACTCAGTTAAATTCATCCTTTGCAATACTCATAAACCTTCATTTTCATGACTGCCATTCCTGAACCCTGTGTCGTCAATCACATTTTGTCTCCAAAAATCATTACACTCGTTTCGTGTTTTTGACATGGGATACATCAAGGCCCTCCTGCGATGAGTCGCTTCTTGTCGACATCAGCACATTATCCAAGAAGTTGGCTTAGAAACACCATTTCAGTACCTTAGGGCTTGCATACATCAATGGCAAGTTTCTCGCTTCCAGTGATAGGTTGACATCACTCGACTTCGACCGAAATACTTTGTATGGTGTTCGACATCAAAACATTTATTCACACCATGCAAAATGTACTACAGTACCTTGAGGATCATTATCATTATCGGTGATTTCTCTCGTGTCTGTTAACAACTTACATCATTGGTTGATAATCAGACAGTTTCTTCCCATGCTGAACTTTAGATCACATATTCGCATGGTTAGACTCGTATTTGAGTGAACGATTGAACGAGATAGAAGACCCCAGATCTAGTTTCATCCATCCAGGCTGTGATTTCAAGAGAGTACTAAATCATTTGTGCAATGGCTTTACACAGATGGTCATCTATCATGGGTCTATATCTGTAGACAACTATCTATGTACATGTAATGAAAATTTTCTGTGTTGAGCATGGGTATGCCTTCTGTTATCTCAAAATCAGGCCCTGGAAGGCTGCAGACCAGGAAGACTTCAAGTAACTATTTCAAACCAACTTTTGGCTGAGGCTTAGCCTCCTCAACCTGAGAGGGCTCTCTCAAAGGTTAATGATTTTGATAAAGATTAGATGGCTAACTCTATGAAACAAGTATGAAAAATATGAATGGTGGAAACACATTAAACAAAACTATCCATTGGGCTTATGGAGTCAACAACACCTCAATATAACAATGCACTCAACCTTACATGGAAGTTAGGGCATTCAGCGTTTAAATATTCAGAACATAAACTTATATGGGACACACAATTTATGCATGTATACAGGAAGTCAGAGCACATTCAGTGAATTCTGAGTGATTATACATCCATACCACTGTAAGAATTAAGAAAAAGGACAACATCACATATTCTGAACATGAAAAACCCTTCATGAATCCTGAGAAGCAAATTCAAGCATGTATTATTGAAAATGAGTCATACATATGCCAAATACCAGCTTTGTTCATAAAATTTCCAACCCTGATTACATTGCTCTTACAGCTATATATAGAGCTCTTATTTTAACTAATCGATATTCCTCCTCTGGCTAGCAACACCAACAGGACAATTGTTCGTGTGGAAGATCCTAGCCATAATACAACCACTTCTTTACCTAGCCCATATATCTCAAAAATTTGTGTTCCAATTATCGACCTTTCAAGAGACAGAACAACAAATGTCAATGTAGTGATGGTAATTCTTCAATTACATTGAGGTTAATGGAGTTTCTCTTGAAAAGACATACGCCTGGAGAAGCCCTTGAAACAATCTTTCTCCTAGGGTGTCAATGATGTAGTATGCCTCCTTTTCAACCTTGAGCACAAAAAAAATGGTCATTCCAGCTGACAATATAAATCTGTGGTTCACTGTTCTCAGTCTCCTCAGTACATGCACTAGTAATTTCTTCCCAGATATTGTCAAAAGACATAGCCCCTTGTAGAAATTCAAAGGAATCTCCCATTCCTTCATCTTGAAAGAAACCAACAAAGGACTTCCCTGGGGCCACAGAAAGAGGACGTACCTTTGCCTGTAATACTGTCTCCAGATCAAAGTGCCTGTCTGGGAACTTCTCTCTGTAAGCTTCTACATCACAAAGATTCCTCCACTCTAAAGATCCATCTCGTATCAAGGTATCAAACTGAGATTTTATAGGCATGGAATTGGGATTATCATGCAACCAATCAGCAATAACAGTCACCAAAGCAGTACAAGCACTCTCCCTGGCAGCCTATGGTGAAATGGTCATCACCAAAGTCTAAACATTCACATCTGTCCTGCGATACTCCATTGTCATTCTTATGATACAAAGGAAGAGATTCGATAGGGCAACATAATTGTCGGTGGTCAAAATCAATATCATCTCCACCCTCTTCTCCATATGCTTTATTCAACAGCGTCTCTCCCCTTGCTCGTGGTGACCGAAAATTCAATTTCCTCTTTTTCCAAGAAAGAAGGCTCTGCATGGAAGGAGGCTGTACAAGAGTATAATCAGAGTCTGATGAACATGGCTCCTCAATCACCTTGGAACTTGACTCTATATTTGCTTTATGATTGATGATCCAATTGTCATCAACTCCATCTTCTCTAAAGTCCAAATAGAGAGCTCCTTCAACACGATTAGCTGCAGCCAATGTCCCATAACTAAAGGAATTCCGAAAACTAAATCTATCCTTATCCTCTGGTGTTCCTTATCAATAAACATATATGAAGGCTCACGATAAATAACAGAAAGACTGTTGAACTCATCAAATATACGGTCCTTGACTTCACTGCTCTGAGTATCAGCAAATACAGAAACTGCTTGTTTAGGTGGATTAATTACACGCTCTGCGGATACTTCCTTAGAAGGTCTTTCATGAGAACCAGAGTTTCTGCAGTGACATAATCCTTTTCCATCTCTAGGAACTGAAGAAGGCGGTCAACAATGGCATTGACATCATACTGCTGCAATGCAATTTTTCCAACTGCTCGGACAGACTCTCTTGCAATGGCCACATCAACATTTGCAGCATATTCACTGAGCTCCGTCACAATATCATATGTATTACTCTCATTTGCCACGGCTGTAAGCATCTCAAGCTTCAATTTCTTCACATATGAAGGGTCACTGTAGCGACAATAAAAATGCTTATAATCTGATGAAAACAGTATTGGAGCACGTGTCACCAACAGATGTAGATGGCTCAAGACTAGACGAAACAAATTGATTGTAGCTAGCACTACAGCACTATCGGATATGATAGACGAAGTGTATAGGCTGACAACTGTTGATGGATTTTGATGGATATGACAGCTGTGAAAGAATGGCTATGGATTCGAACAAATCCCCAATTTCGTAGCGCAGCCAGTGCAAAATATGAATTATGCGCTACAAAATCATCTAAAACATGTTGCGCTGCGAAACTGCTAAAAAGGATTTATGTGCTGCAAAACCACTTTAAAATGATTACAGGCGCTACGAAATCACCTAGACAATTTCGGCTTTGAAATGAGTTTGGACATATGATATCCATGTGAGATGTGAGACCAATGATAGACTAAAACAGAGAATTGACCCCGTTATATATACCAACAATACTCTTAACAAGATTCCTATTCAAACTATTTAGACTCTAAAACCAGATGAAAAGACTAGACCCAAAATTGACACCAACCCTTTGGCAAACAATCGAACTGATGTGAACAATTTAGAAATTTTTCTTCAGTGATAACACCTTCCCTAAGCAATTCATGAAAAATCCAAAATATCATGATATGATGTATTGTAATTGATGCAGGTCACCATCCACTTCTGAACCTCCTCATCACATCATAAAGCATATCACTCGACATGATCATTTTCGACTTCATGCTTTACGGGGTAGTTGTTAAAAATCCATTTGGGCACATCACTCCCAACATTCAGATCAATACTATTAGGGATCATCAAACCTTAATCCAGTTACTACATACCCTAGACAAGTCATCACTTTGAATGCCTCCTTCCCTGAAAGTGGCCTGAAGCCCTCCAGAAATGCCTCCTTGAGGGACCAGCGTAGCCTTGGTCAGGGTAAATGAGCTTCAATACAGGTAGGCCCATGTAAGGGTGAATTTTAGTGCACTTGGGCCCACTTTGAACTGCGCTGAGCGAGATTGAGCGAATTCTTCATAGGGTTCTGGGAATATTCTTATCTTCTGGAGCATTCTAGAATATTCCCACAGTTATCATCCCCTATGAGCTCAAAATTGGATAGGGAATGAGTTAAGTAACCTCCTATCCTCATATCCCTTCCTCCATGGAAACTAACTCTAAGTTTGGAAGGCCATTCAATACCCTCATTTATGACCAAACCACCTCCATTCTCCTATAAATTCAGCACTAATCTAAGTGATCAGGGGCTAGACTTTGAGAATTTGTAAGGATATGTTGTTGGTGTGAGGTTTGAGATTATAAGAAAGTATTGTTATGCTGCCAGAGTGTTGTGCTTTTGATGTGATGTTGGATGGAACTTAAGCTGGAGGAGTGACATTGGATTGGACTTCATGGTTGTAACTCTTCCTTCTACTTAATAAAGTTGTTTACACCTATTCTTGTCTTTATGTATGATGATTATATGTGTAAATGCTTTCGATTCCATTTGTTTATAGTAGATATATCTCTTGATTTGATTGGTTTTTGTCCTCTGTTTATGATTGCAGGTACTTGTCGAGCAGATTAAGTTCCAGAAGGAGTGACGGGAGCCATACAAAGGAGACAAAGGGAAAGCGAAAGATAACAAGTAGGTCCCTTGTCTTATTTATCTTCTACAGAAAAAGGTTAAACACTTTAATTTTGTTGTTGTAGGTGTAGCTACCCACCTAGGGAAATTGTGTTTATCCGTAGATGAAAAATTCCACATAACACCCCCCCCCCTTTTTGCAGTAAGAGAAACTTGACACAGCTACATTATGCACTCACTAGGCACACTTACCTTGCTATTTGAAGATATTAGTATAACAATCTCATGTGCTAAGAGATAGAGCCAAGGCATATCTCTGAGTATATGGAAACTAGCCCTTTATACCGGATGGGATTCCTACACCAAATGGTGTGAGGTCTATTTGGGACTTCATATTGAGGAGATCCCCTTAGTTGACAGATTTCCAGCACTGCCAAAAAAGTGGCAAAAAAATATTGTTCATACCTACACCAGAAATAGGGAAACAATGGATGAAAAATGCATAAGAAAGGAATGGAAAGTGAAAGAACGATGTCAAAACATTATGGGAGAGTGTTGAAAATGTGCTAATTTGGACACCCATCAATTGACATAGTTGATATCAAAACATTTTGTCATAGAATTTCCAATATAGTGATTAGATTGACCACCAATATGTTGATATAGTTCAGATCAAATGGAAAGCATGGGAGAGTCAGTAAAAGGATATTCACTCTTGGTGCATGGTGCAATCCTTTGTTTTCAACCAAATTATGCAAATCAGTAACATCCCAACTAAATTAAGTGATGGATATTAATCCTCGCAAGGTTAGGGAACAGACCAAAGAAAAAATTGTTAGACCATTAAATTTCAAATGCTCTATAATATAAAACGTAGTCTCCTTAACTTAGATTTAAGCCTCTATCATTTGTTTAAAAAAAATCTAAAATACTATGGTTAAAAAATATTTGATATCCATCAATTGGCTAATATATTTTAAAGGCCTTAACAACTTTCCAATACCAATCCCTCCATTGGTAGCTTGGTATTAAACACTTAGTTGAAAGAGAGGGCAATTTGGATTTAACTCTTTGATGCTCTTAATCATAAGTTGATTATAATTTTTTGATCAAAATTTTTGTTTCAATTATGTCTGTTAGCCCCTGAGGTGTAGTGCCCAATCGATCCAAAACACTCTCTGAGACTTTGAAAATCGTTTAAAATATCAAAATAATCGCAAGAGAAAAACCTTCAAACAATCGGAAAAGCACTATCGGGAGGCGAAAAACACTAGAAAGCGGTAAAAAACAGAGCAGCGGAGGCTTGAGAAATGAATGCACAACAGCGGTCAGATCTGGCCGACCAACGGTCCAGGTCCAGTCAGCGGATCGCAATCGGTGGTGGCAATCGGCGGATATCAGCACAGACTATGTGGAACTTCCAATGGCAATCAGTGGAGTCAACGTGGACCCTCGATCAAGCATGCAAATCAGTGACCCATGTTGCATCGCAGAATCACAATCGACCAACACAACAGAGCGCTCGCCAAACAGCCCGGGGTTATTGCGATATGCAATTGTGATCAATCGCATTGGTGGATTGCAATCGGGGAAACATTATGGAGCAGGGCCTTTATACATGTATATGTGTGATGCGATTAGCCAGACCCGATGGCTATATAAGAATTATTGCATAGATTTTGAGATCCGCAGAAAAGTCATTTTTAATGCATTTTCATAGTTTTAACGTATTTCTAAAATACAAAGGGGAACCTTGGAGCAGGACCGAAGTGACTTGCGATATGCAATAAGACCCGGACCCAAAGGGTTTGTGAAGGGAAATATATAAAATTTGAAGTCCGTCATTAGCCATTTTTAATGTATTTCAAATGTTTTGATGTATTTCTAAAAAACAAAAGGATAGGCCATTTGCGACAGGCGACAGCGGTTGGGAATGGAATCGATAGCTCTGTTTGGCTTTGCTCATATTTTTAACAGTCAACAGGTGAACTGAAATAACAAAATATATGGTTGTAAGGGGAAAAACAATAGCGCAACACAGGCAAACTAGAAGAAATTATCATGGAGCATCCCTGGCATGAGCGGGCCACCTGACAGCAAGGCAAGATTACCAGAATTTGATTACTTTTGTTAGAAAAAGAAACCTCTGAGTTCATGCTTGTCTATTCATGGCATCTAGTCATTAAAAAGACAAATAGCATAGATTAAGACACCTCAAGCCTTTGAGAGCTCGGGAGCATTGTAAAAAGCCTATAAATGGCTGAAAGTTAGAAGGATGAGGGGTTCAACTTTTGGAGACTATGGATACTCTGCTCCTCTAGCTTCTCATCTTCATTCCAGCAATATAAGCTTATTTTGTTGTTACATGTTCAATTCCCAATTTTTATTCTATTTTAAGCTTGCACATGAATAGGTTATTCATGTTTTCTTCTGTGTCTAATGCCAGATAACTATCATCTTATCTCTGCGTTGATAAATTAGATTTGCAAGCTTCATTTACTTCCTGTAGCTAGCCATTCATATGTGTTTATGTATGCATCTGCTGGTACAGTCAGTATTCTTCATCTATCCATTGAATCTATAAACTATTGAGCATTAGTGGTCTAAATCCTTGTAAAGCTGAGGGTGTTCATGCATGTCTTGAGTGAAAACAGAGTTGAAACAGTCATCTGACTTGATCCAAACCATCATCCATTCCAATAGTTCAAAGAACAATATTGAAGATTTATATGTTACCAGGAATCTCCGAGCTACAACCTAGGAGAGCTTCCTGGAGTGATAACATAATTGGCGTCGTTGCCGAGGAGAGGAGACTGAAGCTCAGCTCCATAGGAGACGACATAGATCCATCTTTGATGATAGACAAAGTATGGGCACTTTTTCAGTTGTAATCATCTATCTAGAAACACTACTAGAGGACGAACCTCTTGGCGACTCCACTTCATAGTTCTGGCTTAGTTTGTGAGGCATACTTGGAGAAATCCTCAGAAGCGACAAGCTAACCCAGTATCCGACCCTGAAAAAAATCATCAAAGAAAGAAAGGCATTGCAGAAAGGAGCATCAAGTTCAGGTAGCTCTAAACAATATTCTATACCTCTTCAAGAAAATCCTGTAATAGAACAAATACATGTTGAGAGTATAGCTTCTAATACTAGCAGTGAAGAAAAAACCTCAGAAGTTCATAAAGCTCCTTATTCTTTAGGTTCTCCTTTTGTTTTAATCCCAAAGGAAATCTCACCTCCTATCCATCATACTCCTTTAGTCCTATCAGTCACTCCTTAGCCCTCTGTCATTCAGACTTCCAATACCCTTATAGCGACCACAGCCATGGTCGGACCACAAGCACCTACCAAAATGGAAAGAATCATAGCTGCTAGGTATGGACCTCTAATACTGCCCACTCCTTTGAATGCCATGCCTACTAGAGAATATCAAAAGTATATGCCTAAGTTCACTGGGACTAAAGGTGTTACAGCTAAAGAACATCTTGAATCATTCTATAGCTATGCTAATAACCTGGACATTAGTGAAGATGATGTATGGATGAGAGTCTTTTTCCAAAGTCTAGATGGAGAGGCTAGAAAATGGTTCAGAGAACTGACCCCAAGGTCTATAGCAGATATTGAGGCTCTAGATGATGTATTCCTAAAGCATTGGGGGGATAAGAAGGATCTACTCTACTACCACACCGATTTTGGGAACTTAAAGATGGAAAATGGTGAGTTGTTGTCTGATTTTAATAAGAGGTTTAATCGCATGTACAACAAGATACCAGCTGAAGTAAAACCCACCACTACCTCTACTAAACTCACGTATGCTAGTGCTTTTGATTCTGACTTCTGTCTACTATTGAGGGAGAGGTGATGTGCTACTTTGGCTGATATGCAGGATGCAGCCTTGGAAGTAGAATCAAACATCATGGCTGCAGAGAAGCTCAATGGAAATGTTGATAGAAGGAGACAGAGGGGCGAGTCTTCATCATCTTCAGATCCCAAGATAGATAAAATGACCAAGATGATAGAGTCATTAGCCTCTGAAATCTCCAAATTAAAGGTTGAGCATCACCCTGGGAAAGGAAGAGTTCCTAATACCT
The DNA here is from genome assembly GCA_031772625.1 of Pinus tabuliformis. NCBI lineage: Eukaryota > Viridiplantae > Streptophyta > Pinopsida > Pinales > Pinaceae > Pinus > Pinus tabuliformis. The sequence continues at coordinate 330,579,358 of CM062820.1, forward strand.
TTGATCCTAGAAATCCAAATCCATATAGAAGAGCTAATGATAAGTTGCAGATTTTGCAAAGAAGCAAAGATGCCAATGAAAACCAAAGGGTGAAGACCCCTTTCCAGAATGTAGTCATGGAAGAAGAGCAGTTTGAAGAAGATGATGAGATCCATTGTCTAGAAGACAAGGGCAGTGCCTCCTTTTTGACCTCAATTGCCTATGAAAAGTCATTATTCAATGACCAGATCTACCAAGAATGGGATGGTGAAGCTGTTCTGCAAACTGGATATCGGCAAAGATATGATCTAAGGTTGAAGGTGAATAATGCCAAGGAAACTCCTGTTCAAAGAGTTGTTGTCCCTACAATATAGAAAGCTAATAAGCAGAAGCGACTGGCAGTTGATCCCACCATCCTCAAGGCTCCAACTCGCGAGGTAAGAGGCCTTGACAAGTCTCCTTCTCCTTTCAGTTTTCAATCAGAAATTCAGAAGCTAAGAATACCTATACCTATGATTGAACTAGTGAAGAATGAGTCCTTCAAGAGATCTATCCTTGAGGCCCTTGGGCCTAATGCCATCCAAGCCTCCACCAACTATGTAAATCTACAAGATGACAAACCAACTGTTGTTCTCAGCCCAATGATTGAAAATTATGATGACAATGCCCCATCATTCTATGTCTCTCTGACTATTCATGACAAAATCCTTCACAACTACCTTCTGGACACTGGAGCCAGCCATAATATAATGCCCAAGGCTGTCATGGATGAGTTGGGTCTTGAAATTACCAAACCTTGTTATGACCTGTTTTCTTTTGACTCTAGAAAAGTGAAATGTCTAGGATTAATCAGGGACCTAGCCATCACTTTGTCTCAGCTGCCCATGAAGAGCATGATGATGGATATTGTGGTAGCAAATGTACCCCCCAAGTTTGGCATGTTGCTTTCTAGAGGTTGGATCAAGAGATTAGTTGGAACATTACAAAATGATCTGTCCTACAATACTGTCCTAGTTTTTGGAGGTGAGAGCAGGAGATTATATAGAGAAGCTCAGTTGGCTTATATCATCAGTGATGAAAGGAATCCCACTAATCATCCCATCTATGCTATCGACACTAATTTTGGAGCTTGTATTATTCAGATTGAAGAATCCCAGTCTTCCTCCATGCAACTTAAGGAACCAGTTTGCCATATCACAGAGGAAGAAGGCCCACAAATTTGGGACATGTTCTTTGATGGAGCTTGCTCTAAGGAAGCTGCAGGGGCAAGTGTAGTCCTTGTGTCCCCCACACAGGAATGCATTCATTTATCTTTCAAATTAACTTTTCAGGTCACAAATAACATAGCAGAGTACGAAGCCTTGATATTGGGCTTAAACGCTGCTAAAGAAATGGGCATCAAAGGTCTGAAAGTGTTTGGAGACGCAAACCTTATCATTCAGTAGGTCAACAAAAATTTCCAAGAAAAGCATCCAAGTTTGAAAGCATACAGAGATGAGGTATGGAAGCTCAAGGACTCTTTTAATATGTTCAGCATTTCTTACATCCCGAGAATGAAGAACCAGCTTGCTGATTCCATTGTTGTGTCTGCTAGCACATTTTTTCCTCCTTTGCCTCATAAATTGACTTATGAAGTTTAGGTGAAATATAGACCATCTCTGCCTGACAATGTCAAATACTAGAAATTTTTTGAAGATGATGATGAAATTAATAGGCTTTTACAAGTCGTAAATGAATTTTCTGAAATGCACATTGACCAAGAAAATGAAACCATTGAAGAATACAACCAGTCCAAGCTAAGGGATGACATTGGTCAGGACAACATTGTTCAGCTGCCTAGTAACCATATACCCAAAGGATTGGTGCCCCTAGAGAAGTTGTTTGATCATAATGATGTACCTTATAAGCTGCCAAAAAATAAAGTGGGCATGTTGTTCATAAACATAATGTGGGGAGTCTAGCTCATCCAAAGCATATAAATCTATCCAGTCACTTGTCTTCTACCTAGAGTTCTGAGTATTGCACCCTGATGAAACAATTTGCTAATATTTTTGCTTGGGAATATAGTAATATTAAGACCTATGACACCAACATTATTCAGCATAAGATTCCACTAGAGAAGAACACCATCCCTTTTAAGTAGAAATTAAGACCTATCAGCCCTCTCTTATTGCCTTTGATTGAAAAGGAAATCAAGAAGCTACTGGATGCCAAGATCATAGTTCCCCTAAGGTATTCAAAGTGGATAGCTAACCTTGTGGTAGTAAGAAAGAAGAACGGAGAAATCCGGCTTTGTGTTGACTTCAGGAATCTGAACAAATGCTCTAAAAAAGAAAACTACCCCCTGCCTAAGATGGAACACTTGCTGCAAAAAGTTTCAGGGGCTAGAGTCATGTCTTTCCTAGATGAATTTTTAGGTTACAATCAGATTGTTGTACATCCAGAAGATTAGGAAAAGACCACCTTCACTACTCCTTGGGGCACTTTCGTTTACTCCAAGATGCCTTTTTGACTGATGAATGTTGGGGCTACTTTTCAGAGGGCCATGGACATATCCTTTGTGGGAGAGAAGGACAAGTTTGTCCTTATTTACCTTGATGACATAACAGTCTTTTCTAGCACTCACAAGGACCATTTGCAGCATTTGAAAGAGTTGTTTCTAAAGTGCAGGCAGTTTGGAATTTCTATGAACCCAAAGAAGTCATAGTTTGCTCTAGAAGAAGGAAAACTGCAGGGACATATTGTTTTTGCTGAAGGTGTGAAGATCGATCCAACAAGAGTTCAAGAAATTCAGACATTGTCCATCCCAAGGTCAAAAAGGGACATTCAATATTTCCTGGGTAAGTTCAACTTTGTCAAGAGGTTTATTCCAAACTTTGCAAAACTAGTGAAGCACATCACTTCCATGCTGAAGAAAGGATCAAAAATAAAATGGACAGATGTTGCAAGAAGCTCTTTTGAAGCCATCAAACAAGATATCATGGAAGCTCCCACTCTAATCAACCCAGATTACACCAAGGAGTTTTATATCTTCTCTTTTGCCTCTTATGATACACTTGCAGCAGTTCTGTTGCAGAAAAATGATGAAGGCGTAGAGCACCCCGTGGCCTTTTTCAGCAAAACTCTGAGGGATGCTGAACTAAGGTATGACCTTATTGAAAAACAAGCTTATGCTCTCATAAAATCTTTAAAGGCATTCAGAATTTATATTCTGCATTCCAAAGTGGTTGCATATGTACCTTCAGCCTCAGTAAAAGATGTCTTAACTCAGCCAGATATTGATGGAAAGAGAGCTAAATGGATTGCAAAATTCATAGAGTTTAACATAGAGGTGAAGCCCACTAAGCTTGTCAAAGGCCAGGGCTTGGATAAACTTATGGCTGAGGAAAATTGTAGTTTGTTAGACATCAATTGCATGGGTTCAAATTCAGGTGATGAGCAGACAGAGGAAGCAGCAGAAAAGCAAGAGCATATTCAGCCTTTGGTTGAAAATCTAGCCACTTGTGAACGGTATTCCAGTATAGTTCATTTTTTGCAGAAGCTAGAAGTCCCTTCAAGGCTTAGCTCAAGTCAATCCTGGGCCATTATGCTCATATTAGCCAAATTCTGCATTAATAAAAACCTGCTTTATTGGAGAGACCCATCAAGAATCCTCTTGAGATGCCTAGATAAAGGACAATCTATGGAAGTCATGCACTAGTTCCATTCTAGCATTTGTGGAGGGAATCATTATTGGAAAACCACAGCCCATAAGATCCTGAGAGTTGGGTATTATTGGCATACTTTGTTCTCTAATGTGTGTTATTATGTGAGGTCTTGTGACAAATGTTAAAGGTTTATAGGAAGAAAACAGCTGAAATCTTTGCCCTTGAAGCCAGTACACGCCAATGGTCCCTTCCAGCATTGGGGCTTGGACTTTATAGGTGAGATCAACCCACATTCCAGTGGCCAGCACAAATGGATCTTGGTAGCCACTGATTATTTCACCAAGTGGATTGAGGCTATACCCACTAAGAATGCTAATCATCAAGTTGTCATAAAGTTCTTGAATGAGAACATTTTCACTAGATTTGGGTGCCCAACCAAACTAGTCACTGATAATGCAACAACTTTCAAGGCAAAGGAATTGGTCGACATGACTGAATCCATGGGCATTCAATTGGTGCATTCTACCTCATATTATCCTCAAGGCAATGGCTTAGCAGAATCATCTAACAAGAGTCTTGTAAGGATAATCAAAAAACTATTGGAGGACAACAAAAAGAGCTGGGATTCCAAGTTGAAGTTTGCGCTGTGGGCTGACAGAGTTACCAACATGAAGTCCATAGGAAATTCTCCATTTAAGCTGGTTTATGGCACTGATGTTATTTTACCTATCTAGCTGATTCTCCCTGTGGCCAAATTCTTTCAAGAAGAATAGGATGAAACAAATGACATGGTAAGGAGAATGAATAACCTGGTTGAATTACAACAAATCAGAGAGTAGCTGGTTGAGAAGTCAAAATTTCATCAGAAGAAAATCAAAGAAACCTTTGACAGGAAAGCAAAAGTGGACAATTTCCAAGTTGGTGACTGGGTTCTCAAATGGGATGCATTGAAGGAAAAGAAAGGTAATCATGGTAAGTTTGACTCCTTATGGATAGGTCCATTTGTCATCGCTCAAATTCAGCAAAACAATACCTTTATTCTGCACAGTTTGGAAGAAGAAGATGTTTTTGGTAGCCCAGTCAATGGGCGGTTCTTGAAACTTTATTTCATTTAAGGCTTTAAAGCCTTGATATTGTAAATATGTTTTTCATTTCTATTTTCTATACAAAATAAACTCCATGCCCAATGGAACACTAGGAGATAGATTTTATTTTGGTTTTACAGGAAAGGCATCGGTCTGTGGTTCTTGAAACCTCATAGGGAGGCTTTCATCCCCAAAAGGAGCCAGTGTTAGCCCCTAAGGTGCAACTCCAAACAGATCCAAAACACTATCTGAGTCTTTGAAAATCGTTTAAAAGATCAAAATAATTGCAACAGAAAAACCTTCAAACAAGTGGAAAAACACTATCAGGAGGTGAAAAACACTAGAAATAAGTAAGAAAGAAAGCAGCGGAGGCTTGAGAAATGAATGCACAACAGCCATCAGATCTGGCCGATCACTGGTCTAGATCTAGTCGACGGATCACAATCAGCAGTGGCAATCAGCGGATATCGGTGCAGACTATGTGGAACTTGCGATGACGATCGGCAGAGTCAACGTGGACCATCGATCAAGTGCACAGATCGACGGCCCATGTTGCATCACAGAATCGCAATCGGTGAACACAACAAAGCGCTCACCAAATAGCCCAGGGTTATTGTGATATGCGATTGCAATCAATCGCATCGGCGGATCGCAATCGGGGAAACATTATGGAGTGGGGCCTTTATACATGTATATGTGTGATGTGATTAGCCGGACTCGATGGCTATATAAGCATTATTACATAGATTTTGAGATCCACAGAAAAGTCATTTTTAATGCATTTTCATAGTTTTAACGTATTTTTAAAATACAAAGGGAAACCTCAGAGCAGGACCGAAGCGACTTGCGATATGCGATAATACCTAGACCTGAAAGGGTTCGTGAAGGGAAATATATAAAATTTGAAGTCCGTCATGAGCCATTTTTAATGTATTTCCAATGTTTTGATGTATTTCTAAAAAACAAAGGGACAAGCCATTTGCGATAGGCGACAACGATTGGGAACGGACCCGATAGCTCTGTTTGGCTCTGTTCATATTTTTAATAGTCAACAGGTGAACTGAAATAACAGAATATATGGTCGTAAGGGGAAAAACAACAGCGCAACACAGCCAAACCAGCAAAAATTATCATGGAGCATCACTGGCACGAGCGGGCCACCTGACAGCAAGGCAAGATTACCAGAATTTGGTTACTGCTGTTAGAAAAAGAAACCTCTGAGTTCATGCGTGTCTATTCATGGCATCAAGTCATTAAAAAGACAGAGAGGATAGATTAAGACACCTCGAGCCTTTGAGAGCTCGGGAGCATTGTAAAAATCCTATAAATGGCTGAAAGTTAGAAGGATGAGGGGTTCAACTTTTGGAGACTGTGGATACTCTGCTCCTCTAGCTTCTCATCTTCATTCCAGCAATATAAGCTTCTTTTGTTGTTACATGTTCAATTCCCATTTTCTCTTCTGTTCTAAGCTTGCACTTGAATAGGTTATTCATGTTTTCTTCTGTGTCTAATGCTAGATAACTGTCATCTTATGTCTGCATTGATAAATTAGATTTGCAAGCTTCATTTACTTCCTATAACTAGCCATTCATATGTGTTTATGTATGCATCTGCTCGTACAGTCAGTATTCTCCATCTATCCATTGAATCTATTAACTATTGAGCATTACTGGTCTAAAGACTTGTAAAGCTAGGGGTGTTCATGCATGTCTTGAGTGAAAACAAAGTTGAAACAGTCATCTGACTTGATCCAAACCATCATCCATTCAATAGTTCAGAGAACAATATTGAAGATTTATATGTTACCAGGCATCTCTGAGCTACAACCTAGGAGAGCTTCCTAGAGTGATAACAATGTCCATAGAATATAATCTCTATAATGAGCATCAAATATGTTGAGAACAAACCCTTCATATCCTCTTGAGAAGTGTGAGAACCCAATCTCTAAAACGACCATCGAAGATATTTAAAATAGATTTTATATCCTCTTAAGGATTGTGATAGTTAAAAACTATGATGATTAATCTAAAGACTTCACATCATGAAAATAAATAAATAACCACAAAAAACATATGACTTGAAAACTATCATGGATATTCCACTAGAACAATCCATCACAATAAATACGATAAAATTTCTAAGATTTCTACATTTAATTTTTACTTATATTCCAAATTCTTTAGTTAGTTGATTTTCTGCTCAATAAATTGAAATAACCAAATGCGAGAAATAGAAAGTAGAAAAAATCATACACCATCCATAATAGACACAAATATTTTCCCTAGAAAACTATTGTGGGAGAAAATCCATCGAGAAGGTGAGGCTAATATACTCCCTTTTCTCTGATATGGAAATTGTGCAAGTAAAAAGAAAAAGGTACTCTCTCAAGAGTTTCCTGAGTCCTATGGCTTGTATGGCTGTTACGAAAACTTAACCCCCTCTATTTTTCTCTCTATCTACCCACTCCCAACTTATCTACTCAAATGTGGAACAAAATAGAATGAAACCCCTACTCCTCTTAGTGGCCCAATATATAACATAGCTCAAGAACCAACAAGGGGTAAGGTTTGACATCCTTGACCCTTGACTAGAGTTACATGTTTGAACCTTCATATTCCACATGTGGCTAGCCCCATATGCACGAAAAATAGGGACTAATGTGGCAAATAATGTGATGGGATCGAACACAAATGAGAGTTTCTAGACCCCAAAAAAAACTTCATTTAATACCTTAAAATGTCTCCAAAAAATTCATACCCCAATTCACCAAATTGGAAGCCCCCAATAAAAATGACCCTGCAAATTGATTCCTCAAATTTTCTATTCTAAAAGCATCAAGATAGATGAAAAATAATATAATGACTAATCTAGGTCATATATACTCATTTTAGGAATATTTTGGTAACAAAAATATTTTTTGGATGATTTGAGGAAATTTCTCCTCTACCTTCTCCCTAAAGTACCATTTTTCTTTGCCCATAAGTTGTCATTTCAACCCAATCTTCCAAAGGTCATGTTTCCCTTGCATTGTAGTTGTAGAGCTCTTCTAGAAAATTGTGCCATCTACCAACTATGCCTAAGCATCTGGTGCTAAGTCCTCCATGGAGGGTAGGACCTACCCCTCCTCCGATTCCGACATGGAAGACTCATAGAGTTTGAAATTTTCCACATTCACTGAGTAAATGCACATGTATGGGGGTAGATTGAGTATGTAGGATTTATCTCCCACATTTTCCAATATCTTGAAGGGACCATACCACAAAGCCTTGTTATTCTTACCAAGAACCTATAGGTTTTCCTTGTTCAATTGTAGTCATACATTGTCTCCCACTCTAAATAACTGATTTGTTGCTATGTTGATCATGCCTAGTCTTGTATTTTTCCTACGACTTCTTCAATGTCCCATGTACTTGCAAATGGATCTGTCTGATCTTATCAACAATTTTATTTGCTCTTAATGCATCTCCTATGAGATCCTTATTCACTCCTTGATGTTCATATACAACATCGAAAGATGAAGGTGTAAAATATCCAAATAAAGTTTCAAAAAAGGACTTACCAATAGAAGTTTAGACTACTCTATTATAAGAGAGTTTCATATAGATCAAATTTTCATCCCTAGTCCTCGAATGCTTCTAATTGAAACCCCTAAAAATATGCACCAAATCCATGTTTACTACCTTTTTTCACCCATGTGTATGTGGATGGAATGATTCTCACCTCTTTAACTTCATCTCCCATATTCTCCCATAATGTAGTCTAAAATGCACTAAAAATCTGGTGACTTTGTCTAAAATGATGCTCCTTTGTATCCCAAATTATACCCAAACATGTTCAAAGAACAATTTTGTTACCTTGTTTCTTTGATGTTATTTTTCTAGGGCATTAGGTTTCACATCTTGTTGAACCTATCAAGTACTACCACAAATAGGTAGTCATGTCCCTTCCTGGTTGTTGGTAAACCTTCCTTAAAATTAATGGAAATGTTTTCCAAAGGACAAGTGGGTATATGTAAGGGATGGTATAGACCTTGTTTCATGTTACTTGGCTTGTTGGTAAAATAAAATATACATCCTCTAATTTATGTTGCTACGCCTTCTTGCATTTTGGGCTAGTGTAAACACCTTCGTAAGTTGGCAATTGTATTTCCAACACTAAAGTGTCTTGCAACCTTTGAGGTGTGAGCCTCTCTAATTAGTTGTAATCAATTATCTTTAGTAACACAAATCTCTTCCAACCTATATAGTAACCCATTATGGGGATGATAGCATTTAGACTTTGGTAGCTTACTATGGGCATGTGGATACTATAATGACTAGTGATTTGTGTGGATGATAGTCTCCTTTCCCATCAGATAGTGTTTCCACTTGTTAACATCTTGTACCATCACATAAACCTCCTTGTCATAGGTAGGGTTGTTGAAAATTGCTCCATGAAATACTTCAAATTATAGAATACAATCATTCCTCCTTGCATTAATACAACTTGCATGGTGTACCCATTTACATATGTCTCCACTTTAAAGAGCTTTGACATATTTGGTAACACAAGAACTTGTGCTTGACTGATTTTCTCTTTCAAATATTAAAAGGCCTTTTGTTGACTCTTCCCACACTGGAAACTCTTGTAACTTGGTGTTATGACATGGAGTGGTGTAGATATTGCTAAAAATGAAGCTAGGAACTTCCACAGGTATTGTGTTTTCCAAGAAACTCCTAACTTTAGAGAAATTTGTAAGCACCAACTACTTCATGATGGCCTCCATCTTCACAAGATCTATCTTGAGCTCCCCTCCACCAATCACATACCCCAAGTACACTAAATATTTCTGGAAAAATTCACATTTCTTAAGGTTTGCAAGTAGTTGGTGCTTATTCAAAGTCTCTAACACCAACATCAAGTGTGAAATGTGCTCCTCCCAGGTAGCATTGTAAACTAGTATTCCAAATAAATAATAACAAATGAATCTAGATATGGCATAGTACATCATTCATTAGTCTCATAAACATAACTAGCACATTGTATTAACCAAATGGCATGACTAACTACTCATATAAACCTTGTCTAGTTTTGAAAGCAATATTCCAAGTGTCTTCTTCTTTGACTCAAACTTCATTGTAGCTTGATTTTAATCCAACTTGGCAAAGAATTTCACATATTGCAAGTGATCTAATAAATCATGAGTCCTGGGAAGGAGTACCTATTCTTTAGTGTAATATTGTTTTAATGCTTTATAATCAATGTGCATTCACTAAGACCCCATATTTCTTTTGTATAATTATGATTGATGACCCACAATTTGATGTACTTGGTCGAATCACATCTTGCTCCAATAGTTGTTGTAATTTCTTCATCACTTCATTTCTATGCAACCTCATATTTAGTAGTGGAGAGTCCATAAATAATTTTATTTCATGCTTCACTCACCTCTTGGGTGGTAGCACTTTAGGCTCCTAGAACACTACCATATATTCCTATAGCAACCCCTCCATTTGATTTTTTTTTATGGTACAACCCTCTAGGGATTCCTTTGCTTTTATTGACACATCATCGGACTCATTTTCTCTTAAGAAAAGAAAAACATACTTTTTACTAGAACTTGTCAACTTCCTAGCTTGGTTGGCACTTACGGGTGAAATCTTGGACTTTCCTTTGTGTATGTTGATGATGAACTCTTTCTCATACTCTATGAGGCGATACTAGTTGGCTCTCAATATGAAGATTACATCCCGCATATACTTGTAAGGACTGCCAAACACACCACATACATCAAGTCATACTACACTTAATTATACTTCATCAATATAATTAGCATTTATAGAAAATGTTATCTTGCACTATTTTGTTACCTTGATCTTCGAATCCTTATTATTCCATCCCAAAGGATATGAGTTAGGATGATCGAAAATGTTGAATCCATTTTTTTTTACCAAATCTGTTGCAATGAGTTTATCATATGAACCTTAGTTCAATAGAGCATATATCTTGGTCTTATTAACTTGTATTTTAATGTGGAAGAGTTTGGCCATGTCCTTCTCTTCCTAATGATGAAATATACTCAAATTTACCTTCTCCTACATCGATGTGTAGACAATTTTCTTGTCCACGTCAAGGATGCTTTTGACCAGAAGATTATTTTCTTTCCATCCTTCTTTCAATTCTTTAGGTTCACAAAATTTCAGCCTAAAAGTGGCCTCCTAAGGAAAAATCAAGAAATTAATAAAAAAATCTCATGTAGACAATTTTTTAATATTACTTTACTTTTATTTATGTTCCACAATATTTATTAGCACGAGATTTAATATATATATATATATAGATATTATTTCTAAATTTTTACTTTTATCGAAATACTTCAATATATGAAACTTTTATTAAAATAAATGTCTATATATATTTTATATTTATATTTAACTATCTATATTTAAATTTAACTATATATATATATATATATATATATATATATATATATAGATAGATAGATAGTTAAATTTAAATATAGATAGTTAAATATAAATATAAAATATATATAGACATTTATTTTAATAAAAGTTTCATATATTGAAGTATTTCGATAAAAGTAAAAATTTAGAAATAATATCTATATATATATATATATATATATATATATATATATATATATATATATATATATATATATAACTATTTTTTTGGTGTTTTTTTAACGACATTGTCTACTGAAGCCACAAGTTTCCCCGGAATCTAGTAATTTGTCCTTTTTGGAATATGCTTTTTAACTATTTAAATATTTTTTAAGTATTTAGCTATTTTATATTTAATTATATTTAACTATATATTCTATACTTTTGGTCAGAATCCGATAATTTTCCCTTTTTGAAATATGATTTTTAACTATTCAACTATTTTATATTTAACTATATATTTTATCTTATTGCATTGTGATTCCCACTCTGCAACTTTTTTAACCTATGTGCACGCCCTCCTCCCTTGGAATCCAGGGCCTCCTGCTCCTAGTGGTCTCTACCCAACTTCAGTGCTTGCGATGGTCCCTCCAGAGCCTCCTCCGGATGGTGACTCAGTCCCAGATATCTCCACTGAACCTTCTACTCAATAGGATGAAAACGCATAAGCATTTGCTTTACTGATCACCTCCTTAGGACCTTCACGACCCAGGCCTTCTATATCTAAGTTTATGAAGAAAATAGATGAAATACCTGAAATAATCCTTCCACCTTCCATTCCTCGTCGTGCTGCTCTTTCTCTCTCTGAGTGAGCCCTGGTTGGACAGTTCACTAGCCTTTGACCATCTCCCCGCTCTGTTCTTCAGTGCTAGAAAGAAACTAGGCCTCCTCCATCAATGGTAAAATATAAATAAGGTTTTGTGGTATAGGATACTAAACATTTCATTTTGAAACAAAATAAGGCAGAGATCTTATCTTCAGAAATGACTCATACTTCATGGACACAAGGGGCCTTTATCTAAATAGGTGGACTCCTAACTTTGACCCTGAGATGGAAGTGCTGAATGTAGTGTCAGTTTGGGTGAGGCTTCCCCATCTCCCACTTCATTGTTGGGGAGATGAATCAGTGAAGGCAATAGGAAATGCAGTCGGAAAATACATTGATAGAAGTGAGCCAAAGGAGAAGATGCATGCATGTGTAATAATATGTGTGGAATATGACCTTGGGAAAGGGCTACTAGAAGCAGTCAAGATCAAAGTAGAAATTTGGGTGCACATTCAACAGATGAACTACAAAAAAATACCATTCACATGCAAGGTATGTCACGAATACAGTCATTTCACTAATAGATGCTCTAAAAAACAAAAAAATTAAGAAATGGAAACTCAAGACCCAAAATGGAGCAAGTAAAGAAGAAAAAGACAACTAATAAATCTTCCATTCAACCTTCTCCTCCCTCCCATATCCCTTCTCATATCCCCATTCAAACTCCCTCTTCTACTCCCTCTATCTCAGCTCCCCTTTCTTCCCCCTCTTCCCTAAGGCCAATGATAATCCCCCCTCCTCCCTCCTCTACTCTCTTGGTTTCAAACCCTTTTGGTCCTCTAGAGAATTATTATCTTCCTTCCTCCCCTCCTCCCTCCCCCTCTATTATCCCCTTTCCCTATAAACCCTCCCTTTCCTCTCCCATCGTCTCCCTTAGTCCTCCCCCTCCCTCCTTTGATTGAATAATCACTCGAACATTGTCTAAAGACCCTCTCTCTTATCTAGACCATCCAAAAATATCTGAGAGGAAATCCAACAAAGAAACTAGAGATGAAGTGGAAGTCAAGGAAATGGAAATGGGCACCCAATAACCTTTGGAAACCCTTTTAGAGAAGAGCAAAGAAAAAATTATCCATCCTACAAGAGGGAAAGGTCCCTCTATCCAAAATCAAAAGTGATAATGAATATAGTCTCTTGGAATTGCAGAGGAATGGGAAGTGTTTTAAAACATAATGCAATGAAAGATTTAATTACATCGTAAAAACCTGATATTCTCATGGTCCAAGAGACAAAAATAAGCGAAAAGGAAATAGAGAAAATGACACAAAAAATAAGAAGTTATGAAGGAACATTAATACTGGCAGTTGGATCTTCGGGATGAATATGTACTTTATGGAAAACGGAGAAATGGGAGATGGTTAAGCAAATGAAAGTGTAGCATTGGATAAAAATAGACATAAAAAACAAAATTAAAAAATATCTATATTGCATCATTAATATTTATGCCCAAAGCCATTACAGAGACAAGGAAGTATGCTAGAATACTTTAAAAAATTATCTCTTACAGGTTCAAATCAACAGCATAATAATAGGATGAGACTTCAATCTTGTTCTGAATGCAAACGAGAAGTTTGGTGGGAAATTTCATGCTGACCCTTCAAGGGAAATTGTAGAGACAATTATGGGTTCATGTAATCTAATGGACATGCCTCCTGTTGTCACTCACTGCATTATGAGTTTTCAGTTGATCAAAGTTTCCTAAGAGCAGTGAAGTTTGAAGCCATCTTCTAGGTCACAGAATCACTCAAATCAAAATTGTACCCTCTCCATTGCATAGTGCTCAGAACGCCCTTTCTAATGGTATATGGAAGTCTGAAAATGGACTTTTGGATCAGAAGATATGGTCCATTGAATTTCATGGGTTTTGTTGCCTCTGAAATGAAGGAGAAGAGCTTATCGGAGGTCCGGAAGTAGATCACAAATTGCAATTGTAGTTTCCTAATGGAAGCAACGGGGAGGGACACAACAAACTTGCAATTGAGTGATCACCGATATCAGTGATCACAAAATCCAAGGATCCTAGGCATGGCATATTGACGATTAACGAGATTTCGAAGTGCAGTACAAACGGGCAGAGCTCCGATATTGGAAAATCAACAATTGGCGGGTCCAACGAACCATTCTTAAGCAATTGCGGGGGAAGACGTTGATAGTGTTAAAACAATAGGGGAGGGTCGATGGTGATTTACAAAGGAAATCAGTTCCAAAACCAGAGGCAGGCAGGCCTTTTCTCTCTCCTCCAGGGGGCCATGTGCTAGAGCACCATTGGTCCATATGAATCCACATGGCAGCTGATGTCAGGATGATGTGGCAGTACGGAGGACACGTGGCACATAGATTCAACATTTTTAGGGGTCCTATGGGGGCATATCAGGGTGACACGTGTCACCATTCAGGAAGTCCCACATGGCACTGATGACATCATCAATCCCGCAATCGGTGATTGCATAAAACAAAGGTTCCTCCTCCGTCGAAGTCCCTCCTGGCTTGCAATTGCGATATGCGGGAACTCCCCAGATGTGATATTTTATACAATGGAGTTAAAAGGCTCTTGGGTTCGTCCCTTTCAAAGGCCACATGCTCATTCAACAGCCCCCATCTCTGGATGGTCCAAATTGACTCCGCCTAAATCAATGACTCACAGGTGTTTTCGCCCCCCCCACCACTATGTTTCCCTTTATCAGTGGGGGGGCTCCGAAAAGTGTTTTCCCGTCGGGCCCCTCTGCTACGTGTCCCTCTCATATAATTTCACATTCCCCCTCACTTACCACTTACTGCTCATGCCCCCTCCGAAAACCACTCGTCCTCAACACTCTCTCCCGCAATGCGATTGTGATATCCTAGGTGGGTCTGATCCCAAAGATTGGCGATCACAAGTATCAAGGGGAAATGCCAAAGGTAAAGTGTTATAAATTGCCGGTATATAGGATTCCAAGTAACAAAGGAAAAGAGGCCCCCGAACAAGAGTCTAAAGGACCTAGAGCCCAAGGACTAAGCACTTGGTCATAGCCCCAGTCACATGAAGCAAAAGGGGCTGGAGTGGATCTAAAGGCCCAATCCTGGAAAATCTTTTCAGTAAAAAAATCCCGATATGAGAACCCCACGACCAGGTATTGCAGAACTTTAAATGTGTGGTAGGTCGGCAACTGTGGCATTTAATAAGGAAGATGGAGCATTCCAAATCGGCATGGGCTAATCCAGAAAGAACCTCTATGACACGGAACCAAGGTCAACGCTGACAGAAATAAACAAGGACTTGCCAGCTCAAGTAGACTTGATGATCCAACATGGTGCACCCATACAGAGGGAAGATGAAGTACCTCCCAAGGGTCCTTTGCTTTAGTACTGCAGCATGAAACTAATAGTGCCCACCCCCAGATTTGAAGGATGAATGGTTCAAGAAGAAAAGGAAGAAATGACGGGAGTCAGCTAAGCAACACAGGAGGCCATACCATGAGAAAACTACAACTTGAAGCAAAAGAAATCACAGGGATGGGCATGAAGATATTTTTTTAACATTGTTCATTTGATTGATTGATTGATTTGTTATCCTGTAAGGTGTTGCCCTTTAATGAGGAAATTAATATTCTATAATTATTTTGGGCCATAGATCCATCCCTAGCTGAGACAGCTAGCCAACCTGACAACTGAGACTCGGCCAAAGATATTTTGATGTAATGAATGTTCTGTTAGTGTCAGTATCTGTATACTTCCATCAGGGATCAAATCTGCTCTTTGCATTTTCATTTTAGGGGTCTCATACTCAAAAATTTTGCATCATTTCATTAGGTCATGTCAAGTTGGTCCACTGATGGTTATCTTCTCCTCAGAAAACCAAGTTTTTCCTCATAAAGTACACTTTCTGACCCATCTCCAGGTTGTATTCAGTCACAGTTTCAAAGTCAAAAGCAATCACGTTTCCATTAGGTCTTAGGGCATGTTTCCATTAGGTATTAGGGTTCACTTCCAAGGTCAAAAGCATGATTTAAAGTGTAAATAAAGGGCAGCAAAGGTATGAGGATGATCAATAAACCAAGAGTGATTGTTAGTAAGTCATGGTCACTCTACAAATATCTCTTTTCACTAATGTAATTTTCATCTCAAAAACATGTTTTTGAGATGAAAATAGAGTATTGTTATTTAATTTATGTTTTTTTATGTAATTCAAGTCAATTTATGTAATAAATGATCCCGTCTGCACCAAGAATTTCTCCTTGCTACAAAATAATGAAACCACTGCAAAAATCAGTTCAAATTGTGCATCATCCACCTGAAAAGGGACAATGAAGAAAAGGCATTAAAACAGAGATTTCGGAAAAGGTCCAAAACATTAGAAAGTGGGTTTTTTCTAATGAAAAAACAAAATCTACTCCTATATAAGATGTCACGTTCCATTTTCAAGCCTATCATGCTTATTTGACAAAGAAGAAGATAAACATTGAAGGAGAGAGGAGAAATTGAGCAAGTTCTTGGCCAAGGAGAAGTGGCACCACGCATAAGGAGGTTGGCGATGTGAACAGGGCAGTTAGAGGTGGCGTTGCGCACGGAGACCAGAGTACTGCGCATAGGAAGGGAGCGTTGTGCGTAGGGCAATTTTCTCAATGCAAAAATCAACAATGTTGCATGTAGAGAAAGGCGTTGTGCACCTGTAGGTGGTGCTAAGCGTAGGGCCAACAAGGGCCAAAACGACCTCTTGCCACCCAAAAATGCCAAATTTGTCTTCTTTACTCCTCAAACAAGTAAGTTTTTCCCTTGAACTTCACCCTTGGCTTTCAATTAATGCATTTGAGGTTGATTTGCTATGCTAAATGTGAAACCCTAGAATCTCCTCTATTTATGCCTTAAAACCCTAACCCTTACTATTCCTCCCATCACTTATCCCTAAAACCCTTTCTATCCCTCCCATATCTCCTTTCACCTATTCTAAAAACCCTAACCCCTCTTACGTATCCCTCCATATCCCTTATTCCTTCATCCCCAAAGCAATATCCTAAAACCTTAGTCCCTCTCCCTCATTTTCATGGTCCATACCCTCCCACTCATTTTCATGCTTGTATAGTCCACCAAAATACCCATAAATATCATTTCCCCTTCTCTTATTCCTAATCACCCATACTCACTCCCTCCATACCTTTTCTACAGGTACAGAACCTAAAAAGAAAACTTGGAAAACATGGACAAAGAAGACAGGGATTATGAGGAGGAGGAAAACTATGGCAGTGACAGTTCAACGGGTAGACCTCGGCAGCAGATAAAACCACATAAGGGGAGCAGGATTATCAGGGAAGAACCATCAAACCTCAGAGAGTTGCAGACCTCTCATTTGACTGTCACTTGTTTCAGGAATCTAGGGTGCTATGAGTTCTGTGAGCAGGTGGAGAGAGTTCAGCACCATCTTGAGCTTACCAGGCTTTTTGTAGCCAATCTCCATGACAACAAGGTGAATCTTGTTGGGGTGACATTCACAGTTTCACCCTCCATCATTGTGGATTTAACCAAGATTCCAAATGTGGGAGAGAAATGGTATAAGGCATAGGACCTAGATGAACACTATTATGAGCCATACATCAAATCTAGGTACAGAAATGAAGCAAAGAGGATTTTTCCTTTCAGGTTCCTTGAAGAAAAGTATGCCCCCATGATGAGGATCATCATGAAATATTTCACTTGTGAGGGCAGATTTTCTAGATTGTACACCTATCACATTAGGCTTCTCATGCATTTTACAAGGGTGAGGATGTTGAACATCCCTTATTTCTTGTTCAGGAACATTGAGAAGATAGCCTACTTTGTATAGAAAGAGCCATACCCCCAGCAGATGAGTAGTCTCTACCACTATTCCTTGATTAATATGATTGTGCTTCATCATCTTAACCTCCTCAACATATCCTGGGAGACATTCATTGCCCATGACATTTTCAGGGTTTCTCAAATTCCTCCACCAGTGTCTCAAGAATCAAGAGAACCTTCTAGCAGTGCTCAGGTAAATAAAGATGAGAGGGTCAAAGAGACTAGATCCCCTGAAACCTACAAGACATACCAGAGGGGGACAAGAAAATTGTTTGCAACTGATAGTCAAGTGTTTTATCCATTTGGTGTGGAAGGGACCTTGCCTTCTTCATCAACTCATAGGAAAATGCTTGCTCCAGAGGGTGCGGAAGGGGCTTTTCCTTCTTCATCAACATAACAGGTACAGGTGCAATAGCTGCATAAAGGGAAAGAAAAGATGTTGGAGGAAATTCTTAATGATGAGGAGGAGAGATATTTTGATTTGATGGAGCATGATGTGCCACAACAACATCATATTCATCATGGCATAGAGACAATTGACTTGGAGGCCCAGGATGAAGCAAAAAAAGAAAAAATCACCATACATGAGAAAGAGGCTCAAATCCAAGCATTTATGGACAACCTAGCGAGAACCATGTCATCACATATCTGGAAAAAGAGAACAAGCAGCTGAGTGATAAGCAAGTCCTCATGGAGTTGTAACTTCTCAAGACAAAAAGACAAAGTGACAAGGGAAAATCAGCAATGGAAGACGAAGAAGCACCGGTCACCTTGACTTCAATTGAGAAGGAAATTAAGGGGGATAGATAAAATTGGCTTGAGTGGGTCAATTTTCACTTATAGAAGCTACTACAAAAAGCTAACAGGGACAACCAAATCATCAGGCACATGGCCTACCACTACAGGACCCGGAACAAAATTTGCAATATAAGGGTTAAGCAAATGAAAGCAAAGCTGAGACAGGCTCTCAAAGGAAAAAAGGAGGAGGATAGGCTTAGGTTGCTTGCTGAAGCTTCCTTGGTTCATCAATATTCTTGATTATGGTGCTTCTCACCAATTTTGATCAAATTCAGAGGAATTTTTTCCTTTAGCAAATTTTGGAAATTTTAACACAGGAAACTTGGCTCTACACACAGTGCCACCGGCACTGCACTTTTCCTAGGGAAATCCAATGGATAAATGGCTTGAATTTTTGGATTTAGAGCGATGAGTACATGCACCCTATGTATTTTCTAAGCTTTTGGAGCAGAACTGATCTACCAAAAGGTCAAAAACCACTCCAAAAATGACCTTTCTGCCACTTTTTGGACACACAGAAGTAGTGTTGGGAGAATCACGTTTTGAGGGGTAAAATGAGCTTAAAATGAAGAAATTCCAGATGTTTTGGAAATTAGACTTGAAGATATTTCTAATGATCTATCATGATCTCAATTTGGATGCCGGGAAGGCCTCTAAAAGGGACTTGAAAGTGGCGCCGCGCGTAGGGCCAATGGCGCTGCGCATAGGACAAATTTTTCAGAGGATTTCCATTTCACTGTGTTTTGACTGTGATCTTGGATTTTCTCTCATGGAGGATGTTTTACTAATGTAAATTATAATTTGGATTGTAAATTTTATGGATAATTAGTAGGAGAGGGTAGATTCATTAGATTAAAAGTCATTTTGAGCACAAATGAATCAGTTTCCTCACTTTCAGAGGCAAGTTGTTAGGATGCCTAGATTCCAGTTTCTTGTTCAGTGTTGGTTTGGTTAGCTCCTCATATTAGGGATTTGACCCCTGAGGATGGGAGGAGGTTGAATTCATGTCTATATCTTCTTCTTCTTTCCGATTGTAAAGGGTTGGACTCAGCTGGATGCTTAGGCTTTGATTAGACATCATTTTGTATCAGTTTAGCAGGAGATTAATGAAAAATTGCAACTATTTCTTTGGGATCCATGTGGTATGATGTTTAGTTCAGTTTCCTCTCTTCTGATCATATGTTAAAATGTTTTCTGTACTTCATTAATCATTTCATTGCTTCTAAGTGGATGTTTTCAAGTTGATAGGCAGAATCCATAACATTAATGCTCTGCTTTCGGAAAATATTCACAATTTATGTTTTCTACAGTTTAGGAAGGATCCATGGTGATCACATGCTCTTCCTAGCTTCTCACCGATCTTGAATCACCACACCCATCAAACCCTAGAGTGCTAAGCTTTATACCTACCTTGCCCCATCGAACACCCTGCAATTTTGACCTAGTTTCCTTGCCCAAACTGTCTAGCTCCACCTGATCCAATAAAACCCCTTCAAATCAAATCAAACCTTGTGCTACTATACCTAACCTAATATCATTTTCCTAATCCAGTCATCTTGGCTAAGATCCTCATGGAGAGAGCCCTCTCCTGGCCTAGTAGGGCTAGCTACTTGGCTAAGCATGGGTTGTGGTTACCCTGGCATTGTCTTCCTTCAGCCTAAGGTTTAATCCAGGTGATAACATAGTGGCAACCATAATGGGGAATGAAAGATTAATCACCCCAGTAATATCCTTCATTTGAATTCTCAAGCTTTTGGATGATGAGTTTTAGAATCTAGGCTGAATTGGAAAGTTGCAAAGCAATATATAAAATTTCAAAATAAAGCATACTGGCTTCTCGAAAGTACACCAGATCCAATCCAGATCCGAATCCTCCAACCATTGTCTGTGATCCTCATAAAATTGGGCAGAAATATAAGAACGTTGCAGAGAAATTTAGTGTAGCCAAAGAACAATCAAGTGAAGTTTTCACTCCTCGTTTTCATTCACTCCCAGAAAGGTTAGACACTTTGCAAGATATTGAGTTTGATGTTCATTTTGAGAAAAGTCTATTTCGCAGTAAATCTTTGAGTTGGATTGATCAAATAGTTGTTGATTCCTCTATATCTTTTGATAACCCCGTTGAGGACTTGTTTACACAAATTAAATTAGGGTCACAGCTTATTCATTTTGTCGATCAGTTACAAAACCTTTCTTCAAACGCAGACAGTTGGGTGAAAAATAGGCCATCTTTTAGTTTTCGAAATAGCTCCTTTACATCTACTACAAATCAAATAATCCCTTACCCATTGCTTTCATCTTTACAGATTGTTCACACTACTCAAGTTGTCATTAATCCCCCTTTGAATATACCGAGTAACCCAATCCTTGCTTTAAATCCACTACCTCCTTCACATCCAGTCATGGCTACCCGATATGCACCCCTTGTTTTACCTCAAAATCTTGGTGCCATGCCCACCAATTATCAAACCAAAATACCTTTCTTTGATGGCACCCAAACCATTATAGCTCAACAGCAGGTAGAAAAAATGAATGATTTCTTTGACCTCCATGAAGTTTAAATTGAAGATGTGACGATGATGTTGTTTGTACAAAGTTTTGGAGGAGAAGTTCAGAAATGGTTGAGAGTCCTACCAGCAAATTCTATCACTACTTTACCAATCCTCCAGAGACAATTCCTAGATCGATGGGAGGTGAAGAAAAATCCTCTTCAAACTTTGTCCGAGTATGAGAAAATCAAAAGAAATGTTGGCAAGAGTGTGCAAGACTATTGTGTAAGATTTAATACAGTATACAATGCTATTCCTGCAAACATCAAACCAGTGGAGGGATTGGCTCTGCTTAAGTTTCCAGACGGATTTGATACTAATATGGCATATCAGGTGCGAGAATATGACTCTACAACACTAGAAGACATGCAAAAGAATGCTGTGAGCATATAAGCAAATTTTCTGGACAAAAGAGAAAGAATGAGATCCGAGAAGAGAGTGACCGTGAAAGAAGAAGCATCTACTTCGGATGTAAAAATGGATACACTAATTTGAACAATGGAAAGGATGGTTGACTGGTTATCCATCACAGATAGACCTGAACCTCATATCCGTAATCCAAATTTTAGAGGCCAATAGCAGCCCCAATTCTAAATCAAGCAAAGAGAACAAAAAGCACCAAAGAAACTAGCACAACAACAACAACAACAAATCAGAACTCCCTTACAGCAGAATTATGTTCAAGGAATGGAAGAGGAAGATGAGGATGATCCGGTAATTGAAACAAATCACTTTTTCACTATTGATGGTATGCCCATATTTCTGACCGAAGATGAAGAGTATGCAGAGAGTTTTGACATTCAAAAGGATGAAGATTACATCTTGGCAAATGATGTTGTTTTGGAGGCCGAGTCTGATGATTATCAGTGTGGTTACATGAATGCTTTGAGTGCACAGCAGAGGAAATACCCTTTAAGGAGCAGAGATGTACCAGTTAGTCCTATTCAGAAAAGAAAGGATGTTTAGTCAAAGAATGACCCCTCAAACAATCAGAAGAAGGGAAAGGAGCTTGCTAATCAGAATCCTAGCAAGGTACCATCAACAAGTACAGCTGCAAATGAGAAAAACAATCAACAAAAGGATAGTACAACGAAGGAGCAAACAGATAAGAGGGACATCAGTGTTCAAGAAAAAGAAGATTTAGCAATTTCTTCTAAGCAGCCTCCACAGCAGCAGAAGGTCAATGAAGAGCAGAAAAATGAAGTAATCAGTGAAGGTAAGGTTGAAAATAAAGTAGAGTTCCAACATCTAGAAGATGAAGCTGACCTTTGGAGCATGGAATTCGACAGTGCTTTGGGTAAATACAGTGCAGGTATTGGAATTTGGATTCAAAGTCCTACTTTTCAGCCTGACAAAGTCCCAAGTAATGTTAGAGTATGTTCCTAAATATTAGCTTTTGATTGCTCTAATAATGAAGCAAAGTATGAGGTATTGATTATAGGTCTAAAGATTTTGAAGAAACTGGGTGTGAAAAGGATTTCTGCTTATGGTAATTTAGAGTTGGTGATTAAACAAGTAAAAGGAGAATATCAAGCGAAGCATCCATGGATGAGAGCCTACAAAAACGCAGTCCTGGACATCTTGAAAATGTTTTCGGAATACACATTGACAGTGATGCCACAAAGTCAAAACATCATTGCTGATTCACTTGCTATAGAAGCAAGCAATTTGAATATTCCAATGAATTCTAGAAATAAATTTGAAATTCATGTCAAACATAGGCCTATTGTTCCTAATAATATGAGATATTGACAAGTTTTTCGGTATGACAATGAAAATAATTCCTTTTTGCAGAATGAAGGGAAGTTTGAGAATGCTTTCATTGATGATGTTTGTGAGTCTAATGAACAAGACATTGAGGTAAATCAAATGGATGCTTTAGAGCTGAAGGATAATGTTATTACTAGGGGTTTCATACCTTTAGAGGAGCTATTTGATCAAGATGATGTGGCGAGAAAACCAACCTTGGTTCCTATGGACAAGGGAGTTGAAGATGTAAATCTTGGAACAGCAGACTAGCCCAAGCTTGTCAAGTTATCAAAAACATTGTCTCCTAAATCAAAGTCTAAGTATGTTAAGTTGCTTTCTGAATTTTCTAATGTCTTTGTGTGGGATTATTTAGATTTGAAAGTGTATGACAAGAACATCATTCAGCATACTATTCCTATCAAGCCGGATCAAAAACATTTTAGACAAAAGTTGAGTAGAATCAATCCAAAGTTGTTGCCATCCATCGAGAAAGAGGTAAATAGATTGTTTAAAGCGGGTATCATTGTTCCAATTAGATTTTTTTTATTGGATTTCAAATTTGGTCTTGGTACGAAAGAAAATCGGAGAGATAAGGTTGTACATTGATTTCTGGAACCTCAATAAATTATCCTTGAAGGATAATCACCCTCTTCCTAAGATGGACCACATTCTACAAAGAGTAGTTGGAGCATCACGGATGTCACTACTAGATGGCTACTCGGGTTATAATCAGATTTTTGTGCATGAAAAAGACTAAGACAAAAATACTTTCACAACACCATGGGGAACGTTAAAGTATTCCAAGGTGCCATTTAGGCTGAAGAATGTCGGAGCTACTTTTCAGCGGGCAATGGACATAGCTTTCGCTAATGACAAGGATGTTTTCTTAGTAGTCTATTTAGATGAATTGACAATGTTTTATGGTTCTGATCATGAGCATTTACACCACCTAAGGATTTCTTTTCAGAAATGCAAGAAGTTCGAGATTTCTTTAAATCCGAAGAAGAGTATTTTTGCCATGGAGGAAGGTAAACTCCTTGGTCATATAATTTCCAAAGATGGTATTCACATTGATCCTTCAAGGGTGGAGGCAATCCAGCAAATAAACTTTCCACGCAACAAAAAGGAGATTCAAGCTTTCAACGGTAAGATGAACTTCTTACACATATTTATACCAAGTTTGGCAGAGCATTTTCGTGAGTTGACTAATACGTTGAAGAAGGACAACACTGTGAAATGGACCGAGGATGCCATGAAATATTTCAACTTAGTAAAGCTTGCTTTGACCACAGCCCCAGTTTTGATCAGTCCTGATTATACTCATGATTTTATTATATTTTCATTTGCATCTGAGCACACTTTGGCTACGGTGTTGATGCAAAAGAAGGATCAGGTGGAACAACCCATTGCTTTTTTCAGTCGAACTATTCGAGATGCTGCTTTGCACTACAATATCATTGAGAAACAAGCTTTAGCTCTTATAAAGGCATTGAAGGATTTCCGAGTCTACATTCTGCATTCACATACCATAGCATATGTTCCTAACGTAGCTGTCAAAGATGTTCTCATGCAAACTGATCTGGAGGGAAGAAGAGGTAAGTGGATAGCAACAATGTTAGAGTACGATCTTGAGATTAAGCCTACCAAACTGATCAAAGGTCAAGGCTTGGCAAAACTGATGGTTGAGTCGAATCTGCATGCTCTAGACATAAATCTCATTGCAGCAATGTCAGATGACAAAGATGGTGGCACACTCATTCAGGTATCAGAGATGTTTCTTAAATCACCTTGGTATTCTGATATAGTATATGTTCTTCAACATCTTTCATTGCCTCTTGGAATGTCAAGAAGTAAAGGTAGATCACTAAAACTAAAGTCTGCAAAATTCTGCATTTTAAATAGTGCTCTCTATTGGAAAGATCTAGGAGGGTTTCCTCTTAATTGTTTGGTTGAAGATAAAGCTCAGCAGGTAATGAATGATTTTCATAGAGGAGATTGTGGTGGTCAATTGTTTTGGAAAACAACAGCTAACAAAGTGTTGAGAGCAGGATATTATTGGCCAACTTTGTTTTCAGATTTATATAAGACAGTTATGAGCTACCACGAATGTCAAGTTTTTCAGGGAAAAAGGAAGCTTCTTCCTCTTCCTCTAAAACCAATTGAAGTAAATGCCCCTTTCCAGTAGTGGGGACTTGATTTCATAAGAGAAATTAATCCTACATCATCAGCACAACACAAATGGATTTTGACAACTACTGATTACTTTACCAAGTGGATTGAATTCATTCCGACAAGGCAAGCTACAGACATGATAATTATTCAGTTCCTAGAATCTAATATCTTGGATTGTTTTGGTTTCCCTCACAAGATTATTACAGATAATGCAGCAACATTTAAGTCAAAGAGGATGGTCAAGTTTTGCAACAAGTACAATATCACATTGGGTCATTTCACAACATACTACCCGTAGGGCAATGGATTAGCTGAGTCATCAAATAAATCCTTGGTGAACATTATTAAGAAAATGTTGGAGGCAAATAAAAAGAATTGGCATTGAAAGCTTTTCAATGCCTTGTGGGCCGACAGAGTGAGCAGCGAGAAATCAATAGGTATGTCACCTTTTGAGTTGGTTTATGGTACTGATACAGTGTTTCCCACATCACATGCAATACCGATCATGAGATTGTTGCAAGAAGCTGGCAATGAAGAGGATGATATTTAGTGCCGGATTAATCAAATCATTCACCTTCAACAAACAAGGGAAAAGGTTTCTCAAAACACTTTTCGGCTGCAAGAGAAAATAAAGAAGATTTATGACCGTAAAACCAAGGTAGAAAAGTTTCAGCTAGAATATGTAGTGCTGCGATGGGATGTACGGAATGAAGAAAAAGGAAAGCATGGTAATTTTGACAATATATGGAAAGGACCATATAAAATCTCAGCCTATCGAGGACAGAATGCATTTTTATTAAAGGAAATGAATGGTTAAGAATGCTTAGGAGGACCAGTGAACGGTAGGCTCCTAAATCACTACTACTTCTGATGATGTTCCCTGAAGTTGCTTCACCGTCATTGTATATACCGGTTTGCTTTTCCTTGCAAGATTTCAAGTACAATGTCATTTGAGCTTGGGGCCCGAAGAGAAGGCTATAAAGCTTAAATGATTTGTGTTGAGTTTAGTTAGTTTTTGAGTTAGTTTAGAGTCGGTTGTGAGTCAGTTTTTAGTTTGTATTGAGTCATCATTCTTCAAAATTTAAAAAAAATGGGTTTTCAGTCTTTTATTTGTTTGACCGTATTGGCCCAATCAACTAGGCACTTGGTCTACAGTGTTCTTGACACCTCCAAGGAGCTGCCATCCCCAATAAGGCCAATGTTAGTGTCAGTATCTGCATACTTCCATGAGGGATCAAATATGCTCTTTGCATTTTCATTTTAGGGGTCTCATACTAAAATTTTTGCATCGTTTCATTAGGTCATGTCAAGTTGGTCCACTGATGGTCGTCGTATCCTCGGAAAACCAAGTTTTTCCTGATAAAGTACACTTGCTGACCCATCTCCAGGTTGTATTCAGTCATAGTTTCAAAGTCAAAAGCAATCATGTTTCCATTAGGTCTTAGGGTTCACTTCCAAGGTCAAAAGCATGATTTAAAGTGTAAATAAAGGGTAGCAAAGGTATGAGGATGATCAATAAACCAAGAGTGATTGTTAGTAAGTCATGGTCATTGTATAAATATCTCTTTTCACTAAAGTAGTTTTCATCTCAAAAACATGGTTTTGAGATGAAAATAGAGTATTTTTAGTTAATTTATGTTTTTATGTAATTCAAGTCAATTTATGTAATAAATGATCCCGATTGCACCAAGCATTTCCCCTTTCTACAAGACAATGAAACTATTAGCACCTAAATCTGCCCTAGGCTGAAGGAAGGCAAAATTCAGGGTAACCACAAACCACGCTCAGTCTGGTAGCTAGCCCTACCAGAAAAGGAGAGGGCTCTCTCTAAGTCACGCTCAGTGAATAGATAAGAAAAAAATGGTCTGAGATGACTTACAGTGCAATATTGATCTTAGGCTAGTAAGTGAATATGGATACAAGAAACAATTTTTATGAATGACCGAGCTTCTGGGATGGTATGGGACCAACGGTCAGCAAAGAACAGAGAATTTAATACAAAGGCACAGATTACTTCGTGAGGCAAGGCAGGCAGAAAGTGTAGAAATTTAGTTTGGAATAACGCGGAACGGAGAGATTGCTGAGTGTGAAAAGGGTATAGGAACATGAATCCTTTTCAACAGAAGAAGAACACTGAACATGAAATTTTCCCACAGGCAGAGCAATAAAATTTAATTCTACCTAATCTCACTCAGAAAATTTCACTGGAAATGAACATGAATTGAATTATGAAACATAACGAAATACATATGAAAACATAAGAGACACATTTTCTACACTCACAACCACAAGAATCTCATGAAACAAAGCCGTTGCTTTCATTAATTCTCTGTCAAAAATATACAGTGAAGAAACAGAGTTTCTTTCCCACAGTCTCCCAGAAGTTACAAGCCAACCAACCCTTTGCAAATAGCTTACATACAATATATAGAATGTGCCATGAAGAGATAGAACACCCAAGGGTTGGGGAGTTACTCGAATCATTACAAAATGGAGATGAAGAGCCAACCATCAGCTACAGGTGCAGCGCTACAAACATGACATTTGACTTGGGTGACCGTTTTCCTTCCTTCACCACCTGGATCAAAGTCCATATGGAAAGAAAATGCTTTAAATGCCACCTTTGGTGCCAAAAAACCAAAGTGTAGATGAGCGGACCCACTTGGAGAAGTCGCGAATCGAAAATTCGCGAAACGGAAGCAAATTTGGCAATTTTTCCTCTGTGCGCCGCACCATTTTCTCTGTGCACCACACTACTTTGGGGCCTATTTTGGGGCACTTTTAGGTGTCCAAAATGTGCCCAAGTGGGCTTGTTGGAAAGCCTGTCCTGTCTACTTTCTAACCCCACTGGAATTTTTGAATTTGGTGCTCATTTGCCCCTCCAAATCTCCATTCTCCCAAGACTGCTTCCTGTGTGTCAAAAAAGGGGCAGAGAGGCCATTTTTTTGGTGTTTTTGACCTTTTGGAGACTCATATCTTGCCCAAATTTCTTGTCCGAGCACCAGTAGTCGTGATTTTCCATGCTGAATCCAAAAATGCAAACCATTCCTCATTTGGAGCTCCCGATTTTTAGCGTCGTGCCACTGGGAGAAAAACCCTGTGTTTTGCCCAAAAAATTACCATGTGACCAAAATTGCCCCAAATTTCTTGAAATTTGGGTTGGAGGTTCTCTAAGAGGCACTATGCTGGGCCACAGAAGCTTCAGGCAAGATTCGAAGCTGATCTTGCTCTTTTGCCTATTTTTACTCTTTTGTTGCTTGCTCAATTTTGCCTTCAAGCTCCTTATCCGGGCCTTTGCACTCATACCTCACAACTGAAGTACTTCATGATCAATTTCATGAGTGGAGCATACTCATCTTTCAAATATCTGAATGGAAAGACTCTTGTGAGCTGACTCAAGAATCTGGCCTTAATGTAAGGCTCATAGTGTTGCCTATCCACCTTCTTCTTCTTATGCCACTGTTCTCCAACATTTGGTATGCCTGTTGCCACTGAGATAGTTTCGGGTGTCAATGTGAAGGTGACCCCAGCCAAGATAGACTGACCTCCATGTAGGTGAAGCACAAAAAGACGGGGCAATTCATGATGAACTCTAACATTAGCCACCCTTTGACAAAATTCAAAACATGCTAGGTGCTGGAAACATGACATAGCAAGAGGGTATGCTTGTAATTCAGTGAGGGTAGTGGGCTCATCCCTAACATGTTTGCCACTCTTGTGATGTCTCCTGGGAGCCTGCTCTTCTGAGGATGAGTCACTTTGTGTCTCCATCTCATACTCTGATGAATGTTGTGATGCCATGACTGCTGTGTGTACTGTATTTAGGCTGCCCTTTGATGATGGTGTGAAGCTAGGTGTTGTTTGTGATATCCTCCACCAAGGGGAATAATGAAAAAAGGGAGTGTTAGGAGGGGGATAATATGATGGGAATAGGGGTCATGGGGAGAAGTTTTGTTTAGGGATATATAGGAGGGTTTTGGGATTTGATAGGGTAGGGTTTGGGTTTTTTGGTGAGGTAGGGTTTTAGGGTTTGTATTGAGTAATAGGAGGAGGGGTAAGGGAATATGAGTTTGGTAGTGTTAGGGTAGTGATAGTAGGAAAAATGGCATAGGGGAATAAGGAACAGCGGTAGGGTAGGAAAAATAAGCCTTGGCAGCAATAACACTATTACACAACCCTAGCAAGATGGTTTCTTGGTGTCTCTTTATGGTTGCTTTAAGAGTTTTGTTTCATTTCAACCATGGGCATAAAAACCACCATATCTTTATCCAATTTGATGAACAAGTGAGTTTGAGAGCCTACCTTGCAATTAGAGGGGCTTCACCAAAGATTTGAGGGAGTTTTGGCACGTTCTGGGTGCTTTGTCTCTGTGCGCCGCCTGCAAAGCCCAGTGCACCGCGCTCTGGGTGTGCGCTGCGCTGGTTATAAGTTTGAACTATGGGCAGGTTCTGTGTGCGTCGTGCCCCTACTTGTGTGCGTCGTGCCCCTGTAATCACCTCCAAATTTCTCCAAACCACGCAATTGCTCGCTCCTCGACCTTGCAACGTTTTTCCTATGCCTTGATTGCACAATGAGTTTGATTTGTGATGGAAACTTGTGTATAATACTTGGAGGTCATGATTAAATTTACTTTTTCAAAAACCCACCTTTCTAATGTCATGTTTGGTACTTTTTTTCACTGACTTTAAAACAACCCTGATTTTCACTTTTCCTCTGAAATTTTGGCTCAAACGATGAAATTTTCGACACTTTCTGCAGGGATTGCATTACAGAGCATCTGGTCATGGAAACCATGATTGCACCTAAAGAAATCAACTGTCAACCCTTTTTGAAAATTTTGTCACAAATGACACTGTTTGACTTTTCTTTAAAACAGAGTTTTGAAGAACAGTCGAAGTCTATCAACATGATGATGAAACTCTGCGGATCATTACTTTGCAAGAGCATCACTCTAGCCTGCATGGCTTTACTGGACATATTTAAAGACCAAATTGATCATTCCCTAGACCTAATGACCAAAAATGAATTTTGTCTGTTAAAGGACCAGACGTTGACTGTTATGGACTTTTTGATTATTTAACACAAAGACATAAGCCAGCAGGAGCCAGACATGAGGGGAGATTACTAGCATGACCTTCTCCATCAGATCATGGCATGCCCCTAGCGGAATGCAACTGAATGAATAGAGCGGGACACCTAAAAATGAAATGCATAAAGAGTTTTGATCTCTGACGGAGGACTAACCAGACCGACTCTAACATTGGCTCCAATGGGGGATGGTAGCTCCTTGGAGGTGCCAAGAACACCAGATCTCTGGAGGATCTAGATAGTGCCTTTCATCCATTGGGCTATGGAGTCATCATTTCGACTAACAACACAGGACTCTGACTTATTTATGAAACTGAAATGACCAAGAAATTGACTCAAACTTGACATTGAAATGACTCAAAAACTAACTTGACAGAATAAAACCAAACTGAAATAAAAATGGTATTTACAATGATAGTGGAAGCAACGTTAATAACTCAGCAGTGGTACCGCTTGAGCAGCCGACCATTGATCAGCCCTCCTGGACAATCTTCCCCGTTCATTTCCTTCAAAAGAAAGGCATTCTGACCCCTACATGCTGCAATCTTGAAAGGGCCTTTCCAAAGATTCTCGAACTTTCCGTGCTTACCTTTCTCTTCATTCCTTGCATCCCACTTCAGCACCACATCATCCAATTGAAATTTATTTGCCTTTGCTTTTCTGTCATAAATTTTCTTTATTTTCTCCTGCAATTTGGATGTGTTCTTGAAAACTTCTTCTCTTGTTTGCTGCAAGTGGACCATTTGATTCAACCTTCTCTGCATGGGATCTTCTTCACTGCTGGCCTCCTGAAGAAGTCTGACTACCGGGGTAGCGAGAGAGGTGGGAAATACTGTGTCAACTCCATAAACAAGCTCAAACGGTGACATACCAATGGATTTTTTCTGACTGATCCAATCTGCCCAAAGCGCATGGACCAACCTCTTATTCCAGCTCTTTTTATTTATTTCCAGCAGCTTCTTGATGATGTTGACCAATGATTTATTCGAAGATTCGCCAATCCATTGCCTTGCGGATGATAGGCAGTTGAGTGACCCAAAATGATGTGATATTTATGACAAAATTCTACCATCCTTTTTGATTTGAAAGTTGCTGCATTACGGTGATTAACTTATTCGGACAACCAAAGCGAGACAAGATGTTATTTTCAAGAAATGAAATGATTACCGTATCTGTAGCTTGTCTAGTGGGAGTTGCCTCAATCCATTTTGTGAAATAGTCTGTTGCTGTGAGGATCCATCTATGCTGACCGGAAGAAGCAGGATGAATTTCACCAATGAAATCCAACCCCCACTGCTAGAAAGGAGCGCTCACCTCAATAGGCTTAAGTGGTAAAGGTTGTAATTTATGTTTTCCTTCGAAACTCTGACATTTATGACAGCCCTTGACCATCTTGTACACATCAGCAAACAATGTGGGCCAATAGTAACCTGCTCTCAAAATTTTATTTGCTGTTGACTTCCAAAAAAGGTGACCACCACACTCTCCTCCGTGGAAATCCTCCATGACTTTCTTTGCCTCCTCTTCCACCAAAAAATTTAACAAAATGCCACCGAGATCTTTACAATACAGCGCAGAATTTAGAATGCAAAACTTGGTGGCCTTCAACTTGAGTGTTCTTGCTTTATTTCTAGTCATGCCGGGCGGTGGTGATAGATTTTTTAGCACATATATTATATCTGAATACCATGGGGACAGAACAAACATTTCAGATACCTGAATGGATGATATTTCCTCGTTCTCATCGGACATAGCAACGATCCGATTTATGTCCAAGGCATGCAAGTTTGATTCGGCCATTAACTTTTCCAACCCCTGTCCTTTGACCAACTTTGTGGGCTTTATTTCCACATCATATTCCAGCAAGGCTGCAATCCATTTGCCTCTTCTTCCTTTCGGATCGGTCTGCACTAAAACATCTTTTACAGCAGCGTTAGAAACATAGGCCAAAATATGAGAATGTAGAATATATACCCGGAAATCCTTCAATGCCTTCACCAGTGCCAAGGCTTGCTTCTCAATGATGTTGTACTTTAAAGCTGCATCTCTTATGGCTCTGCTAAAGAATGCAATGGGTCTTTCATTATCATCTCTTTTCTGCAATAATACTGCTGCCATAGTGTGCTCTGAAGCAAATGAAAACAATATGAAATCCTGAGTGTAGTCCGGGTTGACTAGAACTGGAGCTAAAGAAAGGGCCAGTTTGACCAAATTGAAATATTTTGCAGCCTCCTCTGTCCATTTCACTTGGTTGTCCTTCTTGAGCATGTTGGTCATCTCTCTTAAGTGTTTAGGAAGATTAGGCACAAAGCGACGCAGAAAATTCATCTTACCATTGAACGATTGTATCTCTTTTTTATTCTGGGGCAGATTGATTTGTTGAATTGCTTGCACACGTGTTGGGTCAATACGAATGCCATCCTTTGAAATAATGTGCCCGAGCAATTTGCCTTCCTCCATGGCGAACAATCTCGTCTTAGGATTCAGTGATAAACCATATTTTTTGCACTTTTGAAAGACAGTTTTTAGATGGTGCATGTGTTCTTCATCAGATCTAGAAAACACTGTCAAATCATCCAGGTACACCACCAAAAACACATCCTTCTCATTCGCAAAAGCCAAGTCCATTGCACGCTGAAATGTGGCACCTGCATTTTTTAAACCGAAAGGCATTTTGGCATAATGAAAGGTTCCCCATGGAGTGGTGAATGCTGTCTTGTCTCAGTCATCCTCATGGATAGAAATTTGGTTATATCCAGAATAACCATCAAGTAGTGACATACGAGATGTCCCCACTACTCACTGAAGTATATGGTCCATCTTGGGTAGTTGATAGTTGTCCTTCAATGAAACTTTATTGAGATTTCTGAAATCAATGCATAAGCGGATCTCATCTGTCTTCTTTCATACGGGCACCAAGTTAGAGATCCAATCTGAAAATCTGATGGGCACAATGATACCTGACTTGTACAACCTGTTTACCTCCTTTTCAATAGATGGCAACAACTTTGGATTTATCCTTCTCAACTTTTGTCTGAATGGTTTTTGATTGGGCTTGATGGGTATCGTGTGCTGAATTATATTGGTATCATAGGTCTTTAAATCAGAATAGTCCCAAGAAAACACATCTGCAAATGAAGCCATCAAACTGATGTATTTGTCCTTGATCTTTGGCAGCAATGCTTTGGACAATTTTACCAACTTAGGATTGGCAGCTGTTCCGATGTTGACCTCTTCTACACCCTTCTCTGTTGGCTGCAATGTTGGCTTGCGAGCTACATCATCTTGATCAAAAAGGTATCAAGCATTTAGGAATAATGTTATTCTTCAGCTGCAACACGTCCATTTCATTGACCTGCACTTCATCTGTACCATTCCCTTTACCATTGTCATTTTCTACATCAATTGAGGTTTCTTTGAACTTGCCTTTGTTTTGCAGAAAATCATTAATCTCCTCATCATCTTGAAAGACTTGCCAATATCTCTGATTGTCTGGAATGGTTGGACAATGCTTGACATGGATTTCAAATTTATTGGTAGAATTCATTGGGATTTTCAAACTACTTGCTGCCTTAGCAAGAGCGTCAACAATACTATTTTTTATACGAGGTACACATGTCAAGGTGTATTCTGAAAATAATTTTAGGATGTCTAGAACTGCATTACGGTAGGCCGGCATCCTAGGATGCTTTTCTTGATACTCGCCTCTGACCTGCTTTATTACCAATTCGGAGTCGCCATATACCGAAATCCTTTTAGCATTCAGCTTTCTAAGAATCTTCAGGCCAATAATCAGAGCTTCATACTCAACTTCATTGTTTGAACACTCAAAAGCCAACCTGTAAGAGCATACCTGCATGCTACTAGGCACTTTGTTTGGGGCAGAGAAAGGACTGCGTACCAAAATTCCAATTTCAGTGCCATCATTTCCCACTGCTCCATCAAAATCCATGGTCCACGAACCTTCTTCCTCCTCTTGTAAGTGTTGGAAATCTGTTTGTTGTGCCTTGTTTGCTTGCTATCCATTAATTTCAGCTGATTGCCCAACATTGTTCTGTTGTTCTTGTCCTTCTTTCTTTAGAATTTATCTGAAATTTTATGTTATTTCCAGAATATCATCTGCTTCTACTACCTGACTATCTATATCATTTAAACTATCTGAATACAAAACAAAAGACTCTAAATCTGTATGTACATAGTTAATTGGATGATTTATGGGTTTCTCCTTGCTTGTGATCATATATTTCATTTTTTGTTCCCGATATAATTTCCTCATTTGTCCAAACACTGGAATCGTTGCATAGGAGAAATCTAGCTATAATGTCCCTTTCAATTTCTCTACCTAAGACTTGGAAAGAAGCATGCCAAACCTTGGAGGAATATCTGCTACCACCACATCCATCAAAACATTTTTCATTGAAAGTTGATCCAGACTCACAACCAAGTCTTTGATGAGTCCTATACATCTCACTCTGTCGGGTGATGTCCAGACCAAGCTTATCCATGATAACCTTGGGCATGAGATTGTGAGAGGCTCCGGAATCGAACATGGCATTATGTAACACAAAATCATGCAATCTTAAACTAATGTAAAAGGGTGGCACATCACTATCAGGAGACTCACCATTCGATGTTGGTCCAAAAATCATTTCAGGTTGATCATCTTCAACATTCACCATGTCGGACATTGGGTCCAAATTCAACATCTTAGATATTTGTCCTCTATAACTGTTGTTCTTCATTATTTCAATCAAGGGGATGGATACTTTTAATTTGGAAATCTCATTCTCTAAATTAAAAGCGGGAATCTTTTCTACCTCTTTGACTGGGATTTCTTTCTTTTCCTTTTCCTTTGATGCAGCTTGCTGATGTGATTGTTCTACTGATTTTGATTTGCTGCTCTCCGAACAAACCGCCTCCTTTCCTTTCCTTTGTGAAACTGATGAATCATTCTTTGATGCTTCAAAATCCTTTTTTTTTTGAATTGGTTTGGCCAGCACATCTCTGTTTCTAAGCGAATATCGCTGCTACTGTGCAGACAGAGCATTCATATACCCCCTTTAATACTCCTTTGATTCTTCTTGTAAAACAGTGTCACTTGCTAGTGTTGGATGAATCAGTATTATCAGATTAGATAAAACTTTTCAATTTCATACTCAGAAACATATACGCGACTTCAGTTAAGTGAACCCGCGTGTACACGCGACTGTGTCTAAAGCAACTAGCGTATATGCAGATATCTTATGATTCAGTTAATCTTATCTTCAGTAAATGCATCAGAACATTATTAAGCAATTTAGCAGTAAACAGGTGCAGTATAACAGAACAGAACATCACACAAGAGCCACACACATGAACACCATGATATAAGGTGGAAACCCAATGTGGGTGAAAACCACCTGCTGCAATTCGTTTCTTTCTTCTTTAATGAGAAACTTCTTTTACAATATACTGGTGCAGTCCTTTACCAGTATGCAGGCTACAACCTGCAGAGGGCTACAACCCTCTCTCTCGTTTTCCAACTCCTTTTGGAAGGGAGCTACAACCCCCTCAGCTCTTGTACTAGCTGATCCATTTACTAGTACGTAGGTGCTGACCCTACAACCTTCAGGGACCACGTTTCATCAATTTTCAGACTGGATCCAAGAGTACAAAGTAAACATTACTGCAATACAATCATCAACTTATACTTGCATCATAATTCATTAAACAACCCAATACCGAATCACTGAAACCCTGTCATCAAGAACACAGAACCCAAACCTGAATCTAGAACTCTGCAACAACCACCAGAATCAGCAACAACCTGAAATATCAACCCTTATCATGCATACGCTACTTCACTGTACCAAAACCGCGTGTATACGCGCTTTCTCCAAAGGCAACCCGCGTGCAGATCTAGAAATGATTACTTCTGCCTTTGCTGTCAGATCCGACCCTTACCAAGCGTCCCGAACAGATAACCAGCAATACCAGATCCTCTCACTGCGTCAGCCACTCACAATCCATACTTCTTTGCCTAGTGATCTTCTCCTTATATAGCCTTAGGCCTTGTTCAATACCAAGAGCCAAAACCATAGAAACACAATACCATCAACCTCGAAACTAGGGATCAACACGTCCGTCGAGACATTATGGTCCAAAAACCATAGGCACAACTTCCAAGGTCTAACTACCACGGACCAAAGGTACTTTTCACATGTACGCGCTTTTACTGAAGCCAACCTGCGTGTACACGCGGATTCTCCTTGCTGAACCTGCGTATATCTCTTTCTTGTCCTGCTGTACTGAGATCTGTCCTCTGATCAAGTTGCCATCACCTATACCAACCTCTGAGCACCTGTACCAACCTCTGAGTGAGTTGCCATCAAGGACAACACTTGAAACATAATGCCAACAGCTAGAATGAAATCTGCATCTTTGTGTGCAGCTGAACTCACCTCACACTCTTCTTCTTCGGTAATGTAAGTAGCTAGCTCATCTAGAGTAAAGAGGTGGTTTTCTTCACCTATTACATTCCCGTCCTCATCTGACTCTGGTCCATGAACAAAATTCTGCTGCAAAGGTGTCTGTACTAGCTGTTGTGCTGCTTACTCTTGGGTTCACTGATCTCTTTGTCTTATTCTATATTGTGGTTGTTGCTGGCCATGGAAGTTAGGATTCCTAACTTGTGGCTCAGGCTTATCGAGCTTCACCCTTTCAAGCATCTGCTCTACCTTTTTGAGTAATTAATCCATTGAAGAAGACTCTTCCTTAACCGTGACTTTCTTTTCTGCTTTCGCTCTAGCTCTCTTGGACAGCAGATTTTCTTCAACGCTGACCGCAATTTTCTGCATGTCTTCCATTGTGGCCGTTCTCTCTCTCTTAATTGGTAGGCCAAATCGGCGTCAAAACCATCTGGAAATTTCATCATAGCCAGTCCCACAGGTGGCTTTAGATGATCTGGAATCTCGTTATAAACTGTATTGAATCTAACACAATAATCTTGGACCGATTCACCAGTGTTTCATTTGATTTGCTCATATTCAGCCAGAATTTGAAGGGAATTCTTTTTCACTTCCCATCGGTTTAAAAATTGTCTTTGTAGTTCAGCCAAGGTAGCGATACGTGCAACCTCTAAACCTCTAAACCACTTCTTCACTTCACCTGCAAATGTCCATACAAAGAGTCTCATTTCCACATTCTCCGCATTGATCTCATGGAGTTCATAGAAGTCTGCCATTTTGTCCACATGCTGCTGAGCAGTAATGTTGTTAGGAGTGCCATCAAAAAATGGGACTTTACTTTGATAATACGCGGGCATATCATCTAGAACTTAGGGCAGAACAAGGGGTGCAAAATGGGCAGCCATCACTCTCGGTGGATTTGGCCTTGGAGGTGTTGGAGGAGTTTGCACCGTTTGTAAGGGTCTAGCAATTGGAGTTTGAGGTTGTGCCGCAATATAATTATCAATTAATCGGTTAGCTCTTTCTCTTTCTAGATCTACAAGAAATTGAGGATTGGGGACAGTATAATCAATGGCCCTTTCGGACTTAGCCTCAAACAATGATATTTCAAACCATTCGTCAAACTCAAGCTCTTCAAGATACTCAAAAATATCAGGACATGAATGAGACTTGAACACGGGAGTTATGGTGCTTTCTTGATGAAGGAGTCTAGGAATCAAATTGGGATTTTCGTAGATATGAGGAGGATCCGGGTCTGTATTGGCTCTGGTATATCGTCTCGAAGCCAGCGTGATATTAAGGAAAATCACAGGACACAACCAACTTAATCAGCCTATCCAATCCTAAGCTCATCATCCGGAAGCTTAGAATTATTATGAAACAAGGGGATTTGATTTCAGTTTTTTCCCCAGTGAAGTCGCCACTATGTTAGCACCTAAATCTGCCCTAGGCTGAAGGAAGGCAAAATTTAGGGTAACAACAAACCACGCTCAGTCTGGTAGCTAGCCCTACCAGAACAGGAGAGGGCTCTCTCCGAGTCACGCTCAATGAATAGATAAGCAAAAATGGTCTGAGGTGACTTAAAGTGCAATATTGATCTTAGGCTAGTAAGTGAATATGGATACAAGAAACAATTTTTATGAATGACTGAGCTTCTGGGGTGGTATGGGACCAACGGTCAGCAAAGAACAGAGAATTTAATACAAAGGCACAAATTACTTTGTGAGGCAAGGCAGGCGGAAAGTGTAGCAATTTAGTTTGGAATAACGTGGAACGGAGAGATTGCTGAGGAGTGTGAAAAGGGCATAGGAACATGAATCCTTTTCAACAGAAGAAGAACACTAAACATGAAATTTTCCCACAGGAAGAGCAATAAAATTTAATTCTACCTAATATCACTCAGAAAATTTCACTGGAAATGAACATGAATTGAATTATGAAACATAACAAAATACATATGAAAACATAAGAGACACATTTGCTACACTCACAACCGCAAGAATCTCATGAAATAAAGCCGCTGCCTTTCATTAATTCTCTGTCAAAAATATACAATGAAGAAACAAAGTTTCTTTCCCACAGTCTCCCAGAAGTTACAAGCCAACCAACCCTTTGCAAATAGATTACATACAATATATAGAATGTGCCATGAAGAGATAGAATGCCCAAGGGTTGGGGAGTTACTCAAATCATTACAAAATGGAGATGAAGAGCCAACCATCAGCTACAGGTGCAGCGCTACAAACATGACATTTGGCTTGGGTGACCGTTTTCCTTCCTTCACCACTTGGATAGAAGTCCATCTGGAAAGAAAATGCTTTAAATGATGCCTTTGGTGTCAAAAAACCGAAGTGTAGATGAGCGGGCCCACTTGGAGAAGTCGCGAATCGAAAATTCGCGAAAGGAAGCAAATTTGGCAATTTTTCCTCTGTGCGCTGCGCCATTTTCTCTGTGCGCCGCGCTACTTTGGGGCCTATTTTGGGGCACTTTCAAGTGTCCAAAATGTGCCCAAGTGGTCTTGTTGGAAATCCTGTCCTGTCTACTTTCTAACCCCACTAGAATTTTTGAATTTGGTGCTCATTTGCCCCTCCAAATCTCCATTCTCCCAAGACTGCTTCCTGTGTGTCAAAAAAGGGGCAGAGAGGCCATTTTTTGGGTGTTTTTGACCTTTTGGAGACTCATATCTTGCCCAAATTTCTTGTCCAAGCACCAGTAGTCGTGATTTTCCATGCTGAATCCAAAAATGCAAACCATTCCTCATTTGGAGCTCCCGATTTTTAGCGCCGCGCCACTGGGAGAAAAACCCTGTGTTTTGCCCAAAAAATTACCATGTGACCAAAATTGCCCCAAATTTCTTGAAATTTGGGTTGGAGGTTCTCTAAGAGGCACTATGCTGGGCTACAGAAGCTTCAGGCAAGATTCGAAGCCGATCTTGCTCTTTTGCCTCTTTTGTTGCTTTGCTCAATTTTGCCTTCAAGCTCCTTATCCGGGCCTTTGCACTCATACCTCACAACTTAAGTACTTCATGATCAATTATGAGTGGAGCATACTCATCTTTCAAATATCTGAATGGAAAGACTCTTGTGAGCTGACTCAAGAATCTGGCCTTAATGTAAGGCTCATAGTGTTGCCTATCCACCTTCTTCTTCTTATGCCACTATTCTCCAACATTTGGTATGCCTGTTGCCACTGAGATAGTTTCAGGTGTCAATGTGAAGGTGACCCCGACCAAGATAGACTGACCTCCATGTAGGTGAAGCACAAAAAGACGAGCCAACTCATGATGAACTCTAACATTAGCCACCCTTTGACAAAATTCAAAACATGCTAGGTGTTGGAAACATGACATGGCAAGAGGGCATGCTTGTAATTCAGTGAGGGTAGTGGGCTCATCCCTAACATGTTTTCCACTCTTGTGATGTCTCATGGGAGCCCGCTCTTCTGAGGATGAGTCACTTTGTGTCTTCATCTCATACTCTGATGAATGCTGTGATGCCATGACTGCTGTGTGTACTGTATTTAGGCTGCCCTTTGATGATGGTGTGAAGCTAGGTGTTGTTTGCGATATATGCCACCAAGGGGAACAATGAAAAAAGGGAGTGTAGGGAGGGGGATAATATGATGGGAATAGGGGTCATGGGGAGAATTTTGTTTTAGGGATATATAGGAGGGTTTGGGGAGGTGATAGGGTAGGGTTTGGGTTTTTTGGTAAGGTGGGGTTTTAGGGTTTGTATTGAGTAATAGGAGGAGGGGTAAGGGAATATGAGTTTGGTTGTGTTAGGGTAGTGATAGTAGGAAAAATGGCATAGGGGAATAAGGAATAGGGGTAGGGTAGGAAAAATAAGCCTCGGCAGCAATAACACTATTACA
The DNA here is from genome assembly GCA_031772625.1 of Pinus tabuliformis. NCBI lineage: Eukaryota > Viridiplantae > Streptophyta > Pinopsida > Pinales > Pinaceae > Pinus > Pinus tabuliformis. Next base: position 330,619,800 of record CM062820.1, read on the forward strand.
CAACCCTAGCAAGATGGTTTCTTGGTGTCTTTTTATGGTTGCTGTTATCACTAAACAAATTTCAAAGGAAAAGGGTAAGGTAAGGAATAATTGGTCTTGGTTATTCTCATGCTCCTTTCATGCATAAGAAGCACTTGGAAAACTCAGGGTCAACATACATCAGAGTCCTTTGAAGGCTCAAGCAAGGCAAGTAAGGTAATCATAAATTTTGATATAGATTACATTTTGAAAGTTTTCCTTGAAGAATGGTGTTTATTATATTCAGTTTTGAACAAGCTTCATGACATGTGGAGAAAGCCATTTCAAGAAAAAGAAAGAGTAAAAAAGGTTAAATTTTGGTCTTAAAACTGTGTTTTGAAATTACACAGTAGTTTCGTAGCGCGCTACGAAACTGCTGTAGCTGCATATTGTGATTTGATGGACCATTTTTGTAAGACAAAGGGAAATCTTCTTTGAAGAGGAGGGTATGAAAGGGAGCATTCATGGAGTATAAGTGTCTAGCAAAGGAAAAACAAGGAAAGGAAAGACATTTATGAACTCCAAAGTTTTATGTTATGAAAAGAGCAGTCGACTCCCAAGGGGATTACTAAGCAATGGAGAACTCATCTCTGAAAAGTGAAAGAGGTTTTCATTCCTAAGATACTGAAATAAAAAAATCTCTTCCACTTTCTTCAAATCCATTATGATTTGGGAGAAATGAAGGACCAAACTTGCGCTACGAAACTGCTGTAGGTGTCGTTTTTCATAAGCATATTTCTCTGTTTTACACCTATTTTTCAAAGACACATTATGGGCGGTAGGAAAGGTGTTTCAAGAAACAAAGATAGGTTTTTGTTCACCACGGATTGGTTCACAAACACCTCCTTCATTTTTTCCAAATACATTTTTTATGAGAATATATGAGCTCTGTCCCAAGACCTATATTTCAACCAGAACAGAGCAAGGAACAGTCTCCTAGTTTCTAGGAGCAGTAAAAGGATGAGTCATCAAGGGCCAACTAGAGGGTTATGAGCACTATCAAATTTGAATTAATGGAGTTATAGGTGTCATAAGGAGTTTTTAATTCCTAGATAAGGTTTTTTTAATCATAATGAGGAGTTACACTCCTAATTGTTTTAGGTCTCTAGGACTGCCAGTTAACAGTTAGTTTCATTTAATAATTAGTTTTAGGTGTCAATAGGTGTCATAATAGGTGGAATTCGAATTCCCCTCATGCTGGAGGAGGAATCTTAGTTATGTAATGAACTCTATATATGGGAGAGAAGCCAATGTATCAAGGGTTGAAGATTTTTCAAAGAAACTCTCTTATTGTGCTTTGGTGTAATACTTTGTTTCTAGTAATACAGTACTTGGCTTTGCTTCTCAAGAATCAAAAGGGATTCAATTTTCAAAATGTCTTGTGTTGTTCTTCTCTCTTTATCTATAGTGGTATGAATGTGTGATTACTTAGAAATCACTGATAGTGCTCTAACTTCCTTTACACATTTATAAACTGTGTGGTCCTATGCATTTCTGATATATTCTCCATATGTTGAATTCCTATGCCCTGACTTCTATGTAAAGCTAACATTATTGTCAATACTGAAGCATATTTGACTCCATAAGCCCAATGGGTATTTTCTAATTGTGTTTCAACCTTCTCCACTGGTTCATTTGTTTCTTAGAGTTAGCCATCTTATTCATTATCAATATTTTTAATCTTGTGAGAGAGCCCTCTCAGGTTGGGGAGGCTAAGCCTCAGCCAAAAGTAGGTTTGAAAGAGTTACACAAGGCCTTCCTAATCAGCAGCCTATCAGGCCAAGGTTTTGCGATAACATTTTGGTGCGTCTGTCGGGAGTCTGAAGATTAATCATTCCCGAAATCAAGAAGCTGAACTTCTGAAGGTAGCGGGAGCTCAGAAATCTTCTGAGGTTGCAAAACTACCTTTGTGACTCCATTGTTGAAGAATTCGAAATTCATAGATTCATGGTGAGTCCACTGGAGTTATGAAGAACTCATATGCTACCATTCTTATTTCAAGGTATGCATGCATAAATTTCTCAGGAATTCATGGTTTCCCAAATCATTTTCCCAAGGATACATATTTTCTAAGGAATGGTCCAAAATTCAATGGAGAAGATTTGAGTTTAACTTTGAAGCATATATCAGATTTCTGTGATTTTACTGAGCTTCTTAGAGTCAAACATGAGGATGTTTGCATTATGTTGTTCTATGATTCATTTCAAGGGAAATGTAAACAGTGGATTGAAAGCTTTCCTGCCAAATCTATTAAGTCATTTGAAGACTTTTGGCTTATGTTTTTGGAGGAATGGATAGATAGATCAGATTTGGTGGCAAACTCTCCTTCAATTCAAGGTTTCAAACAATGGAATGATGCTCATATTAATGAAGAAATAGATGAAAATTTTTCTTTGTCCTTGTCTTCTTATCTAAAATCATTTGAGTGCAAGACAGAAGATAAGATGAAATTTTTGGATGAAGTTGCTAAGGACATTAAGAAAGACATTGAAGGTTTAAAAGGTCAAATTCAATCATATAGTCTTCATAATTATGATCATTCTTTTCAAAAGCTTTCTATGGCAGAACACAAGGAGAGGGTGCTGCTTCCTTTCTCTTTCATGATTGAGGAAGAATACACTGTTCTTGAAGATTAGTTTGCACAACCAGAGAGTTATGAGAATCATCAAGCTGATTATGTATTCTGGGATCCTATAGCTAAATACATGGAAGAGTTTTACTCTCCAGTATTTCATTTTTGTTCGCATTATGAAGATCAGGTACATTATGAGTTGATTTGGTCATCTCACTATCATGGTTATTTTGAGGTCGAATGTAATCAAGAGCCTCCAATATCAGAAAAGACAATTGATTGGCTTTATTGGAAATATCATGTTGCTTGAGCTACAAGTGGAGATTGCAGCTGATAGGGTAGGTAGGTAGGAAAATGCAAATAAGCTCAAGGTTGACTGAGCATTTTTTTTTCAGTAGATATAGACTTCTTTCTCCTACAGTGATCATCAAGCTTAAGTTTGAGGTGAAGGCCCAAGAAACTTAAAGGAGATGTTTGTCAAATAAATTTTTGTTTATCATAAGAGGATAAGGCACTAGAACTGCATGTTCTTAGTGTACCATAAGGGAACACTATCCCAAGTGGAGCCACTGTTATCACTAAACAAATTTCAAAGGAAAAGGGTAAGGCAAGGAAGAATTGGTCTTGGTTATTCTCATGCTCCTTTCATGCATAAGAAGCACTTGGAAAACTCAGGGTTAACATACATCAGAGTTCTTTGAAGGCTCAAGCAAGGCAAGTAAGGTAATCATAAATTTTGATATAGATTATATTTTGAAAGTTTTCCTTGAAGAATGGTGTTTATTATATTCAGTTTTGAACAAGCTTCATGACATGTGGAGAAAGCCATTTCAAGAAAAAGAAAGAGTCAAAAAGGTTAAATTTTGGTCTTAAAACTGTGTTTTGAAATTACACCGCAGTTTCGTAGCACGCTACGAAACTGCTGTAGCTGCATATTGTGATTTGATGGACCATTTTTGTAAGACAAAGGGAAATCTTCTTTGAAGAGGAGGGTCTGAAAGGGAGCATTCACAGAGTATAAGTGTCTAGCAAAGGCAAAACAAGGAAAGGAAAGACATTTATGAACTCCAAAGTTTTATGTTATGAAAAGAGCAGTCGACTTCCAAGGGGATTACCAAGCAATGGAGAAGTCATCTCTGAAAATTGAAAGAGGTTTTCATTCCTAAGATACTAAAATTAAAAAACCTCTTCCACTTTCTTCAAATCCATTATGATATGGGAGAAATGAAGGACCAAACTTGCACTACGAAACTGTTGTAGGTGCAGTTTTTCATAAGCATATTTCTTTGTTTTACACTTGTTTTTCAAAGACACATTATGGGCGGTAGGAAAGGTGTTTCAAGAAACCAAGAGAGGTTTTGTTCAACACGGATTGTTTCACAAAAGCCTCATTCAGTTTTTCCAAATACATTTTTTATGAGAATATATGAGCTCTCTCCCAAGACCTATGTTTCAGCCAGAACAGAGCAAGGAATAGTCTCCTAGTTTCTAGGAGCAGTAAAAGGATGAGTCATCAAGGGCCAGCTGGAGGGTTATGAGAACTATCAAATTCGAATTCATGGATTTATAGGTGTCATAAGGAGTGTTTAATTCCTATATAAGGTTGTTTTAATCATAATGAGGAGTTACACTCCTAATTGTTTTAGGTCTCTAGGACTGCCAGTTAATAGTTAGTTTCATTTAATAATTAGTTTTAGGTGTCAATAGGTGTCATAATAGGTGGAATTCGAATTCCCCTCATGCTGGAGGAGGAATCTTAGTTATGTAATGAACTCTATATATGGGAGAGAAGCCAATGTATCAAGGGTTGAATATTTTTCAGAGAAACTCTCTTATTGTGCTTTGGTGTAATACGTTGTTTCTAGTAATACAGTACTTGGCTTTGCTTCTCAAGAATCAGAAGGGATTCAATGTTCAGAATGTCTTGTGTTGTTCTTCTCTCTTTATCTAAAGTGGTATGAATGTGTGATTACTTAGAAATCACTGATAGTGCTCTAACTTCCTTTACACATTTATAAATTGTGTGGTCCTATGCATTTCTGATATATTCTCCATATGTTGAATACCTATGCCTTGACTTCTATGTAAAGCTAACATTATTGTCAATACTGAAGCATATTTGACTCCATAAGCACAATGGGTATTTTCTAATTGTGTTTCAACCTTCTCCACTGGTTCATTTGTTTCTTAGATTTAGCCATCTTATTCATTATCAATATCTTTAATCTTGTGAGAGAGCCCTCTCAGGTTGGGGAGGCTAAGCCTCAGCCAAAAGTAGGTTTGAAAGAGTTACACAAGGCCTTCCTAAGTTGACTGAGCATCTATTTCAGTAGGTGCAGTTTGAATTCTTCTTACAAAAGATCAATCAAGGCTTGAGGAGCAGATTGGGCAGAAGTTCAAAGTTTTCTTCTAGAGGATGGATCGCAGCACTGGAGCTACAATTTCTTAATGTACCACAAGGGCACACTATCCCTAGTGGAGCCACTGTTATCACTGTAAAACTTCCTTAAAAAATTTGGACAAGTTACATGGTTTCTAAATTCTTGTATCAGTCATGTTCAAGTCATGGTGAAGTCATTTTTATGTTTTAGAGTCTAAGTCATAGGGTTAGAGTCTCATGTCCATCTTCAAATAAATTTTGACAGCCTCATTCCATGTCCTGGAAGCCTCACCATGTGTTTAAAAGTCATATCTCACATCATTTTGGAGAAATTTTGAAACTATCTATGAATCCATGTTTTCGTAGCAAAGACAGTGTAAAAATCCTTTTTTGCGCTTTTCGTAGCGCGCTACGAAACCCCTGAAGCAGCCTGTTTTAGCAGAAAAACTGTTTTTACTAGTTAACTTCCAGAAGCTTTCCTGAGTAGATGAGAACTCAATTTTTCAAACTGAAAGAGGATTTTCTTCCTACCATTCTTAACTACAAAAACCTCTTTCAGTTTCTTCAAATCCATTCTGAGGTGGGAGGAATGTATGGTTAAACTTGCGCTACGAAACTGCTGAAAGTCAAGCTTGGTCTTCTGGTTTTAGCAGTCTTTTTCAAGATCCGTTTCTGGTCACATGCAAAGGTATTTTGGAATTCGGAAAGAGGTTTATCTTCATAAACTCTCCAAATATAATAACATTTCTCACTTTCTTCATAAGTGTTTTCAGTTGGAAGATAATAAGCTTTAATTGAGACCCTAATTTCAGAAAATGGATTTTTCCTGTTTGACACGTGTTTTTCAAGGACATATTTTGGACAGCTGGAGGAATGTTTTAAAAAACCGGGAGAGGTTTTTGTTCTAGACAACATTGGATACAAAAACCTCCTTCCGTTTCATAAAATGTGTCATGGGTGAGGAGATAAAGGCTTTGTACCACGTGCCAATTGTCAAGGATCTAAACCTAAAAACAGGGAAACATGTTCCCTAATTTCTAGGGTTTGTCATCAGCAGTTGGGTGACCACGTGGGAGGCTTCATCAAATTAGAATTCATGAGGTTGCAGCTGTCAAAGAATGCATTTAAATGTTTAGGTAAGGTTGTTGTAATCATAATAAGGAGTTACACTCCTAGTTGTATTAGGTCTCTAAGACTGCTAGTTAGCTGTCAAATGCATTTAAAGGTTTGTTTTATGGTTAGGATAGGTGTCACTGATGGAAAATTCGAATTCTCTTGATGAGGGATGATGGAATCCTAATTTTAAATGCTATATATAGAGCAAGAGGTCGAATTAGTAAGGGGGTTGGAGACTTTTTGGCTCAACTGCTGCTCTATGTGCAGACTGTGTATATTTTTAACCTAATGCAGATTTCTACTTAGACAACTCAAGATTCATGAAGAGTTCTTATATGTTCTTGTTATGATGGCATCTTCCAATACTTACATTGCAGTGGTGTTTTCTTATGATACTCAGAACTCATCAATGATGCTCTGACTTCCTTCATAGATAAACTTACTATGTTTCACTGTTTTGTATTTTCATTTCTGCACTTGAACTCTATAATGCCTTGACTTCCATGCTAGGTAGAATGCTTTAGCTTCACTACTCAGGATTCAAAGAGAGCTTTTAATGTTATATTGTCTCATGGATTTCCTATTTCACTTACTTGGAGTGGTATGAATACATGTTACTTAGAACTCATCAATCATGCTCTAACTTCCTTCATGTATTTATAAACTGTGTTTCCTTGCATTGTATCTTTGTTTTGTTGATGCATAAAAACTCTCTATGCCCTGACTTCATGTTAAGCTGATCTTGTTGTGGTAGTGAAACATACTTTGACTCCATAGCCCAATGGTAGCTAGCCTTCATCTTTCAACCTATAAACATATACAATTACAAACCATAGAGTTAGCCATCTATTCATATCTTTAATCTAAATCATTAACCCTTTAAGAGAGCCCTCTTAGGCTAAGGAGGTTAAGCCTTAGCTAAAAGATTGGTTTGAAATAGTTACACCGAGATGGTCTGATCAGCAACCTATCAGGGTCCTATTTTGGTGATAACAGTTGCTTTAAGAGTTTTGTTTCATTTCAACCATGGGCATAAAAACCACCATATCTTTATCCAATTTGATGAACAAGTGAGTTTGAGAGCCTACCTTGCAATTAGAGGGGCTTCACAAAAGATTTGATTGAGTTTTGGCACGTTCTGGGTGCTTTGTCTCTGTGCACCACGCGCAAAGCCTAGTGCACCACGCTCCGGGTGTGTGCCGCGCTGGTTATAAGTTTGAACTATGGGCGGGTTCTGTGTGCGTCGTGCCCTGTGTGTGCGCCGCGCCCCTGCCTGTGTGCGTCGCGCCCCTGTAATCACCTCCAAACTACTCCAAACCACACAATTGCTCTCTCCTCGACCTTCCAACATTTTTCCTATGCCTTGATTGCACAATGAGTTTGATTTGTGATGGAAACTTGTGTATAAGACTTGGAGGTCATGATTAAATTTATTTTTTCAAAAAACCCACCTTTCTAATGTCATGTTTGGCACTTTTTTCACTGACTTTAAAACAACCCTGATTTTCACTTTTCCTCTGAAATTTTGGCTCAAACGATGAAATTTTCGACACTTTTTGCAGGAATTGCATGACAGAGCATCTGGTCACAGAAACCTATTGCACCTGAAGAAATCAATTGTCGACCCTTTCTGAAAATTTTGTCACAAATGACACTGTTTGACTTTTCTTCAAAACAGAGTTTTGAAGAACAGTCGAAGTCTATCAATATGATGATGAAACTCTATGGATCATTACTTTGCAAGAGCATCACTCTGGCCTGCATGGCTTTACTGGACATATTTAAAGACCAAATTGATCAATCCCTAGACCTAATGACCAAAAATGACTTTTGTCTGTTAAAGGACCAGACGTTGACTGTTATGGACTTTTTGATTATTTGACACAAAGACATAAGCCAGCAGGAGCCAGAAATGAGGGGAGATGACTAGCATGACCTTCTCCATCAGATCATGGCATGCACCTAGCAGAATGCAGCTGAATGAATGGAGCGGGACACCTAAAAATGAAATGCATAAAGAGTTTTGATCTCTGATAGAGGACTAACCAGACCGAATCTAACAGAAACCACTGTAACAATTAGTTCAAATTGAGCATCATTCACCTGAAAAGGGACAATGAAGAAAAGGCATTAAAACAAAGATTTTGGAAAAGGTCCAAAACATTAGAAAGTGGGTTTTTCTAATGAAAAATCAAAATATACTCCTATATAAGGTGTCACATTCCATTTTTAAGCCTATCACTCTTATTTGACAAAGAAGAAAATAAACATTGAAGGAGAGAGGAGAAATTGAGCAAGTTCTTGGCCAAGGAGAAGTGGCGCTACGCATAGGGAGGTTGGCACTGTGCACAGGGAAGTTAGAGGTGGTGTTGTGCACGGAGGCTAGAGCGCTGCGCTTAGGAAGGGAGCGCTGCATGTAGGTCAGTTTTCTCAGTGTGCAGCACTGCACGTAGAGAAAGGCGTTGCGCACCTGTAGGTCGTGCTGAGCGTAGGACCAGCAAGGGCCAAAATGACCTCCTACCACCAAAAAACACCAAATTTGTCTTCTTTACTCCTCAAACAAGTAAGTGTTTCCCCTGAACTTCATCCTTGGCTTTCAATTAATGCATTTGAGGTTGATTTGCTATGCTTAATGTGAAACCATAGAATCTCCTCTATTTATGCCTTAAAACCATAACCCTGACTATTCCACCCATCACTTATCCCTAAAACCATTTCTATCCCTCTCATATCTCCTTTCACCTATTCTCAAAACCCTAACCCCTCTTACATATCCCTCCATATCCCTTATTCCTTCATCCCCAAAGCAATATCCTAAAACCCTAGTCCCTCTCCCTCATTTTCATGGTCCATACCCTCCCACTCATTTTCATGCTTGTATAGTCCACCAAAATACCCATAAATATCATTTCCCCTTCCCTTATTCCTAATCACCCATACTCACTCCCTCCATACCTTTTCTAGGGGTACACAACCTAAAAAGAAAACTTGGCAAACATGGACAAAGAAGACAAAGATTATGAGGAGGAGGAAAACAGTGGCAGTGATAGTTCAGCAGGTAGACCTCGCCAGCAGAGAAAACCACATAAGGGGGGCGGGATTATCAGGGAAGAACCATCAAACCTTAGAGAGTTGCCGACCTCTCATTTAGTTGTCACTTGTTTCAGGCATCTAGGGTGTTATGAGTTCTGCGAGCAGGTGGAGAGAGTTCAGCACCATCCTGAGCTTACCAGGCTTTTTGTAGCAAATCTCCGTGACAAAAAGGGGACTCTTGTTGGGGTGAAATTCACAGTTTCACCCTCCATCATTGCGGATGCAACCAAAATTCCAAATGTGGGAGAGAAATTGTATAAGGCACAGGACCTAGATGAACACTATTATGAGCCCTACAACAAATATAGGTACATAAATGAAGCAAAGAGGATATTTCCTTTTAGGTTCCTTGAAGACAAGTATGCCCCCATGATGAGGATCATCATGAAATATTTCACTTGTGAGGGCAAATTTTCTAGATTGTACACCTATCACATTAGGCTTCTCATGCATTTTACAAGGGTGAGGATGTTGATCATCCCTTATTTCTTGTTCAGGAACATTAAGAAGATGGCCTACTTTGTACAGAAAAAGCCATACCCCCAGCAGATGAGTAGTCTCTACCACTATTCCTTGATTAATATGATTGTGCTTCATCATCTTAACCTCCTCAACGTCTCCTGGGAGACATTCATTTCCAATGACATTTTCAGGGGTTCTCAAATTCCTCCACTAGTGTCTCAAGAATCAAGAGAACCTTCTAGTAGTGCTCAAGTAAATAAAGATGAGAGGGTCAAAGAGACTAGAGCCCCTTAAACCTACAAGACATACCAAAGGGGGACAAGAAAAATTTTTGCAGCTGATAGTCAAGTGTTTTCTCCACTTGGTGTGGAAGGGACCTTGCCTTCTTCATCAACTCATAGGAAAATGCTTGCTCCACAAGGTGTGGAAGGGGCTTTGCCTTCTTCATGAACACAACAGGTACAAGTGCAGCAGGTGCATAAAGGGAAAGAAAAGATGTTGGAAGAAAGTCTTAATGATCAGGAGGAGAGATATTTTGATTTGATGGAGCATGATGTGCCACAACAACATCATATTCATCATGGTATAGAGACAATTGACTTGGAGGCCCATGATGAAGCAACAAAAGAAAACATCATCATACAGGAGAAAGAGGCTCAAATCCAAGCATTGATGGACAACTTAGCGAGAGCCAAGTATGCCATCACATATTTGGAATAAGAGACAAGTCGTTGAGTGATATACAGGCCCTCATGGAGCTGTAACTTCTTAATACAAAAAGACAAAGTGACAAGCACAAATCAGCAATGCAAGAGGAAGAAGCACCGGTCACCTTGACTTCAATTGAGAAGGAAATTGAGGGGGATAGAGAAACTTGGCTTGAGAGGGTCAATTTTCACTTATAGAAGCTGCTACAAAAGGCCAACAGGGACAACCAAATCATCAATACATGGCCTACCACTACAGGACCCGAAACAAAATCTGCAATATAAGGGTTAAGCAGATGAAAGCAAAACTGAGACAGGCTCTGAAAGGCAAAAAGGAGGAGGATGGGCTTAGGTTGCTTTCTGAATCTTCCTTGGCTCATCAAGATGCTTTATGATGGTGTTGCTCACGAATTTTGATCAAATTTGGAGGAATTCTTGCCTTCGGAAAATTTTGTTGGCGCTGCGCTTTTCCTAGGGACACCCAATGGACAAATGGCTTGTATTTTTGGATTTAGAGCGATGAGTACATGCACCATATGTATTTTCTAAGATTTTGGAGCAGAACTGGTCTACCAAAAGGTCAAAAAACACTCCAAAAATGACCTTTCTGCCACTTTTTGGACACACAAAAGCAGTCTTGGGAGAATCAAGTTTTGAGGGGTCAAATGAGCTTCAGATGAAGAAATTATAAATGTTTTGGAAAGTAGACTTGAATATATTTCCAATGGGCTATCATGAGCTCAATTTGGATGTCGGGAAGGCCTCTAAAATGGACCTGAAAGTGGCGCTACGCATAGGGCCAGTGGCACTGCGCATAGGACAAATTTTGCACAGGATTGCCATTTCACTGCGTTTTGACTGTGATCTTTGATTTTATCTCATGGAGTATGTTTTACTAATGTAAATGATGACTTGTCTTGTAAATATGATGGATAATTATTAGTAGAGGGTAGATTCATTAGATTAAAAGTCATTTTGAGAACAAATGAAACAGTTTCCTCACTTTTAGAGGCAAGTTGTTAGGATGCCTAGATTCCAATTTCTTATTCAGTGTTGGTTAGGTTAGCTCCTCAACTTAGGGATTCGACCCCTAAGGATGGGAGGAGGTTGAATTCATTTCTATATCTTCTTCTTCTTTCTCATTGTAAAGGGTTGGACTCAGCTAGATGCTTATGCTTTGATTGGACATCATTTTGTATCAGTTTAGCAGGAGATTAATGAAAAATTGCAGCTATTTCTTTGGGATCCATGTGGTATGATGTTTAGTTCAGTTTCCTCTCTTGTGATCATATGTTAAAATTTTTTGTGTACTTCATTAATCATTTCATTGCTTCTAAGTGGATGTTTTCAAGTTGATAGGCAGAATCCATAACATTAATGCTCTGCTTTGGGAAAATATTCACAGTTTATGTTTTCTACAGTTTAGGAAGGATCCATGGTGATCACATGCTCTTCCTATCTTCTCACTGGTCTTGAATCACCTCACCCATCAAACCCTATAGTGCTAAGCTTTATACCTACCTTGCCCCATCGAACACCCTGTAATTTTGACCTAATTTCCTTGCCCAAACTGTCTGGCTCCTCCTGATCTAGCAAAACCCCTTCAAATCAAATCAAATCTTGTGCTACTATACCTAGCCTAATATCATTTTCCTAATCCAGTCATCTTGGTTGAGATCCTCATGGAGAGAGCCCTCTCCTGGTCGAGTAGGGCTAGCTACTTAGCTAAGCGTGGTTTGTGGTTACCCTGGCATTGCCTTCCTTCAGCCTGAGGTTCAATCCAGGTGATGACATGTTCAATGCTCCCCCTCTCCAGATAAATAAAGGGAAGCAACACTTCAAAAAGGTTCATAAATTCTAAAGAAAACACTATGTTATTTTTAGACTGTATGACTTTATAATAAATATCTTTCAGAATATCAAGCAGATGGTGGTGATTCCCCCTTCAAGTATTACAATATGTTATCCCTCTGTTAAAACCCATTATGTTCATGTTTCTTCTCTGAATTCGTGTATAATAGATGTTAGAAATATTTCATACTTCCTCACAGATTCATTTGTATTGACTTATTAATGCATGTTCCTATATGGATTATTTAGATTATATCTTTAAAATTGCGTTACATGAATCATAGCATTCAGTGTCTCTTTTGTCCATCATATCTACCCGTAACTGAAATAAGTGTAGAAATTATTAGTGCCTCAAGATCTATGTGTTAAGTGTAGAATTCTTGATGATTTAAGCTCTATGTGATGACTTTCTCTTTCTCCTTATCCTCTCTCATTGCTCTATAAAAAATTATTAAATTTCAATTCCTTGATCTACTCGGCCTCCACTGTTTTGTGCATATATTTATGTGATTTGTACATGTGAAGAAGTACCCAAAATTCATGTCTTAATCCTTTAGATGAATGAACCAACCCATTCCATTTTATATATACATATAGAATATATGTGAGGTATCCATTTTAGTGATAATTATTTGAGACACTCAAAATCTAGATGTTCCCATGCACTAGTCTTGTAAGTAATCCAAGGCTGTCTTTGGGAGTGACAACATCTTCTGGCACTGTTGTTGGGGAACGTATTGAAGTATTTTTCCCCTGGGATACGACAAATTAAGCACTCTTTGTGTAGGTGAGAAAAGATGTTCTGATTGCATCCACATCACCTTGGTGACTCCACACACCCCATCATCATTTATCATCTTGGCTTTTAAAAAGCCTCACACTTACTCAAATACTTCTCAGCAGAAAGCCCCATTTGTATCTGACCCAGAGAAAATAATTTTCAGGAAAGTCTGGAAGGAGAAAAATCCTACTGCCTGCACTACCGTCTCATCAGTCTTTGAAGCCTCCTCATCCATCTCTCAACCCGCTATTACTCACTACTCAAGAATTACTCTTAAAACCCTTACATACCCTGCTTTCAGTCTAACCACTCCTTGTAATAGAAATTTTTGTGCCTCGCAGCACGGAGCATGAAATGTCGATAATTACAGGGATCCTCAGTCCCTAAACATGTTGTTCTTACCCCTAGAAGAACAAGGTCAGCAAACCACAGCACTTCCCATCAGTTCTCCACCTGAAAACACTCAAAAACAGGCTATTTTTGGATCATGTCAGCTGCTCCACTGAGCATCTGCGCTGGAATGCAACTGCTCCTCCTTGTACCTGCGCTGAAAGTCAAATCTAATGAAGGCTACCTGCGCTGGGTGAGATTGGCCAAGTGGCACAGTCATTCTGCAAGGTGTCAATTGCCCAGGAAGCTTCCAAACTGACACTTGGTTCAAGGGATTCGCCCTGTGATGAGTAAGAGGTACTTGATCTCCATGTGTAAGCAAGGATCTCCAAGTGGACTCAAGAACTGAAGTATAACTAAAGTGGGAGAGGACACTAGTCAGCTTTATGCCAGCCTCAAGCTGACTCATCCTTTCTCCAAATCTCCTATATATAGAGCTCTTCTATGAGGTCTAAGGAGGCTGGAATTTTGTGCAAAGCAAGGAAGTGCTGTTGGTTTACAGTTAGAGCTATTGGGTGATTGCTTTTATAGAGGTGAAGAGGAGATTTCTTGCTGCTGGGGAGGTGCTGCTGGATTGGAGCCATTGATGGTTGTAACCTTCTCAAAACCCTTTTACTTCTATCAATAAAGCTTTGAATGTTCTCCTATATACTTGTATTGCATTGATGTATTGTATTTACTTGTATATCTGATTCACTCTAATCCATGCATCAGTTATGAGTACATGTTTCTTGTAGTTTTCCTTCTCTTGTTTGTGCAGGATCTTTGTGTAGCTGGGCCGGCAAAGGGAGCAAGGAGCTGGGAACAAGAGACAAAGAGAGAGGATAGGATCGACAAAAGCGAAGGATATCGGTTGGTCAATCTTTTCTTCCTTCTCTGTACTTTCATAAAGGAAAATATCAAAGCTTTACTTTCAGTTGTTGCTAAGGACTGTCACCCTTAGAGTAGGGATAGGGTCATCCGAGTCGAATACTTTTCCCCACAACAAACTGGCGACTCCACTGGGGAGCCTAGTATCTTGTTGGTGTTTGTAGTATCTTTGCTATTCATTTCTTGAACCAAAGAGTACCGAATCGAAAAGCTTTTGACTATATCAAAAGCGAAGTAGAGGGGCTGCTACTCTTGCTCATTTTTTTGAGCAGATTCATGATTTGAAGAGCTGATCTACAAAAGACTCTTGTACTCTTTGTGATAGCTTTTCATCCTCTTGATCATCCCTTAGCTTGTACTTGACCTATAGCTTTTTATTTCAGCAAAAACAGTGAATTTTTGAGCTTTTTATGACCCGGAAATCCTTGTAAACGCAACTCTCATGTCTCAGTGCAGGCTGTCCACAGGCAGTCTGCATTTCAGCGCAGGTACTCCCTTCGGGAACTGTGCTGAGAGTCAATTTGACAGACCAGAGCCTACGCTGATCCAGTTAGGCTATGTCTTCCTGAGGTTTCCCACTGTGTCTTAGCCCTGTTTTCACTGTTGTTTTGCTGCTGATTGCTTGTCATTTGTACTTGCTGTAAACCAACTTTCCTTGACATTATTCTGCCTCAGTTGTGTGATGAAACTGTGATTGTTCTTTCAGTATTTCTTGTTTCAGTTACAGTTTCCCATTGTGAAAAGCAAACCAGTATAGCTGTGGCCTCTTAGATCCTGAACTGTAAAAGTGTCGTAGTGATCTTAAGAGCTAGTTTTATTACTGTTCATGGCTGTTTGAGTTTGTTTGTTTTTCATCTTATGGTTTGAATCTATACATTTCCAGTGTCTAAACAAGTCGATCTTAAGGTGTCTTTTGATTTTGGACAAGCTTGTTTACTTTCGCTCAAAATTAGATTCAAAGTTATACAACAGTTTCCTTTTTGTCTTACATCAACATTAAGGATAACGAAAAGAAATATCTGCATTGTGCATTTTGCATTTGACTGTGTGCTTGACGATTTAGGAAAATTTGCATTTTAGTGTGTGTTCTATGATCTGTGAGAAAAGTTGATATCCTCTTTTCCCTCAGTAGATTAAGGTTTTCAAAGTTGAAAGATCGAAAAGTTTTGCTTCTCATCTTAGATTGCATGTAGGAAGTTGTATATATACATCTCGTGGTGATCCTTAAAGGCAAACTGCTAAGCAAGATCAACATTAAAATAAATCCAATTTACATAACAACGCTTTGTAACATAACGCAAACATCTAGAGGTCTAGGTAGAGACGTGTTCCGGCGTCGTTAAACATAGTGACTGTCGATCTCTACGAAGGTGGGTGATTCCTCCTGAGAGTCGGTGGCACTAATACGGACTTGTGCTCCCGCGTACCGTCGCGTATATTGGGAGACCCCTATAGGCATTTATCCTTTATCCATAGGAAGCCGTGTCGACCGCCCTACTGATCGCGATGCAGTGAACACAGCATTCACGAAGATCGACCACCCGTACCGTAAAACGTATTCTGTGGTTTCGCGAAAGGTTTGGCACACCCTCTGCCTAGATCTCCAGAGAAGTTTCTTTTGGCCTTTTTCAAACTCTATAACTGAAAAAGTCCAACCGAGCATTTGTCACTTCGGGCTCGTTAAAACATCGAAGGCGACTAGAGTCATCTTTAGCTTTTTCTCGACTCTTAAAACATGAAAAAGCAAGTTTGTGTCTAAAAGCGTCGTTAATAAAATTTATTTTAAGCGGAACAAAATCACCTGTTATTCCCACGTTGATCTTTCAGTTGAAAAGTATGGAGCCCACCAACCAAGGAGGCAACCTTGGCGGAAGTCCAAATCCCTTCTCCTCTTGGGGAGATGTTGGTGCGCCTCATATGGCAACATTGTCACTTCCAGGATTGACAATCGGCCTCCCTGTATGGCTCTTTTCAACTAATGTAGTCCAGATCGCCACTAATCCTGAGCAATCGAATCAACAGTCAGACCAGTCTAGAGCTACCCACCAGCCTTCCACTTCTTACAATACTTCCTCTGATCCTTCATCTTCGCAAGGTAGAGCTGGCAAAAGTCAGCCTCCCAAGGAGAAGAAGGAAAGGAAGAAGAAAGAGAAGAAGAAGAAGGAGCCTAAGGCGACTGGGGGTAAGCAAAAGACATCTGACGAAAACCCACCCACTGCACAGACCGGGCCTAAATCGCCATGTGTCATATGTAGAGGAGACCATTTCCACAGAGATTGTCCCTGTATTCCTCGGATACTAAGGGACTGGTCCCCTCGTCTGCACAATTCGGGGGCATCAACCTCTGACAATCAGGTTGATGGCTTTCCGTCAACCAACGAAAGTGAAGGATCAAGACAAAAAGGGGGAGTAAGATTCCCCTATAAGTTGTGTGAAGGCAGTCATGCCATCCACCGTTGTCCCTTCTTAGACGAAGCGAAGAGAGTTTTGGAAGACTGTCCGGTTTCACCGGTAAAACTTCCTCCTGGATACAAAAAACTCGTGCCAAGTCCTTCGTTGGTTGAAAATACAGCTGGCCCGCTCAAGTGGTCGGCTGAAGCGTCAGTCACTGAAAATGAACCTACTGAATCCAGACCGGATGAAAGTCCAAAGGTCGATATGGCAGTTGACCCGGTTCTACCTTCAGAAGTTTCATCTTCAAATGACACCGTCGCCGAAGAGTCATCTTCATGCGACACCCTCACTGAAGAGAATAAGGATGACACCATCCAGGTTCTTTTCATCAGCACCGACTCTGATGAGCGTCAGGGCAATGCGCCCATTCCTTTATCGCAGGAAGGAACATCATCAGGGTCATATCCGGCCGTATATTCGGTCCCACCACCAAGCAACCTGGTTGTATCCTTTGATTGGAATCAACTAGGCAGACCCCGGTTACCAGCCAGTGTACCATTCAGAATCATTGTCCAGATCTATAGAATGATCATGGCTGGTACTATCATTGATGAGGGGGCGTCTGTGAGTATCCTTTCCTCTGTTGCTTGGAAAGCACTGGGTTCCCCGGCACTTTTACCTGAGTTAAGAAATCTCTCAGGTTTTGATAAAGGAACCAGTCGACCATTAGGAATCCTCCCCAATGTGCCTGTTACATTGAAAGGGAAGACCGTTAATTTGAACGTGATGGTCATCCAAGGACCCTTGGATTATAACCTACTCCTTGGACGTGACTATATTTATTTCATGGGAGCGATAGTCTCCTCACTCTTTAGAGTAATGTGTTTTCCACACGAAGGAAGGATGGTCAAGCTCGTAGACCAACTTTCGTTTCCGGGATCTCGCATCGCAAATAGTCAAATACCATTCCTAAATGGTCTGTTCACTCAAGATTCGCCTCCACCCCCGTCCTCCTTCCCGATGAATGCGAGTGATTCGGAAAGAAAGACTGGAACCCAGGGGGCATGCACCCTGGTCTGCTTCGGGCAGAAGAAACCCTGGGTGTAGGGTAAAATTTCCGCAGAAGAATGGACTAGTCCGTACCCCGTCCGGCGGTGGAAGAGGGGTTGTTCTAGAATAATATTCTTTTGTCAAAGTTATGTGAGTGAGATAATCAACTTCTCGCTCCCCTTGTCTAGATAATCAGGATACCGAGGAAGGGGACCATTTGCGGTAGCAAGTAGTAACCATCTTTGAAGACAAGCCTCACCCATTAAAACATATGTTTTGAAGGATAAGTAGGGGCAGCCTCCAAAGAAAGAGATTCTATTGCTGCAACAGGTGGTCGCCATCTTTAGTAACCTGATGATAGACATCGCCGAAGAAAGAGATTGATTTGCGGCAGCAAATAGAACCCTCTTCGGATAATAAGAAAGAGGCAAGCCTCCCTCAATAATACCAATGTTTTGTCTTTGAGTAGTGTTCTTCTCTTGTCACAAATAGCTGTTCGTTAAAAGTTGGGCCGACGGGAAGACAAGTACCGCGTAAGACCCCTTAAAATAACGAGAAGACTAGTATCGTTAACATTAGATTGGCAAGATGACAAGTAGCTGTGAACACCCAAAGAAAAGCAAAGGTAGGGGAGAGGAGGGGCAGCCTCGAAATTCTATCCTATGTCTGGGGGCATGCAAACTTTTGGAATGTGAGCGAGGGACGACTATTTATTTTTTAAATTTTTAGGTCCTCCCTTTAAACCTGTAGGTCTAACCCTTTAAACTCGTAGGATTAGCCGATTCCGACCTTGCATGAAGAAAGTCTGTGGGGCAAAGGTAAAACTTGCCAAAATTGGAGCATAGCTTCGTGAGATAAAGCTCCTTAAAAAATAGCTATCTCACAGGAGGCGTTCTTATTCTATGACTGGTATATCGAGCAGTTTTAGCACATAGTTCATGCTCGTTAAAAAATAAATGCAAGATCCGAGCAGTTTTAGCGCATAGTTCATGCTCGTTAAAAAATAAACATAAGTTTATGAGCAGGCTTCCCTTCAGAGTTCAAGCTCATTCAGAAAAAATGAACCAGTAAATAACCTTTTGAGATCGTAAATTCATCAGCCATAAAAGCCTTGGTCGTGTTTGTGCACCGTCACCTCCACTGTTCATTTGGCCGATCATTCACCTCCATTTGTGTGTTTACCTCTTTTGAGAAACAGCTGCGAAGAGTGATTTCACCTAGCCATCCTTGTGACACTGCCGTGATTGGAAAATTCCAACCTGTACCTGGAATCAGTTGCTATCCCTGTTTATCACTCGTTCCTCAAAAGACGAGTCTTCTTTGAGCTCTTTTCACTGACTCATAAAATATGAAAAGTTTGCCGAGTTTTGGCCTCCCAGCTCGTTAAACAACCGGAACGCTATCCCTCCTCTAGATTTTAATCTTTTTGGACCTGAGGGATTATTGCACAAAAAGATCGAGCGCTTGTTTTGTTCGGCTCGTTAAAGCAATCGAAAATTCATCCCTTCTGTATTGTTTTATACTTTTTCGGACTTAAGGGATTAGATGACGAAAAAGGAATTCTGGAGTTGACTTTATGTACCTTTTCAGACTCTCTAAAAATGAAAAGGACCGAGTTTTCCTTGTCGTTAGACTCGTTAAAATGATTAAATAGCGACAATTTTGTCTTTAGACGAGAACGAGTTTCCCTATCGCTAAGCTCGTTAAATCATAGCGATGGGCTTGCCCGAAGGGCAGGTTATAGAACAAGCATATGTTATCCTCCTCAAGCTTGACAAAAATAAAGAGGTACTGGTCAGAAATGACTGGGGAAAAATTGGGAGAACATCAAAGCTTAATGGTAGCAAGTCGCTCTTGAACATGACACTTTTCTTCCGTACCACATCGGGTTGGGTTGTTTCATTCACCGGTCTCATCACCATGGTCTTCGCCCAACCATCCACATTTTGGGGTAATGCTACCAATCCATCGCATCAGTGTCGTTATATGTTCAAGAGAGGTCATTCTGAAAGTGTCAACCGTGTCCCATCCACTGCCATACATTATCCTTCATCCATTCATGATCGCCACCCTGAATCATATGTCACAGTTTGTTTTCACCTCCACTAAAATCATTAGCTCCGTTCCGTGTCATTGATGTGGGATTCATTAAGGCCCTCCTTTGACGGATCGCTTCTTGTCGACTTCAACTCATTATCCAAGAAGTTGATCTAGGAACAACCCCATCAGTACTTTGAAGCTTGCATGCCTCAATGGCAAGTTTCTCACTTCCGGCGACAGGTATACATCAATGACCTTCGACCAGAAGATTTTGCGTGGCGTTCGACGCCAAGTCCTTTATTCACGCCACGTGAATTGTACTGCAGTACCTTGAGGGTCATTATCATTATCGGTGATTCCTCTCGCGCTTGTTAACGGTTTTCATCATTGACCGGTAATCAAGCGATGTCTTTCCATGTTCGACTTCAGCGAAATTCTCACATGGATCGACTTGTACTTAGAGTGAAGATCGAACGAGTTTGAAGACCCCGGATCTAGTTTCATCCATCCGGGCTGCGATACATATTCAGGAAATATAAAAGCATTTGTCATGTACATCATTGCAGCAGATGATCATCCTACTCAAAGGATGATAATTTCAGCAGAAAATTATCAGTCTACCATCAGACGATCGTCTGTTATATGTACCAAAATGTATTTATAAAGCTGAGCATGGGAATGCCCGCCTCAGCTAGATCATGAAAACAGAATGAAAAATAATGTATTGTATTGTATTGTATTACAGGGCGCCTCCTTAGCACTGGAATGAACTTCGGACCCTCTAGATAAAGCATTTCACCCGATAAACGGCCTCATACTTTAGGGGGCAACTGTTATAGACATTTTTGTGCCTCGCAGCACGGAGCATGAAATGTCGATAATTACAGGGATCCTCAGTCCCTAAACATGTTGTTCTTACCCCTAGAAGAACAAGGTCAGCAAACCACAGCACTTCCCATCAGTTCTCCACCTGAAAACACTCAAAAACAGGCTATTTTTGGATCATGTCAGCTGCTCCACTGAGCATCTGCGCTGGAATGCAACTGCTCCTCCTTGTATCTGCGCTGAAAGTCAAATCTAATGAAGGCTACCTGCGCTGGGCGAGATTGGCCAAGTGGCACAGTCATTCTGCAAGGTGTCAATTGCCCAGGAAGCTTCCAAACTGACACTTGGTTCAAGGGATTCGCCCTGTGATGAGTAAGAGGTACTTGATCTCCATGTGTAAGCAAGGATCTCCAAGTGGACTCAAGAACTGAAGTATAACTAAAGTGGGAGAGGACACTAGTCAGCTTTATGCCAGCCTCAAGCTGACTCATCCTTTCTCCAAATCTCCTATATATAGAGCTCTTCTATGAGGTCTAAGGAGGCTGGAATTTTGTGCAAAGCAAGGAAGTGATGTTGGTTTACAGTTAGAGCTATTGGGTGATTGCTTTTATAGAGGCGAAGAGGAGATTTCTTGCTGCTGGGGAGGTGCTGCTAGATTGGAGCCATTGATGGTTGTAACCTTCTCAGAACCCTTTTACTTCTATCAATAAAGCTTTGAATGTTCTCCTATATACTTGTATTGCATTGATGTATTGTATTTACTTGTATATCTGATTCACTCTAATCCATGCATCAGTTATGAGTACATGTTTCTTGTAGTTTTCCTTCTCTTGTTTGTGCAGGATCTTTGTGTAGCTGGGCCGGCAAAGGGAGCAAGGAGCTGGGAACAAGAGACAAAGAGAGAGGATAGGATCGACAAAAGCGAAGGATATCGGTTGGTCAATCTTTTCTTCCTTCTCTGTACTTTCATAAAGGAAAATATCAAAGCTTTACTTTCAGTTGTTGCTAAGGACTGTCACCCTTAGAGTAGGGATAGGGTCATCCGAGTCGGATACTTTTCCCCACAACACTCCTACCACTGTTTTTTTGGCCCAAGTTCCTCAAGTGAGTCTCAATCCCCCTCCATTAATCCAAATGGATCTTCTAGTTTTCTTTTCTAAATAAATATGCCCCTCTTAATTTACCCCAGCCCCTAAGTGTTATGCCCCATGACTACCTAAAGTTGTTGCCTAGGTTCAATGGGGAAGATGATAACATGACACGGAGACACATTGAAACCTTTTGTGCCTTTGCTGAGAATCTAAACATGGAACAACTGGATGTGGTCATGAGACTTTTTATACAATCCCTTGATGGGGAAGCCAGAAAATGGTTTAAATCCCTATTCAATGCCTCCATCACTACTTGGGAGGAACTTGAAAACTCTTTCACAAAAAAATGGGGTGAAAAGAGAAATCATGAGTACCTCGTCACAGAGTTTAACTCTATAAGGAAAAAGCCAAAAGAGGATATCTCAGAATTTATAAAAATGTTCAACAAATAGTATAATAACCTGTCGAGTGAGATAAATCCTCCTTCAGCTATTGCTCGAGTATCTTTTTTGGGAGCCTTTGAATCTGACTTTGGCTTTACTCTAAGGGAAAGGAAGTCTCTCACTCTAGATCAACTCCAAATCGATGCACTTGAGGTGGAAGCAAATTTCACCTCAGCAGGGAAGTCAAGAGGAAAGAAAGAACCTACTGAGAATAAAAGAGGGAAAGAAGAAGCATCCTCCTCGGGTCAAGCTAAAGAATCACCAGACTCGAAGTGGGATGAACTCGATAAACTTGTCAATATATTATCACATAAGGTTGGAAAGCTTGAACTTGAGAACAAGAATCTCTCCAAACAAAATGCTCAAGTCAACAACCAGGGTTATAACCCACAGTATAGAAGGCCTCCATTGCAAATACTTCCAAGGGAAAGAAAGGAACAACTCGATCAAATCCCTCATCCTCTATATTTAGAAGATGATCCCAATGAACAGTCGTTAGATACACATGAGATGTAGGGAAACTTGTATTCCTCTTTCTCATAAGAAGAACTTGAAATATGGCTCACTAGGAGACTAGTCATGATAGAGAAGTAGTAGCAAAAGAGGAGGATATAGATTATTATTGTAAACAATTTGTAGATTTCATGCAAGCACAGTCACATCATAAGTATGACCTAAGACATTTAAAGAAGAGGTCAAGAGAACTAGAACAACAAGAGGGAACTGCTCCCCAATTTATTCCCCCAGTACTAGATAAAGGGAAAGGTAAGCTAAATCCTAACCCTTCCAAGATAAAAGCCTCCTCTAATAAGGAAAGAAATAGTTCTGAGGGACATGCAGAAGGAGCTTGAAAAGCTAAAGATTCTCGTTCCTCTGATTGAGCTTCTAAAGCATCCTACTTATAAAGCTCAAGTCTCTCAATTCATGCATCCATCTACCTCAGAACCAGTTTAAACCTCCAAGAGGAGAGGCCAATGGTTGTTTTTGGGCCGCATGTGGAAGAACTTGATCCTTCTACTGCACCCTTCTATGTGACCCTAGTAATCCATGATCTATTATTACATAATTTCATGTTGGATTTTGGAGCCTCACACAACCTCATGCCATTAGCAGTGATGGAACAACTGGGCTTGCAGATCACCAGGCCCTACAAGGACCTATACTCCTTTGAATCTAAGAGGGTCAAATTCTTGGGAATGATAAAGGATCTGGTGGTAAACCTAGCTCAGATCCCTATGAAGACTGTGGTAATGGACATAGTAGTGGCATACATCCCCCCTCAGTATGGCATGCTCCTATCTAGATCTTGGGGTTCCAAGGTGGGGGGATCTATCAAGTTATATCTAACTTATACCACTATTCCCACTTTTGGAGGAGAGAAAAGGAAGTTGTACAGAGAGTCCAAGTTTGTAAAAGCTGTGACCCCAGCTAAAGTCTCAGAAAACTCCCCAGTGCATGGGAAGAAAAGTGACCTCTCCTACCTATTCCTAGAAGAAGATGAGACCATCTTAGAGGAAACATTAATACATCTAACAAGGAAGTCATAACACCAACATGCAAATGAAAAAAAGTATGGAAATTATAATTTGACGAAGCAAACTAAAAAGTGGGAAATGGAGCTGGAGTATTTTTGGTACCTCCAAAGGGCAGCCTGATACCCCTCTCATTCAAGATGGAGTTTGAGGCAACCAACAATGTGGTGGAGTATGAAGCATTTCTCCTTGGGTTACAAATGACAAAAAATATTAATATTGAATGCCTAACGATTTATGGAGAGTTTTAGCTAGTCGTAAGGCAGGTCATAGATCAGTGCCAGGCCAAACACACGAGACTGAGGACTTATCAAAATGAAGTGTGGGATCTAATTGATAACTTCTTCTTGGCCTTTAATATCAATTTTTTTCCCATAGAAGGAAACAAAATGGTTGACTCCCTTGTTGTAGCTACAAGAAGTTTCAGGCCCCCTCAAAATCTGCTCCTCAGGTATGAGGTAGAAGTCAGATACAGACCCTTAATACCTAATAATGTCAAGCACTGGCAGGTATTCAAGGACGACGAGCAGGTGAAACGATTCATAGAAGTCATTGGGGAGTTTGCCAACTCCACCATCGATCAAGAAGAAGAAGAATCAGATCAAGAAGCCACTTCATGGAAAGACACAGTGGTTGGGCGCAAAATTCTGCAACTGAAAGGGAATACCATCCCTCACAGACTAGTCCCACTAGAAAGGCTTTTTAATAAGGATGACATAGCCTCCAAACCAATGGCTCTAGAGATAGATGATCAAGTAGAAGACTACAATATCGGCTCAGAGGAGGAACCCCAGATGATCAGGCTATCAAAAGGAATCCCCTTGCAATACAGACAAAGGTATTTAAATCTATTCAAAATCTACAAGGATGTTTTTGCTTGGTCTTATGAGGATTTGAAATCATTTGATACTAACATCATTCAACATAAGATTCCTTTGAAGAGTGGAATAAATCCATGCAAGCAGAAACTCAGGTAGATAAATCCACTCTTACTCCCCACCATTTAAAAATAAGTGAGAAAGCTGCTACAGGAAACGATCATAGCGCCTTTAAGGTACTCTGAGTGGGTGGCCAACTTAGTCCCTACCTGGAAAAAGAACGGAGAAATAAGGCTATGTGTAGATTTTTGGAATCTAAATAGGACGTCGCTGAAAGACATCTAACCGCTGCCTAAGATGAATCATATATTGCAGAAGGTGGTCGACACAATCAGAATGTCCATGATGGATGGGTTCTCTGGTTATAAACAAGTAGCAGTCCACCCTAATGATCAGAAGAACACTGATTTCACCACCCCGTGGGGAACATTCATGTACGATCGCATGCCTTTCAGTATTATTAATGTAGGGCCCACATTTCAGAGAGCCATGGACATAGCTTTCGTAGGGTAGCAAGACAAATTCATGGTGGTTTATTTAGATGATATCACAGTCTTTTCTAAGACTGATGAAGAGCACATCCTCCACTTGAATCTCACCTTTGAAAAATGCAGGAGGTATGGTCTTTCTTTGAATCCTAAGAAATCTCAGTTCACCCTGAGTGAGGGGAAGCTACTAGGACACACAGTAGTGCAGGAAGGCATAAAGATAGATCCTAAACGAGTCAAATCCATCAGTCATATTCCTTTACCCAAGAATAAGAAAGAGATCCGAGCCTTTTTGGGGAGAATAAATTTCTTGAGGAGGTTCATACCCAAATATACATAAATAGTCAAGGGTATTATGGACATGATTAAGAAGGAAAATGAATTCAAGTGGATCCCTACCCCCAAATATTCTTTCATTAGAATTAAAGAAGCTTTGGCTAAAGCCCTGGTACTAGTCAGCCTCGATTATTCAGTGCCTTTCTATATCTTTTCTTTCGATTCTCCAAATACTATTGCCGCAGTGCTGCTATAGAAAAATAAAGATGGTTATGAACATCTCATCACCTTCTTCAACCAAGTCTTGAGGGACGTTGAGCTAAAATATAACATCTTGGAGAAACAAGCCTATGCACTAGTCAAGGCTTTGTAGGAATTTCGTATGTATGTGCTACAATCGAAAATCAAAACATTTTCCCCAACGACAGAAGTCAAGGAAATCCTGGTGCAAGGAGACAGTGAAGGAAAAAGGGGTACGTGGATAAAAAAGATACAATAATATGAGCTAGACATAAAGCCTACCAAGCTCATAAAAGGCCAGGGGTTGGCCAAGGTTTTATCTGAATCAAATTGCCAAGGTTTAGGGATAAACCTGATAAAAGAGGAAGGCAAACCAGAGGATCATCATAACGAGATTAAAACATCTGAGCATAAAATATATGCTAAATATGAGGGATCACCCTGGTATAAGAACGTCGTTCATTATCTCTTATTCCTGATGTGCCTGTTAGGGCTGGATAAATCCAAATACCAAACTTTGAGATTGCATGCACAAAAATATATCATATCCAATGGCCTATTCTACTATAAGGACTCGATGGGGGTATTGTTAGTATGTTTGGTTGAGGGAGAAACCCATAAAGTGATTGAGGATTTTCACAGAGGAGTTTATGGAGGTCACTACATATGGAAAACCACATCACATAAAATCCTCAAGGCAGGATTCTACTGGCCTACACTGTTTGGGAATGTTCATTCCTAGGTCAGGTCATGCCAGAAGTGCCAAATGTTTGGTGAGAGGCAAAAGCTTTCTCCTCTCCCCCTGATTCCAGTCCATGTGGAAGAACCTTTTAGATAGTGGAAACTAGATTTCATAGGAGAAATAAACCCACTGTCTAGTGGCCAACACAAGTTGATATTGATGGCCACGGATTATTTCACCAAGTGGGTAGAGGCCATCCCAGCCAGAAATGCTATAGACTCAATGGTAATCAAATTTATGGAGGAGAACATACTATCTCACTTTATTTGTCCCTTCAAAATTATCATTGATAATGCTCAGGTCTTCAAACCTGCCAAGTTCATCAGCTTCTGCTAGAAATTCAATATCATCATCCGGCACTCCACTACCTACTATCCTCAAGGTAATGGATTGGCTGACTCCTCAAACAAAACTATGGTGAGGGTGTTGAATAAGACCATTGTCGAGAATTAGAGGAACTAGGACTCCTAACTAAATCTTGTCGTATGGGCCAACCGGGTAACTCCTAAACGATCCACGATGAAATCTCATTTTGAGCTAGTGTATGGTAAGGTTTCGTCTTACCGATCCAATTAGCGATGTTGGTGGCGAAGTTACTACAAGAAGCAGAGGAAAAGCCAAGTGCCTTAACACAAAGGATAAATTAGTTGGTCGAGCTTCATGAATACAGAGAACAGGTGGGGACCAAATTGTCAAATTACCAACAAAAGATGAAATCCTTATTTGACAAGAAAGCCAAGGATCAACCTCTTCAACTAGGAGATTTAGTTATCCATTGGGACGTTCGATGGGAATACAAAGGAAAACACAGAAAATTTGATCCGCTATGGTTCGGCCCTTTCAATATTGTAGAATAAAGAGGAAATAACATGTACATGCTTGAAAATATGGACAATGAATCTCTGGAACTGCCAGTAAATGGTCAATTCCTAAAAATCTATGTTTAAAACTAGAGGTACATGTCTTACACTCATTGTAAATACCAGTGTGTGTATTGTAATTGTTATATGAAATTTTCAGTTTATGTTGAAAAGTCCATTTTCATAGAATTATCATTTGTTTAGAAATGACTCCATGCCCAATGGAAGGAAGGATATTGGTCTGCAGTTTCTTAGCACCTTACCAGCAAGGCATTGTCCCTAGTTGGAGCCAATGTTGTCACTCATTGCATTATGAGCTTTCAGTTGATCAAAGTTTCCAGAGAGCAGTGAAGTTTGAATCCATCTTCCAGGCCACAGAAGCACTCAAATCCAAATCAAACCCTCTCCATTGAATAGTGCTTGGAATGAGTGTTGGCTTTGTGGGGCCTGACCCAGGTTTAGTGTTAGTTAGCCACACAAATCCCTACACTACTGGTCCTTTCAACATCAGCCTGTGGAGCACGGACTGAAGTCTCACCCGAAGTAGTATGGGGGGATGCGGGAACCAAGTTTTCGCACCCTGAGATGGTCGTGATGTTGGTTTATACCCTCTGCCCCTACTTTAGTGCAAGTCGCTAAGCCTTAGGGCTCTGTCAATCTACCTTTTATTCTACCCTTCAATACCTTCGTGAAGGGGTATGATTGACCTTCGTGCAACCCTAACCCGCGGCCTAGGTATTTTCACGCAGCTATGACAGTGTATTGTATAGGTTCCCAAGTTATCTCAAGTGTTTTACTTATCTTACTAATCAATCACAGATAGCGTCGTGTAAACTGATATCCTTACTTACGTTCAATTAACCGAGACAATCAAATATATTCGTGCATCAAATAAACATTTTAAATTAAACCCAAAACACAATATAATCCGATGCATTAACAGGAACTAAATACACAGTAATTGCATAACAATTCTCTTTATTGATAACTTCTATTTTAATACAGACTCTATCTGAGGACTTCCACCCTAGGCCTCTGCGCACTCAACTGTAGAGCCTCTACCTATGCTAAGACCCAAGAACACTCAGACTTCTCCACTCTACTTCGCTACTTTCTTCCTTACTTAACTTAACTCTTCACTACTTAGAGCTTACTTACTTAGCTCCTTTTTATACAATCCCATGGTCTGCGGACCATGGGTGGATCTTTACAGCTGAATTAAAAGTTTAAAAAATAAGGGCAGACAACCCTTTATGGCTCTCAACCCCTTCGCGCTCCACGACACAAAATGCAGAGACTTTACAACTTTATTACAAAATTATCCCAAAACATGGGCTTTTAGCCCCAAAATTGCTCTTGGGGGAACCCGTTCCCAACAGGCCCACAACACAAACATGGTGACTCGCCCTAAAGTCACTTTGCAGGCGTGGAGATCTTAGCTCAAAGACCTCCCAGTTCGACCTGTATGACTGCCACTTCGGCGGTGCACTGCACGGCTGCCTACTTCACTTGCTCAACCAATTGCTCTATTGCAGGTCTTGAACTGTTAGCTTAAATATTCTGCTGAATCACTTGCAAATTAGCAAGCTTGCCTTCAATGGATGTCGTGATCAAATAAGCTTCGTCCAACCAGGGCTTCAAGCGTGCCTTTAGCACTGCCTCTTTGTGTTGCACTACATCTACCTATTCCTTTAATGTTTTGGCCTCTTGTAGCTTTGCCAGTCTCTGTGTGAGAGCGACAATGCGCGTTGTTCCTTTTACTTCATCATAGTTCTGCTGCAATTCTCGTACCTTTGTCTCCAGCCATCGTACATTAGGATCCTCCTTCAGACTCAATAGGACCTCGAACGACTATTTAAACAGTCGTGTGCAGTCTTTTATTGCATTGTCTACTGCTGCTATCACCTTTGTGACAGCGGTTGTGCGCTTCTCCTTTACTTCCGGTGGAGTTGAAGGTTGGGCCTTCAACTACAAATCTGCAATCTGTAGGTTCAGCTCTAGCTAAACCTTAGCCAATTATGTGCGAGCGTAGCACACCCCTGTAGCAAGATTGTGAATGCACACTTCTACCGGCTCTTCCTCCGGAATGGCCAACTCTAGGACCATTCCGCATGCTTCCTCCATGACCTGAATGATGTGCTTGTTTTGGTCATTAACTTTAGTCATGGTGGCGATGGCAGAGTCTCGCTGTAGGGCCAGCTACACATTATTGATCTACTATTCACTCATTACCTGCATAGCGCGTTGTTCTTGGGCCCTCAACTCCGCGATCACCCCATCCTGCTGTAGGTAGAGTGCCTCGCCAGGAAGTGCTGCTAAATTCAATCCCACTCCCTTAAGGGTGCTGACAACGGGCCTGTCATATTTGTTTTCTATGGTCAGTGCTCCATCCGACAGCACTATTGCTTGGGAGTCCTTCGCACGCAGCATCTCGGCAACTTCTGAAGTACCAATAGCGAGGCTAGTGGACACCGTGCAAACCTGTGATGCGCGGATCTGTAGCTCATGTAGAACTGTCTCCATGGCCCCCAATAGTTGTTGTTGTTGCTACTCAAACTGTTGTAGTAGCTCCGTGGTGACATCCTGCACCGTGTCTCCAATGTCATTCAAATCTCCCTTTGTTAGGGTGATTGGGTCCAGCGACGTCTTACTAGCCTTGGATTTCTTCCGCGGCCCCACTTTTTCTTGTTCTCTTGGACGTTTGATGTGGTACGACGCCATCTGTGGGTCTGCCCCATGCTGCTCTGTTTGCTCGTCCGTTTCTTCCACTATTTCGGGCGAAGGCGACGTCGCACCTTTGTCAGAGCCACGCTCTGTTTCACATGTTTTCTTTTCCACCTGCTAGGCGGCATCACGCTCTGCCTGGGCCTTGTCAGTGGTCTCCTTCTTCCTTTTCTTGGCCAGCTGCACTATCTTGAGCTTGGCCTCCTCCTTTTTGTGTTGTTCGATGAACTTGCTCGACCCCACCACCGAGTCTAAGGCAGTGCACCACTCTACCGGCCAGCGATCAAGAACTTCATCAATCATGTCATCCATTTCCAAGTAAGGCAAGTCATGCCACTTCTTCTCAGGGTCCTTCCATTCCCTGATCATGACACACTAAAAGTCTGCCTTGAAATCCATGTACTTGTGCATTTTGGAAAACACAGTAGGTGACAATTGTGGTTTGCGATTGATAGCCATGCGTATGTTCATTTCCATCAAGATATAGAAGATCTTTCTATCCTTGATGCACTGAGCATCCTTGGTTGCCCACAACGAAGCGTACTTCACTGCTTCTGGTAGGTTCGGCATGACCAAGGGGAATTGACTGTCTTCCAGTAGCTCCCATGCTACCAACACAATGGACAACAAGAGCCACGCATAGTGGAAGGTCTTGCTGAGCTCTTGTGCCTCACGGCAGTTCACAAGGAACTCACCACAAAGATAGCGCCCCCAATTAAACTAGACTCCTTCGGCGCATTGGGCTGCTAGAACAATGACGGGTGTCGGCACTTCATCTGCGTGACATTTCCGCATAAATTTTCTAGCCAGGATTTGCCTGGCCACCTTGACCACAGGGTCGTAGATACTCGATATGGCATAGCCGCACAGCTTCTTCACAAGCTTGAATTTCTCCTTCATGGCCTTTGTGAGGGCCTGATCACCACCTTTTCGACCAAACATCATGGCCGAATTCTCCCCTGTATAGGGCAGCCACGTGATCTTATCGATCAGCCTGTCGGTGATGGGTATCGGCTCCTCTAGCCACAAACACCCATCGTGCACCAAGCATAGGAACTTCTTGATGACCAATACTATAATGGGTGTGCGATTTTAATGTGACACCCATAGCAGGTTGAGCAAACCTACCTTGTCTACTCCACTGAGCCACTTTTGTGGTTCCAATGTATTCACCCTAGTGGTTGTGTGAACAACGCAGTGCATTAGTTGTTCTGTCGCCAAGTGCAGGAACTTCTCATGGTCATCTAAGTCCCAATATTCTAGTTTCAACACAAGAACCCGCCCCAAGCATGGTCCTTCAAAGACAATCTCGTTCGGCAGTAGAGGTATGTGCAAGGTGACCTTGCTTTCGTCGATGTCCTTCGGCACTTTGGTATTGCCTTTGCACGGAGGGACATATTCAGGAAACTTAGTGATAGGGTCAGAACCCTCAACTTCAACGTCCTCCAATTCCACCTCCAAATCCTCATCATCCATCGGGATGTCCTCAATCTCTTCCTCCTTCAGCTCCAAGTTAATGGTTTTTCCCTTTTCCTATGCGGTGGGCTTGTCCTTCTGTGGATTTCTTCTAGGCGACGTGCACACCAGTATCACAGCCTGCTTTCCCTTCTTATCCTTCGCACTCTCCTTGGTTAGGGTAGGTTTTAGTCTAGGCATCTGTGGTGACTCAGGGACATCAGATAGTACCTTTGCAACCTCTGGAGAAGCTCCTTCTGCCTCCATAACAACCTCCAACATAGCCCCTGCGATTGTCACTGCTTTGGCATCCATAGCTTTGGATTCTCGGATAAAATCACAGATGAAATTATGGTTGGACTCAAGAAACCGATCAAACACTGGGTGCTCAAGCAATTCTTTGAAGAATGCATGGATCATGCACGTTTAAGAGATCACCAACTCAATGTTCAAAATGCCAAGTGTTTTTTGTTGGGCCTCCACCTGTAATTTATAGGCCATTTTGAATTCAAATCCGACCGTTCTCCCCACATTCGGTTCATTAATGTCGGATTGGTGGCAGATTTCCAAGGATCTTACCCATAAATTTTGTCTTAAATGCTGGCCACCTACTCCATTTGGCTGCATTCTCATCGTCAAATCATGAACAGTGACTTTAATGGTCACTTTCTGGCTGACCTGCATAATTTTTCCCTAGGTAGCACAACTCTCTTTGCACTATCATGAACCCTGTGACATTGCCTCGTTCCACACAATCCTCCAATCACGCAGTTCCCCAACCCAGGCAGTGTAGTTTATAGTCCCGTGCCTCCTTTCAGCTGCCTGGAGTGCTAAGACTATGCTACCTTCATATCGGCTACCATTCACCTTTCTTGGGAAGGGATCTCCATTCAATTTAATCAACTAAACTGCTCCACCGTCGGTAATATCCTTGATGACATAGGACCCTAGCCAGTGCATTCTGAATTTCCCTAGAAATTTATAAAACTTGTTGTCATATAACAAAGCCAGATCATTTAACTTAAAGGTGCGTAGTTTAATGTGCCGGTCATCCCTTGATTTTTCGCGCTGCTTTTCGACCTGTTGGTGAAATCTAGCCAGAAATATTTCTTCCTCAAGCTCACAAGCTACGCGAGCCTCTCTTCCAAGGTTCTGTGATCCATCATACTTGTGAGTGCCGCTATGCACAGACTAGGAACAATGTATTCCATGGGCATCACTGCTTCAACACCATATACGAGCCTAAAGGGTGTCTTCCCAGTCAACTTTTTTCATGTCGTTCGATAGGCCCATAGTATTGTGGGTATGCGCAGGTCCCAATCACTTCGTTGAGTGTTGCAAACCTTGGTCAGCACGTTCTCCAACACCTTATTGAAAGCTTCCACCATCCCATTAGCCAGTGGGTGGTAAGGCGTGCTTTTCTGGTGATACACCCGAAATTCCTCCGTCAGTGCACTAATCGTCTCGTTCAAAAAGTGCGTACCACGATCACTCATCAAGACCTTTGGACACCCAAATCACGTCAGTACATACTCAAAGAGAAACTTTGCGGCAGTCACACCTGTGCAGTCCTTCATAGGCTATGCCTCTGCCCATCAAGTCAGATACTCAGTCATGGTGATAATGTATCGCGCTCCCGTCTTCTTTCCTAGGGGCTAAATGGGTCCCACAAAATCTATGGCCCATTTTTCGAAAGGTTGTAACATCATCTGTGGGTTCAGGGGCAGCTCATCTCTCCACGATGGCCTACTAGTCCTTTGACACATGTCACACACCCTACAATAGGCTTTGGAATCCTAATGGAGGGTTGCCCACCACAACCCTGCGCGTAGAATCTTCTGAACAGTCGCTCTTCCTACATAATGGCCTCCTGCGGAAACCTAATGAGCGTCCGTGAGGATACTGTTTCTTTCAAACTCTGGTACATATCATCGCAATACTTCATCAGACCCCATTTTGTATAGATGTCCAACAATGACAGAAAAGTCTGTCGCGCACACCACTAACTCCTTTTTCTACTAGATGGTGTAGCCTTCTGGGGCAATTCTTGTCATTAGGAAGTGTATGATGTCTTCAAAGTGACCATCCACGACATGCATTGTAAAGAGTTTCACTTCAAGTAATCCCTCCTCCAAATTAGTGGGTTCTTCCCCCGTTTCGATGCGCGACAGATGGTCCGGTCCCGCGTTCAGTTGCCCATGCTTCACAATAACTTCAAAATCATACCCCTGGAACAATAATAACCACCTACAGATTCTTCCCCCCAACACAGGCTTACTGACCAGGTATTTCAACGTAGAATGATCTGTATACATTTTAAAATGTCCACCCAACAAATAGTGTCTAAACTTCTGGAGCACGTATACCATGGCTAATCCTTCGCGTTCAGTGGTGGGATAGTTTGTCTCAGTCTTGGATAATCTCTTGCTTGCAAACGTTATAGGACGGTCCAAGTCTCCTCCGTTGGCCTGTGTCAATACTGCTCCTAGTGCTATACATGACGCGTCTACATGTACATGAAACTCCTTCTTCCAATCCCGGAAGACTAAAATTGTTGTGGTGACCATTTTTCCTTTCAACACGTCCAAGTTTTTCTGACAGTCCTCGTTCCAACAGAATGTGACATCCTTTTTCAACATCTTCTCCATGGGCGTGGTGATCTAGGCATATCCCTTGATAAACTTCCTATAGTACCCAGTATGTCCCAAGGTTGCGCACAGTTGTTTCACACTCCTCGGTGTCTCTAGGTTAATTATCACTGTGATCTTCGTAGAATCTACCATCAATCCCTGTTTGCATACCACATGACCCAGAAAAGTCCCAAAAGGGACACAAAACAGGCATTTCTTCAGATTGAGCGCAATCTGGTACCTTCGACAGGTATCTAGCATTAAGCACAAACTTGCCACATGGCATTTTACCAGCCCAAACACAGTCCAATCATCAAAGTACACCTCTAGAAACTTATGAATGAAGTCTTTGAATGTAGCAATGATTACACGTGAAAAAATTGCAGGCGCATTCTTTAATTCGAAAGGCATCACGATGTACTGAAAACATCCCCATTCAGTGGAAAAGGTCATCTTGCTTCTATCTTCAAGTGCAATTTTAATCTAATGGTACCTAGAAAACCCATCAGTGAAGTAGTATGCTTCCTGGCCACCTAGATTATCCAATACCTCGTCAGTGAATGGAGTCGGGAAAGGATCATGCACGCAAGCATCATTCAACTTCCTGAGATCTATGCATATCCTTATTTCATCCTTTTGCTTCTTCTCCTGTACCACCATTGGGCTCACCCAATCAGATTCTTCTATAGGCTCAATGATGCCTGCCATGAGCATCCTATCTAACTCTAAGTGGACCTTCTCCTTATATTTCAGATTGAGACGGTAAGGTCTTTGCTTAAGCAGCGTCGCGTCGGGTTTTAACGTGATCTTCATAATGCCCAAGTCTCCTATTATCCACTTTAACTCCATAAACTTGGTAGGGAACAAATCGTGGTATTCACGGAGCAATTCGGCGACCTTATCTACCATCGCATCATCCCAGTAATCTCCAATATTCACGAATTTTGGCTCTGCCTCCGTACCAATATTTACCTGTTTTGTCTTTAGCGGTGCGGTTATACCAAGATTTTCGATTGGCGGTCCCTTGACCTTGCAGTGACCCTTGGTTTCAGGAATGTTAATCTTTCGTGTGTCCTCGTCTTCTTCTTTGATTGTCACATTATATCATTCCATCGCGTGGCTCAGCTAAGTAGTCCAACCGGGTTGAATTAGATCGAAAGGATCCTGCGGTATCCTAAAGATTGCTGCTTTAACTTCTTGTAGCGCTTCGTCAATACAGTCAAACCCATCTTCGAAGCTAAAAGTCATTATGAACCGTTCACATAGAATATCCCATTCGCCTGTGCCATGGTGGAGCTCTGTCTCCAAGTACTAGTTCATCGAGATGACATCCAGGGTGTGACAGAACAAGTGCACCCATTTAGGTTGGGGCTCTGCTCCATAGGACTTAGCCCATTTGGCCAAGTGTGTGCACAAATCATCCTTCCCGTCATACTTGTCTGTCACTCGTACCTTTGGCTTCCCAAAGCGTGTTCTCATCATCCCCTACACTCGTGCCAATCATCAAAACTACCCTTATGCGTACCCCACCATCTTGTGGGAGTAGCGCGCAGTGCCCAGTCCAAAGCCTGGAAGCGTTGCTTCTCTGGTACTTCCCTCTCAAATGCATCAAAAAAAACATCCACATCATTCAAGCCATCATAAGTGGGTAGATTTCGTACCTCTAACGACACACAGTGTAGTGACCGAGTCATCATGTTACAGCTCAGCGTCGTTATTTCATGTAGCCGATTCTGTCAGTGCTCTAATTCTTCATCCAAGTCTGAGGTGCAGGAACTCTTGCGATCCCATGTAATTCGACCATTTGTTGTCAGATTCACCCAATCTTGGTCTTCATTGTTATTTTATATATGCAGTCCAAATCGTCATCGCTTTCGTAATCGCAGACCGGTTCAATATAGCGCAATCCGTCAACAAGATCTAGGGGTACTATTACATGAAGCGATTTCTTTTCAAATATCATCTTTCGCTTCTTTAGGTTGATTACCCCGTTCACGTCAGTAGCCCAATCGAAGCTAAGGAGCATAGGGTAGGGGTTGTTGTCATCCACAATTTCTATCACTTAAAAGTCAGCCAATGTGCTTGCA
Organism: Pinus tabuliformis; assembly: GCA_031772625.1. Classification (NCBI taxonomy): domain Eukaryota; kingdom Viridiplantae; phylum Streptophyta; class Pinopsida; order Pinales; family Pinaceae; genus Pinus; species Pinus tabuliformis. The sequence continues at coordinate 330,655,795 of CM062820.1, forward strand.
CCTTCAATATCTATAGTTACTCCTTACAGTCATCCCATGGCGATGATTGTCTGCTGATTTTCGATTCTTAACTGAATCACAGACCACTGCATCATGAATCTCCCCATCCGCCTCCAAGTCTGCTTCAGAAAAACGTTCGCGTCTGACACCAGATCCAGAATAACATGATCCATTTCATATTCTCCTATCTACGCAGTGAGTCTCATCTCACGCCTTGTCCTTGCCTTATGCTTACCAATCTTCTATACCACGCGTGGTTCACCTGGAGCATTTCCGACGCATCTCTTTATAAGTTCCTGTAACCCCTTCATAGCCTTGCTATCACATAGCAGCTTCATGTAGTTCTCTAAAAAGGTCGTAAGCATAGAAGGGTCCATTTCCTGAACAAGATTATCCCGGCTCCCTGAGGTAGAGGCCTCAACGAAGCTCTTTCTTTCTTCCATGAATATTTTGCATGCGCGCCCCAAATCAAATTTAGCCTCCTTAGTCGAGGCTTTGCAAACCCATGCACTATCTTCGGGTTGTTTCTCCTTATCGTCGCCTATTGCAATTCCACTTCAGAGCACTATATTCACTTTCGGATCGTCTTCACGAGGCTCAGCCCTCATCATCTATAGGTTTTGAGTCGGTTGTGGTGGTATCACCCCTTTGTCACGTATCCTCGCTAATAGTGTAGGACAGTCCTCCATCTCATGATCAAAATGAGTACAATATTTGGACGACAGACGCATTGGGTTAGTGCATTCTTGGGCATTGTGTTCTGGTCCTCCATAATTGTAACAGATCAGTTGTCCCCAACCTCTGCCAGGTCCTCCTCCACGCCCCTGAAAGCCTATTCATGCCATCCCAATGCTCTGGTCAGGGGGCCACGTTTATGCCTAAACTCTATAGACAGGTGTTATATCCATCATCAATTCATAACTTCGACAGTTGCGCTCATCATGCCCTATCGACCTGCAGAAGTTGCAGAACAATTGTTGCGGTGTTTGTACAAACTTCTGCAGAAAATGACAGTTATCAGTCGTATGTTTCCCTACTACCTGACATATAGCACACCACAACGCAGGCCCCATGCTCGGTCCTGCTTGGGATTCTAGCCTCAAAGGCATCAGTCCTCCTCCTGCAATATAGTTCGCAAAGACCAGGCAATGGTCTTTGTCATGCCCCTGACCCTTACATTTCAGGCACCATATCTCTTCACGCGCCTCCGGTCGAACTGCTCTGTCTTGGTTCAAGTTTTGCATTTCGAGGCAAATATTTTGCAACTGCACATGGATCTGTTGAACCCCCAGATTCGGATCTTACATTGATGTTTCATGCAAACTTATTGCAATCTCCAATGCCTCTGCCTGGATCATAATCTTCTATTGTGACAGTGCAACCCTTAAGTGAGGCAGGAGCAAAGCCAAGAACCATTCACGGTGTTGTCCATCTGTTAAGTTCATATTAGCTTTGTGGATTTTACACTTCAATCTCTGATCCAATTCCCAAGGTGTCTCGCCTAGTTTCATTGCGATTTCCTTGAACCTCACAATCGACTGCACCTCAAATTTATGCCTACTAAACTCTTTATTCAGCACGATCTGTATCTCTGCCTTTAGAAATTCCCACTGTAGATCGCCTGATAATGCAATATACTAAAGCAAAATACTTGATCTACTTCTACAACCAATTTAGCAGAAGCTTGATCGAATATGAGCAAGATCAATAGAACACATATAATTGATAAGAAGAAATCAATCACACATAACACAGAAGATATAACCAGGGGAAAGCACTAGCCTAAAACCCCATCTCTATATTATCATACAAGTGGAAATTTAACCATTATTACAAAAAGAATCAGCTCAAAAGCTTTCCTGCTCTCTCTGCAATACTCCGCTTCTCATAGATAGTCAAAGGCCTCTATCTAACCTCTGGTCTGCCCTCCAAGCCTCCTATTTCTTTGCGCAATTCTGATTGGGGCCCAGTGCAGCCACTTGTGTGAATTGGCCTCTTCACACACTCACTAACCTCTGATCCAACTACGTAATCCTGAAGGAGATAAATCCTCATCATGGATGAGCTTCCTTTATAGGAAAAATATTCATCCAACTGATAGTACATTTTCCCTTCTCTGATCTCAACTGGGTCTCTATCTGAACTAACATGCATGAGTTATTCATGAGATAATCTTCAGTTATCTGAAGTACAGCAGTTATATGCTAGCATGCATTAACTAACTGAACTTACTTAATTTAAACAAACTGTTTAAATCAAATATAACTGGACTTGACTCAATTAACTGAGCCAACTAATTACTACTCAAATTAGAACTCATCCTTATCTCTTTAACTGATAGATAAATTCCTCAATTAATAGAGAAACTATTGCATGTCCTCACATAGACTTCATGTTTGATTTTTCACAACTAATTAACTCATGGAGAATTAAGTAATTTATTTTCAAACAACTGTTAAGTTCAAATTCGAATTTTACTTCCTATTTTTAGTCCAAGGACTGACTAAAATAGGAAGCCATCCTGAACTACTAAAAATAGAATGCTATTTTTAGCACTTCCATTTTTCATTCCCTGTTGCCCAATCCAGCACTGGTACCCAAACTGCTATTTTTAGCACTTATATTTTTAGCATTTCTTGTTGCCATTTTCAACACTGCCAACCCATTGTTTGGGTTATCATTAGGGTACTTGATGTACCAAGTTAGCGCGCGATCTTGTAAAGCACTAACCAACGTTGCCTTCTTCATGTGATTGTCTGTGATGCCCTGAGCTTCCCATACAGCTTGTACGATGAACCAGAACTGGTCCGAGTCCTCATTTCCTAAGCCCTTAAACAAAGGCAACTTCACTGAATTCTCCATGTTGAACTGTGGTGGAGGTGGTGGTGGTGTGGGAAAAGTCGCAGGTGGCGGTGGTGAAGTTGGAGGTGGTGTAGGTGGAGGTGGCAGTCACGGGAATCCTTGTTTTATTAACTGGCCAGCACTTCGCAGAGAAGCCTGCACTATTCCCTCTTCATTTCTCAAAGGAGGTGAAATCAGGGGGCTATATTCAAGGCCCTTTCTTCCTTTGTTCTTGTAAGTCTTTCCACTTCGCGTAGCTCCGAACATCAAAGTAGCTGCATAACTTGTTTTTTGCACAATAACATCTTAATCCAAGTATTTAAATACTTCAAGTACTTACCTTGCGGACCTTTGAAAAAGCGTCGCTCCACCTCACTGTAACTGACTGAGGTATCGACCACAAATTCAATCGCAAATCCTCCTATCATATGATCGATCCAATGATCGACAACGCAGGCGATCTTATCCTCAAAAGCTTCCAGTTTCTGTACTAGATCTGGGGTCCAGACAATAGGACCATCAAGCTTCCACCTTCCTTGGCTATCCGCTAGCTTCGCGATCCACTCGTATAACTCCACTAGAAAGGAATAGAAAAAGATCTCGTGTATTTCTGTATACATGTACCTATCTAGCCACTGTTCCTTTGTCAGCCGTGGGTTTCTATTCTCCTGCATCATGAATTCGTGGATCTTTCTATCCAACCAGCCCTCGATCTCTTTCTTAGTTGGATTCTAGTGATACAACATCACACATCTCTCATGCAGATTCCGGTCCCAGAAATGGAAATATTTGTTGGCTTTGTGGGGCTTGACCCAGGTTCAGCGTTAGTTAGCCAAACAAATCCCTACACTACTGGCCCTTTCAACATCAGCCCGTGGAGCACGGACCGAAGTCTCACCCGATGCAGTATGGGGGTATGCTGGAACTAAGTTTCCACACCCTAAGATGGACGTGATTTCAGTTTATACCCTCTACCCCTACTTTAGTGCAGGTCACTAATCCTTAGGGCTCTGTCAGTATACCTTTTATTCCTCCCTTCAGTACCTCTGCAAAGGGGTACGATTGACCTTCACGTAGCCCTAACCCGTGGCCTAGGTATTTTCGCATAGCTATGACAATGTATTGTATAGGTTCCAAAGTTATCTCAAGTGTTTTATTATCTTACTAAAAAATCATAGTTAGCACTGCGTAAAATCATATCCTTACTTGCATTCAATTAACTGATACAATCACATATATTTGTGCATCAAATAAACATTGTGAATTAAACCCAAAACACGATATAATCAGATGCATTAACAGGAACTAAATACACAGTAATTGCAAAACACTTTTCTTTATTGATATCTTCCATTTTAATACAGACTCTATCCGCCCTGTGCACAAAGCTATAGGGGTTCGTGCACTCAGCTGTGAACTTCCACCCTAGGCCTCTGCACACTCAGCTACAAAGCCTCTACCTACGCTAAGACCCGAGAACACTTATACTTCTCCACTCTACTTCACTACTTTCTTCCTTACTTAACTTAATTCTTCACTACTTAGAGCTTACTTACTTAGCTCATTTTTATACAATCCCATGGCTCACGGACCATGGGTGGATCTTTACAGTTGACTTGACACTTTATAAAATAAGGGGGGACAACCCTTTATGACTCTTGACACCTTCACTCTCCGTGACCACAAAATGTGGAGACTTTACAACTTTATTACAAAATTATCCCAAAACATGGGCTTTTAGCCCCAAAACTGCTCTTGGGGGAACCCGTTCCCAACAACGAGCTCTCCAATGGTATATGGAAGTCTGAAAATGGACTTTTAGATCAGAAGATATGGCCTGTTCAAGTTCAAGGGTTTCATTGCCTCTAAAATGAAGGAGAAGAGCTTATCGGAGGTCTAGGAGCAGATCGCAAATCGCAATTGTAGTTTCTTAACGGCAACAGTGGGGAAGGACACAACAAATTTGCCATTGAGCGATCATCGATATCAGCAATCGCAAAAGCCAGGGATCCTAGGTATGGCATATCGACAATCGATGCGATTTCAAAGTGCAATACAAAGGGGTAGAACTCCGATATCAGCAAATCGGTGATCATCTGGTCCAATGGACCATTCTTAAGGAATTGTGGGGGAAGACGCTAATAGTGTTAAAACAACAGGGGAGGGCCGATGTCGATTTACAAAGGAAATCAGTTGAAAAACCAGAGGCAGGCGGGCCTTTTCTCTCTCCTCCAGGGGGTCACGTGGTAGAACACCATTGGTCTGGATGAATCCACATGGCAGCTGACATTAGCATGACATGGCAGTATGGAGAACACATGGCACGCAAATTCAGCATTTTCAGGGGTCCTATGGGGGCGTATCCAGGTGACACATGTCACCAATTAGGAAGTTCCATGTGGCACTAATGACGTCATCAATCCTGCAATTGATGATCACACATAACAAAGGTTCCTCCTCTGTCAAAGTCCCTCTTGACATGCGATTGCGATATGCCGGAACTTCCCGGATGTGATATTTTATACAATGGAGTTAAAAGGTTGTCGGGTCCAGTCCTTTTAAAGGTCGCATGCTCATTAAACACCCCCCATCTCTAGACGGCCCGCCCAGATCAACGACTTCCAGGGCTTTTTCCCCCCCCGCCATGTTTCCCTATATCAGCGGGGGGGGGTCTAAAAAGCGGTTTCCACACCGGGCCCCTCCGCTACATGTCCCTCTCATATCATTTCATACCCCCCTAACTTACCACTTACCACTCATGCCCCCCTCTAAAAACCAGTCATCCTCAACAGTCTCTCCCGCAGTGCGATTGTGATATCTTAGGTGGGCCTAGTCCCGCAGATCGGCGATCACAAGTATCAATGGGAAATGCCAAAGGTAAAGTGTTATAAATTGCCGATATGTGGGATTCCAAGTAACAAAGGAAAAAGGTCCCCCGAAAAGAGTCTAAAGGCCCTAGTGCCCAAGGACTAAGAACTTGGTCATAGCCTCGGTCACATGAAGCAAAAGGGGTTGGAGTGGATCTAAAGGCCCCATCATGTAAAGTATTTTCAGTAAAAAAATGTCGATATGTGAACCCTGCGACTGGGTATTGTAGAACTTTAAAGGCGTGGTGGGTCGGTAGTTGTGGCATTTAATAAGGAAGATGGAGCATTCAAACCTAGCATGGACTGATCTAGAAAGGCTCTCTATGACACAAAACCAGGGTCGACACTGACAAAAATAAACAAGGACTTGGTAGATTGAGACGACTTGATGATCCAACATCGTGCCCTCATACAAAGGGAAGACGAAGTACCACCCATGGGTCCTCTGCTTTAGTACTGCAACATGAAACTAATAGTGCCCACCCCTAGGTTTGAAGGATGAATGGTTCTAGCAGTAAAGGCATAAATGATGCGAGTCGGTTGAGCAACACAGGAGGTCATACCATGAGAAAACTACAACCTGAAGCAGAAGCAATCATAAGGATGGGCATGAAGATATTTTGTTAACATTATTCATCTGATTGATTGACTGATTTTTTATCTTGTAAGGTTTTTCCCTTTAATGAGGAAATTAGTATTCTATAATTCTTTTGGGCCATAGAGCCATCTCTGGCTGAGACAGCTAGTCAACCTTACAGCTAAGACTTGGCCGAAGATATTTTGATGTAATGAATGTTCAATGCTCCCCCTCTCCAAATAAATAGGGGGAAGCAACGCTTCACAATGGTTCAAAAATTCTAAAGAAAACACTACATGTTATTTTCAGACTATATGACTTTATAATACAGATCTTTCATAATATCAAGCAAATGGTGGTGATTCCCCCTTCAAGTATTATAGTATGTTATCCCTCTGTTAAAACCCATTATGTTGATGTTTTTTCTCTGAATTCATGTAATCATAGCTTCTAGAAATATTTCATACTTCCTCACAGATTCATTTGTATTGACTTATTAATGCATGTTCCTGTATGGATTATTGAGATTATATCTTTAAAATTGCACTACATGAATCATAGCATTCAGTCTCTCTTTTGTCCATCATATCTACCCTAACTCAAATAAGTGTAAAAATTCTTAATGTCGCAAGCTCTATGTGTTCAGTGTAGAATTCTTGATGCTTTAATATCAACGTGATGAGTTTCTCTTTCTCCTTATCTCTCATTGCTCTATAAAAACTTATCAAACTGTAAGTCCTTAAACTACTTGGGATCCACTATTTTATGCATACATTTATGTGATTTGTACATGTGAAGAAGTACCAGAAATTCATGTCTTACTCCTGTGAAGAAGTACCGGAAATTCATGTCTTACTCCTTTAGATGAATGAACCAACCCATTCCATTTTATATATACATATAGAATATATGTGAGGTCTCCATTTTACTGAGAAACATTTGAGACACTCAAAATCTAGATGTGCCCAAGCACTGGTCTTGTAAGTAATCCAAGGTTGTCTCTGGGAGTGACAACACCTTCAATCAATGGGAAGTATACATGGAGCAAAAAAAGGTTGGGGAAAAATAAAATTAAGGAAAGGTTGGAGAGAATACTAATTCAAGATAAAATAGCCACCAATTACAGTGATATTAAATCAAGGATTATTCACAATATAGCCTCAGACCACAAACTGATGGTGATATCTCTAGGGAATATGGGGAATTTAGGTCCAACTCCTTTTAGATATAGCCATATATGGAATGAGAGTGAGGAAGAGAAAAATATCATAGCTAATGTGTGGGAAAATCAGATAATAGGATCACCAAGCTATGTATGGGAGTCAAAATTAAAAGCTTTGAGAAAAGAACTAAAAAAATTGGCACAGAACAGTCAAATAGAAACTCAAAAAAGGATGACAAAAATAATAAATAAAAAAATAGAGAGAGTACAAGAGGAAAAAGAAAAACAAGAAGAAACAAGGGAAAGCCAATGGCAGGAAAAGCAAGCATATTGGGAAATGTATAGATAAAACAGAACTGAAGAAGAGGAGTGGAGATTAAAATCACAAAGTCTCTGGCTTAAGGCGGGAGAAAAAAACACAAAATTCTTTCATAATGCTGCAAGGATTAGGAGAATACAAAAACAAATTGACTGTATAAAGGATAATCAAGGCAAAGAAGTCAGAGGACAAGAGGAAATAAATAAGTAGGCATTCAACTATTATAAAAATCTTCTAACAGCCATAGCAACAAACTCCGATTATGAAGCTTTTATACAACACATTCCCAAAAAATTTAGCGAAGAAGAAAACAAAGAACTCATCAAAGAAGTAGAAGAAAAGGATATTTACTCAATTGTGTGGGAGCTCCATCCAGACAAGGCCCTAGGCCCAGATGGATTTACTATTTCATTCTATCGAAATAACTGGAATATCATTAAAAACGGTCTGATTAGAATGATCAGAAATGATTTTGGAAAATATAAGGTAGGAGGATTCACAAATTCCTCATATCCTGCATTGGTTCCAAACGAGACAAGGGCATCTGCATTCATCAGATTCAAGCCTATGTCTTTGTGAAACTCTTCCTATAAAATCATTACAAAGATAATTTTTAATAGAATAAAAGCACTACTCCCAGATATAATATCATAAAATCAAGGATGATTTGTTCCAAGTCGATAAATACTTGATAACATAATGATAGTTCAAGAAGCAATGCACACTAGTCTACTGAAGAAGGAAAAAGGAATGATAGTAAAGTTGGATATGGAAAATGCTTTCAACAGAGTCAACCTCACCTTCCTCTTCGATGTTCTTCAAAAAATTGGATTTTCTAAAAACGTAATTGATATAATAAAAGCATGTATAGTTGGTCCTTGAATCGCTCCCTTGATCAATGCAAGACCAAGATATTTTTTTCAAAGCTCAAGGGAACTCAGACAAGGCTTTCCCTTCTCACATTTTCTTTATATCATCATGGCTGACCCTTTGAGTTGAAATCTTGAGAAATGCAGGCGAGACCGGTTTCTAACTGGTCTCACAATCTCCCCAAAAGTAAAAGATATCAATCATTCTCTATTCGCTAACGACACTCTAGTAATGGCAGGGGCCTCCTGCATTATATCAAGAAGGAGAAAAAAAGTGTTAGATAGCTTTATGGATGCCTCGGGAGGTCTACTAAATAACAAAAAATGCAGAATTTATGGGTGGAATACCTCAACATGCTCTCTACAAAAAATATCTCAAATACTGGAAATTCCTTTTCAAGAGAAATGGAGTCATCTTCATTACCTCAGCCTCCCAATATCCAAGGAAAACTTGAAGGCAGAGCTTTGGAACAAATACATAGAGAAAATGAAAAAAAAATGTTCAAAAGTGGGGCATGAATTAGCTTAATTTGGCGAGAAGAGTGACATTAATCAAGTCTATGCTCACATCTCTACTAATATATTAGTTTGCAGCAATTCTAGCACTAACAAGCATTCATAAACAAATAGAGATAGTAATCAAAGGGTTCCTCTAGCAAGGAGGCAAAGTTGGATAAGAAAAGTTCATTCTAGTTAAATAGGATCAAGTAACACAACCATATGAGAAAGGAGGATTGGCTATAAGACTCCCAGGACTCCTGAACTTGGCACTTGGAGAAAAAATAACATGGAGGTTCATCACTGGAGAGAACAGCTGGTGGAAGAAAGTATTGGAAGCAAAATATACGAACCATAACAAAGCTATCCTACTATAAAAAGGATTCCCAATAAGGCCTTGCTCTCGGATTTGGAGTTTGATTAAAAAAACCCTCCCCCTCATTACAGAAAATTCCTCCAAGACTCCTAGGAATGGCAAGAGAATCAAAATTTAGGAGGGCAGTATTATGGGAAACCCTCCCATAGCCTACCAAGAAAATCTTCATGCCTTAAGAGGTTGGATGAAAGAAAAAGGAATCAACACACTTGAAGATATCTCTCATTGGAAAGATGGCGAGTGGGAAGAATGGAGGATCTATACCCTTCCCCAAATCCTTAAAACTCAATGGAAGACCTTACTAACTTTCCTCAAGGGAGTAGCTCCCTTGAGCCATGACATCAAAGACTCACTCAGATGGGATATGGATGGTGGAGACTATTCAGTAAAGTCTGGATATACTACTATACAATCACAACAAGAAACTCAAGAATGGGACTATTGGAGGAATGTGTGGAAATTGAAAACCTGCCAAAAGTCAAAGTTTTCATATGGACTCTCCTCAAAGTAAAAATCTTAGTAGCTAACAACCTTCAAAAAAAGGGATTTGCAGGCCCATCTCGATGTGCTATGTGTCAGGCAAGTGAGGAAAGTATCCATCATCTATTTTTGGAGTGTACCTTTGCACAAGAATGTTGGCACCTTCTAGCAAGTCCCTTGGAGGTAAGAACACAGCTAACCCAGCCTTTTAATCAATTCTTCTCTACATGGAACATGGTCTACCCATATATTTTAAAAAATAAGGAAACAATAAAAATATATTGGAATAGTTTACCCTCATTCTTGTGTTGGCAACTATAGTTGGCTAGAAATCAAAGCACATTCAAAGATTGACCTCCAAGTATTAGCAGAGTATTGGCAATAACATGGAGTCTGACAACATATTTTCTTACATCTAAAGGAGAAAAAATAATAGAAAACAATCACATTCAACAAGAGGAAAGAGTTTGGATTGATTTTGCGATGAGTAAGCACAAAATATGAAACATCATCAAACCAATTCACAATACACAGAACTGGAAGATAAAATTAAAAAGAGAGGAATTCAAATGATGGATAGAAAATTTGAAAAGACCATGTCTTCTGTTTTATGGTGCTTCCAAGGAAAACCCGGGAAAATTCAAAGATGGAGGCTTCCTATTTGACCCGGGTGGAAGAAATTCAATTACATATGAATGGGGATTAGGGGAAATTTAAAACAACAGAGCAGAAGCTTATGGCCTACTATTAGGAACTGTGATATTAAGACAACGAAGCATGCAAAACCCAGTGATTTTGGGAGACTCAACTATTATTATTCAAGCAATGGTTGAGACAAAAAATCTCAAGAATAAGCCTTTGAGCCAAATTATTAAAAGAATAAAGAAAAATCTGAAGCATTTGGGAAATACCACATTTAAAGATATACTGAGAGAAAACAATGGAGCTGCAGACAAACAATCCAATCTGGCAGTATCTTGTCCTACAGGAGGATCCTGAATAGCTAATGAGATTGCAAAAACATCAATACCATAGATGGAGAAGTTTCCAAATGCAGCAAATGTATCATTGGTCATGGGGGTCAAGGTTGGCAAAAGTCTTATCAAATCTAAAACCAAGGACCTCAAATCTCTGGAAAATCCCCATCGACAATCAGCTCTGTCAGTTTTTGCATCCCAAGCGATATGAGGTTGCACATGTCTCTTGTGATCTCCCAAAGAATATCCTCTTGACATGGCCTATCGTTCTGCTATATAATTATCCTTCCCCCTTAAATTATCTCATCATTGTATGTTGTATCTCTTGTAGCATAGTGCTTCTTTTTTTCTTGATGTTATGTCTCTGCTCCTAAAGATTGGATTAATTCCCCCTCAATCCTCTCCCTTCGGTCCCCTGAGAAACATCCTGATCAGCTCTGTTCGTGTTAGGGTCACCATAGTCATTGCGGTCCTCTCTTCATCTATCCTCCGGTGTGTTGTTTTTACTGCACTCCATTATCCCAACCCTCTCTTGTTGTGCATATTTTATCAAATTCATCTCCACTGCTGCCTATCGTCAATCCCTTTGCTATTGTGAGTGACAGAATATTTTTTTCTTTTGTCTGCTACTTACTTTTGCTGTTGTTTGTTCCTATTCTTATTCCCTGGAGTGTTATCTCAAATATCAGTTTCAGTATGGAGATGAATCCTCTAGACAGAGAATCATAGAATGAAGAAGTTTTTTCTATGCAGGGCTAGTAAATACATGATAGATCGGCTCAGAGAGACTATCAAGGACTTCAAATTCAATTCTAAGGCAGAAATCCCTCTTCTCAAGATGCAACTGGATGTGCAGAACAAAGAAATATCTGCGCTCAAACATAAGTGCAAGCATATGGAAGAAATAGTTAACTACCTGAAGGGATTGATTATCAACCAAACAGGAGAAAACTCCAACTATCAAAGCAGCAAGATTCACCCTCACTCACAGTAGGAGCCCTCAGTCAACAAATATTAGAAGAATCAAGCTCAAGCCTTACTACATCTCTATGTCTCTATCTCTAAAAGTTATATATGCTCTGTAAATGTTAATATTTGTTAAATCAATTTGTCCGGATATACAAGAAAAATGTTCTAGGAAATCCAAGAAACAATGGAGGAGAGGCATGGAATTTAGGGATTGTGCTCCCTCTCTTTTCCTTTTTGAATGCCTATCTCTAGTGTGCTATGATGTAATGGGAGCAAGCCCCCTTTTGATATTTTTTGGAATAGAAATATCAGTAACTGACTTAGTTAAAAAAATATATATATATTTTATATTTTCGGAATATTTTATATTTGTTCTTTACGGAATACGTTTTTTAACTATTTCACTATTTTATATTTAACTATAACTATATTTTATTTTTAAATTTTAACTATTTTATATTTTATATTTCATATTTAACTACTTTTAAACTATTTAACTATTTTATATTTAATTATAACTGTCAATATTTATATTTTATAGTTAATTGTCTATATATTTTTTGTATTTAACTATTTTTGGGGTGTTTTTTTGGGCATGGTTATTAATGTCAAATGGACCCACATTTTTAATTTAAATTTTTCCACTAATATTAATACCAAAGTTTTGGATGCGAATTTGCAGCCTCATACAGATCTGCAGTATTATGTACCAGAGAGAAAAGTCTACCCAAAGGGAAGACAATGGATACATGACATGGTCTATGATAAGGCAAGAAGAGATGCTGAAGTGGCAAGAATAGCACTAGAACAAAATTTTCATGATATTGCTACCATCTGGTATCATGGAGGAAGAGACACAGGAATATATGAAAGACATGTCTGTATCTATAGGACCAGAGATTTATGGAGAGAACCTGGTCATGGAAAAGTTCACCCAGCAGCCCGATGGCCCAGAAATGATCCTCATATCATGTTTCCTGACACTGTTTATGATTTTACAGACTACAGAAAACTCTGGTGGAAATTTTTAAACATTGATGATCAAACAGAGACTCATTATACCAGAATCAAGTTCAGCACAGTTGGGCATTATCAAGGTTACCAGCAATGTGAATGGTTCAGGGATTGGTGGAAAGACTACGGGATAAACAGGACAGCCATGGATCCTGTAGAGCATGAAAAATATTGTAAAAATATGGGTAAAACCTGTATTATGCAATGTAACAAAGAATGCAATCACCCAGTGTATCATACTGTAAAGGAAATGGCCAGTACTGAATGGACAACTTATCAAACCTCTCCATATAATAATTCCCTTGAAGAATATATGAGAGAGCACATGGAATGGCTTGTCCTCACCAAAGTACAACATCAAATCGTACTAGGGCAGCCCATCATTGTCCGACGAATCTACACCAAAGCATGGGACATTATGCCATATAAGCTGGACCGATTTCCGAATCTCAAGATATTTTGATGTGAACCAGTCACAAGGGCTAAATTGTGACCAGTTTTCCCATGGGATTTACTGTTCAAAAGCCTCCACAGTGTAATATTCTCCATCAATATTTTCTCGTGGGCTTTAGTACAAAAGCATCCACTTTGTAGACAGACATGATATCTATCAATTTTACTTTACAGACAATATCTTAGCATTACCCGAAAGCAATTATTCGGTCCATCTTTTAGACCCGAATCTTTGTGCGGACGTCGCTTTGATAAAAGCTGGAAAGCAATGATTCCTTTAGCTTTAAGTCTTTTCTTTGTACCGACCAACAGGATGCTTGTCCCCCCTTCTCTTCCTATATAAGAAGGGTAAGGCTCATTTGTTTGGCATCGGAGTTTGGAGAGTCTAAGAGTCTTGAGTCTTGTGAGTTTTGAGTCGAGTGTATTTCCTGCTCTGCATCTGCGGACCCAAGGGTCTGATCTGCTTGCACCACGAAAGATTCACTCAAGTCCTTAGGTGGTTTGGAAGCCTGCGCATCAATGTGCTCGGCACTGGTGAGAACCTAAAGTGGCTGAAAGAACCCCAACACGAACCTGCGGTAGAAATTGGTAAGACCCAGAAAGCTATGGAGCTCTGTTAGAGTGGTTGAGTCTGACCAATCCTAAATAACTTGTATCTTGGATGGGTCCACATGCACACCTCGCTCATTAATGATGTACCCCATACATTGAATCTGGGTCATACCAAAAGTGCATTTATCCAAATTGGCACATAATTTTTGTTGTCGCAAGGTTTGGGGGACCTGTTGAATATGATGGAGGTTCTCTTCCAAACTTTGGCTGAAGATCAAGATGTCGTCCAAATACACTAACACGAATGAGTTGGTGAAGGGCCAAAAGATGTCGCCCATGAACCTCATGAAGATTGCGAGGGAATTCGTCAACCCGAAAGGCATGACTAGCCATTTGAAAAGGCCCTCCTTGGATTTGAAGGTAATCTTCCACACATTAGAGGGTTCTATTGGTACTTGGTGATAACCGGGCTTCAAGTCAATCTTGATTAAATATTTGGCTCCCTTGAGCTGGTCTAGAAGGTCATCAATCCATGGGATTGGATATCTATTATAGACAATGATCTTATTCAACGCCTGATAGTCAATACATAGTCTCCAGGTCCCGTCGTTCTTCTGTACTAACACGATCAAGCTCCCACATGGTGATGGACTTGGCTTGATGTGCCCTTTTTGTAACAACTTCTGAATATACCACTTGATTTCATCGTTCTCCAAAACAAAGTGTCGATAGTCGACCTGTTGGTTAGCGGCGTGACCTGGGTCAAGTCTATGGAGTGCTTGACCCAACATTGTAGGGCTACCCCCATGGGTGAGGTGAAGATGTCCCTGTACTCCTCCACGACCTTGTCCATCTACTGCTGCCATGTGGAGGATCCCTATCTGGAGGTCGTGGATGTGGCCACAATGTTATTCTTACCCTGAGGGAAAATCATAAGGAAGATATATTTCCTGGTCTTGGAAATGATATTACTACATTGCTTCACAGAGATCAAAGAGATGGCGGTAGGCGGTGCTACCTGTAGTATCCTATATAACTTATTACCCAGAGAAATAATAATAGTGCAAGCCCTAGACTCATACACAACATGACGCTTCCACAAGTATGGTTGGCCTAATAATACATCACACACTTCAAGAGGAGCAACATCACACAATACCTCATCTGTGAAGGGTTTGATGTTGCAGGGAAGACGAAACTGCTATTTGATGCAGATAAATCGTCCTTGGTGAAGCCACCCGATGGTGTATGACTACAGGTGTGGTGTTGTCGGTAGGTCCAACCGCTTCACGAACTTTGATGAAATGAGTTTCTTTTGGCTTCTGCTATCGATAATGAATTGCAGTGGAGAACCCTTTACCCACATCTATGAGTGGAAGATTCGCTCCCCCTCCTTGGATCTTCGGCATCAGTCTTTTGTATATTAGTGGTGGCAACAGTGTCACTAGGCTCTAGATCAATAATCTGCTTCCCTTTGTAATTTCCCTTTTTGGGTTTGGACTCAAAGTTAGAACATGCATCTGATTCAAAAACTTTCAATTCGACCACCAGTGATTGCTTGGCTCAAAACTCACTTGTGTTGGGAGTGGGGCTCTTATGAAACTCACACCATTTACTTATGTGCTTCTTTGTCTTTGTGGTGTTTTTATTTTCTTGTGCCCTTGAAGGGTTGTCCTAGGTTTCCCCACCTTGGATTTTTCCTTTATTCTATGGTTAGGGGGCACCTTTCCCTTGGATTTTTCCTTTATTCTATGTAAGAGTCTTTCAGTCTGTAGATGTTTGCCATAGATTTCTGAGGCAGAGTCTGTCTATCGCTAGGAAGCCTCCGGTATTACTTGTTCTTTATGAACGGTATATAGTCCGGTAAAAGCGACGACAGTCAATCTCTGTAAAGAAATTCTCTCTCTGTAATACTTTGAGTTTCTGCAATAAAATGAGTACACTATATTTCTGCAATCGAGTATCTCTGTGATTTAAAAAGTCTGCTGTGATAGTAGTTCTGTTGAGCTTTCGTCTGAAGTTCGCAGGAAGTTCGCCAAAGGATCGAAGGGACACCAAGGCTGTTGTGAGGCATGGATGTCATTTTATAAGCCAAAAGAGTGTGAAAGATCTGAGTAGGTTCACCACTGGTTCACCAGGAGTTGGCCATCAACATTAACGAAGAGGCACAACAAGCTGCAAGCTTGTGACAGGAGCCCCTACATAAAATTGGTATCAGAGCCAGTAACGTCTGGTTCTTAAGGTTGGTACTCTAAAATCTAAAAGACTCTTATTTCAGGAATGGAATCGTTCAGAAAGTTTGTTTCTTTCCGAGAACTTGAAGAAAGAGATTCTCAAGCAGAGGAAAACCCCTTAAGAGAAATGTTTGCTAGTAGTTCCAGTAGAACTCTTAACTCTGCTAAACTTACCTATGAAGAAACTCAGCCCTCAACCCGGTGGGAATTGCCCGCTATAACCCCATCAGAGGTCTATAGCGATTTAGCACCTTTTCATTTAATTGCTGCTTCTAGGATAAGTATTAAAAAATCTGTCAGTCAAGTCCAGGAAAACTCTGACAGTATCCAGACTATATCACTACATTAATAACATTTTTCGATATTCTAATTCATTTGGGTAAGGTAGGTAAATAACATTAATAAAATATTTCACGAATAATGAAATTAATACTAAAATATTTAACATATACCTAAATTAATTATAAAATATTTCACGGATACCCAAATTAAACAATTTAAAATTATTTAGGACATGTACCTATTTTTAAATTTAAAAGATTTTGATTGGTTTACATATTATGACATGGAAATTACGTGAAAATTTCATGGGCACTTTTAGGCTAAAATTTCATGTAATAACTCTAGATGAGGTTTCTAGCACTTATCCTCAATGTGATCATCAATGTTGTAGTAGTTACAATGGTTGCTAGGATCCTTGTATTGATATGTAGTGGTTGTTGTCTTCTTATTGTTTCCCCCTTTACACTTTTTCTTCTCCTCCCTAGAAGATTCCTAATGCTCTTTTTGCTTCAAACCACTTCGTTGCCCTTGATTTTGGCCATTACTCTTTAGATACTAAACATGTACACATGCATGGCTTGAAAAGAATCACTTGCTTTCATAGATGGTTGTATAGACCTCCCAAGTACTTGGCGGGTAGATCTGGGATCATGGGAGAGATACTCTACATAATTTTCATCTTCTTGAACATATTGATGTACTCTTGCACACTCTTCCCCTACCTTTGCCTAAAGTAGTTCCATTGGATGCATTAGCCCTCTTCATACATAATAGGGTATAATTGGGATTTTATGAGAGTTTTGAAGTCCGCCCACTTAGTTATGAACAACTTGCTAGAAATGTAACTAGTGTCGGCCTTCATAATGTAATCCAAATGTACTACTGATATATTTATTATATTCATTATTATTAATTTATTTCTAGTCAAAGCATGTTCTTCATGCTTATTGGGTCAATTGAGTAAAAAAAAAAGTATTATGAGTCAAAGAAATGTAATTGAGTCAAAGTCCCATTTGGACTTGTTGTAAAAAAAGGAAAAAATATTTTATCTCGAGCCAAAATGTCATCCATAGACCAAGGTGGTCCTCCCTGGACAACTCATCCTAAAGAGGTAGTTATTCAACCTCCTGGACATGTATAAATACAAGGCAGTTACACCTCATTCATTCATCCATCTATCACATCAATTTTTGTGCTCAGATTCTAAGAAAAACCAGTGAAGTCAAGGGAGAGAGAAAATAGTCAAAGGAGAGAGAATATGATTAATTTATGCCCTAGATAAGCTCACACATGTGAGTTTTCCTGAGGCAAATTATGTGCTACCACAAGCCCAAAATTTCAGGAGATCACTAGATTTTTTAGATTTTACCGTCATTGACTTTTGTTGAATTTGAATTGTTGGAAGTGGATTGGAGGAGGGTTGACGTGGATCTTTGTGGCAATCTTGGTCTTGGTCTTGGGTCTTGGATATCTCATTTAGATCTGATTCTATAAGAAGAGGATTTTCTTGGGCTTTCCCCCTTGTGGGGTTTTTCCCTAGCTTGGAGCCTAATTTCTTGTGTTCTTTGTCTCTGATGATCTTCATGTTTTGTACATTTTGGTAATTGCTTGATGAAGAGAATATAAATTTAATATGAAGAAAATAAAATTGACAAGTAATTATCCAGTTAAGAGAAATCTACCCTAATCTACAATCATCTTGATTTCTCAACACAACTCACCCTCCAACCTAAGTGATTTTGTATGGATTTCCCATCAAGTCAGAGCATGTTCTTCTAACTCTTGTCCAACAAATGATATCTTTGTGCCTCATCTATATGGTTAATGCTAAAATAAATCTTTAATTTTTGCAACCAATGATTCAATCTTAATGCATCAATATCACATTGGTATGGATTCATGTCAAACCTTGCTCCATCTTGAATAAGGATTGTGAATGGTTAATAACACTCAATTGCAGTTGCTTTTTCTTGGGTTCTTTCCTTAACTCATTTTTTGAGTCTTCATGATCTCTCAATTTCCCCTCTAAAATGACCTTTAAGTTAGAAACTCCATCCTATCTTATTTCAAGATTATTTTCCAGAGCTACCATAAGGAGTTTTATATTGTAGCTAATGTCAGTGACCTACACTTGTAGCCTCATGAATCCCTCTTCTACTAGTTCGTGAGGGTTATTGTGAATAGACATATTGACCATGGCTAGGTTTTTTTAGGCTTTATGCTTAAACCAACTCTTGGACTTCCTACAACCTCCCACAAAATTCCCTAAAGATATTCACTATAATACCAATATGATATGTAAATTTTCGTGGATATTCCACTAGAGAAATTTTTCACAATAGATCTAATAACATTATTAAAATATTTACTATTAATCTTTACTTAGATTCCAAATTATTTAGTTAGTTGGTTTTCTACTTATTTAATTTTAATAGTTGAAATGTGTGAAATATAAAAAGAAAAAATAACACACCATCCATAATAAACACAAATATTTTCCTTGGGAAACCCTTATGGGAGAAAACCCAACTAGAATGTGAGGTTGTTCTACTCCCGTTTCTCTAGTATGGAAAATGTGCAAGTAGAAAGAAAGAGGTACTCTCTATGGAGTTACATGAGTCTTGTGGCCTATATGGTTGCCACAAAAACTTAACCCCCTTTATTTTTCTCTCTATATTACCATTCACAGTTTCTATAGTCAGTGAGGGGACAAAATACAATCATATAAAATGTAATCCCTACTCCTCCTAGTGGCCCAATATATAATATAACTCGATCAGCAACTAGGGGTAAGGCTTGACTTCCTCAACCCTCAGCTAGAGTTAAAAGTTTGAACCATTTAGAGTCTTCTTCAAATTCTAAATATGGATAGCCTTGTATGCATGAGTAACAAGGGCTAACATGGCATCCACTGATAGCATGGTGGTCAACATGATAGGTTAACTTACGAGAGGCATAACTTTTGCTAATTACGAACTCTAATACACTTGATTCTTGCACCATTGCAAAGGTATCTCAGTTTAAAATAGCACAATGGGGTCCAACACAAGTGAGCATTTTTGGACCCCAAAAAACATCATTTAAGGCCTCAAAATACCTCTGGAAAGTTTCAGACTCCAATCCCCAAACTGGGGCCATCGGTTAAAATGACCCTACAAGATAATCCTAAAAATATCAAGATAAATAAATAAATAAAATAATGATTCAAACCCATATCAATATACTATTAAATGGCATTTCAAAATCAAAACTTATGGCCAAGAACTCATACTTTTAAACATAATTCAACCACCACAAAATAATCCACCATTGTAAAAAGAAAAGTAAGTCACCAAACTCCTTTAAATTATTATACCTAAATAGAGAGATAGTATATCCTTACGTTAAATATCGATATGAATCTATAATCTTAACTTAGCAAACTCTATCCAAGTAGCAAAAGTTGTAATCTAGTTCTCTATTTCATTTTCTATTTATAATGTAGATAAACAACCAAAATAATACCTAATAAACCAAACACTAATAAAGCATTGAAATTGAAAATGTTCTAAGAAATTACCAAAAAATTGTTCTATCTTCATAAGGGACTCTTCTTCATCATGCATGTGCCAATAATGTTGACATTAATCCTCCTTGTGTATGAACTTATTGACGTTTAAAGCATAGCTTGGTTTAACTTATAATTACATAATCTTGAGAATGTCACACTATTTTCTCTTCATTATTTGACATAAAAAATGCTAAAGTCATTTCATTTATTAAAATCGACTATATATCTCGTACAAATAATACATCTAACTACCATTATTGATCTCTATAATATGGATTTGTTTAACAATGTCATATTTTTTACTCTTCATTATTTGACTAAAATAAATAAATATCAAAGAAAATTTCTTATTGGCATAAATATACATATGGTAAAAAAAACTCTTATACATATTGTAAAAAAAACATCCCAATATTATAATCACATCTCTAATATATCATTGTGTTATAATCACATCTCTAATATATCATTTTGTAAAACAATGATATTGCATTGGGTAAATTACAAGTATGCATTTGAAATTATTTAAAAAAAAAAAAAACAAAATCCTAAGTGTAAACCATATTTAACTTTAAATTTATTTCATTAAAAAAACGTAGTTAAGCATGACTATGAGAAAAGGTGTTACTTCTATATGCATAAATGACCTAAAATCTCAACACTTAAACTAACTAATACCAGGGACTCAACTTAATGTGTAATAGAAAACGAATCTTATTGTGCACCTAAATTAACTTACTTTAATTTTAAGATTTTTCATTTTTCATTTAGGTATAAGAATTTCATAATTGTCTCTTGCTTAAATTCTCTTAAATTCTCTATTGAAATTTCATTTTTCATTTAGGTATAAGAATTTCATAATTGGTCTCTCGCTTAAATTCTCTTAAATTCTCTATTTAAACTTTTATTAGCTTCACTTTAACTATAACATTTGTACAGTCATGAACCATGTAATATTGTTAATCTATTGTTTTCATAAGGATTATTTTGAGCTATGAGCTAATTCTTTAGATAAGAATGTACCAATAGTGAATTGAAATCATGATCTTATTTTCTTATTTTTTTCTTCAATTTTTAGTCTTTGAATTATCTTTCCTTTTTGGTTTTTAATTAAATCACATATGAGTGGAACAATGCTCAAAGATGGCTAAAATAATTACTTAGGCACATTCCCATTCAACCAATACACTATGATGTTAACACAGTGATTCATCACTAAAGGCATAAGTTTAATATGATTTTTTTCAGAGAAAACTTAGTGGGGAAACCCAAGAGATGTTTCTCAATATTCACAAATGGAATCCCTAATAAACCCATTAATTTAGCTTTTTTCCGAAGAAAAAAACAAAACTTTTCATTAGCATAATAAAAAGTTTTACAATCTGTTTGGATCACTGATCATACTAGATGGCTCGGCTAGAGCTGATCATACTATCTGCTGGCTCATAGAGCATCAAGAAACATAAGACGGTAAACAGACGCAGTCTTTGAAGACTACAGTCACAATCCCTCATCCGGAGGATATACATAAACTTTTTAAAGACACGACTTGGGCCTCCTTCAGAAGAGGAAAACGACCCCGTGAAAACAACTGTCATAAGAACTGTATCATAACCGAGAGATAAAAAGGAAAGTTTTTTAACACTGTTTTGTTTTTCGGATCGGAAATGTAGTAAATATTTATGGAAACAGAGTCTGTTAATGAAAGTATTTTATACATGAGATCGAAAAAACGTAAGCAAAAAAAGGAAGGGAAGAGTCCCTTCTCATTGAGGAGGAGCAAAAGGAGGCTGCTGTGAAAAGTTTTGCTGCCCCTGGCAGTATTCCTCTATTGACCAGTCGCCCAAAACCTGTTGTAAACCAGCTTTAGATAGCTGGTCGGCTTCTTCAATTTTCTCCCTAACCCATTAATTTAGCTTAGTATTCCTAACATAGATGATATTCAAATCAACTAATTACTGAAACAAAACTAGTCAAATGCCTAGCAACGTTAGAAACAATTAGCTGAACTTACCCCTTAAGCTACAAGCCTAAATTATGATATGTAAAGTTGCAAATACAAATTCATTATGTTGTAATTTTAACCTAAAGTTGACTACCTGACTCTAATCCTAATCATGTTTCTAAATATATCCACATGACCCTATATCACTTAGACCTACCATCATGCCAATAGCACATTATGATGCTTGAAGCAAACAATCATCACTAAAGGAATTATCCTATGAATCAAAGGTGATTGATGTTGCATAAACCTACCCCTTGCCATGAAAGCATTACAATGTGCAGGACAAGGTCTCATCATCAAAGGGACAAACCTAACATAATAGGAAGTGAATGAAATAATTCAAATAGAATAATAGATCTTGAAATGGAAAGGGTTGAGTGGGCATCAACATGGATTTTTAATTTGTAAAACCATCCCAAGTAAGATATCCATAATCTTGAATCTAGACCCAAATGACTAAAGAGTAAATGTATATGACAAATTGGTTAGGAAGTCCCAAATGATTATGATGACCATGTAAGAATGTAAGGAAATAGTAATGCATATGTAATAGAAATAGATGAGATAAAGTAAAATGGTTAAGTAATGTGTAATTATTTCAATGCAAGGACCAAAATTTATAGAATACAGTCAAGTAAAAATGGTATTGCAACACAACATAATAATATTTTGGTTTTTTCCTCCTCGATCATAGATTCAACCTCCATAATTTCTTTGGTCTAAACTCTTTGGACAATTATCAATGACCCATTAGCTACCACTTAGGAGATGTTTCAATTAAATATAGGGTCCTACTACATTGAGACCCAACCACCTCACTAAAATAACCCTAAATCTAAACCCAATTACCAACCCTTGGACTAGTTGCTTTACCAATCCATCTAATGCCTAACCCCAACACAACTAGACTTATAGAAGAAAATGTCCCATATATTATATATATGGATGAATTTTTAATTTATTCAAATGAGAATAGTTGATCCCTAATAATCCACCCAAACTATATAAATGTATAACAAAACTTGTATTCGTCAGAAAACAAATTAAAAAAGTGCAAGGGTTAAGTAAAAATGGGATCACAACCTAAAACAACCAAACTTCCAAGAGAAAGTGTCTCATTATTATATATATAAACAAATTTACAATATATTCCATAAAAAGGGTGATATCTGATAATTGACCAAATATATAAAAATGTAATATCAAAACCTAGAATTGTTACACAACCACGAATTAGAGAACAACCCTATATATATGTGCGCTTCGTGAACCTACGTACTTAATCCACAACCAAGATCATATATCATCACCTTATTCTCGCTCACTATTCAAATTTAAGATTTACTATTTAATAAGCACAATCCCCTACCATTAATGATTATTAAATCATAATTTTAAAAAACCCTCGAAACTTTCCAACACCACCCATTAATAAGTTGAGCATTAAATACAAATATTAGCAAGTTGAGCATTAAATACGAGTTTAAAGACAAGAAACCAATCCCTCCTTTAATAAATTGGACACTATATAATTAATTTAAAGAAAAAAAAATTATAATCATTTAAATCATAAATTTATCATAATTTATTATCTTAAATTTTCTTTTAATTTTAACTACAAAATTTAATCTATACAACAAATATATAGTATAACTTTTAGTCCCTCTTAAAAAATTTGGAAATATAAAATAATGATTCCTTCAAAAACTTTTCATCGTGAAGGAAAATAATACGTTTCCAGACCAAATTATCATTAAGTTACATGCCAAATGAAAACTATCACTAAGAGGATGATATAGTAATCTACAGTGACAAGGTTTCAGGCAGACGACGAAGCGGACTACGGGGAAAACGCGCAGGACTAGGGTTTGAAGCAAGGTATCAACGTTGGGCACCATGGAGGGGCGAGAGGGGGGAGTTCCACTCCCTCACACCTCGAGTGGTGTTAAGTGATCCAGCGCTACAGGCGTATAGGGATCACATGGCAACCTATGCCGTAATATGAAAATTTATGGGGTTATGGCCAATGGAGAAGGCTTTGCATGCTTGCATAAAGAACCATTGGAAACCTAAGGGAGAAATAAATCTGCACCTTGGATCCAAGGGTTTCTTCACAGTAGTGTTCACAGAATTAGAAGATAAAGACAGAGTGTTCGAAGGAGGACCATACTTCTATGCTGCTACAGACATTCACATCAGTCCCGAAACAAGAGACATTCACATCAGTGCTGGTATGGATAAGACTCTACTCCCTACCTTTAGATTATTGGCTGCTAGAATCCTTAAAAGCCATAGGCAATAAACTAGGGCATTTCTTAAAAATATCAGATGCCACATTGCACGGAAAATACACCTCCTTTGCCCGAATGTGCGTAGAAATGGACCTTTCTGGAGCTCTGCTGAATGAAATCATTCTAGAAGTATATGATGAAGAATGGGTGCAGGCGGTGGATTACGAGCATGTCCCTTTCAAATGTCACAAATGCCATGAACACGGGCACCTCTTTGGAGACTGCCCTTTAAAAAAAATGG
Source organism: Pinus tabuliformis (assembly GCA_031772625.1). NCBI lineage: Eukaryota > Viridiplantae > Streptophyta > Pinopsida > Pinales > Pinaceae > Pinus > Pinus tabuliformis. The sequence goes on from CM062820.1 coordinate 330,680,355, forward strand.
AGAGCAGTATTAAAGCCACCTTAGGGAAAGATACTGAAGGTTTCACCAAAGTGGGAGGCAAAGGGAAAGAAGGGAGAAAGAACCAGAAGAAAAGCAACGAGGAAAAGCAGCCTAGTTATAATAGATTCAAGATATTAGAAGAAGAAGATGGGAACAATGGAGCAAACCAGGTACTGGTGGACAGTCCTACAAAGAAGGAAAAGGATGACAGCATGGAGGATATACCTGAAAACAGCCAAAAAAAGGAGGATCTGCCAAGCACTATGGAACTTGACAGGGACCATGAGATGACCCCAAGTGAAGTGGGAATGGAGGATCATGAGCTGTAGGGAATTCTTGAAAGGGAGCATCTCGATCTAGAAAAGTTCCTAGAGCAAGGAACTACCAAAGGGGTGGATTCACTATCTCAAGAGGAGTATAACAAGTACAACAACTCTTCCTATGGAGATCTCAGGCTAAGGGTTTTGGGGTCAAAATAAACCATGATAGTCAGGGCAACGAAGGGGTAAAAACGATGGAGACAATAGTGGGACAAGCTCAAGAACCCAGGTAGGAAAAGAGGAAGAAAAAGATAGAATGAGTTTTTGATAGAGTGTGGAAAACTCAGGATCAACTCAGGTAAGATGAAAGACCTTACTAGTTACTCATTTACAAATCTTTCTTCATGAAGCTTACAACATGGAATATTAGGGGTCTAGGAAGTAAATGGAAACAAAGAAATCTCAGCAATAGAATGAAAGAAGAAAAACCAGATATGGTGTTTATCTAGGAAACAAATTGTTCAATAGATAAAACAAGAGAGATACAAAGAAAATGGCTTATTAAGTATGAATATCTAGAAGTTAAAGCAGACAACACAGCAGGAGGAATTCTCACACTTTGGAACCCCCAGAAACTTGGAATCCTAGATGCTGAAGCATCCAGGAACTACCTATCAGTGGTTATCCAACCTTTGGGTGATAAGGAAGTTTATTTGATCACAAATGTCTATGGTCCACAAAAACTTGAAGACAAACTCAGGCTTCTAACCTCACTGGACGAGCTAAGAGAGAGATACCCGGTTATCCCCTGGATTCTGGGAGGGGACTTCTCTATCAGAAAAAAAAAGGTGGGACCAGATCACTAGGTAGAGATTCCATAGCATTTCAGGACTTCATAAACAACATGAGGCTAGTGGATACAGAGACTAGAAATGGAACCTTCACCTAGAATAATAAGAGGGTAGGAGCTTCTCAAGTTGCCTCAAAACTAGATAGATTCATTATCTCTGAGGACCTCATCCTCACAGGCCTTGACTTGTCATCTATAATCCTCCCTTTTGGAGGCTCGGATCACTGGCCTATTCAACTTGAAGCTTCCTTTATAGGCACTATGAGAAATAGACCTTTCAGGTTTGAAAACATTTGGCTTACTCATCCTGACTTCATCAGCAATATTGAAAAATGGTGGATAGAAGATATGCACATTTAGGGAACTAAAATGTTCCTTCTACATCAGAGATTGAAACACATCAAACTCAGGCTTAAAGAATGGAATAAGAATGAGTTTGACAATATCTTCAAAGCCAAAAAAGTAGTTGACCGGAAACTACAGGGAATTAACCAGTTCCTCATCTCAAATGGCTTCACCGAGGAAAGTAAAATACAAGATGACTCTCTTCAACATGATTGGGAAGGTTTATGCAAGCAAGAGGAGATCTTCTGGAGACAGAAATCAAGGGTACAATGGATAAAAGAAGGAGAAAGAAATACAAGGTTTTTTCATAAGTCTACCATGGATCATAGGTCTCATAACAAGATTTCAAAACTCAAAGATACTCAAGGAAAATAGCTCAACACCCACAAAGAAATAGAATCTGCTCTGGTTCAACATTTCCAAAGAATAGTAGAGGAGCCTCTCATAGACAGATCACAATTCATCAATGACTTCACAAAGCACATTCCTAAGCTTGTGACAAGAGAAGACAATTATAATCTCAACAGACCAGTGACTGAAGAAGAGGTCAACGAAGTCATCAGAGAGATAAAAAATGGGAAAGATCCAAGTCCAGATGGTTTCAATGTCGACTTCTTCAAAGCATGTTGGGAAATAGTCAAGCAAGATATCCTTGATGTGGTGGAGGACTCGAGGAAAAACAAAATTGTTTTGAAGGCGCTCAATACCTCTTTCATATCTTTGATTCCAAAGCAGGAAAATGCTATGACACCAGATAGATTTAGACCCATAGCATTATGAAATGTGGTATAAAAAATTATTTCCAAAGTAATTGCAAACAAGCTCAAGCCCCTTCTTCCAACTCTTGTGTCTGAGGAGAAAACTGGATATGTGGAAGGACAGCAAATTCTAAATAACATCATTCAAGCTCACGAGGTGTTTCACTCACTCAAGAGCAATAAGCAAGTAGGTATGACCATACAACTTGGCCTAGAGAAGGCCTATGATAAGCTAAGCTGGGCATACATCATGGAAGTACTAATAACATATGGTTTTGACCATAACTGGATAAGATGGGTAATGGCCCTTGTTGCCACCTCAAGTTTTTAAATCCTCTTAAATGGCTCACTATCCAAAACCTTTAAACCTTCGAGAGGACTCAGACAAGGAGATCTGCTCTCACCCTTCCTCTTTATTCTCATGATGGAAGGTTTAGGCAATGCGATCAAATCTGCCAAAGCAAAAGGCAAAATCCAGGGTCTTAAACTCACCTCAAATGGGGATGCCTTGACTCATCAATAGTATGTGGACGACACCATGCTGCAGGGTACACCCACAGTCAAGGAAGCTCTTGTCTTCAAGAAATTCCTGAACGAATTTGCTATGGCTGCGGGTACAGAGGTAAGCCTTACCAAATCAAAGATTTTCTTTTTTAATACTGACATTGCTATTCGGAGAATCCTCACTAGAATTCTAGCTTTTCAAAGAGATCAGCTACCCTCCAAATATTTGGGAATACCTCTAACAGATAAACCTCTAAGCAAAGCAGTTTGGGAGCATGTTATTAATAAACTCCAGGACAAAATCCCGAAACAGACAAATAGGTCTTTGAATTTAGCAGGATGGCTAGTGCTTACAAAAGTTGTCCTACAAACTATCCCCATCTTCATGTTGTCAGCCCTTCCAGCTCCTAAAGGAGTTTTGCAACACATCAAGAATATCTAAAGAGATTTTCTTTGGGGCAAAGGGGAAGAGAAAAATAAATTGGCTTTGGTAGCTTGGGAAAAGATCTGTAAACCTAAGACGCATGGAGGTTTGGGACTTGATGACCCTAAAACCCTAAGCAAAGTTTTAGGGGAAAAACTATGGTGGAGATGGCTAAAGGAATCGATTACCCCTTGGGCCAAGGTATGAAAACAGAAATATGAAAATAATTGGCAAGAAAGGGAGCACATTCGAATATCTAGGCTCATCAAAGGTTCCCACATTTGGAGCAAAGCTTGGGAGCATAGAGCCATTGTTCAGAAACATAGTTATCAGAGATGGAAACTTAGCTCGGTTTTGGGAGGACAATTGGCAACAGGAACCTAACCTGTTAAGAGAAGAATTTTCCAACCTCAAGAATTATACTGACAACAAAGGTTTACTCAGGGTAAAGGACTTCTGGGATCAGGATAAAAGCGATGGAAAATGGAGAATATGGAAGAAACTGGTATACAGTGATGACTCCCCTTTGAAGGCCTAGGCAGAAGCTCTTGCAGTTATCTTGGAACTGAGAAAGATTCTGACATCAACAGCTTCAGGCCAACTAAGATGGGGAAAAAGCAATCAAGGCAAACTTAACCTCAGAGAAGCCAAGAGGATAGCCCTAGGGATTGACTTTCCAAACCCTGGTAAGGTATGGAAGGACCTATGGCAGAACCAAAACTAGATGAAAATCAAACTGTTCATGTGGTTGGTACAACATAAAAAAAAAAAAGTCTAACTTGGGAAAACCTTCGGAAAAAAGGTGTAGCTAGTCCATCTAGATGCCAGCTATGTGAATTACAAGAAGAAACAATGGAACACCTACTCAACCTCTACCCATTCACCTCCACCTTGTGGAATTGGGTGGCTTCAAGCTTCAAACAAATTGACATGGACATTTGTAGCATCACCAACACTTTGAGTAATTGGAGAAGAAACTTCTCTGACAATGAAATAATCAACAAATCTTGGGCTATGGTTCCAGGATTTCTGATCTGGAATGTCTGGAAAGAACGCAACAACAGGATCTTCAAGAATGGAATTAATTCATCCCAGAGCATCATGGCTCAGATCATAAGACAACTCAAAGAGATTGTAGGAACCCTTCTAAAGAAACCCCCTGAGAACCAACCTCAACACCAGGATGCACATATACTTTTTCATTTGGGCCTACAGGGGCTTTTCCCCAAGGCATAAACAAGATTGTAAGTTATATAACAACTGAAAAGGAATTCTAGCAACCTCCCCCTCTCAGTTTTATGAAATGCAATATAGATGGAGCCTCTAAAGGCAACCCTGGTATGGCTGGACATGGTGGAGTAATAAGAGATGAAAAGGGTTTCATAAAAGCCATCTTTCATAGTCATTTGGGGAAGCCCACTAATAATATGGCAGAGCTCATGGCCCTTGAGCAATGCCTAGAAATCTTGATGGACTCAAATTTACATAATACCATCATTGAAGCTGATTCTGAATTGATAATTAATTCGTTCAAGAAAATATGCAATGGCTTTGCACCAGAGAAAGTGTCGAAACACTGGAGGTTACTGCAGGTCTATCAATGTATTCAATCCCACCTACGAACCATGAGAACCCTCAGTTTTTTTTATGTGTGCCAAATAGCCAACAGGTTAGTAGATATTTTGGCAAATGAAGGAGTACTCTGTTCCAAAAGCAATAAAAGATATGACTAGATGGGGACTCCCCAAGGATGATTGCGGGAAGATTGTCACAGACAGGTGACCTTAGATAGGGAGTACTTGCAGAGCATGAGAACTAATCAAAGTGAAGACTAATGGAAACAAAAGAGTTTCAGTCTGCACGGGGAAGTAGCATATGGTAAAGTGCGAGCAGTATGACAGCCACCCAACTAAAGTTTGCCTTTGGTTTTCGGGGGGGAAACTGCACCCTGAACTCTATAATCCTAGGGTTTTCGGGTGGGAAACTACATACAGGTTAAGTCTAGTTTTGGACCCGAATTACATTGAATGTGGCCTATTAATTCTTTGGGCCGATGGATTAGTTAATGTGTGGGCATGTTGACGGGATCGCAGGCATCCCATGGATTTCAAGCGATAACTAGCAAGACCGTTAATTTTCCAAATGGACCCGAAATTCATTTAGGTGGTGACTTATTTTTTCTTCGGGTCCATAAGGGCAGTTAAGTTACGGGCTAGTTGCACAGGCCTTTTGGGATCACTTACATCCGGTGGATTTCAGGCGGTTAAACTGCTCGTGGGTTATCTCTTCATCCGGACCTGAAATAGATTAGAGAGATGGCACATTTTTCTTTTCGGGTCCGTTTGAATGGATAAAGGGTAAGCATGATGGCAACCCGATATCACCTCTTGACCATTGGATCTTTGAAGGCTGATCGCACGGTCTTCAGGATTTCAAGTTCTACGGAGGTTAAGAGTGGTTACTTGGCATTGTTTTGTGGGCCTTTGGCACGGTGGGCCCCGTCAACTAAGGTTTTTTTGTGGCTCGGTGTTATAGACATTTTTGGGCACTGCAACCCCAATCATAAATGTCCATAAACCAAGGGCTCCTAATTCCCTAAAATTGTTGTTCCAACCCCTAAAAGAACAAGTTCAACTGATTACAGCATCTCCCAGAAGTTCTCCATGAAAAACTACTCAGAACTGGTCAAAACTGGACCATCTCACCTACTCCATGGTCAAAGTGCACTGCATCCCACCTAAATGCACACACGAGGTGCGATGCATACTGAAAAGCCCTTCTATGGGGTGCGACGGGCGAGAGTGGACAAATGGCAGGGTCAATCTGTGAGGTGGAGGATCATGGAATCTTCCAGAAACTTCTCCTGTGACACTTGCCTCTCTGCATTCGCCTAGGGATGAGTAAGAGATCATCACTCTCCAAGTGGAATCAAGAACTATCAGAGAGAGGACACTAATCAAATCTCAGAAGCTAACTCACCCCCCTTGCAAACATCTATATATGGATCCCTCATCCCAGAGATCCGGAGGCTGGAATTTTTTATCTTGTAAGGAAGTGCTGCTGGTTTCTTGGTATAACATCATAGTGTTGGGTGATCTAAGCTTTTCATGAGGTGAAGAAGGGCTTTCTTGCTGAGAGGATGACTCTAGGTCAGAACAATTGGTTGTAATCCTCTTTGCTATTCTTGATTATTAATAAAGCTATTCGAGTTTTCCTCCACATTCTTGTATGATTGATGATATATGCATTTGTGTGGTCAATATATATCATGTCCTATATTGTTTATGATAGTAGATCTTTGTTCTTGGATAGTGTTATGCTGCTTTGATTCTACAGGTACTCTTTGAAGCTGGGTAAACGAGGAAGCAAGTGGCAAAGGTCTATCAGAAGGGAGAGGAATCAAGCAAGGAACCAAGCGCAAGACAGAGGTTGGTCTCCTTCTTTCCCCTCTTATCTATCTCTCGTAAAGGAAAACTAAAGTGGTTTTAGTTTGTTTGTTTCTAAGGTAGCTACCAGCCTTAGTGGGACTAGAAGCTCTTCATAGACACTAGAGTTCCCGATAACAAAATGGCGACTCCACTGGGGAGCGAATAGATTGTTTCTTTGTCTATATTTGTTTGCTTTATAAACTTACAGACGGAGCCTGAAGTCAAGCCAGCTGGCCTTCGAATTGCATTTGCTATGCAAGTGCAAAGTAGATCAATGCTGCTTCAGTCTATCTCTGGGTTTTGTTTATGAACTAAACAATCGATTTACAAGATCTCTAATTGCCCTTGTGGTGGCTCTAGTAACCTCCTTAGATCTACCCCAGTGATTTATTTACTGATTATCACTTGCTCGGCCAAAATCCCTGAACTGTGCTGCAAACTGTGATCAAGAACTGGATCAAAAGTCTCGCACTGTACCATCGTACCCTCTCTTCAAGGATATCAGTATGCATCACACTTCCCGTGTGTTGTAGGTGGGATGCATACTGGAATCCCTGTGTAACAGGTGCGCTGATCAGAAAGGGCTAATTTTGCCTTCAGACTTTGGTTTTTTCACTCTTTTCAGCTCTATTCAGGAGTTTTGTTATCTGTAGTCAGTATACCTCTGTTGGAAACCCCCTTCCTTGCCATTATTCCGCCTCTATTGTGCAAAGAACTATAAATGTTTTTATGTATTGTGATCCATTTTCAGTTCTCTTTTACAAAGAAGTAGCGTAATTGAACTGTCATTTCTTGATTTGGAAGTATCGCAAGTGTCGTTTTCAGTCATAGAAGAGAATCTGATTGTTCTTGATAGTCGATTACACTGTTACTCTTGTATTTGATTTGAATTAATAGTTTTTCAAGTTTCGAAAGCAAGTTTTCAATTCCAAATCACAAAGTGTCGTCATTGTCTTCATTTTGTCTTGAAAAGAAACTTGTTAGTAATGTCGCTTTGAAAAATAATTCAGATTTGCGCTTAGCTTTCTTTTTATCATTCACACATTAAGAAGGCTGAAAACAAATACATGCATGTGCATTTTCATTTAGACTATTTGTTGGTTTGATTTAGGATAGTGCATATAGTGTGTGCTCTCTGCTCTATGTTGAAAGAATATCGTCTCTCTTTCCTTAGTAGCTAGGATTTTCATTGCAAAAAGAAGATTAAACGATTGTTTATCATCTTAGATTGCATTTTAGGAATTGTATATCTACATCACGCGGTGAACCTGAAAGGCAAATTTCTTAAGCAAGATCAACTGCAAAATAAATTTAACGAATCTAAAAACGCTTTGGAACCTAACACACAACATTTAGAAGTCTAGGATAGAGACGTATTATGGCGTCGTAAAGCCTGGTAACTATTGTTTTCATTGCTGGTTGGGTGATTCCTCCACTTTGAGACGATAAGTGCCAGTACGGACTTGTGCTCCCACGTACCGCCGAGTATATATTGGGAAACCACAATAGGCTTTATCCTTTATCCATAGGAAGCCGTGTCTGCCGCCCTATCGATCGCAATGCACTGAACACAGCATTCGGGAAGATTGGCTGCCGTACCGTAAAAAGTATTCTACAGTTTTGCGATTGGTTTGGTAATCCCTCTTTCTAGATTTCCAGAGTAGTCTCTTTCGTTCCTTTTCAGACTCCTTAAAGGAAAAGGTCCATCTGAGAACTTGTCACTTCAAGCTCATTAAAAATCGAAGGCGACTAGAGTCATCTTTTGTTTTTTCTCGACTCTTAAAAATTGAAAAAAAAAGTTGTGTCAAAGCGTCTAAAATTTATTTTAATCGGAATAAACATCACCTTTCCTACGTTGGTCTTAGGTTGAGAAAAATGGAGTCCACCAACCAAGGATTTCCCCTTTGAGGAAATCCTATTCCTTTCTCCTCTTGGGAGATGTTGGTGCACCCCCATATGGCCACATTGTCGCTTCCCGGATTGACAATCGGCTTGCCCGTATGGCTCTTCTTGACCTCTTTCGTTTAGAACACCATGATTCCTGAACAATCAAATCAGCAACTAAACGATACCAGAGCTACCCCCCAACCTTCTACTTCGTCCAATTCTCCCTCTCCTCCTTCCTCTTCGCTTGATGAAGCTGGTAAAGCCAAAAATAAAGTAACTGAGAAGAAGAAGGAGAAGAAGAAGAAAGAGAAGAAGAAGAAGGAGCCAAAGGCAAAAAGGGGCAACCAGGCATCATCTAGTGAAAATCCACACATTGCACCATCCAGGCCTAAATCGCCATGTGTCATTTGCAAAGGAGATCACTATCATCGAGATTGTCCTTGCATCCCTCGGATCCTAAGGGACTGGTCTCCTCGTTTGCACAATCTGGTGTCATCAACCTCTGATGATCATGTTGAGAATACACCGTCAACTAGTGAAAGTGAAGCCCCTGGACAAAAAGGAAAATGTAAATTTCCTTGTAAACTGTGTGGAGGCAATCACGCCGTCCACCGTTGTCCCTTCTTAGACAAAGCTAAAAGAGTTTTGGACGATCGTCTGGTTTCACCGTTACGACTTCCTCTTGGATATAAGAAACTCTTGCCGAGTCCGTCACTAGTTGAAAATCCGGCTGACACGCCATTGTGGTCGGCTGAAGCATCTATCATTAAAGACGAACCCTCTGAATCCACACCAGACGAAAGTCAAAAGGTCAAGGCGGCAGTTGACCCGGTCTTGCCTTCAGAAGGTACATCTTCAGATGATACAGTCACTGGAGAGAACAAGAACGACACCGTTCAAATTCTCTTCGTAAGCACAGACTCCGACGAACATGGGGGTAGTCTACCCGTTCCTTTATCACAGGAAGGAAGTTCATTAGAGTCGTATACGGCCGTCTATTCGGTCCCACCTCCAAGCAACCTAGTTGTTTCTTTCGATTGGAATCTGTTAGGCAGACCCCGTTTACCGGCTAGTGTACCATTTCGAATCATTGCTCAAATATATAGAATGGTCATGGCCGGTACCATCATAGATGAAAGGGATTCTGTGAGTATCCTTTCCTCAACTACTTGGAAAGCGCTTGGTTCGCCATCGCTTTTGCCTGAAATGAGAAATATAACAGGCTTTGACAAAGGAACCAGTCGACCGTTAGGGATCCTTCCCAATATGCCGATAACATTGAGAAGGACAACCGTTCACATGAACGTAATGGTAGTCTAAGGACCCCTAGATTATAATCTACTCCTTGGACGTGACTATATTTATTGCATGGGAGCCATTGTCTCCTCACTCTTTAGAGTAATGTGTTTTCCGCATGAAGGAAGAGTGGTCAAGCTCGTAGACCAGCTTTCATTCCCCGGTTCACACATATCAAATAGTCAAATACCATCCTTGAATGGTCTTTTCATGTAAGGAATGTCTCATCAATCCCCAGTCCGTCCACCTGATGAGCGCGAGTGATTCGGAGGACATGACTGAAACCCAGGTGGCATGCACCCTGGCTTGTTTCGATAGGAAAACCTTGGGTATAGAGTAGGTTTCCGCGAAGGATATATGACTAGTTTATGAGATTAGACTAGAATAAGATTCCTTTGTCAAAGTTATGTGAGTGGAGCCAGTTGCGCCATTCACCTTTGTTTATTTCGGTAGACATCGTCGAGGAAGTGTTTTGTCTGAAGTATGGATAGAACAGTCTTTGGTAACCCGAAAATTTTTTGCTATACTCGGGGGCATGCAAACCTTTTGGCATGCAAGCGAAGAGCAACCATTTATTTTTTTAAATTTGTAGGTCCTCTAACCCTTTAAGCTCGTAGGATTGGTCGTTTCCTAACTTGCATAAAGAAAGGATGCGGGGCAAAGCTTTGAAAAAATTCCATTTTATATGAGACATTCTTATTATACGACTGGATCGAGCAGTTTTAATGCGGAATTCAAGCTCGTTAAAAAATAAACATAAGAAATGAGCAAATGTTCCCCCAGAGTTTAAGCTCATTAAAAAATGAACCAATTTCCGGTAAATAACCATCGTGAATGTATTATCATTAGCCTTTGAAGCCTTGGTCATGTTCTCATCATCACCTCCACTCTGTATTGGCCGATCATTCACCTCCATTTGATTGTTTACCCCTTTTGAGGAACAGCTGTGAAGAGTGATCCTGTTAGCCATCCTTGTGACACTGCCGTGATTGGAAAATTCCAAACCTTACCTGGAATTAGCTGCTACCCAAATTTATCACTCGTTCCTCAAAAAACGAGTCTCCTTTAAGCTCTTTTCAACTGACTCATAAAATATGAAAAGATTTCCGAGCAATTGGCCTCTCCAGCTCGTTAAAGTGACCAGAAGTGCTATCCCTCCTTTAGATTTTAATCCTTTTGGACTTGAGGGATTATTACACAAAAATATCGAGTGCTTGTGGTGTTCGGCTCGTTAAAATTACCGAAAATTCATCCCTTTTGTATTATTTTATACTTTTTCGGACTTAAGGGATTATATGACGAAAAAGAATTATCGGTGTTTTCTTTACGTCCCTTTTCAGACTCTCTAAAATTGAAAAGGACCGAGTTATCTTTGTCGTTAAACTCGTTAAAACCGAATAGCGACAAACTTGTCCATACAGACAAGAACGAGTTTCACTATCGCTAGGCTCGTTAAAACATAGCGATGGGTTTGCCCGAAGGGAAAATTATAGAACAAGCATATGTTATCCTCCTCAAGCTTGAAAAATAAAGAGGTACTGGTCAGCAATGACTGGGGAAAAATTGGGAAGAAAACTTGAAGAAACTTTTTTGGTAGCAAGTTGCTCTTGAACATGACACTTTCGCTCCGCATCCAAGTCGGGTTGGGTTGTTCCGTTCACTGGTGATATCACCATTGGTCCATCACACCATCCATATTTGGATTTAACGCTACCAATCCATCATGTCAGTGTCGCCGATATGTTCAAGAGAGGTCGCTCAGAGAATTCACTTGTGTCTCATCCACTGCAATACATTTACACTCCATTCTTTCATGACCGCCACCCTGAACCTTATGTCATCAGATCGTTTTCACCTCCATTAAAATCATTTGCTCCGTTCCATGTCATTGATTTTGGATTCACTAAGGCCCTCCTATGACGGATCGCTTCTTGTCGACATCAGCTCATTATCCAAGAAGTCGATCTAGGAACAACCCTTTCAGTACTTTGAAGCTTGCATGCCTCAATGGCAAGTTTCTCACTTCCAGCGACAGGTTTACATCAATGGCCTTCAACCGAAAGATTTTGCGTGGTGTTCGACGCCAAGTCCCTTATTCACACCACGTGAATTGTACTGTAGTACCTTGAGGGTCATCATCATTATTGGTGATTCCTCTCGCGCCTTTTAACAGCTTACATCATTGGCTGGTAATCAAGTGATGTCTTTCCATGTTCGACTCCAGAACATCTCTCACATGGATCGACTTGTACTTTGAGTGAAGATTGAACGATATTGAAGACCCTGGATCTAGTTTCATCCATCCAGGCTGCGATATATATTCAGGAAAATAAAGACATCAAATGTACATCATTGTTGCACAGATAATCATCCAACATAAGGGATGATGGCTCTACCAGAATCATCAGTCTGCACTCAGATGATTGTCTGTCTTATGTACATGAAAATGAATTTATAAAGCTAAGCATGGGAATGCCCGCCTCAGCTAGATCATGAAAATATTATGAAGATAATGTATTGTATTGTATCTTATTACAGGTTGTCTTCCAACTTGAAAAAACTTTGGATCCTCATGATAAAGCATTTCACCCGACATCAAAAGATTAACGACCTCATGCTTTAGGGGGCAACTGTTATATACATTTTTGGGCACTGCAACCCCAATCATAAATGTCCATAAACCAAGGGCTCCTAAGTACCTAAAAGTGTTGTTCCAACCCCTAAAAGAACAAGGTCAACTGATTACAGCATCTCCCAAAAGTTCTCCATGAAAAACTACTCAGAACTGGTCAAAACTGGACCATCTCACCTGCTCCATGGTCAAAGTGCATTGCATCCCACCTAAATGCACACGGGAGGTGCGATGCATACTGAAAAGCCCTTCTATGGGGTGAGATGGGCGAGAGTGGACAAATGGCAGGGTCAATCTGTGAGGTGGATGATCATGGAATCTTCCAGAAACTTCTCCTGTGACACTTGCCTCTCTGCATTCGCCCAGGGATGAGTAAGAGATCATCAATCTCCAAGTGGAATCAAGAACTATCAGAGAGAGGACACTAATCAAATCTCAGAAGCTGACTCACCCCCCTTGCAAACATCTATATATGGATCCCTCATCCCAGAGATCCAGAGGCTGGAATTTTGTATCTTGTAAGGAAGTGTTGCTGGTTTCTTGGTGTAACATCATAGTGTTGGGTGATCTAAGCTTTTCATGAGGTGAAGAAGGGATTTCTTGCTGAGAGAATGACTCTAGGTCAAAACGATTGGTTGTAATCCTCTTTGCTATTCTTGATTATTAATAAATCTATTCGAGTTTTCCTCCACATTCTTGTATGATTGATGATATATGCACTTGTGTGGTCAATATATATCTGGTCCTATATTGTTTATGATAGTAGATCTTTGTTCTTGGATAGTGTTATGCTGCTTTGATTCTACAGGTACTCTTTGAAGCTGGGTAAACGAGGAAGCAAGTGGCAAAGGTCTATCAGAAGGGAGAGGAATCAAGCAAGGAACCAAGCGCAAGACAGAGGTTGGTCTCCTTATTTCCCCTCTTATCTATCTCTCGTAAAGGAAAACGAAAGTGGTTTTAGTTTGTTTGTTTCTAAGGTAGCTACCAGCCTTAGTGGGACTAGCAGCTCTGCATAGACACTAGATTTCCTGATAACACTCGGCAGTGTGAATAGAAGGGTTCTATTTCACTGGTTGTCCCGAATGTCACCTTAAAGGCAGGTTGTCCCTTAGTTTCTCTGCTCGCTTGGATAAGCGGTAGTGTGGGCCACAACTCCTTTGTAGCTTGTGCTGCCTTTTGTATATTATGTACTTTTTCATAGATTAATAGAAGGACCTACTCTCACTTGATCAAAAAATGAAAACTATCACTAAGAAACCTATCGTTAAATAACACGCCAAATGGAAATTAGGGTCAAAAATTAATTTTTAATGGAAAATTCAAATGGTAATAATAAAAGTCAACTAAAAACTTGTTAGGGTGGAAATTAGGATCAAAAATTATTTTTTAATGACAAATTCAAATGGTAATAATAAAAATCAACTAAAAACTTGTTAGGGTTATGTGTTATAGGAATTTTGGTTATGTTAGTTTCACTATTTATCTTAGGTGAACTTGTAAACATTAGTTATGATAACTTTAGTATTATGGTTTAAAGAGGCCTAGATTTGGATTAAATGTTATGTAAAGTCCGTCTATTTTTCTAAAAGTTCAAATGTCTAATGTCATGAAGGATTATTATTAAAGGGCTTATTATGGGGAGTCATTGGGTCACCATGGAAGATTAGTGAGGGGTCATGTCATCATGAGTTAGTTACCTAAATTTAGAGATCAAGATTACATCAAAGCAATCATGAGAAAGGATTGGGCACAGATTTGGAGGTTTTGTTGAGTCAATTTAGATGTCATTTCATGAGAGGTCATGACCTCAACAAGTATACAACGGTAAAAAGGATGATCTGTTTCATTTTTCCCTGTGTTGTGTTTCCAAACATGGTGTTGTGCATTCATCATTATGATTTGAAACCGATATTTCCGCCATCAACTCTTCAGGCCACTTTGGAAGATTATTTGCACTGTTGCCTTCATTCAACATCACTCGTTTCTTCTTTATTTCAATCGGAAGTTGTGGTGTCTTGTGTTGGTTTGTTGTGCAAAGGAGGCAAGGGCATTGCATTTCCACACAGCGCTGCGTTTCTCACAAACTAGTGGTCAACTCTCCTTCACAGGTGCAAATCCAAGCTTATCTTTGTTCCTCGGTCCTGACTGAATCTCCAATATGCATGTATGAGCTAGCAAAAATAATAGAAATCCTGCAAGATAGATAAATTCATCCTCATTGTGTTTTTGCCTATTTCGCTATGCTTTCTCATAGTTGTTGCACTTCCACACAGTGTTCCATATTTTGCATTTGTCACTGCCAAGTCCACATTTTTCTCTGTCTAGCCTCCACATGCAACATATGTCATAGGTTTAAAATTGAATTGAACCTTCTCAACCTAAGTGTTTGTGTTTAAAAAGTGTTAGAAAACATATTTCTCCATGTGTTGTGTCTCTAGCGCTATGCATGTCCCTTTAAATTTCTGCAATCTGAATCAAACATGTGAAAGTTATTTTAGGGTTCTCTGAATAGGATTTGTGTAATTAATCTCCTGTGAAGATTTTCCTTCTTAAACATTATCAAAGGTTTAAACTTTAAGATTCCTTCTTGTCATTACTCTTACACTGTTGCACAAAACAAGTTGCTTTAAAACCATAAACTATTCATTGTTGCAAAACAAAATCATGTCAACCCCAGAGGAAAATAAGCACAAGGGAGGGGCCATTTTTTGGTTTGAGCCACAAGATGTCACATTTATTAATGAAAACCCAACCATCCTAATGGATTTTGAGTAGGTGGGGTTTTGAGGTTTTGTGAAAAGATTTAAGGGTACAATATCCAATTGACTAAGGAGTTTTCCGAGAGTTTTGATGGATTGCAGGCTAATATTGGAACACTTACGTTTCCAGTCATAGAAAAATCAGTAGCTTGTGTCACTGAGATCCCTTTACATGGTGAGGAATGGTTTAAGGGTATGGAGTTATATTTGGCTCATTTCAAAGACTTTCTGAAACCGCAACACCAGAAGGGTTATGGGTCTATTGTCCTAAGGAGTTATCTACAGGACTACCATAGTAAATTATTGAAGGTGATTCAAAGGTATTTTACATGTGAAGGGAGGTTCAACAAAGTTTATTAGCATCATATTATGCTTATAATGCATTTTACAAGCAGGAAACCTTTGAATCTTCCTTACTATTTACTTAGGAGACTTAGCAAAATGGCTCACAGAGTTCAAGCAAAGGGGAGTCAGATTGAACCTAATTTATTTCAATTTTCATTAATTAAACTGTTGGTGATAAAGGAACTTGATAAGAGGGAGCAGTCATGGCACGACTTTTTGTTTTCTTTAGGGTGGATGACACAATCTTTTGATAGGCAAATGACTAAGAGAGATACCCCATCAATTGAAATCAAAGTGGCATCATTTGCAACATTTGGATTTGTCAAAAAACCTTTGATTAAGAATAAAACAGTTGACCAAATAAGTACCAAGAAACTTCACTTCTCACTTGAGGTAGAACAAGTGGCTAGGGGACCGAGAACAAGAGCTTCACCTAAAGTGTTTCCTATAGACCCTACACATGTTCAATTTGTTGAGATATCAGAAATTGCACATGAAGAAGTGGAAACTGATGAAAGGGATCAAAGAATTAAGGACTCACAAGATCAGTTGGACAAGGCTCATCTAATGGTAGCATATTTGCAGCAAGAAAATAGAGAAGTCAGGCATAAATTATCACAAGAAGTTGCCCAACCTAGTTAAGGAGAACCATCAAAGAGAGCATTGACACATGTTGTTAAAGACAGAAGCAAATAGACCATAGATGTTGAATATGTGCAGGTGACAGTTGAGCAGTCAAGGAGACCTAGAACTAGGTATGTTGTCAAGATGGAAATGAAAATGAAGAAAACTATTTTGCCAAAAAAGAAGGTGGTTTTTGATGAGAAAAAGAGTTTGAAAGACTATTGGAATAGCTTGAAGAAGTTCAGCAACAAGTAGATTGGCTTGTAGAAAAAGATTAAAGGGATAAGCAGAGTTTATTTAATCAATTACAAGTTTTTGAACGTGTCCTTGACAAGTCTAAACATAAGTTAAAGTGGAACTTGCCTCTGCATAGGCAAGTGAGTTTGAACTTGTCCTTGACAAGTCTAAACATAAGTTAAAGTGGAGCTTGCCTCTGCATAGGCAAGTGATAAATTTGTATACATGGAATTTGGTCTTGAAAAGGAGACTCAGATTAGTAAAACAACAACTGATTGAGGCCAAGCAATCTAGAAAAAAGAGGAAGAGGGGAAAGTTGGATATACTAGAAGAAGCAACACAAAGGTAAATCTTTATCGGGTGGATTCCAACTAAGCTTAAAACTTTGTCTTTTTTGCTCAAGAAGTCACAAATAGGTCAACTTTGTTGGAGTTTACAAAAACACAGCAAGGACATGTTGCACATTTTATATAGTCCTTATACTGATGAGATGGCGCAATTTTAAGGTTTTGATTGTCCTGTGGGCTATTATAAGGATATCAATACACTTATATGTTGCCTCCAGTATTTTATATCAAAATAGGTCATCATATGCTCAGAAGTTTGAAGTTGTTGCAAAAGTCTGCTTCATTGCCAGCCAAGGGGATCAGGTGATCAAAAGGTATGCAACCATTTCAAAGGTTGTTTGAGGAGTTAATTACCATCACAGGTATATTTTGAGACTACCTAGTTGCTCCCTTTTTTCATATGAAGGATACAAATATACAAAACTTGAGATATTATGAAAGTTTCTACGAAACTGGGAGTTTTGCAGCAAATGTTGGGTTTTTTATACAGTCTTGATTTTGCCTTGTAAATTCAAATTTTTGGATTCCAAAAGTTATTTAATCATGTTGTTAGGTGGAATTAATCCTTAGGATGGTATGGTTAGTGGTTTTTTATGAAAATTTCTAATTTTAATGATGTATTAAGTTGAAAACCGCATTAGGTAATTAGTTCTTATTTTTATGCAAAGTAGGTGAACAGTTCCATGTATCTAGCTGATTGACTAGATTCTTTTTGAAAAATTTGACCTGACTAGCTACGAATGGAATTTTTTGATATATATAATATGTAGAAAGCTAAAAAGAGGGTTTATTTGGTCAGGTTGGAGAGAAATATACTTTGTGTGCATTGTATTTCTTGAATTTTTTTGCCAGCGAAAGAAAGACAGAAGGTGATTTGCAAGGATTCTTGTGTCAGATCTTGATGGTGTTGTGCTTCTTTCATATTGTAAGTTTGTATTATGTTTTTACATCTCTTTAATGTATGTCTTAATGCTTGGAAGAACTAGATGTTTAACTCAGAATTCATCTAAAATATGCTCTGATTTAGTTTTACCAAGTGATCTTTGTTCTCCTCTTAAAGCAACATTCAAAATTTAGCTACAGTTTGATACTCTTTGTGTTGTTTCCATCTTTTCTCACACTCACCCTCCTACAACGAATTAATTCCATCACCAAGACTACCTACCTTGCCCCTGTGGAAAAACCCTCTCTCTTCATCATATCACTGGACAAATAATCAATTTGACATGACTCCATGCCCAATGGATTTGTATCTGTTTTTACCAGCAAACCTTTGAAAATCAGACCTTATTGAGCACTATAGCTAGCCTAATATCAGATTAGTTGAACAACCTAAGTGAGAGATCCCTCTCCAAATTCGTTACCTCTGAAATTTTTCTCCCCATCCTAGGGAAATTACGGAGTGCTAACATTATGTTGTCGTTGTCGAGGAACGAAGGCTAAATTTTCCCTAGTAAAACCTTTGTTTGAGAATCTTAATCCTAGTTCCTGTGGGTAACAATGAGTTAGGAATCATTAGGCTAAAATTTTCACCTAGAAGTTGTGTTTAGACCAAGTTGTAAGCACCTTTATTTGAAATATGGCTTCTAGAAATATCCATACAAGATCACATCCAGATCCTGATCCCCCTGAAGTTGTAAGTGATCCTGAGAAATTTCTTAGAAAGAAGAGGTTTGAAGAAGGTGAAGCAAGTAATAGCCCTCTAGAGAGATTTTACACCCTTCCTGAAAGTATTGTAATAGTTGAAAACATTGAATTTGATCTTCCATTTGAGCGAAGTCTTTTTAGATCCAAATCTGAATCTTTTGTGTCTGAGACAGTCATTGATGAATTTGAAATAAAACCATACATTCTATCTCAAAAATTTGGCATTTCAAAATCTAATAGAGACATTTTACAAGAATTTCGTAAGCTTGAACATTTGATCAGCCAACTACATGAGGCTGCTGAGAAGTCAATTGTATTTCAGCAGGCTATCCCAACACCTTTTGTTCCTCTATCTACCTTATCTTTGAAACCTCCATATTGTTCTGCTCCGCTTGTATCTATTTTCCTTCCTCCTTCCATCACAACAACCTAACGGATCATAGTTCCACCATCTTTTCCACCTTCATTGTCAAGTACAATAGCTAGAACAACAACATCTCATACCATAATCATGGCAACTCGTTATGGTCCACTGATCTTGCAGGCACCAATGAATGATATGCCACAGAATTATGGGAAGTGCCTACCTCTATTCAATGGCACTGGACCCACTACAACACAACAACACATAGAAAAAATGAATGACTTTGCATATCTTAAAGAAGTTGATGATGATGATGTTAAAATGAGGCTCTTTGCCCAAAGCCTTGCTGGAGAAGTCTGAAAATGGTACATGGGACTAGTAGAATATTGCTAATCTTCAACAATTTCAACAACTTTTCCTTTCTAGATGGGAAGTCAAAAAGAACCCTCTTCAAATACTAACAAAATATGAAAATTTGAGGAGAGCTTCAAGAGAATTAGTCCAAGATTTCTCAATTAGATTAAATAATGTTTATGATTCTATCCCTACAAAAATAAAACCTCCACCAAGTTTGGCCCTACTTCTCTATCCGGATGGATTCGATGTTGATATGGCTTATCAATTAAGGGAAAGAAACCCAGTTACCTTAAAAGAAATGCAAAATAATGTTTTCATTGTAGAGGATAACTTATTGGTCAAGAAAACCAAGTTGAAGACTAAAAAGAGGGTGACTATCAAGGAGGAGCCTTCTACATCATCAAAGAATAAGTTGGACACTTTGGCAAAGACCATGGAGAATATGATGGAGAGAATGAATCTAACAGACAGGGTTGTTGCAAGAGAACCATAGGGAGGTCCCGAAATCATAAATCCTAATTTCAGAAGGCAACAAATTCACATTAAACAAAGAGAGAAGAGGAATAGAACTAATTAGCAGCAGATCATACCACCTTTTTAAGAGAGTTGTGCAAAAGAGGAGGAGATAGAAGTAGAAGATCAATATCAGGTTCAAGATCACATTCATTATTTTAGTGAAACATAGGACACCATATTTTTAACAAAAGAAGAGCAAGATTTGTTCTCACAATCATGGAAAGATGTCATGTCTACAAAATCAGAGGAGTATAAGAAGGGGTATCAAAATGCAATTTTGGAGGTACAAAAACAATATAATTTGAGAAATAGAAAGGTGCTAGTTAATCCTTCGAAGAAAGCCCAAGCTGATGCACCTTCTACAAGCCAGAAGAAAGTTGATCCTCCAAAGGAGATTCTTGAGAAGAAAGATGCAGCCACCAAAGAAGTAGAAAAGGGTCAGTCATCCTTTAGTTTGGAAAATGAGATATCAAAAATCAAAATTTCTATCCCATTTACCGAACTGATTAAGAATGGAGTATACATAAGTCATATTATCAAATCATTGAAAGTTGGAGATGTTTCAGATATTGTGAACTTGAATGATGATCATCTGGAGCTTTTGTTTGGTTCTGAAGTCGAAGAAGGTTCTCAAGATAGAAATGTGCCACCATTCTATGTGAGCCAAAATATACATAATTTGATCCTTCACAATGCCATGCTAGATTCAATTGCTTCACACAATTTAATGTCAAAGGTTGTCATGGAAAATTTGGGTTTATATATTACAAGGTAATACAAAGATCTTTTCTCTTTTGATTCCAGTAAAGTAAAATGCTTGGGTTTGATTAAAGACTTGTGTGTTACTCTTACTCAAATTCTAGCTAAAAGCATAGTTATGGATGTAGTTGTAGTTGACATTCCTCCAAAATATGGTATGTTGTTATCGAGATCTTGGGGTGAAAAATTGAAGGGTTCTCTGCAGATGGACATGTCATATGCTACTATCCCGGTGTTCGGACAACCAAGGAATTTGTATAGGGAAACTCTCATGAAGTACATGGTAATTAGCCAAGACAAATAAAATAATTATCTTGTTTATTCTGTACATTTAGATATGGATTCATTCATACTATACAATGATATATGTTCAGAGGAAGATGCTCAAAACAGGGACAACAAATCAAAAGAGAATGTAGGTAAAATGTTGGAAGAAAAATCAGAACTCAATGATGATGAAGAAGGCATGTGGAACATGGATTTTGATGGACCAGTTTGTAAGGAAGGGGTTGGAGCTAATGTATGGCTTATGAACCCGAAAGTAGGCAAATCAAGACCTATTCTTATGAACTTGCTTTCGAATGCTCAAATAATGTTGTTGAATACGAGGCACTAATTTTGGGGATGCATATATTGAAAAGGTTGGGAGCCAAAAGGATTTCAGTACATGGGGACTCAGAACTAATCATTAAGAAAATTAAAGGTGAGTATTCAACCAAGAACCCTAGAATGAGGGCATATAGAAATGATGTTTTAGATTTTCCGTAATGTTTTCTAGAATATAGTTTGTCCATGATTCCTAGAGATCAGAATGCAGTTGTCGATGCGTTGGCCACCTCAACAAGTACATTTAAGATTTCCATTCATCCAAATAAGAAGTATGAGATTGAAGTTAAACACAGGTCATTTTTCCTAGACAATATAAGGTATTGGCAAGTTTTTGATAATGATAAACAACTAGACAATTTTCTGCAAATGAAAGGAGAATTTTCAAATCTGCACATTGATGAAGGGAATAGTTTTGATAATGATGAAGAGGAAGCTTACATAAATCAAACCATGGATAATATTGAAAAGCATGAAGCAAACCTTGAAGTTTTGCAACTGAAGGATAATGTGATCCTAAGAGGCTTAGTTCCATTGGAGGAACTATTTGATTACAATGATGTGGCTCATAAGACTAAAATATGACCTACTGAAACTGAGGTGGAAGATTGTAACATAGGAACTAAAGACAAACCTAAAATTGTGAAACTTTCTAAATATTTAGGTCCTGAAGAGAAGCAGAAATATATTGATCTCATGAAAGAGTATTATGATGTCTTTGCATGGGGGTATGAAGACTTAAATGCCTATGATAAGAGCATCATCCAGCACACAATTCCTATCAAGGAAGGTCATAAACCATTTAAGCAGAAGCTAAGGAGAATTAACCCTGTTTTGATACCCCTAATTGAGAATGAGGTAAGAAAATTTTTTGATGCAAATATTATTGTCCCTTTAAGGTTTTCCAAGTGGTTGTCAAATTTAGTTCCAATGAGGAAAAAGACAGAGAGATAAGACTATGTGTTGACTTTAGAAACCTTAATAAGGTATCTCTCAAAGAAAACTACCCCTTTCCAATATGGATCACATATTGCAGTTGGTAGTTGGTTCTATGAGGATTTCATTACTTGATGGCTTCTCTAGATATAATCAAGTTTTGGTACATTCGGATGATCAAGATAAAACAACTTTCAGTACGCCGTGGGGTACATTTATGTATGTAAAAATTACTTTTGGACTGATGAATGCAGGGGAAACCTTCCATAGGGCTATGGGCATCGCCTTTTCTAATGAGATAGACATGTTTATTGTTATTTATCTTGATGACATTACTGTGTATTCTAAATTTGATGAAGATCACTTACAACATTTGAAGATTGTTTTTAAGAAGTGCAAGAAGTATGGTATATCTTTGAACCCAAATAAGTACCTTTTTGGAATGGAAGAATTTAAGTTACTTGGACACATAATTTCAAAATATGGTATCCAAATTGAGCCAAGAAGAATTGAGGAAAATTCATAAGATTGACACCCCAAGGAATAAAAAAGAGGTGCATTTTTTTCTTAGCAGGATAAAAATTTTGAGGCAGTTCATTCCAAATCTTGCTAAAATCATAAGGGCCATCACAAATATGCTAAGAAAAGCAAGTCAAATCAAATGGAATGTTGAAGAAAAGAGGTCATTTAATGAAGTAAAGTGGGCCTTGTTTTGGCTAGTCCTGAATACACAAAAGATTTCATCATTTTATCCTTTGCCTTGGAGCACACTATTGTAGTAGTATTGATGCAGAAAATTCAGGAGGATCGTGAGAAGGCTATAGAATTTTTTAGTAGGGTTTTAAGGGATGCTTTTCTGAAATATAACATAATGTAGAAGAAAGCTTTTTTGTTGGTGAAGGCTTTGAAGGATTTCAGGGTTTGCATATTGCATTCTCACATAATTTCCTTTGTTCCTAATGTTGTAGTGAAGGAGATTCTCACTCAAACAGACCCAGAAGGAAGGAAAAGTAAGTGGATAGCAGTCATTTTGGAATATGATGTTGAAATTAAGCCTGATAAACTAATAAAGGGTTAGGGACTAGCTAAAACGATGGTTGAGTCAAATCTGCATGTATTGGACATTAATTTCATTGTTGCCCAATCAAAAGGCAATGATGAAGAAGTTGTTCAACAGGTGTTAGAAAGGTTCCTCTCTTCCCCTTGGTACATTGATATCATTTATGCTTTGCAACACCTATAAGATCCACCTGGTTTAACAAAAGCAAAAGCAAGGTTTCTTAAGTTGAAAGTTGTTAAATTTTGCATTCTAGATTATTCTTTATATTCGAAAGATATAGGAGGTATATTGTTGAACTGTTTTTTGGAAGATGAGGAAAATAATATAAAGGAGGAGTTCCATAAAGGTGAATGTGGAGGGAATATTTTCTGGAAAACTGTAGCTAATAAAATTTTGAGCGTTGGTTTCTACTGGCCTACATTGTTCGTTGACATTCACAAAAGGGTTTATAGTTATCATGAGTGTCAGATATTTGAAGGGAAGAAGAAACTTTTACCTTTACCCCCGAAACTGATTTCAGTGGAGGTGCCTTTTCAGTAGTGGGGAGACTTCATTAGGTAGATTCATCTAGCGTCATCATCTCAACACAAATGGATCTTAATAGCTACGAATTATTTCACTAAGTTGATAAAAGTGATTCCAACCAGGCAAGCCACAAATTTTGTTATTATTCAATTCTTGGAAGGTAACATTCTTTCTAGATTCGGTTGTCCTCATAAGATTATAGCTGATAACACTACTGCATTTAAATATAAGAAGTTGATTGATTTATGCAATAGATATAACATAGTACTTGGTCACTCTATGGCCTATTACCCACAAGGTAATGGTTTGGCTAAGTCCTCTAATTAGAGGTTAGTGAATATCATAAAGTTGTTGTAGGAGAACAAAAATACTTGGCATAAGAATTTAATCAATGCATTATGGGTTGATAGGGTAAGTACCAAGAAATCAATTGGGATTTCTCCTTTCCAATTGGTTTATGGACTTTACCCTAGGGCTTCTAGTAATGAAATTATTGCAGGAAGCAGAGGTAGAACCAAATGATATGCAGAGGATGATTAATCAGATGATATAGTTGTAGCAAACTAGAGAGGAGGTCTATAATAACACTCAACTGATCGAGGACAAGATTAAGAGGATTCATGATAAAAGGATAAAGGCTGATGATTTTCAGATTGATGACCTTGTGCTGAAATGCAATGCTAGAAATGAAGAAAAAGGAAAGCATGGAAATTTTAAAATTTTGTTGAAGGGACCTTATAAAATTGCAACTTTTCATGGAAACAATGCTTATCTGTTGAAAGAATAGACAAGGGAACTACTTGTTGGAGGGCCTATTAATGGCAGGCTAATCAAGCACTATTTTACTTGAATTCAGTTGGTTTGAACACATCATTGTACATACCATTTTAATTTTTAGTACTGCAGGTGTGGGTGGTTGTCATCAAAATTTGAAGCCCGAAGTGAAGGCCCTGAGGTTCTAATGAGTTGCTACCATATGTAATAAAATTCAAGTCAGTCTTAGTCAGTTGAGAGTAAAATTTAGAAGTCAATAAAGTGCCCAATGGATAAGGATACTATTCTGCAGTGTTCTTGGCAACCCACAAGGAGGATTCCATCCCCATTGGAGCCAATGTTAAGGTTCTATGTTATAGGAATATTATTCATGTTAGTCTTTATATTTATCTGAGGTCAACTTGTAAGTATTATTCATGATGACCTAACTATTATGGTTTAAAGAGGTTTAGATTTGGATTAAATGTCATGTAAAGTCTATCTATTTTGCTAAAAGCTCAAATGTCTAATGTCATGAAGGATTATTATTAAAGGGCTTATCATAGGGAGTCATTGGGTCACCATGGAAGAGTAGTGAGGGGTCATACCATCAAACTTTGGTCATCATGAGTTAGTTACCTAAATCTGAATATCAAGATTACATTAAAGCAATTATGAGAAAGGATTGGGCACATATTTGGAGGTTTTGTTGAGTCCGTGTAAATGTCATTTCATGAGTGGTCATTACCTAAATAAGTATACAATGCTAAAGGGATGATATTTTACATTTTTCCACGCGCTATGTTTCCAAACGCAGTGTTGTGCATTCATTATTATGATTTGAAACTAGGATTTCCGCCATCAACTCCACTTCAAGCCGCTTTGGAAGATTATTTGCATTGTTGCCTTCATTCAACATCGCTCAATTCTTCTTTATTTCAATCAAAAATTTTGGTGTGCTCGTGTTTATTTTATGCACAAAGGAGGTAGGCGCGTTGCATTTTCACGCAACGCTACATTTCTCGTAAACTGGTGGTCAACTCTCCTTCACAGGTGCAAATCCAAGCTTATCTTTGTTCCTCGGTCTTAAATGAATCCCCAATTTACATGTATGAGCTAGAAAAAATCATAGAAATCCAGAAAGATAGATAAATTCATCCTCACTGCATTTATGCCTATTTTGTTGTGCTTTCTCCTAGTTGTTGCGCTTCCAAACAATGTTCCATATTTTTCATTTTTCGTTGCCAAGTCCGCATTTTTCGTTGTCTAACCTCCACATGCAACGTATGCCATAGGTTTAAAACTGAATTGAAGCTTCTCTCCCTCAGTGTGTGTGTTTAAAAAGTGTTAGAAAACCTATTTCTTCGTGTGATGTGTCTCTAGCGTTGTGCCTGTCCCTTTAAATTTCATCCATCTGAATCAAACACGTGCAAGTTGTTTTAGGGTTCTCTGAAGAGGATTTGTGTAATTAATCTCCTGTGTAGAGTTTCCTTCTTAATCATTATCATAGGTTTAAACTTGAAGAGTCCTTCTTGTCATTACTCTTACACTGTTGCACAAAACAAGTTTCTTTAAAACCCTAAACTATTCATTGTTGCAAAACAAAATCATGTCAACTCCAAAAGAAAAGAAGCACAAGGGACGAGCCATTGTTCAGTTTGAGACACAAGATGTCACATTTATTAATGCATACCCAACCATCATAATGTATTTTGAGCAGGTGGGGTGTTTGAGGTTTTGTGAAAAGATTCAAGGGTACAATCTACAATTGGCTAAGGAGTTTTCCAAGAGTTTTGATGGATTGCAGGCTAAGATTGGAACACTTACTTTTCCAGTCATAGTGTAATCAATAGATGACACCACTGAGATCCCTTTACATGGTGAGGAATGCTTTATGGGTATGGAGTTAGATTTGGCTCATTTCAAATACTTTCTAAAAACACAACACCAGGAGGGGTATGGGTATGTTGTTCTAAGGAGCTATCTACAAGACCACCATAGTAAATTGTTGAAGGTAATTCAAAGGTATTTTACATGTGAAGGGAGGTTCAACAAAGTTTATCAGTACCATATTAGGCTTCTAATGCATTTTATAAGCAAGAAACCTTCGAATCTTCCTTACTATTTACTTAGGAATCTTAGAAAAATGGCTAACAGAGTTCAAGCAAAGGGGAGTTAAATTGAACCTAGTTTATTTCATTTTTCCTTGATTAAACTGCTTGTGATAAAGGAACTTGACAAGAGGGAGAATTCATGGTAGGAATTTTTGTTTTCTTCAGGGTGAATGACGCAATAATCTGACAGCCAAAGGACTAAGAGAGATACCCCATCAGTGGCAATTAAAGAGGCCGCATCTGTAGCAGTTGGCTCAATAAAAAAACCTTTGATTAAGAACAAATCATTTTACAAAAGAAGTGCCAAGAAACTTCACTTCCCACTTGAGATAGAAAAAGTGGCTAGGGGACTGAGAACAAGCGCTTCAGCCAAAATATTTCCTATAGACCCTACACCTATTCAAGTTGTTGAGATATCAGAAAGTGCACATGAAGAAGTGGAAGTTGATGAAAGGGATCAGAGAATTAAGGACTTGCAAGATCAGTTGGACAAGGCTCATCTAATGGTAGGATATTTGCAACAAGAAAATAGAGAAGTCAGGCAGAAAGTATCTCAAGAAGTTGCCTAGCCCAGTGAAGGAGAGCATTGGCACATGTAGTTAAAGACAAAAGAAAACAGATAATAGATGTTGAAGATGTGTAGGTGATAGTTGAACACTCAAGGAGACCTAGAACTAGGTATGCTGCCAGGATGGAAATGAAAATGAAGGAGACTATTAAACCAGAACAAAATGTGGTTTTTGATGAGAAGAAAGAATTTGAAAGACTATTGGAATAGCTTGAAGGAGTTCAACAGCAAGTAGATTGGCTTACAAAAAATATCAAAGGGATAAGCTGAGTTTATTTAATCAATAAAAAGTTGTTGAACCTATCCTTAACAAGGCTAAACATAAGTTAAAGTGGACCTTGCCTCTGGATAGTCAAGTGAGAAATTTGTATATAGAGAATTTGGTTTAGAATAGGAGACTCAAATTAGTAAAACAACATCTGATTGAGGCCAAAGAATCTAGAAGAAAGAGGAAAAGGGGAAAGTTGGATATACTAGCAAAAGCAGCATAAAGGTAAATCTTCATTAGGTGGATGCCACTAAGCTCCAAATTTTGTCCTTTTTTCTCAAGAAGTCAAAAATAGGTCAGTTTTGGTGGAGTTTGCAAAAATGCAGCAAGGATATGTTGCACATTTTATATAGTCCTTATACTAATGAGATAGTGCAATTTTAAGGTTTTGATTGTCCTGTGGGGTGTTATAAAGATGTCACAACACTTATGTGTTTCCCCCAGTACTTTATATAAAAAAAAAAGTCATCATATGCTCAGAATTTTGAAGTTGTTGCGAAAGTGACAGTTTGTTGTGAAAGTCTGCTACGTTGCCAGCCAAGGGGATCATGCAATCAGGAGGCTTGCGACCACTTCAAAGGATTTTTTAGGGGTTCATTACCATCATAGGATATTTTGAGACTACCCAGTTTCTCCTTTTTGACAGAGGAAGTCCACAAATATACAAAACTTGAGATGTTGCAAAAGTTGTTGTGAAACTGGGAGTTTTGTAGGAGATGTTCTGTTTTTGGCACAGTCTTGATTTTGCCTTATAAAATCGAATTTTTGGATTCCAAAGATTGTTTAATCATGTTGTTAGGTGTAATTACTCCTTAGGATGGTATGGTTAGTTGTTTGTTATGAAACATTATAATTTTAATGATGTATTAAGCTGAAAACTACATTAGGTAATTAGTTCCTATTTTTATGTAAAGTAGGTGAATAGTTCGATGTATATCGCTGATTAACTATCTTCCTTTTGAAAAATTTGACCTGGATAGCTGGGAATGGAATATTTTATATATATATATAATATTTATAAAGCTAAAAAGAGGGTTATTTTGGTCAAATTGGAGAGAAAGAGACTTTATGTGCATAGTATTTCCTGAAATTTTTTGCCAGTGAATGAAAGACATAAGGTGATTTACAAGGATTCTTGTGTCAGATATTGATGGTGTTGTGCTTCTTTCATATTGTAAGTTTGTCTTGTTTTTTTACATCTCTTGAATGTATGTCTTCATGCTTGGAAGAACTAGATGTTTAACTCAGAATTCATCTAAAAGATGCTATGATTTAGTTTTACCAAGTGATCTATGTTCTCCTCTTATAGCAACATTTAGAATTTATCTGTAGTTTGATATGCTTTGTGTTGTTTCCATCTTTTCTCACACTCGCCCTCCTAAAACAAATTAATTCCATCACCAAGACTGCCTACCTTGCCCTGGTGGAAAAACCTTTCTCTCTTCATCATATCACTGGACAAATAATCAATTTGACATGACTCCATGCGCAATGGATCTGTCTCATTTTTTACCAACAAGCCTTTGAAAATAAGACCTTATTGAGCACTATACCTAGCCTAATATCATATTATTTGAACAACCTAAGTGAGAGAGCCATCTCCAAGGCTAGAAAGACTATATTCTAGCCTAAAAGTGGTTTTGTGGTTACCTCTGAAATTTCTCTCTTTGACCTAAGGAAATTATGGAGTGCAAACAAAACCATTATAAATTATTATTAAACCAATGAAAAACTAATCAAAAGTGTATCTTTGAAATTCAAAGGTCATAGTTCAATACAAAGATGAAAATAATTAAATTATAAGCTTTAAATGTACAAAAACTAAAGAAGGTTGTGTCCATAAGGTGTACACATTAAGGGATAGTGTTGATACAAATAATTAAATAATAATATTTAAATTTACAAAAACTAAAGAATGTTTTATCCATAGGATGTACACATTAAGGGATAGTGGTTATACTTTAAAACAGAAAAAATAAAATGAATAAAATGGTTAACCTATAAGAGGAATGGTATGCAAAGAGTTATTATTATTCCCTGCCACAGCAGGGTAATAACATATTCAAAAAACATTGTTGTTGACATTAATTTTAAATTTACCAAAAATTAAATGATGTTATCTAATGTTTATTTTTGAAAAAAAATTATTATTATTATTTTTTTTTAAATCTAATTTTTCTACATTCTAATTTATTAGAGTCTTATCCTGTAATGATAATATGTACAACAGTCAACTTAGTTAAATTTAATCACTGTAGGAAAAGACACCACAAATAAATTATATAATTCTTTGTTTTTAAGTTTTTAATATCCAATTTTTATTTTTTGGGTTAAGTTTTTAATATCCCTTCATCCGCCAGTCATTACATGCAAAGTTACACTTTATTCAAACGATTAATAGGGTCACAGTTGCAAGAGGCAACATGTGTGGGGAGTCATTGCCGCTAGTTTTAGTTTTTAATGGTTATTTTTTAATATTAAATTAATATTTTTTGAAATGATATATAATTAGTTTACATTAATATTATTTTTTAGGTATAGTTGTTATATTTTTAAATAAATTAGAATTATGATAGATTTTCTTGCTTAAAATACAAAATTATAGATAAATTAGGCATATATTAAATTAAATAATATTTTTTTTACTTATTATTTTTGCCGCATCAAGGTGATAAGATATTCAAAAAATATTGACATTGATATTAATTTTGGATTTGGTGAATTTTTTCTATTGTCAAACAGAGGTTTTCAACTAAAAATAAAAGTAAGAGGGTGTAATGGGCTTAAGTGTCTCCCCAAATTGATGTTAAATATTTTGGAAATTATTTTTTTTAACTGAAAATTTTAATATGCCCTATATTTTTAGTTTTGTTGCATTTAATTATTTTGTATCTTTGAATCTTTATTTAATTGTTTTGCATTTGAAATTTATATTAAATTTCAATTTCTAAAATGATGCAATTATAAAATTGTCATATATACTATCAAATAACATATTAAATCATATAAAATAACAAATTACATCATATAAAAAATAAATTATCAAATAATAAATAATGCATTTCATTTTGAGAAATGTAGAAATTATTAAAAAATATAATAGTTAGTTAAATTATTATTTAAGAGTACTTAGATTACATAACTTCCAATCTATTGGTTCTTGAAATACACCTTGAATACCCATTTTTCACAGAGAAAGATTTTAATCATATTTATTTTGAAAGTCTTTGATATAATGGTTAGCTAAATTATAATTTTATATTGTTGAAATGACATTTTTAATATCAGTTTTGCCAAATACTTTATTCATTTTGAAATGTCATAAGGTAATTAATGCAAATGTAGTTTTTTTTATATTTTTTACAATACATTGGAATCTAGTTATATAAGTCATGGTCAAATTGTCACTAGTGAATTTTGCTTACATTCAAATAAAAATTAATTGAAATATCTTTAAATTATTATGCATTCAAAAACATATTATTAAAAAATATATATATCATAAATTTGTTAAAAATTATATCACCTAAAACTAATGAGGTAATTGTGTCTTTATTACATAAAACATTACAACCTCAATATATTCTTCTGTAGAACAAAAAGTATATGTTCACTTTGTAGAACATATATTTTTTGTTCATATTTAGTATATTCATATATATTTGTGATGTTTATCTTGAGCATATTCATATGCATTCGAACATATGTAATATTGTGTAAACATAGAATTTGATGAGAGGTTATATATATGTATATGTTAGCAGTTTTAGTTAGCAGATTTCCAGTGCAAGATAACAATATTTTTTTTACTACTTTTGGTAGAAACATTTTTTGGTTTGGAAATATGGTTCTAGAATTTTGGTTTCAACGTTCATATCAATATTTTTTTTTACCACTTTTGGTAGAAACATTTTTTTGTTTGGAAGTATGGTTCTAGAATTTTGGTTTCAGCGTTCAAGTACTAAGTCTTAGGTCATTAGCAGTATTTTATGGCTACTAAAAACACTTTATTCATTCTTTCATGTATGTTTTATTTGTTTTTGCTCTAATTTAAGGATACTTAAAAAAAGCAAGAATATCTACAAAGTAGCCCTTGTTCAAATACAATAGTTAGTTCATACATTTCAAAATTCAATAATTGAACTAGCTATGTGGCCTTGTTTTATCTCGAAAGTTCAAGTGTACTCTAACCTTCTACAACGTGTATTATTATTGGTCTTTGGAAAGCTCAATGTAGTTTAAGCTTCTACATAAATTTACTTCGATAAAATTGTGATTAAAGATAAAAACAAAGTTTATATAATTTTTATAGGAGGTTTGCATGTGTTGTATATGATATGAGTCATTATTAATGTTGTCACATGTTTGTAACACTTAAATGAATTACTTGCAAAAAAATTTATATAATTTTTAAAATATTAATATAATTATTTTACAAAAATAAAATAAAATGAAAACTCAATCTCATAAAAGTAAGATTTATAAATATATAGTAGTTATAAATGGTAAAATTATTAATAATGTATAATTGAATATACAATGTGTTTACAAAGATTAAGTGGTATTCTAACTTATGAGCATAAATCTCTAAACATTGAGGTGGGTGATTTGATGACAAGTTGTACAAATAACGAAACTTTAGTTCACTAATAAGTAGATATTATGTAAATGTTAGTGTATTAACATTTCAATCATTTGTAACTTTGTAAATGTTAGTGTATTAACATTTCAATAATTTGTAACTTGGGAAACATTAATCGGTGGTAGCTTGGGCCCATTAGCCATGCATGTGGCTACATTAGCTCAACCAAGCTATTGTTTTTACTAGGAAACATGGTTAGTTGATAGTTTGGGCCCATTAGTTATGCATGTGACTACATTAGTTTAACTAAACAATTATTTTTGCTCAACCTAGCATAATCACCAATGAGGGGAATTGATGACCCTCAATTAATCAATCTTGGCATATACATGGTTCCATTACAATTTTGTGTGGTGGCTAGATTAGCCCATGAAGGTTCACATCATGAGGTGATCCTTATATGTTTAATCGAAATTTGAGCCATTACTTAGCACATATCTATATCTAAATTTGAGACCTAGCGATCACAAAGTATAATCGATTGTGTTGGTGGGTCTCACATCGGCATGGACAAGGACAACTAACCATGTTCCCAATCCAATCTATGATATCTAAGCATGATATCCAATTGCATCCACCTCTAATCTCATTTGAAATGCTTTAGTAAGACATTGGTTCTAATGCAATTCTAGTAAGGATGTATTGATGTTTATCTAATCAATACAACATTCAATCTATAAAATAAGCAAACCATCAAAGGAAGTAGAAAATGTAGCACACAAGCAAAGGTAACATCATGACTAGGTGGAGTTCAAGAAAAAGTAGTGGAAACCTTCTCCTAGGTAAGTTTTTATAAAACTAGTAGTTTCCTTATTTAGTCTTTTCCCTTTCCTTGTTTAGTATTATCCCTGTTCCTAAGGATATATGTTATAAAAAAAAAATTTGGCTCCTAATGGGCTCGATATCTACCAATAGGTGCAACCTTCCCTTTTTGGCATTCGAGAGAGCCTTCTAAACCACTATTAAGAAGATGTGAAGTGGCACAACTTTACTAGCTGCTATGGAATCTCTTTGATATCGCTCGACTATGACGAGTCTTGCCTCTATCCTAACTCGTTTAATCAACCATGGTTTTCACTGGAGGGAAATCCCACAGCCTTTTTGTTTTGAATCAAGACTATAGATTGACTGTATTAAGAATACATTGTGTTCCATCCATAACCTGAACCCCTTACACTGTCCACGTACAATCTTCGAACACCCAGCCTTTTATTCACAACCCTTAGCTCCCAAGTATTTACTTTATATATTCAGGTTGGCGGTCGAGTGCTAAATCCACAAGGAACTTGCCAAAACTATCCCTTATATCTAGAATCTAGACAATCCATATGTAACGCACTTCCTCTGCACCCGTATGTTCTCGAATCGAATATGCCTTGTGCACACCTTTCAACAAATCATGGGGCCTACACTTCACTTCCTTTTGCACTTGGATATTTTTCTTGTCACACGTTAATCTAGGATACAAATTGATCACTTTGACTATGCTTGGATATGTTATGAATGTTAGATCTATGGGGTCCACCCCACATGCATGCTACTCCACCATAAGTCTTTCGATCTGGATATAACTCATTCCCGCAACACCCAAATTTCTTTACACCCATATATAATCCAAACTAGTCCCACGACAAATCACTTTGCACTAAAGTTTGATTATCCTATTTGGGGATCCATGTGATCTAAGAGGATCCCTAAAGGCTTAAAAATCAGAGTCATCAAATCTCGGCGAAACCGAGACCAAATTGAATATCCCGTCGCAAGGAATTCAATGGCGTAAATGACGCCTCAATCCAAGTTTGCATGTGAAAGTTATGCTCAATCATAGTTCTAGTCAAACTTGGCAAAAGGACAAATTTTTAGTTGGCGCCACATAAATTTGGACCAACACCAAATTGGCAGTCCAGCCAAACCAATGGCTAAATTTGGCAAGTTTTGGAAAAAAATGGTGAAGGGGTTTTGTTATGGTTAAAGTCGGAGGAACTGCCAAATCTGGCAACATCTGCTAAAATTGGAAGCAGTTTGAAGGACCAATAGCATGGGGCCACGTGGTCCAACCAAATGGTGCCACGTGGAACCTAGTGGGTGGCCAAATAGGCCCAACCCATGATTGGTCAGCTAAACTTGGAAAATAATTGAACCATGTTTAAATATTTTTAATGGTCGATGGTTTAAAATACAATGTACGGTCAATGGGGGTAGTTTAAAATACAATGTATGGTCGACGAGACGGTTCAAATATTTGTAATGGTTAGCAGTTTAAAATACAATGTATGGTCGGTGGGGGAAGTTTAAATATTTTTAGCATTCGATGGTTTAAAATACAATTTATGGTTTGTTTTCTAATACAAAATGGATCACGGGATTATTGAACTCGAGACCCCCGCTGAGGTCAACATTCTAACTTTTGTGTGCTAACCAAACCGCCAACCGACGACACTTTGGTTAGTCTACCAACAGCCTATTATGTAAACTTACCAATACATTCGACCAATGGAGGGATGACATGGGCCGATGGGAGAAACATGGATTGGAACAGCGTGGACAGGAGGCGAAACCCAAAGTAGGGGAACTAGGAGTGGAACCCTACAAGCGTAGTTCCCAAGGGAATATTCCTAAGGTATATTCTCTATAATGTTTTCCAGAATATTCCTAAGAAATTTTTTGTGGAATCTTGAATATTCTCTAGGGGTTCTAGAGATGATGGTGGTGGAGTATAACTGAATTTATACTCATTTTACTCAGAATTTCATAAGGGTTTCACTGGTGCAGTCAAATTTGGGATTTGAGGAGCCCATTTTCAGTTTATGCTCAGAATGTGAGGTATAATGATGCATTTTTCCATGTTATTTCCTTTATTTTTATTCAGATGAATGAAGACGCCTCTCCATTTTAAAGTTGGGCCCGAAGACATAGCCCACATTGGGTGAACTCTGTTATCAAATAATGGGCACATTGTCTTTATGGTGTCATTTTATGTTGCTTCTTATTTAAGTGTTTGTTGAAAATGTAACTAGTTTCGGTCTTCATAATTGTTGTACTCATTTCAATATGTACCCTATGTAACAAACAAAAGAAG
Organism: Pinus tabuliformis; assembly: GCA_031772625.1. NCBI lineage: Eukaryota > Viridiplantae > Streptophyta > Pinopsida > Pinales > Pinaceae > Pinus > Pinus tabuliformis. The sequence goes on from CM062820.1 coordinate 330,715,245, forward strand.
AAAAGAAAAAGTTTTTATTATTAAAGCATGGGTTTCATGCTTCTTATTGATGGTCTTCTAGGTAAAAGCATGTTCTTCATGCATCTATGGTTTGTTAGGACTTAGGATTTTTTGTCATGAGTCAAAGAAGTCAAAATCATGTTTATATGACCTGATAGAGGGAAACTCCCCTAGGGTTTTTTGGGTTGAAACCCTAGCAGACTGAAAGTTATCTATTCAAAGAAACATGCATTCATACAACCATTATGCTATTATAAGCAAATTCTATGATAAGGGTACGTACCTTTCGTCCTACGTTTGAGAAGGCCTTTAGGGTCCAAACCCTTCTTGGAGTTCCCTTCTTCTCTTTTGTCCTGCAAAACAACCAATTCAAAGAACATAGCAGTATATGGACAAAACTTATAAAGAAACCATCTTCATGTTATAAAGAAAGGTAGTTAGTTATGAAATCCAAACAACCATTTACATATAAATTCTAAACATGACTATCATTAACATAAAGAAGATTCATTTCGGGAACCAAGACATGTGTTTCTTTTATTATAGACAAATAAAGTACATAAAAAGGAATATGTTCACCTCAATCACCTTCAGCAGGCTCCAAGCAAAGCTTCCTTCCGGATCCGTTCCAACCTCAAGCCTCTAACAAAACTCCTTCCATGACTCTCTCCATGATGTCATAAATGGTGGATGAACATCAACACACAAGGAAACAAAGGTTTCCTGTACAAAATGGGGGAAGTGCAGAAGGCACAAGGGACTTCAAACCTGGTCAAGGGAAAAATCTCAGCATAATAACCTTTCTCTCTATTCTCTCCTCCCTTAGGCCTTCCCTTTGAGGTCTTTTTATACCATCTCCAAAGTAGTTTTTTAGTTAGGAGTTGGTTGGGAACAGTTGAGCCACGGGCACTAACAGGTGATCAGCGGGTAAAACCCGCGATCTCCGCCCGAAAATGAGGAGTTTTATATTTTTTTAAGTGTTTTAATACATACACGCGGGTTGGATATACACAGACCCGCTTATACACGTGTTTAACTCAGGGCAATGTCGCATATAAGGGATAAAACACTATTTTTTAAATTTGAGGACCAGGTCTGGAAGGAGGGGTTGCCCTAGGCCATGAGTACAGCATCACAAACCATAAGAGTGAGATTTGGAGCTATAACAGATGCCCCCTAATATATGAGGTCAGAAGGGGTACATGATGGCCGAAATATATTATGCGAGTACATGGAAAGGAAGTCTGTCAAAAACCGAGGAGGACTTCACCAGAATTCAGCCTGCCAAGCCACCAAAGGAGATCAGAAAGAAACACTGTCTGAGGCGGGCATACCCATGCTCAGAAAAAGTAAAGCATGTCCGCATATCAAGTACAAGCGGATCCACTAAGTATACAAGTATAAATGACTGAAAGATACATAATGGATCATCTGATCATAATGAACAAGTACATGTCTGAATATCACATATAAGACTGTCAATGATGCTGAAAGATGCAACGGATCACTGATATCAAAGACTGATCCCAAAAGGTACCAACTGAACATGATGGAATAGGATGGTACTACACTGCAAACTCAGGTGCCAGCATATAGAATGTCGCCATGACTGACTGCAACATATAAAGTGGAGTGATATCAACTAGCAGCAACAGGAGCAACTGTGAAGTGAACCAATGAATGCTGATACAACCTGAGGTCTTCACCGACCGCCGTGGTACATTTCTACAGCATGGGAATAAATGATCTGAAGTTGACCATGTGAGAAATCGTTTGATTACCGGTCATTAATGTATACCGTTAACAAATGCGAGACTACTCACCGATAATGATAATGAGCGTCAAGGTACCCAGTACAATCTAACAAGTGTGAATAGATGAGCTGGAGTCGAACACCTGTAAGAATCTATCGATCAGGAGACAATGATGGTTTCCCACTGTCGATAGCGAAGGATCTGCCACTAATGACTGCAAACCCCAAGGTACTGCCAAATGGACTCTAGATCTTTGCCCCAGAGCAATGAGTCAGAGTCGATAGGGAAAGATCCGCTAGAAGGAAGGCATTAAGGCATCCTTCATCAATCTAGTGCGAGCGTAACCCATAGGCCAATAATGTGGAAGGAATCGGATGAAAAAGATGTAGTAACCCAACCGAAGTATGTTTCCGGCGTACACAAGATGTGGCTAGCGCACGGCAGAAACCCTCTGAACCAACCAATAATGAAAGCTGACACAGAGGCGAGGTATCCACCAATAGGGTCAAATGGAAACCAAGGTACTGCACGAATCCCAATGTGTGATAATATAAGCTGATGTCGAACACAAGGGAAACCACTCAGTCAAAGACCCATGATACTGATCGATGCTGAGCACAAGGTAAGAAAATAGGGCCAGGGTGCAGCTCTAGGCCTGTCCTCAGAGCAAGATGTCGTCGTCGATAAGGACAAGACCCGCCAGCAAGAAGTCAATGGGGACCTTCTCAAACCAGCACGAGTAAAGGACCAATATAACTAATGTGATGATAGACATGACACTGACAACCAGGGATGGCCGACTGAAAAATGAGTCAAGAGACACCGCAGAGAGGCCGACTCAGGCTAACTTCCCTTGAACAAAAGCACGACTCAATGTGACTATGTGGCAGCATATGATGACTCTGTATAAGTTTGCCATGCAGGAGGCATGAACGAACCCTCCATATGATTGGAAGAGATAACCAATCGGTGGAGAACTGACTCAATAACAAGGTTATGGCGTACCTAAGTCAAACTAAATCCCACCCATACGGAGGAGACTTTGTTTTGAGTGCTTTGTTCAAGGGTGACATGACTGACTCTAGCTGCCAACAATAAATGGAAATAATGTCCCGTTCCCGCTCTTTTTGGAATATTTAATTTTTTTTGTTTTTTTCTGTTAAGCCGGAAAAAGAATAAAAGAATGCTATGGTACAGTGGAAAGAACGAGTGTCGGTGAAACAGATGATCTAGTTCCTGGGAAAGGAACGTTCCTATGCTCAATGAAGGGAGGTGAAAACTGGTCAGTGACACTCAAAGGTATGTTCCTTCCACGGGTCAAGGTGTGTCAAGCTACAGAAGTCAAAGGTATGCAAGGTTGATTTTGCAGACGTCATGGTCAAAAGTTGGCTTAAACACGAGTCCAAGTGAAGCCGGCTCTAGGCCAAAAGGTGCAAGTGGTCAACATGCAATGCAGTAGTACAACTCAACACAAAGGAGCCTCTAGGGTATATGGCCGGAACAAAGCGGAGAAGCTAAGAGGAATGAGTCTTCAATGCATAAGTCATGGTGGGACTACAGAGGACTCCCGAGCCTACTCAAAACGGAGCAGCATGGGCAACAAATGTCAGTGAGGTGCTAACTAGGATGCCCATGTAAAGGATGGCTCTACCATCGTGTCATGATTTAAAGAATCGGCGAGTGAAGATGACTTATGAACCATAACATGATGGGATCGACCCTATGGCAGATGTATCGGTCAAATGGAGGCTAGTATGCATAATGCAACGGAAAAATGGTGTCCCTAACCTATATGCCAATGAGAACACGATACCTGCCATGACGGGTCATTAGTCATGGAACCGTCTCGAAACTGAAAATCGTCCAAAATGTCCTGAAAAACAGACCAATCTCGACATTCCAAGCTCCCAAGTTAAAAGTCACATGAGGTCAAACAAAATAAAATTTTGAAAAAAAATTTCATTTTCAAAACTTATAAAAAGCATTTTGGACTCACCATTTTTACCATTTGAGTTTGAGAGCAAAGGATTTGGAGCAAAAGGAGCAAACTTCCCACAGCCAGATTCAACCGTTCAAATTCGTCGAAAACCTCCAAGTAACTCTTATACTTAGCTTGCAATTGATTGTGACAGGTTTTAGGATTTTTGGTTGATGTTTCACCGTTGAACTTTTGTCCAAAATTTCCTCACGGCGTATACGCGGGTTGGTAATATCGAACCCGCGTACACGCGGGCCCTATACGCGACTGTGTGCACAGGAACCCGCGTATACGCCGCGAACCATTTTAAACAAAATCTAACGGTTTTGAATCAATTTTTTCTCAGGATGCCTGTCACGTGGCGTGAAAGAGAGCACGCAGCGGTAGACAATGAAGTTATGAACAGTCCAAAAGCATTAGATGCCCTACGGGGATGCGGTTTGCTTAAATTTTTCAAATTGCCAAATATGAAAACTAACACGCGTCTGCTTGAGATGCTCATTGATTATTGGGATGTCGATGAGGAAGCTTTTATGATCGATCACATGCCGCTCAGGGTAGAAGTGGAGGATATCTATTTTATCACAGGCCTTTCCCGAAGGGGAGAGGTAGTATAGTCCCGGGGCAGGACACGAAGTGCCCTTTCGATAGAGCACTATGTACAAATATACTGCCCGGGACATCCCAAGAAGCTTGGGAGCCAGATTTCCATCACACATGTGGCGAGTTTATCACTTAGGATAATCTTGTTTACCATGGCTCAGGTGAACGGATCATCCTCTCTGCATCAGGCATCACGGCAAAACATGAGCGTGGCAGTTGATTGTCTCACTACTGTATTCAACTGGTGTACTCCTCTTCTGGCCAACATGAAGAGCCAGCTCACTTCTATCAGGAGGGGTCAGACTAAAAACTTTGGATATGGGAGCATCTTGTGTACTTTCTTTTTCGAGAAGGTTCCCGCACTCCGCCCCAGGGTAGCAGTTTCCATCAGCACCCCACGTGATCCACGCATGGGCCGATGGGTTGATTTGATGAAACGTCTGGGGGGTGGGGAGGTCCCAAGGACTGCTTTCGACGATGACTTCTTCACCTGGTGGGATCAGCAGATCATCGTCGTGGATGACTACCCCTATGCTGGGCTAGATTTCCGAGGAGATCCTGATCTAGTGTTACCACCGAATGCAGCATGGGGCAAGATTGGTAAGATTTTTTGATTTTATGATTTTTTTGGATTTTTCAAATATAATAATGAATTTTGAAAAATATTTTTGATGAGATTCAAATGACTGATATGGTGATCATGTTCCAGACATCGGGCCGGTACGACCAGATGGATTCCCGCGGCATGGACGACGCGACTGAGGAGCCAAAGAGGCGGCTGCTGATACAAAACGGACTTTGAACAACGTCCAGCGAAACTTGGCGAGGTTGAGCTGCTGAGTACCGATGGCCATCATAGAGGACCTTCTTGAGGATATGCAGCGTCATGTGGTTGGCATGCCACGTGACTGGGTTCGCATTTTTCGGCGCGTGGCCAATGCTATAGTGACATACTTAGACGCTCATCCTGAGCCGAGGCATTAGATATGCCGGACATGATTATGGGCATTTGAGTCCCAATTTTGTATGGACACACATATGTACACTTGAGACGCTTTAAGATATATATATATATATATATATATATATATAGTTTGACTTTTTGATGCTTGATTTTATTGTGATGAATGATTAATATGCCAGTCTAATGCTTGATTAGCGATAGAATCAGCTAACCAATTATGAGATCTTGGAATATGAAAATAATTAATATAAGTAAATGATATTTGCAACAACCTCACCCTTAAATATTGGCGATATAAAGATGGATTCCGTACCCGATAAATGTTATTTAATTGACACACTATCAATTGAGAATCAAGATACACTACCAACGAGTCGATCCCATGAGAGATTGCCTCAGATAATAAATTAATAACAGCAGTATACTCGGCCATATTGTTTGAAGCAGGACTGATGCACACGCCTCTTGATGCCATCAATTGACCAGTTGGATAATAGAGTACCCAAGCTGCGGAAGCAAGATTCCGAGTGTGCCGACTAGCACCATCGGCGAACCCAAAATAGACCAAATCATCCATCAACACCTGCCAAAGCAGACCAAAAAGTGCTGATATTAGAAAACTCTCGATGATATATGTACAAATTTACATAAAATACAAAGAAGCCATTGCCTGGTCAAAACTAAGCAAAGTACTTCTTTAGGTAGAGCCCGTTTCGGGGCTCCGCCAGCTTGTTTCCCTCGAAATCAATTAACTCATACGATCCTTTTTCTAAAACTCGTTTAATAATGAAAGGACCGTACCACATAGGCTTAAATTTGCCTGCCCCCAAGGCGTCCTTATCTTGGTCATAGACCAGGACAAGGTCACCTTCAGAAAAGACTCGAGGACGGACAGACTTATCATACTGCGTTTTAACCCTTTTCTTATGGGCCTCATTCATCGTGGCGGCATCTCGACGCTGCTCATCGAGATGTTCCAAGTGAACTAGGCGCTCTTCGAGACTCGAAGTCTCAGGAAGAAGCTCAACAGCCAACTTAAGAGATGGAATTTCACATTCGACCGGAAAGATAGATTCCATCCCATAAACCAACTGAAAAGGAGTAAAACCAGTAGTCGTTTTGACGGAGGTTCGGTATGCCCAAAGAGCCGAATACAACATAATGTGCCAATTGGACCGATTTTTATCGATTGTCTGTTGGAGTATCGTCTTAAGAGTTTTATTGACTGCCTCGACCTGTCCATTGGCCTAAGGATAAAAAGGGGACAAATGCTCCTGACGGAAACCTAATTTAAGAGCTAATTCGTAGATTAGTTGATTCTGGAAATGACTGCCATGGTCAGTGACAATCTCTCTTGGGATACAGAATCTTGAGATAACCTGATTGAAAAGAAACAAAGCTACTGTGTCACTATCGTTCTTATAAGTGGGCATGGCCTCAGCCCACTTCGTAAAGTAGTCTACATCCACGATAATGTACTTGTGATTCGCTGCTGAAGGCGGATTACAAGTTGTAAAATCAATACCCCACTTGGTAAAGGGACTGACGGTGACAACGGGAAAAAGGGGAGCTGGATGCGCGCGCATTTTCCAAGTAAAAATTTGACACGGGTGACAGCGTTTGACCGCTTCCACACAGTCTTTAAAGAGTGAAGGCCAAAAATAGCCGGCACGTAAGATGCGTTGGGCTGTAGCAAGCCCTGATAGATGACCACCACAAGCTCCACTGTGGCAGTCATTGAGCACAGACTCTGCTTCCTCTAAGGTTAAACAGCACCGAAGGATTGAATCAACCCCTCGACGATATAATGTGTCACCAATGATAACATAGTTTTTAGCCAGGTGACGTAATTTTCGACGTTCATCCTTGGAGAAAGTAGAGGGAAACTTCGAAGTCTGGAGATAGACAATGATATCTCCATACCAAGGGTCGAGTGAAGAGATGAGGAATAAATGTTCGTCGGGAAAACTTTCCTCATAAACAGTATCCTCTCCACAAGGAAGCTCAGAAATTAGCTCCGCGAAAACCATGGATTTCTTAGATTTGGCAGACAAGAACTCGAGATCGAATTCTTGCAAAATGACTATCCATCTATTATATTTGCCCCCAATCACTCGCCTACTGAGGACAAATTGAAATGGATTGACCGCTGCTAAGACAAAAGTTTTGCGTAGCAAAATATAATGACGGAGCCTCTGGACAGCGTGAACAGCTGCCAAGGCCAACTTCTCAACTGGAGAATAGCGGAGTTCAGGACCTATTAAGCCTCGGCTCAAATAATAAATCACGTGCTCGGCGAGAGCATCGTCTTCCTGAACGAGAACCATACCAATGGTTGATTCTGCTGCAGCGAGATATAAAAGGAAGTCTCTACCATAATCCGGTGGACTCAAAAGCGGGGCAGAGACTAATGCCTTTTTCAAAGCATCAAACGACCGCTGCGCAAAGTCATCCCACACAAATGGAACTCCTTTTCGTAGCAAACGCATGAACCCTTTAGTGATCTCGGCATAGTTTGCTATAAACCGTCTTAAGAAATTAGCCTTCCCTTGAAGACTTTGAAGTTGTCGAATTGAGGACGGGGGAGGCAACTGAACTATTGCCTCAACCTTGAAGGGATCAACCCGAATCCCTTCATTAGACACAATGAACCCTAACAACTGACCGGATGTAACCGCGAAAACGCACTTGTTGGGATTCAACCGGATTTTATAAAAACGACAACATTCAAAAACCAATCGAAGATGACTAGGATTATCAGTTCTCTTTCGAGAACGAGCAGCGAGATCATCCAAGTATGCCTCGATGACATGTTTGATGTCGTGGAAAGCATATGACATGGCCCGCTGAAAAGTGGTTCCAACATTTTTAAGACCAAAAGGCATCTTTCTATATGCAAAGGTACCCCAGGGACATATAAAAGCTGTCTTATGTTGATCTTCAGGACGGATAGAGATTTGATTATAACCCGAAAAACCATCCATGAAGGAAAAAAATTCATTACCCGCACACTCGTCGATAATCTGATCAATGAGTGGCGTGGGGTAATTATCTTTCGGACAAGCCTTGTTTAGGTCCCTAAAATCGATGCATACTCGGATTGTTCCTTGCTTTTTGTCCATAGGGACTGGATTAGAAACCCAGTCAGTAAGAGGAACAGGGTATATAAAACCCGCCCTTAGCAGCTTCTCAACCTCAGCTTTGATAGCTGCTGCTTTCCTAGGGTTAACCGGCCGAAGCCTTTGACGAACCAGTTTCGCGTTTTCATACGTCTTGATCTCATGTTGAACAATAGAAGGATCAATGCCAGGCATTTCCTCATAAGACCAAGCAAATACATCACGATATTCCTTAAAAAGGTCGGTGTAGATTTGAATTTCTTCAGGGGAACACTCAATTCCGATGAAGATATTCTCGATGACGTTAGGGTCCCTAGAGATGTTTATAGGTATCGTTTTTTAAATTACCGACATATTACCTTCGGCACGAATGTGTGCTGGAGCCAAAGGGTTTGACACCGTACAAACATCACTAGTGAAGAGCTCGGAGAATCTAGATTCTACTTCCTGCAATGGAGGAAGAAAGTATGAACGATGGTGTAAGTCTTCCCAAGGTCGATCTATACCCATCATTACTTCAAGGATTGCTTATTCAGAAGGTAGGACCGAATCTAAGCAGTCCAAGGCAGAGGTAGAATCAAGGCTCCAAGCCGGGGCCACATGACCATCTAACTCCTCTTCGGAAAAAGGAGTAGAGTGGTTGTCTGCAGAGTCTATGATAGACTGATATCTAAGCTCAACTGCAGATATAGGGAATGCCATTCCATTTACTTGTCCTTCAACTAATGTGGTTGTAGGTGAAGGCAAGGTCCAAGGGTCTGAAAAATAACGAGTTCGAAAGAACTCTTCTCGAGGAGACTCCTTAGATGATGAAATAGCATTGATTTTAGCGAAAGGAGAGGGAGGATCAAATGTACCCATCAATGAGGAATACATCCCTACTCCTAAATTCTCAGTTGGCGGGCGAGGATTATCCACTAAAGGGACAGTAGAGTCAAAGCTTGCTTGAGGATAGACTGGACAATAGTCCAATTGATCAACCTTAACGATTTTCCCCTCATGAGGAAAGCAAATGACACGAAACAGAGTCAAAACAACGGCATCCATCTCGTATACCCAGTTCCTTCCTAATAGGAGATTATAGTCTAGGTTAGCGTCTACGACCTCTACTTCAATATTGACGACCTTTCCCCCAACACATATAGGAAAGGTCGGGATAATCCCATGCGGCTTATGAGAATGACCATCAAATGCAGTCAAAATGGTGGGTGAAGGAACAGTCGAGGGTGATCCAATAGCCTTCCAGCATGACATCGACATAACGCATGTGGAAGCTCCTTCATCTATCACGGTGCGAAAAATATTGATTTTTCGGTATGTAGACTTTATTTGGAAAGCCATATGATGAGGGAGTCGCTTTTTGACATTTAACATGTCAAAAGTGAGCACTAAAGAGTTAGCTGGATCCACTGCTCCAATTGTGGAGAGTAAAGCACTTCTCTGAGCCGGACACGAATGGAGAACCTCTAAAGCGGACATGGCGCACGGACTCTGAGCCAGATCCTCCACAATGGAGTAATTCTGGGCAGCCCTAGCATTAGGATTAATCGTCGCGCATTTAGCGGAACCTTTCGGTATCCGTGGTATAGTCTCGACAAGGGGTCGCTCAAGACGAAGGTCAGTACTTCTGGGAACAGTCTTGTCCTTGGAAGTTTCGGCTTCACCATAATCACGTGACCAAGTAGCCACATGGACGTTAGAACCCATCATGAAAACATTTGACGATTTTTCCCCTTCCTGGTTGCCCCCAGCGGAGGTTCCAGGATTTGAACTCGCGCCAGCAAGAAGTTGCTTCCCTTGGGGAAACGGGTTGGTTAACACAGCTTGAGAACTAGAAGTCCCTTGCTGTCCTAACAAGTGCTGAGCGTCTTCAATCTTAGGGCAGAGATGAGTTAGATGGTCTCCACTGCACAATTTGCAGGGAAACTTGACTTTCTTTCTCGACTCATTTCTACCACCACCGGCGTTGTTGTCGGATTTATTTGCATCAGGCTTCCCATCCTGGTTCTTTTTCTTACCTCGTCCTTTCTTTTTCCCATTGGAATTTTGATTTCCTTTGGGGTTACCAGATTGGACGACATTTATTGAAGAAGTTTGGGAAGCGTGGGGGATTAGACGATGTGACTTGGTTGTTGGAAGCAGCTTGCAAGGACAACTGCTGCAATTGATTCAACAAGTTCACGGTAGTTGTGTCTACTGACCCGACGATACCATCCGTGTGCGGACTTGGCTTTGACTTAGCTACATCAACCTTAGATCCAGGAGCATCTGGCAAGTACTTTTGTAGGATCCCAGACTGAGAATAGATCAATTCTAATTGTTGGGCCCTAAAAATGGCTTGCTCCTCATAATAGACCCCAGACATGGAGACATCCTTGGAGATCTTGGGTTGTAAAGACTTCAAAAACCACTCAAGATGGTACTCCGGAGGGATTTCGGCTTTAATGAGCCTCTTTCTCCGCCTCCATTCCTGAATATGGTCGGAAATGTGGGTTGCCTTATCCTGACGAAAGGTGGCCAGAAGTTCAGTTCCAGCATCATAGCGGACAGGCAACTAGAAGTGATTTAAGAAAATATTGGCTAAGTCAGCGAACGATGTAAAGTTGCCCCCTAGCAACTCTATATACCATTTGGCCGCATTACCAGTCAAGGTGCGCTGAAAGAGTCTCAACCTAATCGAGTCATCGATAAGGGAGTTAGATGAGCACCACAAATGGAATGTGGTTACATGGTCGCCTGGGTCTTCGCCACTCTTCCCTTCGAATTTTGGAATGTCCGAAGGGAGTTTGGTTGGGACCGGAGGCCAGGACGGATTGTACTTGATTGGGTCATTTGTTAACTTAGTGAGATCTGGCAAGTTTAATGTTGCTCGAAACGGAAGCCTAGGAGGACCTTGGGGATTCCACCCAGACTGGACAGAACTCCCAATGCTCTGAAAAGATTGTCCTGGAATTTGCGAGGCACCAGGCTGCCCGAAGTAACCAGTAGAACTGGCTGAGCCAAAAGGCAAGCCTTGTGGTCCAGCAAAATTCGGAGTTTGACCAACTCCGGCCGTATAACCTCCATAACCAGCAAAGTTTCCTCCTAAAGGATTGTAGGGAGTTGATAACCCCTGATACGGATTCCAAGCTGAAGCAAGGGGAGGAATGCTTTGAAACATACTAACCGTGGAGTATGGCCTATTCCCTTGTTGGCCGATAAACGGATTCCCAGTTCCCGCGCTACTAACCCCAGGGTTATTCCAACCTTGGAAAGGATTGTTGCTTTGTCCCACAGAAGAAAAAGGCATGGATCCTACCGTTGGGTTGGAATGTGGTATATGACCACTTCCAAAATGAAAACCCTGGAATGAAGCCGATCCGCCCATCATGGACGTAGCGGCACTAAACGGAACCGATGGAATACCCTGCGAATGGGTGCCAAATGGGAAGAATCCAGTACCAAAAGCATTAGTTTGGGCATTTCCACTCGTGGACGGAATGGAGGTAGATCCAACTATAGATGTACTAGAAAAAGATCCAAACAAGGAAGCAGAGGAGATGGAAATGGTTCCTCCCCCTTGCACCGATGTTGGGGTTTGCATAGTCGTAGCACTCGTAGAAGCCATGCTTCCAGTAGTGGTCATCGATGGTAAGCGCGTAGCGTAACCTAGACTTGACGGTCTATGCGTCGGAGTCCCAACGTATTGCAGTACATCTGGATGACTAGATGGTAGTGGAGAATTTGGAGCCGCTAACGACTCTGAAAGTTCTTCTACCTCTATGTTATTCTCCGCTTGAAAGAGAACTCGAGAAAGGACTGGAGTGTCCCTCTCTTGTTCAGAAGTGCCAGGCCTTGCTTGGCCGCTAATGCCCCCGAGAGGAGGATCAATCCCCGATGCGTCAACCGGCGTGGGACGGAACCCACCGGTAGTATTGCCTCTGCGCCTTCTAGGAGAAGGCTCTAAACTTGGTGGCAAGAGACCACGAAGTCTTCGAGACCATCTTGGAGATCGGTCAGCCACTTTGAATTTTTTGTTATGATCTAACTAAAGACTCAAAAAATTGAAAGCTAGGCCAACTAGGAGCACAGAGCACACACTATAAAGTCCCTAAAGATACAGCCAGTCAAACAACTTCCAAGTATTTCTGCTCCGGGTGATTAAGACCAGACACCAAAATACGAGAAAGTGAAATAAGGGGCCTTCCGAAGATAGTCTGGGATGATGAGGGCCCAGTCCTACCAGTGAAGGTATCAGAGGAAGTTACGCTGACCTCCTAACAACAAACTGCGCCGGTGCAAGCCCCCAAGCTTCGCAAGGGTGCCCTCCAGTAGTACTGTCGAGAGTGATGCAACGTCAACCTCAGGTGCCACGGGATTCCCCTTCGCAGCCACCTGTGTAGTTCCCTAGGAGTAGCAACTATGGATACCAACTCGTCGCAGAAGCCAGGCGGAACAGTCGTGAGGTAAGTTCGGACAAGTAGGAGAGGGGGTATCTCTCTTCCCTGTCTTCACAGACCCTCATGCTTAACTCCCAGATCCGGAGCTTTCCTGGTCTTCCTAACGCTATTGGATTTTCTCTCGTTATTCAGACTCCTACGTTTGACGTTTATATGGCCTTGGAGAGTTAACTCTCCACTCGCCTAATCCAAGGCCCTAAAATCCTAATCTTGTTGGTGTAACTGACTAAAACAAAAAGTTCTAGTGAATTTTAGTTAGCGCTTGATTTTATTAGGTTGTTCTTTAAGTCACAAGGTAACGGAAGTGAAACTAGTGGTGTTTTTTGATGCAAAAGAAATTAATAAAAACTTAACTACATGCACATGAACTTTTTCGTTTTTCGATGAAGAGCAATTTCTATAGGGTTCAGAGGTACTTCTAATAAAACAAATTTTTCTTTTCTTTTCATTAATTCACACTTCACACTCACAAAAGTTAACAAAGCTATATGTGCCTAAAAGGGGATGCAAATCTATCCTAATGCAACAATTATATGTGGATGCAAGATCTAAAACTACTCTGAACAAAAATGAAAGTTGCTTGCTTATCAATCTTTATCTTGCCACTTACAATGCTTAGATGGAAGATGAGATGTTACCATTCATTTCGTCTAAACACTAAAAACAAGTTCTAAGACAAACATAAAGCACTTTCACTTCACTAAAAGGAAATCAAATGAAAAGCAAGTTCAAGAAAGCAAAACTAAGGTTTTCAAAAGATTTTCTTCAAAGCAACAAACAAAAAAGTCTTTTCAAAAAATGCTCTCAACAACACTGAAACTTGTGATTGAAGAATAGGAAATTAAACAATTTTGCGAATCAACACCACTCAATGGATGAAAACCCAACAAAAATAAATGTGTTTGAAATCGCTCTTAACAATCAAAAGTAGCAATGAAAGCCTTGGTAATGAAAACCAAAAAGATAAAAAAGACAAATTCCAAGAAAGTGTCAATCAACAACTTTCATGAAACAAAGAAGTGGATGGTCACAAAAAGTGGTTTTGTCAAGCAAACAAAAAGTCACCAAAAGCAAGATTAACACAAAGATTGAATTCAATCTCCCTACCCTGATGAAACAGAGCAGCCAAGATTCCTAGCAAGAAATCTTGCGTGCTTTAGCCAAAAACGATTACGCTTGCAATCAACAAAAAACAAGACCAATACTCCTTATAATCAGAGAGAATTCAGAACGAGATGCTCGCTGTAAAACAAATAACTGATACTGGAAAATGACTATTTCAGACTGACTCAAACCACCAGACAAGCCTTCAGAGACTAAAAAGATTTATAAATCTCGAAAATTGCAATATATACGCGACTGTACTTAAGTACAGATTGCGTGTATACGCGACTGTGTTTGAGGAAACCTGCGTATACGCAGGTTAACTCAAAGAAACAAGCGTATATATACCTCTGAATCTAAGAAAAACAGCTGTATGAAAAGCTTCAAGAAAAATAAAAAACAAACTGAAGAAACTGGCAAAGCTTAAAGTTCAAGAACAGACCAGACAGTAACAGCAAGCAGACAAGGCAGCTGAGCCCTGATTGGCTTGAAAAATACCCAAACTAGGAACAACAAGAGTGTTGTCCCCAGTGGAGTCGCCAATTCTGATAGAGGGAATTACTCCCCTAGGGTTTTTTGGGTTGAAACCCTAGCAGACTGAAAGTTATCTATTCAAAGAAACATGCATTCATACAACCATTATGCTATTATAAGCAAATTCTATGATAAGGGTACGTACCTTTCGTCCTACGTTTGAGAAGGCCTTTAGGGTCCAAACCCTTCTTGGAGTTCCCTTCTTCTCTTTTGTCCTGCAAAACAACCAATTCAAAGAACATAGCAGTATATGGACAAAACTTATAAAGAAACCATCTTCATGTTATAAAGAAAGGTAGTTAGTTATGAAATCCAAACAACCATTTACATATGAATTCTAAACATGACTATCATTAACATAAAGAAGATTCATTTCGGGAACCAAGACATGTGTTTCTTTTATTATAGACAAATAAAGTACATAAAAAGGAATATGTTCACCTGAATCACCTTTAGCAGGCTCCAAGCAAAGCTTCCTTCCGGATCCATTCCAGCCTCAAGCCTCTAACAAAACTCCTTCCATGACTCTCTCCATGATGTCATAAATGGTGGATGAACATCAACACACAAGGAAACAAAGGTTTCCTGTACAAAATGGGGGAAGTGCAGAAGGCACAAGGGACTTCAGACCTGGTCAAAGGAAAAATCTCAGCATAATAACCTTTCTCTCTATTCTCTCCTCCCTTAGGCCTTCCCTTTGAGGTCTTTTTATACCATCTCCAAAGTAGTTTTTTAGTTAGGAGTTGGTTGGGAACAGTTGGGCCACGGGCACTAACAGGTGATCAGCAGGTAAAACCCGCGATCTCCGTCCGAAAATGAGGAGTTTTATATTTTTTTAAGTGTTTTAATACATACACGCGGGTTGGCTATACACAGACCCGCGTATACACGCGTTTAACTCAGGGCAATGTCGCGTATAAGGGATAAAACACTGTTTTTTAAATTTGAGGACCAGGTCTGGAAGGAGGGGTTGCCCTAGGCCATGAGTACAGCATCACAAACCATACGAGTGAGATTTGGAGCTATAACAAGACCCTTCTAGGGAAATGTAATTGGAAAAAGAATTTATTTTCAGTCTAGAAAGTCCTAGAAACTCTAAAAGTACAAGTTGGCCCTGGCAACTTCAAGTCAACCCAAAGGAGGGAATTTGACCCCTTCGAAAGGCTATATAAAGGCACAGTTCAACCTCATTTATCACTCACTCACCGAGAAGTTCGATCTCAAGAAGGAAGTTTTATGTGTAGCTAGGAAGCAGAAGAAGAAGAGAGTGAAGGTCTAGAAGAAGAAAGAAACTTATTTTTGGGCTCAAACTATCTCACACGTGTGAAGGATTAGGTTTTTTGCAGCCTTCAAGAAGGGTCAAAATTGTAGGACTATGTTGCAATAAGACAAAGTGCAGTATCTTGTTGTTGGGAGGAATAATACTCTATCTTGACCTCATTGACCATGGGAGAAGTTGTATTTCCATAGGAAGGTCTTAAGAGGAATATAAACTAGGTTTTCTACAACAACAACAAGGGTCAAAGTTGCAGGACAAAAATTGCAGGTTGAGTTGTAGTATTGAAGCTAGCAGGTCAAAGTTGCAGTTTTGAAGCTAGTTGAAGTAAGATCAAGGAAGGACTTATTGTAAGGGTTGACTTGGTACTTGGAGAACGACTTGGTATAGGATTTTTAAAATGAAGAAGTTTACTTTCTTAAGGATGTATAAAAGATTATGACTTTCTCTAGAATATGTAAGATAATGATTAACATCTTGTATAATATCCAGAAGAAAAAGTTCTAACTTGGTAATCAAGTTGACCCTTAGGCACTCTAATGCATGAAGGAATATTTCATATGGATATGGACCATGAGGATGTTGATGGAACGAGAAGCTCATCATGATGAGGTAAGTCTGATTTTCATTATTGTTGGTTATCTAGTTAACATATTATTTTGCTACCTGGAAAAATTTTGGAGGAATACATGATGATAATTGAGGCAAGTTCAACTGTATGAATGGAAATGTATGAATAATGTTTGGGGAAGCTCAATATATGGTACCTGACAACTGTAACATGAAGGTCAAAGGAGATCACTTTCATAACAAAGTTATGATCAACTTAAAGTTTGGAAAGGCTCAATAGAATTCCTTCATCCATGATGTCAAGATGAAAGTAATGAGAAAGAAAAATGACCTGGATCCTTTCATGAGAATGAAGAGTGAAGATGGCTCCATTATACCTTGAAAGGAAGCAATCTTGATACAATGAGATGAAAAAAAAGAGGGAGCCAGACAACTATGGAGAAGTGGTAGTTGATACTTTTATGAAGACAAGCTATAAGGCTTGTAGTTTTGACTTCCTAAATAGAAAGGAAGTCTAGAATCTCCTCTAGATATGAGAGGGAGAAAATGAGTCTCCTTAAATAGGAGCAAGGATCTATTCCCTAGACAAGAGGGAATAGGGGTATCTTCTCTGGTTGAGAGGGAGTGATGTTGGACATCACATGTGCATTCTCGTGTTCAGGTTATGAAGAGAGAATGGTGAAGGATTGGATAAGAATTTGTGGTTTCCTTAAGGATATGGAATCCAAGAAAGGATACAAACTGACACTCTTTGAGGATAGGGCAGGTATCCAAGAGAAGAGTGGTCGAAGAGGACAAATATTCTTTGAGAGCTCAGAATTGGAGATCCAACATAAGAATAGTTGTAAAAGGACATACCTTGTAGACATTCATATGGGGTATGTTCCTTGTAGAGGCAGTGCAGTATCACACGTAAATTCTCCCAGCATAGTGCTCTTGAATGAAGTTGAGCTTATTAAGTTAGGCCTTGGCGATAGTGCTGGTAATAACGATGATGTTTACAATATGACTTATCAAACCAACTCTTCTTCTGAGAACTCTTCAATTTGAGAATGATGTTGTATTGGTTGTACAATTATGAATACCTCCCTAGGTAAGAGGGAGTGTTGAAAATATAACTAGTTTTTGTCTTCATAATTGTTGTACTCATTTCAATATGTATCCTATGTAAGAAACAAAAGGAGAAAAGAAAATTTTATTATTTTTAAAGCATGGTTTTTATGCTTCTTATTGAAGGTCTTCTAGGTAAAATCATGTTCTTCATGCTTCTATGGTTTTTTAGGTCTTATGACTTATTGTCTTGAGTCAATGAAGTCAACATCATGTTTATAAGAACCTTCTGGGAAAAATGTAATTGGAAAAAGAATTTATTTTGAGTCTAGAAAGTCCTAAAAACTCCAAAGGTGCAATTCAACCGTCGCATCTTCAAGTAAATCCAAAGGAGGGATTTCGACCCCTTCGAAATACTATATAATGGAGCAGTTCAACCTCATTTAGCACTCACTCACCAAGAAGTTTGATCTCAAGAAGGAAGTTCAATCTGTAGCTTGGAAGCAAAAGAAGAAGATAGCAAAGGTCTAGAAGAAGAAAGGAAGGATGAAAATCTTGTTTTTGCGCTCAATCTATCTCAAACGCGTGAAGGATTAGGGTTTTGCAGCTTCCAAAAAGGGTTGAAATTGTAGGACTATGTTGCAGTAAGACGAAGTGAAATATCTTATTGTTGGGAGGAAAAATACTTTATCTTGACCTTGTTGACCTTGGGAGAATTTGTCTTGCTCTAGGAAGGTCTCAATAGGAAGCTAAAATAGGGTTTCTACAGCAACAACAAGGGTTGAAGTTGCAGGACAAAAATTGCAGTTCAAGTTGTAGTATTGAAGTTAGCTAGTCGAAGTTGCAATTTTGAAGCTAGTTGAAGTAAGATCAAGGAAGGACTTGCTGGAAGGGTTGACTTGGTACTTGGAGAAGGAATTGGTATATGATTGTGTCTTTGTGTTGCATTTGAATCATATTCTATAAGAAGAAAAGAGTTTACTGGGTTTTCCCCTGGATGAAAGCTTAATTTTTATGTCCTCTATTGTTATTGTTTCATTCTTGATATTTGTTTGATGAAAATATCTAACTAAAGAACATAATAAGAATAATAAAGTTCACAAGAAAGTATTAAGGTTAAGGAAAATTGATATAATAAGTTGAGACCTTGAATTTTCCAACATTGTTTGCATTTATGGTTTTACATACTCTTTTATGCAATTCTGCTAACATCACTAAAGAAAATATCATAATCACCATCCCACTTGTTATATGCACCTTGTCAATTGAGACCTGTATTTATCCTCACACCTGAATGTACGCCCTTTGAAGCTATAAAGTTGAATATTAGACAGTGACTTCTACCTTGTTTCCATAACTCATTCACCTCCCGCAAATTTGAACTATGCATGTAAACTCGGACTCAAATTTCAAATTAGTACTTTGGCCCCTCAAAGATTTCACTTGGTCATTCTAATACCAAATCTGCTCATAGGATCTCGACCCTAATCTCAAACAAGTATCTCATTCATCCTACCTCTAATCTCAAATTTTAGAAATGTAACATTAATAGGCATTAGAGGTTTTGGTTCTCAATCTCCCACTAGAATAAACGTATTCACCACAGAGGCCACCTGCAACATTAATTATATTGACATAGAGACCCTCGCCCCTTTAGAAGGGCATTAACAAAAATTCAGGTAGAGGGAAATAATCACAGAAGAAAAACCTTTTATTCTAATATAATTCAAAAGATGTATTTATAGATGATAGTTACAACCTTAGTTATTCTCTTATAGATCCCTTGTGCTCCTCTTTGAGTTGATTTTGCTTTGATCCTCGAGACTCCTTTTCTCCCTTTTAGCTCCTCTCATACCTCTCTCCCTTCTAACTGTACATGGATGTATATCTCCATATTGGTTGGAAAAATATCCTAATAGAAAAAAACTAAGTTGGACATCTATCCCAACACCTAAAACTACCCAACACTTCAACTTTACATTAGTAATTTTTTACAAAGGGCCTCTTGGCCAAAAACACAAGCTCATTAAAACAATTTAACAACCTAACAGTCTAGATTCCTTCTAGAATCAAGGCACATGTAATTATATCAAACACACTATTTCTAATTTACACAAATTACATTTGAGGGAAATTTCTTTCCCTTTGGATATTTCATGACCTCTTTTGGGCCAAGGCAAAAATGGGTTTCCTAGGGGTTTATGCTCTTGTTCTACTTCCATATCCAATATTCGAGGGTCCCACACTCTGATTTTTTTATGCCTTCTTGTTATGTTGATGCAATCTTCCATATCCAACCACATTTCCTTTCTTGTTTCCTTATTTCTTTGATGACTTCCACATCCATAATTCTGCAAAAATATCGTGACATGCTCCCTAGTCATTTATGTTTCCATTCCTTCTTGGGTGTATCTTAGCTGAATATATATTTCCTCATCAAATTTGGAGTTGCATGGCTTCCTCCATATTTCTTCATTTTTCTCATTTTCCTTTGACAACACTGGTTTTCCCTTTTCTGCATACTCAACTACACTCTCTGTAGCCTTTTTATCATGTAATTTATCAAAATATTTAGATACTTTGAGAACCTAATCCTCTTTCTATTTCTTGGTTGTATCCTCTAAGTAGTTTTCCCCAATCAGTCCTCTAGAAACTACAAATCCCTTTCATATTGTGACAACATGATATATGAATGTTTTCATTTCTCCTCATTGTAGGTTTCTTCACAAATCGGCCCTCCATCTTTACTTATTCTCATAACAACCTAAAAGATTTTTCCTTCAGCTTTTACATGGTTATCTTCATAATTCAACTTTGTAATCTATGCTTTCATGGTTTCTTTTGTCAATTGGGGGCAAGATTCCCTCTGATTTTTTTCGGGAGATAATTTCATTTATTCTTGATTCTTCTCTTGTGAATTTATCTCAATACTTTCTTCCTTATTTGGGACAATTCTTCCATGCTTTTTACCTACCATCATAATTTCACATTCATTTAGTAGGACATTATTTACTAAAGGTAAACTTATTACCTTATTATCTACAAATTTCTTCTTCACATGTTCACTAGAGGTTACATTCACTTTCACCATCATAAGTTCGTTGTCCTTCATTTGATTAGTTGAATCATATTTATCTATGTCTCTTAGGGACAGTTTCACCTTATCTTCTTCCTTTGTGATAACCTTTAATGGTTTCCCACCTTCATTACCTAAAAAACATGCATTTACACAAATTTTGTTAAATTTAAAATCATAAGATCCTTTAGCCTCACTTTTTATCAACAAATTATTTCATTGTGATGGACTTTTTACATAGTCCATGAGACTTTCCCTCTGTCTCCTCTCCTCATCATCGTCATCTTCATCAAGGAGTGGTCCTTATTTTGATTCACAAAGGTAAAAATTCTCTCCTTCATACTCAATTTTCCTAAGTTATATTTTCTCTAATGATGCATTCAAAATGTGTTTTAGTCCCTCTTGTAGCATGATAGGCGATTTTACATTTTTCCTCCTCAATACCTAACCATGTTTATGGTCATATTCCATTTCTTGTAGCAGTTGCATCACTATGTTGTATTTTTCTTTAACTCACCCAACTCTTTGTCAAATTCATCTTGACTCATCCTTCCTCTTATGCCATGTGCCTTTACATCTTCTTTTCCTTTTTAATGGCTTACACTTGAATCTTTGTAATGACTATCAAAAATCATATTCTACTTCCTTGTGCCCACAGTGAGCTGCAACCAAGCCCTAGAAATAAGTCTTCTCCATGGACCTGTTAACCCCAATACCTCACCAAACTTTCTCTATATCTTATCCTTTTTGTATTCCTCTAGTTCTCTCCTCTAGAACCTCTTAAGCACTCCTTGCTCTTTTTGGATTCTACACCTATTGCTCACCTCTCTCAAGAACTCCTCTTGTTCTTGAATTTTCCTTGGGGACTTCCTTTTTCCTCTCCTCCTTTCCTACCTCGATTGGAATAATTTTCTCTCTCTTTCTGTAGCCTCTCTTCTGCGAGGTTCTCTACCACAATTCTCTTCTCCTGCTGCTACCTGCAATTTATCAACTTCTTAATTTTTTTCTAAAGACCAGATTACCTTCCAGGTCTCCTCAAAACAAGAATATTTTGGCCTTCAAGAACATGATTGGTTCCCTTTTGGCTAGTACTACTTCCAACAATCTTTCTTTTCTCATTGCTCCAATATGCTTGCATTGAAATTTCTTCAAGTCTACATATTGTTTGGCTAGGATTCTTGTCAATCTACTCTTGTAAAAGTAACCAATTATCAGTTATTTACTAAGAATAAATAGCGTAGTTCATTACCTCATATTCAAACCCTCTAGTCTTGTGTTCTTTTTAATGTCCTCAAGTCCTGGTCCTATTGATGCCTCTAAAATCATAGCACCAACATTGGGGATAACCACCCGGTCCGGACCTTAGTACAGCTCCTTTTCCATTTGGTATGGTGGCTCTGACTGGATGTTATGGGACCAGTTTCCAAATATTGTATGGTTTGATGAATGAGTGTTTTAAATGTATAACAAATATGATAGGTGATTTAATCTATAACTCTAAAATATACAAATATATCTATATAACCCAAGTAATCTCATAACAATTTGATTCTTGATAATTCCTAGCAGACAAATAATCATATAGATGACTTACTTATCCATAGAAAGATACATTTAAATAATGATTGCTTTGTTTAAGAAATTAAACAAAGTAATTATAAAAACATATTGCATGACATACTAATATTTATTGTTGACATATATCTTTTTAATATAACAATTCTAAATCATTCATAAGTGACATAATATAGAGTTGCTTGAAGCATGTTAATACATCAACAATAGCAAATTAAATGGAATACTAATTACATAAAGAACAAGACAAAAACAACAGTGATAGAAATACCGAATGCATTTGAGTCTCATTATGTAAGTAACATTCTGGTTCCACCTTCTTATTCTAGAAACTCCAAGGAGATACAAAAATGCAGGTCTTGATTGAAGTTCTTTCACAAAAATCTGAAACTTTCATCCACGACTTATAAAAAATAAATTAAGAAGTGCAGAAATGCAACTTCTCAAGTCTAGTTTTTGTACAAATTGAGGACCCTTTCTCCAATAACATGAAAGGGTTTATATAATAGAATTAAAACAAACTGTCTAAAAAAATCGCTGAGAGTTGTTGGAACTGCCAACATTAAAATCTGGGATTTGAATTGCAAAAATAGTAAGGTGATTGCCTTTGAAAAGATTCATCGTACCTATTTCTTCTCTTGTATCCACAACTGACAAATTGAGAGCATGTTTTGAATTTCTAGAGAATGACTCATCCTGGAGTGTAGTTGTCCCGTGTACGTGGCATCTGAAAGCTCAGGCATCATGCGATCAACAACATCGACAAGGCATTTGATGGTCATCTGTTGGTTGTGCGGCTTGACCAAAAAGGACCAATACACTTCCCAAGTAAGGCTTTGTACTATGTTGAGTTGTTCATCTTTCATGGCCAAATCCTGCTTCCATTGATTTTCTAACACTTTTGCCTTTAGAAGCTTTCCCGGGGAACAATCAGAAATTAAATTAGCTCCATATAAATTATCATTTACCATCTTAGTCACATTATTCATTATAGACCTAGACCTGGAGGTAGCCCTTTCTACCTTTATTAACTATGTTTCCCATTTCGAAAACAATATATCTTTATGTGACTCTTGAATTTTCGGTAATTTAGCAGCTCTTCCTTCCTCTGTACTTTGCCAGGAGAGGTAATTTGTGACCTTATCATCTGCATCCTCAAATTCTAATCTGGTATTAACTGCTTGATTGAGAAGTGATGTAGTTGTGATGCATAATGGGTCGATAAGAGATATTTTATGGAAAAGTAGATTCAACTGTTGACATAAGGCTTTATTGGCCTCTAGGGCTTCCTTTTTAAATTCCTCAACCTTGGGATAATCTTTGAATTGTTCTATATAGAGTTGTAGCTGTGTGATTTGCTCCTCTTTAGCCTTAATTTCTTGTTGATGTGTCAATTGAAGTTGTTCAAGCTCTTGAGGCAATTGTTGTTGTTTTTGGATGGCATGCTGGTCGATCTTATGTTTCTCCAAGTTTAATTGTACATCAAGCTGCTCGTTCTTTTGTTTTTCTTCTGCCAACTGTTCCTCAAGCTGATTAATCTTTGTTGTTCCATTGTTGCCTGTTCTTCAAGTTGATTAATCCTTTTATCCTTTTCTTTGAACAATTGGTTAACCTCAATTGCCTTATCAATTGTAGCGGTTGTGTATGCCCCTGCAAATTGAGATAACTTAGTCAAATCCTCAGAAGGATTGACCTCTGAATCCTTCCATAAAACATTCATAAATTCAGATTGAGGAGTTGTGGATGATTTGGTCTATTTTCCTCTTCTTCCTCTGCCTCTTGACTACAACCCTATGTTTGGGCTGTAAAATACATCCAATGGTGGTATTTCCTCAATATTCAATGTAATTTCTCCTGAAGGATTTTCAAGGATGATTTCAATCTCTTTCTGAGCTATGTCTTTACTGGGTGTTATTTCAATCGTTCTATTAGGAATGGTGGGTCGTTGTGTCATGGGCGATGCTGATGTGGTAATGTTTTGGGGGTTGCTCTGGCTTTTGATTTGCTGATCAAATTGCTCCCATTATTTAATCAAGATGGGGTCAATATGAACATCTGTGATAAGGGGTTCATTGGTCTTTCCACATGTTTCCCCTTCCCCAGAAATCTCTTCAATAGTCTGCTCCTCGCTATGCTCTGCTTGCTGATCAATAGGGATGGTATTTAATATATCCAGAGGTACTGTCAGTAGCCTCTGTGTCCTGTATTCCATGATTTTTTCCATCTTCTCGGCTCCAAATTTGAATCTTTCCAGATGACTTACTTGTGAGAATAACTTTGCTGAAGCGAATAAGTCATCAAACTCATTATTCTCATGTATAAATTTACTAACTTTCACCGGACTGGTGAAATTGAAAGCGACCTTGTTTAGATCATATTGTCATTTAGGAATAGCCGCTAGACTTAGATCCTTTGTTTTCTCTACTTCTTTCTTAGCATGTTTAAAATCATGCAATGTGTAAGTACCACAGCGGAGGGGAAATGGAGGCCACACTTGTTTTTTAGAGTCTTTAAGGTTTCTAGACATCCCTTTTTCCACTATTTGGTATGCTATTTCCCTAGATAATAGCTTATCTGGAATATAGAGTGGAAGGACATGAGGTTTTGTAATACTTCCAAAAACCCTAATATAGGTGAACTTCTCATCCCTGAACCAACTTCCGATTGAAGTTAAATCAATGCTAGCCTCGTCAAACAGCTGAGGAGTAGGTTTGTTAAAGATGGCTTGATGGACAGGTAAAATAAATCCATGGCAAATCCTATATAAATGATTCTTGTAGCCAGACTTCCATAAATACTTATGATAAATATGAATGGGGGTTGGATCCTGAACAATCCTTTTCCAACCTAGGATGGGAAAGTCGGAATTAAAACAGATTGTGTCCATTATGTAAGCGCTCATATAGAATGGGGGCACAATTCTGGTGGGGACAATTTTTTTCCCTCTATAATATAGTATTTGATTGGCCATCTTATATGATAGAATGGTTGCCCAATCCATAATAAAGGAGTTGATTGTTGCTTCTATTAATGGAACCATTTCTATAGAAAATCTAGCAGAATCAGGGCTTCCAAAGAGCCTACATACCATAGCAGCAACATAACAACATGGAGATGCTAAGGAGTCGACAGAGTACATACCAGAGGATTCATGTTTATGCTTGTTAGGAAAATGTCTCCACTATTTGATAGGGTCTGACTCTACCTCGTTTTTCCTTAGCAAAAGCTTCCAAGAATGCCTTGTTGTAGTGTCGCTGGGGATCCAGCAAGTGATACATTCTTTTGACATCGTTAGGCTTGAATGTCCTGGACATCCTTCCATCGACTGTAAAGCAAGCTCTGTCTATTATATTAATACTTTCGATTACCATCTCACTAGATCATTATATGGTAAAAATTTTGCATGGGTTGCTATTCTATGGAGGAAGGAGCTGGCCAAATCACTGAGCGTGTTTTCTGTTTGATCAGTTGCATCAGTTGTTGCTTCTTCTTCTATCTCCATTGGATTTTCTGCTTCAAGTAAATCATATATGCCTTCCCATGAGATTTTACCAAGGCCTTGACAGGTAGTATCTACAATTAACACCAATTTTGCTGGTCCTTCTTCCACTGTAATGGGGGCCTTTGCCTTTCGAGATTTCTTAGACATCTTGACCAACTGTGTGATTCTGGATCAACACTACAAAATGAGAAAGAGGAGCGTAATATGCGAAAAACTTGAGAGGAGATAATACACAAATTACATACCAAAAGCAGTTATGCGCATTAGATGCAAAAATATTTTATTGTACGTAGCTACCATGGATGGAATCCTTAAAGGACTTAACCATAACTGTTCCTTAATGTTTTACTGTAACTTCTAACGTGAAACTTTAACGCTGAAGCCATATGTTGCATTGCAGGTTTTGTAATGGTCCTTTTTAGAATAGGTGTTGTGACTCTGCGATTTGAGATTAGCGATTTGTATTATTTTAATATTTGTGTAACAATCACGTATCGCAAATCGGGAGTTATCAGTGCCATGCTCAAAAGGTTTCTTTGCATTCTCGTGATTGCGATGAGTGTTGAGCTGGCATGGGGAGATGGTAGGTTTCAAACTTGGCAAATCACTTTTTCCCTATACCACATCATATATAGTTATATCACATCGTATTTCTTATAAATGGCTTATTTTGATAAAAACTTCACAATGAGGGTTTTGTTATGACTCTGATCGCATCGCACCTTTCTAGTTGGATGTTCATGAGTTCTAAAGAATTGCGATTTGTGATGAGCGGTCCTAAATACTCATAAAGCAACTTTTCTATGACTAATATGGCAAATCTATTTTATTAAAAAGTTTTATTGTTTTTTATATTCTAAAGGGGACCCATTTCTTATTAGCATTTTAAGACTAAAATTAAAAATTGAAATGGGGCGTTGTTGTATAGCACAACAATTGGCGATTCAATGGCAGAACCAGTTATCTCTGAAAAATAATGAAATTTCTAAAACTTTCTTAAGTAGAATCAATTAAGGAAAAGAAAAATATCAAAGAATTGGTTAGATAAAACAAATCTTACTCTGAATAAGCAAAATATCAATTTTGCAATTTCATTTACAAACCCTTATGATAAAATAAAAGCATTTTTTAGTTTCTTCAAGCTTTGATTTGTTGTTGAAGATAAAGTATGGGGCTCTTCCAACTTAGCTTTTAAATTTACTCTTTTGTCACAGGTAGTGCCTCTACTGCCAGCAAACATCTATAGTGTTGACAAGGTTACCTTTTAACCATCAATCGTTCATTGTCCCATCCATCTAAGAGTATAACTTTTGAAAGATAAATCCAAAAAGATATATCTACATGTATTTTCATTTTTTACTTTTTATTTTTTAGATAAAAGCCATTGTCCTGGTTTGGGAGCCAGAAGATGACAATGTCATTCACTGGTTGTAATTGAACTGAACAAGTTGGCTCGTAATGAGACCCCTTGTCTTATGATTATAAGCCATTACCTTGTTTTGGTATGCAGTATTGGTAATGTCAGTTTAATTAGTTCCCTATGATCATGGTAAGCAGGCTCGTCATGAGACCTCTTATCTTTTAAATCATATATATTTTAGAATTACACTTTGAAAAATCATAAACCTAGTGGATGGGGTGAATGACTTACTCCTTAAGAGTTTATGGATGACAATTCTAGAGTTGTGGATGCTTAGCTAGAGAAAGTCTTTACCTTTTTATAAATAACCTTTCTCAACTGATAAAACTCAAAATGATTTACTGTATTTTCAAGGTTTGGAAGATTTCACAAATTTAAAGAGAATCTCAGAGTTTCATGTTTTATCTAATTTCCAACACTGTAATCATTTCCTTGAAAGTTTTTATTTTTTGAAAGCAAGTATTCACAATATTTTTTCAAAGAGATTTTCAATGGCGAAAAGCCAATGAGAGACTATTTAAAACATTATTTCCTAAAAGAAACTGGCTTGCATAAAGAATATGTACAGGTAAGAAGGGGTTACCTCCTTAGGAAAAGAATTTCTTTAAGATAAGCCCATTCACAGGAAGAGAATCTCTCTTTCCTGATAAGTCTTGCAGTAGAAACATTGATGAGCCTATCTTTTCAACGATCTGAAATGGTCCAAGCCACATCTTCTGAAATTTGGTATGCTTACCTTTGTCTTCATGTGCTTTGTCCCATTTCAAAACAAGATCACCAATCTGTAATGTTTTTGAGCCAGCAGAACTTGCATCAAAAGAAGATTTAATGACTTGCTGATGTTTAGCATGAGTAATTTTGGCCTTTTCTCTTTCCTCATCCAATTTAAGGATTTGATCAAACCTTAATTGAATAGAGGAGGAAGGAATTTCTTCAATGAATTGTACTAGGGCTAGAGATGGGAGTGCTAAATTTGGTGGTATTACAGCTTCTTTCCCATACACCAAGTTAAAAGGAGAAGTACCTATTGAGGCCTTCTGAGTTATGCGATCTGCCCATAATGAAAATATTAAAGATTTATGCCAATTCTTTTGATTTTGATCAATAGTTCTTTTAATAATCTTGATGAGATTCTTGTTAGTTGACTCTACTAAGCCATTTCCTTGAGGGTAGTAATTTGCAGAGTATTTTAACTTAAAACCTCTCTTAAGAGCAAATTCAACTATACTATTCCTAGAAAAATAAGATGCATTATAAAAAATAAGTGTGTTAGGTAAACCAAACCTTGTAATGATGAACTGATCAATAAACCCAATAATTGCATCAGAATTGGCTACCTTTAGTTGAATTGCTTCTACCCACTTTGTGAAGTAGTCTGTGGCCGTGATAATGTATCTGTGTTGCTTGGAAGAATGTGGAACAATCTCTCCAATAATATCAAGTTCCCACTATTCAAACGGTTGCTCAATGTTTATTGGTTGTAAAGGAAAGGTTGGTTTCCTTTATCTTCTGCTAGAAGTTTGGCATATCTTACATTTCTTTACGTAGTCATGGGCATCTTTAATCAAAGTGGGCCAATAATATCCAACATGTAGTATTTTGTGAGCTGTAGTGTCTCCTCCAAAATGTCCACCTACTGGGCCATCATGCAATTCCTGTAAAAATGTTTGTGCTTCATTTTTTTCAAGGCATCTTAATAAAATTGAATCATAGTTTCTCCTGAATAACGCATTATCAATGATTTCCAAGTGTTTGGCTTTTAATATTAAGGCACTCTTGTTTTTGTAACTGAATTCAGGAGGAGCATATCCATTTTTCAAGTAAAATATCAGATTAGCATATTGAGATTCAGAATTAATGGTATTTATCTCATTTACTTGTGCAGTATTATCTGAATCCTCATGGTCTGGAATATTGGAAGCTCTTGCCAATAACTTGCAAAAACCTTGTCCTATAACAATTTTCGCTGGTTTAATATCGATATCATACTCTTGTAAAGTTGTTACCCAGTTAGCTCTCTTCTCTCCTACTTCCCTTTGAACTAGCAATTGTCTCACTACAGAGAATGGGACTATTACTTTAGTGTGTGTTTTTAGGAGGAAAGGTCTAAAGTGTTTGATAGACTTAAATAAAGCGAAAGCTTGCTTTTCAACTTCAGAATAGTTGAGCTCAGCACCTTGCAAATTAGAACTAAAGAAAGATATGGGTGCTTCTACTTGTTGGTCATTGATCTATGTTAAAACAATAGCGTAAGATGTTTCAGTGGCCAAAGTATACAAAATAAAATGACTAGAAAAATTCAGAGTATTCAATGCAGGAGCATTAATTATTGCTTGTTTGATTGAGTTAAAAGCCTCTTTTTTGTTATGTCCCCATTTGAAGACTGAATTTTTCTTAATCATGTATTGCAAGGGCAAAACTATATGAGAAAAATCACGAACAAATCTCTTCACAAAATTTATCTGTCCTAAAAATGATAGCATAGATTTCTTATTATGTGGCAAAGAGATATCATAAATCTCTTTTATCCTGTCAAGATCAATGTATATGCCATTTTTGGATACAATAAACCCTAAGAGTTTACTTTCATTAAGAGCAAATAATGATTTCTTGGGATTTAAAGAAATCCCATATCTTTTGCAACGTTCAAAGATCTGTTTTAAATCATGCAAAAGATTGCTTCTTTTTTTAGAATAGACAGTTATGTCATCTAGGTAAACAACGACTATCCTATTGATCAAACCTTTGAAGGCTATATCCATGGCTCGTTGGAAAGTAGCTCCAGCATTTATCAAACCAAAAGGAATTTTCTGATAAGCATATGTTCCCCATTTAGTTCTAAATGTAGTCTTTAATATATTGTCTGGATGTACCAGTATCTGATTGTATCCTGAAAAACCATCAAGAAAAGACATTAACTCTGAGCCATCTACTAATTGAAGTATCTGCTCCATTGTTGGTAATGGGAAATTATCCTTTTGACATGCTTTGTTGAGATTTCTAAAATCTACGCAAATCCTAATATCACCATTCTTTTTCCTTACTGGTACTAAGTTTGAGACCCATTTAGAATGTCTGTCAGGAAAGATTATTTTGGCTTTAAGGAGTTTATTCAACTCTGTTTTAATCTGAATTTCAAGATTTGGATGAAATTTCCTTAGCTTCTATTGTACAGGTTTATCATCAGAAATCATTGGGATTGTGTGTTGAATGATAGAAGTATCATAAGTTTTCAGATCTTCAAAATTCCAAGAAAAAATATTTTTGTATTTCTTTAATAATCTAATGAAAGCAAATATTTCGTCTGATGAAAGTCCAAGTCCTAGATTGACATTTTTTGGTTTGGCCTCAGTGCTGAGATTTACTAATTCAAACCTTAAAGTAGAACTTTGAAGTTTTACATTAGTGACCTTTTTTAATCTATATTTAATATCATAAAGATCTTCTAGCTTGACCACAAATTCAGGAATAGGATTTTCATTGAGTCTTTGTTTTAATTGAAGATCATGATTGCTTTCATCAATAATTTGATCGTCATAAGATCCTTCAGAAGTCAAGAAATTTAAGATATCCTCATCATCATTAAATACACGTCAATTGCTGACATTATCTAGGATAGATGGTCGAAAAATTAATTCAATAGAAAATCTATCTGGACTATAATCCTCGGATGGAAGGAGTTTAGAAGCAACATTAGCCAAAAGATCGGCTGCTACATTCTATGATCTAGGAATAGGAGAAATGTCAAATGCCAGAAAATGAGTTATGAGATCTTGAACAAGTGATTGATAATGTTTGAGATGTCCTGAAAGACAATGGATAGTATTTCTCACTTGTTTAATGACAATTTTAGAATCACCAAATACTTTCAGATATTGGATATTCAAGCCTATTTCTTTATACAGCCCTTGAATCAATGCCTCATATTCTGCATTGTTATTGGTACACTCAAATTCTAGCCTACATGATAACATCATTTTTTCTCCTTTTTGGACTAACTAAAATACATCCTGCTCCTGCACTGTCATTAGATTTTGATCCATCAAAATACAAAGACCAAAATAAAGGCTTATCTACAAGCTTATTTACAATTTCATCTGCAACACTAACACACTTTGAGGTATCAGTATGGGAGAAATTTTTGATCTATGACATGACACTATTAACACGAAAAGGGGATTGCTGAGCATTAAAATTCCCAAAAAATGATTCAGCCGAATAGTTTCCAAGAATGTTATTATTGAAGGCTACAGGTTGCTTTTTTTCTTCAAACTCAGTTTCTGTATGAGTCAAATGTTTTTTGCGATCTATTCTGGTTTGATTTGGTTTCCCATTATAAGGAAGCCACATGTGAGACCAATCAGTCGAAATATATCCGTGAAGTTTTTCGGACCAGTCTCTGCTAACGATCAAACCATAAAACTTGGGGATGTCAGCAATTAATATATCAATTCTTTGGACAACCCTGGGATTAGCTGATAATCTGATAGTAACTGAATTTATTTCTCCTAAGACTTGTACTTTAGTTTGATCTAATTGAAAAATATAAACTAAAGACTTCTGGGGCTTAATATTTAACTTGGAGCAAACTAAGGCTGGCGTTATATTTGATGAAGCCCCTGAATCTATCAAACAGTTGTGCAAATTTCTATTATAGATCTCATAAGTCAAGAGAAAAGGATGAGTATGAGAATTTGACCTATCCCCAATTAAAACATCATCAGTAGCATCTACCTTATCAGATAGTGGCTTACCTAATCCTCTAGCAGCCTTGAATAATGCACCAGTTGGAAGAGGATAAGAAGGTACTGCATTTAATTCTTTAAGCAACAACTTTTATTGATGTTTGAGATTTCTAAGTTCATGTAAAGAAATATTTTCTCGAGTCTTCTTCATGTCTTCCACAATGTTATAATCCATGGAATCTGAAACTACTAGCATTTTAGAAGATGGGGGAGAATTGGAGGATAATGGTTGATTGTGGGGAGACACAATTAGAGTTTTCTTTGTGGGAGCTTTGTCTTTAGTAACAGGACTTGAGTTTTTCTTCTTAGAATTTGCTTGATTAGGCTTTGCTATACTTTTTCTTCTGGTATTTACTGGGAGAGCTTCCTGTTCACTTTCATTGTCAGAGTTGGGTAAGATAAAGTCCCACATTCCATGACATTCAACTGTTTCATCTTCTTCTATTTCTTCAGCTGATAAAACATTATCTTCATCTTCGTCATCATCCAGATTAGATTCTACATTATATATAGCATTAGGTGGTTTAGGATCAGTTGGCTGATTTCTTTTAAAGTTCCTAAATGGTCTTTTTGTAGAAGTTTCAGCTACATGCTTCTTTATTTCAACCATTTCATTAGACATAGTTTTAAGAACTTTTTGTAAACCTTCCATGTCATATGGATCCTTGACTATTTTCTTCTTTGAATCATCTCTAAAGGTAACTTTTTTGGATTTCCTTTCTTCTAGAGCGTTTTTCTTTTCCAAAGCAAGGATACGTTTTTCAACAGTGATTGCTTCCTTCATATTTTCTACTAATGTTGGTTTAATAGCCCTATCAACGAACATGGCTATGTTTGAAGGCAAGGTAGAAATATACCATTCATTCTAGACTTCTTCACTAGGCTTGGATGTCGCAGGAATTTTATTCAATAGCTTATTGAAGCATGAGTTGAAGTATTTGATGGGTTCCTTTGATTCGGATTTCAAATTTGAGAGATCATTAATCAAAGTTGTTGTAGACCTATCGTCTCCAAACTTAGTTAGAAATTGATCCTGGAAAGCATCCCAGCTATTGATAGACGCTGGCGGTAATGAAAAGTACCACGATCCTGCTGCTCCTTGTAGAGTGTATGGAAATAGTCTAACCACAACATCTTCTTCCGTTACTCCATTCAAGTTGATTGATAACATGAAATTGTCTATATGTTCTTCTGCTAACAGGCCAATGTCAAGATTAAATTTTGGTAACCATTTCTCAGGATGTGCTGGCATTTGGCTCAAAGGTGCAGGCATTCTGATAGCTCCTGGGTTGGTCCATGGCCTTGGTTGAGGTTGGTTATGTGCCATCGTTGAGCTAAGAGTAGAAGAGGGTGAAGAAGCAGTTGAAAGCGATTGGGTAGAGGATGTTGAAGTTTCTATTCCTGTTTGGACTATGATCTAAAGTTGGGAAACGAATGGATGACCTTGCAATGGTATGGATGGAATAGATGATGATGAGGACAAAGTCTCACTGTTAGATTCTGATGGTGTCTTCCTATCCCTTTTTTTGACTTGGTAGAGGGAATTCAACTGGTGGAATGCCAAGTTTTTCACTCTTTGCCCTAGTAAGCGACTGCAATGGGATATATTGCGAAGTCACACTGCCTTGGGATAGCTCAGACTCTTCTTGGGATATTGAAAATCCTTGGAGTTTATGAATCAAAGGTTGTACTTCAGGAGGTTCAAGAGAAGAATTGTCTGGTGTGTTTAGGATTTCAGTAGTGGGTGTTGTATTTTCCTTTTCGACTTCTCTCTTAGGAATAGGAGATTTAGAATGCAAAGGAGAAGTTGGAGGAGACGGTGAGGGAGGTTTACTCTTAGAATGGCTTGTGGATTTAGATTTACTCACCATTCATAGCTAGGCCCTCCTTCTAGTGCCAAAAATTTTGATTCCTCTAAAATCGTAGCACCAACATTGGGGATAACCACCCGGTCCGGACCTTAGTACAACTTCTTTTCCATTTGGTATGGTGGCTTCGATTGGATGTTATGGGACCAGTTTCCCAATATTGTATGGTTTGATGAATGAGTGTTTTAAATGTATAACAAATATGATAGGTGATTTAATCTATAA
Source organism: Pinus tabuliformis (assembly GCA_031772625.1). Lineage (NCBI taxonomy): Eukaryota > Viridiplantae > Streptophyta > Pinopsida > Pinales > Pinaceae > Pinus > Pinus tabuliformis. The sequence continues at coordinate 330,749,047 of CM062820.1, forward strand.
CTCTAAAATATACAAATATATCTATATAACCCGGGTAATCTCATAACAATGCGATTCTTGATAATTCCTAGCAAACAAATAATCATATATATGATTTACTTATCCACAGAAAGATGCATTTAAACAATGATTACTTTGTTTAAGAAATTAAACAAAGTAATTATAAAAACATATCGCATGACATACTAATATTTATTGCTGACATGACAAGGTTTCAGGGAGCTGACGAGGCGGACTGCGAGGGAAACGCGTAGGAATAGGGTTTGAAGTAGGGTATCAACGTTGGGCACCATGGAAGGGCGAGAGGGGGGGAGTTCCACTCCCTCATATAAGCATGCAATCTCAAACTACTTCAAGAAACCAATGGATGCAAAAACCGGGAGTATAGACAAAGAAAAACAGGAAAACAATAGATCACAGGGGTAGGCAGAAAATCAGGGGGAAGACAGAAGAGAGAAGAGCATAGGAGGAGGCAGTCAGAAAACTGACCACAGGAATCTGACAGGACCATGTAAACCTAGGTCAACCATCACACCTCGAGTGGTGTTAAGTGATCCAGCGCTACAGGTGCATAGGGATCACATGGCGACCTATGCCGTAATATGAAAATTTATGGGGTTATGGCCAATGGAGAAGGCTTTGCATGCTTGGATAAAGAACCATTGGAAACCTAAGGGAGAAATAAATCTGCACCTTGGATCCAAGGGTTTCTTCACAGTAGTGTTCACAAACTTAGAAGATAAAGACAGAGTGTTCGAAGGAGGACCATACTTCTATGCTACTACAGGCCTCTATATGCGGCCATGGGTGATGAATTTTGTCCTGGAATGAGAGACATTCACATCAGTGCCGGTATGGATAAGACTCTACTCCCTACCTTTATATTATTGGCTGCCAGAATCCTTAAAAGCCATAGGCAATAAACTAGGGCATTTCTTAAAAATATCAGATGCCACACTGCGTGGAAAATACACCTCCTTTGCCTGAATATGCATAGAAATGGACCTTTCTAGAGCTCTGCCAGATGAAATCATTCTAGAAGTATATGATGAAGAATGGGTGTAGGTGGTGGATTACAAGCATGTCCCTTTCAGATGTCGCAAATTCCATGAACACGGGAACCTCTTCAGAGACTGCCCTTTAAACAAAATGGAGAGCAGTATTAAAGCCACCTCAGGGAAAGATACTGAAGGTTTTACCAAAGTGGGAGGCAGAGGGAAAGGAGGGAGAAAGAACCAGAAGAAAAGAAATGAGGAAAAGCAGCCTAGTCAGAATAGATTCAAGATATTAGAAGAAGAAGATGGGAACAATGGAGCGAACCAGGTACTGGTGGATAGTCCTACAGAGAAGGAAAAGGATGACAACATGGAGGATAGACTTGAAAATAGCCAACAAAAGGAGGATCTGCCAAGCACTATGGAACTTGACAGGGACCATGAGATGACCCCAAGCGAAGTGGGAACAGAGGATCATGAGCTGCAGGAAATTCTTGAAAGGGAGCATCTCGATCTAGAAAAGTTCCTGGAGCAAGGAACTACCAAAGGGGTGGATTCGCTACCTCAAGAGGAGTATAATAGAGTACAACAGCTCTTCCTATGGAGATCTCAGGCTAAGGGTTCTGGGGTCAAAAGAAACCATGATAGTTAGGACAACAGAGGGGTAAAAACGATGGAGGCAACAGTGGGACAAGCTCCCAAGAACCCAGGTAGGAAAAGAGGAAGAAAAAGATAGAATGAGCTACTGATAGAGTGTGGAAAACTCATGATCAACTCAGGTAAGATGAAAGACCTTACTAGTTACTCATTTACAAATCTTTCTTAATGAAGCTTACAACATGGAATTTTAGGGGTCTAGGAAGTAAAAGGAAACAAAGAAATCTTAGCAATAGAATGAAAGAAGAAAAACCAGATATGGTGCTTATCGAGGAAACAAAATGTTCAATAGATAAAATAAGAGAGATACATAGCAAATGGCTTATTAAGTATGAATATCTAGAAGTTAAAGCAGACAACACAGCAGGAGGAATTCTCACACTTTGGAACCCCCAGAAACTTGGAATCCGAGATGTTGAAGCATCCGGGAACTACCTATCAGTGGTTATCCAACCTTTGGGTGATAAGGAAGTTTACTTGATCACAAATTTCTATGGTCCACAAAAACTTGAAGACAAACTCAGGCTTCTGACCTCACTGGAGGAGCTAAGAGAGAGATATCCAGTTATCCCCTGGATTCTAGGAGGGGACTTTAATATGATCATATCTCTCTCAGAAAAAAAAGGTGGGACCAGATCACTAGGCAGAGATTCCATAACATTTCAGGACTTCATAAACAACATGAGGCTAGTGGATACAGAGACTAGAAATGGAACCTTCACCTGGAATAATAAGAGGGGAGGGGCTTCTCAAGTTGCCTCAAAAATAGATAGATTCATTATCTCTAAGGACCTCATCCTCACAGGCCTTGACTTGTCGGCTATAATCCTCCCTTTTGGAGGCTCGGATCACTGGCCTATTCAACTTGAAACTTCCTTTATAGGCACTCCGAGAAATAGACCTTTTAGGTTTGAAAACATTTGGCTTACTCATCCTGACTTCATCAACAATATTGAAAAATGGTGGATAAAAGATATGCACATTCAAGGAAATAAAATGTTCCTTCTACATCAGATATTGAAACACATCAAACTCAGGCTTAAAGAATGGAATAATAATGAGTTTGGAAATATCTTCGAAGCCAAAAAAGTAGTTGACCGGAAACTACAGGGAATTAACCAGGTCCTCATCTCAGATGGCTTCACCGAGGAAAGTAAAATACAAGCTGACTCTCTTCAATAGGATTGGGAAGGCTTATGCAAGAAAGAGGAGATCTTCTAGAGACAGAAATCGAGGGTATAATGGATAAAAGAAGGAGAAAGAAATACAAGGTTTTTTCATAAGTCTACCATGGATCATAGGTCTCATAACAGGATTTCAAAACTCAAAGATACTCAAGGAAAATAGCTCAGCACCCACAAAGAAATAGAATCTTCTTTGGTTCAACATTTCCAAAGAATAGTAGAGGAGCCTCTCATAGACAAATCACAAGTCATCGATGACTTCACAAAGCACATTCCTAAGCTTGTGACAAGAGAAGACAATTATAATCTCAACAGACCAGTGACAGAAGAGGAGGTCAGTGAAGTCATCAAAGAGATGCAAAATGGTAAAGCTCCAGGTCTGGATGGTTTCAATGTTGACTTCTTCAAAGCATGTTGGGAAATAGTCAAGCAAGATATCCTCGATGTGGTGGAGGACTCGAGGAAAAACAAAACTGTTTTGAAGTCGATCAATACCTCTTTCATATATTTGATTCCAAAGCAGGAAAACGCTATGACAACAGATAGATTTAGACCCATAGCATTATGCAATGTGGTGTAAAAAATTATTTCCAAAATAATTGCAAACAGGCTTAAGTCCCTTCTTCCAAATTTTGTGTCTGAGGAGCAAATTGGATATGTGGAAGGATGACAAATTCTAAATAACATCATTCAAGCTCACGAGGTGGTTCACTCACTCAAGAGAAATAAGCAAGCAGGTATGATCATACAACTTGACCTAGAGAAGGCTTATGATAATATAAGTTGGGCATACATCAGGGAAGTACTAATAGCATATGGATTTGACCATAACGTGATAAGATGGGTAATGGCCCTTGTTACCACCTCAAGTTTTTCAATCCTCCTAAATAGTTCACCATACAAAACCTTTAAGCCTTCGAGAGGACTCAGACAAGGAGATCCACTCTCACCCTTCCTCTTTATTCTCATGATGGAAGGTTTAGGCAATGCAATCAAATCTGTCAAAGCAGAAGGAAAAATCCAGGGTCTTAAACTCACCCTGAATGGGGATGCCTTGACTCATCAACAGTTTGTGGACGACATCATGTTGTAGGGTACACCCACAGTCAAGAAATCTCTTGCCTTGAAGCAAATCCTGAACAACTTTGCTATGGTTGCGGATACAGAGGTAAGCCTTACCAGATCAAAGATTTTTTTTTAATACTGGCATTGCTATTCAGAGAAACCTTACCAGAATTCTAGGTTTACAAAGAGATCAGCTACCCTCCAAATATTTGGGAATACCTCTAACAAATAAACCTCTAAGCAAGGCAGTTTGGGAGCCTGTTATTAAGAAACTCTAGGAAAAAATCTGGAAATGGACAAACAGGTCTTTGAATTTAGCAGGACGGCTAGTGCTTACAAAAGCTGTCCTACAAACTGTCCCCATCTTCATGTTTTCAGCCCTTCCAGCTCCTAAAGGAGTTGTGCAACACATCAGGAATATCCAAAGAGATTTTCTTTGGGGCAAAGGGGAAGAGAAAAAGAAATGGGCTTTGGTAGCTTGGGAAAAGATCTGTAAACCTAAGACACATGGAGGTTTGGGACTTGATGACCCTAAAACCCTAAGCAAAGTTTTGGGGGCAAAACTATGGTGGAGATGGCTAAAGGAATCAGTTACCCCTTGGGCCAAGGTATGGAAACAGAAATATGCAAATAATTGGCAAGAAAGGGAGCACATTCGAATGTTTGGGCTCATCAAAGGCTCCCACATTTGGAACAAAGCTTGGGAGAATAGAGCCATTGTTCAGAAACACAGTTTCTGGGAAATCAGAGATGGAAACCTAGCTCAGTTTTGGGAGGACAATTGGCAACAGGAACCTAACCTGTTAAGAGAAGAATTTTCCAATCTCAAGAATGATACTAACAACAAAGGTTTACTTAGGGTAAAGGACTTCTGGGATTAGGATAGAAGCGATGGAAAATGGAGAATATGGAAGAACTTGGTATACAGTGATGACTCCCCTTTGAAGGCCCAAGCAGAAGCTCTTGCAGTTATCTTGGAACAGAGAAAGATTCTGACATCAACATCTTCAGACCAACTGAGATGGGGAAAAAACAATGAAGGCAACTTTAACCTCAAAGAAGCCAAGAGAATAGCCCTAGGGCTTGACTTTCCAAACCCTGATAAGGTATGGAAGGACCTATGGCAGAACCAAAACTGGATGAAAATCAAATTATTCATGTGGTTGGTACAACATAAAAAAATTCTGACTTGGGAAAACCTTCGGAAAAGAGGTGTAGCCGGTCCATCTAGATGCCAGCTATGTGAATTACAAGAAGAAACAATGGAACACCTACTCAACCTCTGCCCATTCACCTCCACCTTGTGGAATTGGGTGGCTTCAATCTTCAGACAAACGGACAGGGACATTTGTAGCATCACCAACACTTTGAGTAATTGGAGAAGAAACTTCTCTGACAATGAAATAATCAACAAATATCTGGCTATAGTTCCAACCTTTCTGATATGGAATGTCTGGAAAGAATGCAACAACAAGATTTTTAAGAACAAAATTAATTCATCCCAGAGCATCATGGCTCAGATCATAAGACAACTCAAAGAGATTGTAGGAACCCTTCTAAAGAAACCCCCTGAGAACCAACCTCAACACCAGGATGCGCAGATACTTCTTCATTTGGGCCTACAGGGGCTTTTCCCCCAGGGCATAAACAAGACTGTAAGTTATATAATAGCTGAAAAGGACTTCTGGCAACCTCCCCCTCTTGGTTTTATGAAATGCAATATAGATGGAGCCTCTAAAGGCAACCCTGGTATGGCTGGATATGGCGGAGTAATAAGAGATGAAAAGGGTTTCATAAAAGCCATCTTTCATAGTCATTTGGGGAAGGCCACTAATAATATGGCAGAGCTCATGGCCCTTGAGCAATGCCTAGAAATCTTGATGGACTCAAATTTACATAATACCATCATTGAAGCTGATTTTGAATTGATAATTAATTCGGTCAAGAAAATATGCAATGGCTTTGCACCAGAGAAAGTGTCGAAACACTGGAGGTTACTGTAGGTCTATCAATGTATTCAATCCCACTTACAAACCATGAGAACCCTCAGTTTTGTTCATGTGCACCGAATAGCCAACAAGTTAGCAGATATTTTGGAAAATGAAGGAGTACTCTGTTCCAAAAGAAATAAAAGATATGACTGGATGGGGACTTCCCAAGGACGATTTTGGGAAGATTGTCACAGACAGGCGACCTTAGACAGGGAGTACTTTTAGAGCATGAGAACTAAGCAAAGTGAAGACTGATGGAAACAGAAGAGTTTCGGTCTACACAGGGAAGTAGCATATGGTAAAGTGCGAGCAGGATGACAGGCACCCGACTAAAGTTTGCCTTTGGTTTTCGGGCGGGAAACTGCACCCTGAACTCTATAATCCTAGGGTTTTCGGGCGGGAAACTACATACAAGTTAAGTCTAGGTATGGACCTGAATTACATTGAATGTGGCCTATTAATTCTTTGGGCCAATGGATTAGTTAATGTGTGGACATGTTGACGGGATCGCAGGCATCCCATGGATTTCGGGCGATAACTAGCAAGACCGTTAATTTTCCAAACGGACCTGAAATTCATTTAGGCGGTGACTTATTTTTGCTTCAGGTCCGTAAGGGCATTTAAGTTACGGGCTAGTTGTACAGAACTTTTGGGATCACTTGCATTTGGTGGATTTCGAGCGGTTAAACTACTCGTGGGTTATCTCTTCATCCAGACCCGAAATATACTAGAGAGATGGCACATTTTTCTTTTCGGGTCCGTTTTAATGGATAAAGGGTAAGCATGATGGCAACCCGATATCGCCTCTTGACCGTTGGATCTTTGAAGGCTGATAGCACGGTCTTCGAGATTTCAGGTTCTACGGAGGTTAAGAGTGGTTACTTGGCATTGTTTTGTGGGCCTTTGGCACGGTGGGCCCCATCAACTAAGGTTTTTTTGTGGCTCGGCAGTGTGAATAGAAGGGTTGTATTTCACCGGTTGTCCCGAATGTCACCTTAAAGGCAAGTTGTCCCTTAGTTTCTCTGCTCGCTTGGAAGCGGTAGTGTGGGCCACAGCTCCTTTATAGCTTGTGCTGCCTTTTGTATATTATGTACTTTTTCACAGATTAATAGGACCTACTCTGACTTGATAAAAAATATATATATTTATGGTTGACATATATCTTTCTAATATAACAATTCTAAATCATTCATAAGTGACATAATATAGAGTTTCTTGAAGCGTGTTAATACATCAACAATAGCAAATTAAATGGAAAGCTAATTACATAAACAACAAGACAAAAAGAACAGTGATAGAAATACTGAATGCATTTGAGTCTCGTTATGTAAGTAACATTCTGGTTCCACCTTCTTATTCCAGAAACTCCAAGGAGATACAAAAATGCAGGTCTTGATTGAAGTTCTTTCACAAAAATCTGAAACTTTGATCCACTACCTATAAAAAATAAATTAAGAAGTGCAAAAATGCAACTTCTCAAGTCTAGTTTATGTACAAATTGAGGACCCTTTCTCCAATAACATGAAAGGGTTTATATAATAGAATTAAAAAAAATTGTCTACAAAAATTGCTGAGAGTTGTTGGAACTACCAACATTAAAATCTGGGATTTGAATTGCAAAAATAGTAAGGCGATTGCCTTTGAAAAGATTCATCGTATCTATTTATTCTCATGTATCCAAAACCGACAAATTGAAAGCATGTTTTGAATTTCTGGAGGATGACTCATCCTGGAGTGTAGTTGTCCCGTGTACGTGGCATCTGAAAGCTCGGGCATCATGCGATCAACAACATCAGCAAGGCATTTGATGGTCATCTGTTGGCTATGCGGCTTGACCAAAAAGGACCAATACGCTTCCCAAGTAAGGCTTTGTACTTTGTTGAGTTGTTCATCTTTGGTGGCCAAATCCTGCTTCCATTAGTTTTCTAACACTTTTTCCTTTAGAAGGTTTCCCAGGGAACAATCAAAAATTAAATTAACTCCATATAAATTATCATTTACCATATTAATCACATTATTCATTATAGACCTAGCCCTGGAGGTAGCCCTTTCTACCTTTATTAACTGTGTTTCCCATTCCGAAAACAATATTTCTTTATGCGACTCTTGAATTTTCGGTAGTTTAGCAGCTCTTCCTTCCTCTGTACTTTGCCAGGAGAGGTAATTTGTGACCTTATCATCTACATCCTCAAATTCTAATCTGGTATTAACTGCTTGATCGATAAGTGATGTAGTTGTGATGCATAATGGGTCGATAGGAGATATTTTATGGCAAAGTAGATTCAGCTGTTGATATAAGGCTTTATTAGCCTCTAGGGCTTCCTTTTTAAAATCCTCAACCTTGGGATAATCTCTGAATTGTTCTATATAGAGTTGTCGCTGTGTGATTTGCTCCTCTTTAGCCTTAATTTCTTGTTGATGTGTCAATTGAAGTTGTTCGAGCGCTTAAGACAATTGTTGTTGTTTTTGGATGGCATGCTGGTCGATCTCCTGTTTCTCTAGGTTTAATTGTACCTCAAGCTGCTCGTTCTTTTTTTTTCTTCTACCAACTATTCCTCAAGCTAATTAATCTTCTGTTGTTCTATTGCTGCTTGTTCTTCAAGCTGATTAATACTTAGATCCTTTTCTTTGAACAATTGGTTAACCTCATTTGCCTTATCAATTGTAGCAGCTGTGTATGCCCCTGCAAATTGAGATAACTTAGTCAAATCCTCAGAAGGATTGACCTCTGAATCCTTCCATAAAACATTCATAAATTCAGATTGAGGAGTTGTGGATGATGTCTGGTATATTTTCCTCTTCTTCCTCTGCCTCTTGACTACAGCCCTGTCTTTTGGGCTATAAAATACATCCAAGGGTCGTATTTCCTCAATATTCAATGTAATTTCTCCTGAAGGATTTTCAGGGATTATTTCGATCTCTTTTTGAGCTATGTCTTTACTAGGTGTTACTTCAATCGTACTATCAAGAATGGTGGGCCATTGTGTCGTGGGTGATGCTGATGCTGTAATGTTTTGGGGGTCGCTCTAGCTTTTGATTCGTTAATCAAATTGTTCCCATTCTTTAATCAAGATGGGGTCAATATGAACATCTGTGCTAAGGGGTTCACTGGTCTTTCCACTTGTTTCCCCTTTCCCAGAAATCTCTTCAATAGTCTGCTCCCTGCTATGCTCTGCTTGCTGATCAATAGGGGTAGTATTTAATAGATCCAGAGTTACTACCAGTAGCCTTTGTGTCCTGTATTCCATGAATTTGTCCATCTTCTCGGCTCCCAATTTGAATCTTGCCAGATGAATTACTTGTGAGAATAACTCTGCTGAAGTGAATAAGTCATCAAACTCACCATTCTCATGTATAAATTTACTAACTTTCACCTGACTGGTGAAATTGAAAGCAACCTTGTTTGTATCATATTGTCTTTTAGGAATAAAAACTATACTCAGATCCTTTGTTTTCTCTACTTCTTTCTCAGCATGTTTAAAATCATGCAATGTGTAAGTACCACAATGGAGGGGAAATGGAGGCCACGCTTGTTTTTTAGAGTCTTTAAGGTTTCTAGACATCCCTTTTTCCACTATCTGGTATGCTATTTCTCTAGCTAATAGCTTATCTGGAATATAGAGTGGAAGAACATGAGGGTCTGTAATACTGCCAAAAACCCTAATATAGGTGAACTTCTCCTCCCCGAACCAACTGCTGATTGAAGTTAAATCAATGCTAGCCTCGTCAGACAGCCGAGGAGCAGGTTTATTAAAGATGGCTTGATGGACAGGTAAAATAAATCCATGGCAAATCCTGTATAAATGATTCTTGTAGTCAGACTTCCATAAATACTTATGATAAATATGAATGGGGGTTGGATCCTGAACAGTCCATTTCCAACCTAGGATGGGAAAGTCGGAATTAAAATAGATTGTGTCCATTATGTAAGCGCTCATATAGAATGGGGGCACAATTCTGGTGGTGACAAATCTGTTCCTTCTATAATCTAGTATTTGACTAGCCATTTTATCCGATAGAATGGTTTCCCAATCCATAATAAAGGAGTTGATTGTTGCTTCTATTAATGGAACCATTTCTATAGAAAATCTAGCAGAATCGGGGCTTCCAAAGATCCTACATACCATAGCAGCAGCATAACAATATGGAGATGCTAAGGAGTCGACAGAGTACATACCAAAGGATTCATGTTTATACTTGTTAGGAAAATGTCTCCACTGTTTGATAGGGTTTGACTCTACCTCATTCTCCTTAGCAAAAGCTTCCAGGAATGCCTTGTTGTAGTGTCGCTGGGGATCCGACAAGTGATACATTCTTTTGACATCTTTAGGCTTGAATGTCCCGAACATCCTTCCATCGATTGTAAAGAAAGCTCTGTCTGTTATATTAATACTTTCGATTACCCATCTCACTAGATCATTATATGGTAAAACTTTTGCACGGGCTTCTATCCTATGGAGGAAGGAGTTGGCTAAATCACTGAGCGTGTTTTCTATTTGATCAGTTGCATCATCTGTTGCTTCTTCTTCTATCTCCATTGGATTTTCTGCTTCAAGTAAAGCATATATGCCTTCCCATGAGATTTTACCAAGGCCTTGACAGGTAGTATATGCAATTAACACCAATTTTATTGGTCCTTCTTCCACTGTAATGGGGGCCTTTGCCTTTCGATATCTATTAGACATCTTGACCAACTGTTTGATTCTAGATCAACACTGCAAAATGAGAAAGAGGAGCATAATAGGAGAAAAAATTGAGAGGAGATAATACACAAATTACAGACCAAAAGCAAGTATGCGCATTAGATGCAAAAATCTTTTATTGTACATAGCTACCACGGATGGAATCCCTAAAGGACTTAACCATAACTTCTCCTTAATGTTTTACCGTAACTTCTAATGTGAAACTTTAATGTTGAAGCCATATGTCGCATCGCATGTTTTGTAATGGTCCTTTTTAGAATAGGTGTCGTGACTCTGCGATTTGAAATTAGCGATTTGTATTATTTTAATATTTTTGTAACAATCACATATCGCAAATCGGGAGTTATCAATGTGACGCTCAAAAAGGTGTCTTTGCATTTTTGCGATTGCAATGAGTGTTGAGCTAGCATGGGGAGATGGCGGGTTTCAAACTTGGCAAATCACTTTTTCCTTTACAATCGATTTATCCCTATACCACATGTATTCATAGTATTTATTACTCGATTTTATCGAGAGCGCGATATGCGATATTTTTTATCGCATCGCAATCTTTCAATGAAGTATTTTGGATGTTTCCCTATGAATCAGTGATATGAGATTGCGATAGCCTTATCACATCACAAGGTTTCAATGAAACGATATAATTCATTCCTTGAGATTAATGATGCGCGAGACGCAATAGTTATATCACATCGTATTTCTTATAAATGGCTTATTTTGATAAAAACTTCATGATGAGGGTTTTGTTATGATTCTGATCGCATCGCACCTTTCTAATTGGATGTTCATGAGTTCTAAAGAATTTCAATTTGTGATGAGTGGTCCTATATACTCATAAAGCAACTTTTATATGACTAATATGGCAAATCTATTTTATTAAAAAGTTGTTGTTGTTGTTGTTGTTGTTGTTTTTGCTTTTTTTTTTAATTCTAAAGGGGACCCATTTCTTATTAGCATTTTAAGACTAAAATTAAAAATTGAAATGGGGGGTTGTTGTGTAGCACAACAGGTCCCTTGCTTGAGATCTTCTTAGTATTTTCTTTGTTGTTTCCCCAACTATTTTGAGTACTTACTGGCTACAATTTCCTTCAATACAAACATTTGTCAAGTTTCTTAACCCTGGAGAGGATTAGTGTCACTCTAATACCACTTAATGCAGCCTTACTGGCTACTCTACCATTTCTTTGATATTTATCCAGGTGGATTTGGTGGCCACCCACCTATTCCACCTAGACCTCGAGTTGGTTTCATATGCTTCCTTGATTATAGCATCACTATTTTTAGCAGTTTTTCGGGTCCTGAACTTCTAGAGCTATTTTGACCCCCCTAAACGGTGTTTTTTGAGGTCTGTGGTAGGTGTTGGCTTATAGGGGCCTGACCCAGGTTCGGGGTTAATTAGCCAAACAAATCCCTGTACTACTAGCCCTTTCGGCAACAGTTTGTGGAGCGCGGACTGAGGTCTTACCCGAAGTAGTTTGGGGGGGTGCTAGAACTAGGTTTCTGCACCCTTGAGATGTTTGAGAGGTTGATTTGGTCTAAATGCTAGTTCCTACACATAGGTTGCTTTGTGCACTTCCCTGGCCTTCGTGCCTTGATAGAATCGCCTTTGCGCAGCCCTAACTAGGGGTTGTGGGGATTTCGCACTGCTGGAGCAGCGCTCTGCACCATTTCCCTAAATCACACCCAAGATCTTACTTGCCTTCTTACACCAGTAAGTTATCTTTGTGTAAGTATAAGCCTTGTGTTATATTTATTTATACAGTTCATGCATATAAGTTCGCGTAGCAAATAAACAATAAACTTGCAAATTATACCCAATAATACATGAAGTAGGAAAAGATACACAGAAATATGGTAAACTTATCTTTATTAATTCTTCCCATAGTTACAGACTCGACCTTCCCTGTGCACTCAGCTGCAGGGGTCCACGCACTCAGCTATGGACTACTAGGCCTTTACACACATAGTTGCAGAGACTTCTCCTACTCTACGACCCAAGACACACTTTACACTTTGACTCAAGCTCTTAGACTCATCATGCTTCTATTCATTCATTTTTTCTTAATTATCTTCTACACTTAAAGCCTCACTCTATTTATACAATCCCATGGTCCGCGGACCATGGGTGGATCTTTCAAGCTGACATTACATTCCAAAAACATGGGCAGACAACTATGTGACTCTATTATGACTTCGAGCTCTGCACCCAAAAATCGTGGAACCTTTACGAATGACTTGGTCAAAACTTGGGCTTTAAGCCCCAAAACATGCCTTGGGGGGATTCCATGCTCAACAGTAGGACCATAGCCATAGGTAAGGGTTTGTGGGAAATCTTGTAGTACTCAGGGATATATTTCCAATGACGTATCATATGCACCAAACAGAGATCATATGACCAAGTTACGACCCAGGGAATTTGGTTGCCCAACTAACCCCAACAGGGCCCAAAACTCTTGGTGTTCCATCTCATGGGGTTAGGGTTTTGGTTGTTTAGGGTTTTCCCTTATTGTTCAATAATAAAATTCCCTTGAGTCTCATTGTAACAAAGTTCAGAGGCATGTAGTCGCCACATCTATCCTCAGAGATAAGATACCATCGCCCGAGCTAGTTTATTTCCATTTTGTATGTAAGAGTTGTTGGAAATAATACTGAGAGGGGGGGTGAATCAATATTATCAAGTTCTTTTATTAAATCTTCCTTATTTATACTTTGAATTATTTTTGCATGTCAGTACCATAAAATAATGAGCATGAACAAAGAAAATAGATAGTCACACCAAGAACACCAGATGTAAGGTGGAAACCCAATGTGGGTGAAAACCACCTGCTGCAATATGTCTCTATCTTCTTTCAAATTAGAAACTCCTTTTACAATGGTTTTGTACTGGTGCATTCCTTTACCAGTACGCAGGCTGCAACCTGTAAAGAGCTACAACTCTCTCTCGTTTTCCAGTCTCTCCTGGAAGGGAGCTACAACCCCCTACTTCTTTTCTTTCAAGGACCACTTTCCATAAATTTTCAAACTGGATCCATAAACATCAAGAGATCATCAAGTACAAGTAAATCACCCAGTCAACTGCAGTAACCAGATCAATAATAACAGTAAACTAAACCCAGAACACCTTATCAACAGAGAAAAGTCAGCCAACAAAATATCTTAAGACAGATACGCAGTTTTTCTTTCTCTGGCCTGCGTGCGTACGCACTTCACCTTTTGCTCCCCTGCGTATACCTGCAGAGACCCTTCTGCTGCACCGCTTACCCACGCACTGTTTCTTCAATCGCGCTGCGTACTGTTACTGTAGGCACGCACCCACAGATACTATCGCGCTGCATACTACTACTGTAGCCACGCACCCACAGATGCTATCGCGCCGTGTACATACGCACCTGCGGCTTCTGAAACGCCGCGTACTTTCCCTGTGCCCACGCACCTGAACCTCTATCGCTCTGCGTACCCACGCACTGCGCCTTCTTCTGCTCTGCGTACCCACGCACTTCTCCTTCTTCTGCTCTGTGTACCCACGCACTTGCACTGTTAATCACTTGTGTACCTCTGGTTAGGGCTGAATTGGCAGTCCACCAGTGTGCTACAGATCGTCAAATGCCCAGATCTGATCATGCGCTCAAGAGATCACCCTTCATAGATTCGCTTTCAACTTCACTTTTATATAGATCAAGCTTTTAAAACAATAACCCAATATTTCAGATCTTAAGATATTCAATTTGCAAAAGATACTTAGCCAAGTGATCTCCTTTGCTTTATATAGGCAAGCTCTTCCTAAAATCATGGATCAATACCATAGATAACCAATACAAGGGGCCCAAAAACATGGGGCTCAATAATAATAATATAAAACAATACCACGGGCCAAAACCATAGAATCAAGAACGGTGAGCTAAATACCACGGGCCAAACATAAGAAACCCCACGTGAACGCGCTTCTCTGCCTTGAAGTAAGTGAACTGGGGGTACGCACCTTCTGAACGGGTGACCTGCGTGTGCGGCCGCAGTCCCTTCACGGCGTACCTGCGGGTACGCACCTTTTGAACTATTCTCCTGCGTACCTCTTAATTTCCAACATTTTGAGAGCCTGATCAGAGCATTGCCACTTGAGGGTGTTGCCATCAAGTACAACATCTGTATCATAGAGCCATACCAGAATCATAATGCCAACAATCTCCCCCTTTGGACTTGATGGCAACCTCAAGATCCTCAATCAAGATCCTCAATGTCATTCTCCCCCTTTGACATCAAGGGCAAAGGGTTATTCTCCCCCTAAGAACATGCTCCCCCTGACTGTAAACCAAATCTGCAAATAAGAACCATAAGCCACCAAAAAACCATAAACGACCATGAAAGAGATAGAGACATATTGCAGCAATATTCAGACCAGCATCCATGATGTACTTCCTCCATAATGCCAACAATGCATTATATGCTCCCCCTGAACCTGTGCCATTCGATCTTCAACCAATCCGCAACCCAACAAATGTACGCATATACCCCAAATGAACCTTGCGTACAACCAACCATCAGAAGAGATTCAACAAGATGATGCATCAACAACCCCCAGCTTTTGCCTGAGGTATTCAAAGGTCTCCCTGGGCAATGGTTTGGTGAGTATATCAGCGACTTGTTCCTTAGAAGGAACATACTCCAACTTGATCTTTTGTTCTAGTACTTGTTCTCGGAGAAAATGATACTTGATCGGTATGTGCTTGGTCTTTGAATGCATGACTGGGTTCTTTGAAATGCTGATTGCACTTGTGTTATCACATAAGATGGAGATAGGTGGTGTACAAGTGATTTGAAAGTCCTGCAAGGTCTGCATCATCCAAAGGAGTTGAGTGAAGCAAGATGCAGCAGCAACATATTCTGCTTCAGCTGTAGACAAGGCAATCGAACTCTGTTTCTTGCTGAACCAAGATACTAATCTGGAACCCATAAAGAACGCACCACCACTTGTGCTCTTCCTGTCATCCACGCTTCCTGCCCAATCTGCATCTGTATAAGCAT
Organism: Pinus tabuliformis; assembly: GCA_031772625.1. Taxonomy (NCBI): domain Eukaryota; kingdom Viridiplantae; phylum Streptophyta; class Pinopsida; order Pinales; family Pinaceae; genus Pinus; species Pinus tabuliformis. The sequence continues at coordinate 330,764,661 of CM062820.1, forward strand.
GAAGTGTGAGATCTGTATCTCTAGGATACCATAAGCCATAATTTTGAGTCCCTTGAAGATATTTAAAGATTCTCTTCACTGCCTGAAGATGAGTTTCCTTCGGATTTGCTTGAAATCTTCCAACTATTCCCACTGCATGCATGATGTCTGGTCGGGTACCTGTCAAATAAAGTAGACTTCCAATCATAGATCTGTAGGTTGGTTGATGCACTGCTGCTAAGTCATCATATGCACTGAGGCTACATCCTGTGACCATGGGTGTACATACTGGTTTTGCATCTTCCATGCCATATTTCTTCAAAATCTGCTTGAGATACTTGGTTTGAGACAAAAAGATCCCTCCTTCTTTTTGTTGGATTTGCAAACCAAGAAAATATGTCAGTTCTCCCAGCAAGGACATTTCGAATTCTTTCTGCATTACCAAGGCAAAGCTTCAACTCATAGCTTCTTCATTGCTGCCAAAGATAATGTCATCTACATACACAACAAGTATTAGCAATTTGTCATTTTCAACTTTTATATAAAGATTGCTATCTGCTGATCCTTTTGAAAAACCTTCTTGATGAAGATATTTATCCAAACGATAGTACCAAGCCCTTGGAGCTTGTTTGAGACCATAGAGAGCCTTTTTCAATCTGCATACAAGATTTGGATCATTTCCAAGAATGAAACCATCTGGCTGTTCAATGTAAACTTCTTCTTCCAAGTCTCCATTCAGAAAGGCTGATTTCACGTCCATTTGAAATACTTTGAAGTTTTGAAAGCTTGAGAGAGCAAGGAACATTCAGATGGCCTCAATTCTTGCAATAGGAGCAAAAGTTTCTTCAAAATCTATTCCTTCTTGCTACACATATCCTTTACAAACAAGTTTGGCCTTGTTTCTAATTACTTCTCCATTTTCATTCAATTTATTTTTGAAGACCCATTTTGTCCCTATAACATTCTTATCCTTTGGTCTAGGAACCAGCTCCCAAGTGTTGTTCTTTTCGATCTGTTCAAGTTCTTCATCCATTGCTTTCACTCAACATTCATCTTTGCATGCCTCTTTCACATTTTGTGGTTCAGTGGAAGAGAGTAATGCCAAATAGCTTGAAGCTTCTGCAACTGTTCTTCTTGTTTGTACACCTGCTTCTTTCTGCCCCAAAATCTGAGATTCTGGATGATTCTTCTGAACATATCTAGATGGAGTCTTCTCTTCTATCCTTATCTGCTCCTCTGGTTCTTCTTGAGTTTCTTCTTCTTCATCATTCTGTCTTTGAGGGTAGTCTTCATCTTCTTCGATATCGTCATGATTTACTTGCCTAGGAATGTATCCCTTCTCATCAACCACTACATCAATGCTGTCAACAATTCTTCCAAGTCTTTTATTGTAGCACTTGTATGCTTTGCTGTGTGGAGAATAACCAAGAAGAATGCCTTCATCTGCTCTAGGTTCAAGTTTACCAAGTTGCTCATCAGTATTCTTAATATAGCATTTGCTCCCAAAGATTTTGAAGTGCTTTACCGAAGGAGTCTCACCATACCAGAGCTCATGAGGAGTTTGAGTGCTGTTCACCCGGACATTTGTTTTGTTGAGAATAACAACCGCAGCATATGCAGCTTCACCCCAGAAAGTTGCGGGAGTTCCAGACTCATCAAGCATAGCACGAGCCATTTGTTGGACTGTTCTGTTCATTCTTTCCACTACTCCATTTTCCTGAGGAGTTCTAGCTGTAGAGAATTCTCTTCTTATCCCATGTTCATCACAGAAATCGAAAAATTCTTTTAAGGTAAACTCCCCACCTCTGTCGGATCTGAGGCATTTAATTTTGTATCCTAATTCATTTTCAACCAAGGCTTTAAAGGATTTGAATTTTTTGAATGCTTCATCTTTGTGCTTCATAAGTCCTAACTAGACAAACCTGGAGAAATCGTTAATGAATAATATCAAGTATTCTTCTCCTCGAGGTGTCCTTTTCCTGAATGGTCCACATACATCTGTATGTACAAGCTCAAGAGGCATGCTAGCTGATCCTTCCTTCTCTGGAAAGTTAGTTCTAGTTTGCTTTCCAAACTGACATGATTTGCATATGGTGTTGTCTGGAATTTTGATATCTGGAAGACTGCGAACTGCCTGATATTTGCATGCTTTCCTTATTTGTGAAAAGCTTACATGCCCCAACCTCCGGTGCCATAACCAATGTTCATCATCCTTGCTTAGATAGCATTGTTGTTGCACTTCTTCAAATATGAATAGATTATTTGGAGTTCTTTTACCTTTGATCACCGTTTTACCTGTATCAAGATCACGAACAAGACATCCATTTGATCTAAATATCACCTCGGTTCCTTGATCACACATCTGGCTGACACTCAAAAGATTATGCTTCAATCCATCAACATACAAAACATTTCCAGCTTTGACCTTTTCTTTTAACTGAGCAATGCCTTTTCCTTTTATAGTTGCAGGAGTATCATTTCCAAAAGAAACTTTTCTAGAGCAGAATATGATTCAAGTTTTTCTTTATCCCCTGTCATATGCTTCGAACATCCACTGTCAATGTACCATAGATTTTCCTGTCCCTCTGCATAAAATGCTATTCTACATCTTTCTGTTTGTGGTTCCTTTATTCTCCATGTTTTGGTGCTTGAGGCTTGTTCCTTTGTCTGCTGAAACCTGCTCCTGCATTCAGAATCTTCATGACCAGAGTTATTGCAAATAGAACATTCAATTTCATTTTCAAGAACCGAAAAGTTGTTATAGGTCCTTTTTGTAATCCCGGTCATACTTTTTTGTTTTTGAGCTTCTCTAGTCATGATTGTTTTATATGCAACACATTGAGCTACTTTGTGACCAAAGTTATGGCAAGAAAAGCATTGTCCATTGAAGAAACTTCTGCGGTTATCCAATCTTCTGGCCAAACGATTGTAATTTCTATTGTCATTCATTCTTGAAGCAAATTGAGAGGATTTTACCTGTGGCTGGTTGTAGCTTTTGTTCATCCTTAAGACGGATTGCCCCTGATTTGCCTGATAGTCTTTGTTTGTAATTGGTCCCTGCTTTACCTGGTGATCTCCATTGTGCCTTTGCTCATTCCTTCTTGCTGCATCAAGATAACTTTTTGAGGTGGATGCTTGAGAAGTTTCTCCATTATAGCCCAAACCTGTCTTGTTTAGAGGAGAACGTTGTACATTGATGATCTCATCCAGAGTTTCAGATCCCTTGAAAAACTTAAGATTAATAGCCTTTGTTTTCTCAATCTCTTTTCTAAGACCAACAATTTCACCTTCTAACTTTTCAAGATATTTTTCTTTTTCATCAATTTGAAGTTGTAGAGTATCAATGATCCTATTCTTTTCTTCTATACATGTCTTGAGTCTAGAAATTTCTTCACAAAAGCTATCCACATCTATAGCATCCATGTAATCATCATCTTCAAATGCCATTAAAAGTTTATAATCATTACCTCGTTCATCTTCATCACTATTTGATAGACCATCACTATCTTCATGCGTGTAGTAGCTTTTCTTATTTGCAATCTGTTTCTTGTTCCATCTAGAAGGTTCCTTTCCTTTATCCTTATAAGGACATTTTGCAGCATAATGACCTACTCTTCCACAAGAAAAGCATTTAAAAGGTAACTTACCTCTGAACCTTCCAGAACCCCTTTGAAGATTTCTGACAAAATTTGATTCTTCTTCTTCTTCTTCTGGCACGTGACTTGCTTCATAATAGTCTCCTTTGCCTGAAGCCTTGAAAGCAGCTTCTCTTCCATCTGAAGGACCTCCCTTTCTCATTTCATAAGCAGTTAGAATTCCGTGTAGCTGAGACATAGTAAGAATTGGTAGATTTTCCTTTTCTTCTATTGCAGACACTTTAGATTCAAACTTGTGGGACAATGATCTTAGAACTTTTTCAACCACAATAGCCTCTTTTATTTCTTCACCCAAGTTTTTCATGCAATTAACAATCTCATCTACCCGAAGAAAATAGTTAGCCACACTTTCATCATTATACATTCTGAGATTCTCATACTGAATCTTGAGGGTTTGAAGTTTAGCACGCTTTACCTGTTCATCTCCTTCATAGCTCAAGACAATCTTGTCCCATATTTCCTTTGCGGATTTATATTGCATAACCTTTACGAATTCTGTTTGAGATAAGCATCCTAGCAGAGTATTGACTGCTTTAGCATTTGTTTCATATTTCTTCTTCTCGGCCGAATCTGTAGGAGTAGCTGAAGGAAAAGTGTAGCCTGTATCTATGATATCCCAAACTTTTGTACCAAGAGATTGAAGATAGGCAGTAACTCTTACCTTCCAATAATTCAAGTTTGTCCCATCAAAGATTGGTGGCCTGATTGATGCTTCCCTCTCGTAGTTGCTCATGATGAATGATCTTCCTCCAAGCGATCAAGCTTCTCTGAAGGACCTGCTCTGATACCAATTGTTGGAAATAATACTGAGAGGGGGGGTGAATCAGTATTATCAAGTTCTTTTATTAAATCTTCCTTATTTATACTTTGAATTATTTTTGCATGTCAGTACCATAAAATAATGAGCATGAACAAAGAAAACAGATAGTCACACCAAGAACACCAGATGTAAGGTGGAAACCCAATGTGGGTGAAAACCACCTGCTGCAATATGTCTCTATCTTCTTTCAAATTAGAAACTCCTTTTACAATGGTTTTGTACTGGTGCAGTCCTTTACCAGTACGCAGGCTGCAACCTGCAGAGAGCTACAACTCTCTCTCGTTTTCCAGTCTCTTCTGGAAGGGAGCTACAACCCCCTACTTATTTTCTTTCAAGGACCACTTTCCATAAATTTTCAATCTGGATCCATAAACATCAAGAGATCATCAAGTACAAGTAAATCACCCAGTCAACTGCAGTAACCAGATCAATAATAACAGTAAACTAAACCCAGAACACCTTATCAACAGAGAAAAGTCAGCCAACAAAAGATCTTAAGACAGATACGCAGTTTTTCTTTCTATGGCCTGTGTGCGTACGCACTTCACCTTCTGCTCCCCTGCGTATACCCGCAGAGACCCTTCTGCTGCACTGCGTACCCACGCACTGTTTCTTCAATCGCGTTGCGTACTGTTACTGTAGGCACGCACCCACAGATACTATCGCGCCGCATACTGCTACTGTAGCCACGCACCCACAGATGCTATCGTGCCGCGTACATACGCACCTGTGGCTTCTGAAACGCCGCGTACTTTCCCTGTGCCCACGCACCTGAACCTCTGTCGCTCTGCGTACCCACGCACTGCGCCTTCTTCTGCTCTGCGTACCCACGCACTTCTCCTTCTTCTGCTCTGCGTACCCACGCACTTGCACTGTTAATCACTTGCGTACCTCTGGTTAGGGCCGAATTAGCATTCCATCAATGCGCTACAGATCGTCAAATGCCCAGATCTGATCATGCGCTCGAGAGATCACCCTTCATAGATTCGCTTTCAACTTCACTTTTATATAGATCAAGCTTTTAAAACAATAACCCAATATTTCAGATCTTAAGATATTCAATTTGCAAAAGATACTTAGCCAAGTGATCTCCTTTGCTTTATATAGGCAAGCTCTTCCTAAAATCATGGATCAATACCATAGATAACCAATACAAGGGGCCCAAAAACATGGGGCTCAATAATAATAATATAAAACAATACCACGGGCCAAAACCATAGAATCAAGAACGACGGGCTAAATACCACGGGCCAAACATATGAAACCCCACGTGAACGCGCTTCTCTGCCTTGAAGTAAGTGAACTGGGGGTACGCACCTTCTGAACGAGTGTCTTGCATGTGCGGCCGCAGTCCCTTCACGGCGTACCTACGGGTACGCACCTTTTGAACTATTCTCCTGCGTACCTCTTAATTTCCAACATTTTGAGAGCCTGATGAGAGCATTGCCACTTGAGGGTGTTGCCATCAAGTACAAAATCTGTATCATAGAGCCATACCAGAATCATAATGCCAACAAGAGTATTTTTGTTCTTTGATATTAATGAAATGAAGTTTTATTTATGTTGCATATCAATGTTTATGTTTGTATATGTATTTTTTTACATTCCTGTATAATTCCAAATCAAAGGTATCAGAGAGGTCTGCGTTTTCTCTATTTTTCTTTGCATGTCCCCAACGAGGTTAGGGTATAAGGAGTTAGGGCTCAAACTGGTTGAACCTTTGCAAGACTAGCCTCGCAAACCTCGATGACCTCCCAGGGCGGAAGAAAAGAAAGATGAGGGAGCAGGAGATTCTTTCAAAATATTGCTTGAGGAAGCCCTTGACCGTTAGAGGAATACAATGATGGATAAGTTTTCCCAGATCCTTCAGTAGCTACCCACAGGCTACGTGTCTTCATCCAGCAGCCATTCTGGAAGTGCCGCTCCCTTTAAGGTACAAGTCAACTTTGAGATTCCCATGTTTGACGGTTAGATATGTGCATACACTGTAGATAGATCGTTAAATCTATTGGAAGGATATTTTTCGGTTCATGACCTTTCCAATTGAGAAAATATTACTTTTGCACTCCTCAAAGTCCCCCCCCATGTCAAGGACTGGTGGGAAACCTATTATGAATAGAAGAAAAAGAGTGAACCCTCACTTTTTTTCATTTGCACCCACTTGGAATCCTTTTTGAGTTTCCATCAAGGAACAATATTACCTTGTCAGAAGCTCTAAAGATAAATACATAAAGTGGACCACGTTGCGGCAGGTAAGGGACCAAGATGTGTCAGAATTCACAAATATGTTTCATACCCTTCGCACAAAGTTGGGTATTAAGGATTCTTAGTTGAATTTGGTACACAAGTACCACGGTTATCTACAAAATTACATCTAAGACAAGATGGATTTATTGGACATCTCCTTGCTTGGCGCTTCCTATCGATACGCTATCAAGATCGAGCACAAATTTAAACAAAAGAAGTGAGACTTTGGATCTACGAATCTGAAGCAAGGGAAAGGTGCCCCCTAACCATAGAATAAAGGAAAAATCCAAGGTGGGGAAACCTAGGACAACCCTTCAAGGGAACAAGAAAATAAAAACACCACAAAGAAAAAGAAGCACATAAGTAAATGGTGTGAGTTTCATAAGAGCCCCACTCCCAACACAAGTGAGTTTTGAGCCAAGCAGTCACTAGTGGTCGAATTGAAAGCTTTTGAATCAGATGCATGTTCTAACTTTGAGTCCAAACCCAAAAAGGGAAATTACAAAGGGAAGCAGATTATTGATCTAGAGCCTAGTGACACCGTTGCCACCACTAATATACAAAAGACTGATGCCGAAGATCCAAAGGAGGGGGAGCGAATCTTCCACTCATAGATGTGGGTAAAGGGTTCTCCACTGCAATTCATTATCGATAGCAGAAGCCAAAAGAAACTCATTTCATCAAAGTTCGTGAAGCGGTTGGACCTATCGACAACACCACACCTGTAGTCGTACACCATCGGGTGGCTTCACCAAGGACGATTTCTCTGCATCAAATAGCAGTTTCGTCTTCCCTGCAACATCAAGCCCTTCACAGATGAGGTATTGTGTGATGTTGCTCCTCTTGAAGTGTGTGATGTATTATTAGGCCAACCATACTTGTGGAAGCATCATGTTGTGTATGATTCTAGGGCTTGCACTATTATTATTTCTCTGGGTAATAAGTTATATAGGATACTAGAGGTAGCACCGCCTACCGCCATCTCTTTGATATCTGTGAAGCAATGTAGTAATATCATTTCCAAGACCAGGAAATATATCTTCCTTATGATTTTCCCTCAGGGTAAGAATAACATTGTGGCCACATCCGCGACCTCCAGATAGGGATCCTCCACATGGCAGCAGTAGATGGACAAGGTCATGGAGGAGTACAGGGACATCTTCACCTCACCCATGGGGGTACCCCTACAATTTTGGGTCAAGCACTCCATAGACTTGACCCAGGTCACGCCGCTAACCAATGGGTCGACTATCGACACTTTGTTTTGGAGAACGATGAAATCAAGAGGTATATTCAAAAGTTGTTACAAAAAGGGCACATCAAGCCAAGTCCATCACCATGTGGGAGCTTGATCGTGTTAGTACAGAAGAACGACAGGACCTGGAGACTATGTATTGACTATCAGGCGTTGAATAAGATCATTGTCTATAATAGATATCCAATCCCATGGATTGATGACCTTCTAGACCAGCTCAAGGGAGCCAAATATTTAATCAAGATTGACTTGAAGCCCGGTTATCACCAAGTACCAATAGAACCCTCTAATGTGTGGAAGATTGCCTTCAAATCCAAGGAGGGCCTTTTCAAATGGCTAGTCATGCCTTTCGGGTTGACGAATTCCCCCGCAATCTTCATGAGGTTCATGGGCGACATCTTGTGGCCCTTCACCAACTCATTTGTGTTAGCGTATTTGGACGACATCTTGATCTTCAGCCAAAGTTTGGAAGAGCACCTCCATCATATTCAACAGGTCCCCCAAACCTTGCGACAACAAAAATTATGTGCCAATTTGGATAAATGCACTTTTGGTATGACCCAGATTCAATGTATGGGGTACATCATTAATGAGCGAGGTGTGCATGTGGACCCATCCAAGATACAAGTTATTTAGGATTGGTCAGACTCAACCACTCTAACAGAGCTCCATAGCTTTCTGGGTCTTACCAATTTCTACCGCAGGTTCGTGTTGGGGTTCTTTCATATCACTTAGCCTTTGAGATTGAGATAAATACCTCCGACTATGTTATTGGTGCAGTTCTTACTCAACAGGGGCATTGAGTGGCATATCACAGTGAGAAACTTTCAGACACAGTCTGAAAGTATCCCACCTATGAAAAAGAGATGTATTCCATTATGCAATCTTGTTGGAAATGGAAGCATTACATTCTAGGGAAGGAAACAGCCATCCACATAGACCACCAGCCCCTACAATTCATACAAACACAAGGAAATTTGCAGAACTATCACCATCAGAAATGGTCCACATACCTACAACAATTCCATTTGAGCATTAAGTACAAGAAGGGAAACACTAATAATTTTGCATATTTCCTGAGCCGACCATCGGTCATGGCACTAACCACTGTTCTTGACTCTTGTGGATAAGAGACTTTGGGATGGCCACATATTTATAAGAGAAATCCAGAATTTTGAAACACAAACTAGATGCTCCTAGAAGGCAAGAAAGTTTTTTATTTTCACCTCCAATATGCATTATGTCACTTGGGACACTTCTGTGTTCCTTCAAGCAAGTGTGCCAAGATGATTTGGGAGGCGCACTACAATCAAGTCATTGGACATTTATGAGTAGAGAAAACAGTGGCAATGTTGCAGAAGTATTTTTATTGCTTGAACCTTTGATAGGATGTTGGGAAGTACATTAGATCCTGCACTTCTTGCGCCATTTCCAAACCGACCATCAAGAAGCAAGGTCTATATACTCCTCTATCTACTCCTAGTTGGCCTTGGTAATCCATCTCCATGGATTACATGTCAGGCCTTCCTTCTACTAAGCATGGCAATGACTATGTTTTTATGGTCATCGATAGTTTCTCTAAGATGGCCATTTTGGAGGCCTACAAGAAGAATATCACAACATAAGTCATTGCTAAGCTCTTCTTTGAACGAGTGTGGGTACACTTTGGGATCCCATAGTCCATTATCTCAAATTAGGATAGTAGGTTCCTAAGTACATTTTGTTCAAGCCTCTGGTTGGTGGTGGATACCAAGCTCACTAAATCCACGGCCTTCCAAAACCCAAATGGATGGCCAAACAGAGGCCGTCAACAAGATGATTATGCACATTATGTGCATGTACAACTCAAAGAATCCACGCACATGGTATGAAATACTCCCCTATGTCCATCGCAGTTACAACAGAGCTCTCCATAGCTCAACTAGCCATTAGAGGATCCAGCTATATCAAGTTTTCAAAGTAGGTCAACTCCTTCACCAAGGAAAGTGGTTCAAAAGGGACCAGGTTCAACAAAAATTTCATCACCTCATGGAGGATCTACACGCAATGGGTACCATTGCTTCCTAAGGAGGGAGGACTGATCTAGGTGGATATTGGTGGACACGCATCTATTCCACCTAGACCTCTAGTCGTTTCATCTGTTTCATTGATTATAGCAACATTTACTATTTTTAGCGGTTTTTCGGGTCCTGAACTTCTGAAGTTGTTTTAACCCCCTAAACAGTGTTTTTTTGATATCCAAAGCAAGCCCACAACCATAGGCATGTGCATAGGTAAGGGCCTATGGTAAATCATGTAGTATTCAAATATATCTTTCCAAGGAGGTATCATATGTGCCAAATGGAGATTATATGACTTATGACCCCAGGAATTTGGCTGCCCAACTAACCCCAACAGGGCCCACAAACTCTTAGTGTTCCATCTCTTGGGGTTAGGGTCTTGGTTGTTTAGGGTTTTCCCTTGTTGTTAAATAATAAAAAGGCCCTTCAGCCTCATTGTAACACATTTTAGAGGCATGTAGCCACCTATTGATGCCTCAAAAATCATTGCATCAACATCGGGGAAAACCACCCGGTCCGGACCTTAAAGGCAGCTCCTTTTTCATTTGGTGTGGTGGCTCCGACTGGATATAATGGGACCAATTTCCAAATGGTTTGTAAATAGGATGGATAAGTGGTTGATTTTCTATTATCTAATGATAATGATGGATGATTTATTCTAAAATGCAAAATTATAAACAACTAATCTATCCCGGGAAATTTCCACTTTAGTGTAACTTTTGATGATCTTTATTTACAAATAGGCATATAGATGACTCCATTGATAAACAAAGACATTCATTCATATGATAATTACTTTGTTCAAGTAGTTGAACAAAGTAATTATTAAAACATTATTACACTATTCTTCATATATCATTGACATAAATATGATTGAAAGAATAACATTCCTTAAACATTCAATAGTGATAAGTATAAGGACTGTTGTTAAAACACATACATATATCCAATGATAGCAAGATTGAATAAATGCTGATTCATATAAAATAATGGAGCAAAGACATAGATAATAGTACCATATGTAATTTGGATCCCTCCCGATATCAATCGCATTCAGATTCCGTCTTCTAACTTAGAAATACTCTCACAAAAAGCAGTAGTGCATATCTCATCAAAGTATTCTTCATTAAAATTTAGAATATAGGCCTAGTCTTTATAAAATATATATATATCAGAAGCACAATAGTGTGACTCCCGATCCAAGTTTTATACAAAAATTGAGGACCCTTTCTAAAGACATGAAAGGGTCTATAAATACTATCTAAGCTAACTGATTATGAAATAAAAATGCTATTAGGTGGTATAACCAAATCATGAAAATCTCCTTGAAATAGGCCTGCTTGTAGTCGGTAGAATGATTCACTGTTTCGGCTAATCATCCTTTGGCTTGAGCTAGCAGATAGCAAGCATTGGTTGCAATTCTAGAGGGTGACTCAGACGTGAATGCAGTTGGGCTGAATACGTAGCATCATGAATTTCGGGAATCATGTAACCGATCGCATCGGTTAAACATTTGAGTGTTGCCCTTTGACTGTATGGTTTAACTAGGAAGAACCAAAAGGTGTCCCAAGTTAAACTTTGGATGCTTGTGATTAATCTCTCATTCTTTTCCAATTCTTGTTTGCATGTCTGTTCCAATGCTTTCACTAATGGCAATTTATCCGAAGTGCACTGTGAAATCAAATTAGACAGATAAAGAGTATCATTAATTAAATCAATCAAATTACCGGTTGTTGATCTACATCTTGAAGTTTCCCTTTCTGCTTTCATCAATTGTGATTGCCATTCTAGGAAAAGAATTTCCTTGTGTGATTCTATAATTTTAGGTAGATTTGTAGCTTTCCCTTCACTGGTTTCTTGCCAGGCAAGAAAGTTTGTTAATGTATCATCGGCCTGTTCCAAATTCTGTCTTGCATGAACTGATTTGTCAATCATTGATGAAGCAATCTCAGAGAGGGGCTCAACAAGGGAAATATTAAGACATTGTAAATTTAACTGTTTAATCAATGCCTTATTGATTTGGAGAGCTTCGGACCTAAACTCTGTTGGTTGAGGAAAACTTTTGAACTTTTCTATTTGTTGTGATAGTTGAGCGATTTGCTCATCTTTTGTTTTGTTCATTTGTTCATTCATTGTCTTCAGCTTGGCCAATGCTAAGGATAACTCCTTTTGTTTCTGTATTGCACTTTGCTCTATCCTCTGCTTCTCCTTGAGTAATTGCTCATTTAGCTGATTATTTGATTGTTGTTGCGCTGCTAACTGTTGTTCTAATTGCTCTATTCTCTGTTGCTTTTCGGATACCTATGCTTCCAATGAAACAATTGTCTGATCTTTTTCCTGGAGTAATTTGCTCACTTCTGATGCTTTATCCATAGTGGCTGCCGAGTATGCCTCGACATATTGAGAGAGTTTTGTGAGGTCTTCGGAAGGATTGAATTCTTCTTTCCATAGCACATTAGCCATTTCTGTTTGTGTAGGTAAAAGGGAAGATTGATCAATCCTTCTCTTTTTCCTTTGTCTTTTTACTACAGCCCTATGCTTAGGGTTGTAGAAGACATCTAAAGGTGGTATTTCTTTTATATGCAAAATGATTTCATCTGATGGATCCTTAGGAATTATCTCTACATTTTGACTTATGGGTAGGCCATTGGTTCCTTCAGTTGGAACCGTATTTGTTGCTATCTTATGACCAATTTTCACTTCAGATGTGCTAAAACCCTGTGAATTCTTAGGATTGCTTATAATGGAATCAAACTGTTGCCATTCCTTATGGAGCTTGGGATCAATCTGAGTATCTATGTCCATGTGTTCACAACCCTTTCCCTATTCTTTCTCCTGTTCTGGTGCCTTTTCTTTCTCAGGAGCTTTTCCTACAACAGGAGATTTGTCAATAGTTTGTTGTCCAGGCTCGCTTGACTGGATTGCTAGGGTGGTGGCTAATAAGTCCAGAGGCAGAGTTTGCAACCTCTATTCTCTAAGCATATTAAACACTTCTAGCCCTTCATCATGATACCTGATCCTGCCAATTTTTTTACCTGAAATAATGGTTTTGCTGAGAAAAATAGGTCATCAAAGTCATCCTTTTCATGATCAAACTTTGTAATTTTGTCTTGTTCAAGAACATTATAGGAAACTTTTCTTGGATCATATTGTCTGTTGGGAATTGTTGCAAGATTGAGCATTTGTATTTTTTCTGCCTCCTTTTCTACATGTTTGTAATCATGGAGAGTGAAAACACTGCATCTTAAAGGAAATGTAGGCCATACCTATTTCTTGGAATTTCTAAGGGTTTTGGATGTCCCTTCTGTTGTTATCTGGTAGGCCAATTCCCGAGCTAACAGCTTATCGGGCGCATACATGGGAAGGACATGGGGTTTTGTAAGGCTACAAAAAAGCCTTATATAAGTGAACTTGTTTTCTCCGAACCAATTACCTACTGCAGTCAAGTCGATCCCTACTTCCTCGGAAATCCTAGGGGCAGGCTTATCAAAAATAGCATAGTAGACTGGAAACATAAAACCATTGCAAATTTTGTACAAATGATTTTTGTAGTGAGCCTTCCACAACATTTGATCTTAAATATGGATTGGCTTAGGGTCTTGGGGAGTCCATCTCCATCCCAGTACTGGATATTCAGAATTAAAACAAAGAGTATCCATAACATAAGCACTATAATAAAAAGGGGGAATGGTCCTAGTAGTTTTATGTGCATTTGATCTGAATTCGAGAATTGTTGTGGCTAATTTGTCGGACAAAACATTTGCCCAATCCATTACATATCCATTGATTGCCGCCTCCATCAGAGGGACCATTTCAATAGTGAACTTAGCAGAGTCATGAATTCCCCACATTCTACACATCATAGCTATGGCATAACAGTAAGGAGAAGCTAATGAGTCCACATAGTACTTACCTGATGATTCGTGCTTGTGCTTCTTGGGAAAATGTCTCCACTGCCTAATCAGAGTTGATTTTGTCTCATTTTCATTTGAAAAATTTTCAAGGAAGGCTTTGTTGTACCGCTTTTTAGGCTCAGGCAAGTGATACATTTTCCTTAGATCATCAGGCTGAAATGAGCCAAATATCCTCCCGTCAATTGTGCAAAATGTTCTGTTTGAAACTAGAATTTCCTCTACCACCCATCTCACTACGTCAGTATATGGGAGGATTTTTTCTCGCGCTGCTATTCTGTGCAAATATGAACAAGCTAAATCTTTGAGGGATGCTTCCGATTTGTTACTTGAGTCAGCTGTAGCTTCTTCTGATATTTCCTCAGGCTCCTCTGCTTCTATTAGATTGTAGATGCTCTCCCAGCTAGTGTTTCCAAGACCGAGGCACGTAGTGTCTGAGATTAACCCTTTTTTGCTTGGTTTGGGATCCTTGGCTGGCTGCACTACTGCTTTAGGAGCCGCTGCTACAAATTCTTTTGATTTCTTTCCCATTTGTTTCAAATTTCTGATTTCAGCGGAGTTCTGCACAAGCGATTGGAAAAACCGTGATACAGAGAAATGCTACTATAGACCAATATGATAATGAAAAAGAGTTACGTCAATCAGCAGGTGATAATGGATTATAGTAAGATTTCCGCGGATAAAATCTAAAGAAAAGATCTACCCTTAATTGTTTCATTGATTAGCCGTTTAACCTGTCAATCATGCTAAAGGAGGTTTTAAATGCCCATCATGTCATTTATATGCCAAATGATTCATTCAAGCGTGGCTTAGATTTCTCTGATGGATAATCAGAGGTAAATTGCAAATCGACGATTGATAACATGAAGGGAAAGGCTTTAATGCTTGTCTTAAACATCCTTCGATGACCGAAAGGTGATACAATGCATGCAAACCTTTCAAATATATTCTCGAGATATGCGCCTCATTAATGCATCGCAATCGGGGAATAGATTTGGGTTTTATTCCTGTGTTAATGCGATTTTGCCAATCGTCGATTGCGATATGCTTTATCGCATCAGAGGATTCGAGTCTGCCTTCCATCATGCGTTGGCTTGTTATTGTTATTTCCGATTGCCGATGGCGATACGCTTTATCGCATCGGAGAAATTAAGAGGCTCTATTACATTGTTGCTTTGGCATTTAACTTTTCCGATCTTCCGATTGCGATTGCCTTTTCGGATCGGAGGGAATGGATGTGTCTTTGCATATGTTTCCTTTGTTATTGCGATATGCAATCTTCTGATCGCTTTATCGCAATAACGAAGAATTTTATAATATTTTAAAGCCACACTTTATTTCTATTCAAAAGGCTTTTAAAATAGTTCATTTACCTTAATCCTTTTGATAAGGGTTTTTCTTATGATGGGTTGATACCAATTTATTTACACATCTAAGTTTATTTTAAAATGGACCCATTTCATATTATGATTTTGTATAAAAATTTTATGAAATGGGGGGTTTTTGTACAGCACAACACCACCACATCTCTTCTTAGAGATAAGCTGCCATCACCTTAGCTAGTTTATTTCCATTTTGTATGTAAGCATATTTCAGTTCTTTGATATTAACGAAATGAAGTTTTATTTCTGCTACATCTCAGTGATTATGTTTGTATCTATATTATGTTTTGTTCTTGTATAATTTTGGACCAGATATCGCTCGGATATCCTGAGCCTTGCCTCTATCCTGGCTCATTTAGTCAACCTTGGTTATCACTAGAGGAAATCCCACGACCTTTTCATTTTGAATCAAGACTATAGATTGATCATATGAATTGTACATTGTGTTCCATCCACACCATCCATAGCCCAAACCCCTTACACTGGTCGCATACAAGCTCCGCACACCCAACCTTTAATTCACAACCCTTAGCTCCTAAGTATTTACTTTATATAACCAAGTTGGTGTTCGAGCATTAAATCCACAAGGCACATTCCAAAACTATCCCTTGTATCTGAAATCCAGAAAACTCGAATGTAACACACTTCCTCTGCACACAAATGTTTCAGAACCATATATGACTTGCACACACCTTCCAACAAATCATGGGGCCCACACTTCACTTCCTTTCGCACCCAGATATATTTTCTCATTACACCTTAATCTGAGATCTAGATTGATCACTTTGACTATGCCTGAATATGTTTTTGAACATCGAATGCGTGGAGTCCACCTGAATGCATGCTACTCCACCATAAGTCTTTCAGTTCGGATATAACTCGTTTCCGCAACACCCAAATTTCTTCAAGCCCAGATATAGTCTAGATTGGTCCCATACCGGATCACTTTGCACTAAAATTTAAATCACCTACCTTGGGATCCATCCCACTTGTTATGTGCACCTCGTTAGTTGAGACCCGGATTTATCCTCTCACCCAAATGTACGTCCTTCAGAGCTATAAAGTTGAATATTAGATGGGGACTTCTACCTTGTATACATAACTCATTCACCTCCTGCAACTTTGAACTACGCCTACGAGCTCTGAATGAAATTTCAAACTAGTCCTTCAGCCCCTCAAATATTTCACTCAACCACTCTAATACCAAATCCTCTCACAGGATCTCGACCCTAACCTTGAATAGGTCTCTTGTTTACCCTACCTCCTAGTCTCTAATTTTAGTACTTTAACATTATTACTGTAAATTACATTTGATGGGAAAACGTTTCCCTTTTGGGTCTAGGTAAAAGTGTGTTCCCTAGGGGTTTGTGCTCCTACATTAGGAAGCATATAATAAAGAGGTATATAGGAAGAAACAATATATTTATAGGTTGATCCTAAGAATGGTCGATAACAATATGTTGATGGTGTTGGACCTGGCAACATTCAGGGAATCTCCCCTATATGAATTCCCAACTAGACCTCACATCATTTGGAGTAGGAGTCACAGTAGTGGGTGGTAATGTTAAGCCTTGACTGCGAAAATGCACAGAGTGAAGTACGGTAACTTTGGTGAGAGCAAGTGTGTGACCCTGTGGAAATCCAAGTGCAATGCATGAAGGTTCCAACACACATAGGGAAAAGGAAGTGCACCCCTTACAATCCTATTATAGTACGTAGCTTGAAAAGAACACACAAGCATAATGACATCACGAGCTAGCATGCGGAATAGTCCACAAGTTAAGGTGATGAATTAATACAACAACACACATTCAACAAGATTCATACAAATGAAAACAAAATAGTTCATAAGCATAAACGTAAGTTAAATAACTTACATTGCAAATACAACAAGAATAGTCCTACTATATTCACAACATATGCATGAAAGTGTGTCGGCTCTGAGTTTTACTATAAGTCAAAGTTCTATTCATACATACACCATTGATGGACCACTAGCCCCAATAGTGGAACATTATAGTGAAGAAAACTTTCTCCTCCTAATAAGTATACTCGCTCTACGCTACGGAGAAGCCAAGGCCCTTCACAAAACTCCCAAGCTCCTTCTAAGCCTAAGACTAGCCAAAAGGTTGGCTCCCAAAATCTTGTTACATGAGTTATGAGGTTCTATTTATAACAAGAGGGTGGATGACCTTTCAACTCCCCTTTGTGACCATTGGATTGCCCTCATGACTCTTCAACTTCTTCCAAATGACTCATTAGATTACATCATGACTCTTCATATTCCAATATTGAGAATTGGAATTTGACTTACAAAATAATTACAAATAATATTACAATTTACACTTGTGCCCATATAAGATAACATAGGGTAGAGACAACTTGACAACTTAACAAGACTGTTGGGTTGTGTTATATTCTTTCCACGACTAGCCCACGTAGTTAACTGGGGGGTTAGGAGCTTCGTTGCACCGATTGCGTAGCGGGGGGAGTCACAAGAGGTTTGAGGGATGCAGGTAATCCCACTCTATGGGGTCCGGGGCAGCGCCCCGGAAAATTTTGGTTTTTGAACCTAGGTTAGGTTGGGCGGACCTACCTATGGTTTTGTGCATGATTTTAGCACATGGTTTTGGATGCGATGGTTTTTGGTCCATGGTTTTGGACGCGATGGTTTTCGGTCCATGGTATTAGATGCTTCAACATGTATAAATATGTATTGTAACATTGAAAGGAACATAATGAAAATTCAAGCTGGTAATCCTAGTTTTGGGATCCAAGGGAAAATCTATGTGTATATGTGTTTTATGTGTTATTCTCTCGCATTGTTTATTTTCTGTGTTTTAGAATTCGCATGCAGGTAATTTCTGTACGGGGTTAAAACCTACAAAGACAAAACACTATGATGCTTGAGTTTGGGGAAACTCTAGCTCAACAACTTCCATTTGATGCTTCTTGGTCAAATATAGGTGCCAAGCTCGATACTATGCAATGACATCCCCAAACTGCATAATGGTGTCTAGCTAGAAGTGGACTCTTGCCTCCATGACATCTAGGTACAATGATTTGGAACCAGTTTCAAACTCCTTCCGAAGAATGAGCAACATTGTTATAATTTGGATAGGACCATCAATATAGTTATGCATGTTTTGTTTGTTCAGCTACAAATCTTCCTTGGTGGCAATATGTCTCATCTGCTCCAAGTACTCTTTGATCTCCTACCTGACCTGGTTCCTGGGTTTATCTTCGGTGAGCGAACCAACTAATGGAATCTTGTGTGTATTCACCAAGACATCCAAACTATTGTATAACCGTACATATGAGGCATGAATAATACCAATTAAAGAGGTGAGTTGCATGTTGTTCTGAATCAACATTCGAACCTTTGCTTTCTCCAGCTCTGCATGTGGCTTCATTTTCTTTCCCAAGTTAATGGGTGCCCCTTTGTATCACATTATCCATTCATGCACGGATGTGATGGCAGCTTGTATATTCATGATTTTTTTAACAAAATCTTTGCTCTCAAGTTGCAAGCCATACAAGTGGAAAATTTCATTATGTACAGTAATGAGCTCCTCATAGAGGTCCCACATGGTCTCTCCAAGTGTTGATACTTCAGCAAGTATCGTTGTTATCATCTCCTCCAAGTGGACCCGTGCGGAAGCTACATTCTGTGTTTTTGTTGGCAGCCTGTAAATCCTATGCCAATTGCTTATTCCCAGCCATCAAACACTGAGTGTTTGATCTTGCTACACCTACAAAGGCCAAGTTGGCTTCGGCAATGGCATTTGGATTCTTCCTGGTGTCCACCACTATCACCCTTTCTCTAATGAATGCACGTGACGTGAGGTCATCTGGAAAATGATTTCTTCGTGTTTGCAGAGTCTTCTTTTGTATTTCATCATATGACACATTGTACAATCCCATTACTGGAGCATCATCAAGAGGAACAATTTCCCCTTCCTCGGTTGGAGCTAACTCTGTTGTGGAGGTAGTGGAGACTAAATTGTGACCTATGGTGTGCTTTGAATTAGGTCAACATCTTCATTCTGCAGCTCCAATTATAGATCCATTTCATCGATCTCAATCACTTCTTCAATCTGCGGAGAAAGCTCATTTTTCTGCAATTGTTCGCTTTTCTCCTTTGTTGATGACTGGTTCTATTCCTTCTCTTCAGATTGCTTTTGTGTTGTTTCTACTAGTATTGCGCATTGCCTTTCGTCTTCTTCCTGGTTCTACGTTTCTTCCTCCATTATGCTTCATTGTGCTTGGCTCTTCCTTTGTTCTACTATGTGCAACCTTTGTTTCTTCTTTGCCTCACTTGCTAAAGTTGCTTTCATAACAATAGGATCCGCTTTCATCTTTTGGGTTCTTTCCTTCCTTGGACTGTAAGCTGATGACATCTACACATGGGAAGGTTGGATAGCTGCATGCAATCTCATGTGATCCCAACTATTGAACATTGATGTAAACCTATCAGTCCTCTAGATCTTCTTTGAAGCTCCTTGTTGAGAAATTTTCCTTAACCTTGTGCCATGCTAGATTTGAATCCTTTTCTAAAAATAGTTGAGTGTCTACATACATTGGCAAGTCCACTGGTGTTTGGTCAAGTTCTTCCCCAGAACTGCTCTCAGTTGTATCTTTTGAAGCAACTCTCTTGGGTTCCATTGTAACAATGACTGCTAGAGAAAATTTCTCAACAATTGTGGTACTTATGGGATAGAAAAGGCACTCATGAAAAGCAAACATTAGCTTTTGAAAATCTAACTTCAAAGCATGATCAAGCAGTAAACCAGGTAACTAGTGAGAGTGATTGCACAATTTCCATGAACAGGTGAGGGGGACTGGTTGTGGGCACTACGCATTGTGTAGTCCCAGCAACCAAAGGTGCACCTTAAGGCTTGAGACTGCACAATGTACAGTTTAGCCTGAGCAGAGATAGGTAGAGGTTGCACATTGCATAGTCTCAGTGGAAAAGGGTAGCAGACTCAGCCCTGGAATTGCTTAGTGCACAGTTGGGCTAGCCTATACTGCACATTACGTAGTCTTAAAGGCAAATCTCTCAGCTTGAGCCTTAGGATTGCGCAATTCCCAGTTGGGCAAGGTAAAAACTGGCCAAGGAAAGTGTAGATCTACTCGGTGAAGGTGTGGGAAATAAGCAGATGTAAGTGATGATGTGAGCTTGAGTGTGGATATGACTAAATAAAGATGAATCAATGTGAATCAAGTACAAAAACTCAAAAAACAAAAAGAAAAACAAATATGTGAGGAGAGTCACCAAAACGGTGACCATCGGTGCAAAAACAAGAACACTAATGTGACACTTGTGAAAGGTAAACGAAAAAGTGAAACAACACTTCTACAAGCTAAAATATTGTTATAGACATTTTTGGGCACTGCAACCCCAATCAAACATGTCCATAAACCAAGGACTCCTAAGTCCCTAAAAGTGTTGTTCCATCCCCTAAAAGAACAAGGTCAGCTGATTACATCATCTCCTAGAAGTTCTCCATGAAAAACTACTCATAACTGGTCAAAGCTGGACCATCTCACCTGCTCCATGGTCAAAGTGCGTTGCATCCCACCTAAATGCACACGGGAGGTGCGATGCATACTGAAAAGCCCTTCTATGGGGTGCGATGGGTGAGAGTGGACAAATGGCAGAGTCAATTTGCGAGGTGGATGATCATGGAATCTTCCAGAAACTTCTCCTGTGACACTTGCCTCTCTGCATTCGCCCAGGGATGAGTAAGAGATCATCAATCTCCAAGTGGAATCAAGAACTATCAGAGAGAGGACACTAATCAAATCTCAGAAGCTGACTCACCTCCCTGCAATCATCTATATATGGATCCCTCATCCTAGAGATCTAGAGGCTGGAATTTTGTATCTTGTAAGGAAGTGTTGCTGGTTTCTTGGTGTAACATCATAGTGTTGGGTGATCTAAGCTTTTCATGAGGTGAAGAAGGGATTTCTTGCTGAGAGGATGACGTTGGTTCAGAACAATTGGTTGTAATCCTCTTTGCTATTCTTGATATTAATAAAGCTATTCAAGTTTTCCTCCACATTCTTGTATGATTGATGATATATGCATTTGTGTGGTCAATATATATCTGGTCCTATATTGTTTATGATAGTAGATCTTTGTTCTTGGATAGTGTGTTGCTTTGATTCCACAGGTGCTCTTTGAAGCTAGGTAGACGAGGAAGCGAGCGGCAAAGATCTATCAAAAGGGAGAGGAATCAAGCAAGGAACCAAACGCAAGACAGAGGTTGGTCTCCTTTGTTCCCCTCTTATCTACTTCTCATAAAGGAAAACGAAAGTAATTTTAGTTTGTTTGTTTCTAAGATAGCTACCAGTCTTAGTGGGACTAGCAACTCTGTATGGACACTAGATTTCCCGATAAAAAAATGGCGACTCCACTGGGGAGCGAATAGATTGTTTGTTTGTCTATATTTGTTTGCTTTATAAACTTACAGACAGAGCCTGAAGTCAAGCCAGCTAGCCTTCGAACTGCATTTGCTATGCAAGTGCAAAGTAGATCAATGTTGCTTCAATCTATCTCTGGGTTTTGTTTATGAACTAAACAATCGATTTACAAACTCTCTAATTGCCCTTGTGGTGGCTCTAGTAACCTCCTTAGATCTACCCCTGTGATTTATTTACTGATTATCACTTGCTCGGCCTAAATCCCTGAACTGTGCTGCAAACTGTGATCAAGAACTGGGTCAAAAGTCTCGCACTGTACCATTGCACCCTCTCTTCAAGGATATCAGTATGCATCGCACTTCCCATGTGTTGTAGGTGGGATGCATACTGGAATCCTTGTGTAACAGGTGCGCTGGTCAGAGAAGGCTAATTTTGCCTCCAGACTTTGGTTTTTCTTCACTCTTTTCAGCTCTATTAAGGAGTTTTGATGTCTATAGTTAGTATACCTCTATGGAAACCCCCTTCCTTGCCATTATTCCACCTCCATTCTGCAAAGAACTGTAAATGTTTTTATGTATTGTGAGCCATTTTCAGTTCTCTTTTACAAAGAAGTAGCGTAATTGAACTGTCGTTTCTTGATTTGGAAGTGTCGCAAGTGTCGTTTTCAGTCATAGAAGAGAATCTGATTGTTCTTGATAGTCGATTACACTGTTACTCTTGTATTTGATTTGAATTAGTAGTTTTTCAAGTGTCGAAAGCAAGTTTCCCATTCCAAATCGTAAAGTGTCGTCATTGCCTTCATTTTGTCTTGAAAAGAAGCTTGTTAGTAATGTCGCTTTGAAAAAATAATTTATATTTGCATTTAGCTTTCTTTTTATCATTCACACATTAAGAAGGTTGAAAAAAATGCATGCATGTGCATTTGCATTTAGACTGTTTGTTGGTTTGATTTAGGACAGTGCATATAGTGTGTGCTCTCTGCTCTATGTTGAAAGAATATCATCTCTCTTTCTTTAGTAGCTAGGATTTTCATTGCAAAAATAAGATTAAACGATTGTTTGTCATCTTAGATTGCATTTTAGGAATTGTATATCTACATCACGCGGTGAACCTGAAAGGAAAATTTCTTAAACAAGATCAACTATAAAATAAATTTAATGAATCTAAAAACACTTTGGAACCTAACGCACAACATTTAGAAGTCTAGGCTAGAGATGTATTCCGGCGTCGTAAAGCCTGGTCACTGTTGTTTTCATTGTTGGTTGGGTGATTCCTCCACTTTGAGACGACAAGTGCCATTACGGACTTGTGCTCCCATGTACCGTCGAGTATATATTGGGAGACCACAATAGGCTATATCCTTTATCCATAGGAAGTTGTGTCTGCCGCCCTATCGATCGCAATGCACTGAACACAGCATTCGGGAAGATTGACTGCCATACTGTAAAAAGTATTCTGCAGTTTTGCGATTGGTTTGGTAATCCCTCTATCTAGATTTCCAGAGTAGTCTCTTTCGTTCCTTTTCAGACTCCTTAAAGGAAAAGGTCCATCTGAGCACTTGTCACTTCAAGCTCATTAAAAATCGAAGGCGACTAGAGTCATATTTTGTTTTTTCTCGACTCTTAAAAATTGAAAAAACAAGTTGTGTCAAAGAGTCTAAAATTTATTTTAATCAGAATAAACATCACCTTTCCTACATTGGTCTTAGGTTGAGAAAAATGGAGTCCACCAACCAAGGATTTCCCCTAGGAGGAAATCCTAGTCCTTCCTCCTCTTGGGGAGATGTTGGTGCACCCCATATGGCCACATTGTTGCTTCCAGGATTGACAATCAACCTGCCTGTATTTCTCTTCTCGAACTCTGTCGTTCAGAACACCGTGATTCCTGAGCAATCAAGTAAGCAACTAGATGATACCAAAGCTACCCCCCAACCTTCTACTTCGTCCGGTTCTCCCTCTCCTCCTTCCTCTTCGCTTGATGAAGCTGGTAAAGCCAAAAATCAAGTAACTAAGAAGGAGAAGAAGGGGAAGGAGAAGAAAGAGAAGAAGAAGAAGGAGCCAAAGGCGAAAAGGGGCAACCAGGCATCATCTAGTGAAAATCCACACACTGCACTGTCAAAGCCTAAATCTCCATGTGTCATTTGCAAAGGAGATCACTATCATCAAGATTGTCCCTGAATCCCTCGGATCTTAAGGGATTGGTCTCCTCGTTTGCACAATCCGATGTCAACAACCTCTGATGATCATGTTGAAAGTACACCGTCAACTAGTGAAAGCAAAACATCGGGATAGAAAAGGAAAAGTAAATTCCCTTGTAAACTGTGTGAAGGCGATCATGCCATCCACCGTTGTCCCTTCCTAGACGAGGCTAAAAGAGTTTTGGACGACCGTCCAGTTTCACCATTACGACTTCCTCCTCGATATAAGAAACTCTTGCCAAGTCCATCACTAGTTGAAAATTCGACTGACACACCATTATGGTCGGTCGAAGCGTCTATCATTGAAGATAAACCATCTGAATTCACACCAGACGAAAGTCAAAAGGTTGAGGCGGCAGTTGACCCGGTCTTGCCTTCAGAAGGTCCATCTTCAGATGATACAGTCACCGGAGAGAACAAGAACAACACCGTTCAAATTCTCTTCGTAAACACAGACTCCGATGAACATGGGGGCAGTCTACCCATTCCTTTACCGCAGGAAGGAAGTTCGTTAGAGTCATATCTGGTCGTCTATTCGGTCCCACCTCCAAGCAACCTAGTTGTTTCCTTCGATTGGAATCTACTAGGCAGACCCCGTTTATCGGCTAGTGTACCATTTCGAATCATTGCACAAATATGCAGAATGGTCGTGGCTGGTACCATCATAGATGAAGGGGCTTCTGTGAGTATTCTTTCCTCAACTGCTTGGAAAGTGCTTGGTTCGCCATCGCTTTTGCCTGAAATGAGAAATCTAACAGGCTTTGACAAAGGAACCAGTTGACCATTAGGGATCCTTCCCAATGTGCCGATAACATTGAGAAGAAAAATCATTCACATGAACGTAATGGTAGTCCAAGGACCCCTAGATTATAATCTACTCCTAGGACGCAACTATATTTATTGCATGGGAGCCATTGTCTCCTCGCTCTTTAGAGTAATGTGTTTTCCACATGAAGGAAGAGTGGTCAAGCTCGTAGACCAGCTTTCATTCCCCGGCTCACACATAGCAAATAGTCAAATACCATCCCTGAATGGTCTTTTCACGCAAGGAATGTCTCATCAATCCCCAGTCCATCCACCTGATGAGCGCGAGTGATTCGGGAGGACATGACTGAAACCCAAGGGGCATGCACCCTGGTCTGTTTCGGCAGGAAAACCTTGGGTATAGGGTAGGTTTCTGCGAAGGATATATGACTGGTTTATGGAATTAGACCAGAATAAGATACCTCCATTAGAAGATAGGCATTTCCCAATAGAACAAATTTTTTGTTTGCAAATTGAAAGGTAACCTGGAAAAGGTAGGCCTTTCCCGATAAAACAAATGTTTTCTCTGCAAATTGAGGGGTAACCTAGGAAACTCTACTTCACTATACGTGGGGGCATGCAAACCTTTTGGCATGCAAGTAAAGAGAGACCATTTATTTTCTAAATTTGTAGGTCCTCTAACCCTTTAAACTCGTAGGATTGGTCGTTTCCTAACTTGCATAAAGAAAGGATGCGGGGCGAAGCCTTGTAAGGTGCAAGCTCCATGAAAATGACATCTTAGATGAGACATCTTTATTATACAACTGGATCGAGCAGTTTTTATGTGGAGTTCAAGCTCGTTAAAAATTAAACATAAGCAGTGAGCAAATGTTTCCCCCAGAGTTTAAGCTCATTCATTAAAAAATGAACCAATTTCCGGTAAATAACCATCGTGAATGTATTGTCATCAGCCTTTGAAGCCTTGGTCGTGTTCTCGTCATCACCTCCACTCTATTTTGGCCGATCATTCACCTCCATTTGATTGTTTACCCTTTTTGAGGAATAACTGCGAAGAGTGATCCTGTTAGCCATCCTTGTGACACTGCCGTGATTGGAAAATTCCAAACCTTACCTGGAATTAACTGCTACCCAAATTTATCACTCGTTCCTAGAAAAACGAGTCTCCTTTAAGCTATTTTCATCTGACTCGTAAAATATGAAAATATTGCCGAGTAATTGGCCTCTCCAGCTTGTTAAAGTGACCGGAAGTGCTATCCCTCCTTTATATTTTAATTTTTTTGGACCTGAGGGATTATTACACAAAAAGATCGAGCGCTTGTTTTGTTCGACTCGTTAAAATTACCGAAAATTCATCCCTTTTGTATTATTTTATACCTTTTCAGACTTAAGGGATTATATGACGAAAAAGGATTGTTGGATTTTTCTTTACGTCCCTTTCAGACTCTCTAAAATTGAAAAGGACTGAGTTATCTTTGTTGTTAAACTCGTTAAAACCGAATAGCGACAAACTTGTCCATATAGACAAGAACGAGTTTCACTATCGCTAGGTTCGTTAAAACATAGCGATGGGTTTGCCTGAAGGGAAAATTATAGAACAAGAATATGTTATCCTCCTCAAGCTTGATAAAAATAAAGAGGTACTGGTCAGAAATGACTAGGGAAAAATTGGGAAGAAAACTTGAAGAAACTTTATTGGTAGCAAGTCACTCTTGAACATGACACTTTCACTCTGCATCCGAGTCGGGTTGGGTTGTTCCGTTCATCGGTCATATCACCATTGGTCCATCACACCATCCACATTTGGGGTTAACGCTACCAATCCATCATGTCAGTGTCGCCAATATGTTCAAGAGAAATCTATCAGAGAATTCACCTGTGTCTCATCCACTGCAATACATTTATGCTCCATTCTTTCATGACCGCCACCCTAAACCTTATATCATCATATCATTTTCACCTCCATTAAAATCATTTGCTCCGTTCCGTGTCATAAATGTTGGATTCAATAAGGCCCTCCTATGACGGATCGCTTCTTGTTGACATCAGCTCATTATCCAGGAAGTCGATCTAGGAACAACCCTTTCAGTACTTTGAAGCTTGCATGCCTCAATGGCAAGTTTCTCACTTCCGGCGACAGGTTTACATCAATGGCCTTCGACCAAAAGATTTTGCGTGGTGTTCGACACCAAGTCCCTTTTTCACACCACGTGAATTGTACTGTCGCGCCTATTAACAGCTTACATCACTGGCTAGCAATCAGGCAATGTCTTTCCATGTTCAACTCCAGAACATCTCTCACATGGATTAACTTGTACTTTGAGTGAAGATCGAATGAGATTGAAGACCTCGGATATAGTTTCATCCATCCGCGCTGCGATATATATTCAGGAAAATAAAGACATCAAATTTACATCATTGCTACACAGATAATCATCCAATCTAAGGGATGGCTCTACCAGAATCATCAGTCTGCACTCAGACGATTGTCTGTCTTATGTACATGAAAATGAATCTATAAAGATGAGCATGGGAATGCCCGCCTCAGCTAGATCATGAAAATATTATGAAGATAATTTATTGTATTGTATCTTATTACAGGTTGCCTTCCAGCTCGAAAAAACTTCGGATCCTCATGATAAAGCATTTCACCCGACATCAAAAGATTAACGACCTCATGCTTTAGGGGGCAACTGTTATAGACATTTTTGGGCACTGCAACCCCAATCAAACATGTCCATAAACCAAGGAATCCTAAGTCCCTAAAAGTGTTGTTCCATCCCCTAAAAGAACAAGGTAAGCTGGACCATCTCACCTGCTCCATGGTCAAAGTGTGTTGCATCCCACCTAAATGCACACGGGAGGTGTGATGCATATTGAAAAGCCCTTCTATCAGGTGCGATGGGCGAGAGTGTACAAATGGTAGAGTCAATTTGCGAGGTGGATGATCATGGAATCTTCCAGAAAATTCTCCTGTGACACTTGCCTCTCTGCATTCGCCCAGGGATGAGTAAGAGATCATCAATCTCCAAGTGGAATCAAGAACTATCAGAGAGAGGACACTAATAAAATCTCAAAAGCTGACTCACCTCCCTACAATCATCTATATATGGATCCCTCATCCTAGAGATCCAGAGGCTGGAATTTTGTATCTTGTAAGGAAGTGCTGCTGGTTTCTTGGTGTAACATCATAGTGTTGGGTGATCTAAGATTTTCATGAGGTGAAGAAGGGATTTCTTGCTGAGAGGATGACGCTGGGTCAGAACAATTGGTTGTAATCCTCTTTGCTATTCTTGATATTAATAAAGCTATTCAAGTTTTCCTCCACATTCTTGTATGATTGATGATATATGCATTTTTGTGGTCAATATATATATGGTCCTATATTTTTTATGATAGTAGATCTCTGTTCTTGGATAGTGTTATGCTGCTTTGATTCCACAGGTGCTCTTTGAAGCTGGGTAGACAAGGAAGCGAGCGGCAAAGATCTATCAAAAGGGAAAGGAATCAAGCAAGGAACCAAACGCAAGACAGAGGTTGGTCTCCTTTGTTCCCCTCTTATCTACTTCTCATAAAGGAAAACGAAAGTAGTTTTAGTTTGTTTGTTTCTAAGATAGCTACCAGTCTTAGTGGGACTAGCAGCTCTGTATGGACACTAGATTTCCTGATAACAAATATGTTAAAATTCTAGAAACCATGAATAGAAACAAGTAAAACTACACTCACACAACCAAAACAACAAAAAGTGACAGAACAAGTGGCAAAAGGAAATAAAAGAAAAATTCACCGAGAAAAGCGATGAAGACTCCACCAAAGGTTCCTTGATGTCCTCGGGAATGCTAGATCTATGAGATAAAATGCGAAAATGAGCTCTATAGGTGTCGATTAACTAGATTTGAGAAAATTAGGGTTTACGATGCGCACACCTAAAATCAAGGAAAAAGTGACAATTGGCGGAAGTTTCTAAGAATAGCAAGTGTGCCTCCTTCGAGTTACTAATAATGGATCCCTATTTTTTAAGGATGATTTTTTTCTTTTTGGATTTTTTCTTTCTTCTTTTCTAGGGAAACTTGCAATGCATGTTACCAGGAAAGATTGTGCAATATTGGGGAACTGGGCAACTTTTCGACCTAGTGCATTGCTTAGTTTCTGAGCTTAGTGAGGGATTGTGTAGTTTATGGGCTTAGTATTGGGTTGTCTTCCATGACTGCATAGTTTATGAGCTCAAGGATGACTTCTAGTCTGAAATGCGCAATTCCAATCATCAAGGTTGCTTGCCCTCAAGGATTGCGCAGTTTCTGGAGGCAAGCCCGGAACTACTGTGTGACCAAGTCAGGAGGTTAGCTTGTAAGTTAGAAAGGTCAATTGAGTGTGGAAAAAAGCAAACACAACCACAAATGAAAAAGATAAGTCTTAGTCAAAACATGAACACCTGAATTTGTACAAGATAAGCTCATGTGGATAGGAAGGAAGGCTCCAAAATCAAAGCATTGGAAAAATTTTGGAGGGTGGTTGTAGCCACTACAACACAATCTAAACCTAAAACTAAGGTAGTGTGGTAGGTTTGTGTAATGTATCTACCTCAAGTAGAGTGGGAATTTCCTAAGGAGTGTCTTGACACTAGAAAGATTCTATTTATACCTCTCCATCTGAAATGTGATATATTTCTCAAATTGAAAATTACATATCATAAGATTCTCATTTTTGGAAACCATTACTTTTTCATATCCATAAAATAAATGGGATTATGGGTTTTTTTCCTTCAGAGAAAAACTTTGGTACATACCTCTTTAGTGTGATCTACATTGTCCTATCTATTTGTAAGATGATATAAATTATCCAATGAACCCCAAAACTACATTATATTCACACTAAGAATAAATATAATATGAACCATAAACATATGAAGCAATAGTTGCAGAGGCCCAATCCTCATATTTGATTTCTAAAGGTTATATTCCTTGATAATCCCAAAATTTTGTGAATTAACATATGCTTGGCTACCCAAGCAAATACTTGACCCTACATCTTATATTTCTTTATTATAAAAATATATACATAAGTATTTAACGTTTTCAATGGATTTTTTTCAAATTGATTTCAATTGTGTTACTCTCTACTAAACATTTTTCATTCTTCAATTTATGGAAAGATACCTGACCATTAGATAATTTTCTTAAATTCTTTATCAACAATCTATTTATATTTTGAAAATATATTTTAGTTTTTTCTTTCTATCAATATCCTATTCAAAAATCAAATGAAGGGATGATTGCATTTAGATATTTTAAAGGTTTGGAATACACAATTAGATTTGTGCTTCTATAGACTTGTTCTTATGCACTTGAAGGGTTGGGTTAGCACTAGTTATAAACTTTTGAGTGGTTCAACTATTGATAAGGATTGAATGACAATGGTTTATATAACAATAGAATTAGTTGTCATCTTATAGGGAAAATAGGCACTCTATTTTCGAGATTAAGAAATAACTTGAAGATCCCTTTTAATTGGAAATGATAACCTTCCTAACAATATATGTAGGTACCTTAGACTACCTAGCAATGGGTCACAATACTTTCAACTACTAACCAAAAGGAAATTATGTAAAATCGAAAATGGAAAACAAAGATTTCACATACCTTTATATTTATACCAGTTATAAAAGTAAGCCTTATTGAAAAATAGTCTTGACCAAGGGCCAAAATGAGCTAATGTCCAAGAGTAGGAGCAAAAACAACAATAAGGATTTCATGCAATGGGGACCATTGCTTCCTAAGGAGGGAGGACTGATCTAGGTGGATATTTGTGGACACCCACCTATTCCACCTAGACCTCTAGTAATTTATATCTGTTTCATTGATTATAGCAGCATTTACTTTTTAACGGTTTTTCGGGTCCTGAAATTCTGAAGTTGTTTTAACCCCCTAAATGGTGTTTTTTTCAGATCCAAAGCAAGCCCACAACCATAGGCATGGGCATAGGTAAGGGCCTATGGTAAATCATGTAGTACTCAAATATATCTTTCCAAGGAGGTATCATACGTGCCAAATGGAGATTATATGACTTATGACCCCGGGAAGTTGGCTGCCCAACTAACCCCAACACGGCCCACAAACTCTTAGTGTTCCATCTCTTAGGGTTAGGGTCTTGGCTGTTTAGGGTTTTCCCTTGTTGTTAAATAATAAAAAGGCCCTTCAACCTCATTGTAACACATTTCAGAGGCATGTAGCCACCACATCTCTTCTTAGAGATAAGCTACCATCACCTCAGCTTGTTTATTTCCATTTTGTATGTAAGCATATTTCAGTTCTTTGATATTAACGAAATGAAGTTTTATTTCTGCTGCATCTCAGTGATTATGTTTGTATCTATATTATGTTGTGTTCTTGTATAATTTTGGACCAAATATCGCTCGACTATCCTAAGCCTTGCCTCTATCCTAGCTCATTTAGTCAACCTTGGTTATCACTAGAGGAATCCCGCAACCTTTTCGTTTTGAATCAAGACTATAGATTGATCATACGAATTGTACATTGTGTTCCATCCACACCATCCATAGCCCAAACCCCTTACACTGGTCACATACAGGCTCCGCACACCCAACCTTTAATTCACAACCCTTAGCTCCTAAGTATTTACTTTATATGACCAAGTTGGTGGTCGAGCGTTAAATCCACGAGGCACATTCCAAAACTATTCCTTGTATCTGAAATCTAGAAAAATCGATTTTAACACACTTCCTCTGCACCCAAATGTTCCAAAACCATATATGACTTGCACACACCTTCCAACAAATCATGGGGCCCACACTTCACTTCCTTTCGCACCCAGATATATTTTCTCATTACACCTTAATCTGAGATCTAGATTGTTCACTTTGACTATTCCTGAATATGTTTTGAACATCACATGTGTGGAGTACACCTGAATGCATGCTACTCCACCATAAGTCTTTCAATTCAGATATAAATCGTTTCTACAACACCCAAATTTCTTCAAGCCCAGATATAGTCTAGATTGGTCCCACACTGGATCACTTTGCACTAAAATTTAATTCACCTACCTGGGGATCCGACCCACTTGTTATGTGCACGTCTTTAGTTGAGACCCAGATTTATCCTCACACCCAAATGTATGTCCTTCAGAGCTGTAAAGTTGAATATTAGATGGGGACTTCTACCTTGTATACATAACTCATTCACCTCCTACAACTTTGAACTACGCCTATGAGCTCTAAATCAAATTTCAAACTAGTCCTTCAGCCCCTAAAATATTTCACTCGACCACTCTAATAACAAATCCTCTCATAGGATCTCGACCCCAGCCTTGAATAGGTCTCTTGTTTACCCTACCTACTAGTCTCTAATTTTAGTACTTTAACATTATTACTGTAAATTACATTTGAGGGGAAAACATTTCCCTTCTGGGTCTAGGTAAAAGTGTGTTCCCTAGGGTTTTATGCTCCTACATTAGGAAGCATATAATAAAGAGGTATATAGGAAGAAACAATATATTTATAGGTTGATCCTAAGAATGTTCAATAACAATATGTTGACGGTGTTGGACCTGCCAACATTCAGGGGATCTCCCCTATATGAATTCCCAACTAGACCTCACATCATTTGGAGTAGGAGTCACAGTAGTGGGTGGTAATGTTATGCCTTGACTACGAAAATGCACAAAGTGAAGTATGGTAACTCTGGTGAGAGCAAGTGTGTGACCCTGTGGAAATCCAAGCGCAATGCATGAAGGTTCCAACACACAAAGGGAAAAGGAAGTGTACCCCTTAGAATCTTGTTATAGTACGTAGCTTGAAAAGAACACACATGCATAATGACATCACGAGCTAGCATGCGGAATAGTCCACAAGTTAAGGTGATTAATTAATACAACAACACACATTCAACAAGATTCATACAAATGAAAAAGAAATAGTTCATAAACATAAGCGTAAGTTAAATAACTTACATTGCAAATACAACAAGAATAGTCCTACTATATTCACAACATATGCATGAAAGTGTGTCGACTCTGAGTTTTATTATAAGTCAAAGTTCCATTCATACATACACCATTGATGGACCACTAGCCACAATAGTGGAACATTATAGTCAAGAAAAATTTCTCCTCCTAATAAGTATAGTCGTTGTATGCTACAAAGAAGCCAAGGCTCTTCGCAAAACTCCCAAGCTCCTTCTAAGCCTAAGCCTAGTCAAAAGGCTGGCTCCCAAAATCTCGTTACATGAGTTATGAGGTTCTATTTATAACAAGAGGGTGGATGACCTTTCAACTCCCCTTTGTGACCTTTGGACTGCCCTCATGACTCTTCAACTTCTTTCAGATGACTCATTAGATTACATCATGACTCTTCATATTCCAGTATTGAGAATTGGAATTTGACTTACAAAATAATTACAAATAATATTACAATTTACACTTGTACCCATATAAGATAAAATAGGGTAGAGAAAACTTGACAACTTAACAAGACAAAACACTATGATGCTTGAGTTTGGGGAAACTCTAGCTCAACAACTTCCATTTGATGTTTCTTGGTCAAATATAGGTGCCAAGCTCGATATTGTGTGATGACATCCCCAAACTGCATAATGGTGTCTGGTTGGAAGTGGACTCTTGTCTCCATGGCATCTAGGTACAATGATTTGGAACTAGTTTCAAACTCCTTCTGAAGAATAAGCAACATTGTTCTAATTTGGACAGGAACATCAATATAGTTATGCATGTTTTGTTTGTTCAGCTACAAATCTTCCTTGGTGGCAATATCTCTCATCTGCTCCAAGTACTCTTTGATCTCCTACCTAACCTAGTTCCTGGGTTTATCTTCGGTGAGCGAACCAACTAATGGGATCTTGTGTGCATTCACCAAGACATCCAAATTGTTGTATAATCGTACATATGAGGCATGAATAATACCAATTAAAGAGGTGAGTTGCATGTTGTTCTGAATCAAAATTTGAACCTTCGCTTTCTCCAGCTCTACATGTGGCATCATTTTCTTTCCCAAGTTAATGGGTGCCCCTTTGTATCACATTATCTATTCATGCACGGATGTGATGGCAGCTTGTATATTCATGAGATTTTTGATGAAATCTTTGCTCTCAAGCTACAAGCCATACAAGCAAAAAATTTCATTATGTACAGTAATGAGCTCCTCATAGAGGTCCCACATGGTCTCTCCAAGTGTTGATACTTCAGCAAGTATCATTGTTATCATCTCCTCCAAGTGGACTCGTGCGGAAGCTACATCCTGTGTTGTTGTTGGCAGCCTATAAATCCTATGCCAATTGCTTATTCCCAGCCATCAAATACTGAGTGTTTGATCTTGTTGCACCTACAAAGGCCAAGTTGGCTTCGGCAATGGCATTTGGATTCTTCCTGGTGTCCGCCACTATCACCCTTTCTCTCATGAATGCAGGCAATGTGAGGCCATCTGAAAAATGATTTCTTCACTTTTGCAGAATCTTCTTTTTTATTTCATCATATGACACATTGTACAATCCCATTACCGGATCATCATCAAGAGGAACAATTTCCCCTTCCTCGGTTGGAGCTAACTCTGTTGCTGGAGGTAGTGGAGATTGAACTGTGACCTATGGCGTGCTTTGACTTAGGTCAACATCTTCATTCTGCAGCTCCAATTATAAATCCATTTCATCGATCTCAATCACTTCTTTGATCAGCTGAGAAAGCTTATTTTCCCACAATTTTTCACTTTTCTCCTCTGTTGATGACCGTTCTATTCCTTCTCTTCAGTTTGCTTATGCGTTGTTTCTACTACTATTGCACATTGCCTTTCATCTTCTTCCTGATTCTACTTTTCTTCCTCCATTATGCTTCATTGTGCTTGGCTCTTCCTTTGTTCTACTCTGTGCAACCTTTGTTTCTTCTTTGCCTCACTTGCTAAAGTTGCTTTCATAACAATAGGATCCTCTTTCATCTTGTGGGTTCTTTCCTTCCTTGGACTGTAAGCTGATGACATCTACACATGGTAAGGCTGGATAGCTGCATGCAATCTCGTGTGATCCCAACTATTGAACATTGATGTAAACCTGTCAATCCTCTAGATCTTCTTTGAAGCTCCTTGTTTAGAAATTTTCCTTAACCTCGTGCCATGTTAGATTTGAATCCTTTTCTACAAATAGTTGAGTGTCTACATACACTGGCAAGTCCACTGGTGTTTGGTCAAGTTCTTCCCCAGAATTGCTCTCAGTTGTATCTTTTGAAGTAGCTCTCTTGGGTTCCATTGTAACAATGATTGCTAGAGAAAATTTCTCAACAATTGTGGTACTTATGGGATAGAAAAGGCACTCACGAAAAGCAAACATTAGCTTTTGAAAATCTAATTTCAAAGCATGATCAAGTAGTAAACCAGGTAACTAGTGAGAGTGATTGAACAGTTTCCATGAATAGGTGAGGGGTACTGGTTGTGGACACTACACATTGTGCAGTCTCAGCAACCAAAGGTGCGACTTAAGGCTTGAGACTGCATAATGTGCAGTTTAGCCTCGGTAGAGATAGGTAGAGGTTGCACATTGCGCAGTCTCAGTGGAAAAGGGTAGCAGACTCAGCCTTGGAACTGCGTAGTGTGCAGTTGGGCTAGCCTATACTGCACACTACATAGTCTTAGAGGCCAAGCTATCATCTTGAGCCTTAGGATTTTGCAGTGCCCAATTCGGCAAGGTAAAAACTGGCCAAGGAAAGTGCAGATCTACCCGGTGAAGGTGTGGGAAATAAGTAGATGTAAGTGATGATGTGAGCTTGAGCGTGAATATGACCAAATACAAATGAATCAATGTGAATCAAGTACAAAAACTCAACAAACGGAAAGAAAAACAAATATGCGAGGAGAGTCACCGAAACGGTGACCATCGGTGCAAAAGCGAGAACACTAATGTGACACTTGTGAAAGGTAAACGACAAAGTGAAACAACACTTCTACAGGCTAAAATATGTTAAAACTCTAGAAACCATGAATAGAAACAAGTAAAACTGCACTCACACAAGCGAAACAACAAAAAGCAACAAAAAAAGTGGTAAAATGCAATAAAAGAAAAACTCACCCAGAAAAGCGGCGAAAACTACACCATAGGTTCCTTGATCTCGTCGGGAATGCTATATCTTCGAGATAAAATGTGAAAATGAGCTCTTTAGGTGTCGATTAACTAGATTTGAGAAAATTAGGGTTTATGATGCGCATGCCTAAAATCAAGGAAAAAGTGACACTTGGCGAAAGTTTCTAAGAATAGCGAGTGTCCCTCCTTCGGGATACTAATAATGGATCCCTATTTTTTAAGGATGATTTTTTTCTTTTTGGATTTTTTCTTTCTTCTTTTCCAGGGAAACTTGCAATGCATGTTACCGGGAAAGATTGTGCAATATTGGGGAACTAGGCAACTTTTCGGCCTAGTGCATTGCTTAGTTTTTGAGCTCAGTGAGGGATTGTGCAGTTTATGGGCTTAGTATTGGGTTGTCTTCCGTGACTGCATAGTTTATGAGATCAAGGATGACTTCTAGTCTGAAATGCGCAATTCCAATCATCAAGGTTGCTTGCCCTCAAGGATTGTGCAGTTTTTGGAGGCAAGCCCGGAAATATTGTGTGACCAAGTCAGGAGGTTATCTTGTAAATTAGAAAGGTCAATTAAGTGTGGAAAAAAGCAAACACAACCACAAATGAAAAATATAAGTCTCAGTCAAAACATGAAAACTTTAATTTGTACAAGATAAGCTCATGTGGATAGGAAGGAAGGCTCCAAAATCAAAGCATTGGAAAAATTTTGGAGGGTGGTTGTTGCCACTACAACACAATCTAAACCTAAAACTAAGGTAGTGTGGTAGCTTTGTGTAATGTATCTACCTCAAGTAGATGTGGGAATTTCCCAAGGGGTGTCTTGACACTAGAAAGAGTCTAATTATACCTCTCCATCTGAAATGTGATATATTTCTCAAATTGAAAATTACATATCATAAGATTCTCATTTTTTAAAACTATTACTTTTTCATGTCCATAAAATAAATGGGATTATGGGTTTTTTCCTTAAGACAAAAACTTTGGTACATACCTCTTTAGTGTGATATACATTGTCCTATCTATTTGTAAGATGATATAAATTATCCAATGAACCCCAAAACTACATTATATTCACACTAAGAATAAATATAATATGAACCATAAACATATGAAGCAATAGTTGCAGAGGCCCAATCCTCATATTTGATTTCTAAAGGTTATATGCCTTAATAATCCCAAAATTTTGTGAATTAACATATGCTTGGCTACCCAAGCAAATACTTGACCCTACAGCTTATATTTCTTTATTATAAAAATATCCACATAAGTATTTAACGTTTTCAATGGATTTTTTTCAAATTGATTTCAGTTGTGTTACTCTCTACTAAACATTTTTCATTCTTCAATTCATGGAAATATACCTGACCATTAGATAATTTTCTTAAATTCTTTATCAACAATCTATTTCTATTTTGAAAATATATTTCAATTTTGTCTATTTATCAATATCCTATCCAAAAGCAAATAAAGGGATGAATGCATTTAGATAATTTTTAAAGGTTTGGAATACACAATTAGATTTGTGCTTATTTAGACTTGTTCTTATGCACTTGAAGGGTTGGGTTAGCACTAGTTATAAATTTTTGAGTGGTTCAACTATTGATAAGGATTGAACGACAATGGTTTATATAACAATAGAATTAGTTGTCATCTTATAGGGAAATAGGCACTCTATTTTGGAGATCAAGAAATAACTTGAAGATCCCTTTTAATTGGAAATAATAACCTTCCTAACAATATATGTAGGTACCTTAGACTACCTAGAGATAGGTCACAATACTTTCAAATACTGACCAAAACGAAATTATGTAAAAACGAAAATGGAAAACAAAGATTTCGCATACCTTTATATTTATACCATTTATAAAAGTAGGCCTTATTGAAAAATTGTCTTGACCAAGGGAAAAAATGGGCTAATGTCCAAGAGTAGGAGTAAAAGCAATAATAAGGATTTCACCAAGAAATTCAACTCATGGGGTGGTCTTGGAGATTGGATCAGAAATTTAAATGTTACATTTAGAAGAATTGTAAAGAATATTTCAAACTCCTAAATAACAAGAAGCTTTGGGTAAGAAAAATCCTAAAACTCACTCTTTTATTGAGTTATATGTCAACTCATTTCCTTTTTTCTTGTAGAAATATGGTGATATAGTTGCAACTGCTCAAGAAATTTAATCTAAATCAAGAGACACAATTTTATTCTACTGATTTGTGGAAATTAATTCACAATTTATAACAACATTCGCAAACATGCATCAATCACATACACAAGTACATAGATTTATCTAAGGGAAACCAACCGGTAAAAACCCCCTTAAGCCTGCTTGCATTAATCATATGAATAGAGAATCTGTTACAATTGCTAGCTCACTCTAAGCCCAACCTGCAAAAGAATAATTGGTTTCTTTGCTCAATGACAAGCTCTGACCCAAACTTATTCAATTTTTTCCCCCACCTGAGCTCTTATTTCCTTCTGCAAATCCTGAGGAAATTATCCCCTATTCTTTAGGAATTTCCTCAAAATTTATTGCACAATTCCCAAGGATTTTTCATTGATTGCATGCAATACTTGTACACTCAAGGCTAGTACAACTAATGTTACGCTTCCTTGGAATCTCCACCACATCTAAGCAATTTTAATTCCTTGCATGTATGAGCTATTTTTGGTTGATTGATTAGTTAACTAGATGACCTCTAAGTTATAATTTTGTCCCACTGCATAATTGACCTCCAACTAGTTCTATCAATTGTTAGAACTAGTTTAACTTGGTACAACTGGAAATAAATGAATTGGATTGCTACAAATTCACATATGCATAACTGAACTCCAAACCCTCTAACTCAAATTTACTAAGCTAATTAAGTGACAAGACCCATTTCACACTAGTTAACTCCCTCCAAGTTGTTTGTTGATGTGGAAACTTCAAATTTTCTCAATTTGACCAAGGGTAAGTCAAATTAAGCCTTTCTTGCTACATTTTTTCAGTGCTCCCTCTTAGCAAGAAAGGAATTATCAACCACCCCTATCCTACACCTGTGGAATTTGAACTTCCCTCTTGAAAAATCCTTTGTTAAGATGTCAACATCGTGTTCCTCTGTCAAAATGTATTGTAGCGACATTATCCTCCTTTGCACACAGTCTCGTAGATGATGATACCAGATATCTAAATGCTTGGATCGATCGTGAAATACCATATTCTCAGAGAGCTTAATAAAACTCGGATTATCACAATAGATGACAATTGGATCCATCTCCTGACCAAATAGTACCACAAGTATCTTTCTCATCTAGATCACCTCACATGTTTCTTGACATGCAGCCATGTATTCAGCTTCTACTAAGCTAAGCACCACAAAACTCTACTTCTTACTATACCAGGAAATTATTGTGGACCCAACACTGAAAATTACACCTGGTGTACCCTCATGGTCGAATGGACTCCCTACCCAATCTACATTTGTGAAGCCATGTAGCTTCACTCCTTTTGTCTTTTTTTACCATAATCCATGATGGATAGTTCCTTTGAGGTACCGTAAAACATGCTTTTTTGCTTTCCAATAAAATTTGGTCAACCTAATCATAGCTTGGCTCAGCTAGTTGACTGCATAGCACATATCTGGTCATGTTTTCACAAGATACATCAATGGACCCACTAACTTTTGGTAAATGATAGCATCAACCTCTTCACCTGAAGTGGAATTCTCCTTCCTCCAGTTGGTCGCTAGAGGTGTCTCCATTGGTTTAAAACTCTCCATGAAAAATATCTACAGTTTCTTAGTGGAATACTTGCCTTGAGACATAAGCAATTCCCCATCACCTTACCATACTTCCAGCCTGAGGAAGTATTGCATGAGATCCATGTCTTTCATATCAAATTCCCTTGTAAGGTCCTCCTTGCAAGAGTTTATCAGCTTCTCATCACCTGTCAATATTAAATCATCAACATATAAAACAATGATAAGCAATTTACATTTTACCAAAATATGATAGAGGTTCACATCTTCTTCACTTTTGGGGAAGCTCAATCTAGTGAGACAACTATTAATCTAAGTGTACCAAGCTCTGGGTGCCTGTTTGAGACCATACAATGCTCGCCTGAGTCTGCACACATGAGACTCCCAATAAGATGTCTCAAAACCTTTTGGTTTCTCTATGTACACTTCCTCCTCAATAACACCATTAATAAATGTTGTTTTTACATCCATCTAGTGGATCTTCCACCCCATTTGCACATCCAATGAAATAATTGATCTAATTGATGAATACCTTGCTACGAGAGAAAAGGATTCCCATAGTCAATTCCCTCAACTTGAGAGAATCCTTTGGCCACAAATCTGGCCTTATACTTCTCTATGCTTCTATCTATTTCATGATTAACTTTGAAGATCCATCTCAAACCCACAACTGATTTATTTACCAGTTTTGGCACCACTTCCCAAACATTGTTCTTCATGATGGATTCGTATTATTCCATCATTGCATCAACCCAAAATGGTTGCTCAATTTCTTCCTCAAAATAGGATGGCTCAGTCTCTACAAGCTCAGGAATTAGATCCATGTATCTAGTGCACCTCTCAGGTGACATCCTTTGCCTGCACAAATTTGAAGGAGCTCCCACATTCTCCCTTGCATCTTGCACCATTCTTTCAGCTTCCTTGCTTTTTTTCTACCTTATTTGGATGGTTATTCTTGAGTGGATGTCTCCACTCTACCTCCTCTTTATTCCTCCATTTGTGGTTTCTCCACAACTTCTTGAGTTTCCTCCTCTAGAGTTAAAATCTCCTCTTCTAGTGGCATCTGAAGCTCCCTCTCAAGGGAGCATCTCATTGTTTTCTCCTCTTCAAACTTTACATTCATTCACACATCTATCATTCTAAGGGAAGGTAAGTACATCCAATAATTGTGTGGAGTTTTGGTGTAACCCAAAAAAACACCCAAGTCTAATGTCATCTCATGTTTCTTCCTTGAATCTTTGGATTCATGGCAGTAAAAAGAGGCTCCAAAACTTCTGAAATGAGACATGTCTGGCTTTCTTCCCGAGAAGGCCTCCTCTAGTGTAATCATACCAAGAATCTGATGAGGACTCCAGTTCGACAAGTAGACTGCTATGTTACATGCCTCTACCCACAAGTGCAGTGGCAGGCCTTGGTCATGTAGCATATCTCTCACATTTCCCACAATGCTTCAGTTATTTCTCTCAGTTACCCCATTCTATTGTGGGTTGTGGGGAGCTGTCAGTTCTCTTTGAATTCCTTCTTTGGAACAAAATTCCTTCAATCCATTCAAAACATACTCACCTCCATTATCACTCCTAAGAGCCTTCACCTTCTTTCCAGTCTCTTTCTCAACGAGTGCCTTGAATTCTACAATTTTTTAGAATGTCTCATCCTTCTTCCGCATGAACAAGATCCAACACTTTCTTGAGAAATCATCAATAAAAATAAAAAATTATTTATGTCTGGTAGTGGAGGTTGTTGAGAAGGGTCCACAAACATCAAAGTGGACTCTCTCCAAGATTGCATTTTTTTTGTTGTCTCGATCATGGAATGTGGATTTTACATACTTCCCCAAGGTACAACCCTTGCAAACATCTTGCTGCTC
Source organism: Pinus tabuliformis (assembly GCA_031772625.1). Classification (NCBI taxonomy): domain Eukaryota; kingdom Viridiplantae; phylum Streptophyta; class Pinopsida; order Pinales; family Pinaceae; genus Pinus; species Pinus tabuliformis. Next base: position 330,806,047 of record CM062820.1, read on the forward strand.
AAGTGATCCTTTAGGGAGGCCAATGGTTATTTGCTACATAATTTTAAGGACATCATGGTGTAAATGACCAAGTATTATGTGCCAGATTTCACCAACATATCGACTCTGCACTTTCTCTATCTTACTTCTTAATGCAGCGCAATCTTCCACATCAAGTTTATATAGGTTCTTCACATGAACCCCAATATGCTTCACCTACCCAGTAGCTATGTGTCTTAGAAATTCTTTCCCTTTACTGAAGATTACATCATAGCCACGGTATTCCAAAACTACTACGGAGATGAGGTTCTTCTTCAGGCCTGGTATAAACATGACATCTTTGAGGCAAAGAGGGGATCCAAAATCCCTCTTAAATGTTGTTGTACCAATCCTGGTAGCACTATACCATCTGTCATCCCCAAGCTCAATGTCCATCTGGAGATCTTTCTCCTCCAGGTCACTAAAAAACTCTTTACACCCTATCATGTGGAATTAGTCACCTGAGTCCAAGTACCACACACTCCCCATCATAGTGTTGGTCATGCATGCAATCAGGGTGAATTCTAGCTTGAACTATGAATCCAATGATTCACCTGTTGCTCCTCCTGAGTTCTTCTTCATAGACTTTTTGTGTGGACACTTTGTATCATAGTTCCCGAATTCATGACAATTGAAGCATTTTATTTTGGACAAGTCTTTCTTCTTACCCCCTTGGCTAGATTCTGGTTTGGTTTTAGATTTCTTCCCTTTGCCCTTCTTTCCCTTTCCAACCAATGCAAAATTTTCTTCATCCTCTCCCTTGGATGAAATTCCATCTCTAGTATTTCACCACATTTCCTCTTGTACCAAATCAGACCATAAGTGTTCCCAATTCGGTAATTTCTCCCTCCCGTTCATCAAGCCTTGTAGTTATGCTAGAATTTATTAAGGCCTAGAAGAGCTAGGCTCTCCAGATCATCTTCTACAACATTCACACTAACCCCTCCAAGTTGATCGCAAACTTGTGTAAATCTGGTGAGATACTGTGGAATAGTATCAGTATTCTGCATCTTAATGTTTCGATGTTTGTCTTTGAGGTCCAATTTTCTATGGTCACGACTATTCTCAAATAGATCATTCAATGCCTTCCACATTGCAAAAGGATTTTCCTTGCCATGGAGATTTGAGACAATGTGGTCTCTCACTCCCTCCAGGATTATTCTCCTCACCTTGGCTACATCTTTATTCCATTGGGCTAGGTTCTCAGCATCAGTTGATCCTAGTTTTGGAATGTTTGTCTTGACATATTTCAGCAATCCATTTTCATCAATCACTTCCTCCATGCAATCCTTCCAGGCAATGAAATTTGAGTTACCTTCTAAGGCATACTCTAATCTTAGTCCATTGAAGGTCATTCTCCCAACTATGAGGAAATCCTGCTACGTTGAAGCTGTGAATTCAAACCTCCCAAGGAACAACTTCAAAATTCTTGTTCTAATATGAATCTCGTTATGATAGCATGTATAAATATGGTGATAGAATTGCAACTTATCAATAAATTTAATCTAAATCAAGAGACACAATTCTACTCTACTGCTCTATGGAAATTAATTCACAATTTAGAACAACATTCACAAACATGCATCAATCACATACACAAGTACATAGATTTATCTAAGGGAAACAAACTGGTAAAAACCCCTTAAGTCTGCTTGCATTAATTAGATGAATAGAGAATCTATTACAATTCCTAGCTCACTATGAGCTCAACCTACAAAAAAATAATTGTTCTTTCTTCTCAACGATAAGATCTGACCTAGAATTAGTCAATTTCTACCCCCACCTGAGCTTCTATTTCCTTGTGCAAATCCTGAGGAAATTAGCCCCTATTCTTTAATAATTTCCTCCAAATTAATTGTGCAATTCCCAAGGATTGATCATTGATTGCATGAAACACATGTACACTCAAGATTAGTCTACAACTGATGTTACATTGCCTTGAAATCTCCAACATAGTTGAGCAATTTGAATTCCTTGCATGCATGAGCTACCTTTGGTTGATGGATTAGTTGACTGGATGACCTTTGATTTAGACTGTTTTCCCACTACACAATTGACCTCCAACTAGTTCTATCAGCTGTTAGAACTAGTTTAACTAAGTATAGCTAGAAATAACTGAACTCAATTGCTATAAATTAGCAATCACAAATGCATAACTAAACTCAAAGCCCTCTACCTAAAATTTATTGAGCTAACTAAGTGACAAGAGGCATGTCACACTAGTTAATTTCCTCCGAATTGTCTGCTAATATAGAAATTTTGAATTTTCTCAATTTAACCAAGGCTAAGTCAAATGAGCCTTTCTTGCTACATTTTTTCAACATATATATATATATATATATATATATATATATATATATATATATATACTCTTGACACCAACATGGAGAGTTGATGGTGGTAGATAAATGAATAATCTAGAGTTTTAAGTTGTTACCTACCCTAAATTGTGCTTAGGGTGGTAGACTATAAGCTTGCACCTCTTTCTAAGAAATGTCATCTTGTAAATGGTATCTACTTTAATTAATTTCTATGAAAGCAATACCCAATGAATTGTTAGAGAAAGTGATAATAGTGTTTTCTTTTCTTTTCTTTTCTTGTCTAAGCAATGCCACCTTGTAAATGGTGTCTACTTCAAATTTTCAATTAATTTCTGTGAAAGCAATACCTAATGAATTGTTATAGAAAGTAATAATTATGGGTTTTTTTTCAAACTTTGACAAGTACAGAGAAAATATATCCTTCCATTGAGGAGTAATTAGTTTCATCAATCTCCCCATATGAGGTGACTTTCAAGATAAGGGGGGCCTAGTTTCCATTGCCCTGCCTAGCTAATGAGCCATGGAATGTGGCACCATGCTCTCGGAAAGTTTAATGTGGACTTAATAGCATTAAACTTACCCTCAATCAGGAACGTGAAAACATGATGGGGTGAGGAGTTTGATGACACGAAGCATTTGAGGAGGGTGGCCATGATGAAAAGCTTCGTGATAATAAATTGCCTCTCATTCTCTGACACCCAAGATAAGGGAGAGGATCCTAGGTTTGCAAGGAGATACCCCCATGCAGAAACAAGGCATGAGGATGTAAGGTGTTAGGTTGAGAGTGGCCAAGAGAGAATTCACCAAGAGGAGGTTTTTTCCACCTTGCAATATGGCCAACAGTGGGTGGAACACTTGGGCTCTCAGTCTTGGCATGTGATTTTGGCAAGTGTTATTTTAGGATGGCATGGTGATTATGGTAATTTCCTCTTCAATTAGCTCAATTAAAGACTCCCCAAATCTAATTCGATGAAGGGGAGAATATGTTGATTTTTATCCTCTCTTCAAGCACTCAAGGCAGAATGTCTTACTTCTCTCGCCAAGTGATATCATCTTTCAATTTTGGTTCCTTTTCTTTGGTTATGATTGTCACTTTTTATCTCATCTAGTAGTTCTAGTTTCACTCTCCTTTCTTGGCTAGAGTTTTGTGGTCGGTAGTTTCTATTTGTATAATACCCATCACCTGAAAACTAGGTATTGGGGTGGTTTGTGGAGATTGTGGTTGCCTTCATTTTGGGTTGATGTGGTCTGGGATGGTATTTAGATGCGCTGGTGTCTTCTTTCTCATATTGGTTGTATTCTGGAGACCCTGTGGAGTTTTTATGGGTTGTGCATCATTTTGGAATATAGTGGTTTGTATTCTCCCAGGGTTCAAAGGGCTTATGCTATAATGTTGGCTCTCTATCATCAACCTAGCCTAGGTAGTGGGCATTTATGTTGTCCCTCGTTAATGTCTTAGTGTTAGCTTTGATTTTTTGGTGGTATTTCCAACTCTCTGTCGTTTGGTGCTTGGAATTTGATAGGGGATTATACATTGTAGCTACTTCGGCTAATGTAGACCTAGCTGGAAAGGTTTCCATGCAAATATACTATCAGTTCATCCATCTCTCAATGATTGGTTATATCAGTCTACGATGATTCTATGTGGGGGTGTTCTATTATATCTAATGGAAAACATGGCCTATCTCTGAGTCTTCAGGTGTCATTGTCACCATGCCACAACAAAGGGCCAAAGTTAGAAGAGGAGTTTCTTATTATCAGGAGCAAGCCCACAGAGGACATACTCATTTGCATCAATAAGTTGAATAATTTGCAGCTCGGTATCGAGAGCTCACTCTCACCCATCTTCAGGAGGAATTGGCTCAGTATGAGGGGGAAGCCTCTTCTTAAAGAACTTCCCTCTCAAATGCAGAAGTCCTTTGTAAGTGGGTAACTTGGATCCCTGATACGAGATAAACAATGGGTTGATCTAATCAAAACATGTAAATGGTGGATTTGTACTTACAAATGAAATTCCTTCAGGGGTGGACTCTCTTGGATCACCATGGGTCTTAGATGGACCTGCTCCAATCCTTGGCTCATATACATGGACATCTAAGGGATTTTGATAGTAGGTTAGAAAGGATTAGCTGCAAGTTGGAGAGGATATAACACCATCTCTGCATCCCCCTAGCATCTAGCAAACCTCTAGAAAATCTAGTAGCCTTGATTCCAGTGGTAGGCTCTTATTTCGATTCACGTGCTTGACTTTGATATGGTTATGGTTTGTGATTACATCTTTTCTACTATTTTTGTTTAAGGCCAACTAGGCCACTATCTATTTATTGGCTTGGTTTTTATAATTACTGTTAGTTTTCAGTTGTCTCTCTCGTCTCTAAGGAGAGTATATTTTTTGTTATGGTTTGGTCTCCCATGTGAGAGACCAAAATGACTTACTGTAATCCTTGATGTAATTCCCTATTTTTTCAATTAATAAAAGTCACCCCAAATAATTAAAAAAAAAAAATTGTCCATCAATCTTTTCTTACTAGTTACAAAACGTAAAATAATATCTTTTAAAAAGTTTAAAATAATTAAATGAATAATATTTTTTTCTAAAATATTAGATAATCCATAAAAATTTTGTAAAATTGTGATTAAGCTAATGCAAAATAAATAAATAAATTGATCTCGAATCAAAAAACTATAATTTATGATAAATAAGGACTCATAACATGTCAAAATAAAAATTATGACCTAAAAAAAAAATATACCAAAAATAATAATACAAAAAATTTAACCCAAAGTAACTACAAAATAGCCATTATAAAAATAAAAATAAAAACAAAACAAAAATGCTTTATTTTTATGATTATATCTAAATTAAGAGACATTATATCATTAGTTCAAATGTTTTTTTTTCCTGAATTTGTCTACTCCTATTATTGATACAAAAAAAAATTATACCGAGGCCATGGCCTCACAAATCTAGCCCAAAGAAGCGGCATGATTACATAGCATAGCTGATCAAAAACCAAAAAATATCCTGCTGATTATTACCTTGAAGGATTGCAGGGAACCTGACCATGACTATTACCAAAAAAATAAAAAGCCCAAAACAACAATTTAAACAGAGACCAAACAGCATCCGTGACAGGATGATTAGACCATGGCAAGTGAACCGAGAAGCACTACCTAGAATTGGAACTGAGTATAAACTTCAGAAGCACCTGTGACTGCATCCGAGACCAAAAACCATATGCTAGCGGAGTGCTCCTCTCACAGGGGAAACCGATAATTAGAGTTGGAGCACTTATCATGACGATCAAGTAGGTGATAAGAGAATATCCTTGAGCATACTTAATTCCAATAAACTATAGAGCGCAAACCTGTTTAAACATCATGAGAAATGGAGGGCTGCTCTTCGATGATGCGGCATCCATATTTGTAGTCATCATCGTCCTCAGAGGGGTGGCCCTGTTTTCTTGTAGAGCTGCCACCGATAGGAACACTCGGGCCTGCCTAGTCATTCATGATCTGGGATTCCATGCCTTTGCCTAAGCCTGAGGCCTTGCTCTACTCGTAGTTCATCTAAATGGTGCCAAATCTGTCTTCCGCCTACATTTCCTTAGTCACCCCAAGGGAAGCTACTTCCTAACCAGCATTAATCTTGCTAAGCTCTATGGTAACAGTGGCCATGAAGGAGAAATTTCCATGAGTGCAGGGAAACTGTAGCCGAGCGGTATTAGTAGTAGAATTGAAATAGCTCACTGCCAAATTGTGCATTCCTCTACCCCTTCCCCGTCCACTTCTTGTAGCCAAATACCGGTCCATGCAGAAGTCCAAACAAAAAGTCGAGGAATCCGTCGTGGAGGAGGAGGCCTGGTGGCCCATTTGCCCCCAGGAGCTGCCTCTTCTGCAGCTTATCCTCTGGCGAAGTTTCGACATTACCGGAAGAACAAGAAGATCCGGGCGACCTGCTAAACTTAGAAGGAAGAAAAGGATAAGAACTAGCTTAGATTCAGCACTCAGATGGGCAGATGGGAGAGCAGAGGAAAAATAGCTAGCGAATTTGCTGGTGTGGCAGTGAAAAACCTGAAGCCCCAGCCAGAAATCCACCCATCGAACCAGAGCCCAGCGTATCCCCGGGATGATTCGAGAACGAGTCTCTGCAGCTGCAAAGGAGGGATTTGAGCACAAAGAAGTAGTGAAAATGAGGTGAGCTGAGGGTGCCATTATTAAGAAGTAAACATGCCGGAGAGGAGGGACAGGATGCATTGAGGCAGCATTAAATTTGAGCGCAGGGGAAATAAAGACTTGTTCCGTGAGAGGCCGAGAGGTGGTGGAGATGAGCCACGCACCCACCCATTCTGCTTCCCACGTACCTGTACTACGTTCAAACACCCAGATCCAGGAATCATTAGTTCAAATTTTTATATGAACCTCGAAACATGATTTTTCCAACGCTAGCTGCTATGAGATTAACACTCAAAGTGAACAGGTTCATTAAACAAAACTAGGCATACAAACAATATAATGAGACATTGAAATTGAAAATGTCCACAATTACTACTAAATGATGAGACCTTCGTAAAAAAAGGATTTCTTTCATTATTCATGTACCAATATATGAGAATTGATTATCCATCCCTTTGAACTTGCATGATGTCTAAAGCATGGTTTGTTTCGACAAGTATGACATAGTTCCACACTTTTCTCTCTTCATTACTTTGTTAAAATATACAACTATGGAAAAATTCCACTTTGGAAATCTCACTTGATGGAGACAATGATTTCATTAAATTCCTCTGTTTGAGAGGACCAAAATTGACCTAAAGATCACTCAAAAAGGATAAGGGAAAGTGTACTTATGAAGAAAATCCCACATGTGCACATTTGACAAGGTTGGCCCTAAAGAAAAGTGGACACCCTTGGAAGGCTATAAATACAAGTGACATCTACCTCATTTGGACACCATCATGAGACACTCTTTTATCTTGGTTTTTGGCTTGCACAGGTCTAAGGCTCGTCTGTGGAGGAACATGTTCACTCTGAGGTGAAATTATAGGGTCTGAATCTCGCATCTCATTTTTAGGGTTTTGGGCCACAGTCATAGGCACAAAAAAGGATGAAGTTGACCACAATCACTTGCACAAAAGCTCATCCATGCGACTAGAGTCTTCCATTCACATGAACTACTCTCCATCCATTCGACTGGTAGTTAGGGTTTCAGAATCTCAGTTGCAGACCCCCGTCGCTCGCATGCCAGGCTTAAGGGAGCGACTAGGCAGCTATAGTCGCTTGCATGACTCCCCCTCCGTGTGATCGAGATATAAATGATGGAATATTAGTTGTCTGAATATTTTTCTCAGTGACCACAGGGTTCGGTAGTTTACTACAGACAATGATAGTTCACTACATACTTCAAAATCATATTTTTGAGTATAAGCTTTGTTGGATTCATTTATGGATGTTGTAGTTATTTTTGCTGGTTAGTTACATACATGAAGATGATGTTGTAGTTGTACTCTATTTTTATGAATAATTTGATGATGATCTAATAAGAATAAGAATTTGAAAGGGTTTTCCACATAGTAGGTTTTTCCCTGGTCTCCGACCAATCATGGTGTCTCTATGTGTGAATGCTTTTATTCTATTGTTCCTTTATGTTCCATTGTGTTGATGATGATGACATTGTTCTTTCTACATAATTGCATATGATGCTAACTAATGATGTAAATCTGAATAATGGTATGATGTTATGGGGTGAACTTAATGTGTTAATGAAGAAATGCAATTATCAAAGAAAAGAACAATATAGCCCTATGAAAAATTAACATGGTATCAGAGTTGGGTTGAATAAAATTCATGGAGATCACCTCATTGGAGATACATTTAATGGAAGAAAGAGAAGATGGAGGAGACCTAAAAGAATTGTATGGTTTGAAGATATTATGGAAATTTGCGTATTAGGTTTTGATGGATATTATGAGGTTAGGGAGAAACCCTAGCTTATGGAAAATATTTGATGAAGCCCTAGATGGGATAGTCTCTAGTAGGTCTGGTTGTTGATAAAGTTAATTGAAATAGTGAAGGAAATGTTGTCATATGGACAATAAAAATTGATGGATCTTGAATGTTTGTTCAATAGGGAGAGGATCACCTCTCATTGAAGATAAGTACGTTTCGATTCATGATGCTCCTTTATGTCTCTACCTTTTTTTCGACTTTTGATCTGATTATTTTTTTGATCATTACCTATACCTCCTACATGTATATTTGAGTTTTTGGATGTTTTTAACCTCCTTGATGAGATGTAATAAGAGGATCCTTCTTGAGGAAAGAAAAGATAGAGCTGGAAAAGGTAAAGAGGCACTTGATGAAAAGATGACAAAGTGCTATAGGTTGCCTATGTCAAATGAAATGATGCACTGGTATTTCAATACTGCAAGGTATGCATGGTATATTGTTACAATGTTAAGTTTCAGATATAATATTGGATGGAAAGTTAAGCTCTGAGGTATGATGAGAATGTCTCCTTCACAAATGGCTCATGAATTCATATGAAAGTGATTTGGATTCATGGTTCTTATGATGAAATGATGCACTTAGTAGTAAGCAAGTATTTTATCCTTTAGACATGATTAACTTCTTGATTCTATTGATCATTAATATAGTAGTATACTTGATAGTAGTTTCAGAATCTTTTGTTGACCATGGTTATGTTTTGATGTGCATGGCATATGGAAAAATTGAATTCCATGACTTGATGGACAAAGAAGTAATGTTGTGACCATGATTATTGAAGTTTACTCCTATTAGCTATTTGACACTAACCCTTGATAACATATTGATGCCATGATGAAGTAGTTGCTAACTTGATATGATCATGATGAATATATGATATAGTATGACTTTATTAACTAACATATTTGTTGATGTGTGATAACATTATAGACAAGTTGATGGCATGAATGCAGATGACTGAAGTGGATTCCCATTTAGAGGGAGAATATCTCCATAAGATTCTTACTCCCATTATCATTTGCATTATATATTCTTTAATGCTGAAGTGTGATTTATGGGCATGATTATACAAATACCTGACATTGTTTATCTGCAACAAAGTTTTAATCTAAGGAGAGAGGGTTTTCCCTTACTCTAAGCCTCAATCGCACGGAACCAAGCTTACAGGTGCATCTATAGCCTCTCAGTCACACGTAAGTAAGGTCAAGGGTGAAACTGTAGTCTCCCAATCCCATAGAGGAAGGCCTATGGGTGCGATTATGCCTACGAGACACAAAAATGAAGTTTTGTGCATGAAATCATATGTTCACCTGAAGGATGTTAATCCTACATATGTGGAGAAGACAACAGAAAGATCTATGAGCAGGGAAGTTTGAATGTTTACTATAATATGAATATATAGGCTGGACTTGTGTTTGCAGGTGATCGGGACGTGCATATAGATATGTCATTATGTTTGAAGTTTGTGCTACAAGAGTTTCACATGATTTGGATGTTTAATATAGATGAGCAGTGTTTGGAGTTTTTACATGATGATGACTTAGAACTTTGACTTTATGTTGAGATATGTTATGGACTATATATCTCACTATGATAGAAAATTTGGGATTTGACCTTATGACTAATGATATGATTTGACGACTAATGATTTTTCTTGATGACAATGCTATGTGGGCATAGTGACTTTCAAAGACTAATATTGATACTTGATAATGGTTTTGTATTGGCCTCCTCATTCTTAGAACATTGGTTGAAGTATTAACAATTGTAATTCAGTATGGATTTATCGCTCAATGAATGGATGGAACTTGCATGACTTATGAGTGGTGTATTCCTTTTCATCTAGTGACAGAAATGACTTATATTATGATCATGAAAATGACTTGATGAAGTTTGGATTGATACTGTGTGGTAGATGACAACCTGTTGGCATGATAATAGAAGAAGTCATGACTTGATGAGAGCTCTATCTGTCACCTAGTCTAAATAATTTGATACAAATTATATTGATGAGTTTGATATTAGTTTTCATTATACAACATTGATTCGTGTAAGACTGAACATATTGGTTTGGTAAAGTGTTATATTTACAGAGAGCATTGTATGAAGAAAGATTTCCGATCCAGATATGTCTCCATTGATAGTTATCTGGTGAAGCCAAGAAGATGTGTTGATCCAAACCTCTACTTCAAAAGTGGTCCAAGGAAATGAGCCCCTGATAATCAAAGTAATAGAGACATGGTCTTTTAAGTGAAACATGAAGAATCATGGCCTGATGAATTGATTTCTGAAGTTTGGAAAAGAAAAATATATATTGCGACGTTATTGAATAATTTTTGGAAAGTGGAAATGAAAAACCTTGGACACTCCAATTGAATTTCAAGAAGTTGTGAAGAGATATTGTTGACCTTGACTTGGAAACTGACAATTGATTGAAACATATATGTTTTGTTTTGAACATTTGTCCATATATATATATATATATATATATATATATATATCTATATATATATATATATATATATATATATAGATATATATATATATATATATATATATATATATATATATATATATATATATATATATATATATATATATATATATATATATATATATATATGATGTGCATAGAACCTAGATGAATTCATGATTGAGCCATTTCATATACATTGAGGTTTCGCCTAGCATACTTCAAAATACTTGCATGGGATGACCAATTGTTTATCTGAGATATTCATTCTATGATGTATTGATAATGATCAAGATTGTTATTGATGAGATGAGCACATTTGGATGTTGCCTTATTATGAGATCTGTCATGATATCTTGGATGAGAGGTCTGTAGCATGACCGAGGTTGAGTATGATGTTGCTAGCACGGCTATCTGTGAGGAAGGATGAAGAAGCTCCCTAGAGAGTCATCTAAGCAAGTTCTGGATATGACATTAACACATTACAACAACAAAGAGTAGGATATGATTGGAAGAAAATCCCACATATAGTTCGGATTGAGATACCTTCATATATTGAGATAGTCTTGTTGTGCGAGACAAGCTTAGGTTTGTGGTTGACACCTCCTTAAGAGGGAGGATGAATATGGTATCTTTTTTACAATATATATATGACTATTTATGCTCTAATATGATATTTTATGTAATGACCTACATGAATAGGAGATTGCTACAATTGAGACATGATGATTACCATATATGTGTACGATGATAGGTCGTTGATCTATAAAGAGCATCGTTGATCGAGGACACTAAGCTAGCTCTTCCTCCCCTATTTGAGCTCCCACGGTGTGGAATTGAGATAGATGGATCCTGGGGTTGAGGGAGCTCTGGACAATAAGGTATCAACCCTATTTATTACCCATAGGGTCAAAGTAGTAGCTTACTCTATCTTGGTCTTTGCATAGTATACCCTAGTTAGCATCATACCCACAAAATGGGCTTGTTGGGATTACCCCTCCCTGTCTGGCCAATGGGTTGAGTAGGCTTAGAGGCGTGTGATCCTTACCTCTTTGTAAGTCAAGTATCTCTTCCAAGCTTGTATTATGATGAAATTGTTATACCACATGACTCTTGAAGGTAATTGTTGGGAATATTAATATTAAATAGGATGGGTTGAGTAGTAGCTCCCCTATATCACCTATTGCTTGATATGGGGTTCTAGTAGTATCTCCCCCATGAGATTCTAGGTTGAGATATGTTCCCTGATGATATGCTCTCTGATGATGATGCAGGTCATTGATCAAACTCCCTGTTGATATTTCTAGGTAGTAGCCTGCTGGCAGAGATTCTGAACAGTAGCCCACTAACAAAGATTCTGGGTAGTACCCTGATGAATAGAGGGTGGTAGCTTAGGCTCCCCTCTAATGAAAAATTCTTCTTCTTTTAGGTTCGAGAATATTCAGCATATGAGCATGGAAAATCAAGAGATAAGTAGGAATGAACAAGATATGAATTGATATGATTAATGATGAGATGAGGTACTTGAGATTGGATATGATTTGATGACAAGATACACATGACACGATGCATGTGGAATTCTCACTAGTTGAGAGGGAGTGTTAAAATATGCAACTATGATCACATTCCACTTTGGAAATCTCACTTGATGGAGATAATGCTTCCATTAAATTCCTCTTTTTCGAGAGGACCAAAATCGACCTAAAGATCACTGAAAACAGATAAGGGAAAGTGCACATATGAAGAAAATCCCACATGTGCACATTTGACAAGGTCAGCGCTAAACCAAAGTGAACACCCTTGGAAGGCTATAAATACAAGTGACCTCTACCTCATTTGGACACCATCATGATACACTCTTCTATCTTGTTTTTTGTCTCACACAAGTCTGAGGCTCGTCTATGAAGGAATATGTTCGCTCTGAGGTGAAATTACAGGGTCTGAAGCTCGCATCTCAGTTTTAGGGTTTTGGGATAGAGTCACAAGCACAAAAAAGATGAATTCAACCACATTCTCTTGCACAGAATCTCATCTATGCGACTGGAGCCTTCTAGTAACATGGACAACTCTCCATCCATGCGACTGGCAGTTAAAGTTTTAGAATCTTGGTTGTAGACCCTAGTCACTCGAATGTCAGGCTTAAGGGGGCGACTGGGAAGCTATAGTCGCTCACATGACTCCTCCTCCGTGTGACTAGAACCTAAATTATGGAATCTCAGTTGTCTGAATATTTTCCTCAGTAATCGTAGGGTTTGGCAGTTGACTGCAGGTAGTGACAGTTCAGTACAGACTTCAGAATCATATTTTTGAGTATAACCTTTGTTGGGTTCATTTATGGATGTTTTAATTATTTTTGCTAGTTAGTTACATAGATGAAGATATGGATCATTGTACTCTCTTTTTCTGAATCATTTGATGAAGATATAATAAGAAGAAGAATTTGAAAGGGTTTTCGCCATAGTGGGTTTTTCCCTGGTCTTTGATCAATCCTGGTGTCTCTATGTGTGAATGCTTGTCTTCTATTGTTCCTTTATGTTTCGATGCATTGATGATGATGATACTGTTCTTTCTACATAGTTACATATACTGTTGAATAATGATGTAAATTTGAATAATGTTATGATGTTATGAGGTGAACTTAATCTGTTAATGAAGAAATTCAATTGTTATAGAAAAGAAAAATATAGCCCTATGAAAAACTAGCATACTTCGCATAAAATTTGGATGTTATGGAGATTTATTTTGATTCATGTGCATCATGCATAAAGAATGCATCTAAGTAGCTTAATTGGGTCCCTAGATTGTGGTTCATTTGTTTATTTGCAAGATAATGGTATTATATTGTGGGACTATTTACAAATGTATTTTAGAAAAATTGATACTGGAAAGTAAAATTAAAAATAATAATAATAATAATAATTAATTAATTTCAAAGTATTGAAAAATCATATTACCATTAAATATGAGTATGAGAGAATGTGTATCTTATGTATGATTTAATTAATTAGTTTTAAGTATTTTAAAGTTTAAGTTAATTAGTGTAAGAGATTTAAGCATTTTAAGAGTTGAGTCAACTAATGTAAGAGACTAGAGAATTTTAATATTTGAATTAATCAATGCAAGGTACTTGACTTAATATGTAATAGACAAGGAATTATATCATACACTTAAAATAACATGATAAGAATTGTCTAGTAAATATATGCTCATACATATTGTTAAATATATGTGCAAGATATATGTGTGTTATAAGAAATAATCTTATGTGTAATTATTATTGAATATCATATGTATTTTGTTGAATCTTCTATGTACATAAGTCTAGCGCCAAGGGAAAGGCTCATCCCTTATGGGTGTTATCTAAGCTCTCCAATTGGCACTGGCCATGTTGGAGACCATCAAGGACCTTATCCCTCCCGACCTAGCAACACATCCTTCGATAACCATCCATTGAAACTGCCCTCACATGGTACCTATAAGGTCATCAACCCTATGCCACATGTCTTGCATGCCATTGGAATCCCCTCACCATTGTCCTCCTATGCCTTCACAAACATAGCCACTCAATACCTTGATTTCATAATTCCCATAATGGTATTTGGTATAATTTTTCCCCTCTCTATGACCTAATTCAAATCCATTGTTCTCATATCATGGATTGTCCCCTTATTTCATTTGTAGTGTTGCTTTTCCCTAGAGATGAGCCCCTTTGGTTGTGGCTTCGGTATTGTCAAGGATGTCTCTACAACTAAGTTTAGTGGATTAAGGATTAATGCATTGAATCTAATTGAACAATACTCATCACTTTGTTTTGTATCATCATTCCCCCACTCCCCCTTCTACAACACAATTTGGTTTTAGCTCTGTCAAGGACCATCCCCTTATTTCATGGGCATCATTTCCCCCTCTCTACAAGCTCATTCAACTTTGGATCTAGTACCATCAAGGACATATTTTCTACCAAGTTCAACTCTATTTAGGATTGTGGTATTATTTGTGGGCAACATTTTCGCTTCTATGCAACCAATTTAATCTCAATCAAGGATTGTGGCGATGTTTTTTATCATGGGCATTGTTTTCCCTTCTTTGTTATCAAGTTTGAATTTGGTTATGGTCCCATCAAAGATGAAATTATCCTAGTCTAACATTAGGCTTCATCAAGGATTATCAAGTTGTTTCATGGGCATTATGTTCCTTTCTTTACAACCAAGTTCATCTCCATCGAGGATTGTCACATTGTTTCATGATCCATCAAGGATTGTTATGCCATTTCATAGGTATTATTTTCCTTTATCTATGATTGAGTTTGGATATAGTTCTAATATTATCAACCCCATTTACAACCTCACAACCTCATCTCTCTATAATTGAATTTGACTCTATTCTTATAGAAACCCTCATTCCTTTTCAACTAAATTCAACTCTAGTCCCATTGAAAACCTTGAATATAGTCTGGTCCCATGCTAGCTTGGTAATTTTTATTGAAATTCTTAATTAGGAATAGTTCTCTTTTTCTAGAGAGTCAAAACAGAGGTTTTTTCTTTATAGAAATATAAATTTGGATAACAACATTATGTCGTTATAGGGCACTATGATTTCCCTTTTATATAATGCATGTTATTTACTTAATCTGGGAATTATAGATAAATCTGTGTCAAATCGATACTTTGTTAGTCGTATCATTATATGGGAAACCACATTATATGAAATGTTTAATATAGTGTTATTACAGGTCTTACCAAACCTATTTTTGTTAGGTACATTTCAATTCATGGCAGAGAACTACGTAGTTGATTTTGTACTTGATGACAACTTTTTTATATTATGTAGGATTTGCCTAAAATCCCTCCACTATTGCCTCTTCCATATATGAAATGGTATCTACCACGATAATAATATGTCAATTTTTATTGAGCATTATCAACATCTATATCATATAAAGCAACTCCTACCTAGTAGGTTGAGGGCAAGGGGCTCTTGAATGTTGTTTGAAGATCATAAGAACTCTAAGAGAGTGATTTATTATCCTACTTGCATAAAGAAGGACAAGTTGATCAAAAGAAAATAAAAATAAATCATCAGACAATGAAGAAATACCACATCCACTTGAGTGTTGACCCACCCTATCTATTGGAGAGTTTGACCTTTAATCATAGGAAAAAATATTTGTTTCCATTTTGTGGAGTTTTCTTCTAACAGCTACAACACCCTCCAAAATTTTGGCATGTATCCAAATTTCGGAGCCTTCCTTGGTTTTTCCTTTGATGGTTGTAAACACTAGAGCTCACCCCATGAGCTCTTGTGAAGTCTTTTCACCTTTTTTCTTGTTTAACTAGCAGTTATCATTTAGTTTGTTGATTGTTTTGTCATGCTTGCAATCTAATTCTGGTGAGTTTGAAGGTTTGTCTTTGTATGTTTGGGTTGTCTTTCCTAAGTGAACACCCATCGTACTCACACACAAAGTTGTAAGCACTATCGCGCAAGTGTCCTCACAGTCATCTGAAGGTCTATCACAAGTGTCGTGCTTGTCACTCTCAAATCCAAGATAGTCTCACCAAGGGCATGTTTTGTCTTGTTATCATTGTAGTCTATGTTGTCTCATCGTCAAGTATGATGAATATATGATCACAATGTCAATCTACACAAGTTCACTTGCTTTTGACACTTAACCATTTTCCTAAAAATATGCCCAACTAGACAACCCTCTTCCACCATACCCCAACTGAGCTGCACTGCGTAGTCTCAGCCCTCAGTGACCCTGCTCTACTTCCCGAAACTACACAGTGATTGAGGTTGTCCTCCAGGTCAACTGCATTGTGCAACCCCGAAGGTGAGCAGTGTGTCTGCCTCCCAGAATTGCACAGAAATTTCCTTCATGTCTAACTAAACTGCGAAATTTCACAAGCACAATCATCAACCCTCCTTCTTTCCTGCCAGAAACCTACACTGCTCTGAGACCTAGGTTGGCACTGCTCCCCAAAACTGCGCATACAAGATTAGTTGGTCATCTACTTCCTTTCTCTACATTATTCTTAGAAATTGCGTAGAACTACCTAGGTGACCCTTACAGCCTTGCTCTGCACTGCCTCCAGAAATTGCACAGACATGTCTAGCAGTTCCCCTGTTGCTTGTCCTACATTGTTCCCAGAAATTGTGTAATCATGCTAAGCAGGTCCCTCTACATGTAGGTTTTAACCCCGTATATAAATTACCTGCATACAAATTCTAAAACACAGAAAATAAATAATGTGAGAGCATAACACATATACACAGAGATTTTCCCCTATATCCCAAAACCGAGACTACCAGCTTGATTTTTCATTATGCTTCTTTCAATGTTACAATACATATCTATACATGTCAAAGCATCCAATACCATGGACCGAAAAACCATCGTGTCCAAAACCATGGACTGAAAACCATCGCGTCCAAAAACCATGTGCAAAAAACATGCACAAAACCATAGGTAGGTTCGCCCAACCTAATATAGGGTCCAAAACCAAAATTTTCCGAGGCACTGCCCCGAACCCCATAGAGTGGGGTTACCTGCACCCATCAAAGCCCCCTATGACTCCCCCCGCTATGCAATCGGCGCAACGAAGGGGGGGCTCCGCCCCCCTTCTAACCCCCCGGTTAACTACATGGGATAGTCATGGAAAGAATATAACACAACCCAACATTCTCCCACTTGTTGTTTTCTTTCCACAGGGGGCCACAAGAGAGCTTAGTCATTTATCTAGCCCTACAACGCACATTGTTTATCTACACCAAGAGAACTTCTCAGAGCTCACAGATTTTGTCAATGCATTTGTAGTATTCTTCAAAGTGTTCACCTTTACCAGCAACATCTTTTTGTCTTCTATCATATCCCTCACAAAGTGATATTGAACATCAAAGTGTTTTGTCTTTGAATGATATGCAGGGTTCTTTGCCAAGAAAATTGCACTTTGGTTGTCACAGTCTATCCTTATAGCTCCCTGTACTAACCCCATACTTGAACACAATCTCTGCAACCAAACTTCTTCCTTACTTGCATGAGTGGCTGCCATGTATTCTGCCTCTATAGTTGATAGTGCCACTACATACTGTTTCTTACTCATCCAATTGACTCCACCTCCAAATAGGTTAAACACATACCCACTTGTAGATCTTCTCTGATCCAGTTCTCCAGCACAATCTGCATAAACAAATCCACGAATATCCAACACTCTGTCCAATCCTGGTCTTCCTTGGTAGCACAAACCATAATCACTAGTTCCACGCAAATACCTGAAAACCCGCTTCACTGCTATCTAGTGCTCCTTCCTTGTTTTGACATAACCTGCTCAATAGTCCCACTGTATGTGAAATGTCCGGTCTAGTACATATCATCGCATACATTAGGCTACCAACTGCACATGCATATGGAACATGGGACATGTCCTCTTCCTCTTCTTGTGTCTTGGGACACCGTTCAACAGATAACTTTACACCTACAGGAATAGGAACCTTCACCGGTTTACTATCTTGCATATTAAACCTCTCAATATTTTCTCAACATACTTCCTCTAGTTTAACCGAAACTTCCTCTTTGTCCGATCTCTTTTAATTTCCATGCCCAAAATATAGTTTGCAGCACCAAGATCTTTCATGTCGAATTTGGAGGACAATTGGGTCTTCAAATCCTCGATAATTTCTTTGTCATTTCCAACCAGCAGCATATCATCCACATACAAGACCAGATAAATAACACGGTCACAAATTAATTTAAAATACACACAGTGATCTGCTTTGTTTCTAGTGAAGCCAAGTCCCCATATAAATGTATCAAATTTCTGATACCACATCCTTGGTAACTGTTTTAACCAATACAGAGACTTCTTTAACTTGCATACCATTTCTTTCTTACCCTTCACCGCAAAGCCTTCAGGTTGCTTCACGTAGATCTCCTCTTCCAAATCCCCTTAAAGAAATGTTGTCTTCACATCCATCTGTTCTATCTCAAAATTAAAAGCAGCGGCAATAGATAAAAGTAATCTAATAGAAGTTACCTTGGCAACAGGAGAAAAAATATCACCAAAATCAATTCCTGGCACCTGGGAATAACCTTTTACTATCAACCGAGCTTTTTATTTCTCCACCTTTCCTTCTGCATTTGTATTCTCCTTGAACACCCATTTGCTGCCAATGGGTTTCCTTCTAGCCGGCAACTCCACCAGATCCCAAGCCTCATTTTTGTGCAAAGATTCCATTTCATCAACCATGGCCTCTTTCCAGAGTTTTCCATCCTCTAAATCCACTGCTTCCTTCACAGTTCTGGGATTATCATCAATAATAGATAAAGCAAAATTTGAAAAGAAAGCAGATGGACTACACCTTTTTGGTTGCCTTCTTTCTTGAACTGATCTTCTCACAACCAGAGTTTGTGGCTCTTCATCTTCTGATTCCTCCTCTGTTGTAGAGTCTGATTCTTCCTCCTTTAGCTCAAACTCTATCTTCTCAAGTTCCTTTGGTTGGAGTTCATGTTTAATAACATCTTTCACCTCTCTGAACACCACATCTCAGTTGTACACAACCTTCCTTGTTACTAGGTTCCAAAGCTCATAACCCTTTAAACCATCCTTATACCCAATAAAGATGCACTTTTCAGATTTACTATCCAACTTGGTTCGTTTCTCCTTTGGAACATGTACGTATGCATCACATCCAAATACCCTAAGATGTGAAAGAGAGGGTTTCTTACCAGTCCATACCTCTTGTGGAGTCTTATCCTCCAATGCTGATGAAGGTGATTTGTTGACCAGGTAACATGTTATCTCCACCGCCTCTGCCCAGAATTCCTATCCTAACCTGGCACCATTGAGCATGCTTCTTGCCCTTTTCATCAACGTCTTGTTCATTCTTTCTGCAACTCCATTTTGCTCAGGTGTGTATGGAGTAGTCTTCTGCCATGCTATACCACACTTCTTACAGAATTCTTCAAATTCCTTACTGCAAAACTATCTACCATTATCTATCCTCGACACCTTTATCTTCTTCTCTATCTGGTTTTCCACCAGAACCTTAAATTCTTTAAACCTGTCAAAGACTTCAGATTTCTTCTTAAGGAAATATATCCATGTATTCCCTGAGAAGTCATCTATAAAGGATGCATAGTACACAAACTTACCCAGTGATGAAACCTTCACAGGTCCAAACACGTCATTGTGCACAAGCTCTAATATTTGTTTCTCCCTCTTACCACCAGAGGGGAAACTCACCCGATTTTGCTTCCCATATACACAATTTTCACAGAAATCAAAATCCAGAGAGCTATTCCTAATACCTTATACCATACCTTTACCATGAAGTATTCGAAAGCCCTTCTCTCCAATATGTCCAAGCCTTTGATGCCACAACATGGTCTTCTCTCCATAGACCACTAGATTTTCTGCTCCACTTTCAGGAACCACAGAATTGTTTCAACCATCAACAACAGTGCTACCTTGCAACTTATACAAAGTTCCATTTCAAACTCCCCACATCAATACCAGTGCCCCCCGAACCATCTTGCAGGTATCCTTCTCGAACACTATTTTTACACCTGCATCATCCAGCTTGCTTATAGAAATTAGATTTCTGGCTAATGCAGGAATATGCAGAACACCCAGAAGTGTTCTAACCCTTCCACCTTCAACTTCAACTTTACTTTTCCACGACCAATGATTCTAGCCTTCCTGTCATCCCCCAAGAAGACATCACCACCATCATATTTCTCATACTCGCAAAACCACTCTCTATGGGGAGTGAAGTGAAAGGATGCACCTAAGTCAATCAACCATGCCTCGTGATCTACATGTGTACTTGAAGAAGCCAAGCACACATCCCCTCCTTCATCTGAGGTAGTTTTCGCCTCTGCAGAAGGAGCATCATCATATCCCTTTCATTTATCAAGAGCTTTAGATTTACAGCCCTTTTTGTAGTGTCCTTCCTTTCTGCATTTCCAGCACACCACCTTTACAGGTTTTCCTGAGATTTAGATTTCCCTCTAGATTTAGACCTCCCACTCGATGACTTATTTTTGTTTCTGTTCTGCGATCGTCCTCGTACAGACAAGGCATCACCATTCTGGCTCTCCATATTTTTTCGTCTCATCTCCTCCGCCAGCAAGGATGAGACTATTTCATCAAACTACAAGGCAGTTGCATTGCTACCTATTGCAATAACCAGACTATCCCACGAATCTGGTAGAGAACACAACAAACCAATGCACTTATCTTCATCTGAAATTTTAATATCAACAAATGATAACTGACTTACCACAGTATTAAATGCGTTCAGATGCTCTGTCACTGAGTCTCCATCTTTCATCCTCAAGTTATACAACTTTTTCTGTAGGAACAGTTTATTCACCAAAGACTTAGATTGGTACAAAGTCCCTAACTTGTCCCACAAAACCTTCATTGTAGCTTCCCCTCATACATTCAGCAATACTGAATCTGAGACACACAATCGTATAATGCTCTTTGCCTTCCGATCCAACTTCTTCCATTCTTCATCAAACACTCTCGTTGGTTTAGTACCCATATCTACCGCGATCCACTAATCTTTATCCACCAACAGATCCTCCATCTTGAGCTTCCACAACTAAAAAATCTAGCCATTAAATTTATCGATCTATATCTTTCCACTGCTCGCCTTCTTTCACCACTAGAATCGATCCTGCAAATCTCCCACTGAACAGGGTCTACCACAAGCCTGAGTGAAACCCCTCAACAAAAAAGGAGTCCCCTTGAAGCCAAAACAGCTCTAATACCAAATGTAGGTTTTAACCCTGTACAAAAATTACCTGCATACGAATTCTAAAACACAGAAAATAAACAATGTGAGAGCATAACACATATACACAGAGATTTTCCCCTGGATCCCAAAACTAGGACTACCAGCTTGATTTTTCATTATGTTTCTTTCAATGTTACAATACATATTTATACATGTCGAAGCATCCAATACCATGGACCAAAAAGCCATCGCATCCAAAACCATGGACCGAAAACCATCGCATCCAAAAACCATGTGTGAAAAACATGCACAAAACCATAGGTAGGTCCGCCCAACCTAATATAGGGCCCAAAACCAAAATTTCCTGGGGCGTTGCCCCGGACCCCATAGAGTGGGGTTACCTGCACCCCTCAAACCCCCTATGACTCCCCCCTGCTACACAATCGGCACAACAAAGGGGGGGACTCCGCCCCCCTTCTAACCCCCTCGGTTAACTACGTGGGCTAGTCGTGGAAAGAATATAACACAATCCAACACTGCAGCCCTGCTCTGTCTTCCCTCTGGAAATTGTGTAGTCATGACCAACAATCCCTTTGTAGCCCTTCTTTGTCTTCCCTCTGGAAATTGCGTAGTCATGACTAGCAGTCCCTTTGCAACCCTGCTTTGTCCTCCCATTGGAAACTGCACAGAACTGCCCAACAGTTCCCCTGCAACCCTGCTCTATCCTCCCTCTGAAACTGCACAAAGACTTCCCCCTCAGGGTCCTACCTTACAGCTCACACTGGTGACTTTCAGTATGCAATTCTACCTCCCAATGATCATTGTGCAGTTTTTCCCAACAGTGTAGGTTGTCCTCCCAGAATTCCTCATTCCAGCCTGAGCTGCGCTCTATGCTGTCTCAATGAGTTGTCCTCCCTCCCTATCACCCAGAACATGAGAACAATGCATCATGCTAGACTAGGAGGTTTTGGATTTGATGTTGTCCCATCATGAGTGAATTGTAGGAACAGGTACATTGATAAATCATGGTGAGATGATGAATGGGATGAAGAAGGAGCACACATGCTAGAAGACTTTCTTGCAGTTGGATGGACGTACCAAGCATATCAAGAAACAAGCAAAAGGAACACATGCATTGAACCATCAAGCAATACCAAGACCATCGAAGACCCCACAGCACTATGCCATGTGGAGGAGAAGACAAAGCACACCAAGAGTACATCCATCACTCAGCAATGCAACACCTTGACATGGATACCACATCTATCCAGTACATGTCAGTAGTGTCATGTCGAGTTGTGACATAGTTGTCACAACCACATTACCATTATGGGCCATATCTGTTGTAACTGAATGTAATGTAAAGTGAAGTCCAATGGATGCACACAAGAATTCGAAGAGTCGTGTCAGTTGAAAATTCATGGGAAGTTGAATAGTCATGAGGGTAGTTCAAGAGTCACAAGGGTAAACCTTCACCCTTGGCTATATATACACCTCTCATTGTATGAGCAAGGAATTTTCACCTTGGCTCCTCCCACGTAGCCTTGAGAGTTTGTAGTTTGCTCTTTGAGGAGCAAGGAGTGGCTCCAATGTCCCACTACTGGGACTAGTGATGTATGGTGTACAGATGTGTCTTGGGACTTTTGCTTAATTCAGAAGCATATTCAGCCTATCACATTTTCACACATGTTTTGCAGATGTTTGTAAGACTACTCTTTAAACATTTGTAATGCAGGTTTTCCTAACCTGTACTAAGAGAGTTGAACTACTTTGGTTATTTTAGTACTTACATTGTTGAAGATGTATTGTATTGTTTGTCACCGTTCTCTCGTCCGTGTGGACTACTTCGCAGGACATTAGACAAACCATTCTTGTTTTCTTTGTTATAACAACCGTCACCTCCATGTGGACTACTCTGTTGGATGGTGTATGTGTTTCCCTTTGCATTTTGGTTTTAACGACTGCCACATCCATTGTGGACTAATCCGTTGGATGTTGGACAGACCCTTGTTGGTTTGCGTGTGTATCTCCCTAGGTGTTACTACTACCTCTCATCTAGAGACTCACTTTACTCTCTCCCCTTACAGTAAGAGAACTCAAACACAAGCTTCATTACGCACTCACCAGGCATACTCACCTCACTTTTTGAATATACAAGCATAACACTCTCATGTGTTGAATAGCAAGAGCTAAGGAAAATTGCTAAGATAATGGCAACCGAACCATCATACCAATATGACTCCTACACCAGTGAGGTCAAGTTGGGACTCATACCGGGGAGATCCCCTAAATGTTGGCGAGTCCATCACCGTCAACATTTCTATGGCTGGAAGGAGGGCTGTCAGCAGTTTATGGGTGAATGTCCTACCAACCCCACTTATCTATCATCTATTCAAGGCAGTAACATGAACTCCCTCTCCCCCACATGCAACTTTGAAGTTGGTTATTCCTCACCTCCCAGACCTGAACAAGAAATTGTGTATCGGCACATCCGCACTATACGTCCCATCACCCGTCAATTTTCTAAAGTTTTTGCGCTGATTCCAGGAGTGCACACTCTTCCCTATTCACAGAAGAAGAAAAATACTACTCCCACGGGAGTGGTAGTCTCATTTGTGGAAGAAGAAATCCTCACCACTCTTGAAGAGCTAGCAGAATCTATTCAAAATGAAGAGGAACCGCAAGTCGTCTGAGAAGGAGAAGAAGATAACATATTACTCTTGGGCTCAGGTTCCGGCAAAGGAGGCAGAGGGGAAGGTAGCAGAGGAGGCATAGGCAGAGGCGAACCAACAGATTCAAAGGTAGAACCGTCAGATTCAAAAGAAGAGGAGGACGACAAAGAAGAGGAAAACATGTCTAACCAAAATCTGGAATGGATGACCTAGGGCCCATTGGAACTCCTGGGTATCTTGCACAAGCTGCCAAGACATCTATAGAATTTGTTAATGAAGTATGACCTTGACAAGATAGTGAAGGCGGAAGATCACTTAGACATGTTCTACCTACATCTGCAGACACTCGAGGTACGTTATGACGATGTTGCATGTAGATTGTTTCCATGTACCTTAGATGGAAGAGCAGTTGTATGGTACCACAGCCTTCTTGTGAACTCCATTCAAAACTGGGGGTGTTCAAGAGAATTTTCCTTGAGAAGGTTGTTGAAGACAAAACCCCCGCCATGTTGCTAAAATATTTGGGTAGTCTCAAGATGGAGTAGAAAGAAAAAGTCAAATATTTTAACCAAATGTTTAACCTTATCTTGAACAAGTTCACATCAGGCACCAAACCTCATGACTCCATGTTGGGCGTGGGATCCCCCAAGGGACGTTTTGGGGCTTAGAGCCCAGATTTTGGTAAAAAATTGTAACTCCAATGTAAAGACTCCGCATTTTGTGGGCACGAAGCATGTAGTTTGTATAATAGTCATAGGGTTGTCCGCCCTTAATTTTGTTAATGTAATGTCGGTTGTAGAGACCTACCGGACCATGGGATTGTATAAATAAAGCGAGGCTCTAAGTATTTAAAGAATAAAATCTAATAAAATGATAAGAAGAAGGATGAGGAGTTGAGTCGTATCTGTGGAGTAAATTCTAGTTTTGCGTCATAAAGTAGGAGAAGGCTTTGCTGCTGAGTGCGCGGAGACCTAGTAGTCCACAACTAAGTACCCCTGCAGCTGAGTGTGCAAGGCGAGTCGAGTCTGTAACAGTTGGAAGTACTAATGAAGAGAAGTTTCATATCAATTCTGTGTATTTATTTCCTATTTTATGCATTGAATATATTAAGTATAAATTGCACTTCTATTGTTTATATGATGCGTGAATGTGTATAATTGTACTAATTAAGTGAATGCAGGATATAATATCTATTACACGAAGTTAACTAAGATCTGTTAAGAAGATAAGTAAGATACACGATGTAGTTTGGGGAGATAGTGCAGTTCACTTCCATAGCAGCGCGAAAGCATCTCAGCCCCGAGTTAGGGTTGCGCAAAAGACGATTATAACAGATCGCGAAGGTATTGAAGGTTAGAATAGTGTGCGAAGTAACCTGTGTGAAGGTAGGCATAGTTAGACTAAATTGACACCACAGACTTCTCAAGGGTGGGGAAAATTGGTTCCAGCATCCCCCCATACTGCTTCAGGTGAGACTTCAATCCGCGCTTCGTGAGCTGATGCCGAAAGGGCCAGTAGTTTAGGGATTTGTTTGGCTATATAACTCTGAACCTGGGTCAGGCCCCCCTCAAGCAAACACTCCATCATTATTGACTACTACACGTGTGCACTACCGACCAGTATTGTGTAGTTTGTTAAGCGAGCTATGAAACCAACATTACTGGAAAATTTCCAAGGGGCAACTATTGTGGAGAAAGACTTGCACACTATCAAAGTCATCGTAGATGATGAACCAACTAAGGACTCCAAAGACACAGGTAGGAGGTCTCAAACTACTTTGAGTAAGGCAAAGGAAAAGGAAGCAAGTGAAATTGAAAGCCTTACTCATCTCGTCAAATCCTTGAAAACCAAATTTTCTGAACTCAGGCAACAGACGAGTGAGATGACCGTGAACAGTAGACCTCCTAGGTTTGCACAAAAGGAGAACACAACTTCAGGCAGTGACAGTAATCACCTGGACAAATCTGCACAAAGATCTAATCTTGTTCTCAACCTAGATGTGATTGCAACATATCATTACTGCAAGTTCCATTGCAAATGACATTCAGAGAAAACTTGCCAAGGACAAAACCAAGGAATGAGCGCTCTGTATACACAGTTGACCGACCAATTCACGACCAGTGAGCAGGCTCGACCTAAGGATAAAGACAAAGAAGTAGTTGTTGCATCTGATGAAGCTCCAAGTGTTATGCATGTAATAAACATGTATCAATGTGCTCGCACTTCCTAGCAAACGACCATCGAGAAGGAGACTCTAAGCGATTTTTCGGCCCCAAAGTAAAATAGTTGATACAACTTGAGAATTCAAGGGGGCCCCACTATGTTTGAGATACTGAAAGAAAAGGTAAGACAACATCTACACATATCAATTCATCCACTAGTCATCTCAACACAAAACACTCAAAGCAAGTCTGGGAAGACACCTACAGCGAAAGGTACATATGTGAGTAGCAAAGACAAGAGCAGCCCACCGAACAACATGAACACAAGTCTACCCTTGGATATCATGGTGAGTCTTCCCTCTCTGGACTACAACATTTTTGAAGACATGAAAAAGACTCGTGCGAACATATATTTGTATGAGTTAACCAAGATCACGGGTCAACAGGATATTCTTTTACGCACACTGGGGAAAACCTCCACAAATAGTGTTACCTCTTCCAGCAAGGGACCAAGGAAGTCTCCCAACTCACTCACATATGTGCTCAACTTGCTTCGCATGGAAGAAGCGAACTCGCTCTTCCCATCATTTTTTATTTCATTCGATATATTCGACTTCAATGTCCACAATTGTTTGGTTTATTCTGGCACGTCAGTCAATGTCATGCCACTCTCCATTGCTAAGAGGATCAATGCTCAATGGAATAGCACAACCGCACAAATCATCCAACTTGATAGAACATGTGTGCCATCGATTGGTGAACTCCAGGATGTGATCATCTAGTTATCATCTGATGGAGGATTTAATCATTGCATTAATAATTTGATTGTGGACATCTCAGAATCATATGGCTTACTTCTCAACAGAGACTGGTCTAGCAAGCTGTAAGGATACTTTGCTACGAACTGGTCACAGTTATGGCTTCCGCACAAGGGCAAAAACAACCAAATTTGGGTGTTTTCAGTAAGATACATGAAACATAACATTACTCTCTTGGATGGTCAAAACGAACCGTTGGCTTTCGCAGAACTCATGTTCGACAATTGCTTTCTGGAAACACAACTGGGGTGTTATCTTGCACAGCCAGCCCCAACCCCACCAGACACATAGTTGGGTCTCCTTCCTTACCCAACTGGCGAAAATGAAACCCGTACCATAGATTGTAACAGTAGTAATAGCGCAAAAAGTGATCCTTGTACAGATAATATGTGGACCCCATACTTCGATGGATCCAAGACACGGAAGGGCTCTGGAGCCAGTTGTGTTTTGATAGACTCGTTACAAAGGAAACATTTAGTCTCAAGTCGCTTGGATTTCGAGTGCATGAACAACACATCCGAGTATGAAGCACTCATTTTAGGCTTACAGAAATCCATCGGCCTCAATGTTGTTGTGCTAAAAAAGTGGTAGGTGATTCAGAGATTGTGGTGTGACGGGTACGTTACACCATACATTGTGTTTCACCCCATCTTAAGAGTTATCAACAAGAGGTATGGCGACTTATCTCTAACTTCCAAGCTTTCAATATTATTTCTTTACCAAGAACGTGTAATGCAGCTGCAGATTCTATGGAAAATGTAACTACTAGGATGACACCACTAAGAGATAGATTTTTGTTGAAATTTTGTATAAGATATCTATCCCTGATAACATCACTAATTTATGTGTTTTTGATGATGATCAACAGATACTGCATTTCATGGTTAACGATGACGTCTTCAAGGATGTGGCGATAGATGAAGAAGAGCATGAGCAGTATCTGCAGAGTGCAGCTGGTGACAGTAAAGGAAACCTCATCCCCAAGGGTTTGGTATCACTCGAAAAGTTGTATGACCTGCAAAACCACTTTCAGGGGCCAGTGAATGCCAAAACCCACAGTACCACAATGTTGTACGAACATATCAACCTGAGAACATACAAAGAGCCTAAGTTTGTGAATCTCGGTACATGTTTCACACCAGAAGAGAGGCAAACTTTTGTTTGCCTATTTAGATAGCACCGTGATGTGTTCGCATAGACGTATGATGACTTGAAAACATATGACATGCAAATAATCCAGCACGTCATTCCAATCAATGAAGGGGCCAATCCATTTCAGCAGAAGCTGAGGAAAGTGCATCCATCACTTGAGCCCCTCATACAAAAAGAGTTGACTAAGCTATTGGATGTTGGGATCTTTTACAAGGTTCATCATTCCACATGGGTTTCAAACTTAGTCCCTATCAGGAAGAAGTCTGGGGAGATCTGTCTATGCATTGATTTCTGTAATCTTAACCGTGCCTTGGACAAAGATAACTACCCAGTGTCGTCTATGAAGCACATATTACAGACAGTATCTAGAGTAGAGATGTTCTCTTTTCTAGAGAGTTTCTCAGGATATAATCAGGTTCTAGTAGCAGAGCCTGACAGACTGAAAACAACATTCCATACCAAGTGGGGTACGTTCACTTACTGTATAATGTCGTTTGGGCTAGTAAACGCAGGAACTACATTTCAGCGTGGGAAATCACTTTCTGTGAGCTCATCGGACAGAGCGTAGTGGTCTACCTCGACGACGTGACAATATTATCTAGACGATGGTTAAACCACCTGCACCATGTCAAGAAAATATTTGAGCAATGTTAGAAGTACGGGATGTCCTTGAATCCCAAGAAGAGAATCTTCGTAGTGTTTGAGGGTAACCTCCTTGGGCACATCATTTCCAAGAGTGGGATCAAGGTAGATCCAGACAGAGTTCGGACCATCACGTAGATTCCTTATCCCATGAATAAGAAAGCTATGCAGTCCTTCCTGGGGAAGATCAGATTCCTCAAAAAGTTCATCTCCGATTATGCATAGATTTTCAAACCCATTCAAGAGATTACCAAGAAGGACGCAGTATACAGTTGGGGAAAAAAGGAAAAGGAAGCATTTGCCAAAATTAAGCAAGATATACCAGAGGTGCCTGCACTGTATAGCCCAAATTTCAATAAAGATTTCTTTCTCTACATGTTTGCTTCCGATACTTCACTCCTTGTTGTGCTCATCCAGAAAGATGAGTTGAACGGCGAATGACCCATCTCTTTCATGAACACGAGCTTGCAAGGACCTGAAATAAACTATCCCGCCATGGAAAAACAAGCATATGCAATATACAAGGTGGTTAAACACTTCAAACCCTACCTCTTGAAAAATAATTGCATTGTCTTTGTGTCACACACAGGAGTCAGATCACTACTTGTTCAGCAAGATTTGGGTGAGAGGAGGGAAAACTAGATGATAGGATTACAAGAGTATGACCTTGAAATCAAGCCACTTCACACCATAAAGGGTCACAGTCTTTACAGATTAGCAGCGGAAGCAGTACATGCATAAGAGGAAGAAGAAGAGCTCGTCGGTTGGGAGCAAGAAAGTGAAATGTATAATGTTGAGACACCCCCCCCACACTTCGCATGGAAACTCTTGGTGCACAAATGTGTGCCAATACCTTGAGCATGGTACCATGCCCTCTGTCACATGGAATCTGTCAAGGGTGCGGACACGACTGACCTTCCTAGAAGTCTAAGACATTCTAATGACAAACAAGACAAAATGGAGTGATCTTTCTCTAAATACACCTTTTACAACATGAAAACTACAAGTGTTTAGGCTTACCTTATTCCAAAACGCTGTTGTTGAAGTCCGTTCTTGACGATCCGGATGAGCTCCTCCTTCAAGTCAATTCCTGCAACCACAAACAATCAAACAATTACCAAGCACTTGCATTTCATATAATAAAACATATATTCAACATGCAGACCAAGGAACACATGAAATAACTCATTAACACAAGCTATTGAGAAAAATAAACCAGTTTGTATTAATAACGAAACAAAGAAACTCTTACAACCTGGCCTTGGTGTTGTGCAAGTTCCTCCCAGGGTCCATCAAGGGTTTTCCTCTACTTTGACAAAGCTCACCCTCTCCCAAGTAGAATCAAGTGAAGACAATCTCTCCTCACAAAGGCTCTAATGGAAGACCTAAATCCTGCAGCATTTACCCAAAGAAAATGTATAGCTCCAACCTCTTCTCCTTCTGGCTCAATGCCTTTATTTATAGTGCTGTAAAGAGGTTATTCAGGTCCACTATCAATGGGATCATCCCCCTCTATGGGTGGGATAGCTCCCTTATTGATGGGATAAGTTCCCCCTTAATAGAGATACATGAACCAACTGGAGGCGCATCCATTTCATCAAACCGACCTCTAGAATGTTCTAGAAGTAACCACAAGTAACTTTTTCAAGATAAAACTCGCGCATTTTGCCTTTTACAGAGGGACGCACCTGTCCCTTAACATACAGAGCGTCCATGGACGCATATTTTGTGAACAAGGTCCGCGTCCCCGCAGGTAAGGCTAGAGAGAACCTGCGACCCCAGAGATAAACATAGTTTTTTACAAGACTTTCTCTCTTCTTTGAGTTTGAGATGGATAACAGAGGCATGAGACTTGCCTAAGAGGGTAGCATGACTGTTGATTTGAGCCATACTAACTGTAAGTAGTCAAGGTGACATTTTTTAGTGTAACAGATTGCCCCCTAAAGTGCAAAGCCTGGAATAGAATAGGGTTTTGTAATTCTAGGAAGGGTGAAGCGCTTTATCATTTCAAGGATTGCCTTGTGGATGGCCTGGTTGGAACCTGCAATTTTCAACACAAAATACATGGATAAGATTATATCATCACTGAGGTAGGCATTCCCATACTCAGATTCAAAACTTTAACTAATGGACTAACTATTCTGATACAGGAATGATCTTGCAGTACATCATTTTTATAGACTTTTGTAGACACAGTATGGACGCAGCCATCTGTTTATGATTAGTCTACATAGATAATGAATACAAAACTCCTCGCAGCCTGGATGGTAGAAACCAGATCCAGGGTCTTCACTTCTACTTTCCGAATTGGTACGATTCTAACCATGTGATTAAATGATTCGATGTCGAACATGGTAGAAACCACTTGATTACCAGTCAATGATGTAAACTGTTAACAAGCGTGAGAGAAACCACCAGTAATGTCAATGGTTCTCAAAGTACCAAGCACAACCCGTGAAATGTGAATAGATGTTTTGATGTCGAACACTTCACGGAATCCTCTGATCGAAAGTCAATGATGTAAACTGACGTCAAAGGCGAGAAACCTGCCATTGATGCATGCAGACTTCAAGGTACTGTCGATTCCTAAGTCATCTTTCTGGATAATGTGTCGATGTCGATAGAAAGCGACCCGTTGCAGGCAAGCCCGCAACACGAAATCATTGTTCAAGTTGAAGAAATGTTGCTGTAAGGACTGACTCAGGGATGGTCAAATGGATGACAAGTATTTTGCAGATGAAAGTTTTTGCTTGCATACCTCTTGAACACATAACGACACAACAGATGGCTTGGTGACGTATAACTCAAAGTTAACCCCTGGAACCCGGTTAAAGACTTTCAACGTGACTTGGTCAACTGTGAGGTAAAAGATTTCCCAACCCAGGTGAATGAAAAGTGTCGTGTTCAAGAGCGGTAATAAAGTTTCTTCTGAGACAAAAGGTGACAAATAGGTTCATTCTTCTCTTTTTTCCCCCACCATTTCTGGCAAGTACCTCTTTATTTTTAACAAGCTTGAGGAGGATAACATATGCTTGATTATAAGCTCATCCTTCGGACGAGTCCAACCTAGTTTAAATTCGAACCCTAGGAAGGAGTGGTTCGTTCCTGTTTGTAATTGAACAGGTCCTCTACTGTAAAAGTTTAACGAGCCCAGTATAGGAAAAACTCGGCGTTTTTCAATTTTAGAGAGTCTGAAAAAACTAAAGGAGACTCCACGTTGAACTTTTTCGTATATTTGTGTCCCTCAAGCCTGAAAAAGTATAAAATAATACCTGGGGGAACCGCTTGATCTTGCGACCAAGGAGTACTTTCATAATAGTGTCGTTAACCTGAAAAGTAAAAAGCGATCAAGGACACGTCGTTTTATTTCCTTATCGAGTTCGAAACGACAAAAACCCGGCAATCTTTTCCTGATTTTGCGGTCAGAAAAGAGCTAAAAGGGGACCGTCTTTTAATTCTGTTTTAACGAGTGTAAAAGAGACGCTCGGCAATCTTTTCATGTTTTAGGAGTCTGAAAAGGGCTTAAAAGAGAACTCCAAGGTTTCACTTTTTCTTAAGTTTTAACGAGTTCGAAAAAGGGATAAAAATGTACTCATGGTTTTCACTTTTTCGTAAATTTTAATGAGTTCGAAAAAGGGATAAAAATATACTCATATGACCGACTTTCAATTTAATTTACGAGCAGGAAAAGACGGAAAGAACTCGGCATTTTCATTTGTTTTACGAGAATGAAAAATAGCAAAATAATCTCGGGATTTTCATGAGTTTAACGAGTCTTGAAAATAACTGAAATTGACTCGAGATAGGTTTCATTTTTACAAAAGCTTGAAACAGATAAAAACT
Source organism: Pinus tabuliformis (assembly GCA_031772625.1). Taxonomy (NCBI): domain Eukaryota; kingdom Viridiplantae; phylum Streptophyta; class Pinopsida; order Pinales; family Pinaceae; genus Pinus; species Pinus tabuliformis. Next base: position 330,838,894 of record CM062820.1, read on the forward strand.
ATGCTTCAAATTAGTTTCATTTTTACACAAGCTTGAAACAGAGATAAAACTGTGCTTGATGCCCCCTAAGCATAACTGTTAGAGCGCATGCCCCCCAGCTTCATTTCATTCAACTAAGGTGGATGAAATGAAGGTTCAAGAATGAGATCATTTGAAAGACTCGACCTAAAACTGTAAGAAAATTATGCAAAAACTGAAATAACTAACCTAAACGTACAACCTAACATCTATGAGGTCTAGTCAAACTCTCGACTCAATTAGAGGAGGATTTGTTTCATTTTTTAACGAGCTTGACACAGGAAAAGAACTATGCTCGGATTCAGTTTCATGTTTATGCAAGCTTGAAACGAAAAACTATGCTTGTTATAAGTTCACATGCCCCTAGCATAATGATGCAAATCAAGGTACATTCCGTTCTTGACGATCCGGATGAGCTCCTCCTTCAAGTCAATTCCTGCAACCACAAACAATCAAACAATTACCAAGCACTTGCATTTCATATAATAAAACATATATTCAACATGCAGACCAAGGAACACATGAAATAACTCATTAACACAAGCTATTGAGAAAAATAAACCAGTTTGTATTAATAACGAAACAAAGAAACTCTTACAACCTGGCCTTGGTGTTGTGCAAGTTCCTCCCAGGGTCCATCAAGGGTTTTCCTCTACTTTGACAAAGCTCACCCTCTCCCAAGTAGAATCAAGTGAAGACAATCTCTCCTCACAAAGGCTCTAATGGAAGACCTAAATCCTGTAGCATTTACCCAAAGAAAATGTATAGCTCCAACCTCCTCTCCCTCTGGCTCAATGTCTTTATTTATAGTGCTGTAAAGAGGTTATTTAGGTCCACTATCAATGGGATCATCCCCCTCTTTGGGTGGGATAGCTCCCTTATTGATGGGATAAGTTCCCCCTCAATAGAGATACATGAACCAACTGGAGGCGCATCCATTTCATCAAACCGACCTCTAGAATGTTCTAGAAGTAACCACAAGTAACTTTTTCAAGATAAAACTCGCGCATTTTGCCTTTTACAGAGGGACGCACCTGTCCCTTAACATACAGAGCGTCCATGGACGCAGATTTTGTGAACATGGTCAGCGTCCCCGCAGGTAAGGCTAGAGAGAACCTGCGACCCCAGAGATAAACATAGTTTTTACAAGACTTTCTCTCTTCTTTGAGTTTGAGATGGATAACAGAGGCATGAGACTTGCCTAAGAGGGTAGCATGACTATTGATTTGAGCCATACTAACTGTAAGTAGTCAAGGTGACATTTTTTAGTGTAACAGATTGCCCCCTAAAGTGCGAAGCCTGGAATAGAGTAGGGTTTTGTAATTCTAGGAAGGGTGAAGCGCTTTATCATTTCAAGGATTGTCTTGTGGATGGCCTGGTTGGAACCTGCAATTTTCAACACAAAATACATGTATAAGATTATATCATCACTGAGGTAGGCATTCCCATACTCAGATTCAAAACTTTAACTAATGGACTAACTATTCTGATACAGGAATGATCTTGCAGTACATCATTTTTTATAGACTGTTGTAGACACAGTATGGACGCAGCCATCTGTTTATGATTAGTCTACATAGATAATAAATACAAAACTCCTCGCAGCCTGGATGGTAGAAACTAGATCCAGGGTCTTCACTTCTACTTCCCGAATTGGTACGATTCTAGCCATGTGATTTAAATGATTTGATGTCGAACATGTTAGAAACCACTTGATTACCAGTCAATGATGTAAACTGTTAACAAGCGTGAGAGAAACCACCAGTAATGTCAATGGTTCTCAAAGTACCAAGCACAACCCGTGAAATGTGAATAGATGTTTTGGTGTCGAACACTTCACGGAATCCTCTGATCGAAAGTCAATGATGTAAACTGACGTCAAAGGCGAGAAACCTGCCATTGATGCATGCAGACTTCAAGGTACTGTCGATTCCTAAGTCATCTTTCTAGATAATGTGTCGATGTCGATAGAAAGCGACCCGTTGCAGGCAAGCCCGCAACACGAAATCATTGTTCAAGTTGAAGAAATGTTGCTGTAAGGACTGACTCAGGGATGGTCAAATGGATGACAAGTATTTTGCAGATGAAAGTTTTTGCTTGCAGACCTCTTGAACACATAACGACACAACAGATGGCTTGGTGACGTATAACTCAAAGTTAACCCCCGAAACCCGGTTAAAGACTTTCAAAGTGATTTGGTCAACTGTGAGGTAAAAGATTTCCCAACCCAGGTGAATGAAAAGTGTCGTGTTCAAGAGTGGTAATAAAGTTTCTTCCGAGACTAAAGGTGACAAACAGGTTCATTCTTCTCTCTTTTCCCCCACCATTTCTGGCAAGTACCTCTTTGTTTTTAACAAGCTTGAGGAGGATAACATATGCTTGATTATAAGCTCATCCTTCGGACGAGTCCAACCTAGTTTAAATTCGAACCCTAGGAAGGAGTGGTTCGTTCCTGTTTGTAATTGAACAGGTCCTCTACTGTAAAAGTTTAACAAGCCCAGTATAGGAGAAACTCGGCGTTTTTCAATTTTAGAGAGTCTGAAAAAACTAAAGGAGACTCCACGTTGAACTTTTTCGTATATTTGTGTCCCTCAAGCCCGAAAAAGTATAAAATAATACCTGGGGGAACCGCTTGATCTTGCGACCAAGGAGTACTTTCATAATAGTGTCGTTAACCTGAAAAGTAAAAAGCGATCAAGGACACGTCGTTTTATTTCCTTATCGAGTTCGAAACGACAAAAACCCGGCAATCTTTTCCTGATTTTGCGGTCAGAAAAGAGCTAAAAGGGGACCGTCTTTTAATTCTGTTTTAACGAGTGTAAAAGAGACGCTCGGCAATCTTTTCATGTTTTAGGAGTCTGAAAAGGGCTTAAAAGAGAACTCCAAGGTTTCACTTTTTCTTAAGTTTTAACGAGTTCGAAAAAGGGATAAAAATGTACTCATGGTTTTCACTTTTTCGTAAATTTTAATGAGTTCGAAAAAGGGATAAAAATATACTCATATGACCGACTTTCAATTTAATTTACGAGTAGGAAAAGACGGAAAGAACTCGGCATTTTCATTTGTTTTACGAGAATGAAAAATAGCAAAATAATCTCGGGATTTTCATGAGTTTAACGAGTCTTGAAAATAACTGAAATTGACTCGAGATAGGTTTCATTTTTACAAAAGCTTGAAACAGATAAAAACTATGCTTCAAATTAGTTTCATTTTTACACAAGCTTGAAACAGAGATAAAACTGTGCTTGATGCCCCCTAAGCATAACTGTTAGAGCGCATGCCCCCCAGCTTCATTTCATTCAACTAAGGTGGATGAAATGAAGGTTCAAGAATGAGATCATTTGAAAGACTCGACCTAAAACTGTAAGAAAATTATGCAAAAACTGAAATAACTAACCTAAACGTACAACCTAACATCTATGAGGTCTAGTCAAACTCTCGACTCAATTAGAGGAGGATTTGTTTCATTTTTTAACGAGCTTGACACAGGAAAAGAACTATGCTCGGATTCAGTTTCATGTTTATGCAAGCTTGAAACGAAAAACTATGCTTGTTATAAGTTCACATGCCCCCAGCATAATGATGCAAATCAAGGTACATGCCCCCCAAGCTTCATTGCATTCAATGAGGTGGATGGAATGAAGCTTTACTTTCAAGATCTTGGAAAGACTTGTGGGAGTTGTTTCATTTTTTAGTGAGCTTGACACAAGACAAGGAACTATGCTCATAACTACTTTCTACAATCTACCTAACAAAAAACTATACTCTAAAAAACCTTGATTCATTTTTTAACGAGCTTGACACAAGACAAGGAACTGTGCTCTAAAAACCTTGATTCATTTTTTAATGAGCTTGACACAAGACAAGGAACTATGCTCTAAAATCCTTGTTTCATTTTTTAACGAGCTTGACACAAGACAAAGAACTATGCTCATGACTACTCTCTACAATCTACCTACTTAACCTACCCTTGTTTCATTTTTTAACGAGCTTGACACAAGACAAGGAACTATGCTCAAAAAGTTCGCATGCCCCCAGCATAATGATGCAAAACGAGGTACATTCCCCCCAGGCTTCATTGCATTCAACCGGCTGGACGAAATGAAGGTTTACTTTCAAAATTTAACTTGAAAAGGGAGTTGTTTCATTTTTAAGGAGGTTGACACAAGAAAAGAACTATCCTCAAAACCCTTGTTTCATTTTTTAAACGAGCTTGACACAAGATAAGGAACTATGCTCATAACTACTCTCTACAATCTACCTACATATCCTAAAATCTAGCTGATTCATTTTTTAATGAGGTTGACTCAGTAAAAGAACTGTCCTCATCCTAGCCTATTTCATTTTTTAACGAGGTTAATACAGGAAAAAACTATCCTCGTACTCACTGATTCATTTTTTAACGAGGTTGACTCAGTAAAAAGAACTTTCCTCGTAACATTGATCATGGTTTCCAACTGGAGGAAAGACATGTCAATGGACACACCTTGATCATGGCTTCCAAGAGGTCTTCATCTGAAGGAAGAATACTTCTTGGGAAGGAACACATGTCAAGGGACTCAAAAGGGATAAGAACATCGTGTTCAAGTAATCCCATAGAGTTTTCCATGTCAATTACCGGAGCTAAATCAAAGGAAGATGAGCAAACAGTGAGAGGCTCACTTACATCGGTAACTGAAATCATGGGACCGGTTGCCACATAATTAACCCGTGGCAGGGTAGATACCACTTTAGACTCAGGAACATTTAGGGCTGTCATATTATTGGTAGTTAAAAAAAAACTAGGGAACGAAAGCTGGTCTACAGTCACAATACTGCCATTGTGAGGGAAAGACATCACGCGAAAGAGTGTCGATACGACAGCTTTCATTGCATAAACATAGTCTCGCCCAAGGAGTAAATTGAAATCCAAGGGACCTCGAACTACAATAAGATCAACACAAACAGTTTTACCTTCCAAGGTAATAGAAAACTTAGGAAGGATCCCTAAAGGTTCACTAATTGTTCTGTTAAAATCTTTCAGATTCTGCGTAATAGGCGCAAGCTGAGGGGAACCCAAAGCTTTCCAAACAGCTGAGGATAAAATACTAACAGAAGCACCTTCATCTACCTGAGTACGATGTATGTCCCTACCACCAGCCTTGACAATGATTTGGAAAGGGATGGAGGAAGGAAGACGAGGTTCTGTCAGTCTATTCCAATCAAAGGAAAAGACCTCAGTACTTGGAGGGGGTTCTGTAGAAACAGGTGAAATGCCCCCTTGCATAGAAGAATCTGATGTAACAAGAAGAACCTGAGCGGTATGAAGTTCACTCTCTAAATGGAAAGTGGGATCGACCGAATGTGAAATTGAATCGACCACTTGATCAACTAATGGATCATCAACCTGAGTGACATGAGTTTCACTCTCCAATGGGAGAGTGTGACCGACTGTATTTGAATTTGAATCAATCACTCCGTCAGTTGACGGTAGGTTGGGAGAAAGTTTACGGTAACCAGTTGGAAATTCTTGCTGTGGAACAGTAAGGTTTTCCAATAATGTTGAGGCTTCATCCATGTGAGGGCAAATGTGAGTTTGATGACTCCCTTTGCATAACTTACAAGGAAACCTAACTTTACCTTTTTTCCCAGGAACCTGACTATCACTGGTTGATGGATCAACGGAAAGTTGATGGGATTTTTCTGACCATACTTCCAAGACCTTTGGAATACCAGGACAATTGACAAGGAAGTGGTCACCCTTACAAAGCCTGCAAGGGTATTTGGGTTTACGATGCATGTCGGAATTTTCCTCAACACAACTAACACTTACAGCCATGGTTGGTTGGTTGACTTCTTTCTTATCTTGCTTCTTCTTCTTCTTCTTCTTCTTCCCTTTCTTCTTCTTCTTAGCCTCCTGGTTACTAGCATCAAGGCTTTTACCAGGCGAAGAGGAAGAAATGGAGGAAGAAAAATTAGGCGAAGAAGGTAAAGGGTCAACAGAAGGTTGGTGATGTTGAGATGGTGAACTCTGTGAAGGTGAAGCATCCGGTTGAGGTGGAACAATTGGAGTATTTTGGGCCAACAAAGTTGAAAATAACCATATCGGTAAACCTATTGTAAATCCAGGTAATGACAAAGTAGCCATATAAGGAGGACCAACATTTCCAAAGTAAGGAAAAGTACTAGGATTCTCATTAGGAGGGGTTCCTAGGTTGATAAATTCCGGAACATTTGCCATTATATTCAACTTCAGTGAATTTTATTAACAATTTAAAACTAAAATTAACAATTCACAATTCACACTTAACAACTAAAATTCACAATTCACACCTATGGTCTCTAAAAGTAAAACAAACAAATTAACACGCGCTATCAAATCTAGGAGTCAAACCATACACAAACAGTAGCCTTCCGGACCGAAAACACTAGTTGGTGATGAAGCCCAACATCGTTGAATTCAGTACAGAAGTGGCGGGTGGAACAGTTACCCCGGCAACCTGCTTAATGAATAGACTGGACCAAGTTCCTCCACTTTAACCGTCTCGAGTGAAGTGAACCCCCCGGAAAATCCAAGTGAGTATAACCGACGTCTGCTCCAGGTACAGTGGGACCTTCCCTCCACCGTCACCTCGATAGAACCCTAAAGATTATGGTCACTAAGGTCACCAACAGTAACAAATACACCTGGGGGAACAGTCTAAACTCCGACAGCACGCAAGGGCAGAGTAGCAAGCTCAATCCCCTTACCGGCTCCTTGACAACAATCCAAGGTTTACCGATAAGTGACCCCTGGCTCCTCGACAATGGTTAATCCGAGGTTTACCGTTTGTAATACGTATTGTCTGGCGTCGTTCCCAACGAGGGGGGAATGATCCCCTCACTGGTTCGGACACGAGCTCGTGCTTCTCCTTTAAGAGGAGCTTTCCAGAGTGCAATTGAAACAATTGGATTTATTCTACTCAAGATAAACTATCTGTTTGGTTTTGTAGTCTTGGAGAGTTAAGTACTCACCTACTCCAAGACCCTAGCCTAAGCTATGTTGGTGTTTCAGAGCCCTAGAAATGTAAAAATTACTAGATGAATTTTAATTAAGCGCTGTGTTATTAAGGCTGTTATTACTCAAATGGGTAAATGGAGATGAAACCAATGGTGTTATGACCCGACTCAACTGAATGCAATCGAATATGATAATGCAATCCTTTCAATTCGATGAATCCTAACTAGAGTAAGGAGAGAGTTTCCATTCACTTCCAACAATGCAAAAAATTGATCACTAAGAGAAAATAAAACAAATTCTCTAATGCACTAATTTCATCAAGAAAAACTAATGCAAATCAATTCCAAACCAATTTTTATTTTTATTTTTATGTAAATTCAAATCAAAGAAAGCTGATCTAAATCTACGATTGATTTTTCAGAATGTAAACTATGCAATTGTAATCTATGCACAATTCACATGAAAAGTATGCAAATGTAATCTATGCACATTTTTCATTCATATTCTGAAACTGAGAACTCTAATTATGCAAATGTGATCTATGCAAGAGAATTCTCAAACACAAGATGATTCTAATGTAATCTAAGAACCAATCAAGTGTAAGTCGAGAAAATTGGGTGAGAGTTCCAAAGATCAAAACATAAAAACACTCAAAGGCGATTAACACTCATACACAATTTAGCAAAAACAAAAGCAAAAAGATGCAAAATTGTGAAAAGACTGAGAGAAACCTCCAAGTAATGACCAAAGGAAATCAAATTAAGAATTTCTCAAAAAAGAGACTCAAAACACCCAATTGATGAAAGCTAAAAGCAGGAACAAGCTTAGGTGAAGATTCTGGACAAGGGACTAATGAATCTGGGCAGAAAAAACTAAGAAAAAACAAAATCTAAGAGCAATTAAAGCAAAAATGGAGTTTTCCTAAATTTTTACAGGAAGACGCAGGTAACCCGTTAGCACAGGTGCGGGCCCGCTCTGTGCACATAGAAAAAGTGCGTCCAGGGACGCACTGTGCAGCACTCAGAGGGTGCGTCCGTCTGAAAAACTCAAGAAAAACCAAAATAAAACTAATCCTAAGCTAACCCACCCAGAGACAGAATCACAGAGCCAAAACCAGAAAAATAAACCAATTTTCTCAAAGCAAAGTTCACATAAAGGAAAAGACTTTTCTCATCAATGGAATCTATCCCCAGCGGAGTCGCCAATTTGTCACATGGAATCTGTCAAGGGTGCGGACACGACTGACCTTCCTAGAAGTCTAAGACATTCTAATGACAAACAAGACAAAATGGAGTGATCTTTCTCTAAATACACCTTTTACAACATGAAAACTACAAGTGTTTAGGCTTACCTTATTCCAAAACGCTGTTGTTGAAGTCCGTTCTTGACGATCCGGATGAGCTCCTCCTTCAAGTCAATTCCTGCAACCACAAACAATCAAACAATTACCAAGCACTTGCATTTCATATAATAAAACATATATTCAACATGCAGACCAAGGAACACATGAAATAACTCATTAACACAAGCTATTGAGAAAAATAAACCAGTTTGTATTAATAACGAAACAAAGAAACTCTTACAACCTGGCCTTGGTGTTGTGCAAGTTCCTCCCAGGGTCCATCAAGGGTTTTCCTCTACTTTGACAAAGCTCACCCTCTCCCAAGTAGAATCAAGTGAAGACAATCTCTCCTCACAAAGGCTCTAATGGAAGACCTAAATCCTGCAGCATTTACCCAAAGAAAATGTATAGCTCCAACCTCTTCTCCTTCTGGCTCAATGCCTTTATTTATAGTGCTGTAAAGAGGTTATTCAGGTCCACTATCAATGGGATCATCCCCCTCTATGGGTGGGATAGCTCCCTTATTGATGGGATAAGTTCCCCCTTAATAGAGATACATGAACCAACTGGAGGCGCATCCATTTCATCAAACCGACCTCTAGAATGTTCTAGAAGTAACCACAAGTAACTTTTTCAAGATAAAACTCGCGCATTTTGCCTTTTACAGAGGGACGCACCTGTCCCTTAACATACAGAGCGTCCATGGACGCATATTTTGTGAACAAGGTCCGCGTCCCCGCAGGTAAGGCTAGAGAGAACCTGCGACCCCAGAGATAAACATAGTTTTTTACAAGACTTTCTCTCTTCTTTGAGTTTGAGATGGATAATAGAGGCATGAGACTTGCCTAAGAGGGTAGCATCACTGTTGATTTGAGCCATACTAACTTTAAGTAGTCAAGGTGACATTTTTTAGTGTAACACCCTCTCATTTCTCTATGAAGTAGAAGAGGTCACTTCAAATCAAAGCTCTATCTTACTAGTTGGTGCATGGAGTGCTCTACAGAAAACATCACAACAATGTTTTGCTCAGGTGCCTAGATGCACAGGATTTGGAAAGGGTGTTACGTGATCTCCATGATGGACCAGCCGGGGGTCACTTCGCGGGCAACACAATAGCGCACAAGGTCATGCAGGCCATTTTATACTAGCCTACATTATTCAAAGATGCATATGCCTATGCCCACAGTGTTTGGTCTGTCAAATATGTGCAGGAATAAAATGAAGGTCAGCAGTCCCGTTGCAGCCTGTTACAATGGATGAACTATTCCAATAGTGGGGCTTGGACATCACTAGGAATATTTTCCCACATTCGTCAAAGCAGCACCACTACATGTTAACTGCGACAAATTACTTCACACTGTGGACAGAAGTAGTTCCACTGAAACAAGTGAATGACCAAGAAGTCATCAGCTTCCTAAGACAGAACATCATCTTGAGGTTTAGCATTCGTGTATCACTTTTTTTTTACAATGCAATGTACTTTTCTTAGTTAAAGATTTATGACTTTACATTGCAAAATGGTATTGTGTTAAAGCATTTTGCTAACTACTACTCACATGGAAATGGTCTTGCCAAGCCTACAAACAAAAATCTTATCTGCTTCATAAAAAATACCATTTACTCTAAACAGTGAAACTAGCGCTCCACTCTGGTGAGTGCTCTATGGGCTGACCAAGTCAACCCAAAACCTCTCTGAATACCTCCCCCTACTTCCTGGTATACGGAAAAGAAGCCATCCTCCCACCGAATATCTACTTGTCTACTCTCCAGTTGTCCCAAGAATCCCTAGCCAAGTCATGTCTATTGGTTCAACATAGGATGGACACGTTATATAAGCTACAGGGAGAAAGGGTGAAAGAAAAAGAAAAATTTACACTTTACCAGAACTGTATCAAGAGATGGTTCAACGGGAAGTCTGTAGGGAGTATCAGCTTCGTTATGGGTGACTTATTCTTGAAGTGGGATAAACCCCATGAAGACAAAGGAAAACACGCAAAGTTTCAGTCCCTGTGAATTGGCCCATTCACTATTCACGAGAAGCTTGGCCAACACACATATCGTTTACAAGAACTTGATGGGAATATTGACACTCTCCCTATCAATGGCCAAGAATTAAAATGTTTTTTTTAATGATCTGGAGCTACGCCCCGCACTATGTACATAGTTCTTTCATTGTTGTTATGTTATTTGCTTTGATTTTTCTTCTTTTCTTTATTGTTTTTTTCTTTTCTTTGCTGATTTTCTCTGCTTTTTTGTTCAGTTGTTTATTTTGTAAATAAGTGTTGTCTCGCACTGTGTTTTGGCTTTTGAATGTGCATGTGGTTTAATTCCAAAGAGTATTGTGACACCACAACGCTTGGCCATTCCTGTGTCCATCTTCTTTGTGCTTGGTTGTAACTTCTAGCCGATGAAGTCTTGACAGAAAATACGATCCATCTGTAAGGAAGTTTTTGGTCAAACCATGAACCTGTGTCCAGTCTAGGAAACCTCATGCCTACACTCAGTTTTCTTCTCTGTGTGTTCAAGCTTATCCAACTAGTAGAAATGGAGAAGGGAAAAAATCTAAACGAGTAGACCTAAATCAGAGGTCTTTACATGCTTCTCTGAAGGAAAAACCTCTTCTACTCTCAATAAGTCGAGATCCCTCTTCCGCCCAAAAAATAAGTAAGTGCCTATGCATAGTCCTCTTTTAAAAAACAACAAAGGTGAAACAAGAGAAAGGCTTCTTGCGTAGAGAGGTGATGCAAGCAACACCATCAGGGTACTCTCCAGGCTCGCTAGCAGTGGAGCAATGTTTGTGTTCCTGCGTGACTCTATCGGGGTACTGTCCAAGCCTGCTGGCAGAGGAGAAACACCAAAGATGAAAACTTATACTCTGGAAATCTTAAGCTCGTGAGCCAAATTACCCTTCCCTCTTTGAAACACTGTGATCTAGCTGAATTCTGTCTTGTGTTCAACTTAGTGAGTAGAAGGAGAACCGTGTCTACCTGCGGGGTACGTGGGGAAGCCGAAGTAATCTACACAAAAAATTAATACTTCCTGAAAGGCCAAGGCCCTACGCTAAAAATGAACCAAAATAGAGAATTTGGTATTCAAACAGTGTCTCACCAAGTGTTGTAGCGGCTGCAACACCCTCCAAAATTTTGGCTTGCATCCAAATTTCAAAGCCTTCCTTGGTTTTTCCTTTGATGGTTGCAAACACTTGAGCTCACCCCATGAGCTCTTGTGAAGTCTTTTCACCTTTTTGCTTGTTTAACCAGCGGTTGTCTTTCGGCATGTTGATTTCTTTGTCATGCTTGTGATCTAATTCTGGTGAGTTTTAAGGTTTGTCTTTGTGTGTTTAGGTTGTCTTTGCTATGTGAACACCCATCATACTCACACAAAAATTTGTAAGCATTGTCACGTAAGTGTCGTCACAGTCGTCTAAAGGTCTATCACAAGTGTCATGCTTGTCGCTCTCAACTCCAAGACAGTCTCACTGAGGGCATGTTTTGTCTTATTGTCATGGTGGTCTATGTTGTCTTGTCGTCAAGTATGCTAAGTGTATGATCACAATGTCAGTCTGCACAAGTTCACTTGCTTTTGACACTTAGCCATTTTCCTAAAAATATGCCCGACCGGACAACCCTCTTCTACTGAACCCTGACTGAGCTGCATTGCACAGTCTCAGCCCTCCATGACCTTGATCTACTGCACGGAACTATGTAGTGCTTGAGGTTGTCCTCCAGGTCATTTGAACTGCACAACCCCAGATGTGAGTAGCATGTCTGCCTCCCAGAATTGCGCAGAAAATACCTCCATGTCCAACTGAATTGCGCATTTCTCAAGTACAGTCATCAACCCTCCTTCTTTCCTACCGAAAACCTGCACTACTCTGAGACCTAGGTCTGCACTTCTCCCCAAAACTGCATATACATGCCCAGCTAGTCATCTATTTCCTTTCTCTACATTGTTCTCATAAATTTCGCAGAACTGCCTAACTGACCCTTGCTTCCTTGCTCTACACTGCCTCTCGAAATTGCACAGACATGTCTAGCAATTCCCCTGCTGCCTATCCTACATTGTTCCCAGAAATTGCACAGTCATGCCCTGCAGGTCCCTCTGCAGCCCTGCTTTGTCTTCCCTCTAGAAATTGCACAGTCATGACTAGCAGTCCCTCTACATCCCTTCTCTGTCTTCCCTCTAGAAATTACGCATTCATGACCAGCAGTCCCTCTATAGCCCTACTATATCCTCCTTCTGGAAACTGCGTAGAACTACCCAGTAGTTCCCCTACAACCCTGCTCTATCCTCCCTCTAGAAACTACGCAGAAACTACCCCCTTAGGGTCCTACCTTGCAGCGGACACTAGTGACTTTCACTGCGCAATTCTGACTCCCAGTGATCACTGCGTAGTTTTTCCCGATAGTGCAGGTTGTTCTCCCAGAATTCCTCATTCTAGCCTGAGCTGGGCTCTATGCTGTCTCAGTGAGTTTTCCTCCCTCCCTGTCACCTGGAACACGAGAATAATGCATCATGCTAGACTAGGAGGTTTTGGATTTGATGTCGTCCTGTCATGAGTGAATTGCGGGAACAAGTACACTAATAAATCATGGCAAGACAATGAATGGGATGAATAAGGAGCGCACATGCTAGAAGACTTGCTTGTAGCTAGACGGACATACTAAGCATATCAAGGAACAAGCAAAAGGAACACATGCATTGAACCATCAAGAAATACCAAGGCCATCAAAGACCCCACAGCACTATGCCATGCGGAGGAGAAGACAAAGCACAATAAGAGTACATCGACCACTCAGTAGCGCAGCAGCTTGACATGGACACCAAAGTCAGCCAGTACATGTTAGCAGTGTCATGTCAAGTTGTGTCATGAGTTGTCTTGACCACATCACCATTATGGGCCATATCTATTGTAATTGAATGTAATGTAAATTGAAGTCAAATGGATTCACACAAGAATTCGAAGAGTCATGTCAGTTGAAAATTCATGGGAAGTTGAACAGTCACAAGGGTCAAGCTTCACCCTTGGCTATATATACCCCTCTCATTGTATGAGAAAGGACTTTTCACCTTAGCTTCTCCCACATAGCCTTGAGAGTCTGTAGTCTATTCTTTGAGGAGCAAGGAGTAGCTCCAATGTCCCACTACTGGGACTAGTGATGTATGGTGTACATATGTGTCTTAGGACTTTTGCTTAATTCAGAAGCATGTTTAGGCCAGCACATTTTCACACATGTTTTGTAGATGTTTGTAAGACTACTCTTTAAACATTTGTAATGCATGTTTTCTTAACCTGTACTAAGATAGTTGAACTACTTTGGTTATTTTAGTACTTACATTGTTGAAGATGTGTTGTATTGTTTATCATTGTTGTCTCGTCCATGTGGACTACTCCGTAGGACATTAGACAAACCATTCTTGTTTTCTTGGTTATAACAACTGTCACCTCCATGTGGACTATTCTGTTGGATGGTGTATGTGTTTCCCCTTGCATTTTTGTTTTAACAACTACTGCATCTGTTGTGGACTACCCCGCTAAATGTTGGACAAACCCTTGTTGGTTCACGTGTGTCTCTCCCTGGGTGGTACTACTACCTCTCATCTAGAGGCTCAATTTACTCTCTCCATTTACAGTAAGAGAACCCAAACACAAGTTACATTACGCACTAACCAAACATACTCACCTTGATTTTTTAAGATACAAGCATAACACTCTCATGTGTTGAACAACAAGAGCTAAGGCAAATCTCTAAGATAATGACAATCAGGCCATCGTACCAGATGGGACTCTTACACAAAATAGCGTGAGGTCTAGTTGGGACTTCATATCGGGGAGATCCCCTAAATGTTGGCGGGTCCAACATCGTCAAGAAGTTGCTACATTTTTTTCAGCTACTCACAATGTTTTGCATGCATGTTATGGAGGTGGTGGGGGGAGAATAAAATTCAATACCTTTCTCCCAATGATGCCCAACCAATCCAAAGGTCAAAAAGAAAAAAAAATATGCCTGCCTCCATTGGAGGATTCCCTAACCAAGGACCCCCCAATTTGAAAGTTGTTCTTATTGTCCCTCTACAAACTAAAACTCAACAAGGATCCCCCATGTTCTTAAAATTTCCTTAGGTTCTTATCCTATAAATCTAAACACTAGATTTATGCCAACTACATAAGAATTATAAATATTGGCACTAACTATGCTCACTATGTCAGTGTTATGCAGGAATAAATTTATGCTCACTATGTCTGTGTTATGTAGGAATAAATTTATGCTCACTATGCCAATGTGAATAGGGATAAAGTTATATCCTCATTATGATGGTATTAATACATTTTAGCACGTCTACATGAGAACTATAACTCTACAAACTACAAATAGTTATGTATCATTTAACAAACATAACATTAAAAAAATTTGATGTGTTTTTTGAAAGTTGTGTTATAATTATATTTACATTTTGTTATGTTTATGTTATGCCAAGTACAATAACTTTGCAAGCTAGCCTTAGCTAGATTATAAATCTACGAACTCCCCCTAGGAAAATTGTTACTCTACTAACAATAATTTATTAAGGATCCTCATTTTTATTTTGTTATGTTATTTATAAGTGTTAATTTGTTGCATTATGCCAAGCATAGTAACTCTAAAAATTATCCCTAAGAAAACCGTAACTCTACAGACACTAATTCCTTCAACTATAATTCAACAAGGACTCCTAATTAAAAAAAAATGTTAAATGTTATTTGTATTTGTTTATCTTTAAGAACACCTAAATAACATCTAGTATTATCAATCATGAAATCATTCAATGTTATAAATCATGATGTTAGCGTCATCCCAACTGATTTGGCGATGTCCCTTGGCCAATTGTAACTCTATAAATAGTAAGTCCTTCAATTGTATCTCAGCAAGGACTCACAATTTTCTTTTAAATTTTGATATATGATATTTAAGTTTTTCTATGATGTTATGTTATGCAAATCACACCTAAATAATATCCAACATCATAAATTATGTTGTTGGCTTTATCCTAACTATGTTGATGGTATTCAAGTAGAGTCAACATTAATACATTTTAACATGTGTTAAAGAAAATTTGTTGACAAACTTATTTAAAGGACACACCATGTCATATTAGGTTTGTTGATGAAGACAATTATGGTGTTAATTATGTTTATGTACTTGAGATGTTTAAACCAATAATATTAAGCTCACATGTGAGATAATAATCACAAATTATTATTTCGAAGTGAATTTTACACGTGACTTTTTATTCATTTTGATTATGTGTTAGGCTAACAGAGTTTCATTAGAGAAACTTTGAGGTAAACAATGGGCCTCAAAACAAATATGTACAACCAAAATAAACTTTATAATAACTAATAGGATTCAAGATGATGATGTCACCATGGGGGATGATTCACCATTTTTGGAGTAAAAAAGTAAAAGATTAAAAAATTAAAAACTATTTTTTCAACTCGAATTTTCAACTTAGCTCCCTATGGTTTTACTCAAATTTCAAGCAGGAGCACTTGTTGGATGAAAAATTTAATTCCTCATCTAAGGAGTACCCATGTTGCATACTTTTGATGGACCTTGCTACATGAAAATTGTTGGGTTGTGTTATATTCTTTCCATGACTAACCTACGTAGTGAACCGGGGGGTTAGAGGGGGGGCGGGTAACCCCCCTCTACGGGGTCCGGGGCAATGCCCCGAGAAAAAAAAATTTGGACCCTATATTAGGTTGGGCGGACCTACCTATGGTTTTCGGTCCATGGTTTTAGACGCGATGGTTTTCAGTCCATGGTATTGGATTCTTCGACATGTATAAATATGTATTGTAACATTGAAAGGAATATAATGAAAAATCAAGCCGGTAGTCCTGGTTTTGGGATCCAGGGGAAAATCTCTGTGTATATATTTTTTATGTGTTATGCTCTCGCATTGTTTATTTTCTGTGTTTTTTAGAATTCGTATGTAGGTAATTCTTGTACGGGGTTAAAACCTACATCTGGTATCAGAGTTGTTTTGGCTTCAAGGGTAAGCCTTTGTTGCTGAGGCGTTTCGCTCGGGCCTGTAGTAGACCCTGTTCAGTGGGAGATCTGCGGGATCGATTCTGGTGGTGAAAACTCCTAACGGAGTTTTACTCCTTCCTTATCAATACTGCAGTCGCCAAATCCTCAAAATGTCAATGCGGCCAAAAGTCCTGCGAAAACTATACCCTGGTATAGGAACCCTTCACAACGATTCCGATCTGGTGGATCTGAGAGATCTAAATGGAGGATTTGATAGCTCTGGGCGGCGAAATAGACTGCTTCTGCGGATCCGATGGATCTAATAGATCGGAGTGGCTGATCTACGAACTCGAGACTGCGGGACTAATGTCTGCTGCTGCTGCACCCCTTTGCACAAGCGGACCTGGAAGAGATGATGTGTTATCCCCCGATAGAAAAGGGAACTATGGTCTTGAGGAGTGTCAAGTGCTACAGATCGCAATATACATAAGGGTCTGGCAGTAGTACTCAGCCCAATGTTTCAGGGCTCTAACTAAGGAGGATCGACCGTACCCTTAGCCGTAAAACCCGACTACCCTATCGTACGGGCGAGTAATCTCTCTGAGTGTTGTTCTCGGTGTACTGTAGCCGCAAGACGGCTGACGGTTTATCTATAGCGAGGTTTCAAGGGAGCCTAGGGGGCTTCCAATATACCCAGAGGGTACGTGGAAGACAGTCCGTGCGCGATTCTGTCTAATGCGCTACTACTCGAAGGGGTACCCACAGGGGTTACAAGGGAGTCCAACAGATGTGACCACCTCTTGTATTTCCTGCGTGCATGCCTCCCCAAATCCACAGGTTTATGCGCTCAATGACAGATCTCGTGGTTTAAAGACGCCGGAACACGTCTCTAGCCAAAAAAAAAAAAAAAAAATTGCTAAGAAATGGAGATCCCACCGACCCTGGAAAGTGCTATGATACCACTTCTTATGCTCTTAACTTGCAAAATGATACCCAAATACAGAATATGCGAAGAAAAGATACCCAGAACACAGAATAGCAATGATTTTATTATTCAGAGAGTAATGTTCACTTGCCTCTTCGAGGGGGCAACCTCCAATAGAGCAGAGCTCGATTACAAAATAAGACACGATGCTCCTCGCAGGGAGTCTCTATCCTTTATATATGACTCATACATGCAATACCACGGACCAATATCGTGGGTTTTATTAATACCATCTATCTAATACTACGGCCCATTTACAACTAACTGTGGTTCCGTCATTAATTGTGGATTAACCACTTACAATTATTAATATGGGCTTTATTGACTCTTGACTATGACGTGATCTCATTACATAAATAAGGGGGTTAGGGTGGGACGCTAACATAATCAGTTGATCGCCTTTTTGAATAGCAAAAATAGATATGAACTTGATGAATTAGATATAGAAGACAGAACAACAACAATCATAGAAATCAAAAAAGTTCTCACCAAAAGGAACTTAATGCTCAATCTGGAGAAAAGATGTCAGAGCATCCAAACAAACATTGATAGCTTTATGCTAAAGTATGGCATCTTAAGAGAAAAAGGACTCCCCAGTCCTCTGGTGATCCATGATAAGTTGATGACCTAGGAATATTATGTTGACAAGTTAAACAAGCTGGCCAAAAGCCAAGATAGTACTTTAGGGGTGAAATCTTTACCCACTAGAAAAGTGCTTTATGATGGCCTGGAGAATCTGTTCTACATAGAACATGAATTCAAGCACTTATTCACAAGCAAACCAAATTTTTCTAAGTACACAGAAGCTGATGAAATCTACAGGAAAATGATAAGGATGAAGTTACCTGACAGTGAATGGTGGACCAGTTTGACTGATTTACTATAAGTTACTGTAGTAAATCTATAAGATAAAAGATAACTGCCAGGTAAAATAGGTAAAAGAGGATCAAAACAACACATGTAAAGAGTATCAGTAGGTCAAAGATGAAATTGATTCCAGCACATAATTACAAAGCAACTGCAAGAGCCAAATCTTAGTCATAACAGCCAGCATAATCACGATAAAAGGGGCAGCTAGAAGACAGTTCTTCATATGTCTCTATCTTCGTGTTGAAGATATTTTTTGTTTCCTAGAATAATTCTCATATAGTTATGAGATATTTTGTATTAATTTTTGTATAAATACTTCAGAAATCGAAGTAATTAGGGTGGATTAAAATACATTGCTGTAGACATATTATTTTTGAGCCAAGGAGCTATTGTACTCAAGACTGGATTGGTTTTACTAGAAATGAAATAAAGCGGAAGACATTTCACTGGATTCTTGTGCACAATTGGAAAAAATAAGTATCATTTTCTCATGTTTAAATATTGTATTCTCTTTATGTTATGAAATATTCATATGTGTTTCTTATACAATCTTAAAAGCAAACAAGGAATGATATCATCAGAATTAGCTTAAGTGCTCTCTGTTTTAACTGTTTGTTTGTTTTTTTTATGTTTTCTACTACACTGCCTTAGTCTGGGGATTCTTAATTACCCCCTTACTTCCGTAGTTTACCCCCCTTTTGGCCCATAGTTAAGGATTCTTCATTGCCATTTTCTACTGGCCATCCTTCCTTTCTTCATCCCAATCTTGGTTAAGGATTCTTCATTGCCCTTGGCCCTGGTTAGGACTTTTCACCCATTTGAACCTGCAGATTTGCTCTTATTGTGCTAGCCTGCCCTGTGGACTCTTACCTCAGTGATAAATCAAGTCCAGTTAATCCTTTCTTGATTGACTCCATAGCCCAATGGCCTAAATATTTTCTCTTCCCATTTGTATTCTTAACTCCACCACCCAATTAAAACAAACAATCCTGAACATTAAGAACTAGCCTAAAATCTTATTTAAAAGAAGTTAAATTATAAAGAGAGAGCCCTCTCTGGACTTAGGTTGGCTAGAACCTAAGTCTAAAAAATTGGTTTGTGGTTACCTCAGACTGTTCCTTCTTTGATAACTTCTAAGGAAGAAATCTGAGTGATAACACCTGCATTAGCCAGAAATCTGATTTTTGTAAGCAAGCTGGATGATGCAGGTGTAAAAATAGTGTTCGAGAAGGATACCTGCAAGATGGTTTGAGGAGCACTGGTATTGATGCGGGGAGTTCGGATTGGAACTCTGTACAAGCTACAAGGTAGCACTGTTGTTGATGGGTGCAACAGTTCTATGGTTCCTGAAAGTGGAGCAAAAAATCTAGTGGTCTCTAGAGAGAAGACGATGTTGTGGCATCAAAGGCTTGGACAGAAGGGCCTTCGAATACTTCATGGTAAAGGTATGGTATAAGGTATGAGTAATATCTCTCTGGATTTTGATTTTAGTGAAAATTATGTGTATGGGAAGCAGAATCAGGTGAGTTTCCCCTCTGGTGGTAAGAGGGTGAAACAGATATTAGAGCTTGTGCACAGTGATGTGTTTGGACCTATGAAAGTTCCGTCACTGGGTAAGTCTATGTACTATGTATCATTTATAGATGAATTCTCAAGGAATACATGGATATATTTCCTTAAGAAGAAATCTGAAGTCTTTTACAGGTTTAAAGAATTTAAGGCTCTGGTGGAAAATTAGACAGAGAAGAAGATAAAGGTGTTGAGGACAGATAACGGAGGAGAGTTTTCAGTAAGGAATTTGAAGAATTCTATAACAAGTGTGGTATAGCACAGCAGAATACTACTCCATATACACCTCATCAAAATGGAGTTGCAGAAAGAATGAACAAGACGTTGATGGAAAGGGCAAGAAGCATGCTCAGTGGTGCTGGGTTAGGATAGGAATTCTGGGCAAAGGTGGTGGAGACAGCATGTTACCTGGTCAACAAATCACCTTCATCAGCGTTGGAGGATAAGACTCCACAAGAGGTATGGACTGGTAAGAAATCCTCTCTTTCACATCTAAAGGTATTTGGATGTGAATCATATGTACATGTTCCAAAGGAGAAACGAACCAAGTTGGATAGTAAATCTGAAAAGTGCATCTTTATTAGGTACAAGGATGGTTTAAAGGGTTATAAGATTTGGAACCCAGCAATAAGGAAGGTTGTGTACAACCGAGATGTGGTGTTCAGAGAGGTGAAAGATGTTATTAAACATGAAGTCCAACCAAAGGAACCTGAGAAGATAGAGTTTGAACTAAAGGAGGAAGAATCAGACTCTACAACAGAGGAGGAATCAAAAGATGAAGAGCCACAAACTCCAGGTGTAAGAAGATTAGTTCGAGAAAGAAGGGAGCCAGAAAGGTATAGTCCATCTGCTTTCTGTTCAAATTTTTCTTTATCTATTACTGATGATGATCCCAGAACTGTGAAGGAAGCAGTAGATTTAGAGGATGGAAAACTTTGGAAAGAGGCCATGGTTGATGAAATGGCATCTTTGCACAAAAATGAGGCTTGGGATCTAGTGGAGTTGCTAGCTGGAAGGAAACCCATTGGAAAAAAATGGGTGTTCAAGAAGAAGACAAATGCAGAAGGAAAGGTGGAGAAATACAAAGCTCGGTTGGTAGCAAAAGGTTATTCCTAGCTGTCGGGAATTGATTTTGGTGATATTTTTTCTCCTGTTGCCAAGGTAACTTCTATTATATTACTTTTATTTGTTGCTGCCGCTTTTGATTTTGAGGTAGAACAGATGGATGTGAAGACATCATTTCTTCATGGGGATCTGGAAGAGGAGATCTACATGAAGCAACCTGAAGGCTTTGCGGTGAAGGGTAAGAAAGAACTGGTATGCAAGTTAAAGAAGTCTCTGTATGGGTTAAAACAATGACCAAGGATGTGGTATCATAAATTTGATACATTTATACGGGGAATTGGCTTCACCGGAAGAAAAGCAGATCACTGTGTGTATTTTAAATTAATTGGTGACCGTGTTATTTATTTAGTATTATATGTGGATGATATGTCCCTGGTTGGAAATGACAAAGAAATTATCCAAGATTTGAAGACCCAATTGTCCTCCAAATTCGACACGAAAGATCTTGGTGCTGCAAACTATATTTTGGGCATGGAAATTAAAAGAGATTGGGCAAAGAGGAAGCTCTGGTTAAACCAGAGGAAGTATGTTGAAACAATACTGCAGAGGTTTAATATGCAGGATATCAAATCGGTGAAGGTTCCTATTCCTGTAGGTGTAAAGTTATCTACTGAACAGTGTCCCAAGACACAAGAAGAGGAAGAGGATATGTCCCATGTTCCATATGCAAGTCCAGTCAGTAGCCTGATGTATGCAATGGTATGTACTAGATCATACATTTCACATGCAGTGGGAGTATTTAGCAGGTTTATGTCAAAGCCAGCGAAGGAGCATTAGACAACAGTGAAGCGGGTTTTCAAGTATTTGCGTGGCACTAGTGATTATGGTTTGTGCTACCAAGGAAGACTAGGATTGGACAGAGTTTTGGATATCCGTGGCTTTGTTGATGCAGATTGGGCTGGAGATTTGGATCAGGGAAGATCTACAAGTGGGTATGTGCTTAACCTATTTATAGGTGCAATCAGTTGGATGAGTAAGAAACAATCTGTAGTGGCACTACCAACTACAGAGGTAGAATACATGGCAGCCACTCATGCAAGCAAGGAAGCAGTTTGGTTGCAGAGATTATGTTCAAGTATGGGGTTAGTACAGGGAGCTATAAGGATAGACTGTGACATCCAAAGTGCAATTTTCTTGGAAAAGAACCCTGCTTAGCATTCAAAGACAAAGCACATTGATGTTCAGTATCACTTTGTGAGGAATATGATAGAAGACAAAAAGGTGTTGCTGGTAAAGGTGGTCACTTTGAAGAATATTGTAGATGCATTGACAAAATATGTGAGCTCTGAGAAGTTCTCCTGGTGCAGAGAAACAATGGGTGTTTCAGGGCTAGAAAAATTACTATGCTCTCCTGTGGCCCCCAGTGGAAAGAAAACAACAAGTGGGAGAATGTTGGGTTGTGTTATATTCTTTCCACGACTAACCTATGTAGTGAACCGAGGGGTTGGAGGGGGGGCGAACCCCCCCCTTTGTTGCACCGATTGTGCAGCGGGGGGGTCACAGGGGGGTCACAGGGGGCGCGACAGCCCCCCTGTCCGGGGGGTTAGAGGGGGGGGGCGGAGCCCCTCCTTCGTTGCACCGATTGTGCAATGGGGGGGTCACAGGGGGAGCGGCAGCCCCCCTTGTTCGGGGGGTTAGAAGGGGGACGGAGCCCCCCCTTCGTTGCATCGATTGTGCAATGGGGGGGTCACAACGGGGTGGCAACCCCCCCTATCCGGGGGGTTTGAGGGGGGCGGGTAGCCCCCTCTACGAGGTCCAGGGCAGGGCCCTGGGAAAAAAAAATTGGACCCTATATTAGGTTGGGCGGACCTACCTATGGTTTTCAGTCCATGGTTTTAGATGCGATAGTTTTCGGTCCATGGTATTGGATGCTTCGCATATATAAATATGTATTGTAACATTGAAAGGCATATAATGAAAAATAAAGCTAGTAGTCCCGGTTTTGGGATCCAGGGGAAAATCTCTATGTGTATGTGTTTTATGTGTTATGCTCTCGCATTGTTTATTTTCTGTGTTTTTTAGAATTCGTATGCAGGTAATTCCTATACGGGGTTAACACCTAAAAAATGAGAAATTTATGAAAAGCGTGATTGCAATCACGTTTTTTCATGTATTTCTCATTTTTCGTCTTGCAAGTTCCATCCAAAGTATGCAACATGTGTATTCCTTAAATGGGGAATTAAATTATGCATCCAACAAGTGTGCCCACTCGAAATTTGAGTAAAATAGTAGGGAGATAAGTTGAAAATACGAGTTGAAAAGTAGTTTTTTTCTTTTTTACCCTCTAAAATTTAATGATGTAATATAATATTATTTTATTATTTCCATTATTATTTTATAATATTCCTTAGGAGGCCCAATGGTCATTAGAAGTTAAATTATCCTGAAAAAACATTGTCGATGCTGAGTGTTGAGCTGCGCAGCCAACCCTAGCCAGAAGAACGCAAATCGCAGCTGCTCCTCAGCAGCCTCCTGCTGCTGAGGCCTTAGACTAATGGATCCTCCAGAGGATGGAGATCCCCTCCCAAATCGCCAACAGGAAACTGAAGAAATTGAAAAATCATTCGCCTCCCTCATTTCTGCAATGGGTCCAACCAAAAATCAACCATCAATAACCAAGTTTGTTAAAAGATTGGAATACATCCCCGAAATCTCCCTCCCCCCTGCTCTCCCTCGTAGAACAGCTTTATCCAGAAATGGGTTGAAAGGAACTGGACTGCATCGATAAATGGGAAAATATCAATCAGGTTCTATGGAAGAGGATACTACACCTTCCACTTTGAAACCAAGAAGGATCGCGATCCAATATTTAGGAATGGCCCATACTTCATGGATACAAGAGGATTATATCTAAACAGATGGACACCAGATTTTGATCCAATGGATGTGCCTAGCATTGTCCCAGTCTGGGTCAAGTTGTCGCACCTTCCCGTACACTGCTGGGGAGATGATTCAGTTAAAGCTATCAGAAATGCAATTGGGATATACATAGATAGGTGCGAACCAAAGGAAAATATGCATGCATGTGCTAGAATCTACGTAGAAGTGGATCTAGGGAAAGGGCTTCCAGAAGCGATCAAAATCAAAGTGGATCAATGGACGCACATTCAATAGCTGGATTACGATCAAATCCCCTTTAAATGCAAGGTGTGTCATGAATATGGTCATTTTGCTAACAGATGTAAAAAAAAATGAAAATGAAAATGCAGAAGACCCAGAAAACAAATGGGAGCAGGCTAAACAGAAGAAGACATCCAATAAACAACCCCCTCACTCCTCATCGTAGCCCCTTGTCTCCTTCGACCTCCTTCCTTCATCTCCAAAAGCAAACAACACCTCTTCTCTCATTAGCCTAAATCCTTTTGGGCCATTGGACCTCACAGCCCCTCCATCCCTTAGATCCCCTCCCCATCCTCACAACTCCCCCACATCCCCTCCGCTCTCAAACATCCGATCCCCACCTCCTCCTTCAGTCGACAGAATTATAACAAGAAATCAGTCAAAGGAATCTCTACAAACTACTGATCATAAAAAAAAAAGCAGGAAGGAAGTCTAACAAAGAGCTGAGGGATGAAGCTGTAGCAAAGGAAATGGCACTAGTTACGCAACAACCAATGGACTCCTTTTTGGGAAAAAGTTCAGGAAACAATGACAAAAGCCAACAAAGAGGGAAATGTCCCTTGCACCAACCAACAAATAAATAATGATTGTGGTCTCCTGGAATTGTCGAGGATTTGGATCATCCTTCAAAGAAAATGCTGCAAGAGACATTTTGGCAAAAGAAAATCCAGACATTTTTATGATTCAGGAGACCAAAACAAATAGTCAAGAAACTAAAAAAATAATTAAAAAATTCAAAAATTATGAAGGGGAAGCAATACAGGCTATAGGAGCTTCAGGTGGAATCTGCACGATATGGAAAAAAGGACATTGGGAAATGATACAACAAAAAAAGGATCAGCACTGGATACAAACAGATCTAAAGCAAACAAGCACAAAAGAGAAGTACAGTTTCATAAATATATATGCTCCCAATCATTACAGGGAAAAAGAGCAATGTTGGAACACCATAAAGGAAGCACTAAATGAAATACAAACTGGAAAAATAATCCTTGGAGGGGATTTAAATTTGGTGAGAAGTATAGAAGAGAAGTTTGGAGGGATATATCATACAGACCCATCCAGGGATGCTTTGGAAACAATAATGGAGCAACACAACTTAATAGATATTCCTCCAAACAATGGAAAATATACCTGGAGCAACAAAAGAGTGGGCAAAAATAACATAAAAGAAAGGCTGGATAGAATTCTGATTCAAGAAAACATAGCAGCAGTTTATAGCTCAATTAAATAAAAAATTCTTCACACCATGGCATCTAATCACAAGCCGGTGGCAATAATGATGGGCAAAATGGAAAACCAAGGACCCCTTCCATTTAGATATAGCTCAATATGGGACAGCAATGCAGAATTCATAAATCTAATCAAGGAAACATGGGCACCAAGAATCTCGGGATCACCCAATATATTTGGGAAACAAAATTAAAAAATTTAAGAGCTAAGCTTAAGGAATGGGAAAGAGTAAAGAAAAGAACAAAGAACATTGGAAAAACAAAGAAAAGAAAGAAATATTACTGGGCTTCGAATAGCAAGAGGAGTAAATACCATAAACCACTCCTTGTTTTCGGATGACACCCTATTATTGGGATGGTCCTCTACAATAATTGGAAGAAGATTCAAAAGAATACTTGATGATTTTCTACAGGTTTCAGGTGGGCTCTTAAACAACACAAAACGTAGAATATATGGCTAGAACACTTCTCCCAGAATCATGCAAAGGATTTCACAAATCCTAGACATCCCCATACAGGAAAAATGGACTCACTTCTTTTATTTGGGACTCCCCATATCCAAAGAAAACATGAAGGCGGAACTATGGACCAAACAGATTGAAAAAATGAAAAACAAAATCCAGAGTTGTGGGATGATGTGGTTAAATATGGCAGGGAGGGTGATATTAATAAAAGCACTTCTTGCAGCGCTCCCAATCTATCAATATGCAATAATCTTGGCTCTAGCAAGTGCTCACAAACAAATGGAGTTAATTCTAAGAGGCTTTCTATGGCAAGGAGGGAAACAAGAAAAAAAAGTTTAGTTTGGTCAGGTGGGAACAAGTAGTACTACCATATGAACATGGAGACTTATCAATACGACTACCTGGCCTCATGAATGATGCCTTGGGAATGAAAATAATATGGAGACTGATCACAGGAAAAGAGAGTTGGTGGAAAAAAACTCTCGCCTCAAAATACATGGACAACTGTAGAAGAAGTTTGCTGAATGAAAATATCCCAACAAGATAGTGCACTCAAGTCTGGAAGCTTGTGAAAAAGACAATCCCTCTAATTAGCAATCATATTTCTAAAATCCCAGGCAATGGAAAAACAATTTTGATTTGGGATGATAGAATTATGGGGTGAGAACATTTAAAAAATCACTCAGAACTTGAGGGCATTCAAAAATGGATGAGAGAAAAAGGTCTTAATACTCTTCACTCAATATCTGTTTGGAATCAGAGAGATTGGAAAGAATGGCAAAATATAACAATCCTTGCAAATCTGAAAGTGCAATGGGTCAAATTAGGGCAGCTCCTTAAGGGGGCAACACCCATAAGCTATGATGAAGAAGATGACTTCCTTTGGGACCCAAGTGGAGGAAGATGCATAGTCAATACTGGATACAAAATTTTACAAGATCATCCAAACCAACAAGATCGGGGTCTCTAGAAGACAATTTGGAAGTCTGAAAATTTACCTAAGATCAAAATTTTCACCTGGACACTCTTAAAAGGAAAGATCTTAACTAGTGAAAACTTTAAAAAAAAGGCTTCCAAGGCCCTTGTAGATGTCCAATGTGCTTGCAAGAAGAATAAAACATCCAGGATTGCATTTTTAGCCAAAGAGTGTTGGAAATAGCTCACTAGTCCTCTTGACATCAATCTAAATTTCGCAAATCCTTTGCCAGAATTTTTCCAAGTTTGGGAGAAGGCTTACCCGTATACAACAAACAAGAAAGTGACAATACAAAGGATCTGGAAATGCATCCCAACAGTTCTATGTTGGCAAATTTTGTTGACGAGAAACAAAAGCATTTTCAGAAGCCAGACCCCAACAATAGGGAAAATTCTATCCAAAACGTGGGGTTTAACTTCTGAAATCCTAAATGTAAAAGGAACAGCAACAACAGAATACAACATTCTTCAACAAGAAGAGAAAGACTGGCTCAATAAAGCCATAATAAATAACAATGGTCAAACAGGACAAAAGAAGAAAACCTCCAGCACACAGCTGGAAAATTAGGCTAAGTGAAGAAGAATTCACAACATGGAAAAAAAATCAAAAAAGACATTTTCTTTACTTTGATGGGGCTTCAAAACATAATCTCGGTAAATCAGGGGCAGGAGGAATCATCCTCGATGCGGATGGGAAAGAAATTGTTATTTATGAATGGGGACTTGGAGAAGTTTCAAACAATAAGGCTGAAGCTTATAGTCTGCTAATGGGAACAATAATAATTAAAAAAAGATTGATTCAAGACCCTATCATAATAGGAGATTCAACCATAATAATAGAGGCAATGGCTCGAGACAAAAATCCCAGCAATGAATTCATTAACAAAGTATACAAGAGGATCAAGAAGAATTTAGAAGGCTTAGGAGATGTGGTTTTTAGACATATACTGAGAACTCACAATCAACAGGCGGATCATTATGCAAACCAAGCAGTTAAAAGAGCTGAAGGGAGCACATGGGAAAACAAAGAGATATATTACACCTCTGTTCCATAATTCCACCCATATGTCAAGAAGCATGAATATTTTCAAAAAAAAAAACAACGAACATTCCCAAAAACAAATAAACAAAAAGACAACAAGAGATCATCAAAAAGATATCACTGTAAAAGCAATCAGATGGTCACGAGACTCTAGAGGAAAAATCAGGGGAAATCAAAAAACATCAAGCATTCTGGCAGTAAGGATGATCGTGATCAAGCACGCATGAATCCAGCAGCAATCCATCTTATCAAGGACAGGCACTGGATAAATCTCAGTCTTTTTAAACACAACTGGAAATGCATTATCCCTCACAGCTCCAATCCCAGGCATACTCATTTGCTCCATCTACCCCACATCACCTTTGCACTACTTCATGCATTTCTACCTTCACTAAGCTTCCTCCCGACTCCTCTTTTGCACACCAATAAAATCAGTCAGCAAAAAATCCCAACCCTCCTACTCCAATTTCGCTCTCCTGTACTCCACTACTTCCTCACTCCAAATCCGTTTACAGCCAGTTCTAGGCTTGTCACAGTGCCAAATTACAAACTCCCCAATCCCTCTCACTCCTCCACTAGAAAGCACTTGCGCCCTATGCTCATTTTCACTCACTCAATGCTATCCCTCTCTTTCTGTTATCCATCTCCCTAAGATCATCAAGATATACTCTCTCCAACAAGCAGCAAAGACTTCCACTGCAAAAGACTAGAAGGCAGCTACAGCAGTAGAAGGATCACCTCAG
Source organism: Pinus tabuliformis (assembly GCA_031772625.1). Classification (NCBI taxonomy): domain Eukaryota; kingdom Viridiplantae; phylum Streptophyta; class Pinopsida; order Pinales; family Pinaceae; genus Pinus; species Pinus tabuliformis. The sequence goes on from CM062820.1 coordinate 330,867,373, forward strand.
GCAACACAAGGTACAGGAATCACAACAACAGAAGGAACAGTAAGAAACTAAAAAGGACAAAGAAGGAAGTGAATCAAATGGAATTCAACCCCATAGAAAAGGTAGCAAGGAATGATGCATGTCCGGCATGCAAAGCGAACAAATGCATGATCAGTAGACTCCAAGAATCGCTAAAAGACATCAGGTCTGAAATGAGAATGGAGTATAGCTATCAGAAGAGGAACATGGAAGTTCAGAAAGAAGAGATCATGGCTCTTAAAAATAAATGCAAGAATTTAGAGGAGGCAGTGGCATACTTCAAAATCACCACCATGAGCCAATAAGGCGAGAACTATATCCACTATGGCAAGAAGAAACAGCCCTCTCATGAGCAGTCAATGTGCAAACCATGAAAAACAACAAGAGAATCAATGTTATGTAAATTTGCTTTACTAGCAGGTCAATATGTTAGGCAGTACTCTAGAATAGCTACAAAAATCTATGAAATTTTGAATACAAGCATAGGAGAAGGGACTGCGTTCCCAACACATTCTCAATGCTTGGTTTCCATCTTAGCTACAGTTTAATGTAATAGGATCTCGCTCCACCCCATCTTTTGGTAATATATCCACTATTTGATCTTGTTATATATATATATATATATATATATATTTTTAGGAGGCCCATTTTAGACCTCAAAATTTCTCCAATGATGCTTACTGTGTGTAGGTTAGCTCTGCAACCATGATTGAAATATCAACAAGGCTCTTACCTTCCTCTCAAATTGTTAAAAACAAGCTCAAAGAAGTTTCTTCCCTCTATGTTATCAATCTAACGAGTTTGCTTCCCTCCCTAACCTAGAGAGTCACCCCCTCTCCCAGTCTAGAGAGTCCCTCCTATCCTCTTCTTATTTATCTTGTCAACAATGAAGATGAAGAGGATGATATACCTCAGAATATTATATTAGATCAAACATCAATAAGTATTCTCATGGAAATGAATCCATGATTTCGTTATTAATTACTCTTTTAATTTGATGTTTCTTTGGTTCTCCCATCATTTTTAAATTTTATTATTTGACCTTTGTAGGAGAAGAGAAAAATGAGGAATGTGTACTACAAGTGAATGAGGAACCACTAAAATAAATTTAGGCTAAAATTGGGTTGGATCTAAAGAGAAAATGATATAAGGTTGTAAGTTCGCAATGTCATGAGATTTTGCAAGTCACTTGGTTATCATTCTTTTGTTGTACTCTAAACTATTGATGTTATAACTTTTGTTGAAAAATGCAACAAGAAGTCTGAATTTCACTTTGCCTTGGTCAAATTGAGAAAATTTGAATTTCCACATCAATAGACAACTTGGATGCAGTTAAATTGTGTGACATGGCTCTTGTCACTCAGTTAGCTTAGTAAATTAGAGTTAGAAGGCTTGGAGTTCAGTTAAGCATGTTTGATTTCTAATTCGTAGCAATCGAATTCAATTATTTCAAGTTGTTTTTAGTTAAACTAGTTCTAACAGTTGGAGGAACTAGTGGAAGACCAGTTGTGCAGTGGGGCAGCAATCTAACTCAATGATCATCTAGTTACTGATCAATCAGCCCAAAATAGCTATTACATTCAAAGAATTCAAGTTCCCTAGTTGTGGTCGAGATTCCAAGGCAGTGTAGCATCAGTTGTAGACTAGTCTTAAGTGTACATGTGTTGCATGCAGTCAAATGATCAACCTTGGGAATTGTGTAACCAATTGGAGGAAAATTCCTAAATAAACGTGGCTTAATTCCTCAGGATTTGCACAAGGAAATAGGGGCTCAAGTTGAGGCAAAATTTGACCAAGTCTGGGTCAGATATTCATAGTGAGCGAAGAGATAGGTTATCCACTTGCAGGTTGTGCTTAGAGCGAGCAAGAAATTGTAATACATCTCTATTCATATTATTTAATGAAAGAAGGCATAAGGGGTTTTTAACAGTTATTTTCCCCTAGAAAAATATTGTGCATGTGTGTCGTTTCTTATTGCATGTTTCCGATTGATGTTCTAAATTGTGAATTGAATTCTGCATAGCAGTAGAGTAGGATTGTGTCTCTTGATTTAGATTAAAATTTCATGATAAGTTGTAATTCCACACCATAATTTAAACATGGTATCAGAGCAGGATTCACATTAGAACAAGAATTTCAAATTTTTTTCTCAGGAGGTTTGAATTTGCAACTTCAGTGTAGTAGGATCTCTTTAGAGTTTGGAACATGACCTTCAACACACTGAGATTAGAGTATGCCTTGGAAGATAGCTCAAATTTCATTCCATGGAAGGATTGCATGGAGGTGGTACTTGATGACAACATATTACTAGAATATGTCAAGACATACATTGCAAAACCAAGATCAGTTGATGCCCAGAACCTAGCTCAATTGAAGAAATATGTAGCCAAGGTGAGGAGAATAATCTTGGAGGGAGCACGAGACCACATTATCTCAAATATCCATGGGAAAGAAACTCCTTTCGCAATGTGGAAGGCAGTGACAAAGTTGTTAGAGAATAACAGTGAGCACAAGAAACTGGCCCTCAAGGATAAACTTCGAAATATCAAGATGTAGAAGAATGACACTATTCTGCAATATCTCAGCAGATTTACACAAGTTTTTGATGAGCTTGGAGGGGTTGGTGTCAAAGTTGCAGAAGATGACTGGGTGAGCCTAGCTCTTCTAGGCACCTTCCCAAAATTTGGCATAACTACCAGGACTCAATGAACGGGAGGGAGAAATTATCGAATTGGGAATGATTACGGTTTGATTTGGTACAAGAAAAGATCAGTGGAATACCAGAGGTGGAAATTCATCCAAGGGAAAGGATGAAGAAAAAATTTCATTGGTTGGAAAGGGAAAGAAGGGAAAATGGAAGAAATCTCAAACTAAACTAGAATCCAGCCAAGGGAGCAAGAAGAAAGAATTTTCCAAAATAAAATTCTTCAATTGTCATGAATTTGGGCACTATGCCATGAAGTCTCCATACAAAAATTCAAGCAAGAAGAACTCAAGAGGAGGAGTAGGTGAAGCCTTGGCTTCACATTTCGAGCTTGACTTCACCCTTATCACATGCATGGATAGCATAGTGATGGGGAGTGTGGTACTTGGACTTTGTTGCCTCATTCCACATGACAGGGTGTAGAGAGTTTTTTAGTGAACTAGAGGAGAAAAATCTCCATATACATATTGAGATGGGGGACAACGAAAGGTACAACACTAATGGGATTGGTACAATAACCTTTTAGAGGGAGTCCAGATCCCCTTTTTGCCTTGAAGATGTCATTTGTGTGCTAGGCCTAAAGAAGAATCTCATCTCTATAACATTTTTAGAAGACCACGGTTATGATGTGATCTTTAGCAAAGGGAAAACATTCCTGAGACACATAGCCACTGGAAAGGTGAAGAGGATTAGGGTTTGTGTGAAGAACCTGTATAAATTTTATGTGGAATATTGTGTTGCATTAAGCAGTAAGGCAGAGAAAGTGCATAGTCATGATGTCGGTGAACTTTGGAACAAAAGACTTGGTTTCTTGCATCATGGTGCCTTAAAGATTATGCAGCAAATAACCACTGGCCTCCCTAAAGGAGCACTTGAGCAGCAGGATGTCTACAAATGTTGTATCTTGGGGAAGTATGCAAAATCCACATTCCATGATTGAGATAGCTAAGAACATGCAGTCTTGGAAAGAGTTCACTCTGATGTTTGTGGACCTTTCTCGACATCCTTCACTACTAGACATAAATATTTTTTCATTTTTATTGATGATTTCTCAAGTGTTGGATCTTCTTCATGTGAAAGAAGGATGAGACATTCTCCAATTTTGTAGCATTCAAGGCACTAGTTGAGAAAGAGACCGACAAGAAGGTGAAAGCTCTAAGGAGTGACAATGGAGGTGAGTATGTTTTGAATGACTTCAAGAATTTATGTGTGAAAGAATGCATTTGAAGAGAGTTGACAGCACCCACAACCCATAGCAGAATGGGGTAGCTGAGAGAAAGAACCAAAGCATTGTTGGAGCAATAATATCTATGCTACATTATCAATGCATGCCACTGCATTTGTGGGCATAGGCATGTAACACAGTAGTCTATTTGCAGAACGGAGGTCCTCATCATATTTTGGTTGTGATTACACCTGATCTCACTTCAGGATTTTTGGAGCCTTTTTTTACTGCCATGTCCCCAAAGATTCGAGGAAGAAGCTTGAGAAGACAACAAAGTTGGGAGTTTTTGTAGGTTACACCAAAACTTCACACAATTACCATGTGTACCTACCTTCACTCATAATGATATTTGTGTGAAGGGATGTAAATTTTGATGAGGAGAAAGCAATGCAGTGCTCCCTTGAGAGGGAGTTTTAGATCCCACCAGAAGAGGATCCTTTAGCTTCAAAGTAGGAGCCTCAAGAAGTTGTGGAGAAGCCACAAATTGAGGATCAAAGAGGAGGCTGAGTGGAGACATCCACTCAAGTAGAACCATCTAGAGAAGGGGAAAAAAGAACAAGGGAAGCTAATATAATTGTGTCGGATGCGAGGGAGAATGTGGGAATTCCTTCAAATTTGCATAGGAAAAGGAGGTCACCTGAGAGGTACACTGGCTACATGGCTCTAACGACTGAGCTTGTAGAGACTGAGCCATCCTCTTTTCAGGAAGTAGTAGAGAAATATGTTTGAGTTAATGCAATGGTGGAATATTATGGATCCATTGTAAAGAATAGTGTTTGGGAAGTGCTCCCAAGGCCAGCAAGTAAATCGATTGTGGGTTTGAGATGGGTCCTCAAGGTTAAGCATGTATTAGATGGAAGCATAGAGAAGTATAAGGCTAGATTTGTGGCCAAAATATTCTCTCAAGTTGAGGGAATTGACTATGAGGAAACCTTTTCTCTGCTAGCAAGGTATTCATCCATTAGATCAATTCTTGCAGTAGTTGTGTAGATGGGGTGGAAGATCGACCAAATGGATGTAAAAAAAAACATTTCTCAATGGGGTTATTGAGGAGGAGGTGTACATCAAGAAACCAGAAGGTTTTGAGACATTTGATCAGGAGTATCATGTGTTCAGACTCAAGCGAGCGTTGTATGGTCTCAAACAAGCACCCCATGCTTGGTACACTAGGATCGACAATTATCTCACTAGTTTGGGCTTCACCAAAAGTGAAGTGGATGCAAACCTCTATCATATTTTGGTAGAAGGTAAATTGATTATTATTGTTTTATATGTTGATGATTTAATATTAACTGGTGATGAGAAGTTGATTAGATCTTGTAAGGAGGACCTTACAAGGGAATTTTAAATGAAGGACATGGGTCTCATGCATTACTTCCTTAGATTGGAAGTATGGCAATAAAATTGGGAATTGTTTGTATCTCAAGGCAAGTATACAAATGAGATACTGCAGAGATTATGCATCTGGACTTGTAAAACCATGGAGACACCTGTTGCGACCAACTGGAGGAAGGAGGATGCCACTTCAGGTGAAGAAGTGGATGCTACCATTTATCGGAAGCTAGTAGGTTCACTAATGTATCTTGTGAACACATGACCATATATATGTTATGTATTCAACTAGCTGAGCCAAGCTATGGTTAGGCTAACCAAATTGTATTGGAAGGCAGTGAAGCATGTTTCACGGTACCTCAAAGGCACTACCCAATATGGATTATGGTATAGAGGAATAGAGGGAGTGAAGTTGTGTGGCTTCACATATGCAGATTTGGGTAGGGAGTCCATCTGACCGAAATATTACATCACATGGAATTTTCAGTGTTGGGTCCGTAGCGATTTCTTGGTACAGAAGGAAGCAAATATTTGTGGTGCTCATCTCGACAAAAGCATAATACATGGCTGCAAGTCAAGAAACATGTGAGGTGATCTGGATGAGAAAGATATTAGTGGGACTATTTGGTCAGATGATGGATCCAACTATAATCTATTGTGATAATTATATTTACATCTCTAAGAATCTGGTATTTCACAATTAATCCAAGCATATAGATATTTGGATTCACCATTTACGGGACTATGTACAGAGGCGGGTAATGTTGCTACAATACATTATGACAGAGGAACAAGATATTGACATCTTAACAAAGGCTTTGTCAAGAGGGAAGTTTGAGTTCCATAGGTGCAGGATAGGGGTGGTTGATAACCCCTTTCTTGCTAAGAGGGAGTGTTGAAAAATGTAGCAAGAAAGTCTCAATTTGACTTTGCCTTGGTCAAATTGAAAAAAATCGAATTTCCACTTCAGTAGACGACTTGGATGCAGTTAACTTGTGTGACATGGATCTTGTCACTTGGTTAGCTTAGTAAATTCGATTTAGAGGTCTTGTATTTCAGTTAATCATGTGTTATTGCTATTTTATAGCAATCAAAGTCAATTATTTCAAGTTGTTTTCAATTAAACTAGTTCTAACAATTGGAGGAACTAGTTGAACGCCAGTTGTGCAGTGGGAGAAAAATCTAACTCGGTGATCATCTAGTTAACTGATCAATCATCCCAAAATATATAGTGCATGCAAAGAATTTGAGTTCCCTAGTTGTGGTGGAGATTCCAAGGTAGTGTAACATCAGTTGTAGACTAGTCTTGAGTGTAAAAGTGTTGCATGCAGTCAGATGATCAACCTTGGGAACTGTACAATCAATTGGAGGAAATTTCCTTAATAATAGGTGTCTAATTCCTCAAGATTTTCACAAGGAAATAGGGGCTCAAGATGAGGTATAATTTGACCAAGTTTAGGTCAGAGCTTCTCAGTGAGCAGAAAAATAGGTTATTCACTTGCAGGTTGTGCTCAGAGCAAGCAAACAATTGTAATACATCTTTATTTATGTGATTTAATGCAAGCATGCATAAGGGGTGTTTAGAAGTTGATTTCCCCTAGAAAAATATTATGCATGTGTGTTGTTTCTTATTGCATGATGTTGATTGATGTTCTAAATTGTGAATTGAATTCCGCAAAGCAATAGAGTAGGATTGTGTCTCTTGATTTAGATTAAAGTTGCATAAGCAGTTGCAATTCTACACCATAAATTTTAACAAGTTTTATGATTTTTTCTTGCAACAAGATTCCATGACATTGGATGATGTCATGAAACAATCTAGACAAGAAGAACAAATGGCGAGGATAAATTTAAATTTTCATTTAATGTTCATAACTATTTTTCCTGATTTTGATATGATGTCACTTTTACTTTATTCTAACACCCTCTATCATTAACGGGTAGATGATGATGATCTCACCCATGGTTATAATGCCACCAAAATGGATCCTATGAACGAAGTCAAGGAACGAGATCCATGATGAATAGATATCCATTTTGACTATAACTTACCACATAATAGAAAGAAAATCCATAAAATGCACATCACATTCTATAATGTGTGTGAGGAAAGTAGTGGTAAGCAAATGGAGTGGTGCAAGGACATGGCAATGGGAATAGTCGTTTCCTTTGCTAAGTGACCTCACATCATAATTTTCTTTAGTTCCCTTAACAAGTTTCCACAATTATATTCTCATAACTCCAAAAGGAATAAAAATATTAAAGTCCACATGAGGAGAATGGGAAAACAAGAATAAGACTTTCTATTATTTCTTGTGACCATTTGAGAGGAGGTTTCCCTTTTTTTATCATTTCTTGTTATCATCTTAGATGAGGTTTCTAAAATGGGCTCCTTTTTTAATTTATTTTCATCATTTCAATGAATGTTTCTCGATATGGGATTCTCAACAAGACTTCCAAACAAACAGTATGTTATTACTATTTGTACTATATGTGTGTTAGGGCTCGAAATTGACATGGTTTTACTACTATTATTCCTCCTTTTTGACCTCATATAATGCCCATTTTAACCAAGTAATATCATATTTTCATGCCTTTTCCATAAAAAGTCTCTGAAAGAGACCTACAAGGTAACTTTTTGACATTAAATATTTATTTCAATGTTTTAGCATGATTGGTAGACTTAATTAGAGTTTTTATGCTACTAATGATGGTTTTGAGTAGATCCAATAACCTCCACACATTCTTGTAACTAACGTCCAAGTTTTTTATGGTTCCATTGCTCCTAGGAAGAAATGGTGACATGGGTATTTTTCTACACACCGCCAAAGCTTTAGTCTCCATTGAATCAGGTTAGGGGTTGTTACAAAATGCATTAGCCATTAGTCAAATTCATGTTGACCAAATCCCCAAATTTGGAATGAAATTCAATTATCATGCTTGCATAATTCAATTTGCCAAAACACACATGCAACACCATTTTGGACTTGGACGAGTTGGATTGTTGTCTTGAATTGGCTAGAAGATCCTTTCATGTTTCCTGATCTCAGTTTTGTTAATATTGTCATTGTAATCGATGAGTGGGACAGTGTATCTGCTAGATCCACCTACTCACTCACCTTTCTCATGTAATTGTAGAAATTATGACGCTCTACATCATATAAGAGGTAGATGGAGGCTACGAAAATAGATAAATCAAACTTATATTTATTTTACCTTAGATCGACCTATTGGTGGGGTTTCCCTACACCAATTGACCTGCAATTCATTGGGATCAAGTTAATCCATTGTGGTGTGCTCATGTTGTTTTATCTCTAATGTCAGTGCATAGTCTATGATAGGTTTACATCGTTCACACAGGAGACATAGCTGGTTGGGAGGGCCCACCAATCCAGAATGTTTTCCTTGCATATTTACTACATATTATTCCTTAAATTTGTGTGGTAACAATTTCTTTTGAATACCCTATTTTGGTTTCGTTCGTGGAATATATTGTTTGTTGTGTATTGCTTCTCACATTTATCATTGTGTATCATTATATGTCCATTGTGTATATTGTTCATCATGTTTTCTATCCTATATATGTATTATTGCGCTAACGTTTGTTGTGTTGTAGGTATGGAGCATTATTTGTATTAATATTATTTTGTATAAGTGCAAATTCCAAGCTTGTGTGTGTTGCAGGTATACAGGAACATACCCAGTCACTTTCCCAAATCAAAGTACATATTCATATGAATAATCTATGTATGAGCTCATGAAATCTAACCATGGCCATCCCTTTATTTTCCATGCAAAAATAGATAGGTTTCTTTTCCATGCATAATTTGGTGCATTGCCACAAAATTCATTGCTTTTCCCAGCTTTAGTTTCAAATTGTAGAATGTGAAGAGAGTGCATTGAGGGAAATATCAATAGTTGATTCCCTCCTAACTATATAAGAATCGTTTGGTCTAATCGGCATGGAAAACAAGGTCTTATCAACCAGGGACATTGTAAGAAACCCCCAATGGTCTTAGTAGACTTGGAATTATTTCCTTTCCCTGCCTTTGCTTGTGTTTTTTACACTCATATTGAACCAAATGTGAGACCTAGTTTAAGGTCACTTGAATGAGATATGAATGCAACAACTTCCCCATGTAATTAGATTGTCTCGTGAAATATATATCACAATATTCCTTAAGTCTGCAATCCAGAGGACAAGTTCACTGTGAGTTTACTTTAAATTTGACTTGATTTTCCATGTCATTTCCTTTCATACTGATAAGAGAGAAACCCATCAGTAATCTAACCTCTACAGAAACAATGTAGTTTCTCGAAGTTTGCAAACACCTTGGTTGATAACTTAACGTAGAATATAGCCCCAAGGCTTAGCTCAATCGGTCGAATCCCTGTTGTTAAAGTACCTCGCCGATCAAGAGGTCACAGGGTTAATTCTCCTCGACACCCTTGGGGTTAGGCTTAGCTAGTAGGCCGCGGGGCTTGATCCCCTTCAGGGTTGATCAGCTCAATTCTTTCCGATGGAAAAAAAAAAAAAAAAAAAAAACTTAACGTAGAATATTTAAGTAATTAAATCCACTGACACTGTGTACATAATATATCATTTCGACATCCCTGTAAAGCCTTCGTTTGCTTTATTGTTGGAAACATTATAGTAGTTGTCAGTCAATTATATTCCTTGAGAATTCCATTACATTTAAATCATTAATATGAGTTGCTAAACTTGTGAAGTGTATTGCACAATATATACAAGGTCAAGTTTCTAACTTAATCTATTGAAATTCAACATGAAAGAAAAATATAATTTATGAAGAGTAATTACAATTTAATTCAACACAACCATGGTTCTAAACATTCTTAAACCCTCACCATGTAAAAGTTTGCCATGATATTTTTTTTTTATTATATATAGCAATATATGTGTCTTTTGTTTTTTGGGGAAGGGGGGCACATTCTTTGGGATGGACAGGGGTTCAGATTGGTCTGGCACATGAGGGGTTCACTAATATTCCAACTGTATGATTAGAACATCATCTTAAGCTTCTTTCATTTGTCTATCGACGACAAATTTGTTATATTTTTCTTTTACAAGTGAAGGTAAGGCAACTTATTGTTTTAATCCCTAATTTATTAAAGAATTGTATTTCAAGAAATTCTCTGAGAATTTATTTATAACTTGTATCCTAGTAGTTTATTCATTTGTCATATTCTCTAACATTTTTGTTTTAATTGTATTTTATAGACATTTTTAAAACTTCAAACTTTGGAAGACAATAACCTTATTGGTATTCATTAACTTTGGTGACTAGTTACAAGGATTGGCATATCTATTTTCATGTTTCCTATATTTTCAAACGAACGAGTGCTATATCATGCCTCTCTTTAAGAACCCAAAAGTCCTACATATATTCATGGTGTAACACTAGATCAAGAAGTTATAGATGATAGCATAACCATTTAAGGAGGCCCTTGAATATAGTACAATAACTCTATAAGCAATTATGTGTAGCCATTCCTACTAATCATCAATGATAAGTATGAGTAAGACTCTTAATATGTTGGATGAAAAGGACACTCAAGTCATTTAGACCATCGATGATCATATTTTTAGCAGATACTTGTATGCGTCAAGTAATATGAGTTGGAGGGATGCCCATTGGATAGTCATGAGTTTCAACTTCCAACAACATTCTTACTACCTCTCTCATTGATGGATGATTTGATGGTAATCTATTAGTGCACAATAACCCTATTCTCAATAGCAATAAAATTTGTTTCTTGGAAACCCCTAACATCCTATTGTCAATAATTTGTTGTAAATTCTCTCCTACACTAATCTTTGTAGCAACCCATCTCACAATATCCACTTCTTGAAACTTTGTTTTAGTAGGATTATTTTTGGTCAAATTCTCTAGCAACACAATTCCATAGCTATATACATCACTCTTCTCATTTACTCTGCTGAAAAATCCATATTCTACAATAACAATAAATGGGTTACCATTTGTTGTTCCCTTGTAGATAATTTTGGCTAAAAACTATGCCAAGGTACCAATGATAGTTTTTCTTTAAAAAAAAGGTTCTGATGTATTCAACTCCTTGGCTTTTAGGCTATAACACAATATCTCTTAACCATTTAACCAACATGATAGTTTTCAACTAAGGAAGAAACTAATTAGGCTTGATAGTAGTCATAGAAAAATGAATGAAGAATTAAATAGACTCCATAGTATTCACTGATACATTCATTATCTGTTATAGTGGAAACACACACCAAAAACATTCGAATGGTTGTATAACAAAACAGGATTTTTATTTAAATGACATATCAATAGTAATCTAACCTTTCACAGAGGTACAATAAAAAATGAGCAATTTCAATCATAAATCTCCATGTTGAATATAATGTTTCCAATGACATGAGTGAAATTGATTCTCAATTAAACCTCTCGAGATATCTCAAGTAATATAAATAATTGCAGAGATGAAAGAGAATATGAAACTTATAGAGAAGAACAATCATATAAAATAACACTCTGCCAATATTTGAAAGAGAATTTGTTGATTAAAAACTTCAACAATATTATCCTCAGATACAAAAATTCAAATTCATGCTCAAAATTTGTACCCTTTTCATGAATTCCTTTTAATTCTTTATACAAAAATACCACAATGGTTTATTGTTGCAAAAGGAACATTTTTACGAACAAACTAATCAAAAGAGAAATATTTTTATATAGGTCCATGATCCGGATTTAAACAAGAATGCAACAAATTACAAATATAACCATAAATACAGAGATGCAGTAGAAATAATACTTCATTTCATTAATGTAAAATACTAAAATATGCTTACAAACAAAAATGGAAATAAACTAGCTCGGGCGATGGTAGCTTATCTCTGAGAAGAGATGTGGTGGCTACATGCCTCCGAACAGTGTTACAATGAGGTTCCAAGGCCTCTTTATTATTGAGAAACAATGGAAAACCCTAAACACCCAAAAACCTAACCCTAGGAGATGAAGCGCCAAACTATGGGCCCCATTTGGGTAAATTGGTACATCAATTCCTTGGGGTCGTAACTTTGGCATACGATCTCCGTTTGATGCGCACAATACCTCGTTAGAAAGATATATCAGAGGAATAAAACTTTTAAGCGAGAAACATTAGGCAAAGACCCATGTTGCTCTTGGTTTTCCCAAAAAACATCGTTTAGGGCCTCAAAACGGCTCCAAAAGTTCAGGACCCAAAAAAACTACCAAAAATAATAAATTGTGCTACAATTAAGGAAATTGAAAAAATGAAAGAGACAGTTGTGGGGGTCCAAGTGGGATATGCGGGTGGCCACCAACATCCACTGGATCATTTCTCCCCCCTTAGGAAGCAATGGTCCCCATTGTGTTGAGTGCCTCCATGAGATGGGGAAACTTCTACTGAATTTTGTCCCTAGTGAGCTATTCTACAATCTATGATGGATCCAGTAATGGTGGGAAGCATGGTCGAGGGCAGTCCACATTGAACACTCGGTGCAAGCCAAGGAATGGGGGAATTTTGTGCTCCAAAACATTGTTTCCCACTGCCTTGGTAATGGTGTAAGGACCATATCGGAGTGGTCTGAGCTTCCGATGGGCTCTTGTAAGGTGTTCTTTCTGCAGATGCAACCAGCCTTTTTCACCCACTTGAAACTTGTGTGGCACCTGATGTTGATCATGTCATTGCTTGCACTTGGCATTTTTGAGAATGGAGCAATGATATATCTTCCTGTTGGGTAGAGGTCCTCCGAGAGTCAGATCGAACAAATGCTTGACCTGACACTGCAACGGTACCCCTGTGGGTGAAGAGATGTCCCTGTGTTCTTCCAAAACCATACCCACTTGCTTCTGTTGCATGGAGGAACCCTTCCAGGGGCCATGGATGGGGTTACGATCTTCCCCTTACTTTGAGAGTGAACCAAAAAGAAAATGAATTTCCTAGTCTGGGAGATGATCTTACTGCATTTCGTAGTGGCGGTAGGTGGGGCTACCTCCGATATCCTGTATAATGAATTACCCAAAGAAATGATAACAGCGAGAGGCCTTGACTCATACACAACATGTCGCTTCCACAAGTATGGTTGGCCTAATAATACATCACAAACATCAAGAGGTGCAACATCACACAATACCTCATTTGTGAAGGGCTTGATGCTGTAGGGAAGGCGGCACTACTGGCAGACTCAGAGATCTCGTCCTTGGTGAAGCCACCCGATACTGTATGGCTTCAGGTGTGGTGTAGTCAGTAGGCTCAATCACTTCACGACCTCTGCTAAAATGAGGTTCTTTTGGTTGCCACTATTGACAGTGAATTACAACGGCAAACCCTTCACCCACATTTGTGAGTGGAAAAGACGCTCCCCCTCTTCTAGATCTTCAGGCTCATTCTTATGGATCTTAGTGGTGGCAATAGTGGCACTGGGCTCTGCATAAATAATCTACTTCCCTTTGTCATTCCTCTTGTTAGGTTCTGACTCAGGGTCAGAACATGCGTCTGATTCTGAAGCCTTCAACTCGGCCACTTGTGACTGCTTGGCCCGACACTCACTTGTGTTATGAGTGGGGCTCTTGTGGAACTCACACCAATTTCTTGTGTCCTTCTTTGACTTCGTGGTGTTTTTCTTTTCTTGCGGCTTTGACAGTTGTCTTGCGTCACCCCACCTTGGCTTTTTCCTTTGCTCTTCAGATTCACAGATCCAAAGTCTCGCTTCTTTTGTTTAAACTTCTGCTCGATCTTGACAGCGTATCAGTATGTCGTGTCGAGCGAGGAGATGTCCAGGAACTCTATATCGTCCTGGATGTACCTGTGTAGGCAGCTGCAATATTTTAGTACCAAATGCCACTCAGAATCCTTGATACCCAACTTTGTATGAAGGGTATGAAAAATATTGGTAAACTTTGGCACGTCTTGGTCCCTTCCCTGTCGCAGCGTGGTCCACTTTATGTATTTGTCCTCGTAGATCCCAACAGGGTAGTACTGCTCCTTGATGCCTATTGCTCCTTGATGGCATCCCGGAATGAATTCCAAGTGGGTGCGGCTGAAAACAGTGAGTGTGTATTTTCATCCTTCCACTTGCAGTAGGTTTCCCACCAGTCCTTGACACGGGAGGCGGATTTGAGAAGAGCGAAAGTAATCTTTTCCCGGCTGGAAAAATCATGAATAGAAAAATACCCTTCTAGCAGATTTAACCATTTATCTATGGCATCTGCATCTATCTGACCCTTGAAAATGGGGATTTCAAAGTTAACTTGTACCTTAAAGGGTGTGGGGTTTCCAACGTAGCTGCTGGAAGTAGATGTGTCACCTCTGGGTAACTGCTAAAGGATTTGGGCAAAGTTTTCCATCATTGCGTTCCTTTGTCACTCAAGGACCTCTTCAAGCAAGATTTTGATAGGATCTCCTGCCCCCTCGTCTTTCTTTTCATCCGCCATGGGTGGCCATCGAGATTTGCGAGGCTAGTCTTGCAAAGGTTCGACCAGTTCAAGCCCTAACTCCTTATATCCCGACCTCGTTAGGGATATGCAAATAAAAAAATAGAGAAAGAGCAGACTGCTCTGATAGCACTGATCCAGATTTAAAAAGGAACGCAACAAATTACAGATATAACCATAAATACAGAGATGCAGTAGAAAAAATACTTCATTTCATTAATGTAAAATACTGAAATATGATTACAAACAGAAATGGA
Organism: Pinus tabuliformis; assembly: GCA_031772625.1. Classification (NCBI taxonomy): domain Eukaryota; kingdom Viridiplantae; phylum Streptophyta; class Pinopsida; order Pinales; family Pinaceae; genus Pinus; species Pinus tabuliformis. Next base: position 330,882,373 of record CM062820.1, read on the forward strand.
AATAAACTAGCTCGGGCGATGGTAGCTTATCTCTGAGAAGAGATGTGGTGGCTACATGCCTTCGAATTGTGTTACAATGAGACTCCAAGGCCTATTGATTATTGAGAAACAATGGAAAACCCTAAACGCCCAAAAACCTAACCCTAAGAGATGAAGTGCCAAACTATGGGCCTCGTTTGGGTAAATTGGTACATCAACTTCCCGGGTCGTAAATTTGGCATACGATCTTCGTTTGATGTGCACAATACCTTTTTAGAAAAATCTATCCGAGGACTACAACTTTTGAGTGAGAAACATCAATCTATAACCCATGTTGCTCCCAGTTTTCCCAAAAAACGTCGTTTAGGGCCTCAAAATAGCTCCGGAAGTTTAGGACCCGAAAAAACTACCAAAAATAGTAAATTGTGCTACAATTAAGGAAACTGAAAAACTAAAAGAGATAGTTGTGGGGGTCAAAGTGGGATAGGTGAGTGGCCACCAACATCCACCTGGATCAGTCCAATAACTTGTGACCACTTGTCCTTCTTTTGCTTGATTTTGTCATGGCTATCAAGAGAATTCATGGAGAAAATTGAGTCAACCATTCCAAATATTTCCTAATTGGATAATTATATGACACCATATTTTTATAAGCAATATTTGATTCTATGTAATTGTGATAATTTTTCATAGTGGAAAATAACAGCCTTACTTGACAATGAATGTGAAAGTCATTTAGTAGCTTATCCACTATTGTTGACCCATTCAATACTCCACTCATATCTGAAAATTTGTTGGAGTCAACTTTGGTTCTTAGTAAAATTTCCCTATATGCATCTAGTGATCTTAGTTTGCCATTATGATCCCAGCATGAAGGCATACCCATGTCCCTCAAAACATTGAACTTGGAATTGAACATATCTACCTCCATTTTGACTGGCCTGCATTTGTCCTTTAGTTGTTGTACAAAATACCTTTTGGTGTTGACCTTATTAACTTCCATGATAATGTAGGTTTTTTCTTCAACACTTAATATTCTCAATTGTTCTCTACTCCTTGAATTCAGAAAATTAACTATCCTTTTAGCAATTTGTGGCTTATCTCTTAATTTTGCTTGAACCTAGTATATAGCCTACTCATCAGTATGAAGTGGATCTAATTTTTCTCTAGTAATCACAAATAATTCCCAAATTTATGAAACATTAGTTATTATATCAGCCCTAAGTGATCTTCTTACTAAAGTCAAAGCTTCTTTGCCAATTAGCCAATTTTTTTACCAATCTATTTCCTTTTGCAGCCTTGCTTTAAGATCCTAATTAGTATGAATGGTTGCATTGATTTCAGCTAATTCATCCTTGAGATTTTTTATCTCATAATTCTTTATGATGAGCAGTTTCTTTAGATTTTCAATTTCTTGATCTTTAATACTTAAGCTTGACATTGTCTCAGCCAACTTTTCTATGGGATCAACTTCTATTGTTGTTGGTGCAGATGAAATTGATGGAAAAACATGCTCATTCTTCTCTTTTATTAAGATCTCAATTTTCTTTTCCTGATTTTTAATTTGTTTGTTCTGCTCAATTAACAAAGATAACAATTGTTCTCTCTTTTTGAACAACTTCTAGTTCAGGTGTTTGAACATGTTCCAAAATTGGAATCTTGGCCTTTTTTATGAGTATCGAAATATTTGTACCTCTGGATATTATGAGAGATTGGATTGGGTCTACACCCACCTTGATTATACATTGTTCCAAATAATCAATTTTCATTTACTTGGTCTGCATTGCAATCTTTTCCTATTTTAATTGATTGGTCACTTTTGCCAACATTTTCTCTAGTTTTGACATATTGAGGGGAGACTTTGTTAAGTTCCTGCATAACATTTCTCATGCTTTCCTATGTAAGTCTGTTTGATCCATTATATGTATTTGTTTCATATCAATGGTAAACTTGGTTGCTTTACAGTCCTCTACAGTTCTGATAAGTTGAGCCTTAGGTTCTAAAACTACCATCTTCAATTGTCTTTTTCCATATTCCAAAGCTAAAAGTAGCCTTGTTTGTGATCTTGGCCCTTGTTTTAAGAATTCACTATAAGCATCTTGCTTTAACTGTAGGTCCTTGTTTTTAATTATTATAACATATATATTCAAATGAAATAAATAAATTTAATAAACATATTAATATTTAATTAATTAATAGAAAGCATTTATATTTGTATCTTAGTTTATCCCATGATACTTCATAACTTTATATATTTTTTATTTTTAAACTAAAAATTGAGGATAATATATTTTTACATATATATTTAAATAAATAAACTTAATAAACAAATTAACTAATTTATTAACTAATTGATTATTTAATTAATAAACATTCATATTTTTATTCATATAGTAGTATAAGTTTATTTGTAGTTTATTTTTAAATTAAAAAGGAAGATCTTATATTGTCCCTTAACAATTATTTAGGATATATATTTAGTTACATATAGATTTAAATAAAATAATTAAATCTAACAATTAACTAATTTATTAATTAATTAACAAACTTTCCCCAATTCTTAGTCCAGTCAATTGTAGCTGAGGTCCAGTAAATTGTAGCTGAGGTCCACTCCATTGTAGTCATTTCCTTTGGTCAAAAGTAGTGATTTCTTTCTATCCGTTTGAATGATCAGTCTCTCCATTTAACTTGTTGCCATGATCCGTTTCTTCATCTTGTCCTGACAATGAACCACACTTGTTGGTTCGAAACGCGTCGACAAATGAATCTTGATGTGATTATCACCGAAAAACATGTCTCAAAAATCTTTTTTGTTTACCGGCTATTGAAGGTGACATACCAGAAGATGATGGCCCTTGTGCTATAGAGGCTTATGGTAAAAGTTTCATATTAAAAACAAGCTTGCTTGATATGACTTCTTCTATATTTAAATCTAATATTGAAACTTCCCCTTCCTCCAACCTTGGTCTTTTTGGTGTTCTCCTCCATTCAGCTTTTGTTCCTAAAGCTAATACTCATTGTTATATTTTTTTTAATGTTATTTTAAGCTTCTTTTCCTTCTATTGTGGTTTGTTTCCATAATAATGGGCTATGAAGGTTGACCTTTCTCTCTATTATATTGAATAAGTTGCCCCAGACCCTGCTCATGGACATCTTTATTGGAATTTTTTTCAATTTATGGTTTAGTTACATGTTTGTAAGGAGCTAAGGATTGTTGTGCTATCTTATATAATGGAACACCATAAGGGCCATAATTCCATATTTCACCCTAAGAAAACCTCATTTGTTTCAACATTTCTTCAACATCCTATAAATTCATTCTTCATGTCTTCACTAAGGTCCAACTTCTTTTTTAACTTGAACATAGAAGGACGCTTCTTTGTGAAAACATGGTTTTTGTTTGAATTAAGACTCTGCCTAGTGTATTCTAGTGCAAAGATTATCATTGGAAAAAAGGCGGGAATTTTGTAAGGGGGTAACTCACAAACATAAACTATTATTTATATAAAAAAAAAAGGATACTAATCTCCTACTTTAGTATCTGAACTGATTTGCAAATTCTTCTTGTTCTCTAGAAATATCTTGGGAGGAAGTTGATCATATAGTAAATTGAATGCTACTATTAGAAATTGATTTACAAAAATAATAAAACTAGAACTTGGAGAATGTATTTTCTCCATTGGAGTCTAATGAATTACAAGTATAACATTACCATTTTGATCTTGAGCATGCAATTGTATATTTGAAAACATTTTCACCTAAAAATAAAGGAAGAGATAGACGAGAACTGACTAATACCTAAATGAATTAGGAAGACTATATTGGGATAGTTGGGCATTAATAACTTCTACCAAAATTTGACTAAAATGGAACTCAATAAAGGATTTTTTGGTTGGTGATAAGGAAGTTAAAAACCCTAATATAATCCCATCTACAGATTGGTCATCATCATAGCCCAATAGACATCAAACCATCGAAATAATTTGCTTTATTTTTCAATAAAGATTCTTAATGAATGAGGAAGATTGTATGGTAATGGGGAGTTTAAGGGTAGAACGATTTCAAGGAGAATGGATTTTTCTTCAACGTTTAGTTCATTGTAAGAATGACTCAATAATTCCTCATTTAAAGGCTAGGTTTGATCAAGCATCACATTTTTTTACATTTCTTGAATGGATGAGGGAGTAATTTAGAATAGGATTGTTCCATTTCTAGACATAATTGCATGTTTATTAGGGAAACAACATTCAGAGCACCAAGAAACAAATTCAAGATTGTTGGAAATAATACTGAGAGGGGGGGTGAATCAGTATTATCAGATTAATCAAACTTTTCAAATGCCCAAAACATATACGCTACTTCAGTTAAGTGAACCAGCGTGTACACGCTACTGTGACGAAGTAAAACAGCGTATAAGCAGAAAACTCACAATTTAGTTGGCTTATTCTTCAATTAAGTGCATCAGGACATTATTCATCATATTAACAGTAAACATGTGCAGTATAACAGAACAGATAAAAAGCCACACACATGAACACCAAGATATAAGGTGGAAACCCAATGTGGGTGAAAACCACCTGCTGCAAGTTGTCTCTATCTTTCTTAATATGAAACTTCAGTTTACAATCTTTTGTACTGGTGCAGCCTTATACCAGTACGCAGGCTACAACCTGCAGAAGGCTTCAACCTTCTCTCGTTCTCCAAACTTCCTTGGAAGGGAGCTCCAACCCCCTTTTGCTTTTGTACTAGCCAAGATACTAGTACGTAGGTGCTGACCTACAATCTTCCTTCTTCCAGGTATCACTTTTCATACATTTTCAGACTTGGATATTCCTGAAGCACAACATTACAATCTGAAGACCACAATTCATTCAATTTTCACAACAGATCATTGAAGCATAAAACAACCAACTTTGAATCACTGAACCACTGAACCCTGTCAATCACCAGTTACCAGAACACAGAGCAGACTACAGAACTCTGTAATACAGTCAGATCCCACTGTAAACCCAAATCAAGCTTCAAAAGATATACGCTACTTTAATGAGCATAAACCGCGTATACACGCGCTTTTACCGAAGCCAACCTGCGTACAGATCTAAAAATAAACTTTCTCAACTTGCAGCTGTACCAGATATTAGTTAGACTCAGAACGTAACATTGCGACAATATGCAGATCTAGAAATACGCATAATCAACCATAACATGATAGTGCATTTCAAACCATTTGATCCTGATCTCTCCTTAGATCTAGTTCTCCATCAACCGATGAGATCTCTCCTTAGCTCAGATCAACCAACTCAGAACCTGCATATCAGATCTCTTTCTCTCTTAGATATTCATGCCTTGTCGAAAGATAATCTTTGCCTAATGATCTTCTTCTCCTTATATAGCCTTAGGCCTTTCTCAATACCAAGAGCCAAAACCATAGTAACACAATACCATCAACTTTAAAACTAGGGATCGACACGCCCGTCGAGACATAATGGTCCGAAATCATAGGCACAACTTCCAAGGTCTAACCACCATGAACCAAAGGAACCTTTCCACATACACGCGCTTTTTCTGAATCGAACTTGCGTGTACACGCGACTTGGGCTTAACGAAACAGCGTGTATGAGCTTTCTTGCCATGCTGTACTGAGATCTGTCTTCTGATTAAGTTGCCATCACCTGTACTAACCTTTGAGCACCTGTACCATCCACTGAGTGAGTTGCCATCAAGGACAACACTTGAACCATAATGCCAACAATCTCCCCCTTTGGACTTGATGGCAACCACCACACCAAGTCACTCTCCCCCTTTGACATCAAGGGCAAAGGGAGGACCAAGATATTCTCTTCCTTGGTAATCCTTCTGCTGTCCATACTGCTGTCCATACTCCCCCTGAGTACATGCTGAAAACTCCAAGTGTGCTCCCCCTTTGTGAATGCCAAAGAGTACCAATCTATCCATCCTGCTCACCAAGTGCTGTTCATGCTCCCCTTGACTGTAGGCAAGATCTGCAAAAGATGTTCTTCAAGAAGAACATGACTCTATACATCATAAAAGACCTTCCTATAACCAAAGACTCATACATACATCCATTTCTCAACTAAGTGAGGATATACAAAAAAAATGACTCATCCACCCAACCAAGTGGGGATACATCAATATTTCATCATTCATCCCAGGCATAGTGGGGAAACCAACAAAGGCCGTTACATGACCTTGACACCATAAAAGAGACAAGAGAGATACATGACATAGAGACAACAGATCTAGACCAAGACTTAGGAAAGACACCAGCAGCATCTGATAAACATCTTGTTAGATCAGCAACGAGAATTTCTTTCTGAGCTCCTTCTTAAACCAATCAACCAAAACATCTGAATGCCAACAATGCTTTATGAGACTTTTGAGCTGCTCCCCCTGAACCTGTGCCTGTTGCACTCCCTGAAACTGTGCCTGAATACTTATGACATTCCTATTGCTGTTCAGAACTTCAGAGTTTTCCTTTGCTGTTCAGAAATTCATATACGCGTTTTATCCTGTATAAAGAAGCGTATGTACGCGGATATTCTTTCTGCAACAAGCGTCCAGCATACACGCGACTTACTCAACATAAATCCGCGTGTATACGCTCATATCCCTTCCGTAACCTGCGTATACCAACTTTTCTGTAGAACAAACAAATTTCAACAACAGGATGAAGCATCAACTACTCCCAGCTTTTGTCTGAGATATTCAAAAGTTTCCCTGGGCAGTGGTTTTGTGAGAATATCAGCAACTTGCTCCTTAGAAGGAACATACTCCAATTTGACCTTCTGCTCAAGCACTTGTTCCCGAAGAAAATGGTACTTGATTGGTATGTGCTTGGTCTTTGAGTGCATGACTGGATTCTTTGAAATGCTGATTGCACTTGTATTATCACATAAGATAGAGACAGGTGGAGTGCAAGTGATTTGAAAGTCCTGCAAGGTCTGCATCATCCAAAGAAGTTGTGTGCAACAAGATGCTGCAGCTACATATTCTGCTTCAGCTGTAGATAAGGCAATCGAACTTTGCTTCTTGCTGAACCAAGACACTAATCTGGAACCCATGAAGAAAGCACCTCCACTTGTGCTTTTCCTATCATCCACACTTCCAGCCCAATCTGCATCTGTGTAAGCATGAAGAGTGAGATCTGTATTTCTAGGATACCATAAGCCATAGTTTTGGGTCCCTTGAAGATATTTGAAGATTCTTTTGACTGCCTGAAGATGGGTTTCCTTTGGGTTGGCTTGAAATCTTCCAACCATCCCTACTGCATGAGTAATATCTGGTCGAGTACCTGCCAAATAAAGCAAACTCCCAATCATGGATCTATAAGTGGGTTGGTGAACTGCTGCTGATTCATCATTTGCACTGAGGCTGCATCCTGTAACCATGGGTGTACATACTGGTTTTGACTCTTCCATGCCATACTTCTTCAAGATCTGCTTGAGGTATTTGGTTTGAGACAAGAAGATACCTCCTTCATTTTGTTGGATTTGCAATCCAAGAAAATATGTCAATTCTCCAAGAAGTGACATTTCGAACTCTTTCTGCATAACCAAGGCAAAGTTTTGACTCATAGTTTCTTCATTGCTGCCAAAAATAATATCATCTACATAAACAACAAGAATTAGCAATTTGTTATTTTCAACTTTTATATAGAGATTGCTATCTGCTGATCCTTTTGAAAAGCCTTGTTGGTGAAGATATTTGTCCAACCGATAGTACCAAGCCCTTGGGGCTTGTTTGAGCCCATAGAGAGCCTTTTTCAATCTGCATACAAGGTTTGGATCATTCCCAAGAATGAACCCATCTGGCTGCTCAATATATACTTCTTCTTCTAAGTCTCCATTCAGGAAGGCTGATTTCACGTCCATTTGAAATACCTTGAAGTTTTGAAAGCTTGAGAGAGCAAGGAACATTCGGATGGCCTCTAGTCTTGCCACAGGAGCAAAGGTCTCTTCAAAATCTATTCCTTCTTGCTGTGCATACCCTTTACAAACAAGTCTGGCCTTGTTTCTAATTACTTCTCCATTTTCATTTAACTTATTCTTGAAGACCCATTTTGTTCCTATTACATTCTTATCTTTTGGTCTAGGAACCAATTCCCAAGTGTTGTTCCTTTCGATTTGCTCAAGTTCTTCATCCATTGCTTTGACCCAACATTCATCTTTGCATGCTTCTTTCACATTTTGTGGTTCAATGGAGGAGAGTAGAGCCAAGTAGCTTGAAGCTTCTGCAAGTGTCCTTCTTGTTTGTACTCCTGCTTCTTTCTGCCCCACAATCTGAGTTTCTGGATGATTCTTTTGGACATATCTGGATGGAGTCTTTTCTTCTATTCTTGTCTGCTCCTCTGGTTCTTCTTGAGATTCTTCTTCTTCTTGAGGTTCTTCTTCTTCATCATTTCGCCTTTGAGAGTAACCTTCATCTTCTTCATGATGAACTTGCCTAGGAATATATCCCTTCTCATCAACCACTATATCAATACTGTCAACAATTCTGCCAAGTCTTTTATTGTAGCACTTGTATGCTTTGCTATGTGGAGAATAACCAAGAAGAATGCCCTCATCTGCTCTAGGTTCAAGTTTGCCAAGTTGCTCATCAGTGTTCTTAATATAACATTTGCTCCCAAAGATTTTGAAATGCTTCACGGAAGGAGTTTTACCACTCCAAAGCTCATGAGGTGTTTGAGTGCTGTTTACTCGGACATTTGTTTTGTTAAGAATGATAACAGCAGCATGTGCGGCTTCTCCCCAGAAGGTTGCAGGAGTACCTGATTCATCGAGCATAGCACGAGCCATTTGTTGGATAGTTCTGTTCATTCTTTCCACAACCCCATTTTGCTGAGGAGTTCTAGCTGTAGAGAATTCTCTTCTTATCCCATGTTCATCGCAGAAATCAAAAAATTCATTTGATGTGAACTCCCCACCTCTGTCAGATCTGAGGCACTTGATTTTGTGTCCTGATTCATTTTCGGCCAATGCTTTGAAGGATTTGAATTTTTCGAATGCTTCATCTTTGTGCTTCATAAGCCCTAACCAAACAAACCTTGAGAAATCATCAATGAATAATATCAGATATTCTTCTCCTCGAGGTGACCTTTTCCTAAATGGACCACATACATCTGTATGGACTAGCTCAAGAGGCAAGCTAGCTGACCCTTCCTTCTCTGGAAAGTTAGTTCTGGTCTGCTTTCCAAACTGACAAGATTTGCATATGGTGTTGTCTGGAATTTTGATATCTGGAAGATCGCGAACTGCCTGATATTTGCATGCTTTCCTTATTTGTGAGAAGCTTAGATGTCCCAACCTTCGATGCCATAACCAGTGCTCTTCATCCTTGCTAAGATAGCATTGTTGTTGTTCTTCTTCAAATATGTACAGATTATTTGGAGTTCTTTTGCCTTTGAGAACTGTTTTACCTGTATCAAGATCACGAACAAGACATCCATTCGATCTGAAAATAACCTCTGTTTTTTGATCACACATCTGGCTGACACTTAGAAGATTATGTTTCAATCCATCAACATACAAAACATTTCCAGCCTTGACCTTTTCTTTTAAAGGAGCAATACCTTTTCCTTTTATAGTAGCAGGAGTATCATTTCCAAAAGAGACTTTCTTTCCCTTTTCTAAAGTAGAATAAGATTCAAGTTTTTCTTTATCACCTGTCATATGTTTCGAACATCCACTGTCAATGTACCATAGATTTTCCTGTCCTTCTGCATAAAATGCTATCCCACATCTTTCTGTTTGAGGTTCCTTTATTCTCCATGTTTTGGTGCTTGTGGCTTGTTCCTTTTTCTCCTGAAACCTGCTCCTGCATTCAGAGTCTTTATGACCAAAATTATTGCAAATAGAACATTCAACTTCATTTTCAAGCACCGAAAAGTTGTTATAGGTCCTTTTTGTAATCCCTGTCATACTTCTTTGTTTTTGAGCTTCCCTAGTCATGATTGTTTTATATGCAACACATTGAGCTGCTCTGTGACCAAAGTTGTGGCAAGAAAAGCATTGTCCATTGAAGAAGCTTCTGCGGTTATTGAATCTACCAGCCAACTGATTGTAATTTCTATTTTCATCTATTCTTGAGCCAAACTGAGAAGATTTTACCTGTGGTTGGTTGTAGTTTTTGTTCATCCTTAAGGAGGATTGTCCCTGATAGTTTCTGTTTGTAACTCGTCCCTGCTTTACCTGATTATCTTCATTGTTCTTCCGCTCATTTCCTCTTGCTGCATCAAGATAACTTTTTGAGGTGGATGCTTGAGAGGTTTCTCCATTATAGCCCAAACCTGTTTTGTTTAGAGGAGACCGTTGCACACTAATAATCTCATCCAAGGTTTCAGATCCTTTGACAAATTTAAGATTAATAGTTTTTGTTTTCTCAATTTCTTTTCTGAGACCAACAATTTCACCTTCTAGTTTTTCAAGATGTTTTTCCTTTTCATCAATTTGAAATTGCAAAGTATCAATAATCACATTCCTTTCTTCTATGCTTCTCTTGAGTCTAGTGATTTCATTATAGAGATTATCCACATCTATAGCATCCTCATAATCATCATCTTCAAATGCCATTAACAGCTTATATTTATTACCTTGTTCATCTTCATCACTGTTTGATAAGCCATCACTATCTTCATGGGTGTAGTAGCTTTTCCTATTTGCACTTTGTTTCTTGTTCCATCTAGCAGGTTCTTTTCCTTTATCCTTATAAGGACATTTTGCAGCATAATGACCTACTTTCCCACAAGCAAAACATTTGAAAGGTAGCTTACCTCTGAACCTTCCAGAACCCCTTTGAAGATTTCTGACAAAATTTGATTCTTCTTCCTCTTCTTCTGGAACATGGCTTGCTTCATAGTAATCTTCTTTTCCTGATGCCTTAAAAGCAGCTTCCCTTCTGTCAGATGGACCTCCCTTTCTCATTTCATAAGCGGTTAGAATTCCATGTAGCTGAGACATAGTGAGAACACGGAGATTTTCTTTTTCTTCTATTGCAGATACTTTAGATTCAAACTTGGGGGATAAAGATCTTAGAACCTTTTGAACTACTATAGTTTCTCTTATTTCTTCACCCAAGTTTTTCATACAATTAACAATCTCATCTACCCGGAGAAAATAATTAGCCACACTTTCATCATTATACATCCTGAGAGTCTCATATTGAATCCTGAGTGTTTGAAGTTTAGCTTCCTTTACCTGTTCATCTCCTTCATAGCTAGTGATCATTTTGTCCCATATTTCTTTTGCTGATTTGAAGTGCATGACCTTCATGAATTCTGTTTGAGATATACTTCCTAATAGGGTAGCGACTGCTTTTGCATTTGTTTCATATGCCTTTTTTTCATCTGGATCTGTAGGAGTAGCTGAAGGAAAAGCATAGCCTTTTTCTACAATGTCCCAAACTTCTGTACCAAGAGATTGAAGATATGCAGTAACTCTTACCTTCCAATAATTGAAATTTGTTCCATCAAAAACCGGTGGCCTGATTGATGCTTCTTTCTCGTAGTTGCTCATGATGAATGATCTTCCTTCAAGCGATAAAGCTTCTCTGAAGGACCTGCTCTGATACCAATTGTTGGAAATAATACTGAGAGGGGGGGTGAATCAGTATTATCAGATTAATCAAACTTTTCAAATGCCCAAAACATATACGCTACTTCAGTTAAGTGAACCAGCGTGTACACGCTACTGTGACGAAGTAAAACAGCGTATAAGCAGAAAACTCACAATTTAGTTGGCTTATTCTTCAATTAAGTGCATCAGGACATTATTCATCATATTAACAGTAAACATGTGCAGTATAACAGAACAGATAAAAAGCCACACACATGAACACCAAGATATAAGGTGGAAACCCAATGTGGGTGAAAACCACCTGCTGCAAGTTGTCTCTATCTTTCTTAATATGAAACTTCAGTTTACAATCTTTTGTACTGGTGCAGCCTTATACCAGTACGCAGGCTACAACCTGCAGAAGGCTTCAACCTTCTCTCGTTCTCCAAACTTCCTTGGAAGGGAGCTCCAACCCCCTTTTGCTTTTGTACTAGCCAAGATACTAGTACGTAGGTGCTGACCTACAATCTTCCTTCTTCCAGGTATCACTTTTCATACATTTTCAGACTTGGATATTCCTGAAGCACAACATTACAATCTGAAGACCACAATTCATTCAATTTTCACAACAGATCATTGAAGCATAAAACAACCAACTTTGAATCACTGAACCATTGAACCCTGTCAATCACCAGTTACCAGAACACAGAGCAGACTACAGAACTCTGTAATACAGTCAGATCCCACTGTAAACCCAAATCAAGCTTCAAAAGATATACGCTACTTTAATGAGCATAAACCGCGTATACACGCGCTTTTACCGAAGCCAACCTGCGTACAGATCTAAAAATAAACTTTCTCAACTTGCAGCTGTACCAGATATTAGTTAGACTCAGAACGTAACATTGCGACAATATGCAGATCTAGAAATACGCATAATCAACCATAACATGATAGTGCATTTCAAACCATTTGATCCTGATCTCTCCTTAGATCTAGTTCTCCATCAACCGATGAGATCTCTCCTTAGCTCAGATCAACCAACTCAGAACCTGCATATCAAATCTCTTTCTCTCTTAGATATTCATGCCTTGTCGAAAGATAATCTTTGCCTAATGATCTTCTTCTCCTTATATAGCCTTAGGCCTTTCTCAATACCAAGAGCCAAAACCATAGTAACACAATACCATCAACTTTAAAACTAGGGATCGACACGCCCGTCGAGACATAATGGTCCGAAATCATAGGCACAACTTCCAAGGTCTAACCACCATGAACCAAAGGAACCTTTCCACATACACGCGCTTTTTCTGAATCGAACTTGCGTGTACACGCGACTTGGGCTTAACGAAACAGCGTGTATGAGCTTTCTTGCCATGCTGTACTGAGATCTGTCTTCTGATTAAGTTGCCATCACCTGTACTAACCTTTGAGCACCTGTACCATCCACTGAGTGAGTTGCCATCAAGGACAACACTTGAACCATAATGCCAACAAAGATAAGGGTATGTCCAAGGTATGACAAATTGCACTAAATAGATTCCCACACCAAAGAAATATCATGTAAAGTTCACAACAAGTCTCGTGTTAGTCAGCCTCTCACTGTATCAATGGTAGGTCTTCAAATTTAATTGAGCAAGAGGATTCAACAAATTGGGTTTAGTTATCTTGATATTCATTTTTTATGTAAAATTAAAGAGAGGATCACAAGGATTTAACCCAAAAATTTGTTGATGTTTTTCATGCACTTTATATAGGCCATTGGACTTGCACTAATTGAATAATAACTGGAAAATGTTGTTGCAACTATTCCACAGCCAAATATAATGATAATAAGACAAAGAAAATCTTTCCCCCCTTTTCAAATTATTTTGAACCTTTGAGGACATGTGGCTTCCTTTTATTGGACCTTTACCTTTATTTCATCCGATATAGGCAATTTCCTTCTTGTCCAAATTTTTATGACATCATGCTTAAAGGGATTACACATAAGTCAACCATTATCTTCTAGGTGGATGCCAACTAGATTCTCTATTGGTTGAGATGTATGTATAAATGTCCAGACCTTCAATTTTACGTTAGTTCCACCACTCATCACCATATCAACTATCTTGGGCCCCATTTGTCACATAAAAGGGAATATCTGGGGGGGGTCACGACTCTTTTTGAATATTATTAAGGGGGGGGGATGATATTCTCTATTTAAAGCATGTGTCCTGGAAACAAATTTATTCAGGCTAAATATCAGAGCTCCCCACCCCCCAATTAAACGTTGAGAAGTCAGGGGGGGAAATGTATCTTCCCCCCTGTCCCTCTGAACATCCAGAGTTGATGTGCTTCATAACATGAGCATATATTAACCTCAGGAGGAAAAATACAATGAATTTGTTCTAACCACATATTGAAAATTTGAAAATTTACAAAATGAATTTTGAATACAGGAAAATGTTACAACACCATCCATATATTAAGAGAAGGCTAGACAATAAAAAAGCTTACAATTTCCTAATGTCCAAGGAGCAAGTGTAGTGCATTGTTGATCATGTATCAAATTTGTTCTTGCTCATCATAGTCACTATTGATAACATGATTGACCAAAATTATATTGGTTTTGAAATCTATCCAGAGCATTGATTTATGCAATTGCATGATGATTTCAACTAAGTACTAATGTATGTATTGTAAAATTTTGTAACAGACCCGAGTTAAAATTTCATGATTAAAGTTAATAAAGGAAAAATAATACCAAGGTCATGGGACACTTATTCCAATATGAATGTTGGGTGAAATATCCTAGTGGGCATCACTTGTTATGTATTATGGCTAAGGGGAAATTGGCAAAGGCAATGACAAAGGCTTTGAAACAGAAAAGAGGCATTAATTGGCATTTTATTTATGAAAATAAAGAAAATTAGGAGAAAAGGAAGGTGAAAGGTCACAGGTTGCATGTGAGGAGAAAATTGAAGGAAAATTAAGGAAAATGAAGAAATTAGAGGCATGAATAATAAAAAGACATCAGAGCATCAGTTTTTGGCCTTTTTTCAGTTTAGTTTTGGAATTAGTCTTAGAGAGGAGAAGAGAACCAAGAGGATAAGGAAAGCAAGCATGCAAAGGAATGACAAGAAAAGTGAAGGAAGGACAAGGAAAGTAAAGGAAGGACAAGGAAAGCAAAGGAAAGCAAGGTTCAAGCATGAAAAGGTTGGATTAAGTGGATTCATTGGGAATACGTGTAGATAACACGTTGCATGTATGATTTCCTAATTGGTTTTGGCGTGCATGTCTTATGCATGTGTGTATTTGGCTTCTTTGTTGTCATTGGCATGGGTTTTTTTGGGTTCCTACTATGGTTTTAGCCTTGCCTTGTCATTTCTGGATAGCCATGGTGTGATGGGATTCCTTCTTGGGTGAGCTTCGGATTGTCAGAAGGTTTCGGATCTGGGTGAGATGGTTTGAGGAAAATCCCAAGGGTTGGGAGTGGATATGGTTTTCTCCAGGAAGCCCTCAATAGGTGGGTGGAGACAAGAAAATTTCTCAAGGGATGGTGAAGGAATTCTGAGGCATCCAAGCTTGATTTGGTTTTTTTATCTCAAGACCAGTTTAGGTGAGATCACAGTATGGTGAGGGTGGAGGTGGTTTAACCTCTGGATTCCCTTGGTTGTTTATGGATTTTTTTATCCCATGAGATCCCACATTCATGCTTGGAATATGGAACGAGGGTGATTGGTTGAAAGAAATATTTGGTTCAACCCAGTCTGGTGGTCCATTGAAGTCCATGACTTGGTTGGATTTTGCAAATGGTTAATAAGAGATAAGTTTCTCTTGTCTTTTATGAATAATTATACTTGTTATTATGTAGCTTTAATGGTTGTTCTATCAATGTTATCTATCTGGTTATATGTTGGTTATAAGCACAGTTATATGACAGATCTAAGTATGGTTCTTACCACATTTTAATTAATGAATGTTTGGTTGATGAATGCATGACCTATTTGGTGCTATGCTAGCTATTATGAGAGGGCATTGGTCCTTCTTGTTAAGCCTCAAGTAATTTTTAGATTATGCATTCATGAGCTGTAGGTTGCATGTTTACCATGTGTTTGACGGAAAGCATGTCTCGGTTGGGAGGGTTCAAGTCAAGTCCTTGTTCAACTTTTTTTATTAGAAGCTTTGTTTCCATGTAATTTATCATTTCTAGAAGTTTCATTGAGTTATGGGCAAAATCTTGAGTCCTATCCCTGAAAAAGTGGCTCAGAATTCGGGGTCGTAGGCACAAAACTGACTGGAAAAGTGCACAACCACTAGGAAGTAGGCTTATGGGAGTAATTGTAGGCTTAAATTTTCTTGGAGGCCTTTTAAAGGGAGCAAATGAGGGTCTAGTTCAGTGAAAAAGAGATTTAGCTTAGGGATTGGACACCTGGAGGGGTTGGGTAGCTCTTGTAGGTCCTGTAACACCTAAGGGAAGTCGGTAAAGTCATAAGTTGTCGACTCCATTTCCTTAAGGTCTTAAGGAGGTTGAGTATTATCATAGCGACCCTCAACTCATGTTTACCCCAGGAAAACTGGTGAAAGTGGGTAAATGTGGGAGGAGGCAGTTACAAATTCAAATATATATATATATATATATATATATATATATATATATATATATATATATATATATATATATATATATATATATATTTATATATATATATTTATATATCAAATACGTCTTCTCTTTTAGGATTTTGACTTGAATAACCATATATGTTATTTTAATTTTTTTATCATAATAGTTCTCATAAATATTGTTCTTAATTTACTAAGAGGTGCATATGGATGGAAATGTAGATGGATTCAATGGATGATATGGAATACAAAATTGTAGCTAGTGAAGCGAATTTTTCCATTGGCATGGTTAGATGTGGAAAAAAGTGTACATTTTCTTAAATCCATCATGAAATTATGGATGATTAAGTCATTGAATGTCCTTTTGAGTTTATTGGAGAGAGGGGACTTTGTTTAAATCCAAAGCAAGAGCAAAAATGAAGGGTTAAATCAAGACATGTAATTGTTAAGAGGAAACTAAGTACATTGGGAATTAAAACATTTGGATAAAGCACAATGGAAAAAGCTCCAAATGTTGAAAACATTGAAGAGCATGTGGATTGACATAGTAGGAAACAATCAAGAATTGAAAATATGTCAGAATTTGTAGAACAACACATATCTATTGATCTTATTGTATTAGCATCTTGGAAAAACAAAGTGAATAATTTAATGGAAAAGTTTGTTCGGAAGAAGCTAAGTCTCCAAGTATATTAGAAAAGGGAAACCTAAAATAAAGATCTTATGTGAAACTTGTGGTGTTATGTATGGATCATGGGACATATTACTTACATCTCAAACAATTTTGAACTTCATAAATTCTCATATTAAATCAGCAACTCATGAACGCAATAGTTTAGTGATGTGCAATGGTTAAATTCCTTCATGTAATGATGAAGCAACCACCACAAAAACAAAAAAGGTTGGAGACCAACTTGATATTGAGCTAGCAATCAAACTTCTAAATGATTTCAACAAGACATGATATCCTAATTTGTTCAAGGTGGTGGAAGCAACACTTGCAAAATATGATGATAAGACAAAAGTAAAAGTGGAATATATACGATGCAATAAATGGTTTTCTTAAGTACCGTCTAGTGGTAATATAATCAGTTCTTTAAATTAACACATCAAATTAAAGAAGCATAATAATTCTACAGATGAGGCTCTACATAAAACAAGTGGAACTGGCACTGGCACAATTGGGAGACTCAAGAAGCCTACCATTGAGAAGTCCAAACAAAGTTTGACTAGCTTTTGGTTCCATCATTACCACCATTATCACGTATGGGTTCTGCAAGTGTAGGTGCTTCTACTTCAGGTGTGTTAATTATGCAAGTTTCAATTTAATTTAAATTTGAATTTGAATGTTTGTGTTATTTTATTTATTTTCTTATTTGAAAGTAGTTCATTTTTTAATGTATTTTCCATGTTAGCCTATGTCAATTATGTCCCCTGATATTACAATGTCGGGGGTATTGGGATCCCTATATTAATAGGAATGGAGAGATATTGGATACAAAGGTATTAATTGATGATCAAGAAGGTGGGAAATTATGGGCCATAAAGAAGCATACCAAGAGGACATTATGTTATTATGGTGTTAAATGTCCTATTTATGGAATGTACCAACATATTTATTGTCAGAGGGCTTCTAAAATAGGAATCCTCTTTGATTCATTGACATGCAATTTTTTTAAGTTGATTCCTAAATGCGATGACTTTAGGATGTGTTTATACCAGGAATCAAGGAGCACTATTATAAGACATGGGAGAGATACATGAAAAGGCAGAAGATTGGACCATTTAACTTGAAATGAACTCAAAATTATTGCATGAGCTGCAAATGCTAAACTTAGATCAACAATTCGAAATATCTAGTGGGAGAGGACAAAGTTTGTTACATTGTTTGTTAGAATGAGGTCCCTAAAGGAAAAATTATTCAAAACTACAGAAAGAAAGGATGTCTTTAGATTTTGCAAGGATGTAGACGAGGCTCATAAGCAAGGAAAATCGCAAGGTAAGGATGCAGTTTGGGAATTTTTCTAAGATATTTTTCACAATATGATGCATCCAAAAGCAAGGAGAAGGTACGGTACATCCAATAAATTCATTTATGAAATGATTAAGTTTTGGGGAGATCCTATATTTCATAGCTTTATTAATTTTGAATCTAGATGGCCCCTCAATATCTATGACTTTAAGGCAAGTTATGAAAACATTGGCATATATCCTAGGGGAGCAAGAGTACATTTTTTAAGGAGTTGGAAAATCGTATGCTTCTTATAAAAACAAACATGGTATAGTTGGACCAATTCTAGTATTGTTGCAGCTAAAGATGAAACTATCATGAAAAAATATGTTAAGTCGGTAGAAAAATTCGATACATTGATGCGATTTTGTGGTAAGAAAGAAGAATACAAGTGCCAATCACATTTTCTAGTGACATCTATTGAAGCCATTGCAAGATATGAGATTATTATAGACACTTTTAAGGATTGTGTGATTTGCCATTATGTATGTGTTATTATTTCAACCCCTTTACATGAAAATATTCTTCATTTGGTTATGGTTGCTCATCCAACATGTAATAGGTTTGATGTGTTTTTTGTTCATCAACAATGGGAGAAAATAAAAGACCTATGGAAGAAACACGTTGAAAAGTTTTTGGGACATATTATTTTTCATTCCTCAAGTGGATACAGTAAGAGAAGACAACTTATGTTGAAGGATTATTCTTCAACAATAGGCATTAGATATAAAATTCCTTAGGAGGGATGGAGGCTAACTGGATTGTATGATGGTTTCAATGTGATGGGAATTTGTGATCAATATTACATCCATAATGGAAAAAAGTTAGTGAATCCTTTATTTAGTGGTAGACAAGATTTGATTATTGGAGAAGAGTCTATTAATTTCAACCATGTTATAATGGTTTATAACACTTTTAAAGTGGATCATCACAAGATTAAAATTGAATATATAGAGAGGATTGATCGACAAAATTGGGGTTCAACACAATGCATTGATTCAAGGCATGTTCACAGGTGTTTAAAGGAGATAAGAAATGCAACATGTGGTAGGATAGAGAGGACATTGGGTACAGATACTTATTTAACAATTCTTATTAACTATACTGATATTTTTATGCTTTGCAACTTGTTTCATTTGGAAGCAGTGCAAAATGATACAATAATTCATCATTTTGTCACGTTATGGCTATTTTGGGTGTGAGGGCATTCTTATACTAATATCAACATAAATTTCATCAGTAGAGAGGCATATCAACATGTGCAAATTTATTTCCATTTTATAGTTTTGTTGATGATATTGTTTAGGAACGAATATTCTAACTTGTCATGTGTATTGCACTTTACTAGGTTAGATGTATGTGAGAATTTATTTAGGAAATTTGGTGGAATGTTTGGAGTAGAGAGGGCCTATGATTTCACTAACTTAATTAATGCCATAGGAACTTTGAATAGAGTTTCTAAAGAAGAATCAAATCCCAAAGGGTTTCATTTTAATAAATCCCATAAGAAACATATGAGCATCTGGAATACATTGCACCAACAAATAAATAAGAACCTTGACGTTTTGTCACAATACGATTCAATATCTATTGAAGATAAGATTATGGAATCCCTAAAGATAGGATTGGAGGATGCACGGGATGTTTCATCAAATCTTGGCATGCAACCAAAAGAGACACACAATGTTCTTGGTGGTTTAAACCATGGACATAGGATTAGATTTTCCAGCATTCAAAGTTGTCGATGAAGTAGTTGATGATTCTCCACCAATTCATTCCAATTCTATATTCCAATATTTGTCCTCAATGGCACTTAATGGTAGTGAATCGAAAACAATCGAAAGTGAGTGGAGGCATGAACTGGAAGAAATTTTAGATTGCACTGACGAAAATGTAAACATAAATACCAAACCAATAATGGAATTTTATATTAAGGACATGTATAAATATTGATTGGTTAGTCAGTTGAATGGAAATCCAACATTATCCAAAAATAGGTTGACTAAAGTGAGAAATGGGGTCTACTTTAGGTGAAATGAGAGGGTTACAAAAAAGGGTGTTTGAATTAGTTTTTAAATTGAATCATATTGTGTTTTGTTGTTTGAAAATGAGTCTGTTATGCTCCTATACCAATAGGTGTCATATTTCATGATTGACTTGATGAGCTCTATAATATGTTCATACATTTTCTTGTTACAAAGGTTTTCCATATTTTCAAAAAATCAAAAAATTTAAAAAATGTAAAGAGGGTATACCCTAAAAGAAAAATCAAAGGGTAAAAAGAATAAAATGGTCAAAAATAAGAAGAAATGAACCCCAAACAAAAATAGACCAGAAAAGTGTGCAAGTCTAAATGCCACTACTATTTCATTTTCTGAATAAGCAATTGTGTGCAGCTTGTTAAACTTCTGCCACAATTAATGAAGAGTCAAACCTGTTTAAACTTGGCTCATTCATTTTTCAATTTCATGATGTAGAGATAGAGAATAAAATCTGACCAAATTGTTTAATCTTGGCAAATAAATAGATAGATAGAGTAAATAAAAAGGAGCTCAACAGTTTAATCTGAGCCCTTGGATGTAATAAGGGCAGACTTAGGTAGGCTTGCCATGTAAAAGGAAAAGAAGATTGATAAGGGTTTTCCAGTCTAATTGCACCCAAATAAAGAAGAAAAAATGTCAGGCTAAAGTAGGTACGGTAGGTATATGGTGTTGCAGAATGATACTTGTAATGGATCATGTCTCTAAATGTGTTAACTTGTACTTTTATCACAAGTGCAAGGTAAACATTATACTTAATGCAGCTCAAGCAAGACAAGGTCAAATAATTAACTTCCATTCACATTTTTCCCTAAATATTTCGCTAATTCCCCCTAAAGTATTAAGGTCTTTGAAAATTAAAGGGGCTCAGAGCATTTCTCTGACTTTTGGAGGGACCGGACCCTCGGCCCAATAATTTAAATGGCCAAAGTACTTAAAAACCATCATTCATTCATTCTCACAAGTCTTTTCCTAAGTAAAATCCCATTTTACTTAGGAAAATTACACAATATTACATAAATCCCCTTTCACTTTAGCCTAAGTTAAATATACTCTTTAAATGTTTTACTTAGTGCTTATTCTCATTTTTATGTCATATTAACCTTTAACCCATATTATATAAATCCCGAAAAAATATTCCCCTTCCAGTATTATTTAATCCCCAACATTTTATATATCCCGCCCCTGGTTGAATACAACCATAATAAACGTTTAAAAGAGGATTAATGAGTTAACTCGTAATTCATTAAGAACCTTAACTCCCCGCTGCAAAAAGGGGATTAGTTAACTCTCTTGGTTAATTAATAACCTACCTATCCATTTGTGATCACCCCGATATAATTAATTAGTCGTTAATTATACTGGGCCCCCCGCAGTAAAGCCCTGCCGTATCCCTCGCCCGTCCGTCGTCTGATCGTTCCTTTACCATCCAACGATCAATATTAATATTGTGCCCCCCTGGTGACCGCGCTTTAACTCGCGATCACCAAGCGGTTTTCCGCCCGTACCTCCGCCACGCGTCGTGCAGTCCATATGATCGCTCGCCCCTGGCCCAAAACCGCCCAGCCTCAAAAGTGGTGTGGTCGCGTACCGCTTACCACCCTTCACAAACGACAAAACATCATGTCTTTGCTTGCATCTTCCACCCGATAAATCCAAAAAAACCCCGCCAACCTCAATTCTGTTAAATAAAGCAAACAAATTTCATTTTCGCTGTAGTATGCTGCGACCCGTGCTCCCATGCAAAACAATGTCCAAGTCAACTATTCTAGCTTCCCAACCGCCACCTGATCAGAAAATCTACAGCAACGCACTCCGCAGCCTGTCATCCAACCTGCCATAGTACTATTTACTTCCTTGATACAGGTATTTATCTAGTCTACCCTAAACCCTATAATTTTGGTTTTCTACTAAAAATTCTACAAGAAAGGGGCCAAATTCAATTCTAGTCCAGTCTGTGTTGCCATAAAAAGTTCCCAAACCTGCTGTTTGGTCTATTTTCTCACAGTAAGCCCAAATTCCATTTTTGAATCCACAAGAACCAAAGATGGAAACCCCTATAGCCCTAAATGTCACACCCATGAACGCTCCTCACAAAGACTTAGATTATCTACCTTTGGCCGATAAAGATTTTCAAATAAAAGACCTATCTGGTGATAAAAACCATCTTAAGGTCTTCTGCCAAGCCAGAGATAGTTATCTGAATAAGTCTGACATTTTTGGACTGTGGGAATCTAACCTTCCCATGTATTTCCTCCCCTCAGTCCATGTTTTCCCAGATATAATTCATCAATGCTATGCTAATTATGATCCTAACCATAGAGTTGTTATGTCCCCAAGCCAAACTGTCCTTTTTCCCATAACTGCTAAATCCATCAATGAAATGTTGCAATTCCACTCCAGTCAGCCCCTCACTCCTATTTCCATGGGATATTTACTTGAAAAAGCATCTCAGTTGTCCCAATCAGAAGTGAGCCGTATTGGTCAAACCTTCATGTTACCAAAGCACTAGCCCAAAGGTCCACCTTCTTATTTTCAAACCTTCTTCACTGAAACTGGAAGACTCATTGTTGATATGATATCCCTGATTATGGCATTTAACTCTAGTGAATTTTTGGATGATATCACCCTAGTCTTATTATCAATTTTTACTCCAGGACAGCCCCCTGCTGTCAAATATGACTATGCCACCTATATTGCCAACAAAATCCATGACCAATTCCTGAATTTGGACAAGGAATGAGTTTTCAAATACACCTCTTTCATATACCATCTTATGTTATATTATCAGTCAGATAACTTTCCTTTCCCTATCAAGAAACTTGACACCAAAGGAAATCCAAGGTCTGTTATCTTTTGGAATCCAATCTTTCATAATACCAGTGAGTCCCCTTACACTATAGTGAGTTCATTGACCTATTTGTACATCTAGCAACCACTCCGTTGATAGGAGTTTCCCCTCCTAAGATCAGTGGTGACATGAAGAAGATTCTCCAGCTCTCTAAGCAGTACAGGATAGGTGACTGGTACCTATACAAAAATCACACAGAAATCAGGATGTATGGGTGTGAACTTTGCCCTTTTAAGTTACCCAAGTATGTTCCCATGAGATTATTTGCATTGGAGTATTTTAGACAGATCATAAATGCAAATTTAATCCATTTTTGTGGTGCAAAGAAGAAAGCTCAACTAAGAATTAAGAACCAGCTAGGCCCTTTTGTCATCAACTCTAGGGATGCATGGAAAGAAGCTGAAAAAAATTTAGAAGACCACCTTAGATTATGAAAGAGTTTTAGGTGGATACCATATGACCCCAATAGTTTTATATGTGACAGAAGGACAAAGAATATGTTATTCCCATATATTCACCATAGGATCCTAGAAATTGAGCAGTTTGCAAACTTGGATGAATGGATAGAAGGGACCCTAATAGAAGATGTTAGTGAGCAGGACAATATGGAAAATGCTATGAGAGATCTTGAGAAAACCCTTGACTTGGATTCTTTTGGATAGGTACCATTCAAGCTGCCTCAAAAATCAACAATTAGTGCATCCATTGCTGGAACCTCTCAACAGCCTCCACAAGAAGTCAACATACCAGCCACAGGAACATCCAAAGGCAAGGAAGTAGAGACCACATAACAACCTACAATGTCAGATCAGCCTAGAATTTCCAAAGAACAGGGTCAAGTGCCAACTCCTCCAGCTCAAACCAATGTAGCAGAAAGTCCAGTTTTGCAAACTCCTCTAAATGAGGAAAGAAATAAAAAGAGGGACAGGGAAACCACTACCCCTGCCAGTGGACCTACAGGATTGCCTGAGACAAAAAGACAAAGACTGAACCCTTTGTCAGAAGAGGAAATAATTGAAGAGACTATAGACAGCCACAGAGAAGAAAGAGCAGTTAGCTAGCAAACTTTTCCATTGGGAGAAACATCCATTAGCGCACAGAGGCAAGAGCTAGAAAGACAACAAAGTTCAAAGGTATCATCTCGTAGACCTCCAAGAAAAGAGACCTTAGATATCAAGAAGACATTCATAGAAATAAAGGCCAGAAATGATCCAGTAAGACTTCAAATTTATAATCAGTATTTGAAAATGGCCCCCACAAACCAGCAAAGATTGATGTCAGCTTATGACATTCAAGAAGGCAAGATGATAATGAGCTACTTCAAGCCAAAGGTTCAACAACCTCAAACAGCCGCAGATTATATCAGGAAAAATCTGGAAGTCTTGGCAAAGGATATTAATCCTTTGGATCAGATTGAATTGCACAAGGAAATGGTCTATTCAACCTTAACTAGTAAAGCATTGATGGCTCACAGACTATAAAATTCTTTAGATAATACAACTGCCCAGCTAAACTTAGAAAAATCCTCCTCCTTGGCCAAGGATAATAGAATAAATCATTAGAAGAAATCATCATTGGATTGGGACATGATCCCAAAGATATGAAAGGTGTAGAATCACTGATCAAGAAGAAATAAGAAGACATTGCTGCCCTGAGGAAATAGCTAAAGCTGCCTCCTTCAAGGCATCCATAGACTACTGAGGTTATAAAGCAGAAATCTAAAGAAGAGATGATGGATCTCCTCTTGAAACTCAATGAAAGATTGAATGATACAGAGCAGGCATTAGAAAAATCACTGAAGGACAGGCAGGGAGAGTCGACCTCTTAGCCTCCCGATGTAATCCCCATAGTCTCAACAGCAGTCCCTTCTACACTTGGAACAGCATTAGCTCCAAACATCCCAACAGCCACAGCAGAAGTGGTTACAAGAACAGCACCAGGTAGCAATGCCAATTTGAGCACAGAAGAGCTGATAAAGGCAATGGAAGACATGAGACTACAAGTTTCAGAATTAAAACAGGTAAAAGAGCAGTTGGCTAAAACGGAAAGAAATTATGATATCTCCAAAATAAGTGTTGTGGAAAAAACAAGGGAGATTAAAGCCTTAGAAAGTAAAGTGAAAACATTAGAAAAAGAGCTCACTTTTGACAAGCCCCTGGCAGAGATCAAGAAAATCGAGCCAACATCACTCAATCCATTAACGATGTTTGGCCATTCATCCAAGTGATCTTTGAACAGATTAATTTAGTGAAAGTAGCACAGGGAGCAATTCAACAAACAAAAGCACAATTAAGAAAAATGCCAGATGAAGCCAACTGGCTCATACACTTTTTGAATAACAGAAATAAATAACAACTGGAAGAACTTGGCATCTCAGACAGGACAGATACTATTTTGGAAATTAAAAGGGTGCTAACCAAGAAAACTTTGATGCAGAATCTAGAGAGAAGGTGTCAGGATATGCAGGTGGAAATTAATTCTTTTATGGAGAAGTTCACTATTTTGCAAAATAAAGGGCTACCAAGTCCTTTGGTGATTAATCACAGATTAATGAAGCATATAGATTATGTAGATAAGTTGAATAAGTATGCTAACAATCAAGCCAGTTCATCAACAAGTGCATCAGGAATAAAAGCACTCCCCACAAGTCGAGTTCTCTATGAAAGCTTAGAGAACTTATTCTATGTTGAGCATGAGATAAAGCACTTGTTCCCAATCCAGCCTACCTTTTTCAGATATACAGAAACTGATGAGACCCTGAGGAAACTTCAGAAACACAGATTTCCAGAGCAAAAATGGTGGGAAGACATGTTGGAAATTTTGTAAATTTATCCTTAGTAAAAAGGTAAATTTTGAGCTATTTACCATAGTAAGATGAACAAAGATGAATAGGGGTCAAACAGGTCGAAGTGTATCAGAACAGGTAAAGAGTATCAGTCAAAACAGGGCAGCCAGCACGGAGTTACTAAAGAAGACAGCAGCAAGCCAAATAAAAGGGCCTACCTCCAGCACACTCAGCAAGAATAGGAAAAACACAACATCAATTTACCTTTCTCCTATCTTCGAGACTAGTTGTCTCCATTTTCTTGTAAAATATGATTAGTCACCCTAGAATCTATCTCACTCTATTATGAGATATTTTTTGTAAAATTTTTTGTATAAATACCCCCTCAATTGGAGTATTGAGGGTGGATTCATATACATTGATGTAATATTGGTTATTTTGGAATAAAGTGCTGATTGGATCAAACTTTCGTATGGCTTGCTGGATAAAGAATTGAGGCAAAGGGCTTTCCAAAGATTACTTGAAACAAACACCAGATAAATAAGTTCTCTATACCTTGTGTTTTAAAGTTTTCCTTCTTATATCATATATGTTTCATATCTGAATGATAAACGAAAAAGAGTAATTCGGAATAAGCTTGATGGCACTCTGTTTTTAATCGTTATTATTCTCTATGTTTTCTTCTGAATTAGAATAAACAGTGAAACCTTGGTTTCTCATGTTTTCTATTTCATTCACTTTGATTATTACTTAAAGAATACTTAACTGCTCTTTATTAGTAATCAATTCAAGT
Source organism: Pinus tabuliformis (assembly GCA_031772625.1). NCBI lineage: Eukaryota > Viridiplantae > Streptophyta > Pinopsida > Pinales > Pinaceae > Pinus > Pinus tabuliformis. Next base: position 330,909,009 of record CM062820.1, read on the forward strand.
TCCCTTTTTCAAATTGGTTGAAGGATTCTTAACTGCTTTTCACCCATTTGAAACCATTCCATTTATTTCAAACCTTTATTTGTTCCTCATTTGACCATGTTTCTCTGTAAAACCATCCTTTGTTAATAAACCTAATCCATTTAAGCCATCTTCTTTGACTCCATTAGCCCAATGGCCTAAACTAGTCAATCCTACCCCTCTGCTATTGAATCTCACCACCCAAACTCAAACAAAACTCCTAAACTTCACAACTAGCCTAATATCTTTAAAAAACAAAGCTAAAACTTAAAGAGAGAGCCCTCTCTGGATACAGATTGGCTAGAATCTGTATCTAAAAGATTGGTTTGTGGTTACCTCGGACCCCTTTCCCCTTCTTACAACTTCTGGGAAAATCTGAGTGATAACATAGTGGCGACTCTGGTGGGGAGTTGAATAATTTGTTTGTTACTATTGTTTACTTTATAAGCTACAAACGGAGCTTGAAGTTAGCCGGGTAGCCTTTGAAATGATCTTGATTTGCAATTGCAAAAGTAAATGAATGCTGCTTCAATCTATCTCCGGTCTAGTTTATAGATTGGACATTTGTTCCAAACACTTGATCAGTCCCTTTTATCAAATAAATCTTTAAGAAAGTTTAAATCCCACATCTAAAACCTCTTAAAGAAACTGTTGAAGTTCTATTGTTAAAACCCATTTAGAGAAAAAACCAAAAATACACCTAGAAACCTAGCTTCAGAAAGGATTCATTATACCAGAGCTAACCCTGATCCAAATCCACCACCTGTGTTTGAAAATCCCAATCTGATTCCTAGGATTCTTAGGAGACAAGAGAGCCAAGACAGTTTTGCTAGTTCTCAGCCTCTATACAGATCAAGATCCTGTCCTGTGAAGTGGATTTACCTTGAGGACGAACCTTTTGATGAGTTTTTTGAAACCTCTTTATTTGTAACCTTTTCAGAATCTGGGTTAGCCCACACAGTTCATGATCCAATATTTATCGAAAATTTGCAACTTGAAGTTGTCACTTCACATCTTGACAGACATTTGCATAACTCCATTCAATCTGAGCTTACCTCTGAAGGAACACCAAACCTTTCTGTGATCACTACAGCCTCTCCAAGTTCATCATCAACACCTCAGACTTCCCAACCTCAAGCTACCCCTTCCACCCCTCCATCCATAACTCACATTCCCATTGTTATCCCTACCCCACCAGTTGTCACATCTATTCCTACAGCCATGGCAAACAGATACACTCCTCTGCACTTACTTGCCAATCCAGGGGCTATGCCCCAAGACTATCAAAGTAAAATCACTCCTTTTGATGGCACTGGCACCTACACAGCTCAACAACATACCAAAAAAATGACCGACTATTTTGAGATATATGAGGTTGATGCTGATGATGTTAGAATGAGGGTATTTGTTCAAAGTTTGACTGGAGATGTTAGAACATGGTTTAGAGCCCTCCCTGCAAATAGTATCAATGACCTACAAGCTCTTTATACAACATTCTTGAATAGATGGGAAAAGAAGAAAGATCCTCTCCAGATTTTATCAGAATATGAAAACCTGAGGAGAGGAACACAAGAAATTGTGCAAGATTATTGCACTAGGTTCAATAATGTTTACAATGCTATTCCTCAAAATCTCAGACCTCCTCCAGATTTGGCCTTGATCAAATTCCCTGATGGATTTGATTTTGATATGGCATACCAACTTAGAGAAAGAGCTCCTCAAACCTTAGAAGAGATGCAAAGTATAGCTGTCAGTGTTGAAGCCAACCTGATATCCAAACGAGCTAAAGCCAGAGCTGAAAGGAGGATACCTTTGAAAGAAGAACCTTCGGCCTTTGAACAGAAATTAGATGCTATTATTAAAAGAATGGATAGGCTCGGATATAGAGTAGAAACAATCGAGAGAAAATCCCCTTGGGATGGTCAACCAAGCAATACTGGGAGAAATCCAAATTTCAGGAAGAACCAAAACCCGAACACTGGAAAGACTGGGCCTGACCAAAATATTAGGCCCCCATTCCAGGAAAATTATGCTGAAGCCTCAACTTCTGATGAACCAACAGAAGACACTCAAATTAATTTGATGGGACTCAACAATGAACAACAAGTTTTCTTGACCCAAGAGGATCAAGAAGCTCACATGCTTAAACAATTCCAAACTCAGTCAGGTGAATCATTTGACTTTAGGGAGGGATATGTTATAGCCATTTATGAAGTTCACAAGCAATATAATCTGAGTAGAAGAATTGATGTCCCTGAAACCAACAGACAGAAAGATACCAAACAGCCCAACAAAGGTAAGATCAATACCACCCCTATACATATTCTTTCCAAAACAGATCCTAATCCAAATAACCTAATTATTGAAGATGTATCTGATAATCAACCCAATAACAGACAATCTTCCACTTCTATTCCTTCCAAAGGAAACGTGGAAGAACCTCCAGAAGTTGATTTGGAAACAACTTCAACCCATAACCCCACTCCTGAAAAGGAGAGAAATACAGAGAATATAGCGGAAAAAGAGAATCCAACTATCTGAAATACAAGAACTCAGACTGAAAAACATTTTAATCTCGAGACTGAAGTAGGAAAATTAAAAATAGTTGTTCCATTGTCGGAATTAGCTAAACATGATGCCTACAGAAGCCAAATCAATAGATCACTCCAAATTTTTGTCAATGAGGATTCAGTAAATGTTTTTGATGACCAGCCTGAATTGATTTTTGGCCCTGAAGTAAATGGAAAAACAGTAGATGGAGGAGTTCCTCCTTTCTATGTAAGTTTGAACATACATGATAAAATACTTCATAATGCCATGTTTGATTCTAGTGCTTCTCATAACTTAATGCCTAAATCTGTAATGGAGAAACTAGACCTAGACATCACCAGGCCATACAAAGACCTTTTTTCTTTTGATTCAAGTCAGGTCAGATGTCTAGGATTGATCAAAGACTTATGTGTATCGCTAGTTCAATACCCTGCCAAAACCATCTTAATGGACATAGTAGTAGCTGATATTCCACCAAAGTATGGCATGTTATTGTCCAGGTCTTGGGGTGCAAAGCTTCAAGGATATCTACAATTGGACATGTCTTATGCTACTATTTCAGTGTTTGGTCAACCTAAGAAACTATATAGAGAAACTTTAATGAAATATGTGGTAAGTAGTCAGGAGAAACCCCAAAATTTCCCTATCTACTCAATACACTCTGATATGGATTCTTTCATTCTTTACAATGTTGAAAGTGATCCCTCAACTGAAGTAAAAGTTTTAGCAGCAGAACCAAAATAAATTACAAATGAAAAGTCTAGTGTTCAAATCCAGGAAATTTCTGAGAACAATGATACATCAGATACCCAAGAGAAACCAGAAGAAACTAAAAAACCAGATCTCCCTATTAAACAGATCCCTGAGACTCCTGATACTAATTATGAACATGAGATCCTTTGGTACTTAGAATTTGATGGTTCAGTTAACAAATTAGGAGCAGGAGCAGGAGTTTGGGTGCACAATCTTGAAAATGATCATGCTGAAGGCCATGCCTACAGATTAAACTTTAGGTGCACTAATAATATGGCAGAATATGAAGCTCTGTTGCTAGGTCTTAAACTGGTCAAAAGTTTAGGGGAAATTAGGGTATCAGTCCTAGGAGATTCTGATTTAATCATTCAACAGATAAAAGGGAAGTTTCTCACAAATGATCCCAGATTAAGATCTTACAGAGGAACAGTGATAGAGATTCTCAATACATTTCTAGAAACTCAGCTTGCCAAAATCCCAAGAAAACATAACTTGCAAGCTCATAGCCTGGCAATGTTTGCTAGCACCTGTAAATTACCATTTGAACCTAATCATCAATTCACAGCTGAGATTAGACACAGACCAGCCATACCTGACAATGTAAAGAACTGGCAAGTGTTTGACAGTGATAAGCAGATTAACAATTTCTTAACCCTAGAGGAAGAATTTTCTAGCATTAATATAGATATAGATACTGTTAGTGAGTTTAATCAAATAAATAAAATAGAAACAGACATTTCAGCAGAAAGTGCAACTCAAATGCTTCACCCAACAAAATTTACCAACAAAGAAATGTAGGATCTTAAAGAAATGGACATTGATGAAATTATTGAAGGAGAATCTGAAGTTATCAATTTAAAAGACAATCATTTGCCTAAAGGATTAACTCCTTTGGAAGATCTCTTTGATTTCAATGATATTCCAAAGAAACCCAAGATGGAACCTCTAAAAGCAAACATTGAAGACTATAACTTGGGAACTGAAGAAGATCCGAAAATGGTAAAATTATCCAAATCTTTGCCCCCTGATCAAAAACTCAAATATGTTGAACTAATGAGAGAATTCCAGGATGTCTTTGCCTGGAGCTATGAAGACCTGAAATCTTATGACACCTCTATAATTCAACATACAATACCTCTAAAGGAAAATCAAAAACCATTCAAACAAAAGCTCAGAAGAATTAACCCTGTACTGCTTCCCTTAATTGAAAAGGAAATCAAACGAATGTATGAAGCAGGGATAATTGCTCCTATCAGGTTTTCAGAGTGGGTGTCTAATTTAGTACCTACTAGGAAGAAAACTGGAGAAATCAGATTATGTGTTGATTTAAGAAATGTAAATAAGGTTTCTTTGAAGGACAATTACCCTTTACCTAAGATGGATCATATTTTACAAAGGGTAGTAGGTGCCTCTAGGATTTCACTTTTGGATGGGTTCTCAGGCTATAACCAGATTCTGGTTCATCCTGATGACCAGGAAAAAACTGCTTTTACAACACCATGGGGAACATTCAAGTATGTTAAAATGCCATTTGGACTTAAGAATGCAGGGGAAACCTTCCAACGAGCAATGGACATAGCTTTTGCAAAAGAAATTCATGATTTTCTGGTTATATATCTAGATGACCTGACTGTTTTTTCTAAATCAGATCAGCAACATTTAGATCATCTAAAACAAGTATTCTTAAAATGCAGAAAATATGGTATTTCTTTAAATCCTAAAAATTCCTTGTTTGGTCTAGAGGAAGGCAAACTCTTAGGCCATATTATTTCCAAAGATGGCATTAGAATTGATCCTGCTAGAATAGAAGCTATTCTGCAAATACCCCACCCCAGAAATGTCAAAGAACTTCAAGCTTTCCTAGGAAAGATTAACTTTTTGAGAAGATTTATATCTAACTTAGCTGAATTAATTAGATTGCTTAATAATATGTTGAAAAAGGATTCAAAGGTTAAATGGACAGTAGAAGCCAAACAAGCATTTGAAGAAATTAAAATGGCTTTGACTAGAACACTGGTCCTTACAAGTCCAAAGTTTGATAGAGACTTCATAATATTTTCATTTGCATCAGAACACATCATAGCAGTTATTTTGCTACAAAATAATGATCAAGGATGTGAAAAACCCATAGCTTTCTTTAGCAAAGCACTTAGGGATGCACCTCTAAAATACAAAATCATGGAAAAACAAGCTTATTCACTTGTAAAATCCACTAAAGACTTTAGAGTCTACATATTGTACTCCGATGTAATAGCCTATGTACCGAATGTTATTGTCAAAGACATCTTGACCCAGGATGGGATTGCAGGCAAACGAGGTAAATGGATTGCTACTATATTGGAGTATGATATTGAAATAAAACCTGCAAAGCTTATAAAAGGACAGGGATTGGCCAAACTCATGACTGAAATGAATTGCCAAGCCCTGGATATTAATGAACTGGATAATGAACAGGAGATGGCGACTCCACAAATCATCCAGGCCTTCTTAGATTCACATTGGTATGCTGATATAATTTATGTATTATTAAACCTGCAAGCTCCTCCAGGGTTATCTAGAACAAAGAAAAGGTTTTTAAAAATGAAAGCTTCAAAATTTTGTATTTTAGATCATACTCTCTTTTGGAAAAATCATGAAGGTATTCTATTGAATTGTTTAGTAAAAGAAGAAGCTGACAAGGTTTTCAAAGAGTTTCATGGAGGAAACTGTAGTGGACACCTTTACTGGAAATCAACTGCAGACAAAATCCTAAGGGTTGGATTTTATTGGCCCACCTTGTTCACTGATGTAAAGAAATTTGTCACTGCTTACCATAAATGTCAAATTTTTGAAGGCAAGAGAAAATTATTACCTTTACCCCTGAGGCCCATTTCCACTTAAAATCCCTTCCAACAATGGGGTCTGGACTTCATTGGAGAAATCCACCCTCCTTCTTCTGACCAACATAAATGGATTCTAACTGCCACAGACTATTTTACCAAATGGATAGAAGCCATTTCTTCCAGACAAGCCAACGACACTGTGATTATAGGATTCCTAGAAACCAACATATTGTCTATATTTGGTTGTCCTGAAAAAATCATAATCGATAATGTTGTTGCCTTCAAATCCAAGAAAATGATAAGTTTCTGTAATAAATACCGTATCACTTTGGGCCATTCCACAGCCTATTACCCCCAAGGTAATGGTCTAGCTGAATCTTCCAATAAAAGCCTAATTAATATTATTAAGAAATTATTGGAGGAGAACAAGAAAAATTGGCACAAGAAACTTACTAATGCACTATGGGCAGACAGACTCACTACCAAGAAATCTATTAGAACTAGTCCTTATGAATTAGTCTATGGCGTGGAGGCTGTATTTCCTTCATATTTAGGAGTTCTTGTAATGAAATTGCTTCAAGAAGCTCAGGTGGAGCCTAATGATATTCAAAGGAGGATTAACCAGACCATCCATTTGCAGTAGACCAAAGAAGAAGTGTATCAAAGATCCCAAGTATTACAAGAGAAACTTAAGAAAATATTTCATAAAAGAACCAAGGCAGAAGATTTCTACCTTGGAAACAAAGTTTTAATATGGGATTCCAGGAGAGAGGATAAGGGAAAACATGGGAAGTTTGACTTTCTATGGAAAGGGCCTTTTATTATCCAGGCCTTACCAGGAATAATACTTACTTTCTAAAAAACTTGGATGGTACAGAAACGGAAGAGGGGCCAGTTAATGGTCAGATGTTGAAACATTACTTTGATCCAACTTTTTAATGTATTCTTACTTGAACATGTATATACTATATCCTTGGTAATGTCACAGTTTGGATTGGATAGTAACTTGCTAGAGTTGAAGCCCGAAGAGAAGGCTCTAAGCTTCACAAATGTTACTGTCATACATACAATAAAGCAACCAGCAGAAGGAGATTTCAAAGCACAGTCAAAGTCATTTAGAAGGCCATCTGACCTGTTGTTCTTGACTTTCCACCAAGAAAAGCCATCCCCAAGTGGAGCCAATGTTATGCTCATATACCAATAGGTGTCATATTTCATGATTGACTTGATGAGCTCTATAATATGTTCATACCTTTTCTTGTTGAAAAGGTTTTCCATATTTTCAAAAAATCAAAAAATTTAAAAAATGTAAAGAGGGTATACCCTAAAAGAAAAATCAAAGGGTAAAAAGAATAAAATGGTCAAAAAATAAGAAGAAATGAACCCCAAACAAAAATAGACCAGGAAAGTGTGCAAGTCTAAATGCCACTACTATTTCATTTTCTGAATAAGCAATTGTGTGCAACTTGTTAAACTTATGCCACAATTAATGAAGAGTCAAACTGTTTAAACTTGGCTCATTCATTTTTCAATTTCATGTTGTAGAGATAGAGAATAAAATCTGACCAAATTCTTTAATCTTGGTAGATAAATAGATAGGTAGAGTAAATAAAAAGCAGCTCAATAGTTTAATTTGAGCCCTTGGATGTAATAAGGGCAGACTTAGGTAGGCTTGCCATGTAAAAGGAAAAGAAGATTGATAAGGGTTTTCCAGTATAAGTGCACCCAAATAAAGAAGAAAAAATGTCAGGCTAAAGTAGGTAGGGTAGGTAGACGGTGTTGCAGAATGATACTTGTGCTGGATCATGTCTCTAAATGTGTTAACTTCTACTTTTATCACAAGTGCAAGGCAGACGTTATACTTAATGCAGCTCAAGCAAGACAAGGTCAAATTATTAACTTTCATTCACATTTTTCCCTAAAGATTTCGCTAATTCCCCCTAAAGTATTAAGGTCTTTGAAAATTAAAGGGGCTCAGATCATTTCTCTGACTTCTGGAGGGACCGGACCCTCAGCCCAATAATTTAAATGGCCAAAGTACTTAAAAACCATCATTCATTCATTCTCACAAGTATTTTCCTAAGTAAAATCCCATTTTACTTAGGAAAATTACACAATATTACATAAATCCCCTTTCACTTTAGCCTAAGTTAAATATACTCTTTAAATGTTTTACTTAGCGCTTATTCTCATTTTTATGTCATATTAACCTTTAACCCATATTATATAAATCCCAAAAAAATATTCCCCTTCCCGTATTATTTAATCCCCGACATTTTATGTCTCTCGTCCCTGCTTGAATACAACCATAATCAACGTTTAAAAGAGGATTATTGAGTTAACCCGTAATTCATTAAGAACCTTAATTCCCTGCTGCACAAAAGGGATTAGTTAACTCTCTTGGTTAATTAATAACTTGCATATCCATTCACGATCACCTCGATATAATTAATTAGTCGTTAATTATACTGGGCCCCCCGCAGTAAAGCCCCGCCGTGTCCCTCGTCCATCTGCCGTCCGATCGTTCCTTTACCATCCAACGATTAATATTAATATCGCGCCCCCTAGTGACCACACTTTAACTCGCGATCACCAAGCGTTTTTCCACCCATACCTCTGCCACGCATCGTGCAGTCCATATGATCACTCGTCCCCGACCCAAAACCGCCCAGCCTCAAAAGCGGTGCGATCATGTACCGCTTACCACCCTCCACAAACGACAAAACGTCATGTCTCCACTTGCGTCATCCGCCCGATAAATCCAAAAAAAAAAAAAAAAACCCCGCCAACCTCAGTTCTGTTAAATAAAGCGAACAAATGTCATTTTTCCTGTAGTATGCTGCGACCCGTGCTCCCATGCAAAACAACGTCCAAGTCAACTGTTCCAGCTTCCCAACCGCCACCTGATCAAAAAATATACAGCAACGCACTCCGCAGCCTGTCATCCAACCTGCCATTGTATTGTTTACTTCCTTGATACAGGTATTTATCCAGTCTACCCTGAAACCCTGTAATTTCGGTTTTCTAGTGAAAATTCTACAAGAAAGGGGCCAAATTCAGTTTTAGTCCAGTCTGTGTTGCCATAAAAAGTTCCCAAACCTGTTGTTTGGTCTATTTTCTCATAGTAAGCCCAAATTCCATTTTTGAATCCACAAGAACCAAAGATGGAAACCCCTATAGCCCTAAATGTCACAACCATGAACGCTCCTCACAAAGACTTAGATTATCTACCTCTGGCCGATAAATATATTCAGATAAAAGACCTATTTGGTGATAAAAACCATCTTAAGGTCTTCTGCCAAGCCAAAGATAGTTATCTGAATAAGTCTGACATTTTTGGACTGTGGGAATCTAACCTTCCCATGTATTTCCTCCCCTCAGTCCATGTTTTCCCATATATAATTCATCAATGTCGTGCTAATTATGATCCTAACCATAGAGCTGTTATGTCCCCAAGCCAAACTGTCCTTTTTCCCATAACTGCTAAATCCATCAATGAAATGTTGCAATTCCACTCCAGTCAGCCCCTCACTCCTATTTCCATGGGATATTTACTTGAAAAAGCATCTCAGTTGTCCCAATCAGAAGTGAGCTGTATTGGTCAAACCTTCATGTTACCAAAGCACCAGCCCAAAGGTCCACCTCCTTATCTGCAAACTTTCTTCATTGAAACTGGAAGACTCATTGTTGATATGATATCCCTAATTATGGGATTTAACTCTAGTGAATTTGTGGATGATATCACCCTAGTTTTATTATCAATTTTTACTCCAGGATAGCCCCCTGCTGTCAGATATGACTATGTCACCTATATTGCCAACAAAATCCATGACCAATTCCTGAATTTGGACAGGGAAGGAGTTTTCAAATACACCTCTTTCATATACCATCTTATGTTATATTATCAGTCAGATAACTTTCCTTTCCCTATCAAGAAACTTGACACCAAAGGAAATCCAAGGTCTGTTATCTTTTGGAGTCCAATCTTTCATAATACCAGTGAGTCCCCTTACACTTATAGTGAGTTCATTGACCTATTTGTACATCCAACAACGACTCCGTCGATAGGAGTTTCCCCTCCTAGGATCAATGGTGACATGAAGAATATTCTCCAGCTCTCTGAGCAATACAGGATAGGTGATTGGTACTTATACAAAAATCACACAGAAATCAGGATGTATGGGTGTGAACTTTGCCCTTTTAAGTTACCCGAGTATGTTCCCATGAGATTATTTGCATTGGAGTATTTCATACAGATCATAAATGTAGATTTAGTCCATTTTTGTGGTTCCAAGAAGAAAGCTCAGCTAAGAATTAAGAACCAACTAGGCCCTTTTATCATCAACTCTAGGGATGCATGGAAAGAAGCTGAAAAAATTTTAGAAGACCACCTTAGATTACGAAAGAGTTTTAGGTGGATACCATATGACCCCAACGGTTTTATATGTGACAGAAGGACGAAGAACAATTTATCCCCATATATTCACCATAGGATCCCAGAAATCGAGCAGTTTGCAAACTTGGATGAATGGATAGAAGGGACCCTAATAAAAGATATTAATGAGCAAGACAATATGGAAAATGCTATGAGAGATCTTGAGAAAACCCTTGACCTGGATTCTTGTGGACAGGTACCATTCAAGTTGCCTCAAAAATCAGCAATTAGTGCATCCATTGTTGGAACCTCTCAACAGCGTCCACAAGAAGTCAACTACCAGCCACAAGAACATCCAAAGGAAAGGAAGTAGAAACCACAGAATAGCCCACAATGTCAGATCAGCCTGGAATTTCCAAAGAACAGGGTCAAGTGTCGACTCCTCCAGCTCAAACCAATGTAGCAGAAAGTCTAGTTTTGCAAACTCCTCTAAAGGAGGAAATAAATAAAAAGAGGGATAGGGAAACCACTACCCCTGCCAGTGGACCTACAGGACAGCTTGGGACAAAAAGACAAAGACTGAACCCTCTGTCAGAAGAGGAAATAATTGAAGAGACTATAGACAGCCACAGAGAAGAAAGAGCAGTTAGCCAGCAAACTTTTCCATTGGGAGAAACATCCATTAGCTCACAGAGGCAAGAGCTAGAAAGACAACAAAGTTCAGAGGTATCATCTCGCAGACCTCCAGGAAAAGAGGCCTTAGATATCAAGAACACATTCATATAAATAAAGGCCAGAAATGATCCAGTAAGACTTCAAATTTACAATCAGTATTTGAAAATGGCCCCCACAAACCAGCAGAGATTGATGTCAGCTTATGACATTCAAGAAGGCAAGATGATAATGAGCTACTTCAAGCCAAAGGTTCAACAACCTCAAACAGCAGCAGATTATATCAGGAAAAATCTGGAAGTCTTGGAAAAGGATATTAATCCTTTGGATCAGATTGAATTGCACAAGCAAACTGGAGAAATGGTCTATTCAACCTTAACTAGTAAAGCATTGATGGCTCATAGGCTACAAAATTCTTTGGATAATACAACTGCCCAGCTAAACTTAGAAAAAGCCTCCTCCTTGGCCAAGGATAACAGAATAAAATCATTAGAAGAAATCATCATTGGATTGGGACATGATCCCAAAGATGTGAAAGGTGTAGAAGCACTGATCAAAAAGAAAGAAGAAGACATTGCTGCCCTGAGGAAACAACTAAAGCTGCCTCCTTCAAGGCATCCACATACTGCTGAGGTTATAAAGCAGAAATCTGAAGAAGAGATGATGGATCTCCTCTTGAAACTCAATGAAAGATTGAATGATACAGAGCAGGCATTAGAAAAAGAACTGAAGGAGAGGCAGGGAGAGTCGATCTCTCAGCCTCCCGATGTAATCCCCATAGTCTCAACAGCAGTCCCTTCTACACTTGGAACAGCATTAGCTCCAAACATCCCAGTAGCCACAGCAGAAGTGGTTACAGGAACAGCACCAGGCAGCAGTGCCAATTTGAGCACAGAAGAGTTGATAAAGGCAATGGAAGACATGAGACTACAAGTTTCAGAATTAAATCAGATAAAAGAGCAGTTGGCTAAAATGGAAAGAAATTATGATATCTCTAAAATAAGTGTTATGGAAAAAACAAGGGAGATTAAAACCTTAGAAAGTAAAGTGAAAACATTAGAAAAAAAGCTCACTTTTGACAAGCCCCTGGTAGAGATCAAGAAAATATTTTGGGCCAACATCACTCAATCCATTAACGATGTTTGGCCATCCATCCAAGTGATCTTTGAACAGATTGATTTAGTGAAAGCAACACAGGGAGCAATTCAACAGACAAAAGCACAATTAGGACAAATGCCAGATGAATCCAACCGGCTTATACACTTTTTGAATAACAGAAATAAAGAACAACTGGAAGAACTTGGCATCTCAGACAGGACAGATACTATTTTGGAAATCAAAAGGGTGCTAACCAAGAAAACTTTGATGCGGAATCTAGAGAGAAGGTGTCAGGATATGCAGGTGGAAATTAATTCTTTTATGGAGAAGTTCACTATTTTGCAAAATAAAGGGCTACCAAGTCCTTTGGTGATTAATGACATATTAATGAAGCATATAGATTATGTAGATAAGTTGAATAAGTATGCTAACAATCAAGCCAGTTCATCAACAAGTGCATCAGGAATAAAAGCACTCCCCACAGGCCGAGTTCTCTATGACAGCTTAGAGAAATTATTATATGTTGAGCATGAGATAAAGCAATTGTTCCCAATCCAGCCTACCTTTTTCAGATATACAAAAACTGATGAGACCCTGAGGAAACTTCAGAAACACAGATTGTCAGAGAAACAATGGTGGGAAGACATGTTGGAAATTTTGTAAATTTATCCTTAGTAAAAGGTAAATTTTGAGCTATTTACCATAGTAAGATGAACAAAGATGAACAGGGGTCAAACAGGTCGAAGTGTATCAGAACAGGTAAAGAGTATCAGTCAAAACAGGGCAGCCAGCATGGAGTTACTAAAGAAGACAGCAGCAAGCCAAATAAAAGGGCCTACCTCCAGCACACTCAGCAAGAATAGGAACAGCACAACATCAGTTTACCTTTCTCCTATCTTCGAGACTAGTTGTCTCTATTTTCTTGTAAAATATGATTAGTCACCCTAGAATATATCTCACTCTGTTATGAGATATCTTTTGTAAAAAAATTTGTATAAATACCCCCTCAATTGGAGCATTGAGGGTGGATTCATATACATTGTTGTAATATTGGTTATTTTGGAATAAAGTGTTGATTGGATCACACTTTTGTATGGCTTGTTGGATAAAGAATTGAAGCAAAGGACTTTCCACAGATTACTTGAAACAAACACCGGATCAATAAGTTCGCTATACCTTGTGTTTTAAAGTTTTCCTTGTTTCTTATATCATCTATGTTTCATATCTGAATGCTAAACGAAAAAGAGTAATTCAGAATAAGCTTGATTGCACTCTGTTTTTAATCGTTATTATTCTGTATGTTTTCTTCTGAATTAGAATAAATAGTGAAACCTTGATTGCCCCTGTTTTCTATTTCGTTCACTTTGATTATTACTTAAAGAATACTTAACTACTCTTTATTAGTAATCAATTCAAGTTCCTTTTTTCAAATAGGTTGAAGGATTCTTAACTGCTCTTCACCCATTTGAAACCATTCCATTTATTTCAAACCTTTATTTGTTCCCTGTTTGACCATCTTGCTCTGTAAAACCATCCTTTGTTAATAAACCTAATCCAGTTAAGCCATCTTCTTTGACTCCATTAGCCCAGTGACCTAAACTAGTCAATCCTACCCCTCGACTATTGAATCTCACCACCCAAACTCAAACAAAACTCCTAAACTTCACAACTAGCCTAATATATTTAAAAACAAAGCTAAAACTTAAAGAGAGAGCCCTCTCTGGTTACAGATTGGCTAGAATTTGTATCTAAAAGATTGGTTTGTGGTTACCTCGGACCCCTTTCCTCTTCTTACAACTTCTGGGAAAATCTGAGTGACAACAGAGTCTATACCTACCTTTCTAAATGTGCAACAAGAAAAGGTGTTTCCTAAAGCACAAAAAATGGTGTTTCTTATGGGGTTTAGTACATTGGAATAGTTCAAAGAATAATACAGAATGGTGGTAATAAGGTATTTGATTAGCATACTGACATTGACATTTTGGATAGGCCAGAAGGAATTGAGATTCAACTTTGTTGGTACAATTGAATAAAGGGGAAACACATGTACAAGTATGATTTGACAGATCATGTTTTCATAGAAATTGAAGTTGTTATAGCAATGGCCAACTCATCATATAATATCAAGAATGACACATACAAACTAGAAGAAAGTGATTATAAAAAAATTTAAGATTTTGTCAAAAATCTAAACAAGCTAGAGTTTTCACATAGTTTTCAAAATATTCTACTTGTTTTTTTCCTTTTTATTACTATCTCTTATATTATTTATAAAGTATTCTTGGTTGTATAATTGTTGATTTATTTATAGTAGTTTTATACTCACTCTATAACTTTTTACCTTAGGTAAGGTGAATGGCTCTGATGGTGAAAAGTTGGGATATCTCAGCATGTTATTATTCGGATTCATATATTTCTTATTGGTTTTTTTATTAGATATTATAGACATACTTTCTGATGGAGAGGAAATAAGGCATCAAAGTTTTGAAATTTTTAAAAGGATGAAACAAGTTTTTGTATATCACATTTTGTGGCCATGCCCATGTTGAAGTTGATCAAACGAACTCTCAAATGTGGCATATACATTGACCATCTAATCTTTGCATAATTCCTTGTTCTCTTAGCTTTATGTTGGTGTCCATATTTTGAGGGAAATTCCCATCACCTAAAACCAATAGTCTTAATCAGTCAAGTAGAATTTGTTGGCAATGTTTTCAATCATTTTGAATTTTTTTCTCCAAAACCTATACTTGATAACTATGAACAACTTATAAGGAGAATACTCGTCTTCATTTTTAATTCTCAAGATGTATGAAGTTGATTTAATATTAATGATTTTTCTTTATTGGTTACATGATATAGGTTATAAAGGAGGATCTCCTCCACTCCCTATTTTTTGTATTATCTCATTCTTGAACCCCGAAATGCTTTTGGGTTCTACAATTTGTTATTTTTTGTAGCATTGAAGGTGTTCTAGTCTCGAAACATGTGGAGAGGCTAAAACACATGATATCTCCATAACCCATAAATTTTTCTGGAAATTCCACCTAGAAGTACCTCAATTAGATTATTAGCCCATTTTTTAATTATTTCCTAAGTCTAAACTTAGGGAAATGGGTTAATTAATCATAATTAATTTAGATAAGATGTGAATCATCTAGAAACTCACATAGATCAACTCTGATATGATCTTAGCCCTTGATTAAGATTTAATCTTGGCCCTTTGAGTCCCAACAAAGGATTATACAAAGAAATCGATGGGTAGATGGAGGACACTCTTGTGAGAACCACAGAGAGTTTGATTTCCTTGGAGAGTTCAATTTTCCAAAGAGCCAATAGTGTTAGAAGTGTTATAGCACCATTTACCACCCTTGGTAGATTTGATGCTTTTTTTTATGGCCTAGGGAAACCGTTCCCTTCCAGAATTGGTCCAAATTTTAAAAAAACAATGTTTTAATTTCCATACGTTGTTTCGCCCCATATAAATTGCGTGTACACGCGGGTCAGTCTATACCCAACCCACGTATATGTGTTAACCCGGGGGTTAGAAGGGGGATGAAGCCCCCCCTTCGTTGCGTCGATTACGTAGCGGGGGGGTCACAGGGGGTTTGAGGGGTGAAGGTAACCCCACTGTATGGGGTCCGAGGCAACACCCCAGAAATTTTTGTTTTTGGACCCTTTATTAGGTTGGGCAGACCTACTTATGGTTTTGTGCATGTTTTTTGCACATGGTTTTGGACACGATGGTTTTCGGTCCATGGTTTTGGACGCGATGGTTTTTCGATCCATGGTATTGAATGCTTTGGCATGTATAAATATGTATTGTAAAATTGAAAGGAATATAATGAAAAATCAAGCTGGTAGTCCCGATTTTGGGATCCAGGGGAAAATATTTGTGTATATGTGTTTTATGTGTTATGCTCTCGCATTGTTTATTTTCTGTGTTTTAGAATTCGTATGCAGGTAATTTCTGTATGGGGTTAAAACCTACATTTCGTATCAGAGTTGTTTTGGCTTCAAGGGGATGCCTTTGTTGCTGAGGGGTTTCGCTCGAGCCTATGGTAGACCTTGTTCAGTGGGAGATCTGCGGGATCGATTCTGGTAGTGAAAGAAGATGGCAAGCAGTGGAAAGATAGAGTTCGAGAAATTTAATGGTCAGAGTTTTGAGTTGTGGAAACTCAAGATGGAGGATCTGTTGGTGGATAAAGGTCAGTGGATCGCGGAAGATCCGGGTACTAAACCAACGGGAGTGTCTAATGAATAATGGAAGAAGTTGGATCGGAAGGCAAAGAGTATAATACAATTGTGCGTCTCAGATTCAGTATTGTTGAATGTATCAAGGGAAGCTATGGCAAAGGATTTTTGGGACAAGTTAGGGACTTTGCACCAATCTAAGCCTCTGGTGAATCAACTATTCGTACGAAAAAAACTATATAACCTGAGGATGAAATATGGAGACTCGGTGACAGAGCATCTGAATGCGTTTAACACTGTGGTAAGTCAGTTATCATCTGTTGATATCAAAATTTCAGATGAAGATAAGTGCATTAGTTTGTTGTGTTCTCTACCAAATTTGTGGGATAGTCTGGTTATTGCAATAAGTAGCAATGCAACTACCTTACAGTTTGATGAAATAGTCTCATCCTTGCTGACGGAGGAGATGAGACGGAAAAATATGGAGAGCCAGAATGGTGATTCCTTGTCTGTACGAGGACGGTCCCAAAACATAAAAAAAATAAGTCATCGAGTGGTAGATATAAATCTAGAGGGAGATCTAAATCTCTAGGAAAACCTATAAAGGTGGTGTGCTGGAAATGCAGAAAGGAAGGGCACTGCAAAAGGGACTGTAAATCTAAAGCTCCTGACAAAGGAAAGGGATCTGGTGGTGCTCCTTCTGCAGAGGTGAAAACCACCTCAGATGAAGGTGGGGATGTGTACTTGGCTTCTTTAAGTACACATGTAGATCATGAGGCATGGTTGATTGACTCAGGTGCATCCTTTCACTTCACTCCCCATAGAGAGTGATTTTGCAAGTATGAGAAATACAATGGTGGTGATGTCTTCTTAGGGGATGATAGGAAGGCTAGAATCATTGGTCATGGAAAAATAAAGTTGAAGTTGAAAGGTGGAAGGGTTAGAATGCTTCCGTGTGTTCTACATATTCCTGCATTGGCCAGAAATCTGATTTATGTAAGCAAGTTGGATGATGCAGGTGTAAAAATGGTGTTCGAGAAGGATACCTGCAAGATGGTTCGGGGAGCACTAGTATTGAGCGAGGAGTTCGGATTGGAACTCTGTACAAGCTGCAAGGTAGCACTGTTGTTGATGGGTGCAACAGTTCTGTGGTTCCTGAAAATGGAGCAGAAAATCTAGTTGTCTCTGGAAAGAATACCATGTTGTGGCATCAAAGGCTTGGACATATTGGAGAGAAGGGCCTTCGAATACTTCATGGTAAAGGTATGGTAGAAGGTATGAGTAATAGCTCTTTGGATTTTGATTTTTGTGAAAATTGTGTATATGGGAACCAGAATCGGGTGAGTTTCCCCTCTGGTGGTAAGAGGGTGAAACAGATATTAGAGGTTGTGCATAGTGGTGTGTTTGGACCCCTGAAAGTTCCATAAATGAGTAATTCTGTGTACTATGTATCATTTATAGATGACTTCTCAAGGAATACATGGATATATTTCTTTAAGAAGAAATCTAAATTCTTTGACAAGTTTAAATAATTTAAGGCTCTGGTGGAAAACCAGACAGAGAATAAGATAAAGGTGCTGAGGACAGATAATGGTGGAGAGTTTTGCAGTAAGGGATTTGAAGAATTCTGTAAGAAGTGTGGTCTAGCATGGCAGAAGACTACTCCATATACACCTTGGCAAAATGGAGTTGCAGAAAGAATGAACAAGACGTTGATGGAAAGGGAAAGAAGCATGCTCAGTGGTGTTGGGTTAGGACAAGAATTCTGGGCAGAGGCGGTGGAGACAGCATGTTACATGGTCAATAGATCACCTTCATCAGCATTGGAGGATAAGACTCCACAAGAGGTATGGACTGGTAAGAAACCCTCTCTTTCACATCTGAGGGTATTTGGATGTGATGCATATGTACATGTTCCAAAGGAGAAATGAACCAAGTTGGATAGTAAATCTGAAAAGTGCATCTTTATTGGGTATAAGGATGGTTTAAAGGGTTATAAGCTTTGGAACCCAGTAACAAGGAAGGTTGTGTACAGCCGAGATGTGGTGTTCAGAGAGGTGAAAGATGTTATTAAACATGAAGTCTAACCAAAGGAACTTGAGAAGATAGAGTTTGAGCTAAAGGAGGAAGAATTAGACTCTACAGCAGAGGAGGAATCAGAAGATGAAGAGCCACAAACTCTGGGTGTGAGAAGATTAGTTCGAGAAAGAAGGCAGCCAGAAAGGTATAGTCCATTTGCTTTCTATTCAAATTTTGCTTTATCTATTACTGATGATGATCCCAGAACTGTGAAGGAAGCAGTAGATTCAGAGGATGGAAAACTCTGGAAAGAGACCACGGTTGATGAAATGGCATCTTTGCACAAAAATGAGGCTTGGGATCTGGTAGAGTTGCCGGCTAGAAGGAAACCCATTGGCAGCAAATGGGTGTTCAAGAAGAAGACAAATGCAGAAGGAAAGGTGGAGAAATACAAAGCTCGGTTGGTAGCAAAAGGTTATTCCCGAGTGCTGGAATTTATTTTGGTGATATTTTTTCTCCTGTTGCCAAGGTAACTTCTATTAGATTACTTTTATATGTTGCTGCTACTTTTGATTTTGAGGTAGAACAGATGGATGTGAAGACAAAATTTCTTCACGGGGATCTGGAAGAGGAGATCTACATGAAGCAACCTAAAGGTTTTGCGGTGAAGGGTAAGAAAGAACTGGAATGCAAGTTAAAGAAGTCTCTGTATGGGTTAAAATAGCCACCAAATATGTAGTATCAGAAATTTGATACATTTATACGGGGACTTGGCTTCACCAGAAGCAAAGCATATAATTGCGTGTATTTTAAATTAATTGGTGACCGTGTTATTTATTTGGTCTTGTATGTGGATGATATGTTGCTGGTTGGAAATGACAAAGAAATTATCCAGGATTTGAAGACCCATTTGTCCTCCAAAATCGACATGAAATATATTGGTGCTGCAAACTATATTTTGGGCATGGAAATTAAAAGAGATCGGACAAAGAGGATGCTTTGGTTAAACCAGAGGAAGTATGTCGAGACAATATTGCAGAGGTTTAATATGCAGGATAGTAAACCGGTGAAGGTTCCTATTCCTGTAGGTGTAATGTTATCTGCTGAACAGTGTCCCAAGACACAATAAGAGGAAGAGGACATGTCCCGTGTTCCATATGCAAGTGCAGTCGGTAGCTTGATGTATGCGATGGTCTATACTAGACCAGACATTGCACATGCAGTGGGAGTATTGAGCAGGTTTATGTCAAAACCAGGGAAGGAGCACTGGACAACAGTGAAGCGGGTTTTCAGGTATTTGTGTGGCACTAGTTATTATGG
The DNA here is from genome assembly GCA_031772625.1 of Pinus tabuliformis. NCBI lineage: Eukaryota > Viridiplantae > Streptophyta > Pinopsida > Pinales > Pinaceae > Pinus > Pinus tabuliformis. Next base: position 330,928,830 of record CM062820.1, read on the forward strand.
TTTGTGCTACCAAGGAAGACCAGAGAGCATTGGATATTCGTGGCTTTGTTGATGCAGACTGGGCTGGAGATATTGATCAAAGAAGATCTACAAGTGGGTATGTGTTTAACCTATTTGGAGGTGCAGTCAGTTGGATGAGTAAGAAACAATTTGTAGTGGCACTATCAACTACAGAAGCAGAATACATGGCAGCCACTCATGCAAGTAAGGACGCAGTTTGATTGGAGAGATTGTGCTCAAGTATGGGGTTAGTACAGGGAGCTATAAGGATAGACTGTGACAGCCAAAGTGCAATTTTCTTGGCAAAAAACCCTGCATATCATTCAAACAAAGCACATTGATGTTCAGTATCACTTTTTGAGGGATATGATAGAAGACAAAAAGGTGTTTCTGGTAAAGGTGGACACTTTGAAGAATATTGCAGATGCATTGACAAAATCTGTCAGCTCTGAGAAGTTCTCTTGGTGTAGAGAAACAATGGGTGTTGCAAGGCTGATAAATGACTAAGCTCTCTTGTGGCCCCCTTCGTTGCGCTGATTGCATAGCAAGGGGGGGGGGGGGGGGGTCACAGGGGGTTTAAGGGGTGTAGGTAACCCCACTCTATGGGGTCCGGGGCAACACGCCGGAAAATGTTTTTTTTGGACCCTATATTATGTTGGGCGGACCTATCTATAGTTTTGTGCATGTTTCTCACATATGGTTTTGGACGCGATGGTTTTCGGTCCATGGTTTTGGATGAGATGGTTTTTCGGTCCATGGTATTGGATGCTTCGGCATGTATAAATATGTATTGTAACATTGAAAGGAATGTAATGAAAAATCAAGCTGGTAGTCCCGGTTTTGGGATCCAGGGGAAAATATTTTTGTATATGTGTTTTATGTGTTATGCTCTCGCATTGTTTACTTTCTATGTTTTAGAATTTGTATGCAGGTAATTTCTGTACGAGGTTAAAACCTACATATATAATCTCTTTAAATTTTGGCAGATTTTATGGGTTTTACCTGTTACTCACCTATTGTAGCTCGTGGCCCAAATATTTCCCAACTGAAACAACTAATTTGGAGAAGTATAAATAAACCTCCATGGGAAGTACTAAGGGGGAGGAATGATGAGATATTGATATTATAGTTGATTAGATCCCTGGTCAAGTCTGAAGAAATCCCTGTGCCTCCTGCACTCCCAAGTTATAGGAAACCCTTGTTTCCTTCTTTGAGATGTCATGCATCCCTTTTATGACATCCTAGTGTATACCGATGGAGGAAGATTGCTGAGGCCTAGGCAGGACGGATCCGGAGGATGGTTCCGCTTGGAGCTGGAGGAAGACTCGGGTTGTAGTTTTCCACATTTCATTTAGCTTACATCAATAAAGAAATGTTGTTTTGTTTCTGATACTTATTGTGTTTATGCATTAATCTATGTTATGATTTGCTTATGAATGTTATGTTGATGCTCATTTTCTCACATGCTTATATAATTTAACACCTATATCATGAACATGATTTCTATTACTGTTTCTGTATATGTGTTTCTTGGATATGTTACAGGTTCTAAAGGCATAGGAAGGAGCAAAGGGTTTGGACCCTATAGGATCAACCTTGAATGTAGGACCTCCGGGTAATACCTCTTCTTCCTAATTCAGTAGTTTAAGAATTTAGGTTACTTGTTTGCATATTTCTTTATGTTGTATGCCCTCCTATCCGTTGGGGTTTTCAACCCAAGACCCTAGGTTATTTCCACCCGCAACAGAATTGGCGACTCCATTGGGGGCATAAGTCTAGTCACTGCAATTCATAATAGCAATGAATCATCATCAACCTCTGCGAGTCATGTTGGAGATGAGCTTTCAGCAACTGTAATTCATGTTGCGGGCATAATTCTAGTCATTGTGGGTCATACTAGTGTTGAGTTATGCAATGGGTATGTATTTACTCTCAATTATTACATTTCCTTTTTCCTCTTTTCTTATCTCTTTTGTACCTTGATATGCTAGCATATTGATGGATTATGATAAGAAATGAATGAACTCCTCTCGATTAAGAATTAGCCACCGTAACTAACTCTTATTCCTTTTTATGCAGAAAAATGATGAAAGGAACAGTTTTTGTTCCCTAGAGATGGAACAACGTAAACCAACAAAGGATGAATGAGGCGCATCGGTTGCGGTCAGGCCAAAGGACAAATCAGGAGTATCAACGCTAAATAAGAAGAATTTCAAAAGATAGCATTCAGTTGTGAATCCCTTAGGATCTCCCGATCCTGAGGGATCACATTTATCTTTTAGCCTTTTTTACTATAAAAGTGTAAACTGTAGGAGAAAAGGGGGCAATCTCTGTTTTATTTAAAATTGTAATTTTAAGTTACATACTTGTGCTTTTGAGGAAGATGGTGGTATTGTAATGAGGATTGAGTTCAATTTTTAATACATAATTTACATTGTTGTTCATTCGTATTCTCTGAAGTAGCTCAGCAGTATTCGCTGGTGGCTAAGGGCCCGACCTCTGGTGGATTAAACTGCTACCCTTTGTGTTATATCTTTCTAATTCACACAAGTTTGATTGGTTTGATGTTTTTCCATTCTCTGCGAGTTTATCTTGTTTGATATTTGTTGATTTCCTGTATTGAAGTTAGGTTAATTTCCTTATGTGATTTGCAGCTTTGTCAATTGATTCCATTTATGCTTATTGTAGATTAAATTTATTATCAGTTAAGGCATTGAATCTTGTTGATTATGATAAGAGTGTGGTTATTATAGAATTAGCTGAAAGAGATTGGTTATTGCTACTGAACTCTCGGTTGACATCATTTCCATTTGAATTTCTTAATTGAGATTGAGTGTGATTTAGATAGAATCAGCTAAAAGAGATTGGTTATTGCTACTAAACTCTCGGTTGACATTATTTCCATTTGAATTACCTGTTTGAGATTTGATTACGATTTCAGTTGAGGGTTAATTCTTGATGCTTAGATGTAATATTTCTGTTAACAGTTGTAGTTTGAGTTTTATAATGCATCCGTTCACTCTTATATCAAAGTTTTATATTTCATTGAAAAGCATTACTCTCTGGATTCATAGCATGCACATATTGTGTACACTCTTGGAATAAAAGGACTTGCCTAGGTTGATAATTAATGTGAGGCAATTAGGAGTTTTAAAAGACACATGTTAGCACCCAACATTTTGGCCCTTTGTTGGGAAGAGTGTCACCATTTTACAAAGAATGATGTATATCTGATAATTGCTACTGGGGAAGAATTGGGTATTGAAAATGGGAGGTAAGAACCTACGTAACGAGCAAGTAAAGTTCTTGCTCCTCCGCCCGCTTTTTAGCACAATTGCAGAGAAGTAAAGTAGGTGTTTGATGTTTGTCTACTAAGGGAGAACTGGGTATTAAAAACGGAAGGTAAGAACCTGCGTACGGAGCAAGTAAAATGCCTGCTCCCCTGCCCGCTTTCCAACAGAATTTCTAGGAATTTAAGGTAGAAATAAACGTTTGAATTTTCGCATGAATGAATAAGAAGAAAAGACCAAAAAATGATACAATCCCACATCCCAAACCTGAAAAATCTAAGGGACCGGTGACCCTTGGACGATCAACTTTTATCGACGAAATCATAAGGAAAGTTGAGTCTCAGCCATCAGTAGGACCTCGAACCATCGCTTCTAGACACCCTACTGTCTCCCTTCAGGCCACAGGATCACCATCTGTAGCCTACACTGAGGTTCATAGTAAAACTGAAGGGACTGAACAGAGTTTTCAAGATATTGAAAATTCACGATCAATTCCCTCACAAGAAGGGAATTCTTGTAACCTCCATGAAGGAGAAGGAGAAACAGGTAAATATGAGGTTAAACCAGCAGAACCAAGATCTCCAAGGTAGTAATTGAGCAAAGGACACCTAGTGTCCCAGATCAAGGGAGTGTTGTTAAGATCATTCCCGCCTCTTCTAGACATCCTAGGAACAACTCCCCAACGTCGGAGATCCCAGAAGGATACTGGCATATCTTTGACCAAATGGCCAATAATCCACAACCACCCCAGACCTCTACACTACAGTATCCTATTATTGACACAGCTGTCAATGCCCCCATGAAAGCTATCCCACTACAAAATATTCCCACCTTTCATGGACTCACTTCAGAAGATCCGGATGCATTCCTATTTGAATTTGATGTCCTATGTAGGGGTTATGATTACACAATTGACCCCAAAAAACTGAAGCTGTTTCCCTCCATTTTAAAGGGAGCAACCCTACGTTGGTTTATGGGACTAGGTGGAGGCACCATCAATGATTGGGACTGTTAGAGCCTAGATTTGCCTCAGGCTGAAAAGACAATGTTCTAGGTCCACATCAAACCACGCTCAGCCTCGTAGCTAGCCCTACGAGGACAGGAGAGGGCTCTCTCCGGGTCGATCTCGGTAAAAGACAAGTGATGGGGCTTCGAGATGACTGTAATGAAAGCTAATTTTAGGCTAGGTATAAAGAACAAGGGTTTGATTTGAGTTTTTGGGGGTTTTGTGTTGGAAACAGGGAAAGGCAAATTGGGCTCGGGGATGAGGCACAGTTTCTGCAGAGTTCTGATTGGGGCAAGGAAGGCAATCGTTTTGATGCTTTAAATTGAGTGAATGAATAGATCGGACTGGTGAGGAGCTAAGTAGAGCAATAAAGTCTCAAGAATTCTCCTTAAATAGATGAAAACATGGAAATTTAAACAAATTCAAAGGCAGAGCATAGTAGTTAATGGATTCCACCTTAATCACTCATTTGTTCAAATTCAGAAGAAAAGAGAGGAAAATGATACACATAACACTAATGAACTTACAATTACTTAGAGAAGCACACCATCAAAACATAAAGCCACATGGATCCCAAACAGTGCTGCAAAACCCTGGTCTTTACTTAGCCAAAAATGCAGAGATAGAATGTACAATGATATGCCAAAGCAATCCCAAGGGTCCAACCCTGAAAATGAATTAGAAATTACATGATATAGACTAGCCCAAACCAATCCCTTGCCTCTAGGGGTTGAGCTCATCATTCTAGGAGTTTTTTCAACCAATTCTAAACAAAGCACTAAAATCTAGGCAATCAAAACAACTTGCCTCTATAAGGTAGGAAACTGATTCATTCATTAAATTTTCACTTTTTAGTGAATGAATCCTCTAGAAAAAGTAAATAAGTGCCAAAATTACATTATGTTTATCCAATTACATCAAGATAGATCAAAAATTACATCACAAATCAAAACTAGTCAAACTGGCCGAATTTCTGAGCTGGAAGGTGAAAAATTGAGCAAAAATCCTTTGTGCGCTACGCCAATTTCTCTATGCGTCGCGCCACTTTGAGGCTGAGTTTGAGGCACTTCCTGAAGTCCAAATTGAGCCCAAGTGTTCTTGTTGGAAAGCCCTACCTATCTAATTTCCAACCCAAGTGGAATTTCTGAATTTGGTGCCCATTTGCCCCTCCAAAACTTCAATCTCCCAAGACTGCTTCCTGTGTGTCAAAATAGGGGTAGAGAGGTCATTTTTTGAGTGTTTTTGACCTCTTGAGGACTCAAAACTTGCCCAAACTTCTTGGCCATGCACCAACAGTCATGATTTTTCATGAAAAATCCAAAAATATAAACTTTTTGCCATTTGGAGCTTCCTATCAAAAGCGCGCGCCACGTGGCGCAGCGCACAGGGAGAAAAACCCTGTTTTTTGTACAAAAATTTGCCAAAATGCCAAAAATGCCCCAAATTTCTTGAAATTTGGGCTGGATCTTCTTCATTAAGTGTTATGCTGGGCTAAAGAGGCTTCGTCCAATATCTGAAGACGATCAAGCTCCCTTTGCCTCTTTTTCTTCCTTATTGCCTTCCTCAATTTTGCCTTTAAATTCCTGATTCGTGCCTTGCATACCTTGTTCCGTGCCATGTAGTGAAAATCCATGTGTCTCAACAATGCAAGGTCCTTATCGGCCTTGTCCAGCAGTCCCTCCAAGTGAATGTTGACTCTCTCGAGCCATGCCTCCCGATCATCATTAATCTCTTGCTCCAATGACGTGAGCTCAATTCTTCTCCTTTGTGTAGCTTGGCGATGCTCGCGAATGTTTTGCAGCTCCATGATTGCTTGCTGATCTTCAAGATGTTTGTTCCTATGCTCCAAGTATTTCATATTCCACTTAGCTCTCTCCAAATCAAGGGATAAGGCTTGGATCTCTGTTTTATGCTCCTGGATGATCTCCCTAAGTTTGGCACTTTGTGGACCCATATCTGTATCATCATCATGAATGAGAATGAAGTCGGTCTCTCTTTCACCTGAAGGCCCCTCATCCTGCATTGGCCTCTTGCCTTTGTCTTGTACCTGTGATGCTGATGGAGGAAGCGAGGCCCCTTCCACCCCGGGTGGAGATAACACTCGCTTTGCCGCTGCAAACAAATGTTTGGTGCCTCTCTGATATGTGATGAATACCGGCACACTAATGGTCTCATGGCGCTCATACTGATGAGAAGGTTCACCTTCATGCTTAACCTCTGATAATCCCTGTGAAGCTCTGAAGAAGTCACGAGATATGAAATCATCCCAAGTGATGCCCTGTAATCCAAGCTGATGAACCACCAAAATCTTAATAAGAGCAAAATGATAAACACTGTTAAGTTGTTGCTGAGGTGTTTTGTGCTACACAAGGGTGGTCATCCTCTCTATGTTCCGGCAAAAGAAATATGGAATGTTCATCATCCATACCCTGGTGAAATGCATGAGCAACTTGATGTGATAAGCATAGAGACGAGAGAACCGTCCCTCACAGCTGAAATATTTCATGATCAATTTCATTAGTGGAGCATATTCATCTTTCATATATCGGAATGGGAACACTCTCTTGAGCTGCCTCAAGAAACCGGTTTTAATGTATGGCTCATAATGCTGCCGGTCAATCTTCTGCTTCTTGTGCCATGGTTCTCCAATGTTCGGTATGCCGGTTGCTAATGAGACAGATTCTGGTGTAAATGTGAAGGTGACACCGGCTAAGATAGCTTGATCTCCATGTAAGTGCAGCACGAATAAACGAGCCAGCTCATGATGAAATTGAACACTAGCCACCTTTTGACAAAATTCATAGCATGATTGATGCTAGAAACAAAACATAGCAAGAGGGCAGGCCTGCAATTCTGTAAGGGTGGTTGGTTCTTCTCTAACATGTCTGCCACTTTTATGAGGCCTCCGGCGTGCCTGTTCTTCCAAGGGTGAGTCATTTTGGCTTTCCACTTCATAGTCCAATGAATGCTCAGATGCCATGACTGTTGTTTTTCAAACTGCCTTGAAGATGAAGATGTTGGTGTACGAAAACTGTTTAAACTGCTCTTTAGTGATGTGTACAAACTCTGCCACCAAAGGGGAAAACAAATAAAACCGGGACTGTTAGGAAAGGGACATAATATCAAGGGATTAGGAATTATTGGGAGAGATTGTTTTGGGAAATATGGGAGGGGGCTTAGTAATTTTAGGTATGGGAATAGGGTTTAGGGTTTTCACATTTAAAGGTTTTGGGAAAGGGAATTTAGGATAGGGGTTTAGTAACTTTAGGGGATCAGAACAATGGGAATTAAGGACCAAGGAAATAATGGAAAAGAGTAACTTTGGTGGCAAACATGTTTTGAAACCCTAAGCAGCAGTTTAGATGTGAGGAATTCAAAATGATAGGGTTTGAAATTTTATTTCAATCATTATCATCCATAAACCACCATCCCTTATCACAAAAATGGATGAAAGATCAATATGTTGACCATACCTGGCGAATCCCAGCAAATAAAAGGCAATTTGAAGAAATTTGAAACATTTTCAGGCTTTCAGGTGTGTGCACCGCGCTGCATACCCAACGCGCCGCGTTCTGCCAGTGCGCCGTGCCCGTTCAGATTTGCACTGGAAATTTTCTCCCAATGCGCCACGCCTCTCCAGTGAGCTGCGCCACCTGCTCTGTGCACCGCGTCGGCCAAATTTCCTCCAACTTCACCCAAATCTCTCACGAACTCAACCAAATTGCTTTGAATAGCTTCTCCTTGGTCTTGGCATGCAAATGACATTATTTTTCATGAAAATATCTTTATAAAGACATGGTTTTAATTTTTGACTCTCCAAGACCCATCTTTGTAATGTTTTCGGCATTGGCACTTTTTCTATTTTAATACAACTCTCTTTTTGAATCCTTTTTTATTTTTTGATTGAAACAACGAAATTATTGGCAAATTTTTGCAAGGATAGCTGACATGGAATTTGGCAAAGGAGACCAGGGTTGCGCCTGAAGATTTCAACTGAAAACTTTTAAAAATTATTACAAAGGACAAAATGTTTACTTTTCTTCAAAACAAAGTTTTGAAGAACAGTCATAATCCATCCATATGACGATGAAATTCACGAAATAAAAAACATGTGTAGAACCTCCCTCTGGCCTGCTGGCAATTGGACATTTTAACGACTCAATTTTTGAAACCCTAGACCTATGATTGACATGACTCTTCGCCCATGTAAAGATCAAACATTGACTGTCATGGACTTTTAATAAACATTGATGAAAAGACCTAAGCCAATAGGTACAAGACATGAGGGGAATGAATGACAAAGCCCTTCCGACAGAGTTTATGGCATGCTCCTAACGGAATGCAACTGAGTGAATCGAGTGAGACACCTAAAAATGAAATGCAAAAAGAGTTTTGATCTCTGACAGAGGGATGACCAGACCGACTCTAACAGGGACCAAATAAAAACTGCCTTTCTTAAAAAATATCAGGATTATTGTAGATCCAGAGAACTAAAAGATGAGATATTCCAAATGGTAGCATGGCCTAGCGAAACTTTGGAAGAGTACGTAGAGAATTTCCAATATAACCTCCAAAGGTCTCCTTATGCAAATCTGCCTAATAATGTTCTAAAAACCGCGATGATTAAAGGGATGAAAGAACAATTCATGGGTAAAGGTGGTATCTATCAAGAAGACTATGCTAATATTATTGATTTGTGCATCAGGTGCTCAAGGGGCAGTACAAGACTGAAACCAGTTGGACGCGATGCAATCACCAGGGACAACAAAGTCTCTGGAAGAAGCATTACTCGTGCTGAAATCAGTAACCTGCTGGGAAGATTTCAAAATGGATATCCTGGGAACTTTGACAACACGATTAGACATCACGCAAGCCAAGCAAAAGCAGGTCAAAGCAGAGCAGAACCTAGTTATTTTTTGCCCTCGATGTAGAAAGAAACATAGTCATAAAGAATGCCCACTGGATATGGTATAGACCTGTGCCATATGCACTAAGGAACATGCCACAGAAAATTGCCCATCGCTCCCAGGATTAAAAGAGGTCTACAAGGAGGCTGAGGAAGAAGCAGAACCAGTATACCTGTTAAACCAGCGTCGCCAATGGCAAGCATGGAAAAAAAAGTATACCTACCGACCTATCTTCATTCTTTCAACCTTCACAATATAATTCCTAGCAATACATGAGCTACATGGCAGAACCAGCCATCGTTTCCTAATTGGCCACCACAAGCATTCCCCATGCCACCTTGGTCCAATCAGTCAAATTTGAACAATAGTTGGCCAAATCCCTGTTACTTTCCATCATTCTGGCAGAACAACCAATATCCATCTCAATGGTCCCCCTCCACTTCACAAAACCTAGACTGGAAATCAAGATGGCAAAGACCCACGAACCAGACAGTGGGGACAATCCCCTTGCCTCAACCTACACTACTAGCACCTTACACGTTGCAGCAGAATCCTCAATCCAATCTATGACCGCAACTCCCAACCCAGCCCAGCCTAAATCCTAACAATAGAACAATCCAGTCAGTACAAATCATTGAAGGTCTGGATCCAGAAAACTGAGTTGAGAGAATGTAATGAACTCCAATTAAGTTCTGGACAAATAATCGCGCCATAGGATGATAAAAATCTGCAACTTGAAGAACCATACCCAAATAATCCATTGACTGTAGAACAAACACCTCAATGGGAGAATACAGTCAAGCAGAAAAGTCACGAACAGATCATTAACTCTTCTCTACCATTCCCAGAAAGATTGATTATACCTCGCCCAATCGAATATCCCGACTTCGATCTCCTAGGAGAATTAAAAAATCTTTGCGTAAAAATACCCCTCCTCCAGGCTATTCAGGACATTCCAATTTATGCAAAAACCATTAATGAATTGTGTGCCAAGAAATCTACAAGGAAAATAAAGGTAACACCAACTGTCCATGTAGTCGGAACTTTTTCTGATCTATTGTTAGGCAGAGAGACACCGGTGAAATATGAAGACCCAGGAAACCCTATTGTCACAATACAAATAAATGGATGCTCCTTTCCCAATGCGTTAGTCGATTTAGGGGCAGCCATTAATATTCTCACAACAACAACCTGTGAGAGACTTGGCATCATAGCCTTAGATCCAACTACGACCTTGCTGGAACTTGTTGACTGTTCAGTTATTAAACCAGAAGGGACATTACAGGATGTGATGGTGTCTGTAGATTCTTGGGAATACCCAGCAGATTTCTTGATTATTAATCCTAGAAACCGGCTAGATGGACATCCTCTAATATTAGGAAGACCTTGGCTAGCAACTGCAGATGCTTATATAAGCTGTTGAATAGGCAGTATGACTATAACTCGAGGGAATGATGTGAAGAACCTAGCTTTATACCCTCCAACTCAGCCAAGCCTAACCATAATAAAAACTAGGAAGTAGCCTGTAACATATTTAACCGAAAATATTCGATCACCATTAACTGTAGCAGATGCTCTTGAATTTAAAAACCAAACAGAAGACGATATTATTAACACTTACATTAACCACCCTGCTGTCGTATCTAATCTAAAATGTCACATGATTGAAGCAGTCCTTGATAATGAAATTGAAGAAGATCCTTTAAAAGATATCAATGACCAAACAATACCAACAACAACTGTCTATAATAGCAAACCTATTGAAATTGAGCCAAGGAAAATCCTTAACATTAACAAAAATTTGAGTGATGACCAGTAGCAGAAGCTTATTCAAATCCTTAGGAAATATAAAGGGGCTTTCACTTGGGATTACCCAGATATGAAAGGGATTGACCCTCAACTATGTATGCACCACATCTACACTGAAAAATATGCGAGACCCATTCGACAACCTCAACGTAGATTAAACCCTCACCTAAAGGATATTGTTAAAGACGAACTGCAGAAACTGTTAGATGTAAATTTTATCTATCCTATATCTGACAGTAAATGGGTTTCTCCATTAGTTGTGGTTCCTAAAAAGAATGGGAAATGGCATATATGCGTCGATTACAGAGAGCTTAACAACGCAAAAAGACCATTTTCCCTTCCGTTTATCGACTAGGTTCTAGACACATTGACAGGTAAAAAATTCTTCTCTTTCCTGGATGGCTTCAGTGGCTACAACCAAATCCAAATTTCCCCCGAAGACCAAGATAAGACTACCTTCACCTGCCCCTGGGGGACATTTTCTTACAGGGTATTACCTTTTGGACTGTGCAACGCACCTGCTACATTCCAAAGAGCCATACTCAGTATTTTTGCAGACTTGATAAACGAGGGATTAGAGGCATACATGGATGATTTCACACCCTATGGAGATGACTTCGAGCAGGTATTACAGACATTGGAGAAAGTCCTGGAAAGATGCGTTGATACTAGGTTCTGCTTAAGCCATGAGAAATGCCATATGATGATGACAGAGGGCCTGATCCTGGGCCATTACATCTCAACAGCTAGAATTCAGGTAGATCCAGCAAAAATATAAGTAATCCTCTTACTAGCTACCCCCTACACTCAAATAGAGGTACGTAGTTTTTTGGGATTTTATGGATATTATCGGAGATTTATAAAAAAAAATTCCCAAATTGTTGCACCGTTATATGCTTTGACAGGAAATATTGATTTTATATGGACTGACAAATGTGACATTGCCTTTGCAAAGTTAAAACGACTAGTATCAACAGCACTAGTACTACAAGGCCCAAACTAGGATATACAATTTCAGATTTCATCAGACGCATCAGATACATCCATTGGAGCAGTTCTTGGCCAAGAACAAGACAAGAAACCCTATGCGATATACTACATCAACAAAAATTGAACTCCTGCTGATTTGAATTACACAGTGACAGAGAAGGAGTTTCTAGTTGTAATCTACACTATTAATAAATTCAGACACTATATAACAGGATACCCTGTGGTCCTGTATACTGATCACTCCGTTATCAAATATTTAGCTAATAAACCTATTACGATTGGTAGAGTGACACAATGGTTAATCCTTTTGCAGGAATTTTATATAACAATCAAGGTTCGACCAGGAAAGGAGAATCTAGTAGCAGACTTCCTCTCCCAAGTGCAAAGAACAGATGACGCAGTGGCGATAGAAGACCAGTTCCCCGATGAGCACCTGTTTGTTGTGACCGTGAAAACACCCTGGTACGCAGATGTCACGAATTACTTAGCAGTGGGAAAACTACCCAAACACCTAATGCCCAAAGAAAGGAAATTAATAGTGTAACGCAGCACTTGGTTCTCCTAGATCGGAGGATACCTCTTTCACACAGGAGCCGATATGAATATCCGCAGGTGTATCAGGGAAGACAAAATTTACGATATCCTAAAAGCTTGCCACGATGGACCGTGCGGTGGAAACTTTGCAGACCGCAGGACTAGACATAAAATCTTACAGATGGGCTATTATTGGCCCACAATTTTTAAGGACGCCAAGAAATTTGTCCAGGCATGCAATAGCTACCAAAGAATGGGTCGCCCCGGCCAGTCTGACGAGATGCCCCTACACCCACAGCTAGTCATCGAACCATTTGAATGCTGGGTGTTAGATTTCGTCGACCCAATAAAACCATCATCTAATAAAATTCATATATACTGTTTGCAATGGAATATGTGACTAAATGGGTGGAGGCAATAGCATTACCAAGGGCAACAGAGGAAACAGTAATCAATTTTCTCTTTCAAATCTTCATGCAGTACAGTTTTCCCAGAGAAATAATTACAGATGGAGGGCCATAATTTGTAGGCCATAATATTGCTGCTACACTAAAAAATCATCACATTTTGCACAAAATCACCTCTCCATACCACCCGCAGGCAAACGGCCAGGTAGAGAGTACCAACAAGGTAATTGAGGCCATCCTAACAAAGACAGTCGCCTCGCATAGACGCGACTGGACTACCTGATTTCCATAAGCCTTGTGGGCATATCACACGACTTGGAGGAATACGACAGGATACTCCCTATATTAGCTGGTGTTTGGTAAGGAACCTATCTTCCCCATAGAATTTGAAATTCAGACATTAAGGATAGCCCAAGAAGTGGGGCTGGACTTGAATGAAGCACAGATTAACAGATTACAACAAATAAATGAATTAGATGAAATCTGGCTATTGGCTCTTAAGCATACTACACTAATTCAACAACAAAGAGAAAAATGGCATGACGCCCTCATCAAGTAAAAGATATTCCATGAAGGATATTGGGCGCTTCTGTACGATTCCAGGTTCTAGGACTTCTCGGGCAAACTCCAGACTAGATGGTTAGATCCCTATGAGATAAAAGAGGTGCACGATAATGGCAACCTTACATTAGCCACCATTGATGGGTATGGCTATTCCATTAAGGCAAATGGGCACCGGGTACGCCTCTACCACAAATCGCTTACAAGGGAATCCTTTTGCCAACAGATACACGAAGATTCTATCATACAAATTCTTGTTGTAGAAGGCAACTCTTCGACAGCACCAGTCGCGTAAAAAAATTATTATTTTTGAGACTTGTAAATACAATTGTTTTTTTTCTTTTCTCTATTTTTTCTTCTTGCCCTTCTGTTGTTTAGAGCAGTAGGGATGATTGTTTGTCTCTCCCTATTTTCTTTTGTTGTTCCCTAAAGGGAATAGCACTTTCTCGTGTGCTTTCTTTTGTTGTTCCCTACGGGGAACAGTTGTTATTCCCTAAAGGGAACAACACTTTTTGGTGTGCTTTCTTTTGTTTTTCCCTACAGGGAACAACACTTTTTCGTGTGCTCTCTTTTGTTGTTCCCTACAAGGAACAGTTGTTGTTCCCTAAAGGGAACAACACTTTCTCGTGTTCTTTATTTTGTTGCTCCCTAAAGGGAACAGCACTTTTTCGTGTGTTTTCTTTTTCTGTTCCCTACAAGGAACAGCACCTTTTCGTGTGCTTGCTTTTGTTGTTCCCTACAGGGAACAGCTATTGTTCCCTAAAGGGAACAACACTTTTTTGTGTGTTTTATTTTGTTGTTCCCTATAGGGAACAGCTGTTGTTCCCTATAGGGAACAGCTGTTGTTCCCTAAAGGGAACATCACTTTTCGAGTGTTTTTGTTGTTCCCTTGAGGGAACAACACTTTGTGAGGATTTTTTAGAACACCCCTTTCTTCCCCTTGCATGATCATTCCTAGCCCATCCCAGCTCTTTTTTTTTATAATCCTCTTTTTGGCATCAAGTACAATACATATATGAGGACAACAAGTAAAGAGTCTACTAAAGTAGGCGAATACCTTTAACATTATTATCCCTTACAAGATTGCTTTGTGATGATCAAAAAAGAAAGGACACAATTATCTATATCACTTTACTATCCTCATTTCTGCTATAAATGATACTGATTGATTATCTTTACCATGTTGGTTCTACTCCCTCTAGTATAATTCTCTCTGCTTATTATCAATAAGATTATGGGTATATTTTTTTCTATTGATATGTTTAAACTTCTTCCGCCATCCCTACTCTTAAGGAGTACTAAGCCACCCTCTATATATAAAATGGGAAGTGTAAATATATATATATATATATATATGTGTGTGTGTGTGTGTGTGTGTGTGTGTGTGTGTATGTGTATATATATATCTAATAACAAAATTCACTAACAATTTTATTTTTTGATCTATAGATGGAGGATAGGGGGTCTCATCACGAGCAATCCTACCATGTTCATAGGGATGTGGTGAAGTAGCATTCACACTATGGCCACCACACCAGGGATATGATCCAACGGATGCATCAAGAAACAAAATCCTTGGAACACAGGGTCTCATCATGACCCAGCCTGACCACTTTCGCTACTTCCCAGTGAATGGCAATGTGTTCATCTGGTTACCATGCCAACACATTGATCTCTACTATGGACATCATAATGCACTTCCCCAATTATACATAGAGGATCTTTGCTCCTAAGGGTTAGAAAACAACTCTGTCGAGGCTATGGATGCCTGCAGGCAGCAAAAGCTCTGCTTATGGTATTGAAGTTTTACTTCCTACATCAATAATTATTACAATGCCCTCTTCTTATTTTTCTATTTTTCTATGGAGAGATTATTTCCCTAACTCACCTTGAACCTTTATGCATGAGTTAATTCTTTCTAAAATCAATTACATCATTTTCAAGTGGAATAACAGTGGTAAGGTATCATCTCCTACGTATACTGTCCTTTTTATTTATCGCATCACCTCATGGCATCTTATCACTTATTAATAATTCTCGTTACACACCTTGTTTTCATTACTCCAATATCCTTTTATGATCCTTTCATTAATATACATACTTTGCCACCTTTACAACCCAATCCATCACCCCTGTACTTCACCGCCAGAACGTCATCTTTTCGTCCATTCGATCGTAGGCGACCTTTAATTTCGAGAGGGGCCAGGGACCTCCAGTACACTCATGCATGTGTTGTCATCATTTTATTCAATTTTTTAGAATAATACGACATCCCATAATCGCAAAGCATGTGGCATTATAACAGTCCTCAGTTTAATGGTATTTATTTTTATAAAAACATCACCTGACAGAGTTGTCACAACTACTTGTTGTTCCATCTCTTGGCTCTGCTCGTTGTTGTGTTTTCTCCACTGCACTAATCGTTTGCAGAAGTAGGAAGAAATAAAGCATCATGGGAGGAAAAAAAAAGTTCACCAAGAACCTTTAATACTGGCTGTCTCCAATGGAGCCAGGGAAATTCTAGCTCGCACAGGATGGACAACATATTTTACAAGATTTCAACCCCCCAATGAGGAAATCGCCATTGAATTTATACAGCATCTACAGAATGGAAAATCTCCACTAATAGTGTGAAAGATAGGGAACCATTTAATTATCGGAATTTCAAAGCTCCTGCGGCCTAGATGATCACCTACAGCAATCTTATTTTGAGAGAAGGACCTCATTGGTTGGGATGCCGGTTTCCGAGTCCCATTATTTGGTATCCTCCTGAAGGGTGTCGGGCTAACTACAAGCTGCCCGAAGGGAAAGAAAGGCCCGTCTTTGCGCTCCTGGCTTAGCATCATGGATTTAGACCAATTTTTGAAGCTTTCTCTCCAGCCTACTCTTTAACTGCATTGCATAAGAACTATTTACTTTTCATGAGGACATGAAACAGGGTAAGCAGGGGAGTATGTTGAGTTATGCAATGGGTATGTATTTACTCTCAATTACATTGATTTTTTCCTCTTTTCTTATCTCTTTTGTACCTTGATACGCTAACATATTGATGGATTATGATAAGAAAAGAATGAAATACTCTTGATTAAGAATTAGCCACCGTAACTAACTCATATTCCATTTTATGTAGAAAAACAACGAAAGGAATAGTTGTTGTTCCCTAGAGACGGAACAACATAAAGCAACAAAGGATGAATGAGGCGTGTCAATTACAGTCAGGCCAGAGGATGAATCAGGAGGATCAACACTAAATAAGAAGAATGTCAGAAGATAGCATTCAGTTGTGAATCCCTCAGGATCTCCCGATCCTGAGGGATCACATTTATCTTTTACGCTTTTTGACTATAAAAGTGTAAATTGTAGGAGAAAAGGGGGCGATCTCTATTTTATTTCAAATTGTAATTTTAAGTTACAAACTTGTGCTTTTGAGGAACACGACCATATTGTAATGAGGATTGAGTTCAATGGTTAATACATAATTTACATTGTTGTTCATTCGTATTCTCTGAAGTAGCTCAGTAGTATTCGCTAGTGGCTAAGGGCCCGGCCTCTGGTGGATTAAACTGCCACCCTTTGTGTTATATATTTCTAATTCATGCAAGTTTGGTTGGTTTGATGTTTTTCCATTCTCTGCAAGTTTATCTTGTTTGATATTCGCCGATTTCCTGTATTGAAGTTAGGTTACTTTCCTTATGTGATTTGCAGCTTTGTCAATTGATTCCATTTATGCTTATTGTAGATTAAATAGATTATCAGTTAAGGCATTGAATCTTGTTGATTATGATAAGGGTGTGGTTATTATAGAATCAACTGAAAGAGATTGGTTATTGCTACTGAACTCTCGGTTGACATCATTTCCATCTGAATTGCTTAATTGAGATTGAGTGTGATTTAGATAGAATCAGCTGAAAGAGATTGGTTATTGCTACTAAACTCTTGGTTGACATCATTTCCATTTGAATTACCTGTTTGAGATTTGATTACAATTTCAGTTGAGGGTTAAGTCTTGATGCTTAGATGTAATATTTCTATTAACAGTTGCAGATTGAGTTTTATAATGCATCCGTTCACTCTTATATCAAAGTTTTATATTTCATTTTAAAAGCATTACTCTCTAGATTCATAGAATGCACATATTGTGTACACTCTTGGAATAAAAGGACTTGCCTGAGTTGATAATTAATGTGAGGCAATTAGGAGTTTTAAAAGACACCTGTTAGCACCCAACAACTAGCAATGGGTCACCTACCTCTTTGAGTCATATTTTTGTTGACTCACATGCTTCTATGAGTAGGGTTGGGGGCATAAGTCATATCTCTCTTGGGAAAGAGTCACTAACCTCTGCAAGTCATGTTAAGGACTTTCCACCAACCACTGCTAGCCATGTTGGCAGAATAGATGTTGATCAGAAACCTAAGCATGTAAGTTTTAAACCTAAGTTCCCTTGTAAGATATGTAAGGGAGACCATCCTACTCATTTGTGCGCTAGTATTCTAGTGGTACAAAGGATATGGCCCGAGTCTTAAGGTTCTTATACTCCTGAATCTGTTATGGTTTCTCAATGGTCTCATCAACCATTGGTTGAGAAAGTGGTCGAGTCAGTGCAATCTTTGGCTAATTCCACTCCTCTTTTGGGGAGTGAAGTGCCTAACAACAGAGTCTTCTTGATTTCTAGTATAGAATCTTCTGGCCTAGGGGGCATTATGATCTCTCTTAATGTTCCCCCTCCAAGTCCTAGGAGTGTCTCCTTTGATTGGGATAATCTTGTCGAGCCTCGTCTTCCTTCGTTTGCATCTTTCCAAATAACGATTAGAGTTAATTCCACAAACGTCTATCGATGTATGGTGGATGAAGGATCCTCTGCAAGTATTATATCCTCCTTGACTTGGAAAGATTTGGGTTCTCCAAAGTTGTTGACAGCTGATAGTCAGTTGTTAGCCTATGATAGAAGACCTGGTGAATCTATGTGTGTTATTCCTCAATTGCCTATCACTTTAGGTGGGAAGATTGCTACTTGGGCATGATTTTGTCTATGATATGAATGTTTTCATGTCTTCACTCTTTCGAGTGATGTGTTTTCCTCATAACAGGGATATTTTCACTATTGATCAGCTTTCATCTGATAATCACCACCCTAATTCGAATTTACTACAAAATACCCCTTGGTTTGTTCCAAGTGTTCAAGTAGACTCTACCCCGCCACGGGTGAACTATGTGGCATTGAATCCTCAATGTTCAATTGCTTCTGAGAAGGATCCTTTGAACTATTATTTTCCTTCTTGGGACTTGGTCCCGGCAATTGACCGAGTGATTCCTCCTATGGGGACATGGGACCCCTTAATTCCCTCTTTTGATCCTTGTAGTTCTCATGATTTCTTGGAATTTGATTTTCCTTCACAGGAGGAAATT
This sequence comes from Pinus tabuliformis, assembly GCA_031772625.1. Classification (NCBI taxonomy): domain Eukaryota; kingdom Viridiplantae; phylum Streptophyta; class Pinopsida; order Pinales; family Pinaceae; genus Pinus; species Pinus tabuliformis. Next base: position 330,947,743 of record CM062820.1, read on the forward strand.
TTTGAAGCCATGAGTTTTAACTACCAAAGGAGTCCTTGGCCTAAGCCTCGCAAGGGGCTTGTCCGGAAGAACTGTTATGCGTAATCTACAAGGCTACATGGTTCCCCATACCATATTATACATATAAGTTACGCATTTTCAAGTTTTGTATTCTATAACACCATCTTTTATCTGAAGTGTATATATGGGATGTATTAACTTCTTGTCTAGTGTTCCTACTTATCTCTACAAAACTTCAAAGACTTCTCATTTGGACATTTTTATGGTTGATCTGTTCTAACAGGTATTGGTTCTCAAAACTGGCATATAGGATAGGTTCTTCACCTGCATTGTGCATTTATCAGTTTCCTTTCCCATTTTTTCCTTAGGATCGACCCCACCAAGATATGATGCAGAGCCTTCTCATTGCTTAGAAGTGTCATAACTTGTGTGGTAGAGCCTACCTTATCATGGGTGCCCTAGATAGTAACTTGTTGTCACTTGGCACCCATGCTGAACTTTTGTTCTTAGGCTTGGGAGTCCTCTTTAGTCCCACAATGACTTTGCGATGAAGCCTCATTCCTTTAATTCTCCGCTATTTTTCTGGATTTATACCCTAGAGGCTCCTTTGTGTTGAGTTGTACTATTGCATTGCATGTTGACCATTTGTACCTTTTGGCCTTAAGCTGGCTTCACTTGGACTCATGTTTAAGCCACCTTTTGACCAATTCTTTTGCTAAAATAACCTTGCAATCACTTAGCCTCTGCAACTTGACACCCTCTTACCCATGGAAAGAACATTCCTTTGAGTATCAATGACCAGTTTCGTCACCTTGCATTAAGCATAGGAATGTTCCCCTCCCAGGGACTAGCGCATCTGTATTGGGACACTCGTTATTTACGATGTACTATAGGCATTCTTTTATTCTTTTTCAGGCTTCATAATATGAAAAAGACAAAAAAATTATATATTCCAAAAAGAGAGGGAACGGGACATTACTTCCATGATTGAAGGCATCTAGAGTCAATTGTGTCACCCTTTAATAGAGCACTCAAAAATAAGTCTTTCCTCCATTGGGATGGGCTTTAATTTGACTTAGGAGAGCCTTAACCTTGTTTTTGAGTCAATACTCCTTCGGTTGGTTATGTCTTCCAATCGTATGGAGAGTTTTTTTATGCCTCCTGCATGACAAACTTATACAAAGTTATCATATGCTGCCATGTAGTCACATTTGAGTCGTGCTCTTGTTCAAGGGAAGTAAACCTGAGTCGACCTTTCTGCGGTGTCTCTTGACCTATTTTTCAGTCGGCCATCCCTGGTTGTCAAAGTCATGTTCATTATCACATCAACTATTTGGTCCTTTTCTCGTGCTGGTTTGAGAAGCTCTCCATTGACTTTTTGTTGGCGGGTCTTGCTCTTATCGACTACGACAAATTACTTTGAGAGCAGATCTACAGCCACACCTTGGCCCTATTTTCATTAGTGATAGGTCACCTTGTGCTCAGCATCGATCAGTGTCATGGGTCTTTGACTGAGTGGTTTCCCTTGTGTTCGACGTCAACTTTCATTATCACAAATTGGGATTCATGCAGTACCTTGGTTTCCATTTGACCCTATTGGTGGATTCCTCGCCTCTGTGTCAGCTTTCATTATTAGTTGGTTTAGAGGGTTTCTATCGTGCGATACTACATCTTGTGCACACCGAAAACGTGCTTCAATTAAGTTACTACATCTTTATTCATCTGATTCCTTCCACATTATTGGCCTACAGGTTACACTCGTGTTGGATTGATGAAGGATTCCTTAATAGCTTCCTTCCAACGGATCTTTTCCCATCGACTTTAACTCATTGCTCTGCGAACAAGATCTAGAGTCCATTTGGCAGTACCTTAGGGTTTGCAGTCATCAGCGAAAGACTCCTTCACTATCAACAATGGGAAAACATCATTGTCTCTTGATTGATAGATTCTTCCAAGTGTTCGACTTCTGCTCATTTATTCGCACTTGTTAGATTGTACTAGGTACCTTAGCTCTCATCATCATTATCGGTGAGTAGTCTCGCGTTTGTTAACGGTATACATCAATGACCAATAATCAAATGATTTCTCACATGGTCGAATTCAGATCATTTATTCCCATTGTGTAGAAATGTACAACGGTGGTCGGTGAAGACCGTGGGTTTGCATCAGAATTTCTTGGTTCACTTTTCAGTTGCTCCTGAATCTGCTAGTTGACACCATCCACCTTATGTGTTGCAGTTCATTTCAGTGACATCATGTATGTTGGCACTCGATTTGCGTGTAGTACCATTTGTTCCACCATTTTACTTGGTACTTTTTGGATCAGCTTTATGACTTCAGTGATCAGCTTTCTACTTCAGCATCATTGATCAGTTTTTTATATGTGATATTGAGACATGTACTTAGATGGATATGATCGGATGATCCGAAGTGTATTTTCAGTTCCTTTATACGTGTATACATATTGGATCTACTTTTTTACTTGACATGCGAACATGCTTTATTATCTCTAAGCATGGGTATGCCCGCCTCAGACAATAGCTTTCTTTCTGATCTCTTCCACTCGCTTGGAAAGTTGAATTCTAGTGAACTCCTCTCAGGTCTTGGCATGATTCCTTCTATACACTTAATACATTTTGTCCATCATGTATCCCTTCTGACCTCATACATTAGGGGGCATCTGTTATAGCACCATTCACCACCCTTGGTAGAGTTGTTTCTTTTTGTTATGGCCTAAGGCAACCCTTCCCTTCCAGACTTGGTCCAAATTTTAAAAAAACATTGTGTTAAATCCCATACGTTGTTTCACCCTGTATAAATTGTGTGTACACACGAGTCAGTCTATACCCAACCTGCGTATATGTGCTAAAACATTAAAAAAATATAATCTCCTTAAATTTGGGCAGAGTTTATGGGTTTTACCTGTTACTCACCTACTATAGCCCATGGCCCAACTATTTCCCAACTAAAAAAACTAATTTGGAGAAGTATAAATAAACCTCCACGGGAAGGCCTAAGGGGGAGGAGAGATGAGATATTGGTATTATAGTTGATTACATCCATGATCAAGTGTGAAGAAATCCATGTGCCTCCTACACTCCCAAGTTATAGGAAATCTTTGTTTCCTTCTTTGAGATGTCCTTCATTCCTTTTATGACATCCTTATGTATACTGATGGAGGAAGATTGTTGAGGCCTCGGCAAGACAGATCCGGAGGATGGTTCCACTTGGAGCTGGAGGAAAACTCAGGTTGTAGTTTTCCACATTTCATTTAGCTTACATCAATAAATAAATGTTGTTATGTTCCTAATATTTATTATGTTTATGCATTAATCTATGTTATGCTTTGCTTATGAATCTTATGTTAATGCTCATTTGCTCACCTGCTTATATGATTTAACACCTATATCATGAAAATTCTTTCTATTATTGCCATTGTATATGCTTTTCTTGGATAAGTTATATGTTCTAAATGCATTGGAAGGAGTAGAGGGTTTGGGCCCTGTGGAATCGACCTCGAACATAGGACCTCCGGGTAATACCTCTTCTTGCTACTTTAGTAGTTTAAGCCTTTAGGTTGCTTGTCTTTGTATTTATTTATGTTGTATGCCCTCCGCTTTGTTGCGGTATTCAACCCAAGGCCCTAGGGTGTTTCCACCTGCAACAGAAGATTTTGATATTCAGCAGGGAAGCAGAGACAAAGAGGGGCAAGGACAGTGATCTAGAGGAAGTTTTCCAAATCCGGGAAGACAACAGCAAGAGGTCGAGTTATTCCCAGTGAGGCAATGTAGAGTACTGCACAGTTAGCTTTAGAGAGAAATTTGATTTGGTTGTGGGAAAAATCAATTCAAATTCCAAAGGCCTAGAAATTCTTCCAGAAGGCCAAAGAATAATTTTCCTCAGTAGAGACAGGCATAACGACGTGATCAGAGAGAGTTATGGGCTAGACTTTTAAGGGTCTATGCAATCACTAGACAGAGGGTCTAGGAGGATGAGTTTAATTTGTGTCAGGGTTTCTTATGGAGGAAGGGAATTTCCCTTAGATAATGTTGGCCATATTTTCTTATTGTTTGGATTTCCAATCGGGCATCCATAGATTGTACTCAAATTTAACTATTGCATAATAATATAAAACCCTCAACTGTTGCACTAGTTTTCCCACATTAGGCTTTTCCGAGGACAATTGTCCAAAAATAAAGTGTGTTTATTTTTATGTGTGTGTGTGCTAGCATATTTCCAGTTGCTGCAATAGAAGTTAAAATTTTCACATGGTATCAGAGCAAGGATCTAATCAGTAGCTTAGAGATGAAGAGGGAGAAATTCATTGTTCAGAGGGAGCAGTAATGATTTTTTTTTTTCAGGAACTAGACCCTATCCAGGCAATGCAAGTGGTAAAGCAAAAATTCGATTTCCAGTTGCGGTAAGCAGGAAAAGTTCAAATTGCTTAGGAAAGAATACAACAGACAAAGGTAGAGTTGAGAAGTAATTTCAGGGATTATTGCAGCAAAATTGTTTAGCATATTCGATCAGAAGAGGAAGAGAAATAACACACACGAGGGAAATTTTTCTCATAGGGTTTCTATACTAGAAATCTAATTTTCCCAATTGCAGATCAGTAGTATCTATGAGAAGATATTCTTACTCTAGAAGGGAGTGTGAGTTACAGGTTCAGTAGTTGAACAAAGTAAGAGGGATTTTCCATATCATATTTAGATATGGCCACAACTAGGCTTAGAGATCAGGATAGGTTGGAGGGAGCCTCCAACTACATCATCTGGAAGGCTAGAATTTCCTTCCTTCTAGATGAATATGGCCTGAAATACTATGTGGACAATGTGGTAGAAGTACCCAAGGACACAAATCAGCTGAAGGAGTATAGAAAATAATGGCGAAGGTGAAGCAAATGACTTTGTATGGAGTATAAGATATTATAATCTCACATGTTTCTGGCAAGAATACTCCCAAGGAAATGTGGGATTCTCTCTCCACGCTATATCAGAGTTCTTCTAAGTAGAAAAGATGTTTATCTAGGATAAGTTGAGAAGCTTCACGATGCAAAAGGGAGAAGGCATAGATTCCTTCCTCATGAGGATTCAGGAAGTCTGATATCAGCTATCAGCCATTGGGGAGGTGCCCCAACCCACAGATCTTGTATGGTTAGCACTAAACAGTGTCTCAAGGACTGGAAAGTGTTTTTCCAAAGAATATTGGGTAGAGACACTTTGACTAGATGGTAGAGGATGTGGGCCAACCTACAACAAGAGGAGTTGAGGTTTTATCTAGTAAAGAGAACCGTCAGCGAAAGCAGTAGCAAGGGTGTGAAGAATGAGAAGGAAGAGGAGAATGTGGATCTTGCATCCAGGGGTCCCAGTCAAGGACATGGGGGATAGAAGAAGAAGAAGTACATGTCAAAGGTCAATTGCTTTAGATGTGGTGAGTTTGGTCATTACAGCACGCAGTGTCCTCTTAGGAAGAAGGAAAATATGGAGAAGTAGGACCAGGTATCAGCATCAACTAAGATTGACAAGATATCCTCCATGTTGGAGGAAAATTTTGTGATGTTTGCAGCCATACCTCAAGGAGAGAGGTAGGGCAAAAAATGGAGTTGTATTCCTAGAAAGTTGCAGACATGGGAATGGTCCATTGAGGAGTCCACCTCATGGATCATCACCTGTATACAGGGGCCCGTAGTGTTCAATAGCAAGATGGATCAATATTAGTAGATGTAGTCAGATTCCAGCGTGACAGTTGTAGACTAGTAGTAGTAAGGAGCTGAGGAGCATAGTGCAGAGTTGGTCATAGTGTAGAGTGGCATTGTGCAGAGTCAGCAGAAACACAACTTATTCAGTGGACAATGCAATATCTAGTAGCAACCGGGACTCGATAGATAGATGCATCATACTGAACATAGTTGATTCAGTATTTTGGATTCTTCTCAATTGTTTTTGTTGCAGTTGCAGCAGCAACATATGAGAGGGACTTGCAGTGCAGATGTAGAGTTGGTAGTAGCATGGCAGTATCAGCAGCAATACATATGTAGAATCATATTTATGCAATGTTTGGTGGGCAGTGGCCATACATCAACAGTGTGACAAAGGGTGGTATAGAAACAGGATGTTGTGGCTGTATGTGCAGCACTAGAGAGAACACCTTCCTCACTAAGAGGGAGTGTTAGTTTTTGTAGTATTAGAAGTGTTCTAGTCTTGAAACTTTGTGGAGAGGATAAAACACATGATATCTCCATAACCAAGAAATCATTTTTGGAAATTCCACCTAGAAGTACCTCAATTAGATTACTAGCCCATTTTTTAATTATTTCCTAAGTCTAAACTTAGGGAAAGGGGTTAAATAATCAAAATTAATTGAGATAAGGTGTGTATCATCTAAAAGCTCACATGGATCAAATGCAATATGATCCTAGCCCTTGATTAATATTTAATATTTTTCATTGGAGTCCCAATACAGGATTATAAGAAGTCAATGGGTAGATGGAGGACACACTTGTGAGAACCATAAAGAGTTTGATTTTCCAGAGAGCCAGCAATGTTGGAAGAGTTCGAACTTCAATAGGGAAGAAAAGACAGAGAGGGGAAAGGATAGTGATCCAAAGGAATTTTTCTAAATACAGAGAGACATCAGCAAGAGATCAAGTTATTCCAAGTGAGGTAGCGCAAAGGACTGTACAGTCAACTTCAGAGGACAATTCGACTTGGTTGTGGGAAAAATCAATTCAACTTCCATAATCTTGGAAAGTCTTCCAGAAGGTCTAAGAATCATTTTCCTTAATATATACAGGAAGAATGACTTGATCAGAGAGAGTTATGGGCTAAACGTCTAAGGGTATACGCAAGCACTGCATAGAAGCTTGTGCATAGGGTCCAGGAGGATGACTTTTATGAGGAAAAGTTTTGTCGAGGTTGCTTGCGAAGGAAGGGAATTTCCCTTAGACAATTTTGGCAAGATTTTCTTGTTTTTTCATTTTCCAGTTGGGCATCCATTGATTGTACTTGGATTTCACTGCTACATAATAATATAAAGCCCTCATTTGTTGCACCCGTTCTCCCGCATTGGGTTTTTTCAGGGATGTTTGTCCAAAAATAAAGTGTGTAATTTTTATGTGTGCACTAGCATATTTCTCAATTTCCATTTTATCTCACAAATAATTTAATTTGGTGAAAATTGCAGTAGAGAATTATTCGTCGTTTGTCTGGGAAAATGAATTGTTAATTAAATTTACAGTCAGGATAATAATTTCCAGTTGCTACAATAGAAGTCAAAATTTTCACACAATTAGTGGTCTTTCCTTTGGGTACTTGATAAAAAAAATAGATAAATCTAATCATAAGGAATGACTTCATGTTCAGGGTGCATTTTCTAAAAGTCAACTATAAGTTTCTTTTGCAAGAAGCTAAAGACATCAATGTGGTATCATTTGATGTGTTGTTTCATTTAGAGATGTAAAGTAAGCTTTTATATAGGAATTATCTAATCTGGGTTTCTGTAGTTAAATAATCCCCCTTCTTGAAAAAATGCATGACCATGTATTAAACTAAAGATAGTGGTGAAAGTAGTATAACACCAAGCCTGAACTCAAGGCTATATTATTATAGTGGCATATCCCTATGTTGAGATGTTAGTGCACTTGTTACTTATTTTTGGATCATTTTTGTGATTTGTAGGCATATAAGAGTTCCATCATGTTTCCATACTAGGGGTAGAAATAAAAAGGGCTATTAAAAATGCCATGGAAAAAATATATACCTAGGATATCTGGTAAAAATAGGGATTTTAAAAATTGTAAGTATGTATTGGAAGGGAGTCAACAAAAGGACATATAGGGTATTTTTCAATATCTACTAAAATTAGGGGTATTCTTTAATATCCCAAAAATGAACGTGATATGGCACAAGTTCACTGAGATAATCCCTTGTGATTTAGCTCTAGATTTGGTATTTTTGAGGAAGTCTCTACAACTAAGTTTAGTTGCTTAAGGATTATGGAATTGAATTTTATTGAACAATACTCATCACATTGTTTTGTATCATCATTCCCCCCACACCCCATTCTACTTTGTCAAAGACCATCCACTTGTTTCATGGGCATAATTTCCTTCCCTCTAGAACCTCATTCAACTTTGGTTCAAGTACCATCAAGGAAATCTTTGCTACCAAGTTCAACTCCATTGAGGATTGTGGTATTATTTTGTAAGCAACATTTTCCCTTCTATGCAACCAATTTAATCTCAATTAAGGATTGTGGTGATGTTTTATTCCATTGGCATTGTTTCCCATCTCTGTTATCGAGTTTGACTTTGACTTTAGCCCCATCAAATATTAAATTATCCTAGTTTGACATCAGGATCCATGAAGTATTATCATGTTGTTTCATGGGCATTATTTTCCTTTATTTACAACCAAGCTCATCTTCATTGAGGATTGTCACATTGTTTCATGATCTATGACTAAATTTCGCTCCATCGAGGATTGTCATGCCATTTCATGAGTAATATTTCCCTTTTTCTATGACTGAGTTTAGATCTAGCTCTATTCTTGTCAGTCCCATCTACAGCCTCACAACATCATCCCTCTACAATTGAATTTGACTCTAGTCCTATATGCAACCTCATCCCTTTGCAACTGAATTCAACTCTAGTCCTACTGCAACCTTGGATCTAGTCCCTTCCCACACTAACTTGGTAAGTTTTCTTGTAGCTCTTAATTAGGAATAGTTTTTTTTTTTGGAGAGTCAACATAGTTATTTTTATTCAGACAGAGATAGATTTGGATAACAACATTATGTCATTACAGGGCACTATCATTTCCTTTATATATGATTAATATTATTTGTGTAATATGGGCATTATAGCTAGATATGTGTCGAATAGATACTTTGTTAGTCGTATCATTATATGTGAACCCACATTATATGAAATGTTTTATATAGTGTTAATGTAGGTCGTATCAGGGCCAAGCTATGGTAGGTACATTTCAATTCATGCACACCACTGCATAGTGGATTTTATACTTGATGGAAGCTTTTTTATGCTATGTGGGCTTTGACTAAAATCCCTCCACTAATGCCTCTTACAGCGATGCAATGGCATCTGCTAGTGATATGTCAACTTTTAGTGAGAAAAATCAACACCTGCATCTTATAAAGCAACCCCTACCCAGTAGGTTGAGGGGAAGGGGGGCCTACAATATTGTCGAAGGTCGTAAGAACTCTAAAAGAGTGGTTTATTCTCCTACTTGTATTGAGAATGACAAGTGTGATTAAAAAAAACATCACGTAATGAAGAAATACCACATCCACTCGAGTGTTGACCCGCCCTACCTATTAGAGTGTTTGACCTTTAATCACAGGGGAAAACAAAAATTCATTTTGTGGAGTTAATACCTTTTTTTTCTTTTTTCAGCTACTCAAAGTCTTTTGCATGTAGGTTGTGGTGGGCGGGAATAGAAAGGAATGCATTTCTCCCATTGATGCCCCAACCAAGCAAAAGATCAAAAAAAAAATGCCCACCTCCTTTGAAGGATTCCCCAACCAAGGACACCCCATTTGTAGATTGTTTTAACTATCCCTCTACAAATTGAAACTCGGCGAGGAACCCCCATGTTTTCAAAATTTCCTTTTGTTGTTATATTATAAATTTAAACACTAATTTTATGCCAACTACATCAACATTATAATTTTGACACTAATTAAGCTCATTATATCAGTGTTATGTAGGAAAAAATTTATGCTCACTACGTCATGTTAATAGGGATAAAGTTATATGCTCATTGTGATGGTGTTAATACATTTTAGCACGTCTACATGAGAACTATAGCTCTACAAATAGTTATGTTATGATTTAATAAACATAACATTAACATATTTTGATGTGATTTTTCAAAGTTATGTTATAACTCTATTTAAATTTTATTATGTTGTTATGTTATGACAAGTACAATAACTTTGCAAGCTAGCCTTGGCCAAATTGTAACTCTATGAACTCCCTCTAAGCAATTTATTACTTTACAAACAAAAAATTTTATTGAGGATCATACTTTTTATTTTGTTATGTTATTTATAAGTGTTATGTTTATGCCAAGTTTAGTAACTATATAAAGTGTACCTAAGCATATTGTAACTCTAGAAACAATAATTCCTTCAACTGTAATTCAACAAGGACTCACCATTTTTAAAAAAATGTTAAATGTTATTTGTATTTGTTTATGTTAAAGCACACCTAAATAACATCTAGTGTTATCAATCATGACACCATTCAACATTATAAATCATGATGTTGGTGTCACCTTAAGTACATTGGCGATGTCCCTTGGCAAACTGTAACTCTCCAAATAGTAACTTCTTCAACTATATTTCAGCAAGGACTCTCGATTTTCTTTTAAATATTGATATATGATATTTAAATTTTGTTATGATGTTAAGTTATGCAAATCACATCTAAATAATATCAAACATCATAAATCATGATGTTTCCTTTATCCTAAATATGTTGGCATTATTCAAGTTTAGTCAACATTAATACATTTTAACATGTGTTACAGAAAACTTGTTTACAAACTTATTTATAGGACACACCATGTCGAATTAGCTTTTTTTATGAAGATAATGATGGTTTCAATGTTTTTTATGTACTTTAGATGTTGAAACCAATAATATTAGGCTCACATGTGAGATAATAATCACAAATAACTATTTTGCAATGATTTGTACAAGTGACTTTTTGTTTATTTCAATTATGTGTTAGGCTAATAGACTTCATGCTTAATTTTTGTAGGTTAGCCTTATAAGCATGATTAAATAATGCTCTTACCTTCCTCTCAAATTGTTAAACTTAATCTCAAATAGGATTCTCCCCTCCATGTTATCAATCTTGAGAGCCCCCCTCCCTCCCAACGTAGCGAGCCTCCCCTCTCCCAGTCTAGAGAGTCCCTCGTCTCCTCTTCTTATATATCCTTTCAACAATGAAGATGAAGATTGTAACAATCCCACCTTTCCACCCCTTTTTTTTGTATATGTGATCATAATTGTAAAGTAAAATGTGGCAACCATGATTGGTTGAGACAAATCTTATAAACAATTTAAGTATTAAACTATTTTCTTGAAAATAATGAAAATATGAAATGTTGGCCTGAAGAGAGGGACACATGGATCCAAGTCTAAGGGAGATCAAATAAGTGGGAGAGTGGTGCCTGATGGCATAACAAATTAAATTTTTGTCTAACAGATGGAAAGGGCGTGATTGGACAAAGGAAAATTCCCATGTTTCTCATGCTCCGCATCATGAGTGAAGGGAAGCTTTGAAGCCTCATAAGATGTGAAGGGACTTAAGGAAAATCAAGAGTGAGAAGGAAAAGCAATTGCAAGGGAGAGATATGATAGAGAAATAATCCCATAATGTTGGAAATGGAGCACTAGAGCAGTACTAGAGATGCAACTAGCCTTTTCACTTTGAAATTTGGGGTGTTTCCCCAGTATTAATGTTTTGAGGTCATTGGGATGTGTGTGTCCAAGCCTAACTGGCCAATGGGAGGCTCAGAGGAGGATTGAACCATGAGTGCTTGTTGAGTAAGATGATAAACCACTAAGTGCTTGCTGGAAAAGTTGATAAACCACTTAGTGCATGTTGAATGGGTTGATAAACCACTCGGGTGCTTGTTGTAAAGCTGATAAACCACTCAACAGGGTAAACCGAGCCACTGTGGTGCTTTCCATGAGGTTAATAAACCACCTGGACAATGGGATATAGGTTCTTGGAGTGCTTTCTTTGAAAACATAACTAATAAACCACCTATATAGTGTATTCATACTCTTGGCGCTGAGAAATACCCCAACTGAGCCTTGGGTGAATTCCCAGAGTAAGCATCCCCTCAAACTTTGGATTTGGCTCGAGGGTAGTCAGCCATAAGAAATATTGCAGTGTATATGGCCTATGGTTGGGTTGAGAGTTGAAGTCCCTCCATTAGTTGCAAATCATCTCAAATTATTCAAATAAGTATAAACACTTATGTCTATTTGAACTATGGATAATGAAATTGTTTGATATGTTATTGGCAAATTTATGGTCCAGCTTTACTCATGGAAATTTATTGAATTCATTACATGTTCATGATGAATGAGTTGCCTTATCAGTATTTATGTTTATATAAAAAATTTGGCACCATGTAATGGTTATTATCTTCCTAAACTGTAAAGTTACTTATATGAACATAATTGATTGCATGAGATATTTATGCTAACTTGTTATTACAAGTGTTTCTAATTATCTGACATGTTTATGAATTTAATGGTTCAGTGCCATACTTAAGACAATAAACTACCTCACATAATAAAAAGGTAACCTATTTGTTGTACGTTAAGTAAGGATTGATGCTAGTTTCAATGGTTACTTGGTTTAAGAGTGATGCAATGATTCTATGGTTTATGCACACTTGTATATTGTTGTGATACCTTAAAATTCATTGATTAAAGCTTGGTTCAAAGCTATCTTGGGAAATCTTACTTTTTGATGTTGACATTTATGTTCCCAAATATTTCTTGGTATCCCAATATAATTTATTAGCAATCAAGATTTTGGATCGGCTCCCATTCATGGATAGTGCAATGTTGTCAGTGTTTTTCTTAACTCCTCACAGGATTCGCAATAGAAATGCATAATCCCCCAAATTTATATAGACCTAGAACCTGCCTTCAATTATCAACCATGTGACTTTGATTGGTGATTGAGTGCATGAGATTTTGGATCTCGACTATCAGGACTTACTCCATATTGCAACTTATCACCTTACCATTTCCCATTACAGACATATAACAGACTCAATGACAAAGTCTTGGGTCGGCTTCACTTTAGGTATTGGACTTATACTATCGTGCTCCTCCCTGAATTTCCTGAGAAGCTACATAAAAAATTATGGAAAATTTCCTATCGATTGGTGTTGTCAACCAATGGAACTGCAAACCCCCCGTCAGTAGGCTTGCAACTTTTCACACTTCCCTAGTGGGATGGTGGTACGAGACAGAACTCCAATTAACTAGAATGTTTTTGTTTTCAGACCCATTAGTTTATGAGACCGCCCAATACTCGCTATCCAGTTCTCATCGGCACTACCATTTTTTCAACATTTTCCAAAGAGTAGTAGAGGAAAATAGAACAATAGTTAATGGAAGACTTTCATCTGTCAGGTCATTAGTTGACAGGACCGCCTGCCACTCATTGGAAATCTCAACCCTTAGTCTTTGGATTTTTGGTGACTTACTTAGAATGGAAGGATTGTGATGTGGCCAGATATACAATCCACATTCACTCAGAAGACCCCAAAATCCACCACGACTTAACAAGGGGTGGGGGTCCAAAATAGGAAACTACCTATGTAAACCAACCCTGGTTTTTGAGAACCCAGAACTAGACATAACATGAAATCATTGCAAAGAATGATGGGGAAGGGCTAGGTTAGGTTCGTATGTGATCTAATATGTTAGTTCCATGTGGAAACTCAATGTTGTTGTGGAATAATATTATTGGATAAACTTCAAATGTACATAACTTTCAATCCAGGAGTCGAATTGACATAAAATTTTATCATTGGAAAGTTGTCAACAAACTAAACAAAATGGTGGTATTTGTTTTAAGATTCAAAGACGTTGTCAAAAGAGTAATTTTGTGACCCCATCTTCATGATAGACCATGGATGTTGGGTAAATTCAATAAGTAACACTCCCACAACCTAAGATACTTTAAGGGGGTGGGGGGAGTATTACAAAGATAATGATAAACCTAATGATATAATATTAGATCGAACATCAATAAGTATTCACATGGTAATGAATCCATGTTTCCATAGTTAATTACTCTTCCAATTTGATGTTTCTTTGGTTTTCCCAACATTTTTAGCTTTTATTATTTGACATTTTTAGGAGAAGAGTAAAATGAGGAAGTTGGACTACAAGTCAATGAAGAACCACTAGAACAAATTTATGGTAAAATTGGGTTGGAGCTAGAGAAAAAATGATATGAGGTCATAAGTTCTCAATGTCATGAGTTTTTGCAAGTCACTTTGTTATCATTTTGTTGTTGTAGTCTAAACTATCAGTGCTATAACTTTTATGTTTTTCCTCACAATGGGAATCCATGACATTGAACAATGTCCTGTAACAATCTAGATAAGAAGCACAAATGGCAAGGATAAATTTAAATTTTCATTTAATGTTCATAGCTATTTTTCCTAATTTTGATATTATGTCACTCTTTTATTCTAACACCCTTTATCATTAACAGGTAAATGATGATGATCTCTCCCTTGTTTATGATGCCACCAAAATAGAGCTTATGAAGGAAGATAAAGATCCAAATTCATGAAAAATAAATATCCATTTTGACTATAACCTAACACATAGCAGAAAGGAAATCCCTAGAATGCACATGACATTATATGATGTGTGGGAAGAAAGTAGCAGTAAGTAGATGTAGTGGTGCAAGGACATGGCAATGCACACAACCATTTCCTTAGGTAAGTGACCTCACATCACAATTGTCTTTAGTGGCCTTAGAAAATTACCACAATTGTATTCTCATACCCACAAGAAGCATAAAAATCTTAAACCTGCATGAGGAGAATGGGGGCACAGTAATAATGTTGGGTGTGTGTTATATACCTACCTATGGTTTTGTGCATGGATTTCGCACATGGTTTTGGGCATGATGGTTTTCTTCCCGTGGTATTTTGTAGATCCGGTCAAGGGAACTACGGTTATGTTCTAATCTGGGGTTAATGGATTAGGGTTTATGGATGCTTCGCATGTATATATATGCATTGTAACATTGAAAGGAATATAATGAAAAATCAATCTGGTAGTCCCAGTTTTGGGATCTATAGGAAAATCTCTGTGTATTTGTTTTGTGTTTCTCACCATTGTATATTTTCTATTTTTTAAGAATTTGTTTGCGGGTAAGTTCTGTACAGGGTTAAAACCTACATTTGGTATTAGAGCCATTTGGGCTTCAAGGGGATGCCTCTGTTGCTGAAGGGTTTTTCTCGAGCCTGTGGTAGACCTTGTTCAGTGGGAGATCTACGAGATCAATTCTTGCGATGAAAGAAGATGGAGAGAAGTGGAAAGATAGAGATCGAGAAATTTAATAGTCAGATTTTTTAGTTGTGGAAACTCAAGATGGAGGATTTATTAGTCGATAAATATCAATGGATCGTGGTAGATCCAGGTACTAAACCAACGGCAATGTCAGATGAAGATAAGGGGAAGTTGGATCATAAAGCAAAGAGCACAATATGGTTGGGTATCTCAGATTCAGTATTATTGAATGTATCAGGGGAAGTTATGGTGAAGGTTTTGTAGGACAAGTTAAGGACTTCGTACCAATCTAAGACTCTAGTGAAAAAATGGTTCCTATGGAAAAAGTTGTAGAACCTGAGGATGAAGGGTGGAAACTCGGTGACAGAGCATTTGAATGCCTTTAATATTGTGGTAAGTCATTTTTTATATGTTGATATTAAAATTTTAGATGAAGATAAGTGCATCAGTTTGTTGTGTTCTCAACCAGATTCATGTGATATTTTGGTTGTTGCAATAGGTAGCAATACAACCACCATGAAGTTGGATGAAATAATCTCATCCTTGTTGTTGGAGGAGATGAGACAAAAAAATATGGTTATCCAGAATGGATATGCCTTTTCAGTATGAGGAAGGTCTCAGAATAGTAAAAAAAAAGTCATTGAGTGGGAGATCTAAATCTAAAGGGAGACTAAATCTCCAAGAAAACCTGTAAAGGTGTGCTAGAAATGTTGAAAGGAAGGGACTTCAAAAAGGATTGTATATCTAAAGCTCCTGAGAAAGGAAAGGGATCTAATGATGATCCTTCTGCAGAGGTGAAAACCACCTCAGAGGTAGGTGGGGATGTGTACTTGGCTTCTTCTTCAAGTACACATGTAGATCATGAGGCATGGTTGATTGACTCAAGTGCATCATTTCACTTCACTCCCCATAGGGAGTGGTTCTGTGAGTATGAGAAATATGATGGTGGTGGTGTCTTCTTAGGGGATCACAGGAAGGCTAGAATCATTGGTCATGGAAAAGTCAAGTTGAAGTTGTAAGATGGAAGGATTAGAACACTTCTGGGTGTTTTTCATATTCCTACATTGGCCAGAAATCTTATTTCTGTAAGCAATTTGGATGATGCAGGTGTAAAAACAGTGTTCGAGAAAGATATCGAAAGATGGTTTGAGGAGCATTAGTATTGACGTGGGGAGTTTGGATTGGAACTCTGTACAAGTTTCTAGGTAGCACTGTTATTGATGGGTGCAACAATGTTGTGATTCCTCAAAGTTGAGCAGAAAACCTTGTGGTCTCTAGAGAAAAGACCATGATATGGCATCAAAGGCTTGGACATATTGGAGAGAAGGGCCTTCGAATACTTCATGGTAATGGTATGGTAGAAGGTATGTCTAATTTCTCTCTGGATTTCAATTTTTGTGAACATTATGTATATGGGAAGCAAAATCGAGTGAGTTTCTCCTCTGGTGCTAAGACTTGTGTCGGTTCCATAACTAGGTAATTTTGTGTACTATGTATCATTTATAGATTAGTTCTCAAGGAATACATGGATATATTTCCTCGAAAAGAAATCTAAGGTCTTTGACAGGTTTAAAGAATTTGAGGCTCTAGTGGAAAACCAGACAGAGAAGAAGATAAATGTGTTGAGGACAGATAATGGTGGAGAGTTCTGCAAGAAGAAATTTGAATAGTTTTGTACGAAGTGTGGTATAGCATGACAAAATACTACTCCATACACACCTCATCAAAATGGAGTTGCAGAAAGAATGAACAGGACGTTCATGGAAAAGGCAAGAAGCATGCTCAGTGGTGTCGGGTTAAGACAGGAATTATGGGTAGAGGCGATGGAGACTACATGTTACCTGGTTAATAGATCACCTTCATCAGTGTTGGAGGATAAGTCTCCACATGAGGTATGGACTGGTAAGAAACCCTCTCTTTCACATCTATGCGAATTTGGTTGTGATGCATATGTACATGTTCCAAAGGAGAAAAGAACCAAGTTGGATAGTAAATCTGAAAGTTGCATCTTTATTGGGTAAGGATGGTTTAAAAGGTTATAAGATTTGGAACCCATAAACAAGGAAGGTTGTGTACAATCGTGATGTGGTGTTTAGAGAGGTGAAAGATGTTATTAAAGATGAATTCCTACCAAAGGAACCTGAGAAGATAGAGTTTGAGCTAAATGAGGAAGAATCAGAGTCTACATCATAAGAGGAATTAGAAGATGAAGAGTCACAGACTCCAGCTATGAGAAGATCAATTCGAGAAATAAAGTGGACAGAAAGGTATAGTCCATCTACTTTCTGTTCAAAATTTTATTTATCTATTACTGATGATGATCCCAGAACTGTCAGGGAGGCAGTAGATTCAGAGGATGGAAAACTATGGAAAGAGGCCATGGTTGATGAAATGGCATCTTTGGATAAAAATGAGGCTTGGGATCTGGTGGATTTGTTATCTAGAAGGAAACCCATTGGCAGCAAATGGGTGTTTAAGAAGAAGATGGATGTAGAAGGCAAGGTGGAGAAATACAAAGCTCGGTTGGTAGCAAAAGGTTATTCCCAGGTGCTGGGAATTGATTTTGGTGATACTTTTTTCTCTTGTTGCCAAGGTAGCTTCTATTAGATTAATTTTCTTTTTTGTTGTTGCTTTTGATTTTGAGGTAGAACAGATGGATGTGAAGACAACATTTCTTCATGGGGATACGGAAGAAGAGATCTCTATGAAGAAACCTGAAGGATTTGCGGTGAAGGGAAATAAAGAACTAGTATGCAGGATAAAAAAGTCTTTGTATGGGTTAAAACAATCACCAAGGATGTGGTATCAAAAATTTGGTACATTTATACAGGGACTTGGCTTCACCAAAAGCAAAGAGGATCATTGTGTATATTTTAAATTAATTGGTGACCATGTTATTTATCTGGTCTTGTATGTGGATGATATGTTGCTGATTGGAAATGACAAAGAAACTATCTAGGATTTTAAGACCCAATTGTCCACCAAATTCGACATGAAGGATCTTGGTGCTGCAAACTATATTTTGGGCATGGAAATTAAACGAGATTAGGAAAAGAGGAAGCTCTGGTTAAACCAAGGGAACTATGTCGAGACAATACTATAGAGCTTTAATATGCAGGATAGTAAACCGGTGAAGGTTATTATTCCTATAGGTGTAAATTTATCTAATAAATAGTGTCCCAAGACACAAGAAGAGGAAGAGGACATGTCATGTGTTCCATACGCAAGTGAAGTCAGTAGCCTGATGTATGCAATGGTTTGTACTAGACCACACATTGCACATGCAACGGGAGTATTGAGCAGGTTTATGTCAAAACCAGGGAAGGAGTATTAGACATTAGTGAAGTTGGTTTTTAGGTATTTGTGTGGGACTAGTGATTATGGTCTGTGCTACCAAGGAAGAAAAAGATTGGACAGAGTTTTGGACATCCATGGCTTTGTTGATGCAGATTGGGCTAGATATCTGGATCAGAGAAGATCTACAAGTCGGTATGTGTTTAGCCTATTTGGAGATGAAATTAGTTGGATGATTAAGAGACAGTCTATAGTGGAACTTTCAACTATAGAGGCATAATACATGGCAGCCACTCATGCAATCAACTAAGCGGTTTTGTTGTAGAGATTATATTCAAGTATGGGGTTAGTACAATGAGATATAAGGATATACTATGATAGCCAACGTGCAATTTTCTTGGCAAAGAACCCTACTTATTATTTAAAGACAAAGCACATTGATGTTCAGTATCACTTTGTAAGGGATATGGTTGAGGAAAAAACTGTGTTGCTAGTAAAGGTGGACACTTTGAAGAATAATGTAGATGCATTGACAGAATATGTGAGCATTGAGAAGTTCTCTTGGTGTAGAGAAACAATGGTCGTTGCAAGGCTGGACCAATGACTAAGCTCTCTTGTGACCCCCTGTGTGGAAAATAAAACAATAAGTGGGAGAATGTTGCTTGTGTATATATTCTTTCCACAACTAGCCCCATGGGGTTTAGGGCAGCATCCCGAGAAAAACAAATTGGACCCTATATTAGGTGGGTGGACCTACCTATGGTTTTGTGCATGATGGTTTTCTGCCCATGGTATTTTGTAGATCTGGTCAAGGGAACTATGGTTATGTAATAATCCGAGGTTAATGGATTAGGGTTTATGGATGTTTTGACATGTATATATATGTATTGTAACATTGAAAGGAATATAATGAAAAATCAATCTAGTAGTCCCGGTTTTGGGATCTAGGGGAAAATGTTTGTGTTTCTCGCCATTGTATATTTTTTGTTTTTTAAGAATTCATTTGCAGGTAATTTTTGTACAGGGTTAAGACCTTACATTATATCTTGTGATCATTTTAGAGGAGGCTTCCATTTTTATCATTTCTTGTTATCATCTCAAAGGAGGTTTCCAAAATGGTATCCCTTTTTAATTTATTTCCATCATCTCAATGAAAGTTTCCTAATATGAGATCCTATACAAGACTTCAAAACAAACATTAAACTACTACTATTTGTACTATGTGTGTTACAAGGCTTGAAATTGACATGGTTTTACTTCCAATATTTCCCCTTTTTGACCTCATATAACACCCATTTTGATCAACTAAATCATATTTTCATGCATTTTACATAAAAGGTCACTAAAAGAGACCTACAAGGTAATTTTTTTCCATTAGATATATTCTAATGTTTTAGAATGATTAAGAGACTTAATTAAAGGTTTAATGCTATTAATGATGGTTTTCAACAAATATGGTAACCTCCACATGTTCCTGTAACTAACCTGTTGGCTCATATGGGCCTGACCTAGGTTCTAAAGAGTTATTTAGCCAAACAAATCTCATAGCTACCGGCCCTTTCGGCAACAGCCCGCAGAGCGCGGACTAAGGTCTCACTCGAGGTAGTAGGGGAGGCTGCTAGAACCAGGTTTCTGCGCCCTTGGGATGCCTTGATGTGGTCTGGATGGTTCGTGCGTCGTTTTGTGGCCTCGCGCCACTCTGCTTCTGCGTAGATCTGGAACAAGGAAATTCCTTAATATTTATTATTACTAAGTTTGTTACAAATCAGATCTACTTTTTACAGTCTTTAAGCAAACATTTACTAGAGATAACCAGTTCGCGCATCCAGAAAAGATATAGATTTGCATAAACTCAATATATAAGCATAAGTGCACAGATCAAATAGATATATCAACCATAAATTAACCAGATCTGCAATAATTCAGATTCAACACAATATTTTAGAACCAATTTATCTTTCTTCAATTCTTTCGTTCATACCACTAGATCTGCCCTACACACTCAGCTACAGGGGTCCGCGCACACAGCTGCGGACTCTACCAGGCCTCTACGCACACAGCTGCAGAGCCTCTATCTACCCACCAATACCCTCGACTCAGACTTATAGATACTTCAAGACTTCTTTCTTAAAAAACCCATTACACTCCAGATCCGAAAGTACGTACCAAAAAAACTAACTCCTAACTCTAGAGCCTTGCTCTATTTATACATTTCCATGGTCTGCGGACCATGGGTGGGCCGAATTATTTTACATGATCTCTGGGCGGACAACCCTTTGACTTGACTCATTACAATTCGCACTCCACGCATCTCGCGGAGCCTTTACCATACCTTTACCCAAAATTGCGGGCTTTAAACCCCAAAACCGTTACGCGGGGCCTCTACTACCCAACAGTCCCCCAACACAATCATTGTGACTCATCCCAAGTCACCTGACTGGTCCGGTAATCTTTGTGCAGAGGTCGGTCAGCAATTTTTGCGCGTTGCTTGTGCTTGCAACAAACTCTGCCACTATCCTCTGTACCTGTTCTACGCGAGCCGTTGATGCATCCGTGTCACTTGCAGCTGCCTGTCCAGGATCACCTACTGCCTGCATGTGTGCTAACTTTCCTTCGATGGTTGTGGAGACCACGAATGCTTCATCCAGCCAAGGCTGGATGCATTCTTTAAGCACTACCTCCTTTTGTCACGCAGCGTCAACTTGTGCCTTGAGAGCCTGGGCCTCCTTCATTTTAGCCAACCTCTGCATGATAGCGACCGTCTACGTAGCCCCTCGGGCAGTGTCATAAGCCTGCTGCAACTCCCGCACTTCGGTTTCGACTTGTTGTATGGTTGGGTCTTCCTGGAGGGAGGTGAGCGTAAGGAGGGATTGATCTAACAGTCTTGAGCAATCTTGGACAGCGCGCTTTATCATTTCCAATCCTGCTTTAATTTCACCGCGACGCTACTCCTAAATTTTTAGCGGTGCGGTCGGCTGCGCCTTTAGCCTTAGCTCTGCAATTTGGAGATTTAACTCCCATTGAGTCTTCGCGGCCTCCTCTTGGGCTGCCCGGAATCCTGTGGCCATGCGATGAACCCTGTCAGTTGTTGGAAGTTCGGCTAGGATAGCTAACTCCGATACCTTGTTGCAAGCTTCCATCACGACCTATTCCACTTCCTGGTTGTGTGTGATCAAATCATCTCACTGGAGACTAACCTGCTCCACATTTTCTTTGTGCTCCATCAATGTTTGCAGGGCGCGGCCTTCCCTGGCTCGAAGCTCAATGGTTACCCCATCCTGTAGTTGGTACAAGGTTTCTCTAGGGAGAGCGGCCAGATTCAACCCCCAACTTCACACGTGCCCCTCTACTTCTGCTAAGATAGTGCCTACTCACAACACTAATGGGTTCATTGTATTGGTGCGCACCATCTGGTCAGTCGCGGCGGTGTCCTCTATTAATTGTAGGGTTACCCCTTGACGTCAGAAACCCTTGCTGCGTCCTTTGTAGCCTAGAGTGAAGTATACTGCACTGCTTCCGGTAGGCTATCTTCAATGCTGGGAAACTGGCTACCCTCCAGCAGTTCTCCTGCAACTAGAAGGATTGATAGTAGCAACCATGCATAATAAAATGTCTTACCTTTGTCCTGTGCTTCCTGACAATTTGTTGAAAATTCGTCGCATAAGAACTGCACCTAGTTGAACTGAACCCCATTCGCACACTATTCTGCAAGCACAATGACAGGAGTTAGCACCTCATCTGCACGGCATTTCCTCATTAGTTTACTGGATAGTAACTGGGTGGCGATGTGCACCCCTCAATCTTTGATGCTTGCTATTGCATATCCCCGCTTCCGCTTCTCCAACTTATATTTAGCCTTCATTGTTTTGGCGAGACCCACATCGCTACTTGTTCCAGCTATGTTTGTGGGGTCATTCCCTTTTACTGGCAAGTGGGTAATCCGGTGTACCAAATTAGTTGTGATAGGAATCGGCTCCTCCAACCAGAGATACCCATCATTCACTAGACATAGTAACTGTCGGATAACAAAGTTGGTGATGGCCACGCGGTGATAGTGAGGTATCCATCTTAGATTAAGTAATCCCGCCCTCTCCACACCTAGTAACCACTTCCGCAACAGTAATTTGTCTTCAGCCAATTCGGGGAACTTGTCGTTGTCTGCAAGGTCCCAATCTTCGAACTTAATGCTCGAAACTTTGCCCAATGGCAACCCATCGAACCTTATCTCTTCTGGAAGAAGCGGGGTCTGGAGCATATTCTTTGCAGCATCCAAGTCCTTTGGTATCTTGGTCGTCCCGGTCCATGGGGAGAGATATGGGGATTGTGAAGGGATTTGGAAAGCATCCTCTTTGTCCTCATCTTGTGCGTCAATTTGATCGATCAAAGCTTGCAAATCTTCTTCGTGGTGATTGCTTTGCCCTTTTCAGCTCCTAATAACTTATTAAAACTCGACGATATCTTGACTAGCCCCATTGTCTGCTTGCTTTTCTGAGGTCGCAGAGTGTGTAGGGATTTCGGAAGTTCAGGGATCGTGGCGGCTTCATCTAGCTCCTCCTGGGTGGAGTATAGTTCTTCCGCGAACCGTGCTCGAGTTCTCGCCATGGTACTCATGGAATACCTGGTAGTCGAGTGCTTGTTGGTCGTTACTGGTTCAAATCTCAAAGATCCTAGTGCCGTCCATAGGTTGTTAGAGGAACATGTAATTTTGAATGGATCCCTTCCCTCCCCTTCCCATTTATTAACAACATCTAGGCGGAAAATCTTTTCGCATCTAGCTCGGGACTTTCGTCTTAATGGCCTGATGCCCGCTCCTCCCTGACATGACTTGACTTTATTGTCAGGAACAGTGGTGTTAACGGTCACCTCTCGACCTTTCCACATGGCAGCGCTGTCCGTCAGCTGCAGCCGCAAGCTTGTGGACCGAACGACTCTGTATTGAACCCTTTTTCCGTGTCGACCTCCCATAGACTTATTTATAGTCCCACGCCTCCTTTTACCTGCTTGGGTCGCTGAGACTGTGCTGTCTACAGCTAGTCAAGTGGTCGCACCCCTGGTGCAATTTTTGCCTACTAGCCCAGGCTACGAGCACCTTCCGAGTGTCTTTGTAGCCATTAGTTCTTCGTGCGCCATTGTGTGGGGTGTACCCTTCCATAGGTGCGGGTGCAGCCATGATAGTAGGGTCGCGGCTTGTTCCCGTTCTGTGGGATACCCAACCGAGCCTGATTCCCTTAGGTGTAGACCCGTGCGGCCTCCATGGGCGTCGCTACTTTTCACCTTGCTGATTCCCTCCTCGACTAGCACACTTTTCTTTCTTAGCCATGCCCATAGTGCTTTAATTTCGTGAGGCCTGCTCCTATCCCGCTTATTCTGGGCTCCCTCCTGTTTAATTATTGACTCTCATCTATGCCTTTCTTCTATTATAGGTCCATCGCACCCTTGGTATCCGCAACTTCCCAGTGGGTTGTCATCTCGAACAGACGCTGAGCGTGCTTCCCCCTATTCTCCTCCTAACTTTGCCGCGAACTAGTGGCGAACGGGATTGCCCTCTAACTCGTACGTGCACCTACCTTTGACATCCGCATCGAATCTTTGGGCATGTATTCCATTCATGAACAATTGTCGCGCACAGTGTCTTCGCGGGTCCATCCTTCGGCTTTTGTCTCAGATTCATCGTTTCGCATGGGTCGACTGGCTCCTCCTCCTTCGTGGCATCCGTATCAACTGGTAGCTCCCGAACCATCCTGTTATTGTTTAGTGTTGTTACCTCATGCAGTCGGTTCTCCCATTGATCAATCTCTTCATCCGAGTCTAAGGTGAAAGAACTGTCATGGTCCCATGAGATTCTTCCATCCGCTATCGGATTCACTCGGTCCTGATCCTGTGCTGTGATCTGGTAGATACAGTCCAATTCATCGTCACTGCCCTCGTCGCGCACTAGTTCAGTATAACGCGCCCCTTCGGCTGGGTCCAGCAGAACCACTACGCGGAGAGATTTTTTTCTCAAATATCATTTTTTGTTTCTTTAGGTTGATGACTCCATTCATATCCGTTGCCCAGTCTATTCCTAACAATGCAGGATATGGGTTACTGTCATCCACAATTTCTATGACCTCAAAATCAGTTTGTGTACTTACACCGTCAATATCTACTGTAACTCCTTGCAGTCTTCCCATCGGCAAGATCTTCTGTTGATTCACCATCCGTAATTGGATAGGAGACCATTGTAGTGCAGGCTTTCCCATGTGCTCCCACGTCTATTTAGGTAAGGCATTTGCATCTGACCCCAATTCTAGAACAACCTGATCCATCTCATAATCCCCAATCTAGGCAGTCAATCGAATTTCCCATCCAGTGCGCAACACATGCTTGCCTAACTTCCGGACCATTCGAGGTTCATCCGATCCTGCGCACCTGGTTATCAACTCTTGCAATCCCTTCACCGCATTAGTATCCCTTAGTAGCTTCATGCATGTTTCTAAGAACGTAGTTAGCATAGAAGTATCCCTTTCTGGCTCCGTTCGCTCCTTGCTACCCGACGTAGAAGCTTCCATGAAGCTCTTCTTGGCTTCCATAAAAGTTTCCTTCATGCGTTCCAAATCAAATTCCGGTTGTTTTGTAGGGGCCCTACAAACCCATGCATCCTCCTCTAGTTTCTTCCCCTTATCTTCTCCTATACTTGCACCACTTCTAAGCATCATATTCATGTTAGGGTCTTCCTTACATGGCTCAGCCTTCATCATTTGGATGTTCTGAGTCGGCATAGTCGTAAGCACCCCTTTTACCCGCATCTCAGATATTAGTGTGGGGCAATCGATTGCTTCGTGGTCAAACTGGTAACAGTACAAGCAATAAGCTCTGGTAGGGTTTGTGCAATCACGCGCATAATGCCCTGGTCCCCCATAATTATAGCAGATTAATTGTCCCCATCCGCGTCTGAGTCCCATTCCCCCTCATCCCCGTCTGCATCCTTGAAATCTGCCCTGTGCTATTGCTGCAGCGGGATGCTGCACGCGCGCCTCCATCTACATCTTGTAAGCAGGCGTTCGATCCATCAACAACTCATAACTTTGGCAGTTTCTTTCATCGTGGCCAATTGTCCTACAAAAGTTGTAGAATAACTGCTGGATGGGGGGGTTGTCTCGGGTTCTATAATAGATGACAGTTGTTCATGGCATGCTTTCCTCCCACTTGATAGATCGTGCACCAGAGTGCGAGCACCGTGCTTGGCCCTGCCTGAACCTCGAGTCGCAATGGTATTGGTCCCCCCACCACCATATAGTTCGCGAATACCGGATAGTGATCCTTATCGTGGCCCTGGCCCTTACATTTGATACACCACACCTCTTCATGCACTTCTGACTGAGGTGTTTGTCCTTGCTTCAAACTTCGCATCTCTAAGCATAGGTTTTGTATTTGCGCGTGGATTTTTTGAACTCCCAACCCCAGATCCTATATTGGGGTTTCGTGTAACCTCATTATTGTTTCTAATGCTTCGGCTTGGGTTGAGATCTTTTGCTGTGATAGAGCCATCCTCAGATGTGGTGTCAAGGATGCCACAAACCACGCACAGTGCTGCGCATCCATCAGTGTCATGTTAGCCTCGCGGATTGTGCTTTTCAATCTCTGATCCAGGTCCCATGGGGTTTCACCAGGTAACATTGCGATCTCCTTGAACCCAATGACTGACTGTGTCTCTGATTTTGGCTGACCAAATTCCTTATTCAATGCGTCCTGGATTGTCGTTATTCCCGCATTCGGATGATCGCTTGAGTACTTTATATACCACATCAACGCGCGGTCCTGCAGTGTGCTAACTAGAGTAGCCTTTTTGATGTTATCATCCGTTATGCCTTGGGCTTCCCATACAACCCTTACCACAAACTAGAACTGACCTGGTTCCTCATTTCCTACACCCTTAAATACCGGCAATTTGATTGCGCTCGCCATCCCAACCTTCGATGGTGGCGAAGGTGGAGGTGGAGTTGGTGAAGATGGATTTGATGTAGGTGAAGTAGGTGATGGCATGGATGACGGTGGTATCAACGGAATGTGTTTCCCAATCAACCGAACTACGCTTCTCGGAGAGAACCCTGCGAATTCTTCCTTTCTTTCTTGCGAGATGGAAATCAGAGGGTTGTTCTCTAATCCTTCAGTTCCTTGGTAACCTCTTCTGCTCTACGTTACGCCAGACATCAATAAACGCACATAATCTATTTTTCACACAATAGCATCTTAATCCAAGTATTCAACGATTTGATATACTTACCCTGCGGTCCTTGGAGAAAGCGCCTTTCTGCTTCACTATAACTCACAGTTGTGTCTATCACGAACTCAGTGATAAACCCTCCTATTACCTGATCCAACCAGTGATCTACTGCGTGTGAGATTTTGTCTTCAGATGCTTCTAACCTGCGCACCAATTCTGGAGTCCACACAATAGGTCGATCTAGTCTGCACCTTCCCACACTGTCAGCAAACCTTTCGATCCACTCGTACAACTCTATCGAGAATGACGTGAAGAAGATCTCGTGGATGTCTGTGTATATGTAATGATCCAACCATTGTTCTTCTAATATCCGCAGACTTCTGTTTTCTTGAACCATGAACTCGTGAAGCTTATGATCTAGCCAATCTTAAAGCTCTTTCTTCATAGGGTTCCAGTGTTCCGACATCAGACATTCCTTAAGCAGATCTCAGTCCCAGCAATGGAACCATTTGTTGGCTTATATGGGCCTAACCCAGGTTCGGAAGAGTTATTTAGCCAAACAAATCCCGCAGCTACCAGCCCTTTCGACAACAGCCCATGAAGCGCAGACTGAGGTCTCACCCGAGGTAGCAGGGGAGGGTGCTAGAACTAGGCTTTCACACTTAGGGATGCCTTGATGTGTTCTGGATGGTTCGCGCGCCATTCTGTGGCCTCGTGCCACTCTTCTTCCGCGTAGATCTGGAACAAGGAAATTCCTTAATATTTATTATTACTGAGTTTGTTACAGATCATATCTACTTTTTACGATCTTTAAGCAAACATCTACTAGAGATAACCACTTCGCACATCCATAAAAGATATAGCTTTGCATAAACTCAATATATAAGCATAAGCGCACTGATCAAAAAGATATACCAACCATAAATTAACCAGATCCGCAATAATTCAGATTCAACACAGTATTTCAAAACCAATTTATTTTTATTCAATTCTTTCGCTCATACGACCAGATCTGCGCTGCGCACTCAGCTGTAGGGGTCCGTGCACACATCTGCGGACTCTACCAAGCCTCTGCGCACACAACTGCAGAGCCTCTATCTACCCATCAACACCCTCGACTCCGACTTACAGATACTTCAAGACTTCTTTCTTCAAAAACCCATTACACTCTAGATTCAAAAGTACGTACCAAAAAAATTGACTCCTAACTCTAGAGCCTTGCTCTATTTATACATTTCCATGGTCCGTGGACCATGGGCAGGCCGAATTATTTTACATTATCTTTGGGCGGACAACCCTTTGACTTGACTCATTACAATTCGCGCTTCGCGCATCTCACAGAGCCTTTACCATACCTTTACCCAAAATTGCGGGCTTTAAGCCCCAAAACCGTTACGCGGGGCCTCTGCTACTCAACATAACCTCTACATTTGTGATGGATCCACTACTCCTCGGTGGAAATGGTGACATGGGTATTCTTCTACACATTGCAATGTTTTTTTGTCCATCGAATTAGGTCAGGGGTCCTTACACAATGCGTTGGATGTCAGTGAAACTTGCGTTGGCCAAATCACCAAATTTTGAATGAAACATAACTATCCAAATTGTACATTTCAATTTTCCAAAATGCACATGCAACACTAATTTGCAGTTGGATGAGTTGGATTGTTGTGTTGAATTGGCTGCAAGATTCACTCATGTTTCCTTTTCTCAAAAAAAATTAAGATTGGCATTATAATCGATGAGTAATATGGGGTATCCCCTTAATCCACCTACTCACTCCCATTTCTCATGCAATTGTATTAAATTTGACTCTCTTTGCATAGTACTGGAGGTAAGTAGAGGCTAGGAGAATATATCGATCAAAATTGTATTTCTTTTACCTTGGATCAACCCATTGTTGTGGTTTCCCTACACTAATTAAAATGTAATTCAATGGGATCAAGTTAATACAGTATGGTGTGTTGGTTTTGTTTTATATTTGATGTCATTCCATACTTTTCACTTGTTTTAGATCATTAAGACAAGCGATGTAGCTAGTTGGGAAGGCCCACCAATCCAGCCATGGCTTCCTTGCATATTCACTATATAATATTCCTTGAATGTGTGTGGTAACACTTTGTTCTGAATACCTTGTTTTCATTTCATTCGTGGAATATATTGTTTGTTGTGTATTGCTTCTTACATTTTCCACTATGTATCACTATATGCATGTTGTGTATCTTGTTCATAATGTTTGCTATACTATATATGTATTGGTGTGTTAATTCTTTATGTGTTGCAGGTATGAGGTATTATTTGTATTAATATAGTTTCATATAAGTGTGAATTCTAATGTTATGTGTGTCATAGGTATACAAGAACATACCCATTCACTTGCCCAAAACATATTACAATTTCATATGACCAACTATATATGAGCCCATGAAATTTAACCTCAACTAGGCCATTCTATTCCATGCAAAAGTAGATAGTTTTCTTTTCCTTATGGAATTTGGTGTGTTGCCATAGAATTCATTGATTTTTCCATCTTTACGTTGAAATTGTAGTGTGAAGAGAGAACATTGAGGGAAATGTCAAGATTTGACTACCTCCTGGCCATATAATAATTGTTTGGTCCAATCAACATGATAGAAAAGGTCTTTTCAATCAAGGACATCATAGGAAACCCTAGTGGCCTCAATAGACTTACAATTATTTCCCTTTCATTATGTTGCTTATGGTTTTTACCCTCACGGTGAACTAAATGTGAGACTTAGTTTCAGGTCACTTGAACAAGATATGAATGCAACAGTTGTCTCATGCAATAATATTTTCTCATGAAATCCCTATCATAACCTTCCTTAAGTCTACAGTCCAATGGACAAGTTCCCTGTGAGTTTACTTTTAGTTTAGTTTTATTTTCCATGTCACTTCCTTACATCGTCTGGAAGTGGTTTCCCTACACTAATTGAAATTTAATTCAATGGGATCAAGTTAATACAATGTTGTGTGTTGGTTTTGTTTTATATTTGATGTCATTGCATACTTTGCACTCGTTTTAGATCATTAAGACAAGTGATGTAGCTGGTTGGGAAGGCCCACCAATCCATCCACAGCTTCCTTACATATTCACTATATATTATTCCTTGAATGTGTGTGGTAACACTTTGTTCTGAATACCTTGTTTTCATTTCATTCATGGAATATATTGTTTGTTGTGTATTGCTTCTTACATTTTCCACTGTGTATCACTATATGCATGTTGTGCATCTTGTTCATAATGTTTGCTATACTATATATGTATTGGTGTGCTAATTCTTTATGTGTTGCAGGTATGAGGTATTATTTGTATTAATATAGTTTCATATAAGTGTGAATTCTAATGTTATGTGTGTCATAGGTATACAAGAACATACCCATTCACTTGCCCAAAACATATTACAAGTTCATATGACCATCTATGTATGAGCCCATGAAATTTAACCTCAACTAGGCCATTCTATTCCATGCAAAAGTAGATAGGTTTCTTTTCCTTGTGGAATTTGGTGTGTTTCCATAGAATTCATTGATTTTTCCATCTTTACTTTCAAATTGTAGTGTGAAGAGAGCACATTGAGGGAAATGTCAAGATTTGACTACCTCCTGGCTATATAATAATTGTTTGGTCAATCAACATGATAGAAAAGGTCTTTTCAATCAAGGACATCATAGGAAACCCTAGTGGCCTCAATAGACTTACAATTATTTCCCTTTCATTATGTTGCTTACGGTTTTTACCCTCACGGTGAACTAAATGTGAGACTTAGTTTCAAGTCACTTAAACAAGATATGAATGCAATAGTTGTCTCGTGCAATAATATTGTCTCATGAAATCCCTATCATAACCTTCCTTAAGTCTAAAGTCCAAAGGACAAGTTCCCTGTGAGTTTACTTTTAGTTTAGTTTTATTTTCCATGTCACTTCCTTACATAGTCATAGGATAAAAACCCATTAGTAATATGATCTCTTGAAGTTTATGAACATCTTGGTTGATATTTTAATGTTGAATCTTTAAGCAATTAAATTGACCAGCAATGTATATATAATATAGCATTTTGTGATCCATAAATTATCGTGGATATTCCACTAGACAGTTCGTCACAACAAAATTGATAAAATTATATTTAAAATCTGAAATTCTACACTATTACAATTTTATTTCCTTTTCGATTTCTGGATCTATAGAATATTGTTTTTTTTCCACAGGAAAAATAACGAACTTTCTATTAAAAATAGATAGTTACAAAGCATATGCAGAGCATTGCAGACAAACTTGTTTTTCACCATGATGGGTGAAAAAAGAAGTCTCGACTGATTGTCATTACATTCCAAAGGAGAAAATGCGCACCAGTCTCATCAACCAATGAAAAGGAGCAAAACGCCTCCACCTAAGAATACACACCTCCCGGGAACTGATTCACGCAGAGAGGAACTGGTAAAAAGCGGAGGCTGAGAGACCAAAAGTAAAGCGCAGCGAACAGCGTCCCCAAAGAAACTCATAGATTAGAGACAAAACAGAGAGGGCTCCCAACGACCCGGGCCTCCTATTCGAAGGAAAACCAGCCCAGGAGCCCTGAAGAAATGGTTCATTAAAGAAGTATAAACAAAAAGAAAAAAGAAATGAACTATGTACAGGAAAAATAACAGATACTGTTAAATCAAAACTTATGCAAAAATGGGTTGTTCGAGCGGACGAATCAACCCATTTTCTTCCTCCAAAACTGTCCAGGACCCCGAATCTTGATCAACACCCACTTTGGAGAGTCGATCAGCTTCATAATTTCTTTCCCTGTAGATATGGCAGAGAGAAATCTCCGAGAAACGACATTTAAGGCGTGAGACTTCTTTAAGCAGAGGGAGCAGGATGAAATTTCTGCATTGATGAGTCCCATTAAACCATTTCACAGTGTTCATTGAATCCCCAAAGATCTGGACTTCTCTCACATTCCTAAGGATGAGCCAACAGAGTAGGGAGTGTAGGGCTTTCAATTCTGCAAAGTTATTGGAGCCCTGTCCAAGACCGACAGAAGCTTTTACAACCTTATCCTCTGATAAATGAATAATCAAACCAGCCCCACAGCGACCATTAATATCTGAGGCACCGTCAAAATAAGCCCACGGCATTGTATATCTGATAAATTCTTGGCGAACAGCTCTGGTAGAAGGAGGATCTAGCAGAACCGGGATACTTTCATAAATAGCAGCTCCTTCTGCGGCAAGACGACCAATCGGGAAAACAGAATCCTTAAAAATAACTTGATTCCTAGCAAGCCAAGTCCCCCAGGTAATGAGAAGTGGAATGGATCTCTCTCTATCATTTGTGGCTTCATTCCACCACCTCTGCCAAGCTTCCAAGAGCCCCTGCCCTTCCCATCTGAAAGGAATTTTTAGCAGCCTTAACATTTCGGCCCAAAGGCTAGTATTAAAAGGACAAAGAAGGAACAGGTGCTGAGCTGATTCAACACTATCTTTACAGAGGGGGCACCAGCCAGGACCAATCCTACCTCTTCTTTGAAGAAAATCCCAAGTAGGGACTTTCTGGAGCAGAACACACCAGAAGAACAGTCTCGATTTGGCTGGCCCTTTTAACTTCCAAAGCAGTTTAAACCACCAATCCGGATTCTCCCACCCTTTTTGAGACATCATCCATTTATAACCCATCTTTGGGGAATAAAGCCCATTCTGGGCAAAGACCCATCTGAGTTCATCCGGAGAGTCAGAGAGCCTGACTGAGGAGTTGAGAAGGTCCCTTCTAAATAGATCCCATTCCTCCAGCCATTCTTCATCCAAATGTAAGTCTCTTCCTTGAATCCATCCTTGGCTCCAAATGGAGGAAGCCCGAGGATCAGCCACCTGGTTTAAAGTGTAGAGCCCCCTGTCTTTTAAAGCCGAAACCAACCCCTGAGAAAGAGAGAAAATCTCAGTACAACCTATCCATGGATCTCTACCTAGCCTGATCTGAGTTCCATCCCCCACACTCCAAGCCAAGCCCTTCTCTATAATTTTAACAGAGGCGACCACAGCTTTCCAAACCACCGATGAGTTTTTGGAAGTCTTTTGCGGCAATCTGATCCAATCTAGCGTTGTTAGCGGATCAATATATTTTCTTTTAGAAACAGAAGTCCACAAATTCTCAGAAGAAATGAGCCTCCAGCTGAGCTTTGCTGCTAAAGATTTGGAGAAGCAATCAAGATTTTTTATACCCCAACCTCCCCACTCTTTAGGGCGAGCCACTTTATCCCAAGCAATCCAAGGGGTGACTTTCTCCGACTTCGACCCCGCCCAAAGGAACCTGCTACATAATTTGTCAATTGAGGATAAGATTCCTTTGGGAACCCAAGTCAGACTAGCCCAGTAGACTGGGATTGCCATCAGAACAGATTTTATTAACACTAACCTTCCTGCCCTGGACAGCCACTTGAAACTCCAGTGTTTCAGTTTGGATTCAATTTTTACAAGTATCCATTTCCAATCTTTGATCCTGTAATTATCGGGCTTCAGAAAGAACCCCAGGTATTTAAAGGCATCCTCCAGCGATTTGACTTCAAAATTTAGGACCAGCTCCACTCTGCGCACCAGCTCTCTGGACATACTTGTACATGTGAGAGTGGATTTTCTCTCGTTTATGCAGAGACCTGTAGCCTTCAGGAAAAGGTCCAAAATTTTCTTGAGCGTCCTACAGTCCTCGAGACTTCCATTGCTGAACAGGATAATGTCATCCACGAAAAGGAGGTGGGTGACCCAAAAGTTTACCGCTACTTCAATGCCTTTGAGAGTCCCCTGCCTTTTTGCATCCTGAATCATAAGGCTGATGCCATCTGCTGCCAGCAAAAACAAAAGAGGAGAGAGCGGACAGCCTTGACGTAGGCCACGCTCAGGACTAAAAAAACTGGAGGCCGCTCCATTGATCAGCACAACAATGGAAGAAGAAGAAACACAGCTCATAACCCATCTCACAAAATCATACCTAAAACCCAGATGTGTTAGCAGAAGCCTGAGATACAGCTAGCTGATTCTGTCATAAGCCTTTGACAGATCGATTTTCACAACTGCTCCTTTTTTTTTCCCAATTTTTAGACTATGAAGAGTTTCTTGAGCCACTCCGACTGCTTCATGAATTTGTCTGCCATCTAGAAAGCCAAATTGCTCAGGTGATATATTTCTGGAGAGGACAGGTTTAAGCCTGGAGGCAATAACTTTTGCAATAATTTTGTAAACACAGGTGCATAGTGAAATGGGCCTGAATTCGTCAAAAGAAACCGGGAGATCTGATTTGGGAATGAGGGCTAGAAAAGTGGCATTGAAAGGATGATGGATTGTACCTGTACGCCTAGAATCTTCCACAACTGCCACTAGCTCATCTCCAATGAATTCAAAAAAGTGTTGAAAAAATTCGACAGTCTAGCCATCCGGGCCTGGACTTTTGTCCTTTTGCATTGACTTGAGGATGTCTTCTACCTCCTCCTTAGTAACAGGCGCCATGATAGAATCATTTCCTTCCTCCTCTATGAACCTTGGGAAGAACTGCGCTACTCTTATAACTTCTGCAATAGAAGCTTCCTTTGTCGCTTTGTAAAGAATCTTGAAGAAATTGACCCCTACTGAGGCCATCTCTTCAAAAGAACACGCTTGTTCACCATTGGCTTTCTTCATTTCCCAGATTGTATTTGAATTTTTCCTTCCTTTAGCGTAATTGTGAAAAAACTTGATGTTATCGTCCCCCGCCGCAACCAGATCGCTCTACTTTTTAATCGCCAGCTTTCCTCTCTTTGCTGAAGGATTCTCCTCCTTTCCCTCTCCAACTCTTGTAGTCTATCCCGAGCTTCTACTGATCCATAGCCATTACCACCTGGGGTTTCTAGGAGGGCAATCTCAGAGTTAACATTTTCCAGCGTTTCTTCTTCCTTCAGTTTCTTTTGGAGGTCCGATTGTTTAGATGTGACCTTCATCCTTTTTAAATTATCCATAAAATTCTGACTGCGACTCTCATCTTCATTGAAAGCATCTTTCTTCCAAGTTTTATGGAATAGACTGATATAAGTTGCATCCGAGAGCCAAGAGGCATTAAATTTGAAGGGAGTGCCTAGTTTGGTGAAAGCTCCTTTCACTTCCAGGAAGACAGGGAAATGGTCCGATAGACCACCTTCCCCAACCCAATGTCTAAAAGCCTGTAAATTTTCTGCCAGCGATTCACCAAGCAGAAATCGATCAAGTTTCTTCCCAATCCATTCTTCTGCAATTCTTCGATTCCTCCACGTCAGGCGCAGCTTGAGCAGAGGGACGTCCACCATGAGAGAAGAGGCCAGTTTATTTTGAAAGAAATCAGTAAGGGGATCGGCCCTGGCTCTGACCCCCCAAGATTCAGTCACCCCCAACGAAAAATTAAGATCTCCTCCAATTATAAGATTTGGGTGCGACAGAAAAGACTTTGCAAAGAAAGAGTTCTAGAACCTCTCCCGATCCAAGACAGGACCATAGACATTAAGAATATGTAACGGGATGCAGAGTTCGTTGGAATATAGTTCCACAGCCAAAACATTTTCCGATCCCCAGGAGGAGATCTCTCGAAGGAACTTCGCGTTAAAGCCCAGAGCCACCCCTCCCGAATGACCATTTGCATCAATGGCATGGAAGGTCCAGCCCGGAAAGAGCTTAACAAGACATCCTGTAACTTCTTCCCCCTTCCCTAGAGTTTCTTGAATCAGAAGAATGTCAGGTTTGTTGGTCCTGACCAGATCCTTCAGAGCTAGCTTTTTGGGCAAACTAGCTAGACCCCTGCAATTGTAGGATAAGATGATCATCGGGAAACCTCAGGGGGTGTCCGCTTTGCTCTAAGCACCCCTGGTAGAGACATCTGCTTCCCACCAGCAATATCGATGACAGCCTTCAACTGTGCCTTCGACAGATTAGATTTCCTTCCTCTTAGCTTCCTCGGGCCTGCTGTCACCATGTCCAACTCCAGACCTCCCACAGCAAGCCCTTTCCCCTTTCTGGTGGCCAAAGATCTGAGATTGTAGGGGGGTTCAGGGCTCCAGACACTAGAAGGAATAGATAAGACAGCATCCGAGGGACTAGAAGTCAGCTTTGGAGAGGATGGAATAGTCATAATAACACTGTCTGAGGAGGCTAGGCCCTTCCTCAGGTCCGACAGATCATCCAAGAGCTGCCTGAAGGGGCCAGACTCATCACAGCATGTTTGAGGTAAAACAATAGAAGAGCATATGGAAAAAGGAGGGGATAGAAGCAGACTAGCCTGGGCCGCCCCTGCCATTTCAGGAACTGTTGAGGTTCCCATGAGAGACATCGGAATTGAGATAGCCTTACTTGCTATACACCCAGGCTGATCCTGTTCAGCTTCCTCCGCTTGTTCCGGACCCAACCCCTGAACTTCTGCCTGAGGATCGCTCTCTTTGATCTGAGCCCCTTCTTTCTGGGTGAACAACCACTGATTTGCCTCCAGATTTTTTCCTTTTCTCCTTTGTCTTCAGCGGCGATGGTGACCTAGAGGACACTCCCGGGCCAGATGTCCGTATTTGTGACAGCGATGGCATCTGAAAGGGAGGTTTTCGTAGTCCAGGGTCTGTAGGAACTCTAGACCTCGATACTTCAGGTTCATAGCATCCGCCAGACCTTCTCTGGGATTTAAACTTACCAGGATACAGGCGACACTCCAATCATGAGTTCAAAGATATGATCTATCAATGTCGAGAAACTTCCCCAGAGTATTACCCATTGAAGTGAAGGCCGAGTCAGTCCAGAATTGCATAGGGAGACCCGGTAATTTGACCCAGACTGGTGACTCCACCATTTTTTCTTTCTGTGCATCAAACAGGGGCGTCCACCTTCTGAATAAGATTGGCCTTTTTCCGAAGCTCCAGTGCTTTTCCAACACCCATTCTACGTGCTCCTTTTGTCCAAACCGAATGCAAAACCAACCTCTGTCCAGATTCTTGATCTCTTCTGGCTGACCCGGAGCTTCTTTCCATTCTGCCTGCGCCCAGTCCTTGATGAAGTCTACCGAGAACTTCCTACCACGAACTCTGCCAACTAAGAAGGTTTCTGAGGCTTCCATTGCCTGATCAATACTAATATCCACTCCAAAAACGTAGCTAGGCCGCTCCTCCTTTTTTCTGATAGGTTTGTTCTTCTTTCTCTTCCCTCCCACAGCCTCCGTCTGAGTTCCTCCCTCTCCTGGATTATTATTTGCAGGAGCATCGGCTTCTTCTGCCTCAAGCATCTCAGAGTGCCTTCCAACAGGGTCTCTGTTGTCTTCATCCACCCCCCCAACCGACCTATTTACCCCAAAACCAGAGGCAGTGGCTAGTCTTCGCGCTTGATCCTCTACTCCGGATCCTTTCGGGTCCCCTCCTTCCTCTTCACTGGACGAGGACCACGACAGGCTGGGGAGCAGCCTTTTCAAAATAGGGTTTGATGCAGGGACCCTTTCCTAATCGCCTTTTTTCAAACCACCTCCTTCCACCTCCTCATCAAGAAGAACTGAGTCCGCTGCGCTATTTGGAAAGAAGAGTTTCAGATTTTTCTCAGATACTTCATGTCCCCAACAAGCAAGAAGATCTTCGAGAGCTGGTTCAATGTCCACTGACTCACATTCATGAACCATCTCCCGCTCTACACGACGACCTGGATCCATTCAAAGCTTTGTGATACAGTAAAACGATCCTCCCGGTAGAACCTTGAACCTTCTGACCTGTAGATTCCTATTCCCGTAAAAACTATCTTCCTTAACGCCGTCAGTCTGGTTTCCATGGCAGAAAAAAACCGAATCCCGCCATTTTCAACATTCAAAACCTCCTTCCCTCTGGTTCGCCCGCCGACCGCCCAGGCCGCATCCCAATTCATTTAAATTCCACATCCAAGTGAATTCCATCTATAGAATATTGTTAATGGTGCATGCATGTGAATTAAAAAATTATGCAGAAAATAGAGAACAACAAAATAAAATCTCACACACCCATTTGACACAAGATATTACCTCGAAAACCCTTTCGGGAGAAAAACCCAGCTAGAAGGTGAGGCCACTCCACTCTCTTTCTCTGAATGGAAAATGTCTACGAGTACAAAGAAGTATGGCATGTGAATGTGGGATACTATCATGGAAAATTCCTCTTTATGTGCTCTATATCCTATCCCTCTTGGTTATTTTTCTTAGCTATGGAATAAATTCACTTAAAAGAATGGAACCCCTTTTCCTCCTAGTGTCCCAGTTATAACACGGCCCAATAGCCTACTAGTGGTTTGGTTTGACTGCCTCAAATCTTAAACATAATTACAATATATACTCTTCTAGAGTATTCTTCATCATAGTCACGTGGATAGCCCCTTTTCCATCAATAACGGGTGCTAACATGGCATCCTCTCGAATTATTGTGGTGAAAATAGGAAGGTCAACTTCTGAGTGGCATAGCTTTCGTATACGGACTCTGATTGACGCGATTCTTGCGCCGTTGGAAAGTTATTTATGTGTAGAATAGGAAAATATTATGTGATGCTAAAACGATGATAAAATGGTCCTAAGAGCTTATTCCTCCATTTTTTCCACTCTAAAAGCATCAAGAAGGATGAAAAACAATATAATGATCCGATCCAAATCACACCTCCCCATTTTGGAAGGATTTTACTCCCCAAAATCCTCTACTAAATGAGTTGAGGAAATTTTCTTCCACCTTCTCTCTAGTATACCATTTAGCCTTGCCTGGAAGTTGTCCTTTCAACCCAATCTGCCAAAGGTCATGTTGCCCTATATTGTAGTTTGGACCTATTTTATAAAATTGTATATTTTCAACTATGCATGATCATCTATTTCTAAATCCTCTATAGAAGGTAGGACTTGTTCCTCTTCCTGATCTAGCATTGAAGGCTCATAGAGTTTCATATTCTCTATATTCATAGCTAAGTAAATGCACATATATGGTGGTAAACTAATTTGATAGGCATTACCACCCACCTTTTCCAGTATCTCAAGGGGACTGCACCTCAGAGCCTTGATTTTCTTACTAGGCCCCTGTAACCTCTCCTTGTTCAATTGTAGTCATACAATATCTCCCACTTTGAATAATTCCTTTGTCCTATGTTGATCATGCCTGGCCTTATATTTCTCCTGTGAATTATACAATGTCTCTTGTACCTGTATATGGATCTACCTTATCTTCTCTATAATTTTTTTAGTCCTCAAGGTGTTTCCTGTAAGATCTTCCCTCACTTCTCCTAGGTGTCCATATGCAATGTCCAAAGGTGAAGGCAAAAAATATCCAAAATAGGTTTCAAATGGGAACTTTCCTATAGAAGTGTGGACTGCTCTGTTGTAAGAATGCTAAATATATACCAAATTTTTAGCCTATCT
The DNA here is from genome assembly GCA_031772625.1 of Pinus tabuliformis. Taxonomy (NCBI): domain Eukaryota; kingdom Viridiplantae; phylum Streptophyta; class Pinopsida; order Pinales; family Pinaceae; genus Pinus; species Pinus tabuliformis. The sequence continues at coordinate 330,986,718 of CM062820.1, forward strand.
TCGAATGCTTCTGGTTGTATCCCCTCAGAAGTTGCACCAAAGTCTTGTTGACTACTCTATCTGCCCATCTGTTTGTGGATGGAATGTTGTAGATCTCTTAAACTTTGTGTCCATCTTCTCCCACAATGTAATCGAGAATTGATTGAGATATCTTGTGTCCCTATTTAAAACTATGATCCTTGGTATCCCAAACTGCGCCCATACCTTTACAAAGAATAATTTTGTTGCTTCTTTCCCATTGATGGTCTTCTTACAGGGCATCAAAACAAACATCTTGTTGAACCTATCAACTACCACGAATAGGTAGTCATGTCCCTTCTAGGTTGTTGGAAAAACCTCCCACAAATTCCATGTAAATGCTGTCACAAGGTCGAACGGGTACAGGTAAGGGATGATATAAACATTGTTTTCAATTGCTAGGCTTGCCAGTACAACAAAGCATGAATCCCCTTATGAATCTAGCTACCTTCTCTTGCATCTTGGGCCAATAAACATACCTATCGAAGTTTTCCACAGTCTTTCCTACAATAAAGTGCCTTGCAACCTGGGAGGTGTGAGCCTCTTGAATCAACTACAATCACTCAGCTTTAGGAAAACATAGCTTATCCAGCCTATATAGTAACCCATCCTAGAGATGGTATTCAATAGTGATGTCGCCACCGTGCACATGAATTTGACTTTACAACTATTGAAACACCTCCTTAAAGTCGTCATCCTCTAAATATACCCCTCTATATGCATCATGGGTGAATGGCTCCATGTGCATGAGGGTGCCCAAAGTTGTGATCTTTGATGTGAATGGACTTGAGAGAATGTCAAATAACTTGTTTTTGTTGTCCTTCTTTTACTTTATCACCAAATAAAACTATTGTAGAAAACCCATCCATTTGTAATGCCTAGTTTGTTGCAGCTTACTCTGGGCCTCTAGGTACTATAGTGGTTGGTGATCTATGTGGATTATTGTCTCCTTTCCCATCAGATACTGCTTCCACTTCTTCATAGCTTCCACAAGGGCATAGAGCTCCTTGTCATAAGTAGGATAGTTAAGAATTTCCCCATGAAATACTTCATAATGGTAGCATACAAGCCTTTCTTCCTGCATCAAGATCACTCCCATAGCATACCCACTCACATATGTCTCTACTTTAGAGGGCTACATCAAGTTTGGTAATTTCAAAACTAGTGCTTGACTGATATTTTTCTTTAGTTCCTCGAGAGTCGTATGTTGACCCTTTCCCCACTAGAAACTCTTGCCACTTGATTTTATGGCATGGAGTAGTGTTGCTACTACTGAAAATGAGGCTATGAATTTCCTTAGGTACTATGTTTCCCCAATGAAAATCTTGATCTCATAAACATTAGTAGGCACTGGGCATTTCATGATTCCCTCCATCTGGGCAGGATCTATCTCCAACTCTCCTCCACCTATCACATACCCCAGATACACCAAAAAATGATGTGAAAACTCACACTTCTTGAGATTTGCTAGTAGTTGATGCTTCTTTAATGTCTCCAACACCTACGTCAAATGTGAGATGTGCTCCTCCCAGTGATCAAGGGGATCCAGAAAATGCTCAAAAATCAAAGTGTTCGAATTCTCCTAAAAGTAGTGCCAAGTTGTAGAGCTCATCGTTTTGATTCCAAAATGCTTAAATTTCTTCAATCTGATACCGTATGAGGAAGTTATGACATTCTGAAGATTTGACCAAACAATTAAAAAGTCAACATGTAGGTTTGACTATGCAGGTGTATGGATTGGCATGTGGCAATGTACAAACCTAAAACGTGGTAGTACAAGACTCATCTAATTTATGTCAATTAGGAGTAGACAAGTGGGCCAATCACATGTGGACACGTGGCACATGATTATTGGTTTATGGTGTTGTAGGTGGGCCAATCGCAGAGTGACACATGGCCCAATATTGGGGCACCACGTGGCACTCTGGATGATTCCAAAAATTGGCTTGAACGACTGACAAGCCTTCACAAGATTCAAAACTCTGACCTCTCATCCAAAAATTCAACGCCCTACTAGTGCACCACGTTTGTCACTTGGTTAATGCACATGCCCTGTTTATATTTATTAAGCACATAGTAAATGGTTGGGGAGAGGGCTAAGCCAGTGAGCATGCCTGGCCGACCCAGTCATTGGTTTTATGATAACATGTGACTGGCAATGGAAGGAGTGGGGGGTTGGGTGCGTGGCACCATCGCCCATGCCCATGGCTCGAGACCGTATGAACCGATGGAAGCAAAGACAAAGAAGTGGAGGGCCAACTGCCCTTTTATTGTTAAAAAAAACTATTATATAATAAAACTCAATGAAACGTCCATTGGGAGTTTCAAACCCAAGATCAGTGGCCAACGAACTAGAGTTCCCAACCAATTGGGCTAGAATAGTCTTGTTTCCAAATAGCAGAGCCGAGACCTGTTGTTGAACAATTTTTTTAGAGAGAATGGAAAAGGGGGCATATTTTGCTCAATTTGTAACCTTTTTGAGTGCAACAAGAGCCTAGCCAGGGGTTTTTGAGTATTTTGGACAAAATGGAAGTGTTATTTCCACAAGTTGAAGCTTTTATTTTTATGTAATGAGCATTTGAGCATCTTAATAAAGTGGTCGCCATTGGAAGTTGGATCCGGAGACATAGCCCAAAATGGATGAACTCCGTTATCAATTTTCACTTGTCTTATGCTGCATTTTTGTCCTCTTTTTACTGTAAAAATTCTACAAATTAGCTTATGTTTGTCTACTTTTTCAATTTCGATCTATTCCATAAAAGGACATAAAATAACCTACAAATTTATCAATAAAACCTTCACTTATATTTTTGGATCAGCCAGGTAGCACTGTATACCAATATATCATCCAAATAGAAAATAAAAAATGAATCTATAAAAGGACGCAATACATCATTCATCAATATCATAAACCTAGTCAGTTCATTGCATATGCCAAATGGAATGACTAACCACTCATACAAACCTTTCTCAATTTTGAAGGCGGTATGGGCCAGGTATCTTCTTCTTTGACTCGAACCTAGTGATATCCAGACTTTAAGTCCAGCTCGGTGAGTATTCTTCTCAATGCAATTGACTTAGCAAATCATCTATCTTAGGCAAGGGGCACCTATTCTTAAGTGTGATTTTTTCTCAATGCCCTATAATATATAAACGTATGCCAAGCCTTGTCCATCTTTGGCACAATGATGATGGGTGACCCACATGGTGATGTACTCGATTGAATGACACCTAGTTCCAGTAGTTACTACAATCATTTCCTCACATCGCTTTATTTTATAACAAACTGCATGTATAATCGAATGTTTGGCAAGGGGGAGACTAGCAATAGCTTAATCTCATTCTCCACTTCCCTTTTAGGTGGTAACCCTTTAGGATCCCAGAACAAGTCCTTGTATGCCTGGAGAAACTCTTCCATTTGTTGTTTCTTTTTCATAGTACACCCCTCCAGGGATGCCTTAATTCTTACTGACTCTTCTAAAGACTGGTTTTCTCCTAAAAATAAAAAAGCATACTTCTTGCTAGAACTAATCAATTTCTTAGCTTGGTTGGCACTTACCACCGAAATTTTTGACTTACCTTTATGCACATTGATGGTGAAAGATTTTTCATCCCTAATGAGTTGATATTATTTGGCTATCTGCATGAATATTTCATCTTGCATGTACATGTAGGGACTCCCAAACACGAATCCACATACATCAAGGGGAACCACATCTAGTTCTATTTCATCAATAAAATCAGCACTAATGGAAAATATAATTTTACATTGTTTTGTTACCTTCAACTTTGCATCCTTATTTACCCATCATAGTGGATATGGGCTTGGATGAACATGAACTTCCAACCCCAAATTCTTGACCATCTCTACTACAATTGGATTTTCCTGCAATCTTGAGTCAAATAAAGCATCAATCTTGGTCTTCTTGACCTGTATCTTTATGTGGAAGATTTTGGTCATTTCTTTCTCTTCCTGTTGTTAAAGGCTACTCAGATTCACCTCCTTGTCCACTAACATACAAAGGATATTCTCATCCACATCTGATTTTCTTTCAACTTGGTTGCTTGATTCAATGGCCATAATATTCTTCTTCTTATCATCTTTCTTTTTGTTTTTTGTGTTAAGCTTTGGATGCAACTTCCAACACTTCTCCTTTGTATGGCTTCCAATGTTGCAGTGGTTATTGGGATCTTTGCATTGATGTGTTGTGGTTTTTGTCTTCTTATCTTTCCCCCTTTCTACTTCTTCTTCCCCTACTTAGAAGCATCAAGTTGCTCATTCTACTTCAATCCACTTGATTATGCTTTCTTCAAGCCAATTCTCTCCAGGTATTGTACCTATACACAAGCCTTTCCCACCGATTTGGGCTTGAAAACATCACTTTCTCCCAAAAATGGTGGTTTATACCCCCCAAATACTTCAAGAGTACATTTGGCTCTTTGGGGGGATACCTAGAATTATGGCCATCTTTCTTAACTCTGTGGTATATTGTTGCATGCTTTGCCCCAACTTTTGCCTAAAGTAGTGCCACCAGATCCATTGGACCTCTACATATACATAGGGTAAAACTATGAAATTGTGAGGATTTTAAAGTCCTCCCACTTAGTCATTAGAGGTTCTCCCTCCAACCTCAAGGTTTCTGTGTGGCTTTCCCCAAGTCAGGGCATGACCACCTAATTTCAGTCGCACAAATGAAATCTTTTGTTCTTCCTCAATTTGATGCACACTGAAATACTCTTCTAGTTATTGAGACCGGTGATTTAGCTTCATAGTGTTGATCTCATCATGGTATGGCTTGATATTGACCTTTTCTTCCATTTTAAACTAGGTTTGTGACACTCGAACTAGGTTGATCTTAGTTAGGTTATTTCTTTGGTTGGTTCTTTGTTTCTTCTCGATCTCATGATCACCCTTCTGATTTTTCTCTGCATTTGAACCCCTATATTCTCCAAATATCCTAATATTGTTTCTCAGGGCCTCCATGAGGAGATTTACATTACGATTTATATCAACAACTTGTTGTTCTAGCCACGAAAACCTCTCCTTTATAGGATCACAAGGTTTATTCACATATTCATTAGCCATGATTAGGGTTTTATGACCTTTGGCCCAGCTGATCTAGATTCCTTACAAATCTCCACAATACACACAAAGAAACCTCCTATGATACCAATATTGTCCATAAATTGTCATGGATATTCCGCTAGATAGTTCATCACAACTGATTTGATAAAATTATATTTAAAATATGAAATTATACAGTATTCCAGTTTTATTTCCTTTTAGATTTATGGATTTGTAGAATATTGTTAATAGTGTATGCATGTGAATTAAAAAATTAAATAGAAAATAGAGAACGGAAACATAAAATCTCACACACACAGTTGACACAAGATATGACCTCGGAAACACTTTCGGGACAAAAACCCAACTGGAAGGTGAGGTTGCTCCACTCTCTTTCTCTGAATGGAAAATATTTGCAAGTACAAATAAGTATGGAATGAGGCCTATGGGATACTATAGTGCAAAATTCCTCTCTATGCACTCTATCTCATATCCCTTTGTTATTTTTTCTCAGTTATATAACAAATGCACTTGAAAGAATGGAACCCCTTTTCCTCCCAGTGGCCCAGTTATAACACAGCATGATAGCATACTACTGGTTAGGTTTGACTGCCTCAACTCTTAATCATAGTTACAATATAGACTATTCTAGAGTCTTACTCATCATAATCACATGTCTATCCCCATGAATAATGGGGGATGACATGGCATCCTCTTGAATTATGGTAGTGAAAACAGGAAGGTCAACTTCTGAGTGGCATAACTTTCGCATATGAAATCTGATTGACACAATTCTTGCACTGTTGGAAAGGTCTTTGTGTATAAAATATGAAAAAGAGGTGCAATGCTAAAGTGGAAAATTCTTACCCCCAAAATAGTTTTTTAATACCTCAAAACACTTAAAGAGGGTTTTAGACCAAAATTTTCCAAACTATGTCTCGTCGGTAAAAATGGTCCTGAGAGATTATTCCTCAACTTTTTTCGCTCTAAAAGCATCGAGAAGCATGAAAAATAATATAATGATCCAATATGCATCACACCTCCCCATTTTTGAAGGATTTTTGTCCCCAAAATATTCTTTTTAATGAGGTGAGGAAAATTTTCCTCTGCCTTCTCTCTGGTGTACCACTTAACTTTGCTTGGAAGTTGTCCTTTCAACCCATTATACCAAAGGTCATGGTGCCCCTGTCTCGTATTTTTTGACCTATTCTAAAAAACTATATCTTTTGTCAACTATGCCTAAGCATCTAGTCCCAAATCCTCTACAAAAGGTAGGACTTGTTTTTTGGGACGTGGAATTGGCATCTTTTTGCATCCATTTTCCTATCGTTTTTTTACCCTTTTTGACTCTCAAGACCATACTTTATCACTGTAATAGCCACTATCAACCTAAGTATGTATATTTTTATCATAAAACTGACAAATGGATTGTTTCATGGTATATGGTTTGTTGAGATGTTGTTACATGATTACACTTTCTAGTTTTGCCTCGCCAAGGATGGGATAAGAACTCACTGAATTTTTTTGATCCAGGTGAGATTTATTTTGGACATGTTGATCTCCTTTAATTGGTAATGAAGACCGATCTGGAAAAGTGTTCGGTCAAATTTAGTTCAACTGCCAAAGGAGACATTCGTTGACAACATAGTTGGAGCAGCTAGAATTTTCCATAGACAAATTATTGTACTTGGAAAATTTGTTATAGATTTGTCCCAAACATGGAAATTGTTATTAAATTGTTAATATGTATTCTCTATTTTGATCACATGAGAATCGATATATTCTCATGATGATCTTATCTTTATAGTTTGAAATTATAAAAAGGTGTGCTCTCTACCTGCAAGCAGACATATTGATATAGATATAAAGAAAATAGGGGAGAGAGGGAAAACACTAGCATTGTAATAATGTATGTTTCATTAATGCAAATATCAATCATTTGTGGCACCATACCTTTCTACTTACTAGCTTATGTTTTGTGCATTGTACCAACCCTTGCTAGGAAAGAAGGGCCCTCCTTCCTAGTAGGGATCACTCGTTACGAAGGTACTATAGAAATTTGATTTGTTTTCTCTTATTTACGATTCATGTATGATTGTTGTTATTGTTACTATTATTGTTAATCTTGGTCATGCTTTAATGATTGCATAATGATATCCTATGTATGTAACAGCATAGGTCCTGGACCAGTTCCTTTGTTAGTGTGGTAGTTATTTAATCCCTGATATAGTTTATTGGCGTGTTTATTTTATTGAATGTGTCTTTCAGCATTTAGTTGCGTGAATGGTTTCCAGGAGTGTTGCTTGTTTTTTAATAAGAGTGGTTGTATGAAAAAATGGTTTATTCTGTAATGTGTGTTTATTTCCTAAAAGTGTGAGCAAGGTTTGAGAGTGTAATAGGCAAAATTTTGGATTGTTGAGAGTGTTATTACAATGATTTGATTTGACATTCATTAACACTAGCCACCATTTTTCCTTACATATACTTTATATAATAGCTTTGAAATAAAAAGGCCTACTTGGATTGACAATTAATGTGAGAGTCGGATGTGTTGCTCTGAATTAAAAGAGTAATTGTTCTACCCAACATTTTGGCATCGTTCCTTGGGAAGGCTATTAGAGGTGCATATGTGTGACTAGTTTATCTACATGCATTGATTGAAAGTGTGAATATTTGTTCTTGACTCTGAGGTTTCCAGGCAGTAAGACAATAGATAAGAACATGTGCATCGCTTCAACATACTGAAGTGGGATCGGCCTCATATGAATCATGACACATATGATTGCATTGCATGAGTAATGAAGAAGACGGTGACCCCAAATAGACTAACCATGCAGGTGGAAGAGGATGATGTAGGAAGAAGAAGACTCAATACTTGGGAAGAGTAACTTACATACATTAGGTCATTTCAAAATATGAAGTAGAATCATCTACTCAGGGAAAGGTGACCAAGACAAAGGAATCAAGTAAATTTTCTCCACGAAGGGGTGCACATATCAAGGAGATAGAGTTTTTGGAACCTTCAATTTCATAAACTAGTCTCAGAGTTTCGAACCACTTTGTATCAGCAGAGGGTGAGAATCAAAATTTGAAAGAAGGATACGGGATACAGATGAACATGATTAGGAATTGAACCCTAAAGGATGATTACTTGATCAATATACCTTGTACTTTGGCAGTGCAGTGAAACAACTTGTTGTTACAGAGGGTATTGAAGATTCATTAGGACCACCTAAACCATCTGAACAACTTGAACAGCCTGAGCAATCCCCATAACCAAAAAGAGATTAATCTCCTTCACCAGGGAAGCCACCTATAATTGTTGTATAGAACCTACAACAAAATCAAATGGCAGGAAGCTCAGTCACTACTTTTTGACTTCCCTATTAAGAATATCTAAGGACAGACCCCAATGAAAAGAATTCTTTTTTCGTCACTCCCTACCTTTCAATGCATTATTACAGAAGATCTAGATACATTTCTTTTCAAATTTGATGTCCTGCGTAGAAGTTATGATTACACTATCGATGAACAAAAACTAAAACTATTCCCAACTACACTAAAGGGAGAAGCATTAAGATGGTTTATGGGACTCGGTAAGGCATCATTTAACTTATGGGATTATTACGATTATTGTCATTCAAGAGATTAGAAGGATGGACTATTCATAATAACCCAGACACCAGATGGAAATTTGGAAGAATATGTTGAACGTCTTGATTATAATTTAGAAATATCTCAGCATAGCAATTTGGACAAGGAAATAGTCAAAACAATGTTGATTAAAGGAATGAGGGATGACTCCCTTGACATGCTAAACCTTTTGGGGAAAGGGAATATATCTAAGGAACCTTATGATGAGATCATTCAACTTTATCGAAGAAGTTCCATAGGATCCACAAGAAATCGGACCTTGATAGAGGATACCTCTACTAGGATTTTGAAGTCAGTTAATAGTAGAGAAAAATGAGCAGAGATTGGGAATTTGTTGGGGAAATTTAAAACTAATATTATGAGCTCGATGTCCTCTCAATTCGATGTATTGCAAACAAAGAAAAAACAAATGGAGGTAGAGTAATCTTTGGCCATTTTCTGCTCTTAGTGTAGGAAGAAACACCCTTTCAAGAAATGCCCACTCAACAGCTATACCATATGTGAGAGTGACCATTCTGCATAAAAATGTGCCTCATTACCTGAAATCAATGAAATTTACAAGGAAGAATGGGAGGATGTTGAAGAAACATATTTTATTAGTACTAAAAAGCCTTGGCAACCTAGGCCATCGGGTATGTTGCAATAACCCTTATCTTCTTTCAATTGTTGGTCTGATATGTATAATTCCCAATAAACACCCTAGTAATTGCAATATTCAATAGCTCCATGGCAGCCTCTTAACCCTCCTTTGGTTCAATACGTTGTGCCCAGGTTATAGTGGCATTTCCCTTCATGGCCTCAACCATGGCGAAGGCATGTTCCCCTTAACCATATTCTTGTACAAATTCTAATGCAACAATGGCAATTACAGCTTCCTTCTAATGTATCGATGAGCAGTCCTCTCTTGTGTCCTTAGCTATCTGTACAACCCAACCCTAACCCTAAAAATAAGGCAATACAATAGGTTGAAACTCTAATTCTCCCTACCTATTGTATTTCACCCATGGAATGTAATGAGATTCAATTACGATCGAGAAGGGTAGTGACCACCATTGTTTCCCCTGTCATAATAGAGAATTAAGAAAAAAATCTATTAGGGGAAGAAAACCTAGTTCAAGGATCTTTAGAAAAGTAGCAGGCTATAATAGTCGATGTTACCATTGGTATTGAAACAACTAATGTATCTATAATAGCAGGCACTATTGTCAAAACTACTATAACATCCAGTACTACTACAACATCAGATACCACTTCGGTTATGAAACCTGTAGCAGCTGGTAGAAATGAGAATTCTTTGCACCATGCTTACCCTAAAATATTAAGTGAGGTCAAGGATACCCATCAAGTTGAGCTTGACTTCCTAAAGGAGTTAAAGAACTTACATGTTTGGATCCCTTTACTTCAAGCAATATGAGATGTCCTGATTTATGCCAAAATAGTTAAGGATCTATGTGTTAAAAAGCCAGGTAGGAAACCTCGAGATCCCCCTAATATGCATGTCATTGGAAAATTAATAGAATTAATATTGGGGAACAATGTACCCGCCAAAGATGAAGATCTCGAGAACCCAACTGTAGTTGTTCAAATTGGTGGAATAGCTCTTCTGAATAACCTAATTGATTTAGGAGCAACAATCAACATAATAACTAGGGAAATTGCATAATTACTTAGGCATACCAAACTGAGACTGACCCTTACTATTTTAGAAATGGCAAATAGGTCTAGGATCCAACTTGAAGGAATATTGGGGGATATTATTATTTCGGTATATTCCTGGTAGTACCCAGTATATATTATGGTGCTTCAACCCAAGACATGCCTACGAGGACATCCTTTAATTTTAGGCATACCATGGTTGGCTACTATAGATGCCTTTATCAAATGCAGGTTTCGCTGCATGACTATCTGTTTTCGCTGCTACAACACCCTCCAAAATTTTGGCCTGAACCAAATTTCAGAGCTTACCTTGGTCTTGTATATTTTCGTCGTAACATTGAAATCCATTCTATTAGATTCAGTATTTCCATGCTGCCATCGGTGATCAAAACCCCTCTTTTATATCATATTAGGGTCCCATTCTGAAATTTTTGTCATTCCACCTAGGCCCTCATTTAAAAATTTACTCACTGATGGTAGCCCTATGTCAAAATCCCTACTCTCTCTCAAAAATCAATATTTGTTGGCCCACCTTCATGTGTCTTACTGATCATACATTGACCATAAAGGCTCATTTCATCATTTTTTGTGTCAGTCAAGTCCACATGGGGTCTGCTCATTCAAGGTCCCATTAGGTCACTAGGTTTCATTTTTTCAAGGTCCAATAATACTCCATTTCACTACATAAAGCTAGCAAAAAAGTATGAGAGTGAGAAAAATAATATCCTTTTGTCATTTAAAAAGGATTGGTAAACATGTGACTATGTTTTCCCAAGTTCTAATTTTTATTCCAAGTATCAGTTCTATTTCAGAGTGTAATTTTATTTCAAAAAACAGATGTAATATTTTTTCTAATTTATGTAATTTTATGTTCATTATATGTAATAAGTTACTATTCCTAAGTTTTCAACTCAAAGAACTATGTGCCAACTTCATCCAAGCAAATTCAAATGTGAAGAGTGCCAAAACTCCATGCATCATCAACTTGCAAAAAAGAAAATCAGAGAGTAAAGGGAAATTAGCAAGCATTTCAAAAAGGAGAAATGAAACATTAGAAAGTGGGTTTTAAAGCTAAAAGATCAAATTCATTTGAGTATAAAGGCCTTCCTAGCATCTAACTCAACTCCATTTGCCTCTTATCATTTCTTGAGCAAACCCCAAGAGACCATTTTTCACAATTCTGGGCAAAAATCAGCAAAACAGAGTAAGTGTTGCATGTTCTCTTATGGTTCTATGCGTTCTCTTCAGGCGTTGTGCACTTGCCCAGTGCTTCTCACTTGCCACGGGCGTTGTGTGTTCCCTTCAGGCGTTGCGTGCTTGCCACAGGCGCTGCGCACTTGCCACAGGCCCTGCGCGTTTGTCCAGGAGAGCTTAAATTACCTCCTTAGCTTCACCAAAGTTGCATTCGACCTCCCACAAGTAAGTAACCACTGAAGATTACATGTTTCTTCCTCCTAAAATCATTCTCATGGTTTTTTGAAAGTTTGTTGAATATTTGGTGTTATTTTCACATCTAAACCCTAGTATCTCCCTAAAAACTACCCTTGCACTCTCAATTCCTAAATTTTAAACTCCCCTTCACTTTCATACACCCCCTACACCTTCATTCCATTTCCCTAAACACTTTTATCCCAAATAATCTCTAAGCCTTTGTACCTAAACCCTAAATCCTAGGTGCTACAACTACCTAGGCTCCCAAACCCCCTACATTGCAAACAATTTCCCCATCCCAAAAATTTATCATAATAATACCCCACATCCTCCTCCACTACATACATCCCTTCACCCATCTCCTTCACATTTCCCTTCCCCATTCTCTATTCCCAAAAAAAAAACCACATTCCAACAACCTTATACCTCCCTAGGGTTTGATATTAAAACACTATGGCAGAAGAGGAATATAAACCATACAGTGAGGAAGAAGAAACAGAGGGAGAAGAAACAGAAGTCAAAAAAACACAGAAAGGAGGCAGGATACTCATATTTGAGCCAACAGATCTCAGAGAACTCTTGGCATCTCCTATGACTGTGACATCCTTCAAATATCTAGGTTGTTATGATTTCTATGAGCAAATTCAGGCAGTCCAACACCATCCTATGTTGACTAGACTCTTCATATCCAAACTCCACATTGGGAACGGGTCCCTTGGGGTCAATTTTAGGGTTAAAAGCCCAAGTTTCGTGTAAAGAATGTAAATTCTCTGCATTTTTTGGTCACAGAGTGTGAAGATATAAACAGTCAAAAAGGGTTTACGCCCTTAGTTTAGATAGTTTGTGTCGACTTCATGAGATCCGCCCTTGGTCCACGGACCATGGGATTATATAAAAGGGGAGTCTTAGAAGAGTCTAAGGTAGTTCATAAGTTTTTGGTAGAGTTCTAAGTAAGTTTATGGGTCTGTGAGAGCTAAGAGCGAAGAGTCTTACCATAGGAAGAGGCTCTGCAGCTAAGTGCGTAGAGGCATAGGCTAGAAGTCTGCAGCTGAGTGCGCGGACCCCTGTAGCTATTTGCGTAGGGTAGTTAGAGTCTGCACTGGAAATCTAGATTATCAATAAAGAGAAGTATTCTGGAATTATCTGTGTATGTGTTATTTTACTTATGTTATGAATGTTGTGATTATGTTATATTGAATATTGGGGCTATGAATTAATGCTATATTGATGCACGAATCTATGCATTTTACTTTGTCATATGAACGCAAGTAAGAATATTTGTTTATGCAAAGATAATCGTAATGCATGTTAAATTTAACCAATACTTGAGCGAATCTGAGTAAATACAGAAGTAAGAGTAATTACAAAGTGCCTGATCTATTTATTTGGAGCCCGCAAAGGACAATCATAGACTTTCATGGAGGCTTCAAGGACGAATAAGAGAAATACTTTGATAATCCCTAAAGGGCTTATCAGTCTACATGAAGGAAGGGTTAGGGCATATAACCAACATCACAACCATCTCAGGGTGTGGAAAATTGGTTCCTGCATCCCCCCATACTGCTTTGAGTGAGACTTCAGTCTACGCTCCACGGATTGTGCCGAAAGGACCAGTAGTGTAGGGATTTGCTTGGCTTTTTAACGCTGAACCTGGGTCAAGGCCCATGAAGCCAACAAATGGTTTTGTTGCCGAGATCGGGATATACATAATGAGATGTGTGATGTCGCATCATTGGAATCCAACTAAGAAAGAGATCGAAGACTGGTTGGATAGAAAGATCCACGAATTCGCGGCGCACAAAAATGGGAAATCGCGATTGAAAAAAGAACAGTGGTTGGACAAATATATGTACACAGAGATACACAAAATCTTATTTTATTCCTTCTTGGTTGAATTATATGAGTGGATCGTGAAGTTGGCAGATGGCCAAGGGAGGTGGAGGCTTGATGGTCCGAATGTCTGGACCCCAGAGTTAGTGCGGAGGTTGGAAGCCTCCGAAGATAAGATCATGTGCGTTGTCAATCATTGGCTCGATCGTATCATAGGAGGATTTGTGACAGAGTTCACTGTTGATACTTCATTCAGTTACAGTGAAGCAAAGCGTTGCTTCTTCAAAGAGCCGCGAGGTAAGTATTTAAAATCGTTAAATACTTGAATTAAGATGTTATTGTGCGAAAAGCGGGTTATGTAGTTACCTTGATGTTTGGGGCTACGTGAAGTGGAAGGAATTTTAGGGATGGAGGAAGAAAAAGCCCTGAATATAGCCTGTTGATTGAACCTCCTCTAAGTGACGATGAGGGAGCAGCACAGGCTTCCCCGCAGAGTGCTATTTAGTTGATAAAGCAAGGGTTCCCGCAAATACCTCCTCCACCCACACCACCTCCATCTTCACCCCCACCACTTACACCCTCACCCACACCACCACCACCTCCACCATTGTTCAACATGGCAAACTCCGTAAAGCTACCTGTGTTCAAGGGCATGGGAAATGAAGATTTTGACCATTTTTGGTTCGCCGCGAAGGTTGTATGGGAAGCTCAGGGTATCACAGATGATCAAATGAAGAAAGAGACGTTGGTTAGTGCTTTGCAGGACCGCACACTAATGTGGTACATTAATTACTGCATGGATAATTCAATGTTTGTGTTGGCAGATATCCATACTACGCTAAATAAGGCATTTAGTAAACCTAAGTATGAGGCGCAATCAATTGTGGGATTCAAAGAGATCATGATGAAGCCTGGTGAGATGCCCTAGGATTTGGATCAGAGATTGAAGTGTACGATCCGTGAGGCTAACATGAATCTGACTGATGGGCAGCACCGTGAATGGTTTGTGGCCTCGCTCCTACCTCATCTAAGGGTTGCGCTATCACAACAAAAGATTGGGACCTAGGCGGAAGCTCTGGAAATTGCGATGAGATTGCACAAGACACCAATGCAGGATGCTAATCTGGGGGTTAAGTAGATTCATGCGCAGTTGCAGAACCTTTGCCTCGAAATGAAAAGTTTGAAAAAAGACAAAACAGCTCGGCCAGAGGCGCGTGAAGAAGTGTGGTTCCTAAAGTGCAAAAGCCATGGGCATGACAAAGATCACTCTCTAGTTTTCGCAAATTATGTTGCAGCAGGGGGACCAATTCCTCTGAGGTGGAATCTGTGGCAGGGCAAAGTACATGGCCCATGCTATGGTGTGCTATCTGTCAGGTAGCTGGGAAACATTCGGCAAACAATTTCCATTTGCTACAGAAATTCGTACAAACACCGCAACAGCTCTTCTGCAACTTCTGTCAATATGTGGGTCATGATGAGCGCAATTGTTGGAGTTACAAATTAATGATGGACATGACACCTGCATACAGGGTGCAAGCAGAAACGCGGCCTCCAGACCAAGGTGTCGGAGGAGCGCGAGGCAACTATCAAGGGTGCAGATGAGGCCAAGTTGGAGGAGGACCTGGTAGAGATCGGGGGCAGGTTATTTGCTACAACTGTGGAGGACCATGACACTACGCGCGAGACTACTCAAATACGATACATCTGTCATTCCACTATTGTACCCAGTTTGACCATGTGATGGAGGATTGCCCTATATTGTTAGCTAAGATACGCGAGAAGGGGGTGCGGCCTCAGCAACCAACTTAGAACCTGCAGATGATGAGGGCTGAGCATCGCGAGGAAGATCCTAAGGTAAAGATTATGTTGCGGAGTGGAGCGACGACTAGTGAGGATAAGGGGAAGCAGCCTGAAGAAGGTGAGTGGGTCTGCAAAGCACCTGAAAGGGAGACCGAGTTTGATCTAGAACACACAAAAGAAACATTTATGGAAGCGAAGAAAAGTTTCACTAAGGCCTCTATCTCAGGGATTCAAGAGAAGTAGACTAAAGAAATGGACCCATCCATGATTACCACGTTCTTGGAGACCTGCATGAAACTACTACGCAATAGAAAGGCGGTGAAGGGACTACGTGAGATGATCAATAGGTGCGCTGGCAAGGAAAATGCTACTTACGGACCGCACGTAGTTAGGAAGCTCGGTAAGCATAAGGCAAGAACTGGACGTGAGATGAGACTCACCGTGCAGATAGGAGAATACGAAATGGACCAACTTATCTTGGACCTAGGGTCTGACGCGAATGTTTTGCCGAAACAGAAATGGGAGAGAATGGGGAGACCTGTGCTACAGTGGACTCTAATTCAGTTAAGGATGGAAAATCAGTAGAAAATCATCCCAATGGTGAGGTTGTAGGGGGTAAAATTTGATATCGAAGGCGCGAGCGCACTAGCTGATTTTGAAGTGATAGAGATTGTGGATTACAGCAATCCCTACCTCGCGCTCCTTGGGATCGATTGGGCCACTGACATGAATGGGGTAATCAATTTGAAGAAGCAAAAGATGATATTTTAGAAGAAATCACTCCACGTAGTAGTGCCATTGGACCCTGCAGAAGGACCGCGCTATACTGAACTAGTCCGCGATTATGAAAGTACTGACGATTTGGACCAGATTTACAAGATAATAGCGCAAGATCAAGATTGGGTGAATCCGATAGCAGATGGATGTATTGCATGGGCCCGTGAAAGTTCCTACACATCATATTTAGATGAAGAATTACAGCACTAGAAGAATCGACAGTATGAAGTATCTACACTGTGTTGTAATATGATGACCAAGTAGTTGTGCTATGTATCATCAGAGGTAAGAAATTTTCCTTACTATGATGGTTTAACTGATCTTGATCACTTTTTGGATGCATTTGAGAGAGAAATGCTAGAGAAACATCACTCCTGGGCCCTGGACTGGGCACTACACCTACAAGATGGTGGGGCATACACAAGGACAGTTTTGATGATTGGCGCGTATACAGAAAAATGATGAGAGTACGATTTGGCCACCCACAAGTGCGGCTAACAGAAAAATATGATGGGAGAAATTATCCGTGCGACCATTTAGCCAAATGGACTGAAGTGTATGGAGCGAGGCCTCAGCCGGAGTGGGTCCATTTGTTTTGTCATGCCTTGGATGTTATACCGATGAATTGGTACTTGGAGACGGAAATCCGCCATGGCACTGAAGAATGGGATGTTTTGCACCAAGGATTTTTTATGATGTTCAACTTTGAGGATGGGTTTGAAAGTATCAATGAAGCATTGCAGGAGGTTAAGGCAGCAATTTTCAGGATACCGTAGGATCCTCTAGATTTGATTCAACCTTATTGGACTACCCAACTGAGCCACGCAATGGAGTGCTACAATGTAATAGTGGAAGAAGAAGACGAAGACCCGAGGAAGATTAATATTCCAAAGACTGAAGGTCACTGTGAGGTTGAAGTACCACAGCTAGAGAACCCAGACATAACTGAGCTGCTCAAAACTAGACAGGTGAACATTGGCACGGAGGCAGAGTCGAAGTTTGCAAAGATTGGGGACTACTAGAACGACGAGAAAGTAGATAAGGTCCCCGAACTACTCCGCGAATATCAAGATCTATTTCCCACGAAGTTTTTAGATCTGAAAGTTATAAGAGGGGACCTGGATGTCATGAATATCACCCTAAAACTGGACGCGAAACATGTGAAGCAAAGACCTGACCGCCTCAATCTAAAGTATAAAGAAAGGGTCCGCTTAGAGTTAGATAAGATGCTCCTGGTAGGTATTATCGAACCGGTGGAAGAATCTAATTAGGAGCCCAATAGTAGTTCAAGAAAAGAAGAAGAAGGAAGAAATAAGGATATGCATAAATCTCAAGAAGTTGAATGATGCCTGTGTGCATGATCCCTTCCCAACTTTGTTCACTGATGAGGTCCTGGATAATGTTGGCATCCAAGAAGCATATTCATTCACTGATAGGTTCTCTAGGTACCATCAGATCAAGATCGTGCCGGAGGATAGAAGTAAGACAACCTTTGCGGCTGAATGAGGATGCTTCCAATATACGGTGATGCCTTTTGGGTTGAAGAATGCGTTGGCAATCTTTTCGTGTGTAGTCATCGCGGCGTTCAAGTATTTCATTCACAAATTTCTTGAGGTATACTTTGATGATTAGACAATGTTTGGATTGGTAAAGCGCCATGTGGCAAGTCTGCGCTTGATGCTAGATACATGTCGGAGGTACCAGATCATGCTCAATCTGAAGAAATTTTTGTTTTGTGTCCCTTTTGGGATCTTGTTGGGTCATGTGGTATGCAGACAAGGCTTGATGGTAGACCCTGCAAAGATCGCGGTCATAATCAATTTGGAGGTGCCGAGGAGTGTGACATAGCTGCGCACAAAATTGGGGCATACGGGATACTATAGGAAATTCATCAAGAGCTATGCCTAGATCACCGTGCCGATGGAAAAAATGTTAAAGAAGGATGTTACGTTCTGTTGGAATGAAGAATGCCAGAAGAGCTTGGATGTGCTAAAGGAGAAAATGGTCACTGCGTCGATCCTAGTCTTCCCGAATTGGAGGAAGGAATTTCATGTGCATGTGGATACATCATGTATTACGTTGGGAGAAGTAATGACACAGGTTGGTGAAGGGGACTTGGAACACCCTATAGTGTTCGCAAGTAGGAAACTGTCCAAGGCTGAAAAAAATTATTCCACAACAGAGGGCGAAGGATTAGCTATGGTGTACGCGCTCCAAAAGTTTATGCATTATCTGTTGGACGAAGATTTTAAGATGTATACAAACCATTCTGCATTGAAATACCTAGTCAACAAGCCTGTGTTGGGTGGGGAGATATGCAGGTGGCTATTGTTGTTCCAGGAATATGATTTTGAAGTCATTGTGAAACCAGGACAATTGAATGCAGGACCAAATCATCTATCGCGCATTGAAACTGGAGAAGAGCCTACTGATGAGCCTCATCATTGGGTAATTATATGGGCCTTAATTCACCTCCTAGCCTAGTCAAACTAGCTATTCTTACAACTTATTGCATGCTTTTGATTATATTTTATATATGAGATGAGTTAGAGTTGGGTATTTTGCTTTGTGGTCTAATGTGCATTTAATGCAGGATTAAAGGATAGAAGCAAGGAATTTTGGCAAAGACCTTGGTCAAAACTCGAATGGGACAAGGGAGAGGAATTATAGGAGGTAAATCCTTCTCATTTACTACCCCTCCATTCGAATATTCCTCCATCAGCTCGGAGTGCAAACAGCCAAATCATGAGGACTAGAAGGCAACCGAGCAAGTGAAAGACAAAGCGCCAGTTTATCTCGAAGTTTGGGAGCCGAGCCTCCCTAATTTTAAGGAAGTCATTGCAAGATTTACATGTATAATTAGAGAGGCCTAGGACCTTAGTAGGATTCAGATTTTTTATTGTAAAACTCTACTCTATTTTTGAGTTGCAAGACTTGTGACAGTTTTTTATGTAATCCATTGTTTTGATAATAAGAATGAGTTTTGTTTTGAGTCAGCACTGAGTTAGCTCAGAGGGCTAAAGCTCTTAGGTTAGGGCACAACCGTAGCAGCCAAGGCTCTTCTTTATTTTACATGTATGTTAGCATAGATTCATAGTTTGATTGTTCATTTTCTTAAGTAGTTGCATTTCCATTACAGCCGTGTAGATTAGATTGGTTGTATGTTAATTTGCTTCCATTTGTGCCTTCTTTCAGTTAGCAGGTTAGCAAGGAGAAAAATGATCACCACAAGGTTGTCAGCAGGTGCCTCATCCTCACTTCCTCCCTCTGGGACCATGACTTGAGGAAGAGACCCTTCAACAGCCCCAAAAACACAGATTTCTAGTTCTTGCATGAGCTTTGGAGTTTGTTGCCTTGATTCAGCATTTGGTTCATTTCATTGTCATATTTTTCCATTAATCTATTTTTGCAATAAGATCTCACTCATGTTCTCATTTCCTTCAGCACTCTCTTCATGCATAATATGGGGAATTGGTTCATGCTTTTCTAGTTTATGAAGATGTATCTTGTTGCCTAGTTCTTAAAAGACACACATGTTTTAAGCACTGCAGGTACTTCGGGAGGAGGTCTAGACTTCATCACCAGCATCCATCTTCCACCTCATCAACCTTAACCATCTCTTGTTCCACCATCACCCTCACTAGTTTTTTTTCCTTTTTCACTGAAATTCCCCTAGACACATTGAGTGAATCTAGCCATATCTTCTCTTGGATATTGACTCCTGAGTGTTCCTAGACCTTCTAACACCCTATCCCACACATCACACACCTTTTCCAACTTCCCAGCACCTCCAACATCTCACAATTAGCTCTCGGTTGTATCTTGTAGGTTTCTTGTAATTCCTACAGGATCATCCTGTAGGTTTCTAGTACATCCTATAGGTTTTCCTGAAACGGCCTGTTTTAAGGCCGAATTGATGGGGAACCTCTAGGAATTCACAAAAATCATCCTAGGACTCTTCCACCCCATCCAATCACTCCATAAGCCTTTTAGACATCCTCAACCACCTTCCATCCACCTAACACATCCACAAAAACAATTAAATTGCATGCTTGATTTTACCAAAAAAACCCAAAAAAGTGAAAACAGATGTAGCTTAGTTTTCTTGCTCACACATAAGTATGGTTTGATGTTCTTTACTTCTGTAACTTAGATAATAGCATTAGGTTAGTGTTGATTTAGAAATTCTTCTTAGCATAGTTGTTTAAATGGTTAATTAGGATATGGTGTGATTTAGCATTACATGTTGTTTTCCTCATTACTGTAGTAGAGTAGTTCTTGTTGGGCAGCGGATCCCCCATGTAAAGGTTTTGGGGCTTAAAGCCCACAAATTTGGGGAATATCATGGTAAAGGCTCCGTGAAGCGTGAATTGTAATGGGTCAAGTCAAAGGGTTGTCCACCCAAAAATAATGTAAAATAATAGAAAGCAAGTCGGCCTGCCCATGGTCCGCAGACCATGGGAAGGTATAAATAGAGTAAGAGTTTAAGGATAGAAAGTATCTTTTAGATAAGATCTGACGTATTATGGGTTTGTGAAGGCAATATTCGCTCCAAGTCTATAAGTCTGAGTCATGGGTAGTAGTAGTTAGAGAAGGCTCTGCAGCTGTGTGCGCAGAGACCTGGTAGAGTATGCAGCTGTGTGCGCGGACCCCTGCAGCTGAGGGCGTAGGGTGGAACTGATTGTACTAAATAGACGAGTAATAAAGATAAGTGTTTCTGAATTATTGTGCCTCTGATTGCGGATCTATATGTTTATGCTTATGTTCTGAGTTTATGCATATCTGTAAGATTTATGGTTGCGTGCGCTGGTTATCATTGTTGAATGTTGGGTTTAAGACTTTAAGAATTAGATCTGGTCTATGATAAATACTTTAATAATAAGAATCTAAGAAGTGCCTCATCACCGAGCATTGCAAAGGCCAAATTGTTGTGCAGAGTAGCGCGAGTGCACAGATATGTTCGCGACCCTTCCAGTCCTCATCAAGACATCCCTAGGGTGAGAAAACCTAGTTCTAGCACCCTCCCATACTACCTTGGGTGAGACTTCAGTCCGCTCTTCGCGGACTGTTGTTGAAAGGGCCAGTAGTGTGAGATTTGTTTGGCTAACACACTTCTGAACCTGGGTCAGGCCCCATCAAGCCAACAAATGGTTCCGTTGCTAGGACGGGGATCTACCTAAGGGATGTCTGATGTTGAAACACTGGAACCCTACGAAGAAAGAGATTGAAGATTGGTTGGATCAGAAGCTTCACGATTTCGTGGTGTAGGAAAGCAAAACCCCGCAGATATCTGAGGAAGGTGGTTGGATCGCTACATATACACGAAAATCCACGAGATCTTCTTTGTGTCTTTCTCGTCAGAACTATATGAGTGGATCGCGAGGCTAGCAGACGGCCAGGGAAAGTGCAATCTTGATCAACCAATAGCTTGGACTCCAGAGTTGGTACGCAGGCTAGAAGCATCTGAAGATACGATCACGTGGGCAGTAGATCATTGGCTGGATCAGGTAATAGGAGGGTTTCACTGAGTTCACGATAGATACAACCGTGAGCTACAGCGAAGCATAAAGGCGTTTTCTCAAGGGACCACAGGGTAAGTATATCAAATCGTTGAATACCTGGATTAAAATGTTGTTATCTGAAAAACGGGTTATGCGAATCCATTGATGTCTCAGGTAACGCGGAGTAGAAGAGGCTACCAAGGGATCGAAGGATTAGAGAATAGTCCCCTGATTTCACTTTCACGAGAAAGCAAGGAGGAGCTCGCAGGGTTCTCTTCGAAGAAGTTCGGTCCGGTTGATAAAGCAGCGCATTCCACAGTTACCACCTCCACCCACACCATCGCCCACTTCATCTATATCAACCCCATCTTCACCTACCCTTCCTCCACAGCCTCCAAGGGTTGGAATGGCGAGTGCGATCAAGTTTCCTGTATTTAGAAGCGTAGGAAATGAGGAACCAAACCAGTTCTGGTTCATGGTAAAGGCAGTATGGGAAGCCCAAGGCATTACGACTGATAACATTAAAAAGGTTACTTTGGTGAGCGCGTTGTAGGATCGCGCGTTGACGTGGTATATTAAGCACTCTAGCGATCATCCCAATGCCAGAATAGCGGAGATCCAGGATGCATTGAATAAAATGTTTAGCCAACCGAAATCAGAAACTCAGTCAATCATCGGGTTTAAGGAAATTGTGATGCTTCCAGGTGAGACTCCATGGGATCTGGATTAGTGCTTGAAGAGCACAATCCGCGAAGCTAACATGATGCTGAGAGATGCGTAGCACTGCGCCTAGTTTGTGGCATCTCTAACACCGCACCTAAGGACGGCATTGTCATAATAGAAGATCTCAACCCAGGCTGAAGCATTAGAGATAGTGATGAGGTTGCATGAAACTCCAATACAAGATCCTAGGTTGGGAGTTCAAAAAATCCACGCACAACTACAAAACCTATGCTTGGAGATGCAAATCCTGAAGCAAGATAAGGCACCCTGACCAAAGGCGCATGAAGAAGTGTGGTGTATCAAATGCAAGGGCCAGGGTCACGACAAGGATCACTGCCCTGTATTCGCAAACTATTTGGCGGGACGGGTACCGATGCCATTGAGACTGGAGGTACAAGCAGGTCCAAGTGCGGCACCCGCGCTCTGATGTGTGATTTTCGAAGTAAGAGGAAAGCACATGATGGACAACTATCACTTGTTGCAAAAGTATACCCAGACTCCGCAGCAACTATACTGTAACTTTTGTATATCAGTGGGTCATGACGAGCGAACGTGTCGGAGCTATGAGCTAATGATGGATAGGACCCCAGCCTATCGAATACAAACTGAAACGCGAAGTTTCGATCCAGCCGCAGGGGCACGTGGTGGATTCCAAGGACGCGGACGAGGAAGAGGAGGAATGGGACCTGAACGAGGGCACGAACAGTTGATCTATTATAACTGTGGGGGTCCGCGGCACTACGCTCGTGATTGTACCAACCCAAAGAGAATATCTTGTCCGTACTGTGAGCAGTTTGATCATGAAATGGTAGATTTCCCGATGCTGATCGCCCAAATGCGTGAGAAAGGGGTACTACAGCCCACCCCAACTCAAAATATCCAAATGATGAGGTCTGAACCATGCGAAGAGGACCCCAGCGTAAACATGGTACTCAGAAGCAGTGCAACTACAGGGGAAGATAAGAGGAAAAAACCTGAAGAAGATTCAAAGGTTTGCGAAGCTCCCATAAAGGAACCTGAGTCTGAGATGGAACACATGAAGGAAATGTGTAAGGAAGCTAAGAAGAGCTTCACAGAGGCCTCTACTTCAGGTAGTAAGGATCAACTTGAGCCAGGAATGGATCCGTCTATGCTTACTACCTTTTTAGAGACATGTATGAAGTTGCTACACGACAATAAGGCAGTTAAGGGACTACAAGAGCTAATCACTAGGTGCGCAGGGTCAGGAGAGCCACGCGTGGTTCGAAAACTGGGAAAGCATGCTTTGCGCACCGGGTGGGAAATGCGATTGACGGCTCAAATTGGTGAGTATGAGATGGATCAGGTCATCCTGGATTTGGGGTCAGATGCGAATGTATTACCAAAACAGACGTGGGAACGCATGGGCAGGCCCGCGCTGCAATGGTCTCCTATTCAATTATGGATGGCCAACCAACAAAATATCTTACCAATGGGAAGGTTGCAAGGGGTGACAGTGGACATTGAAGGCGTAAGTACATAGACAGACTTTGAGGTAATATAAATTGTGGATGATAGTAGTCCGTACCCCGCGTTGCTAGGAATAGACTGGACCACAAACATGAATGGGGTCATCAACCTAAAACGGCGGAAGATGATATTCGAGAAAAAGTCGCTCCGCGTAATAGTTCTGTTGGACCCAACCGAAGGAGCGCGCTATACAAAACCTATGCGCAGTGAGGACAGTGACGATGAACTAGACTGCATCTACCAGATAACGGCGCAAGACCAGGATCGGGTGAATCCAACAGCGGACGGGAGAATCTCATGGGAGCGCGATAGTTCCTGCACGTCGGATTCAGATGAAGAGATAGAGCAATGGCAGAACCGATTGCATGAAGTAACAACGCTAAATTGTAATATGATGATTAGCTCATTGCAACGCGTGACAACTGAAGTAAGGAAACTACCAGCCGATGATGACACAACAAATGGGGAGGAATTCGTAAACCACTGCGGAACTACAATCATGAAGCAGAAGTGGCACGGTGCGCCAAAAGGGGCACTACGCGTGACAACTACACAAGGGTGGGGTACGCCTCGAAAAATTAGGTGGAAAGGGCGTGAATATAGATGGTGGCTGCATATATGGGTTGGAGGCCCTTAACGTCAAACACGGTCTGGGCAACCAGGACGAAGCAGTTTGGGCACCCACCTACGACGAGGGATGCAGCCATATGCTATGCATCCACCGCCCCAACTAACTTTGCGTGTAACAAGGGTTCGATGGGCCCATAGAACCATAAATGGAATGGGGTGTGTGAAGATAGCCCTATCTGCGGTCAGGCACGATGAAACCAGGAAGGCAAGAGAATTTCCTCGACCACCACCCCTGCAGTTCAGACTGAACACAAGGACCTGGGCAAAGGAATTTGGTGGTTGCAGGAAGCCATTCAGCACGACAACTTGAAACTGCGCGAACTCGATGAAGAATGGTTTTGGCTGAGGAGGAAAAGCGCAATGTTGGATGAAGAAATCAGCAAAATAAAAATCAGAGTCACTTAAGCAGGTCGCGCGAATCTGAGTGTAAAAGGATCAGACATGGTCGGCCCTACTATGGTACTAGAATGAGTTGCGACCCTGCTATCATGGCTGCGACCGCACCAATGGGGGAGTGTACCATATACAGCAGAGCGCGATGGGCTACTGGATACAAAGGTACTCGAAAGGTGCCCGCAGCCCAGGCTAGCAGGAAAATTGAAATCCCGCACCAGGGGTGCGACCACCTGACTATCCGTAGGAGGCCCAGTCTCAGCACTCCACGCAGTTGGAAGAGGGCGTAGGACTATAAAGGAGTTTGTAGGGGGGTTGCGCGGCTCGGACGGGGCACACAAAATCAATAGGGAGCATAGAATGTGTCTGCGTACAAGGGACTGTGCTGCCGCGTGGGGAGGATGGAAGGTGACCATTGCAGATACTGTTCATGACAAGATGTCCCATTTAAGACACCGAGGAGCAGACGACAGGCAATTAAGACACAGGATTGAAAGGATCTACCACCAAAATTGCATTAATGAGCCACGAAAGGGGGGAACGGTCAAATTTGAATTCAAAGGGGCATATAAAGCACCGGTGGCCTGTCACCAAACAACCCTTGGCACTTTGCATATTAAGTCGTTCCATTATCAAGTAGACAGGAGCATGATGAATGAGGCAGTCGTGAGAGCAAGTTCGTGGTTTCAAGCATTATCGAAGGATATGTAGGAGTCCCTAATTAAGATGATATCCATAACCAAGGACGTTACATAGAACCCTGTGCCGCAGGAAGGGGGTACAGCCGAGATTCCTAAATCACCCCGGACATCACAGACCAAGAAGGACCCATAGGTAGCAGGACCGGTCCAGATGTCTCCGCGAAATCCGCGATTCAACAAACTGTCGATGGAAGAAAAGGGAAAAATGGTTACTATTGAGAGCGATGATGAGGAAGAAGATCCTCCAACCTTTGTCGAAGAGATGGAACCATAAGAAGAGATGGAAGAAGTTATCCAGCCAATACGGGCTCCAGCAAAACGGTCTAAGTATGTCCCTCCATAGAAAGGGAGGGTCAAGGTACCTAAAGACTTGGATGTCGTTAAAAACACACTTATAACCCCGTCACTCCCCAAAGGGGTTTTTTTCGAAGGAATGGCGATTGGCTGCATTCCCACCATGAAATTTGAAGATTGGGACCTTGCGGATACTAAGAGGTTTCCCCATTTGGAAACTAGTGAGCTGATGGAACAAAGGATGGAGGGGGCCATTACAACACTACAGCCGCAGAAATGGTTGTGAAGGGTGGAGAAGGTCGGGCTACTCCACCTCCTGTCAATTCCACATTTTCATCAGGCCCCAATCACAATATTAGTCATCAGGCAACTTCTCTGCCTGGTGCACGATTTGTACTTATGGCTAGACAAACCCATCCCCATCATGGTGGAGCTTATTCATAGGATCTCTCTACTTCCCTGTGAAGGAAGGGACCCCGCGGAAATAGTTGGCACGAGTGGCGACTTGACGATTGTGGAAGCCGTGAAAAATAAATATTCGTTAGAAAAAAAGGAGAGAGGGTATGTTATTACTAGTATTCATGATAAAGGGGTCGGCATTGCTACCCATTTGCTGGCAGGAAAGGTGATGATAAAATGCCGAGGCAGTGAGGTACCAGAAATGGTCATCGCGTTAGCTAAGTAATGCGCAGAAGGGGTACGATTCAATTGGGCACAGTTCCTCCGTGACAAATTCCTGACAAATTGCAAGGAGACCTAGGAGCAGGGTAAAACCTTCCACTACGCGTGGTTGCTCTTATCCATCCTATTGGTTACAGGTGAATTGCCCGAGGATAGTCAGTTTCCTCCCCTGGACCAGGATTGGCCATAGGTGGAAAAATACGCGTCATTATGGGCAACGAAGGATGCCACAAGA
Source organism: Pinus tabuliformis (assembly GCA_031772625.1). Lineage (NCBI taxonomy): Eukaryota > Viridiplantae > Streptophyta > Pinopsida > Pinales > Pinaceae > Pinus > Pinus tabuliformis. Next base: position 331,013,595 of record CM062820.1, read on the forward strand.
ATCCGAGAAGTCAAGATTTTCTGGATACTGATGGACGCGAGCATATGACAGTGGATCAACCAGCAACCCCGCCTATCTAATGAAGTATATGACAATGTGAAGAACGTGGCCGACTTTAAGGTGGATATGCACCATGTGTATATCCGGGCGCGCAAGGATCCAGAGCAGACGTGGACCACGCTTCCCTTCATTGCCATTGACGATGTTGTTTTCGCGGTGCTCGATACCTGGCCACTAGAGTGGCATGGACCAGATGCGGTCGAGCACAATGAGACCACAATCCAAAAATAGAAGGTAGCCACCAAGTTCCTAGCACAGCAGAAGCGGAACGAACAGCTCGTTGAGTAAGTACGGGTGTCCCGGGAGGCAGCGCAGACTACCAAGGCATCAGCAAGAGGGGCTGCTACAGCAGAGGACGAAAGTGGCCCAAACATGACCACAGAGCCAGAAGTGGTTAATGTGACAGAAGGTGCGGAGCCAACCACCACCGGTTCACCCTTAAAATGACCGCGCACGCCAGAACAGTAGAGGTCACGGAAGAAGACCAAGGCATCCAAGTTGGACGAGGAGCCTATCAAATTGACCGAGGGCGACCTATGTGACATCAGGGACACAGTTCGTGAAGCTACCAGGGAGGCGCTCGAAGAGGCCATGAAAGAGTAGCAGATTGTGTTGGGGGCACTCAGGACGCAACTGCAGGAACTCCAGGCACGGCCCCCACATCTGGGAGTGGTAGCTACCCATGGAGCTATGGGTACGTCAGCACCTAAGCAGCTGCTGCAGGCCAAAATGGCTAATACCATCGTACTTCAAGCCGGAGCCTTGACAACAAAAAACGCAGAGGATAGAGCCACGGTAGGCCAAATTAGAGGATTGGGATTAAATTTGGCTGCCCTCCCGCGCAGAATTTTATACCAACTAAAGGATGGAGCAACGGCAGAGCTCCGCGCTAGGGAACGTTGCATAGTACAGATGCTCAGCAAATAGTGAATCAACATCGAGCAGTTGAGCCTCCAACGGGATGAAGCGGTCGCACAGAATTGGCAGTTGGAACAACTTATTAAGGAAGCATGTTGTCGTGCCCCTGAGCTCGAGATTACGGTAGATTTACCTATAGGCATACGGATCCACAAGTTGGCCAGTGGGTTCCGCGAGGTGAAGGAGGAAGCAGCAAAAATCCAGTTGGACCTCAGTTTGTAGATCGCAGAGCTGAGACTCAAGGCATAGCCCTCTACACCACCAGAGGTTAGAAAGCAACGATAATGCGCCATTCAATCCAGGCGGGAAGCAATAGCATGTGCCATGCAGGAGTGAACTAGCTTGTTGGATCAATCACTTCTCATGGTCACTTCACTACAGGAAGACCCAAATTTACAGTGGTTAGAGACAGAAGCACAGGAGTTGTAGCTAGCCTATGATAATGTCCGGGGGACTATGCAGACAGTTGTTATTACTCAGCGATTGGCCAAGATGAGGGAGGACCAGGCTCTCAAGGCACAAGTTGACACCTCTCGGCAGAAAGAAACAGTGCTTAATGAATGCATCCAGCTTTGGCTTGATGAGGCATTCGCGGTCACCGCTGACATTGAGTGAAAGTTAGCACACATGCAGGCAAAATACGAACCCAGCTAAGCAACTGAAACTAATACTGAGGCATCGGAGGCTCGCGTGCGACGGGTGCAGCAGATGGCAGAAGTATTTGTTGCGGGACGTAAGCGAAGCGCAGAAGTTGTTGGATGACCTCCGCGTGAAGATTACTGCACCAGTCGAGTGACTCGGGATGAGTCACGATGATTGTGTTAGGGGCCTGTTGGGGAGCGGATCCCCCGTGTAAAGGTTTTGGGTCTTAAAGCCCACAAATTTGGGTAATATTATGGTAAAGGATCCGTGAAGAGTGCGGAGTGCGAATTGTAATGGGTCAAGTCAAAGGGTTGTCCGCCCAAAAATAATGTAAAATAATAGAAAGCAAGTCAGCCTACCCATGGTCCGCAGACCATGGGAAGGTATAAATAGAGTAAGAGTTTAAGGATAGAAAGTAGCTTTTAGCTAAGATTTGACGTATTATGGGTTTGTGAAGGCAATATTCGCTCTGAGTCTGTAGGTCTGAGTCGTGGGTAATAGTATTTAGAGAAGGCTCTGCAACTGTGTGCGCAGAGGCTTGGTAGAGTCTACAGCTGTGTGCGCGGACCCCTGCAGCTGAGTGTGTAGGGTGGAACTAATTGTACTAAACAGATGAGTAATAAAGATAAGTGTTTCTGAATTATTGTGCCTTTGATTGCAGATCTATATGTTTATGCTTATGTTCTGAGTTTATGCATATATGTAAGATTTATGGTTGCGCGCGCTGGTTATCACTGTTGAATGCTGGGTTAAAGACTTTAAGAATTAGATCTGGTCTATAATAAATACTTTAATAATAAGAATCTAAGAAGCACCTCATCAACGAGCGTCGCGAAGGCCAGATTGCTTTGCAGAGTAGCACGAGTGCGCAGATCGGTTCGTGACCCTTCAAATCCTCATCAAGACATCCCTAGGGTGCGGAAACCTGGTTCCAGCACCCTCCCATACTACCTCGAGTGAGACTTCAGTCCGCGCTTCGCAGACTGTTGCCGAAAGGGCCGGTAGTGCGGTATTTTTTTGGCTAAAACACTTCTGAACTTGTGTCAGGCCCCATCAAGCCAACAGTTCTCTTAGAATAGATTTTCTGTTCTTCAATCAAAGAATCAAGCTTCTTCTGAATCTACAGAAGTCTGGCTTGGAACCCGTGGGGTCTCTCACCGGATGAACAGTGACAACAGGAAGGACCTTCACTTTTACTTGTGCATATAGCACTGTCACCTCCAAGTTTGTATGAACCCCAGGTTGATAAGTAAAGTTGGTAGCCCAGGAGTTGCAGCATCCTTGCTGCAATACTGGTGCTCATCACTTTTTGGCGCCGTTGCCAGGGAGGTGTCTGAGTAGAATGTGATTACTGCTTTCTTTTCTTCTACTTCTTGTCTTCAATTTTCTGCCATTAGTTTATTTCTGCAAAAATAATCTAGTAGCTTCCTTTCTTTCATCTTTCATTATCTGCTTTCCTTTCCATTCTGCAAGTAGAATTTCAATTCAAAAAGTAGCTTCTTCATTATGTCAGTGATTTTTCATTCAATCAGCAAGTTCATTTCTGCAAATTACTTTCCAGCTTAAAAAATATTACAAAAACCAACCCAAAAACATTTCCTTTCATGCCTCGTAGGAATAGGGACAATTTAGGGAGATTCTTGCCAAATACCCCCACTGCATCCAACAACCAACATTCTCTCTTCATAGGACAGCATTGTCACATCTTCGAAGAACCAAACCAACTTCTTCTACCTGAGACAGCTGGAAATGCGCGCCAATGTCTTTGATAAAGCTGCAGTAGGACTTCCGCAAATTAGCCTCCTTCTTAGCGTCGATACCATCAAGTCTAGAAGGCGAAAAATTATCAATCTGCTCCCTAGTGAAGTGCCATCCATCTCTGATAGAGAGTAAAATATATCCTATCATAAGAGCCTCAATGACTGCTACACAAACCCCGACACATACTGATAACTGTGCAGTGCGTGAGCGTTCAGCTCCTTGTTCATTGGAAACTTGTGTACTTACAGCAGCACCGGAGAAGAGAACAAGCATTTCAAAAGACCAATATTCCAAGCAAAGACCAGTATTCCAAGCAACGCATTACTAATTCAACTTTGAACACCAATACCCAACAAACGGGAACATGAACTTTATCATAAATATTTCACAAATCTTTCAATCCATTGTGGCGCCCTGCTGTGTGAAAGAAGTTACAGATTGTGAAAAGACAATCCCAAATATCAAACACTCTATGACTTATAAAATTTAATAGGTTCTTTGTCTAGAGGATTCAACACCAAATCTCCTGCAAGTCTCCCACATTAGTATGTACATCTTTCACAATCACCCACGGACCAGAATTCAGAGATAACTCCCTTAACGTATTTGATGACAATCCTACAATAGCTACATCATCATGAGGTGTCTCCTTGAACATACTGCCACTGCTCTCATCAACATTCCTGGAGGGAAACAAAACTCTATACAATAGGCATGCTAGGATTTGGACCTTCACTTAGAACTCGAACCAATTCCCAATTTCGTAGCACGCTACGAAACCACGCAAACAGGCAGCGCTGCGAAACTGCTAAAATAATTCAGGCGCTGCGAAAACACCCAATCTTTAAGCCAAGCTAAAAATTTTTGACAACTGCATTTTCAGTGATAACACACTGGAGGAACCTTTAGGTGATTAACCTGACATATTTGAAGAACCTATAGGGAAAGAAGAAGAATAAGAACCCATTCTTATTGAACCAATGGCTGAAAATCGAATTGACAGAGGGAATAAAGGGAGAGTTGAGGGTGCCTTCCCCATCAGGGAAACCAACGGGGACACTAAGATGAAGAATATAAGCCCCTCTGCCCTACCTCATTTCCATGGCCTGACCATAGAGGACCTCAACACTTTCCTATTTGAGTTTGTTGTTATATGCCAAACCTATGACTATACAGATGATGAGCAAAAATTAAAATTGTTTCCATCTACCCTCAAGGATGCAACATTGCACTAGTTCATGGGTTTACCTGGAGATAGCATCACAACTTGGGCTCAGATGCAGCAGGCTTTTAACAACAAATATCGGGACTACTGTAGGTCAAAGGATACTAAAGAAGAAATTTTTAGGATGACCATGGGCCAGGATGAATCCTTAGAAGACTACGAAGAAAGATTCCAGCTCAATTACAAAAGGGCCAGGTGCACACTTGACCCCGAGTCACTAAATTTGGTCCTACTCAGAGGAGTAAGGGAAGAGATTTTGGATACCTTACATTTGTTAGCAGGAGGATATATCTACCAATTACCTTATGAGGATATCAAGACTATCTTTAGAAACCATTCTAGGGCAGCCAGGAAAAAGGGTAGGGGTAGTCAACTTATGGCCAGTACATCATCTTCCAACTCATCCATAAAGGGTGAAATTGGAAATATGCTGGAAGATTTCAAAAGTGAGATGCTGCAAACCCTTGCCTTGCAATTAGACACCATGAACATCAAAAGGAAGCAAGATGAAGCAGAGAGAGCCTTGGCCATCTTTTGTCCTAGATGCACCAAGAGGCATCCTAGGAACGAATGTCCATTGAATTGTATTGATATTTGCTCGGTCTGTGAAGAAAACCACTCCACAGATAAGTGCACTTCTTTACCCGGACTCAAAGTAATACATCAAGGAGCTGAAGGGGTCACTGATAAGCTTTGCTACATCAACCAAAGGAGACCTCCTGGGCCTAGACCATACCAGCAGGGCATGCAAGGGTCATCCCATGCATATTACAACCCCAACCAAACCACAGCTATACCTTCATGGGGACCCCCTGCTCATCCTTCCTGGTATACACCCCCTCCTTGGTCCTATGCATCTTAGTATCATTCCTAGCCAGCTAGCCAGTCATTTCAACCTTACGCTCTGCCACAACCTCAGTGGAATACACCACTCCAAGGGTGGAGGCCCCAATACAACAATGCTCCAACTCTATTGCCTCCACCACCTACCCAACCACAACTCCTACACTCTGCTCCACCCAAGCAACCCCAGATGCATGCCCAGCCGAATCTGAACTTGAATAATAGGCAGGCTCAAAAAGTATATAGTGGAGAGACATCATATCCAGCTTATGTTGTAGAAATCCAAGAGATCAACCTAAGATCTGGGAGAATTTTCCTGGATAACCAACCTCCCCCTCCACATAGGGAGGTTGAGGAAGAAAGAAAGGAAAGAAACCTTAAATTAAATCCACCCTTGCCTGAGAGATTAGCCCAACTACTCCAGCCTACCCCAGAAGAAACTGAACTTCTGGGAGAATTGAAAAATCTATGTGTAAATATCCCCTTCTCTAGGCAATAAATGATGTTCTCATTTACAATAAGTTGATTAAGGAGAAATGCTTCAAGCTTACATGAAGAAGAAAAAGGGATGCCCCTACCATTAATGTCATTGTTCAGTTTTCTGATTTAATGTTGGGGCAGGTAATATGTCCGAAATATTTGGACCCTAGAAGCCCTGTAGTAGATGTGCACATCAATGGCACCATCGTCCCACACACTCTGATCAATCTTGGGGCTACCATTAATGTGATGACCAAGGACACCATGCTCAAGCTCAACCTCCAAGGGTCATTGAGGAAGACCACAACAGTTCTGCAACTTGCAGACCATTCCACAGTCACCCCTGAGGGAATTGTGCAGGATGTGATGGCCTCCATTGACTCCTGGGAGTACCTTGCAGATTTTCTACTTCAACCCAAGGCTAAACTTACTAGTTATCCTCTCATCCTTGGGGGGCCATGGTTGGCCACAGCCGATGCTTACATTAGCTGCAGAGCTGGGAATATGACCATCAAGAACAGGTATATGTCCAAATAGTTAGTCCTATACCCTCTTGATCAACCTTCTCTAGAGCATGATTTACCTTTATGGTTGGAGGAGGAAGAAGATGAGATTTATTCTGCCCAGCTTTATGGTTTGGAAGAAACCATAGGAGGAGGATAGCAAGATGAGGATGAATTAATTGAACACCTGCTCCAAAGTCCAACTCCTAGTTCATTACCATTAGAAGAAGAAGTAAGGGAAACCTAGAACAATCATCCAATTCACTTATGCTTGGCCGATTCCAACCCACTCCGCGTCAAAACCATAGAATTCAGCCCAGAGAAAACCTTGAAAAATAATCCATCTCTTTCTGCTCTAAAAGAGAAAAAGCTATGCAACATGCTGAGAGAAAACCTAGAAGCCTTTGCTTGGAGTTACAAGGAAATGAAGGGAGTATACCCCTCAGTGTGTACTCACCACATATACATCAAAGAAGGTTGCAAGCCAGTCCGGCAACCACAAAGGAGGATGAATCCAGCTCTTAAAGATATAGTCAAAGAAGAACTGCAAAAATTTCTAGATGCAGGATTCATTTACCCTATCTCCGACAGTGAGCGGGTCTCTCATTTAGTGTTAGTTGCCAAGAAAAATGGTAAGTGGAGGATTTGTGTCGATTAAAAGGAGTTGAACAAAGCCACAAAGAAGGATCATTTTCCCCTACCCTTCATCAACCAAGTGCTAGACGGCCTGGCAAGGAAAAAGTCTTTTTCTTTCCTAGATGGATTTAGTGGGTACAACCAAATCCAAATCTACCTAGAAGACCAGGATAAGACCACATTCACCTGTCCTTGGGGTAATTTTTCCTATAGGGTCCTTCCTTTTTGCCTATGCAATTCTCCTTCCACTTTCCAGAGAGCAGTCTTGAGTATTTTCACCGAATTAGTACATGATGCAGTGGAAATTTATATGGACGATTTTACACCTTATGGCTATGATTTCCAAGAAGCCCTGACTAACCTAGGTAAATTATTGCACAAATGCATTGAAATGAACTTGTCTCTCAGTTTGGAAAAATGTGAATTCTTAATGACTGAAGGGACCATGCTAGGTCATTCAATATCTCAACAAGGACTGCAGGTGGACCCAAACAAAATAGAAATCATCCAAAGGGTCCCACCTCCACAAAAGCAGAGAGATGTCAGGAGTTTCTTAGGGTTAGATGGATACTACCAAAGGTTCATAAAGGACTTCAGCAAGTTGGCCTCTCCTTTATTTGGGTTTTTGGCCAAAGATTCTGAGTTTATATGGTCAAAAAGATGTCAAGAGGCCTTAGACATTCTAAAGGGTAAGTTAACCACTGCACCGATTCTCCGAGGACCAAACTAGGCCCTCCCTTTTCATATTCATGCTGATGCCTCACACAAAGCCATAGGAGCGGCATTAGGTTAGGTAGAGGAGAAACTGCCCTATGCCATCTATTTTATCAGTAAGAACTTGTCAAAGGATAAGCTAAATTATGCAGTGACCGAAAAGGAACTCCTGGCTGTTGTGCATTCATTAAACAAATTTATGCATTACAGTACAGGTTATCAAACATTTCTGCATACTAACCATGATGCAATCAAATATTTAATGAAAAAACCAGATGTGAATGCTCGAATTATAAGGTGGTTTCTTTTATTATAGCAGTTTGATCTAATCATTGTTGATAAGCCTGGCAAAGAAAATGTTGTTGCAAACTTTTTATCTAGGTTGAATCTGCCTGCAGGTGAAGAAGGAATGGTGGATGACCAGTTACCAGACGAGCACTTGTTTGCTATTTCAGTTCTCTCTCCATGGTTTGCTAATATAGAAAACTATTTGGTATCAGCACAGTTCCCACCAAACTTGCCCTCCAAAGAAAAGAGCAAGATAGTTGGAAAAGCGCCCCCTTCACCTGGATTGGGGGCAATCTTTTCAAACTTGGCCCAGATCAAATCTTGAGAAGGTGTGTAAGGGAAGAGGAAGTTTTTGACATCCTTATGACCTGTCATGATGGGCCTTGTGGAGGTCACTTTGCAGCAAAGAGGACAACATTCAAAGTGTTACAAGCAGGCTATTATTGGCCCACTCTTCATCAGGATGTGAAAAAGTACATTAGTCAGTGTGATCAGTGCCAGAGGATGGGAAAGCCTACTCCAAGAGATGAAATGCCCCTACAGCCTCAAGTGACTTTTGAGCCATTTGACAAGTGGGGCATGGACTTCATTGGGCCTATCAACCCTCCTTCAAAGCAAAAATAGTACATTATTGTGTGCACTGATTATTTGACTAAGTGGGCTGAAACTAAGGAAATTAAGGCAGAAACAGAAGAGAATGTGGTTCATTTCCTAAGGGAGAAAGTATTCTACAAATTTGGGTACCCTAGAGAGTTATTCATAGACCAAGGTAGCCAGTTTACCTCCAACATGATTGAATAACTGCTCATCCATCACAAAACCAAGCATAGGACCTCCACTCCCTATCATCCACAAGCTAATGGGCAAGTGGAGGTGACCAACAAGGCACTGGAGGGCATTTTAACCAAGGTAGTGAGTAGCAGCAGGAAGGATTGGAAAGAGAGACTAGTTGAGGCCACCTGGGCCTATAATACCACATGGAAGACCACCACTGGATTTACACCCTATGAGCTAGTCTATGGGAAAAAGGCTTTGTTGTCCATTGAGTTTGAATATAACACATTGAGGATGGCATCCCAACTAGATTTGGATCTCAGTCATGCATAGAAAGAAATATTGTTCCAATTGAATGGCTTGGATGAATTCAAAATGCAGGCCCTCCTACATACAGAGATAGTTCAGCTTCAGAGGAAGATCTGTCATGATAAACATATTAAGGAGAAGCAATTTCAAGAGGGTGATTGGGAATTGTTATATGATTCTAGATATAAAGACTTCAAGGGCAAGCTAAGGACAAGATGGCTCGGACCTTATGTGGTGGATAGATGCCATGATAATGGTTCAGTGCAAATCAGAACTATAGATGAAGAAGCCATTCCATTGCTTGTCAATGGAAACCAATTGAAACTGTACAAGAGGCCTTTATCAAAGCAAGAGTTCATTAACAATATCAATAAAACAGTGATGATGGTAGATCAAGTTCCAGCTCCTCCCTCATCAGGTCACTGAAAAAGAAAAAAGAATAAGGACTCAAGTGAAAACCTCCATGAGGTGCCTGAGTCCCATCTTTGGGTTGAAAACCTTGTGAGGTGGCCCAATGATGAAAAAAATAATAAGAAGAAAAATATCCCTGGGTGAAAACCTTCCTTGAGGAAACTAGGGAAAACATCTAGGGTGAAAACCTCTCTGAGGCAGCCTAGGTGTTTTCAAAAAAAAAAAAGAGAGAAAAAGATATAATTGTTATTTGCAGGTGGGTGAGAAAGACAATCAAGGAGCAAAAAGAGGATCCAAAGGGAACCCTGCCTCACACATATACATCTCCTCCACTCCTTACCATGCATCCCTCCATCATTTCTATCATTTTTCCACTCAATTGCTTCAATTTATGCGAAGACTGTGTTTTCTACAGGATCCCTTGTATTCCTACAGGATCCCCTGAAAACCCACAGGATGATCCTGTAGGAATTACAATGGCCCGGAAAACCTACAGGAAGCAATCTGAGGGCACATGGTAGGTTTTTTAGGTCCCTAAAGTTCATCCTATACATTATCTAACACCTCACCTCATCCATTATCATCATCCCTGCACTCACCATTCAAAACAAAAAGAGATTAGTTTCTGCCAGTTATGAAAAAAAAAACAAAGGAGAGTAAGAGCATTGCCTGAATGTCCCTTGCTCCAACCACACTCCTACTCCCTCTATCCATTCATTGCACCATCCTCACAGCCACAGCCAGCGACATGATTAAGGAATTTTGAGGGAGAAGCAGCTACAGGACATCCTATAGGAAATCCTGTAGCAGCCTATCCCACAGAATGTCAATCATCAGCTATAGGTCTTCACTAGGATGATCCAGGAGCTCCACAGCAACAGCAGCATTAGATCTTCAGTCACAGACACCTACAAAAGCCAAGAAACCATCAGCAGACAGTAAGAGGAGGAAGAAGAATAACCATGTAGCAAATAAACAACGCAACACCTCTGATCTTCGACAACTGCAGCATGGCATCAAAACCACAGGTAAGTATCCCGCTCACTCACTCATATGCATCATTTAATCAAAAGTTGTAAAGGTTACAAGATAGTTGGTTTATAAGTGAAAAGGTGGCCAGTTAACTTGGCCACCTTTGTTTAGTCATCACATGCAAAACCGAGTGTCCTCACACGTGGCTGCAATCAACTCAAAGACAGAGGAGGAGTAAGACAAGAAGTAGTTAACTATAGATCTACGAGGTGGGAGCTGATTACGAGGAGTAGGAAATGATGAGGTGGTAGTGGGGACCAACGGGCCAAAAATGGCAACGTACCTCTACTACCAGCACACCACCTCACCCCGAAACACCATAAAGGGAAATAAAACATCGTTTGCATGCATTTCACCTCCTCAAAAATGTTATGGAACCAGCTCAAGAAAAGATAGAAAAGATAGATCAACGCCTTAGAATTCAGCCTCTTCGAGGGGGCAACCTCCTTTACATTACATAAATGAACAATTCTTGGATGATACAAATGAAAAGACCTCCTTTCTATATATAGGATTCTAAGGGGTCATAACATAATCAGAGCCGACATAACAATAATAATGTAAGGGCACAATAATAACAATGGTGGGCTTTTATGGGGCACAATAGTAACAATATGGGCACTACATGGGTACATCAATATAATAAGTGGGTTGTACTAATAACAATAAGGGGTTACACTAGTAGTACAGGGGCCTAACATGCCCCTCTCCTTCAAAAAGCGTTGTCCTCAACGCTTGAGTAGTTCTTGATGCTTCTGTATAAAATTCTTGTCCTCCCATGTGGAATCTTCAGCGGGTAAGTTCTTCCACTTGATGAGATACTCTGAAATTGATCGATTTCGTAGCTGTCAGGTTCTTGTTTCTATGATTGCTCCAGGTTCCAATATGATTTTTCCTTCCTCTTCAATTTCTGGCAATATTGTTTGAATTGGGATCTTTTGCAACTTTTGAATAAGTGGCCATACTTCTTCATCCTTCTTCCATTCATCCCTTGCTTCGTTTATCCAATCTGGTTGGATAATATAAATAGCACAAAACAATGCTTCCACATCCTCATCCTTGAAGAGTCTTCCCATTCGGTAAGGTCGCCATTTTTTAAGTGCATGTAGTATTGCCAACATTTCCTTCTCATAAATAGCTTGCTTGAGATGTAGCAATAAAAATTCCCAATCACCTACATCAAAACATTTTTCACTACAATGTTTATCTACCTGTTGTTTCGTTTGATTTTGCACTGAAGTGGCGTTATCCTTTAAAAGTTGGAGAACTTGTTGTTGATGCTCGATGTGATCTTTCACTGTTTGAACCTTTTTCTTCTTGATATGTCCTTCTATCTCTAGAGTTTGAGGAGTGGTAATTTCTTCCAATCCTTTACAAGATATGGTCGGATTCATTTCTTGATGCTCGATGTGATCTTTCACTTCTTGAACATTTTTCTTCTTGATATGTCCTTCTATCTTGATAGTTTGAGGAGTGGTAATTTCGAACAATGAAATAAAAGATATGGTTGGATTCATTTCTTCTTTCTCGATGTGATCTTTCACTTCTTGCACATTTTTCTTCTTGATATGTCCTTCTATCTTGAGAGTTTGAGGAGTGGTAATTCTTGCCAATGCTCTACAAGATATGGTCTGATTCATTTCTTCTTTCTCTGGGGTGGGGTCCTGGCATATATCTTCTTCTTTTGATTTTTCTTGATCTTTTTCTTCCTCCTCTTCATATTCTATGTAAAATAATTTCTTCTCAGCACACTTATGACCTTTAGTGCATTTTCTATCACAATTGTAACAAAGCCCTTTTTCTCTTTTTTCTTCCAATTGTTGTGGTGTAACCCTTGTAGGTTGTGGAAGGCTAGGAGAAACAACACTTCCATCTTTATAGTTGTGAGAGGTACACTTCCTGGTTTCCATAATTTTTCTTTCCACTATGTCACAAAGCCCTTTTATTGTTTCCAATTGTTGTGGTGTTTCTCTAAAGAAGGTGTTGCTCTTTGTATCCTCATAATGTGCTATCATTTCCTCCGTGAAAATTGACCACGTAACAAGTTGTTTACGAGAACAAAGCCCTTCGTACCATAAAAATTGATCTGGTTCTAAATATGAAGATGCAATACATACCTTTTGTAACAGTTGTACACCATGTAGATCAAAATATTGCTCCATCTGAAGTATCCAATTTACCGGATCCTTGCCATCAAACTTCATCATCTTGCTTTTTCTTGATTTTAGGAGCTCGACCTTGAAATGACTATAACTCTGTACTTTTAGATCTTTAAGTTCTGAAAATGCCACCTATAGTAGCCCTATATGTCCTCTTTCCAATGCCACCAGTCTAATCCAAATTGGATTCTCTAAGAAAGAGTTATGCACAATCTCCCAAGATGACCTGATTATAGACCTTTCCAGAGAAGTGAACTTGTATGAAGTGCCACGTGTCACTGTTTCAACCTTTGACTCTAAAAAATATATACAAGAAAACTACAAACCGTCCTCTTTCTACTCCTTACGAAATTTCAATCCGATGCTTAGGAATAAAGTTATGATGATTTTCCCCAGGTCACCTGTTTTGAATGTAATTCAGGAGTCTGCAAAAAGACCAACTTCCTCAGATCATATCTCCGCAAATATCGCGCAAAAAGCTCTGAAATTCGGACCCAAGGTTCAGCGCGATTTCTTCTCAAATGGGTTTTTTTTGCAACTTCTGAAACGTCACAGAAAAAAAAAGTTATAGCGAAAATGCCACGATGACCTGTTTGGAGCAGCGAAACCCTAGAATCCAAAGCTCTGATACCAAATGTTATGAAACCAGATCAAGAAAAGATAGAAAAGATAGATCAACGCCTTAGAATTCAGCCTCTTCGAGGGGGCAACCTCCTTTACATTACATAAATGAACAATTCTTGGATGATACAAATGAAAAGACCTCCTTTCTATATATAGGAGTCTAAGGGGTCATAACATAATCAGAGCCGACATAACAATAATAATGTAAGGGCACAATAATAACAATGGTGGGCTTCTATGGGGCACAATAGTAACAATATGGGCACTACATGGGTACATCAATATAATAAGTGGGTTGTACTAATAACAATAAGGGGTTACACTAGTAGTATAGGGGCCTAACAAAAACTCCCTCACTCAAGTCGCTCTCATAACTCTGGCCACCCACCGGAAGCAAGGATCCATCGTTCTGCAAGAGAATTTCTACAGGAGCATGCACAGGAAAACCTACAGGAAGAGTCTACATGATACAGTCTACAGGATCAGTCTACAAGATACACAGAGGCAGTCTACAGGATAGGCAGAGAAGAGTTCAAGAGGGGATATCACGGGAATTGTCCACTGCCACCATTCTAAAGAGGTAGGCTATAAAAATCCATCCCCATTTACAAGAAAATGAACTAGAAATGCTCTAAAATCTAGTGAATTTAGCAACTGTGGGAGGTGAATTACATACACAGTAAACTCTGTTTTCCTCCTAAATTTAAAAATTTTGTGTCAACCCTCTCATTTTCTCCTCAAGCCTCACAAGCAAGATGACAGGAGGGTTTAATAGGAGAGAAACCACAAACATTGTGAGGATACAACAACACCCCCAAGTGCTTGAAATCTTTACAAGACACAACTGGATGGGGTTTTTTGGAAAATTCATAGGGTATGATGATGAGGTGGCTCAAGAAGTTTCTCATTCCCTCACTCCACACAGTAGAATCCATACCACTGTTTTAGTTAGAGGCCTCATTATAGATCTCACCCCATAGCTCATCAGTAGGGTCACCACACTCCCCCTAGGAATTCCATGGAGAAAAGAAGACAAAGGAAACAGTCAGGTGGAAAAAAGGAAATTCTTTTTAGAGGGTGGAGAACCCACAAAGGACAAAAATGGAGTAAGGAGGGACAGTCTGCCATACCCATCGAGTGAGGTAGGCTACCAACTCATCAAATATATCTCATGTGAGGGTAGATATAGTGTTGTTTATGGCTACCATTTTAGGATCCTTGAAGAATTAAGATTTGGGGTAGAAACACCAGTTCACCAAAGACTCAACATACCCTATTTCTTGATGCAATCACTCATAGACTCCAGCAACAAAGTAAAGGAAGGGAATTCCCAACAATTGGCTCACCATGGGTTGATTAGGATCCTCATTAAGAATTCCCTCCAAAACCTCAGAATCCCTATAACATGGTCAGTCTTTAGAGACTTGCCAACAGAGGATGACATCAAAACCCTCACTTATGATGTTAGTCCCTCTGTCAGTGAGGAGGAGGCAAAACAGGAAGAAGAAGATACAGAGCTAGATAGGGATGAGATGGATGAAGAAGAAACTGATACAAAGGAACATGATGAAGCAGAAGAAGAAGAGGGAGAAGAGAAGGAGGATGATGATGGAACAGAGGAGGAAACTAAGGAATAATATGACGGAGATGAGGAAGAACGGCAAGAGGAAGAAGACAAGAAAAACGTAGAGGAAGAAGGCATTGAAATAGAAAGGGAAGAAAACAAAGACGAGTCACCTAAGGTGTCTCTAGAGTCTACTGAGAGGGAGGCAGCAGCTGCTGTCACTGCTCTCAGCACCCTAGTTAAGAGAAAAGGGAAAAGAAGGAGGCAAGCCCCACTATATTTCAGAACAAGAAAGAGCACAAGAATCAAACAAGGGAAGCCACAAATATCAACAAAAATTCCAATTGAGATTGAAGATTCCCCTACACCAAGAGACAAAATTCCTTCCCCTAAGTCACCAATCACCTATGTAAGGAGGCCTAGTACCAGATCAACTTCCTTAAAGGGTAAGGCCATCCTACAGGATCCACAGCAAAACCTACAGGAAGCAAAAACAGTCCTACAGGATACTCTGCAAAAACTACAGGAAGCACAAAAATTGGAAGGCAAGGTAGGGGAGTAGCAAGAAACAAAAGAAGAAGACCCTGAAACAAAGGAACCAAGCCCCCAACCTAACCTAGACTCCTACTACCGGTTTATTGAAGGAGGCAGGGTGATACCTCAAAAATTTTCCATCCCATTGTTTTTCGAACTTGAGAAGGAGAGGGCCAAAACCCACCGATGGATGAAAATCGCCAAGTCAAAATGGGTGGAAGACATTGGGCACATGGAAGAGAAGCTCAAAGAAATGGGCAAAGAGCTAAGTGGCTTAAGGGACAGAGAAGCAATAATGAGAGATCAACTTGAGAGGGAAAATGCATGGCTAAGGGGACAGCTGCAGGAAAGGGAGAACCAACTAGCATGTATGGCCAGCCTCTCCTTGGAGGCCATCCAGTGTAGGATGCTAGCTAAATCCTATGCTCTTTACCTCAAAGAATAATGGTTTCAGTTTCAGATTAAAACACTAGCACAAAGGGGCACCATGCCATTTTAGGACTACAGGCAGTTTATTGATCTTTGTGATCAAAGTACACTAGAGGATAGGGCCAAAATGGCTGAGTTTTACTTGCACAACATGGCCCTCACAGACATGAATGTTTGGGGCCCTAATGCCAAGCTAGGAGATATACAATTAATGGCTTTGGCATCATGGATCAACCATGAGGAGTCAAGGGATGCAGAGATGAAAAGAATATTAGCCAGAGAGCAAAATGAACCTCTTTTCATCAGAGCTGAATAATCAAATCCCATGGCCATAATCAGCACCCATAATTTGATTGCAAATGATCCTTAGTTGGCACCTAGATATCTTGTTGCCCAAGAGCAAGCAATTTCACATTTTGAGGATATGTTTGGGCTGCTAGGAGATGACAGTATACATGCCTACCTAAGGAGATGGAACACACTGCCACACAGCTTGAAGATCAAGGAATATCACTCCCCTCAAAGGTTGATTGAGGCACTCAACAGGACACCTATGTATAAGCAATCAATGCAAAGGTTGAAGGTCAATTGGATAGGCCTAAAACTCAATCCTCCACTACTCCCAGGGATGCTAGAAGGGAGAAAAGAAGAAGAGGAAAAGAGGCAGTGAGAAGAAGCAGAAAAGAAAGCAGGCTTCTATGAACAAGAAGAAGAGACCACAGCAGAGGCATGGGATGTCATAAAGGCTACCAGAGCCATGAAGGACATGGACATTGACTAAGTTTCTCAAAAGATGAGAAACACTTTCAGTAGGGGGGTGATGATGAGCCTCATCATTGGGTAATTATATGGGCCTTAATTCACCTCCTAGCCTAGTCAAACCAATTATTCTCACAACTTATTGGATACTTTTGATTATATTTTGTTTATGAGATGAGTTAGAGTTGGATATTTTGCTTTGTGGTCTAATGTGCATTTAATGTAGGATTAAAGGATAGAAGCAAGGAATTTTGGCAAAGACCTTGGTCAAAACTCAAATGGGACAAGGGAGAGGAATTATAGGAGGTAAATCCTCCTCATTTACTACCCCTCCATTCAAATATTCCTCCATCAGCTCGAAGTGCAAACAGCGAAATCATGAGGACTAGAAGGCAATCGAGCAAGTGAAAGACAAAGCGCCAGTTTATCTCGAAGTTTGGGAGCCGAGCCTCCCTAACTTTAAGGAAGTTTTTGGAGACTTTAGATGTATAAGTAGAGAGTCCTAGGACCTCAGTAGGATTCATATTTTTTATTGTAAAGCTCTATTCTATTTTCGAGTTGCAAGACTTGTGACAGTTTTTGATGTAATCCATTGTTTTGATAATAAGAATGAGTTTTGTTTTGAGCCAGCACTGAGTTAGCTCAGAGGGCTAAATCTCTTGGGTTATGGCCTAACCCTAGTAGCCAAGGCTCCTCTTTATTGTACATGTATGTTAGCATAGATTCATATTTTGATTGTTCATTTGTTTAAGTAGTTGCATTTGCATTACAGCAGTGTAGATTAGATTGGTTGTATGTTAGTTTGCTTCCATTTGTGCCTTCTTTCAGTTAACAGGTTAGCAAGGAGAAAAAGGATCACTAAAAGGTTGTCAGCATGTGCCTCGGCCTCACTTCCTCCCTCTAGGACCATGACTTAAGGAAGAGACCCTTTAGCAGCCCCAAAAACACAGATTTCTAGTTCTTGCATGAGCTTTGGAGTTTGTTGCCTTGATTCAGCATTTGGTTCATTTCATTGTCATCTTTTTCCATTACTCTATTTTTGCAATAAGATCTCACTCATGTTCTCATTTCCTTCAGCACTTTCTTCATGCATAATATGGGCAATTGAATCATGTTTTTCTAGTTTATGAAGATGTATCTTGTTTCCTAGTTCTTGAAAGACACACATGTTTTAATCACTGCAGTTACTTCAGGAGGAGGTCTAGACTTCATCACCAGCATCCATCTTCCACCTCATCAACCTTAACCATCTCTTGTTCCACCATCACCCTCACTAGTTTTTTTTCCTTTTTCATTGAAATTCCCCTAGACACATTGAGTGAATCTAGCCATCTCTTCTCTTGGATATTGACTCTTGAGTGTTCCTAGACCTTCTAACACCCTATCCCACACATCACACACCTTTTTCAATCTTCCCAACACCTCCAACATCTCACAATTATCTCTGAGTTGTATCTTGTAGGTTTCCTATAATTCCTACAGGATCATCCTGTAGGTTTCTAGTACATCCTGTAGGTTTTCCTGAAACGGCTTGTTTTGAGGCCGAATTGATGGGGAACCTCTAGCAAGTCACAAAAAGCCTCCTAGGACCTTTCCACCCCATCCAATCACTCCATAAGCCTTTTAGCCATCCTCAACCACCTTCCATCCACCTGTCACATCCACAAGAATAATTAAATTGCACGCTTGATTTTACCAAGAAAACCCAAAAAAAGTGAAAACAAATTTAGCTTAGTTTTCTTGCGCACACATTAGTATGGTTTGATGCTCTTTACTTCTATAGCTTAGATAGCAGCATTAGGTTAGTGTTGATTTAGAAATTCTGCTTATCATAGCTATTTAAATGGTTAATTAGGATATTGTGTGATTTAGCATTACATGTTATTTTCCTCATTACTGCAGTAGAGTAGCTCCCTTGGAATAGATTTTCTCTTATTCCATCAAAGCATCAAGCTTCTTCTGACTCTATAGAAGTCTGGCTTAGAACCCCTAGTATCTCTCACTGGATGAACAGTGACAACAGGCAGGGCCTTCACTTTTACTTGTGCATATAGCACTGTCACCTCTAAGTTTGTACGAACCCCAGGTTGATAAGTAAAGCTAGTAGCCCATGAGTTGCAGCATCCTTGCTGCAATACTAGCGCTCATCACCTACTAATTTGGAGGAAGGACTGCCTGACGTGTAGCCCTTTGCAGTTCGTGTCACGGATAGCCACTTTGAAGATGTTATACACTTCCTGACAACAGGTACGACTTTGGAAGGATATATAAGCCAACAGAAGAAGGAACTGGTGGTGCACGCGACAGACTTTTCTATCATTGCATGGCACTTGTAAAAAATGGCATCAGATGAAATATTGTGACGTTATGTGCTAGCATTTGAACGAAACAACATCCTCGTTGAGGCTCATGGCGGAGCCGCGGGAGGTCATTATGTAGGAAAAGTAATAGCGCAGAAGATTCTACGCGTTGGGTTGTGGTGGCCGACCTTGCATAAGGATTCAAAAGCGTATGTAAGGCATGCGACACATGCCAAAGGACTGGCAAACTCTCGCACAGGGATGAGCTACCGCTAAATCCTCAGATATTGTTACAGCCCTTCAAGAAGTGGGCAATTGACTTTCTGGGACCAATTCAACCTCCAGGAAAGAAGACGAGTGCATGGTACATCATCACCACGACTAAGTACTTAACCAGATGGGTGGAGGCACAGCTTGTGAAGGACTGTACAAGCACAACAATAGCAAAATTCATCTTTGAGTACGTGCTAACAAGGTTTGGCTGTCCAAAAATTTTAATGAGCGATCGCGGTACGCATTTTCTTAATGAGACAATCAGCACAGCGAGGAGGAATTTCAGGTTTACCATCAGAAGATCATGCCATATCATCCACAGGCTAATGGGACAGTGGAAGCGTTTAATAAAATATTGGAGAGCACGCTAACAAAGGTTTGCAATGCTCAAAGAAATGATTGGGATGTGCGTGTGCCCGCAGTGCTATGGGCTTATAGAACGACTTGCAAGAAGTTGACTGGACAAATGCCGTTCAAACTGGTTTATGGCGTAGAAGTTGTGATGCCAATGGAGTACATTGTACCTAGTCTGTGCATAGCGGCATTCACAGGAATGGCGGATCATGGAGCCCTGGAGGAGAGGCTCGCACAGCTAACAGAGCTTGAAGAGGATAGATTTCTAGCTGGATTCCATCAACAAGTTCAAAAGGAGCGCAAAAAGGCATGGCACGATCGGCACATCAAACTACACACCTTCAAGGTAAATGATTTAGTTCTATTATATGATAGCAAGTTTGATAAATTTCCAGGAAAATTTCGGATGCATTGGCTGGGGCCCTATGTCATCAAGGAGATTACCGATGGTGGAGAAATTCAGTTGGTAAAGTTGAATGGAGAGCCATTCCCAGGGAAGGTGAATGGTAGCCGATTGAAGCCATACACTGGTGATCCGACTAGATGACTACATGATGGAAGCACAATCTTAGCACTCCAGGCAGCTGAAAGGAGGCATGGGACTATAAACTACATTGCCCAGGTTGTGGCACTATGTGATTGGGCAACTGTGAGGAACGAAGGAATGTCACTGTGCCAGCAGAAACGAGCGGGGAGCTGTGCTATCGAAGAAGGGACCATGCAAGGAAGCCGGAAAGTGACCGTTATGGTCACTATTCATGACTTGATAGTGGGAAAATGGCTAAATGGAGTGGGGGGTGGCATTTAAGTCGGAATTTAAGGGAAAGATCTTTGAAAATATGCTACCAATCCAGCATTTATGAACAAATTTTGGGGGGAACGGTCAGATTTGAATTCGAAAATGCCTATAAATTACAGGTGGCTACCCAACGAAAAACACTTGGCATTTTGAGAATTGAGGTGTTGAGCTCTCAGGCGCGTATGAACCGTGAGTACTTTGAAGCTTTGATAACGAGTTCAGCGTTTGAGAAGTTTCCAAAGGAAACACAGGAGTTGTTGTCTAGTATCATGTCGGTGCCCGCAGAAACCGTAAGTGCTGGAGAAGAAATGGCAGCTGAGGGAACTGCCTTGGAGATAGAAAGTGTTGAAGTACCTGCAGAGGTACCCAAATCGCCAAGGTTGCCCATGCCGAGGCCTACGCCAACCAAAGAGAGTCTGAAAATGAAGACAGATAAGCAGAAAGCAACACCGTCGATGCAAGCGTCACCCATAAAACATCCACAGAAGGAAAAGCCCACCGCGTAGGAGAATGGCAAGGTAGTTGACCTGGAACCTGAAGAAGATAGTGAAGAAATCAATATGGGTGGGGACGAAATTGACATGGGGGCTGAGGACATTGATGTTGAAGGGTTTGAACCTATCGCTAAACTACCCAAATACATTCCCCCTGCGCCGAGGCAAGGCAAAGGTCCCCAAGGACATTGATGAGAGAAAGGTCACGTTGCACACACCGTTGCTATCGGACAAGATCGCATTTCACGAACTGCGCCTGGCACACGTCCCCCTTTTAAAACTAGAGGATTGGGATTTGGTCGATACGAAGCGCTTTCCCCACTTAGCGACTCATCAGTTCATGCGTTGTGTCTTCTATAAGAACACTGGTGTGATCGCGCTGGAGCCAAGGAAATGGATAAAAGGGGTGGACAAGGCAGGATTGTTAAACATGTTATGGGTGCCACATTACAACCGCGCGCCCATAACCATGATAGTGATCAAACATCTGTTATTATTGGTGCATGATGGGCACCTGTGGTTGGAAGAACCAATACTGATCACTCACATGTTGATCCATAGGATCACTCAGCTGCCGCATTCAAGACCAAATCTAGCCATGGCATTTGGTGGAAAGACAAGTGAGTGTGACCTCGTCAAGCAAATGAAGGACAAATTTAAGCTTGTCAAGAAGCCGCGTGGCTACTCCATTTCTAGTATAACTGACCCCGTGGTTAGAGTAGCCACCCAGATCCTGGCAGGGAAAATTATGAGAAAGTGTCGCGCAGATGAAGTGTCGGCACCAGTCGTATCATTAGCGACCCAGTGCGCAGAGGGCGTACAATTCAACTGGGCACGCTACCTCTACAGCTAGTTCCTCGCAAATTGCAAAGAGGTGCAGGACCATAGCAAAACCTTTCACTATGCATGGATGTTGCTATCCATAGTACTGGTCGCATGGGAGTTACTAAAGGATAGTCAGTTTCCTCCGGTCACGTAGGATTTACCAGAAGCAGCGGAATTCGCTTCGCTCTGGGCCACCAAGGACCCCTAAAGGGTCAGGGATAGCAAGATTTTTTGGATCTTGATGGAGATGATTATCAACATGGCCATCAACCGCAAACTGCAGTTATCACCGACTATCTTCGACTAGTTGGCAGAGTATGTGGATTTCAAGGCGGACTTCCACTGTGTCTCCATGCGAGCGTGGAAGGACCCTAAGAAAAAGTGGTATGACCTTCCATACCTCACCACAGACGACGTGATCGTGGCGATCCTCGACCGTTGGCCAGCAGAGTGGCGCACGGCTTCAGACTTGACAGCTGGATCTAGCAAGTCTGTAGCGAAGAGTAAGAAGGAAGAGGCCAGACTAAATATGGAACATTTGGCCGAGAAGAGGAAGAAAGAAGTTGAGGACAAAGCCAAAGAAGAGTGCACTGCCAAAAAGTAGACAAAAGGGCAGGAAGAAGAGGAGCGCAACTCTAACAGGAGTCAGAAATCTCCTTCCATGGAGACAGAAGAGGAAGAGCAGCGATCCGACCAGGGAGGAGTAGACCTAGAGATTACTCAGTTCCGGGTTAAGCGCGATAGGTAGCAGGAGAAAGTAGGGCCGCGGAAGAAGTCCAAGGCCAACAAAACATCCCTCAAACCAATCACCTTGACAGAGGGTGTTTTGAACGACATTGGTGATGAAGTAAGGGATGCAACCGTGGAACTACTGCAGCAGTTCAAGCAGTAGCAGCAACAGGTCTTGGGTGCCATTCAAACGGGTCTACGCGAGCTGCAGATCTAGGCGTCATAGGTACAGATCAGTGTGGCGCGAAGCAGTGTAGCGTCAACTAGTTTGGCGCCTGGAATTTTGGAGGCAGTAGAAATGGTGCACACGCTAGATCCCCAGGCCATAGTGCTACCGGATGGAGCGCTGACTATAGAAGCTGAAGCTGACAAGGCCATTGTCAGTGCCCTCAAGAGGGTTGGGCTAAATTTGGCCACGCTTCCAAGTGAAGCCCTTCACACCTTGCAAGATGGTGTGAGCGCAAAACTTCGGGCTCGAGAATAGCGCGCCCTGAACATTATCAGTGAGCAGAAGGTGAAAACACTCAGTTGGTTGCACAGAAGAATTATGCCATTGATCTTCTTAAGAACACCACGAAAAAGAATGAGCACATGACCAAGGTGGTGGCTGAGGCATGTGTTGCGGGTGAAACCACCCTAGGGCTTTGGGTTGAGAACCCCAATAGAGTAGAGGGCAAACCAGAACAAGAAATTCTTAGGTAATCAAAAAAAATACTAATTCTACTAAACTATGTAGGAGTGTCCTTACCTAGATGTCCTTCGTTTGGGTACATCCCGCAGAGTGCAAACACTCAGCTCCTCCTGACGTTCTTGAAACCGGAAAATTATTCAAATGGAACATACACAGTGGTAGAAACATAAAGCATGTTCATGATATTAACTTTAAATCATATAAATGAATGACTAATTATACATCAATATAAGATTCATAAACAAATTACAACATAATTTGATGCATAAACACATTTAATATCAGAAACAGAACAACATTCCTTTTATTGAAGTTATTTACAAGTAAAGTGGAGAAATATGACCCGAGTCCTTCTCCGGCTCCAAGCAGAACCGTCCTCTGAATTCGTCCTTTCCTGACCTTCAGCAATCTTCCTCCATCACCAATACAAGGATATCTCAAGCAAGATGGAGGATATCTATAACAAGGAAACAAGGGTTTCCTGAAGCTTTGGGGAATGCATAAGGCACAAGGATTCGTCAGACTCGATTAGGGATAATCTCATTATAGTATTAATATCTCATATCTTTTCCCTTAAGGCCTTCCCATGGAGGTTTATTTATACTTCTCGAAATTAGTTTTTTTTGTTGGGAAACAGTTGGGCCATGGGCAATAGGAGCTGAGTAACAGGTAAAACCCGTTAACTCCACCCGAAATTAAGGAAATTTAATTGTTTTAAGTGTTTTAACATATGTATACAGGTTGGATATATGCTAACCCGCGTGTACACGCTTTTATCACAGGGAAAAGTAGCATATAGGGAATAAAACATTGTTTTTAGATTTTGGACCAAGTCTGGAAGGAAGGGTTGCCCTAATACATAATCAGAGCATCAGATTTACTAAGAGTGGTAAATGGTGTTATAACAGCATGCAAGATTGTGCCAGAGCTGGATATTCCTGAAGATGTGCCAGTGGATGTGAGAATTCGGAAGCTCGCTGTCAGAGTGCGCGAAGCGAGAACAGAGTTGGCTAAGGTTCAGTTTGAACTAAACCTTAAAAATACAGAGCTTGATTTGAGGACCCAGCCTTCGACTCCACCAGAGGTTAAAGAGCAGCACGTGACCGTTGTCAAAGATGTCGTAGCAGCTATAGATGTTGCCATGAAGGACCGCAGTGCGCTCTTCGAGTAGTTGCTCGAAGTACTCACCAACCTATAGGAGGATCCCACTTTGCAGAGGTTGGTGACAGAGGCGTGAGAGCTGTAGCAGAGATATGATGAGGTCAAAGCGATGGCGCGCATCGTCACCATTACACAAAGGTTAGTGAAGTTGCAGGAAGCAAAGGCACTGAAAGAACAGGTGGATGCAGCTCAACACAAGGAGAAAATACTCAAGTCCGGGTTGGGGCCTTAGCTAGAGGAGGCCTATGTACTCACTGCCTCCATTGAAGGGAAATTGGCCAGTCTGCAAGTGACATAGCAGAAAATATAGGCAGATAGCACAGAGCCAGCGACGGAGCAGTTGGTCGAGCAAGTGAAGCAGGCGGCAACAAAATGCACCATTGAAGTCGTAGTGTTACAAGTGGAGCTGGGAGGTCTTTGTGACAAGGTCTTCATGCCAGCAGAGTGACTCAGGGGTGAGTCACCAGATCTATGTTAGGGGCCTATTGGGAACGGTCCCCAGGGTCAATTTTGGGGTTAAAAGCCCAAGTTTTGGGGCTAAAAGCCTAAGTTTTGTGTAAATAATGTAAAGTCTCCGCATTTTGTGATCGCGGAGCGTGAAGATATAAACAGTCAAAAAGGGTTTTTGCCCTTATTTTAGATAGTTTATGTTGGCTTGTGGTATCCGCCCTTGGTCCGCGAACCATGGGATTGTATAAAAAGGGAGTCTTAGAAGAGTCTAAGGCAGTTCATAAGTTTTTGGTAGAGTTCTAAGTAAGTTTATGGGTCTGTGAGAGCTAAGATCGAAGATTCTTAGCGTAGGAAGAGGCTCTACAGCTAAGTGCACAGAGGCCTAGGGTAGAAGTCCACAGCTGAGTGCGCGGACCCCTGCAGTTGTGTGCCCAAGGTAGTTAGAGTTTGTACTAGAAATCTAGATTATCAATAAAGAGAAGCATTCTGGAATTATCTATGTATGTATTATTTTACTTATGTTATGAATGTTGTAATTATGTTATGTTGAATACTGGGGTTATGAATTATTGCTATATTGATGCGCGAATCTATGCATTTTATTTTGTCATATGAACGCAAGTAAGAATATATGTTTAAGCAAAGATAGCCATAATGCATGTTAAATTTAACCAATACTTAAGCGAATATGAGTAAATACAGAAGTAAGAGTAATTACAGAGGCACATAAGTGCCTAATCTATCTATTTGGGGTCCGCGAAGGACAATCGGAGACTTTCGCGGAGGCTTCAAGGACGAATAAGAGAAATACTTTGATAAGCCCTAAAGGGCTTATCGGTCTGTGCGAAGGAAGGGTTAGGGCATATAACCGACATCACAACCATCTCAGGGTGTGGAAACTTGGTTCCTGCATCCCCCCATACTGCTTCGGGTGAGACTTCAGTCCGCGCTCTGTGGATTGATGCCGAAAGGGCCAGTATTGTAGGGATTTTCTTGGTTTCTTAACGTTGAACCTAGGTCAGGGCCCATCAAGCCAACACTCCAAGGCAACCAAGTCACTTTAGCATGTGTCACTTTTAATTTATCTACTGCAATTATATCAGCTACCACCGAAATCCCAGATGTTGGCCAGAAATGGTTTAAACAAGGTGAGTTGGAAAGACATTATTATGAGCCTTTCATAAAACCAAGGTACAGAAATGAAATAAAGGGCTATTTTCCTTTTTCTCACCTATTAAACAGATATGCTTCCATGATGAAAATTATCATGAAATGCTTTTCATGTGAAGGTGTATTTTCGAGGCTTTATTCCTATCACATCCGACTTTTAATGCATTTCACTAGGGTAAAAATGCTCAATACACCCTACTATCTGTTCCGAAGCATTGATAAGATGGCCTATATTGTTCAAAAAAGGGAGTATGAACATCAAATGAAGATTCTCTTTCATCATTGCCTCATTAAAATCATAGTCATTTATCATCTCAAAGAGCTCAACATTGCATGGAGTGCCTTCATAGCCAATCTCATATTCATTGATTTATCTACTCAGAATGTTCAAAGTATCCCTTCATCATCTCATCCTTCCACCTCCATTACTCCATCTTAGCCCATCGATCATTCATCCTCATCTGATCATTCATCCTCAACATCACCTTCATCATCACCATTTCATGAGCATATTCATTCACCTAACAGAGATGAAATCATAGATAGGGGCAGATTGAACAGGTTGAGATCATCAAGCCTAAAGGGGCTAATTTGGGCACTTTGACACACATTTATCAGAGAGGCCATAGGTAGGTGTTTGCCCCACAAATTGTGGGAGGGGCCTTGCCTTCTTCATTAGCAAAGTAGTTACAGAAGGGCAAGGAAAAGATGACAAAGAAAGAGATTCAGCATGAGGAGGAGGACCTTCATGAGACAGAGCAGGATTTTGACTTTGTTGACCTAGTTGAGCATTATGACAATGAGAGCAGAAGCATTATCATCAAAGAAAAAGATGCACTCGTCAAGGAGCTCTAGATCAACCTAGAGAGATCAAAAGACATCATCTCATATTATGAGCAAGAGAATAAGCAGCTTCAATCCAAACATGATGTGATGGAGATTAAGCTCATCAAGGAAAACAGGGAAGAATTGAAAGCCAAGGCATTGTTAGATGAGGCCTATGACAAGTATGGTGAACCTGAAGAAGAGCAAGAACCTAGAAAAATACCTAGAACTAGAGGGCTGAGAAGAGCTCTAGAACTAGAGAAACAAAAGGATGTTGAGCTTGCTAATGAGCTCACATGGAATGAACAATTTTCCATCTTTATCAATGAGAACCGAGAGCATTGGCTCGATAAGGTCAATCAGCATCTATAGAAGCTCCTAGACAAAGCTAACCAGCAAAAATGAAATTCAAAAGAAGATGGCAAAACACTATGCCAACAGAGAAAAGAATGTCAAGGCAAAACTCAAGGCGGCAAAGGCAAAAATTGAAGCCCTAACTCACCAAAAAGAGAAGGAGAAGCTTGACATACTTGCAGAGGCTTCACTCCAAGCCTAGCTACACCAAACATTAGGTCCTTGACCAATTTTGAAGTCTCTTGGCACATTTTAGCAAATATATGTTTTCTGTGTTTTTTAAGCAATTTAAATATCAGTTGCATGGTCAAACGCGTAGCGCCCTAGGCGTTGCGCACTTTTTTGGGACACTTTTTGGAGAAATGGAAGCCACCAATGGATGCATAAGGACCAATACATCTAAGAAAACCATGTTTCCAGCCCTGGTTTGCTAAATTGGCAGGTGAAAAGGGAAAAAAACTAGCAAAAAATCATGTTTCTGCCCTCTTTTTTAGCTAGGCGCTGTGCACTTGACCAGTCTTGGGAGAATGAATTTTTGGAGGGTCAAATCAAGCCAATTTTGAAAACTAAAGGCATATTTGGAAACTAGACAGGATAAGATTTCCAATGAGCTATCCTGGGCTCAATTTGGACACCGAGAAGGTAGGAAAAAGTGGGTCTGAAGATGGCGTTGCACACTTGCCACAGGCGCTGCACACTTGACATAGAGATGGCGCACTTGATAGTTGGCCTAATTTTTCACTGTTCTTCTCCAGATTTGATTTTCACCTATGGGAAATCAACTTTTTACTAATGTAATTGATATGATAAATGTAATTATGGTCTTTTACTATTACCTAGGGGTAAATACATTAGGTTAATAGTCTTCATCAAGTCAGATGAATCAGTTTCAATGTAATTAGGGATGAGTCACTTTGACCACCCTACACTCTAGCTATCAGTTTAGATTTTGGTGGAATTGCTCCTCTTCTCATGGATTCGACCCCTGAGGTTGGGAGGAGTTTGTTTTTATGTCTATATCATTCCCTTCTTCACTCTTGGAAGAGGTTGGACTCCATTGGATGTTGTACTAGTGTTTCAGACTTTGGCATGGAATATATTGGATGAGTTGCAGCTATTTTGGTGGGATTCCTATGGCATGGTATTTTGATATTGTTTCTTCTTCAGTTACATGTGTGTGAATGTTTTGTATTTTCCATGATCCATTTCACTTCTAAATATGTTTGATTTTCAAGGGTGATAAGAAGAATTCATCTTCTATGCTCTGTTTTGGGAAAATCATCATAATTTGTTTCATTTCCTCAGTTTAAAAAGAATTCATGATTTCCATGCTCTTTTTAGCATCTCATCATTCTAAACCATTCCATCAATATACTACAAAGTGTTAAAGTACTTGCCTACCTTGCCCCATCAGATGTCTGCAATTCTGATTTTCTTTTTCCTTGACCTAGTTCACTCTCTGACCTAATTCACTCATCCAGTGACTACCCCAATCAAATCAAATAAAAACCCTGAGCTACTATATCTAGCCTAAAACCCTAATCCATCCAGCCCTCTTGGTTGTGATCCTTTGGAGAGATCCCCCTCCGGCTTGGTAGGGCTAGATACCAGTCAAAAGATTGCTCTGTGGTTACCTTAGTTGGACTCTTCCTCAGCCTTGGAGATCCGTAGGAGTGATAACATATTGGTGTCGTTGTCAGGGAACGAAAGATTCATTTTCCCTAGGTGTACGACAATTTTTCATTGGAATTTTGTCCTTCGGATGATGGGACTAAGTTTCAAAAAGGTTGATTCCATAATTGCAGTGTCAAGATTGTAGAGTTGGCTTCAAGGAGACAAATAAGATCCAATTCCACATCCTGATCCAGCTGATTCAGTCAAAGATATTCAGAGCTTGTTCAAAAAGAAAATAATTTTATAAATCATAAGTTCAAATCAAACCTCATTCCATTGGTAAGCTCTTGATCATTACCTGTTAAAATTTTCTATTGAAATAAATTCCTCGATGCTGAAGTTTGAAGCCTTCTTTGTTCCGCTCAAGTTTGAAATATTTTACCTTACATAGTCTTTGACCCTGTTAAGATTCTGGATCCGAAAAGATATACCAGGTAAAACCCTAACCCGAACCATCCTTTTCTTTAGTTGGTGATCCTGAAAGATTGTTAAGAAAACCTAAAATCCCTTTCCCCGAGACTGAAAACACAAAGTTGGAAAGGACCACTTCCTTACCAGATCAGATACTGAGTATTGAGGATATTCCTTTTGATATTAAATTCGAGCTATCCCTATTTCATTTGAAGTCTGAGCCTTATCTTACAGAGGTAGTGTTCGATCCCATAAAGTTTGATTCATACTTACCGACCTCAAAATCTTTGTTTAATCAACCTTCTGCTACATCACAGTCTTCAAAACTTGAGCACGAGGTTTGGTCTAATTTTGAGAAACTTCAAAGCCTAGCCGATCAATTACAAATTACTGCGGAAAAAGCCTATATCCAGTATCAACTTGAAAGCTTATCTTCTACCATACCCTCTATTGCACCTCCAAAAGCAACCATATCAGCACCTCCATCTTCATCCCAGCCAACTCAACCCATTGTAATCCCCGTACACCCTCCCCCAGTAGTCATGGCAAGATTTGCTCCCTTACAATTACCTGGTCAGTTAGCGGCTTTATCTCATACCTATGGCCAGAGACTTCCTCTTTTTGATGGTAGCTCGAGAATCACAGCACAGCAACATATTGACAAGATGGTTGATTTCATTGATTTAGAGGAGGTTGATGAAGATGATGCCAAAATGAGACTAATGGCTCAAAGTTTTTCTGGAGATGTGAAAAAATGGTTCCGTGGTTTGGTAGCTCGCTCCATTGATACTCCTCAGAGGCTAAATGAGTTGTTCTTAGCCAGGTGGTGGGAAAAGAAGAATCCATTGCAGATCTTGGCGGAATACAATACATTGAAAAGGAATCCTAACGAGACGGTTTAGGAGTTTACTATAAGGTTCAATCAGATCTACAATTCCATTCCAAATAACATGAAACCTCCACCTAATTTGGCACTTCAACATTATCCGGATGCTTTTGATCCGAATATGGCTTATCAACTAAGGAAAATAGATCCTACCACTCTGGAAGAAATGAAAAATAATGCAGTGAGTGTGGAAGCAAACTTAATGATTAAAAAGTCTCAATTGAAACATGAGAAACCATAGAAGAAAGTAACAATCAAAGAAGAACCCTCTTCTTCCACCAATCTCAAACTAGATGCTCTGATCAGAACCATGGAGAGGATGGCTGACCAAATGATAAATTCAGATAGACAGTAGGAGCCACAAGTCAGGAATCTGAATTTCAGAAACTAGCAGCAACCTCAATACAGGATAAACCAAAAGGAGCATAAATCTCCTGAGGCATCAACATCTCAACAGCAAATTCGGACACCCTTGCAACAAAATTATGCTCAAGGAGAATCAGAGGATGAAATAGACCCGATTGTCGAAGAAAACCACTTCTTTAGGGAAGATTACCATCCCATTTTCTTGACTGAAAATGAGAAGTATGTCGAGAATACGGAGGAACCTAAAGATGAAGACTACATACTCGCAAATGACTATGCATTGGAAACCCGATCAGATGATTATCAAAGAATATACTTGAATGCACTTAGCTCTCAAGAGAAGCAATATTCCTTGATAAATAGAGATGTTTGTTGGGTGCGGGATCCCCCAAGGGGAGTTTTGGGGCTTAAAGCCAGATTTTGACTAAATCCAATGTAAGGACTCCACGTTTTGTGGGCACGGAGCACGAACTTGTAAATGAGTCATGGGGTTGTCTACCCTCATTTTTGTAATATAATGTCAACTTTAGAGATCTACCCATGGTCAGCGGACCATTGGATTGTATAAATAGAGCGAGGCTCTAAGTTGTAAAAGGGGGAATCAATTGAGAAAGGAAGGATGAAGAATTGAGTCTTATCTAAGTGTAGAGTCGAGTCGTTGGGTCGTAGAGTAGGAGAAGGCTCTGCAATTGAGTGCACAGAGGCCTAGTAATCTACAGCTGAGTGCACAGAGCAGGTTGAGTCTATAACTGATTGAAGCATTAATAAAGAGAAGTTTTATACCATTCCTGTGTATTTATTTATTGTTTTCTGCATTGAATGTATTGGGTATAAATTACATTTCTACCGTTTATATGATGCGCGAACTTATATGGTTGTGTTGATTAAGTGGATATAAGATAAAGTATCTATTTACGCAAAGTTAACTAACAGTTATAAGAAGATAAGTAAGATCTGTGGGGTGACTTGGGTAAATAGCACAAATCGTTGCCTTAGTAGTGCGAAAGCACCTCAGCCCCTAGTTAGGGCTACGCGAAGGTGATTATAACAGATCGCGAAGACCTTGCAGGTCAGGGTAGTGCGCAAAGTAACCTGTGCGAAGGTATTCACAGTTGGACTAAATCGACCCCTCAGACATTTCCAGGGTGTGGAAACTTGGTTCCAGCATCCCCCCATACTGTTTTGGGTGAGACATCAGTGTGCGCTCCGCGGGTTGTTGCCGAAAGGGCCAGTAGTGTAGTGATTTGTTTGGCTAAGTAACTTTGAACCTGGGTCAGGCCACCTCAACCCAACAATGTCCCGATCACTCCCATTCAAAAAAGGAAATTACGTCAGAAGGAAACCCAACTGAAGACAATTCTTCAAGGTAATCAAAGTAAAGGCAAAGAGCTAGCAGTAGCTAACCAAAGCAAAGTAAATCATCCATCTACAAGCAATCCAAACAAGGACCATGACAGTCAAAAGAAAGATCAGACATCAAAATATTTGCCCGAGAAAAGAGACATCATCCAAAAAGAGGTAGATAAATCTAGCTCATTCAATTTAGAAACTAAAATTTCAAAGTTGAAAGTGTCAATCCCTCTTACTGAACTT
The DNA here is from genome assembly GCA_031772625.1 of Pinus tabuliformis. Taxonomy (NCBI): domain Eukaryota; kingdom Viridiplantae; phylum Streptophyta; class Pinopsida; order Pinales; family Pinaceae; genus Pinus; species Pinus tabuliformis. The sequence continues at coordinate 331,045,615 of CM062820.1, forward strand.
GTCAAAAATAGCCATTACAAGTCTGATATAGTTAAAATGTTGAAATTTGACCCTATGTCCGACATGGTTAATGTTGAAGATGACCAACCTGAATTGATTTTTGGTCCAGCCATAGATGGTCAGTCAGAAGATAGTGAGGTTCCTCCATTTTACCTAAGTTTAAGAATCCATCAGTACATTCTTCATAACTCCATGCTTGACTCCGGAGCCTCCCATAATTTAATGCCCAAGGCCATCATGGAAAAGTTGGGTCTAGATATAACTCGTGAATACCATGACTTGTATTCTTTTGATTCCGGTAAGGTCCATTGTCTTGGTCTAATAAAAGATTTGGTAGTATCCCTCGACCAAATCCTAGCAAATAATGTATTAATGGATGTGGTAGTAGTTGATACACCACCACGGTTTGGTATGTTATTGTCAAGGTCCTGGGGAGTGAAACTAAGAGGCACAGTTAGACTTCTCCTATGCTACTATTCCAGTTTTCGGCCAATTGAGGAAATTGTACCGAGAAACCAAAATGAAATTCATGATAACTAGCAAGGAGAAGCCCAATAATCATCCTATAAATGTTGTACATACAGATTTAGAGTCATTTATTTTATATAATGATAGTGGACTGAATGATGTAGATAGTCAGCTTGTGGAAATTAAAGATGTACCGGAGATTTCCAATTGTATAAGGACAGTTTTAGATTAGGAAAAAGAAAAGCTGCCAAGTTCATCTGAATAGCCATCGGACAAGGCAGAGAAAGGCTCAGAAAAGCAATCAGAGAAGGTAATGGAAAATTCAGAACAGCCTGAAGAGAAAGTTCAGAAAATTGACCCAAAGCAGAGACTAGATTTACAGCCCTTGGAAGAGGAGCACGACCTTTGGACCATGGACTTTGATGGTGCTCTCGAGAAAGATGGGGCAGGCATTGACATTTGGATCTAAAGTCCACATCATCAACAAGGTGAGGTCCCTCAGAATGTTAGATTATGCTCATACAAGTTAGCTTTTGATTGCACTAACAATGAGGCGGAGTACGAAGCGCTGATCACAGGCTTAAAGATCTTGAAAAGATTGGGTGCACAAAGAATCTCTATGTATGGTGATTCAGAACTTGTGATCAAGCAAGTTAAAGGTGAATATCAAGCTCACCATCCGCGGATGAGACAATATAGAAATTTTGTTTTAGATATTTTGAGAATGTTTCCGGAATATACACTTTCGGTTGTACCAAGGAGTCAGAATCTTATGGAAGATTCTTTGGCTACGCCTAAAAGAAATTTCAAAATTCCCATCTTTTCAAACGGGAAATTTGATATTCATGTAAAGCATCAGCCCTTTGTTCCTGACAACTTGTGATATTGGCAAGTATTCTGGGAGGACAAGCAGGTAAATAACTTTCTCTAGAGTGAAGGAGAGTTTGAGAATTGTTCCATGGATGAAGTTTATGACAAGGATGAACAAGTCATCAAGGCAACCCAAGTTGATATACTACAGCTGAAGGACAACAATATTCTGAAAGGTCTTGGACCTTTGGAAGACTTGTTTGATTAAGATGATGTAGCTAGGAAGCCTACATTAGTTCATATGGAGAAAGGTGTCGAAGACGTGAACATTCGAACAGCAGACAAACCAAAAATGATCAAGTTGTCCAAAACATTATCTCCCTAAGTAAAATAAAAATATATTCATGTACTATTTGAATTTTCTGATGTTTTCACGTGGGATTATGCAGACTTAAAGGAGTATGACAAGAAAATAATTCAGCATACCATCCCAATTAAACCGGATCAAAAGCCCTTTAGACAAAAGCTAAGAAGAATTAACCCAAGGTTGCTTCCATCCATAGAGAAAGAAATTAATAGACTTTTCAAGGCGGGCATCATTGTTCCCATCAGATTTTCTGATTGGATATCAAATCTAGTCCCGACAAGAAAGAAGACCAGAGAAATTAGGCTCTGTGTAGACTTCAGAAACTTAAACAAAGTATCTCTAAAAGATAATTATCCGCTTCCCAAAATGGACCATATCCTTCAGAGAGTTGTTGGTGCTTCCCAGATGTCACTACTGGATGGCTATTCCGATTACAATCAGATTTTAGTGCACGAGGATGATTAGGACAAGACAACATTCACCACACCTTGGGGCACATTCAAATATGAAAAAATGCCATTCAGTCTCAAAAATGCAGGGGCCACTTTTCAGCGTGCTATGGATATAACCTTTGCCAATGAAAAATATGTTTTCTTGGTTGTATATTTAAATGATGTAACGGTATTTTCACATTCAAATGATGAGCATTTGCATCATTTAAGAGTTATTTTCCAAAGATGTAGAAAGTTTGGGATCTCTCTTAATCCAAAGAAAAGATTGTTTAATATGGAGGAAGGCAAACTTCTCGGCCACATCATCTCAAAGGACGGCATTCGAATAGACCCTTCACGGGTAGAAGCTATTCAGCAAATTGATTTTCCTCGTGGTAAGAAAGAATTCCAAGCATTCAATGGTAAGATGAATTTCTTACACAGATTTATTCCTAATTTGGTTGAGCATCTTAGAGGGATGATAAATATGTTGAAAAAAGAGAATGATGTAAAGTGGTCCGAAGAAGCCCGCAAGTCCTTTCATGCAGTAAAGCTTTCCCTCACCACTACCCTCATTTTAATAAATCCCACTTACTCCAATGATTTTATTATATTCTCTTTTTCTTCTAAACATACCATGGCAGCAGTATTAATGCAAAAAAGAGATAAAACCGAGCTGCCAATAGCATTTTTCAGTTGCAATATCAGGGATGCAGCCCTTAAGTACAACATCATTGAGAAACAGGCCTTGGCTTTGGTAAAGGTGGTGAAAGATTTCAGAGTTTACATTTTACATTCGCATACTCTTGCTTATGTACCTAATGCAGCGGTAAAAGAAGTTCTTGTGCAAAATGACCTGAAATGTAGAAGAGTTAGATGGATAGCAGCATTATTAGAATATGATCTTGAGATCAAGCCTACTAAGCTGATCAAGGGTCAAGTCTTAGCCAAACTCATGGCGGAGTCAAATCTCCATGCTCTAGATATCAACCTTGTAACGGTATTGTCCGGAAATCAAGAAGAAGTAGATCTCATTCAGGTATCTGATATCTTTCTATTATCTCCATGATATTTCGATATTATTTATGTTTTGCAACATCTAAATCCCCCTCCGAGCTTCTAAATTTTTCATTATGGACATCACACTTTATTGGAAGGATCCTAGAGGTGTGTTGTTGAACTATTCGACCGAAGATAAGTCTAAAGAAGTAATAAATGACTTCCACAAAGGAGATTATGGGTGCCACTTGTACTGGAAGACCATGGCCAACAAAGTACTAAGAGCGGGTTACTATTGGCCCACCCTTTTTGCATATATCTACAAGTCAATGATGAGTTGTCACGAGTGTCAAGTGTTCCAAGGTAAAAGAAAACTTCTTCCTTTGCTTCTACAACCTATATCAATTCATGCACCTTTTCAGTAGTGGGGCCTAGATTTCATAGGCGAGATTAACCCATCATCATCCACACAACACAAGTGGATATTGACAGCTATAGACTACTTTACTAAGTGGATCGAAGCGATTCCAACCAGGCAAGCAATAGATTCAGTTATCATTCATTTTTTAGAAACTAATATCTTGTCTCATTTTGGTTGTCCTAATAATATCATCATAGATAACGCGGTAGCATTCAAATCTAAAAATATGACTGAGTTTTGTGACCAATACAACATTAAGTTGGGACATTCTACAGCATATTATCCACAAGGAAATGGTCTAGCGGAGTCCTCCAATAAATCCTTAATCAACATCATCAAGAAAATGTTGGAGGCCAACAAAAAGTTGATCAATGCATTGTGGGCAGATAGGGTGAGTAGTAAGAAATCTCTTGGACTTTCTCCTTTTCAAATTGTGTATGGAGTAGATATTGTTTTTCCTTCATCATTAGCAGTCTCGGTCATGAAATTGTTACAAGAAGAAGGAAGTGAAGAGAATGATATATAGCGTTGGATCAATCAAATGATTCACCTACAGCAGACACGGGATGAGGTATTTTAGAACACCTCTAAGCTCCATGAGAGGATAAAGAAAATCTATGACTGGAAAACAAAGGAGGATGATTTCAAAATTGGAGATGTGGTGCTTCGTTGGGATGCCAGAAACGAAGACAAGGGTAAGCATGGTAAATTTGAAAATCTGTGGAAAGGCCCTTATCAGATTTCAGCTTTCCGAGGACAAAATTATTTCTTGTTGGATGAGATGAATGGAGAACCATGCTTAGGAGGACCATTCAATGGTAGGCTCCTTAAGCACTATATTTTTTGAATTGTCCCAGTTTCATTGTACATAACAGTTTAACTTTTTGCAAGTGTGAAGTATAGATTCACTGAAGTACGAAGCCCGAACTGAAGGCTATGGAGATACACTGATTTCCTACCATTTTCAATGTTTAGTCGTCAGTTAAGTAAGTTAGTTTTGAGTCAGTTTGTGTTATTCGAGTCGTCAGAATTCAGTCATGCATTTTAGTTTAAGTTTTTGACCGTATTGGCCCACATGGTTAGGCACTTGGTCTACGGTGTTCTTGACACCTCCAAGGAGCTGCCATCCCCAAATAAGGCCGATGTTAGAGTCAGTATTTGCATACTGCCATCAGTGATCAAAACCCCTCTTTTATATCATATTAGGGTCCCATTCTGAAATTTTTGTCATTCCACCTAGGTCCTCATTTAAAAATTTACTCACTGATGGTAGCCCTATGTCAAAAGCCCTACTCTCTCTCAAAAATCAATATTTGTTGGCCCACCTTCATGTGTCTTACTGAGCATACATTGACCATAAAGGCTCATTTCATCATGTTTTGTGTCAGTCAAGTCCACATGGAGTCTTCTCATTCAAGGTCCCATTAGGTCACTACGTTTCATTTTTTCAAGGTCCAATAATACTCCATTTCATTGCATAAAGCCAACAAAAAAGTATGAGAGTGAGAAAAATAATATCCTTTTGTCATTTAAAAAGGATTGGTAAACATGTGACTATGTTTGCCCAAGTTCTAATTTTTATTCCAAGTATCAGTTCTATTTCAGAATGTAATTTTATTTCAAAAAACAGAGGTAATATTTTTTCTAATTTATGTAATTTTATGTTCATTATATGTAATAAGTTACTATTCCTAAGTTGCCAACTCAAAGAACTATGTGTCAACTTCATCCAAGCAAATTCAAATGTGAAGAGTGCCAAAACTCCATGCATCATCAACTTGCAAAAAAAGAAAATTAGAGAGTAAAGGAAAATTAGCAAGCATTTCAAAAAGGAGAAATGAAACATTATAAAGTGGGTTTTAAAGCTAAAAGATCAAATTCATTTGAGTATAAAGGCCTTCCTAGCATCTAACTCAACTCCATTTGCCTCTTATCATTTCTTGAGCAAACCCCAAGAGACCATTTTTCACAATTTTGGGCGAAAATCAGCAAAACAGAGCAAGCGTTGCGCGTTCTCTTATGGCGCTACGCATTCTCTTCAGGAGTTGCACACTTTCTCAAAGCTGCTCACTTGCCACGGGCGCTGCGCATTCCTTTCAGGCGTTGCGCGCTTACCAAAGGCGCTACGCACTTGCCACAGGCGCTACATGTTTGTCCAGGAGAGCTAAAATCACCTCCTCAGCTCCACCAAAGTTGCATTCAACCTCCCACAAGTAAGTAACCACTAAAGATTACATGTTTCTTCCTCTTAAAATCATTCTCATGGTGTTTTGAAATTTTGTTGAAGATTTGGTGTTATTTTCACATCTAAACCCTGGTATCTCCCTAAAAACTACCCTTGCACTCTCAATTCCTAAATTTTAACTCCCCTACACTTTCATACACCCCCTACACCTTCATTGCCTTTCCCTAAACCATTTTATCCCAAATACTCTCTAAGCCTTTGTACCTAAACCCTAAGTCCTAGGTGTTACAACTACCTAGGCTCCCAAACCGCCTACATTGCAAACAATTTCCCCATCGCAAAAATTTATCATATTAATACCCATATCCTCCTCCACTATATACATCCCTTCACCCATCTCCTTCACATTTCCTTTCCCCATTCTCTATTCCCAAAAAAAAAAACCACATTCCAACAACCTTATACCTCCCTAGGGTTTGCACTATGGCAGAAGAGGAATATAAACCATACAGTGAGGAAGAAGAAATAGAGGGAGAAGAAACAGAGGTCAAGAAAACACACAAAGGAGGCAGGATACTCAGATTGGAGCCAACAGATCTCAGGGAACTCTTGGCATCTCCTATGGCTATGACATCCTTCAAATATATAGGTTGTTATGATTTCTATGAGCAAATTCAGGTAGTCCAACACCATCCTATGTTGACTAGACTCTTCATATCCAAACTTTAAGACAACCAAGTCACTTTAGCAGGTGTCACCTTTACTTTATCTACTGCCATTATATCAAATGCCAATGGAATCCCAGATTTTGGGGAGAAATGGTTTAAACAAGGTGAGTTGGAGAGACATTATTATGAGCCTTTCATAAAACCAAGGTACAAAAATGCAATAAAGGGCTATTTTCCTTTTTCTCAGCTATTATATAGATATGCTCCCATGATGAAAATTATCATGAAATACTTTTCATGTGGAGGTAGATTTTCTAGGCTTTATTCCTATCACATCTAGCTTTTAATGCATTTCACTAGGGTAAAAATGTTGAATATACCCTACTATCTATTATGGATCATTGATAAGATGGCCTAAATTGTCTAGAAAAGGGAGTATGAACATAAAATGAAGAGTCTCTTTCATCATTCCCTCATTAAAATCATAGTCCTTTATCATCTCAAAGAGCTCAACATTGTGTGGAGTACCTTCATAGCCAATCCCATATTCACTGATTCATCTACTCAGAATGTTCAAAGTATCCCTTCATCATCTCATCCTTCCACCTCCATTCCTCCATCTCAGCCCATCGATCATTCATCCTCATCTGATCAGTCACCCTCACCATCACCTCCATCATCACCATTTCATGAGCATATTCATTCACCTAACAGAGATGAAATCAGAGAGAAGAAGCAGATTGAACAGGTTTAGATCATCAAGCCTAAAGGGGTTGATTTGGGCACTTCAACACACATTTATCAGAGACGCCATAGGTAGGTGTTTGCCCCAAAAATTGTTGGATCGGCCTTGCCTTCTTCATCAACAAAGCAAGTATAGAAGGGAAAGGAAAAGATGACAGAGACAGAGATTCAACATGAGGAGGAGGACCTCCATGAGATAGAGTAGGATTTTGACTTGGTTGACCTAGGTGAGCATGATGACAATGAGAGCACAAGCATTGTCATCAAAGAAAAATATGCACTCATCAGGGAGCTCCAGATCAACCTAGAGAGATCAAAATACATAATCTCATATTATGAGCAGGAGAATAAGCAGCTTCAAGCCAAACATGATTTCATGGATATTAAGCTCATCAAGGCAAAGAGGGAAGCAATGAAAGCCTAGGCATTGCTAGATGAGGCCTATGATAGGTATGGTGAACCTAAAGAAGAGAAAGAACCTAGAAAAAGACCTAGAACTAGAGGGCTGAAAAGAGCTCTAGAACTAGAGAAACAAAAGGAGGCTGAGCTTACTAATGAGCTCACATGGAATGAGAAATTTGTCATCTTGATCAATGAGAACTGGGAGCATTCGCTTGATAAGTTCAATCAGCATCTATAGAAGCTCCTAGACAAAGCTAACCAGCAAAATGAAATTCATAAGAAGATGGAAAAACACTATGCCAACAAAAAAAGGAATGTTAGGGCAAAACTCAAGGTAAGGCAAAAATTGAAGCCCTAACTCACCAAAAAGAGAAGGAGAATCTTGACATACTTGCAGAGGATTCACTCCGAGCCTAGCTACACTAAAAATTAGCTCCTTGACCAATTTTGAAGTCTCTTGGCACATTTTAGAAAATATAAGTTTTATGTGTTTTTTAGGCAATTTAAATATCAGTAGCATGGTCAAACGCGCAACGCCCTAGGCACTGCACACTTTTTTGGGACACTTTTTGGAGAAATGGTAGCCACCAATGGATGCATAAGGACCAATACATCTAAGAAAACCATGTTTACAGCCTTGGTTTGCAAAATTGGCAGGTGAAAAGCGAAAAAAATAGCAAAATATCATGTTTTTGCCCTCTTTTTCAGCTAGGCATTCCGCACTTGACCAGTCTTGGGAGAATGAAGTTTTGGAGGTCAAATCAATCCCAGTTTGAAAACTAAAGGTATCTTTGGAAACTAGACAAGATAAGCTTTCCAATGAGATATCCTGGGCTCAATTTGGACACCGAGAAGGCAGTAAAACGTGGGTTTGAAGATGGCATTGCGCACTTGCCACAAGCACTGCGTACTTGACACAGAGATGGCACACTTGACAGTTGGCCTAATTTTTCACTGTTCTTCTCCAAATTTTATTTTAACCTATGGGAAATCAAATTTTTACTGATGTAATTGATATGATAAATGTAATTATGGCCTTTTACTATTACCTAGGGGTAAATACATTAGGTTAATAGTCTTCATCAAGTCAGATGAATCAGTTTCAATGTAATTATGGATGAGTCACTTTGACCACCCTACACTCTAGCTATCAGTTTAGATTTTGGTGGAATTGCTCCTCTTCTCATGGATTTGACCCCTGAGGTTGGGAGGAGTTTGTTTTTATGTCTATATCATTCCCTTTTTCACTCTTGGAAGAGGTTGGACTCCATTGGATGTTGTACTAGTGTTTCAGACTTTGGCATGGAATATATTGGATGAGTTGCAGCTATTTTGGTGGGATTCCTGTGGCATGGTATTTTGATATTGTTTCTTCTTCAGTTACATGTGTGTGAATGTTTTGTATTTTCCATGATCCATTTCACTTCTAAATATGTTTGATTTTCAAGGGTGATAAGCAAAATTCATCTTCTATGCTCTGTTTTTGGAAAATCATCATAATTTGTTTCATTTCCTCAGTTTAAAAATAATTCATGATTTCCATGCTCTTTTTAGCATCTCATCAGTCTAAACCATTCCATAAATATACTACAAAGTGTTAAAGTACTTGCCTAGCTTGCCCCATCAGATGTCTACAATTCTGATTTTCTTTTGCCCTTACCTAGTTCACTGTCTGACCTAATTCACTCATCTAGTGACTACCCCAATCAAATCAAATCAAAACCCTGAGCAACTATATCTAGCCTAAAACCGTAATCCATCTAGCCCTCTTGGCTGTGATCCTTTTGAGAGAGCCCTCTCCAGTTTGGTAGAGCTAGCTACCAAGTCAAAAGCTGTGTCTGTGGTTACCTCAGCCTTGGAGATCTGGAGGAGTGATAACACATTCCATGTGTTTTCTTTAATTATTTTGGTCCCTTTTGTGAAAAAAGAAAAATGTCATATTTTCACATGTTAAGTGTCACATAATGTAGATAAGCTTGTTTTGGTAGTTTAGAGGGGTTACTCTTATGTAAATGAGTTGATCTAACCATGTAAAAATATATCGTACTCATTTCCAAATTTTTAAGCATTGTCACACAAGTGTTGTCACGATCATCATAAAGTATATCTTTGGTGTTGCACTTGTCATAAGTCATTGTGAAATTGTCGTACTAAGGGAATGTGTGGTTCATATGTCATGGATGATCTATGTTGTTGTGTCATCAGTTGTTCTAGCTGTGTGATGATAGTCAAATCATATCATTGATCACATTGGTTCATTGATCCCACACTTAGCCACATTCCGGAAATCTCCCAGCAACTTAGCCTCATCTAGCCCTCCTTAACTGCACATTGCATAGTTACAGCCCTCAAGTTTCAACCTTTCCCCTTGACACTGCACAATGCATAGTTCCAGCCTCCCAAGAATGTGTACTACGTAGTTCTAGTGCTCAAGCCTGGACCTTGGCCCCCATAATTGTGCAATCTAACCCTCCGGCTTGGCCTCAACTGCGCATTCTGCAATATCTGAGCTTAAGCTCAACCGTGAGCTCCTGAGCTATGAAATTTTGTAATCACTAGGTCTTCTCTACCTCCCAGAACTACGCAATTGGCTAAAACAATGCAAAACCCATCAACCCAACTCACTGAGTCCCAAAAATATGCAAACTTCCCACCCAGTCCAACCTCAAATGCACATTGCATAGGCTCAAGGCTTAAGCTTCACCCTTGACTGCCTAAGCTATGCAATTTTGCAGTCACTGAGCCTCTCGCTCAGCCTGCAACCTAGTTCTGGCTCAATCAGTGGATCAACATACACCATCTTAGACTAGGGGTTAATCGGACTGATGTCATCCCATCATGAATGAATTGCATATTCATGTACTCTATCGTACCATGACAGGATTATGAAGAAGGAGACGGTGAAAGGAAATGTGTTGGAAGACATATTTGTAGCTAATTATGCAAGTTGATCAATCAAGAGAAAGAAAAGGGGAACCATTTTGCGACCTCAGCTCAAGACTTGATATCATTGAAGACTCCTTACTTCTAAGCCATATGGAGTTGTGTAGAAAAGCATTCTCAAGAAGATATATAGCAAGGAGTAGCAAAAGTGGCTTGAAATTTCCATGTCATCAAGCAGTGCATGCCAGTAGTGTCACGTCATGTCATGTCATGTCATGGTTTGTCATATGCCACATCATTATTGTGGATTATGTAATTTCCTATTTGAAAATGTATTGTAAAGTGGAATTCCAAAGGACACAAACAGAATATGAATAGTCATGTAAAGTCAAAAAGTCATAAGAAGTCAAATAGTCATGAGTATATTCAAAGAGTCACAAGGGAGGTGAAGCATCACCCCATTGGTTATATATACACCCGCATTGTATTAGCACGGGACTTTTCACCTTCGGTCCTCCTGCAAGGCATTAGAGAGACAAGCTAGTTCTTTTGAGGAGAAAGTGATGGCTCCAACACTCCACTCTTGGAGCTAGTGGTGTTCGATGTATACATGTGTCTTGGGACTTTTAATTAATATATGAGACCTTATGGCCATCACGTTCTTCATGCATGGATTATGAATTTTTGTAAGATTGTTTTGTGAATGTTTATGATTCATGTTTGCTTTCACTTGTACTAAAGTAGTTGAACTATTTAGGTTATTTTATTGCTTATCATATTGAGAATGTGTTGTAATGATTGCAATGCTTGTCGCATCTTTGTGGACTATTCTGTTGGATGTTAGACAGATATCTCTCATTTGTGTGTGTTTCTACCAAAGCGGTACTATTACCTTTTCTTATAGGCTCATTTTCCTTTCCCTCTGCAGTAGAAGAACCTTGACACACCTACAACCGAACACTCACCATCCACACTTACTTGTTTTTTGAAGGCACACATGTGTTCCTCTCTCTTTGCTGAAAGTTAGAGCTAAGGAAAATCTCTAAGGAACTAGTAACCTGGACATCTTATGGATGGGGATCCTATCCCAAATGGTGTGAGGTCTAATTGGGACCACATATTGAGGAGACCCTTGAATGTTTGTGGGTCCAGCACCATCAACACTTCTTTGATGGTATCACTACCAAGGTCCTCATTCTTCACTCTCCAGCTAATCCAAGTTCTGAATTTGAGAATCCTTCATGGTCTGAGTTATACTTGGAAGAATGTGATGCACGTCTAGTACTCACCATAGGAAAATCCTTGCATTTTAAAAAAGAGACTGGAGCCAATATCATTAGCAATTTTATTAATGACCCTTCTATTGTTACACCTCCCACATCTTAATTTCTAAGTTTTGTGATAGACAAATCCGATGAGAAAGAAAATCTTTATGAATTTGTTACAGAAGAAATACTTATTACCCCTAGTCTTAAGGGTGTGCCATTGGAAACTGAGCCTGGAAAAACCCTAATTTATCCCCTGTGCAAAGAGATAAATTAGTGTTGTTAGTCAAAAAGAATAAAGAAGCCTTCACGTGGGATTATAAAGACATGAAGCATATCCATCCTACTTTGTGTACTCATCACATCTATTTAAAGGAAGAATCACAGCCTGTCTAACAACCTTAACGAAGAATGAACCCAACATTAAAAGGTGTTATCAAGGAAGAGCTTCAGAAACTCTTAGATGCAAATTTCATCTATCCTATTTCTAACAGTCAGTGGGTATCTCCACTTTTTATTGTTCCTAAGAAAAATCAAAAGTGGAGAGTCTTAGTGGATTATAGGGAGCTAAACAAAACCACTCAAAAGGACCATTTCCCATTACCTTTCATTGATCAGGTCTTAGAAACTTTGTTTGGTAAGAAATTATTTTATTTCTTACGTGGATTCAATGGTTATAATCATATATAGGTTACTCCTGAAGACCAGGACAAAACTACTTTCACTTTCCCCTAGGGTACATTTTCTTATAAGTTCCTGCCTTTTGGACTTTGTAATGCACCTGCAACATTCTAGTGAGCAATGTTGGGAATTTCTACTGAAATGGTCAATGATTATTTGGAAATTTTTATGGATGATTTTACACCCTATGGGAATGAGTTTGATGAAGCCTTGCACAGCCTTGAAAAATTACTTGAGCATTGTATACAAACCTACCTATGTCTCAACACTAAAAAATGTCACATGATGATGACTGGAGGCATTGTTTTGGGTTACTATCTCTCTACTGCATGTATTCAGGTTGATCAAAAAAAGGTAGAGATAATTTTGAAAATTCCTACAACTAAAACACAGAAAGAGGTACGTAGATTTTTGGGGCAGGCAAGTTATTATATATGGTTTATAGAAAAAATTTATAAAATTGCATATCCATTGTTTGCCCTATTAACAAAAGATAAGGAGTTTGAATGGACTAACAAGTGTAACAATGCTTTTTGCAAAATCAAAAAGATGTTTAACAACAACACTAATTTTGAGAGGAACTAATTGGATTTTATCGTTCCACATTTCCATTGATGCTTTTGATAGCGTTATTGGATTTGTGCTTGGATAGCAAGAGGAAAACAAGCCATATTTCATCTATTACATCAACAAGAATTTGGCTCCCGCGGAGGTAAATTATACAGTAGTAGAAAAAGAGTTTCTTGTTGTTATTCATGCTATCAATAAATTTAGGCACTACATCACCGGTTATCAAAATTTTGTGCATACTGACTATTCTGCTATCTGATTCTTAATTAATAAGCTAGTTACAAATGCTAGGGTTACTAGGTGGTTGATGTTACTCCAATAATTTGATATTACCATTATAGATAAACCTGGGAAGGATAATGTTGTTGTAGATTTTCTTTCTAGATTGACTCATGTTACTGATGATCTTCTTGTTGAATATTCTTTCCCATATGAGTATCTCTTTTCATTATCCACTTATTCACCATGGCCTACAGACATCACCAACTATCTTGTTGCAATATATTTCCTCATCACCTTTCTCCTAGGGAAAAGAGAAAAATTGTTCAGCAAAGTGCCTGATATTTTTGGTTGGGTGGGAACCTATTTCACACTAGTTTTTATCAAAAAATTAGAATGTGTGAGGGAGGATGAGGTTCATGAAATTCTTAAATCTTGTCATGATGGACCTCGTGGAGGACATTTTGCAGATAGGAGAGCAGGACACAAAGTGTTGCAAATGGGTTATTTTTGGCCTACTGTGTTCCAAGATGCAAGGAAATATGTGCAAGGGTGTGATAGTTGTTAGAGGATGGGTCATCCTACTCAATCAAATGAGATTTTGTTACAACATAATCTAGTGGTGGAACCTTTTGAGAGATGGGCTTTAGATTTTGCAAGACCAATTAATCCCCCCATCTCAACAAAATACCTATATTCTAGTATGCACAGATTATGTCACCAAGTGGGTAGACACCATAGCACTCAACAGGGAAACTAAATGTGTTGTTTCAGACTTTTTGTTTGAATAAATGTGTGCTCGATATGGAGTGCCAAAAGAGATAGTTACATATGGAGGAGCACAGTTTACCTCTCAACTGATACAGGACCTTGTCAAAAAGTACAAGATTAATGATAGAGTCACTTCACCTTACCATCCATAGGAAAATGGGCAAGTGGGGAGCACCAATAAGCTACTTGAAGCTATTATCATGAAGACTTTGGCAGACCATTGACGATATTGGGAGGAGAGACTCCCTAAAGTATTATGGGCCTACAGGACTACTTAGAGAAATACTACAAGATTATCTCCTCATGAATTGTTCTTTAGGAAGAACCATATCTTTCCTATTGAATTTGAAATCAAAACACTCAAAAATACCTTAGAAGTATATTTACACTTGACTACAGCTCATAGACATCAGCTAGAACAACTAAATGAATAGGATGAGAAGCACTTGATAGTTGTGCAACGGACATATATCATTCAGTAATAGTTTGGAAAGTGGCATGACATGTTTATTAAGAAGAAGTTGTTTCGGAAAGGTGATTGGGCCTTATTATATTATTCCATATTTAAATATTTCAAGGGTAAGCTATGCACTAAGTGGTTAGGTCATTATGAGGTAGAAGCAATGTTTGACAATGGGACTGTAAAATTGAAAACCATTGATGGCTCCCAAACATCTTTTCTTGTTAATGGGCACTGCCTTAGTCAGTATCATAAACCTACCTCTAGGGATTCATTTGTTAACATTGTCTCAATTGCAAAGTTAAACCTTGAAGTTGTTGGGGCAAGGGGAAATTTTCCTATGTTGCTAGCCACTTAGTTTCATTAATAAAATAAATAAAAAAATATTAAAAAAATAAAGAAAATTAATAAAATATCCAATGGTGAAAACCATTATAGGGTGCCATTGGATGAAAAAAGGAAAACAAAATATAAATGTCTAATGGTGAAAACCCCTTTGGGGTGCTATTAAATGCATTTGGTGACTGAAAACCAGCTTGTTGATGGTCAACACATCATCTTCTTTCCTTTATAATAGCACTTTGATATCTCCTATGTTCGTAACTGATTTATTATTTGAATCTTTTGTTGTTACATACCTCATTGTGAAACTCATTGTAAGCTTCCATGTATTAGCTTTGATGGTTACAGTTCCACAAGATCTTGTTGATACAGTTGAATACATGAGCAAGTCATCTCTATAGCTTCATATCATTGTTGTTGATACAAATTAAGGATATTTTTTCTTGGTTTCCATCACAAGCTTATAGACATACTTTTCTACCTTCATATTTGACATCATAGTTTTGAAGTTGATACACTAGATCATGTATTCACGGAAGTTTTTTTTCTCACCACATCATTTCAACTTAACTAATTGACATGTGTCATGCATGAGACATTGTACAGCATTGATCAAATCACTTCCCTTGTACAACCCTATGTTATCACAATGGTGATCTAATGGTAGATATGTATGATTGTCATTTACTTGTAGGATTTGAATTTAAAGGATGATATGACTTTTCTATTACACATGTTGAGGATGACTATTATATTTAAGTCGGGGGAAGGAGTGTACCGTATCTATCATAAGATACACTATAGTTGCTCCCCAATTTGGTAATTACCACTCGATTGACGTACGATACACCCTATCTTAATTTAGTAATTATTAATTGTTGTCGTTACTCCTATCATTTCAAAAAAATGATGCGACTACCTGAAATCATTTCTAATAGTTTTCATTTATGATGAAAACCCTGAATTCAATAAAAAGGGTAACTATAACCATTTCCAAATTCTAAGCAACCATGGGAGGAGCAATAGTGCATCATGAACCTGATCCTTGTATTGACCCTACAACTCCAAAAGAGAATATATATATATATATATATATATATATATATATATATATATATATATACGTACATATATATGTACATATGTACATATATACATACATATATATATGTACATATATATAGATATACATATGTACAAATATATATGTATATATATATATATATATATATATATATATGTGTGTGTGTACATATACATATGTGTATATATATATATATATATATATATATGTATGTATATATATATGTACATATGTATATATATATATGTATGTATATATATATATATGTACATATGTATATGTACATGTATACATATGTATATGTACATATATATGTATACATATGTATATGTATATGTACATATATATGTATACATATGTATATGTACATATATATATGTATATATATGTATATGTATATATATATATACATATATACATATATATATGTATATATATATGTATATATATATATATATATATATATACATATACATATATGTATATGTATATATATACATACATATATGTATATGTACACAAATATTCCAGATATCCAAAATTGTTTTCCTAATAAGGCATTATATAGAGAGAAGAATTTATGTTTGATTATTAACGGACTACCACACTTATACAGATTAAAAAATTCCTCCAGAGAATCTCATTGTTCTTTTCAATAATAATTACTTGAATTTCAGTTTTATCTTTTATAGATTTCTACTCTCAACCACTAAACTGCTTTTATTCTTCGTTCATTCTCAATGTATAGACCTACATAAACATAGATCATATACTTCTATATGCAAACAAGTATCTCAACTTTCCATTTTTATTTATTACTTTTAACATTAATAATTACATGAATATATTGGAAGAGACCTCTTTTGTTTCCATTTATAAATGATACTTATAATCATCAAAATGATATGTTAACATTTCGGTTCTATTTCAAACTCATATTTGAATTATTAACAACAAATGACCTTAGTCCAATATACAATGTTACATAGATATACCAATGTAGAAAAATATTAATCATGATTCATTCAAACCTTTCCACCATACTCTCACACTCATTATATATATATATATAGATATGGTTCTCCAAGGGTGTGTCAACTTTGTGGATTTGTTTTCTTTGCACTCATGGTTAATATATATTTGAATTACCTTACATATTTTATTTCGATTATTTAACATTAAGTCATAGATATTTATAATCGGAAGGGTTCTGGATTGTTCTATTGCAAGCAGGATAGCTACTTTTGTTTGCCACCTATTCAACTAATGTACTAACCCAATCAACGACTTAAATCAATTGAATCCATATCAACGATTATTCGTGATTAGGGTTTTTGGTGAGATTTTAATGACCTCTTGGTTTCGTTTTCATCCATTCACTTTTTACTCCAAGTCTTCTCATGGTTGTGCCACTTTTTGTGGTTGGGGTTTCGTTGGTTTTTCAATGGCATGTGTTATCTCCTTTTAGAACATTGCAACAGGCGTATGTTAGTCATTTTCCCTAAGTGTATAGTTTACATTTGTTGTGTATTGACAGTTGACCTTGCAATCGGTCAAATGGAAGGTTTACTTATCCATTTAATTTTGTAACTCATGCACAAAGGTATGGAATTGTTTAAAAGGTTTGCAACCAATTATTATTTTCCATTCTTCTTTTTTCATGTGAAATGTTTTGGATTGTTTACTAATAATTTTGGTTGTTCGTTTTTTCAGGGCTACCAAATGGTTCTTTGTGGTTTTGCTGTAAATTATAGAGGTCGTCTCAACGAACGGATTTGTGTGTTCATAACCTAAGAGGTAAATATTGTCATTTCACCTGAAATCCTTTCTTATCACCTTCAGAGTAAATTTATTTTGGCCACTCTCTTATATTTGTTTCCCTTTACTTTTTTTGAAGAGAAATATAGTGTAAATGTAATTTACATTATCAAGAGTAGAAACAAGGCTTTAACCCCTATCCGAAAGCAATAATTCAAGTTCAGCGTTCTAAGTCATTCGACTATATGCCAAAATATTCTTTTCCATTGTTAGGTTTTCTTTTCAAGGGAATTTTCCCTCTTTCCTCATCATGGTAGCTCCACTATAGTAAACGGTTTTTGTTTGTGCACAATTAGTATACCTTTCTCCTTCTCTATTCATTAAATGTAGTCATATTTTTTATGGCATTACGAATTAGTAATTGGGCGTTACATTTATATTCCTTCCCTATTGTATATGTATTCGTTAAGTTACAAGTAGGTTTCCCTTCTTATATCTAACCCTAAGATTTTTTGTTTTCAACAAAGGGTTGTTTTATTTTCCTTGTCACTTTGTACTTTCATTCTTGACAGAATCTCATAGATAATATTTAATTATTTTTGTGTAATTTATTTTTTAGAGGTTTACTCTGTCTGTGAAAGGCATTTCCATTTTTTGTCTTATTTAGGGTTTAATACCTCCAAATCATTTTCGCTCACATTGTTATGGAATCCTTCTTTACCCGACTCCTTTTTCATGTTCCCTTGTTACGGTTCTTATTTGTTTATTTCTCTTTTTCCAGATGAAAGTTCAGAGTGATCGAGAACTTGTCAAGGTAATGTTTTATTCTTCTCTGTCAACCAAACCTACTATTATCAATTTTTCCATTATTAATTTTTATAAATTAAGCACTTATATTAACAATTCAAATGTTGCTTTTGTTTATTTCCAAGTATTTCCTACTATGGGGATTTGAATGACCCTTGGAGCTATTTTATGGAATTTTTGTTTATTGAACTCATAAATTTATTTTGTTTCCACTCCAGGTTGGAACTACTTCACAATATTTATGGGTTTTCATATATATGGAAAATTGTGTTTTATACAGACAATATTTATTGCCTTAATGACTTTCCTTATCATTATTTATGGGCATACATCTTAGCCATTGAATTTAAAAATGATCAAGTGCTCAAGTTTATGCTCAAATGTCAAAGTGTCATAATCTTGATAAAAATAGCTTCGGGTTGAAGAGCTCGTCATTCTTAATCTAACGGTGTGAACGAAACTCAAATCCGAGCTCATATGCAGAATTTATAACAAGTCAAAGTTCTAGTTTGACTTGGACACATGGCAAGATTGGATGATGTGGAAAAGTCCTTCAGCGAATGAGAAGGTGCCAAGTGGCAAGCCTCCATTGGCCCCCGCATGTTGCAAATCACAATCGTAGGTAGGTCGGCATTAGAAGCCGACCCCCAAGCAAGGAAGGATGTGATGTATCGGTCGAGTTGCGATTGCGATGGATCGCAATCACAGATCGGTGAAGGGAACAACACTACAGAATCGACCCTGGTAGGTACCAAGTTGCGATGTGGTATCGCAATCGCAACTCGCAAAAGGTAGAGTCCCACACTTTTATTACCACTGATTCACCACCAATTGCAATATGAAATGGGATCCCATATGCGATAAGCTATGCATTCGGGTTAATAATCAGTGGTAATAAAAAGAGTGAAGGGAAACAAGCTATGTATTTGGTAAGCTTATCATGATGGACCTCGTGGAGGACATTTTGCAGATAGGAGAGCAGGACACAAAGTGTTGCAGATGGGTTATTTTTGGCCTACTGTGTTCCAAGATGCAAGGAAATATGTGCAAGGTTGTGATATTTGTCAGATAATGGGTCATCCTTCTCAATAAAATGAGATTTTGTTACAACCTCGTCTAGTGGTGGAACCTTTTGAGAGATGGGCTTTAGATTTTGTGGGACCAGTTAATCCCCCATTTCAACAAAAGACCTATATTCTAGTATGCATGGATTATGTCACCAAATGGGTAGACACCATAGCACTCAACAGGGAAACTAAACTTGTTGTTTCAGAATTTTTGTTTGAAGAAATGTGTGCTCAATATGGAGTGTCAAAAGAGATAGTTACATATGGAGGAGCACATTTTACCTCTCGGCTGATACAAGACCTTGTCAAAAAGTACAAGATTAATGACAAAGTCACTTCACCTTACCATCCATAGGAAAATGGGCAAGTGGGGAGCACCAATAAGGTACTTAAATCTATTCTCACGAAGACTGTGGCAGGCCATCAAAGATATTAGGTGGAGAGACTCCCTAAAGTATTATGGGCCTACAGGACTACTTAGAGAAATACTACAAGATTATCTCCTTATGAATTGGTCTTTGGTAAGAACCATATATTTCCTATTTAATTTGAAATCAAAACACTCAAAAATACCTTAAAAGTAGATTTAAACTTGACTACAGCTCAGAGACATCAGCTAGAACAACTAAATGAATTGGATGAGAAGCACTTGACAGTTGTGCAATGGACATATATCATTCAGTAATAGTTTTGAAAGTGGCATGACAAATTATTAAGAAGAATTTGTTTCGGAAAGGTGATTTGGCCTTATTATATTATTCCATATTTAAATATTTCAAGGGTAAGTTATGCACTAAGTGGCTAGGTTGTTATAAGGTAGAAGCAGTGTTTGACAATGGCATTATAAAATTGAAAACCATTGATGGCTCCCAAACATCTTTTCTTGTTAAAGGACATTGCCTTATTTTGTATCATAAACCTACCTCTAGGGATTCATTTGTTAACATTGTCTCAATTGCAAATTTAAACCTTGAAGTTGTTGGGGCAAGGGGAAATTTTCCTGTGTTGCTAGCAACTTAGTTCCATTAATAAAATAAATATTAAAAAAATAATAATAATAACAATAATAAAATATCCAATGGTGAAAACCATTATAGGGTGTCATTGGATGAAAAAAGGAAAAGAAAATATAAATGTCTAATGGTGAAAACCCCTTTGGGGTGCTATTAAATGCATCCGGTGACTGAAAACCAGCTTGTTGACAGTCAACACCTCATCTTCTTTCCTCTATAATAGCACTTTTATATCTCCTATGTTCGTAACTGATTTATTGTTTGAATATTTTGTTGTTATAGACCTCATTTTGAAACTCATCATAAGCTTCCATGTATTAGGTTTGATTGTTACAGTTCCTCAAGATCTTGTTGATACAGTTGAATACATGAGTAAGTCATCTCTATAGTTTCATATCATTGTTGTTGATACAAATTAAGGATATTTTTACTTGGTTTCCATCACAAGCTTATAGACATACTTTTGTACCTTCATATTTGACAGCATAGTTTTGAAGTTGATACACTAGATCCTGTTGTCACGGAAGGATTTTTTTCTCACCACATCATTTCAATTTAACCAATTAACATGTGTCATGCATGAGACATTATACAACATTGATAAAATCACTTCCCTTGTACAACCCTATGTTATCACAATGGTGATCCAATCGTAGGTATGTATGATTATCATTTACTTGTAGGATTTGAATTTAAAGGATGATATGACTTTTCTATTACACGTGTTGAGGATGACTATTATATTTAAGTTGGGGGAAGGAGTGTACCGCATCTATCATAAGATACACTATGGTTGCACCCCAATTTGGTAATTACCACTTGATTGACGTACGATATACCCTATCTTAATTTAGTAATTATTAATTGTTGTTGTTACTTCTACTAGTATCATTTCTAAAAAATGATTCGAATACCTAAAATCATTTCTAGTAGTTGTCATTTATGACGAAAAGCCTAAATTCAATAAAAGGGTAATTATAACCATTTCCAAATTCTATTTGACTGATATTCTCTATCTTAGCAAGAATTTGTGTGCACCAAGTGTGGCCTTATAATAGTTTTTAAGCAATAACAGCTCCTGAGCAACCATGGGAGGAGCAGTAGTGCATCATGAACCTGATTCATGTATTAACCCTATAACTCAAAAAAAAAAAATATATATATATATATATATATATATCCAAAATTGTTTTCCTAATAAGGCATTATATAGAGAATTTATGTTTGATTGTTAATGGTCTACCACACTTATATAGGTTAAAAGTTTCCTCCAGAGAGTCTCATTGTTCATTCAATAATAATTAGTTGAGTTTTTCTTTTATCTTGTATAGAGTTCTACTCTCAACCACTAAACTACCTTTATTCTTCTTTCATTCTCAATGTATAGACCTACATAAACATAGATCATATACTTCTATATGCAAACAAGTATCTCAACTTTCCATTTTTATTTATTATTATCAACAATAATAATTACACATGAATCTCTTGCAAGAGACACCTTTTATCTCCATTTATAAATGATACTTATAATCATCAAAATGATATGTTAACATTTCGGTGCTATTTCAAACTCATATTTGAACTATTAACAACAAAGGACCTTAGCCCAATATACAATGTTACATAGATATACCTATGTAGAAAAATATTAATCATGATCCATTCAAACCTTTCCACCATACTCTGACCCTCATTATATATATATATATATATGTTTGTGTGTGTGTGTGTAGGGTTCTCCAAGGGTATGTCAACATTACGGATTTGTTTTCTTTGGACTCCTAGTTAACATATATTTGAATTGGATTTTCCCTATTTCCTCGTCATGGTAGCTCCACTACAGTAAAGAGTTTTTGTCTATGCACAATTAGTATACCTTTCTTCTTGTAATGCCCTACTTCATCTTATCATGAAAATTTTACTAGTGTTTAAATTACCTTAGAATATTGACTTATAATTATCAGGAAATATTGGTACATACCTACATTGGTGAAATTGTAAATTTATTATTGATATAAATTTTTTTATTATTCAATTCCCAACTTACCTCCTCAAATTTAAATTTTGATAGAATATGGTCTCCTTCCATTTATTCCAATTTAAATATTCATATCTCATCCCCAAAATGTCCTCTCAAATTTACTTGGGAGAAGACATGGTCATCTCCAATTAATTACCAAAGTATATATTCATATCTCATCCCCAAAATGTCCTCTCAATTTACTTGGGAGAAGACATGGTCATCTCCAATTAATTACCGAATTATATATTCATATCTCATCCCCAAAATGTCCTCTCAAATTTACTTGGGAGAAGACATGGTCCTCTCCAATTAATTACCAAATTATATATTCATATCTCATCCCCAAAATGTCCTCTCAAATTTACTTGGGAGAAGACATGGTCCTCTCCAATTAATTACCATATTGTATATTCATATCTCATCCCAAAAATGTCCTCTCAAATTTACTTGGGAGAAGAAAAGTCAAATGTAAGGATGAGAGGGTAGTTATGACATTAATGAGAGGTGGTTGAGATGGAGAGGAGAAGGGGGCATAAAAAGGGAAGGATGAGGGGAGGAGAGGGGATCCTTGGTCTTGATTTTGGTTTTGGTTTGGTTGTGGTTTTGGAGGATTTGTTTTGAGAGTAAGGTGGGGAAGAGAGAAGGGAGAGAAGGAGAGTATTGTTTATCTTGGACACACTACATCTGGTTGGACTTGGGCTCGGAGGGCTAGGGAACCTGTGGAGGTTTCCTGGGCTAGGAAATACTTCCTAGTTGGCTGGGAGGTAAATCCAGTCAGTAGTCAAGAGGAGCATCCCAACAGGATCAGGAGCTCAGGGGCATCTCAACCAGGCTATCGAAACAGGTATTCCTCTATTTATAGATTACTCATGTAAGTGATTGAAATGAAATGCTTACTATTTAATTGTAGGAAATAAATTTTAATGGTAAATTATCATCGATTAAATGTTTAGTTAGAAATAAATTATTTCCCATTTTATTGTATTTGAAATTAGAGAAATTTAGTTCTGTTAGAGGACCCTAGGATGGAGTCTTACACTTCTTCTCTATTCATTAAATGCATAGTCATATTTGTGATGGCATTATGAATTAGTGCTTGGGTTTCACATTTATATTTTTTCCCACTGTATATGTATTTGGTAAGTTACAAGCAGGTTTCCCTTCCTATATCTAACCTTAAGGTTTTTGGTTTTTAGCAAAGGGTTATTTTCTTTTCCTTGTCACTTTGTAATTTCATTCTTGACAGAGTCTCATAGACAATATTTTATTATTTTTTCGTAATTTATTTTTTAGAGGCTTACTCTGTCCGTGATAGGTATTTCTAGTTTTTGTCTTATTTAGGGTTTAATATCTCCAAATCGTTTTCATTCACACTGTTAGGTAATTCTTCTTTACCCGACTCCTTTTTCCTATTCCCTTGATATAGTTCTTATTTGTTGATTTCTCTTTTGCCAGATGGAAGTTCAGAGTGACTGAGAACCCATCAAGGTAATACTTTATTTTTCTCTATCAACCAAGCCCACTATTATCAATTTTTCCATTATTAGTTTTTAAAAATTAAGTGTTCATATTAACTGTTGAAATGTTGCTTGTGTGTATTTCTAGGTATTTCCTATTCTAGGGCTTTGAACAACTCCTGGAGATATTTTCTGGAATTTTTGTTTATCGAACTCACAATTTTATTTTGTATCCTCTCTAGGTTGGAACTACTTCATAATTTTTCTTGGTTTTCGTATATATTTCAAACTTTTTTTTATAAATACAATGTTTATTGTCTTAATTACTTTCCCTATCATTATTTTTGGGCATACATCTTAGTCGTGGAATTTGAAAATTCCTTCTCATTTTTTTTTCTTTTTATATTAAGACTGGTATTGATGTTGCATTCAGGCTAACATAGTTATGTATAATTGTTTCTAAGAAAGACATCTTTGATCAAGTCCAAGTTCTATATATATATATATATATATATATAGAACTTGGACTTGATCAAAGAGGTCTTTCTTAGAAACAAATATACATAACTATGTTAGCCTGAATATATATATTAAAAGAATTTATTTAAGAAAAATTATCATGTCTATGGATTTTTGGTTCGTGCAACTTCTTAAAATTATTTCGTGTCATCTATACATTTTAGATTTGCATTTGTATGATATTTTCAAAAGAGAAATATATTTCTTATTCCTTATCTATGACTGTATCTGTGTTTAATACCACATCGTTTACGCCTAGGATCTTTCTTACTTATTATATTGTCACAGTCCTAGTTAACATACCTTTCTTGATTTTGTTATTTTATAAGTTATGTTGTAGATACAAATTATTCTTGTACATACTACAACATAATCACTATATCGTTTAGTAGTTACAAATATATATATACTTCCTTTGTTACTGTATATTTTTCTCTTTTGAATGTTGTTTTATTTCTGTGTAAGAGAGTTTCTTCTCTCTCACAGTAATATATTGTATGGTTATTACAGAACAACCTTTTATATAATTAATCATTTTCACACTATTTCCATTGTATCTTAACATACTGTAAACTTGAGTACTTCTACTATCATTGCTTCAATCAACGCGATCAACCAACAAAACAAATTGTGAATTTGTCATTTATATTCTCGACTTCAATCTATTATTATTTCCTTTGACTACATTTAGATACAAAAACAAAGCGTAAGGAAAGGTACTCTGATTAAAAATATATTCAATTATAGCTACTATTTTCAACTAGAATAATTCGAACTAGAATAAAATAAACAATTTGCATGTAAATATAAAGATAATAGTGTTAAAAATACTGACTTGTAAACTTCTTCTGGGAAACTACAAGTTAAGTACTTGGCTCCTCCCAACCTTTACATAGCCTTTACTAGTCCCCCCGAGCAATTTGGTCTACAATTCTCTTTTTATGTCTCTTTTCTGCTTTTCTTCAGTTTATGTAGTTCTCCTCTCTCTCTGAGAATTGTGAGACAAAAGCTAGAAATTATAGGGATATTGTCCATCTACCACTCTTTGGGTCGTTCTTAACTTCCTCCACCTCATCAACAGGTGGCAGGTAGTTAGTTTCTCATTAATGAGCTCTTGTTTCCCATTTCTAAAGACAACTCCCTCTCTTCTAGGAAACATTAAATTGGCCAATATAATAAATTCATACTTAAATCTAATCACCCATATTAGATGCTTAGGAATTTGTTGATGGATGAAATAATTTATAAATAAATTGCATCCTTTGTCATCTTTCAACCATTTGTACTTCAACCATTGGTTTCCCATTTTTTTTATCATAAAATAAAACATAAATATAGCTTTATAGATAGTAATTGTACATCAGTTATTATCAATAAAATTACTGATAATTAAATATATGTTTGTCTCTTAATGTATCATACTATATCAAAATTAAACTTATATACATGTAATTACGATGAAGTCCTTAAGTTGAGAGATATCACATCCTCGCCCGCTTAAATTTGACACCGTCCTAGTGTCTCAATCAGTTATTTCTTTTGGAAACCATTTCAAAATCTACACCATAGAAGGATAATCTTTTCTAAAAACATCCTCCAATTCCCATGTTGCTTCTTCTGGAGTGAAATGTTTCCATTTAACCTTCAATTGCACTACTTCTCTATTTCGGAGTGTAACCACCCTCTGATCTAGCATACACCATACAACATGGTTCCACTTGTACAACATGCCAATCAATCACAAGAAGGATCATGTACATACTTTTTCAAAAATGAAACATGAAACACATTATGAATCTTAATGTTGGCTAATAGGGCTAGTTGGTAAGCAACGTTTCCAACTCTGGCTAACACATCAAAGGGCCCACAATATCTAGGAGATAGCTTAGCACAGCTACGAAGCCTAAGTGTACTTTTCTTAGGTTTGACTTTCAAGTATACATGATCTCCCACATTGAATTATTTCTAAGTTATATTCAAGTTGTCATAACTTTTTTGATGATCTTGGGCAGTTTTCATGTTTTGTTTGACTTGTGTGACTCGCTCTTCCATTTCTTTTAACATGCTTGGTCCTAGTACTAATCTATCTTTGGGGTGATCCTAGCTCAATGGTACCTTGCATCTTCTCACATGCATAACTTCAAATGAACTCGTTTTCAAAGAAGTTTGGTATCAATTGTTATAGGAAAATTCAGCTAAATGCAAGTAATCCTCCCATTTAGCCTTGTTTATCTTTCACATGCATCCTTAGCATGCCCTTTAATATCTAATTGGTCCTTTCTATTTGACCATCAGTTTGAGGATGATAGGATGTACTAAAGTTTAACTTGGTTCCCATGTTTTCAAATAATCCTTTCCAAAATTTGGAGGTGAACTTAGCATCTCTGTCTGAAATTACAACCTTAGGTACCCCATGAAGTCTGAAAATCTCCCTCATAAAGATTTATGCAATATTTATAACCTTAAAAGTGGATTTGACTGGAATGAAATGTGTTTCCTTGTTGATTTTTCAACTACAACCATAATGGCATCACGTTGTTTTATAGTCTTTGGTAGCCTAGTAATAAAATCCATTGAAATAGTCTCCCATTTCCACTTAGGAATGGGTAATGGTTGTAACAAACCAATAGGATGTTGATGGGATGCCTTAACTCGTTGGCACCCAAAACATCTTGCCACATATTCATTTGTTTCATTTTTCATATTTAGCCAATAAAAATCCTTTCTTAATACTGTAATAATCTTTTTGTAACCAAGATGACCAATTGTTGGTCCCTTGTGCAGCTCATCTAAGACAAAGTGTTTCAGATTTATTTCATTTGATATATAAATTATACCCTTCAACAACAATAAATCTTGGCTATTTACTGAAAAATTAACTTCTTCTTCTTTCAATTTGTCAGTTTTCTGCAAAAAAAAAAAAAACAAATATTCCAAATTTGAATTTGCAACTATTTTGATTTTTTCAATTAGACTTGTTGACCAACCAATTGTTGTTGTATCATAGATCTGATTAAGTTTTCTACTTAAAGCATCAGTTATCTTGTTTTCTTTTCCTTTGATGTGTGAAATCTCAAAATCATACTCACTAATAAATGCTAACCATCTTGCTTCTCTAGCATTTAAATTAGGCTGATCAAATAGGTATTTGAGACTCACATTATATGTCCTTAGCTGAAACTTTCTCCCTATCAAGTATTGTCTCCACACTTTAAATGCATGAATTTTTACTGCTAGTTTCAGATCATGTGTAGCATAGTTTTTCTCATTTTCCTTCAATTTTATGTATTCATAACAAATGACATGGCCTTCTTGCATCAAAACTCCCCCTAATCCTTCTTTGCTTGCATCTATACATACCATGAATTCCTTGTTGGGATCAGCTAGTTTTAAAATGGGAGTTGTAGTCAAAAGTTGTTTTAGTTTGTCAAAACTAGCTTGACACTTTTGATTCCACTCAAATTTAATTCCCTTCTTTTGTATATTAGTGATTGGATAGGCAAGTTTAGAGAAACCTTCAATGAATCTTCTATAATAGCCTGTGATACCCATAAAGGACCTAACTTATTCTACATTTTTGGGTGTTGGCCACTCTACAATTTCCTTGATCTTCTCAAGATCAACAGCAATTCCCTCTTTTGATATTACATGTACCAAATAATGTATTTGCTTATGGTAAAATGGACATTTGCTAAATTTAGCATATAGTTCATTGTCTCTTAGAGTTTGGAAAACCATCTTCAGGTGTTGGACATGTTCTTCCTTACTTTTTGAATATACTAGAATATCATCTATGAAGGCAATAACAAACTTGTCTAGAAATGGCCTTAACACAATATTCATGAGATAAATGAATGTAGCAGGCACATTATTCAACCCAAATGGAAGCACCACAAACTCATAGTGCCCATAATGGGTGTGAAAAGTTGTTTTATGTATATCTTCATCCTTGATCCTGATTTAATGATATCTTGACCTCATATTAATTTTAGAAAATATTGAGGCTCCTCTAACTTGGTCAAATAAATCATTTATTTTTGGAAAAAGGTACTTATTTTTTATGGTCATCTTATTCAATTGTCTATAATTTATGCATAATCCATCTTTCTTCTTCACAAATAATACAAGTGCTCCCCAAGGAGACACACTTGGCATTATGTACTTTTTTTCTAATAATTCTTACAGTTGAATCTTCAGTTCCATTAATTCACATATGCTCATTTTGTATGGGGCCTAAGAAACCATAACAACACTAGGTACAAGATCAATTGTGAAGTCAATATCCCTCCTTGGAGGGGAGAAAGTCTTGGTATTTCTTCCTAAAATAGTGATGGGCCTCCAAATTAGACATAAATTAAGTCCCATCTAACCATCCTTTAGAACATTAAACCTTTATTTTTGCATTAGATGACATATTTTAAAATTTAACATGTTCATTAGGAAGGTTAAGAGATAACTGCATATTTGTGCCTAATATTATTTATTTTTGTAGAATATTGTGAGAATGTTGGGCAGATTATGAAGATTTGGAGGAAGAGATAATCTAGGGACTTGCTCCTTGCTATAGCAGGATCAAGATTGAATGAAAATAATCAAAATATCATGAAATTATTGACAAATTTTGGAGCTCCAATGATTAAGAAAATCTAGGAATGTGTTCCATGTCATTTAATGTAGATCCATAGTGTTGGAAACCAAATTCATTATTTGAGGGATTTTGGACGGAAAATCTTCCTCTTTTCAAGGAGAATTCTTCCTCATCATTTTGTATAAGTACCAATTCGAATTTGCCTCTAGGGACATGCATTTCTTAGTCTTCTTGTGGAGAAAACTTGTTATTTAGCAACTCCACTTTCATTTCTAACAGGGATGTACTTGGATTGATTCAAATAATGAAGTTTGGTGCCATTTTTAGCTTCCAAAGCTTGGTTTTTTTCATAGCACTCTGAGTTTCTTTGGGCTTGGTTATCGCAGGAGCCTCATATCCCTCATGTATAATTTTTTTATGTCCTTTGAATGTCTTTTTCACTTGCATTTGTTATTTCTACATTTACTATTCATGCTTCTTTTGTTGTAGGTTACATTGGTTAAATGATTGAAGTGATTTATTTTGCAGGTTATTTACAGAGTCACAAGCATGATTCATCCTTAGAACAGCTTTGAAAATTCATCTTCATCATTGAGCTACTTGGATTGGTTTACTAGTTCACAAATCTAGAATTTTTGGAAGTCCCTTGTAGCAAAATAGTAGTAATTTTCTACTATTTTTTAGAACGTGTTAATGAGCTTAATTTGAGTTGATTCCACTTGTATTAGGTCATAAAAACATTCAAGTTAATAACAAAATTCACCCCATAGCATTTGCACTTGATTAGGTTAGGCATTTGATAGGTTAATTAGCTCACTAGTTCTTGAATTTCCAGTTTTTAGAGTAGTAATTTTCTGCTATTTTTTAGAACGTGTTAACTAGGGTATTTTGGAGTGATCATCATTGGATTTTCGCTTTTTCTGCTTTCAAGTAAGGAACATACCTCAATAAAATCATGAATTTATTGATAAACCCATCCATGGTGAGTTGTCCCAATTTCAATTCATTAAATTCCCTAGCTTTTTCATCAAAGTACTTCTCAGTCAAGTACTTCTTCTTAAATTATTTCTTGAACAACTTTCAAGTTAAATTCTTACTTCTGTTTCTTTTAATAGCTCTATTTTCTTCCCACTATAAAGTTGCCTTACTAGTTAGATGGTATGTGGCCAATCTTTCCTTAATATTAGTTGGATAATTGTACACTTCAAAGTATTTGGACATATTAAGGAGCCATGCCTTTGCTGCTTCTTTAGATTCTCCATTAAAATTGGGAGGTTTGATTTTCTTAAACTCTCCCTGTAATTGAGAGGGTGATTTATTTTTTCTGGATGAAGAAATGCTACTGCTTTAATCATGTTCATCTTTGTCACTAGACTCATTTGTTCCATTATCAATAGAATTTTATGAATCACTTATGCTTGTAATACTAACATATTTACTTCTAGGTCTCTTCCTATGAGTCTTTTTACTACCTTTTTCCTTATCCAGTTGTCTTAACAGGCACCCATTAATTTCTTCTTGGTCTTCTCTAGCCTTGACCAGCCTTTCCTGATTTTTTTTTAATATCGTCCAGATCAGTTTTCAAATTCCTCATTACACTCAGCAATTCAATATTTTTCCCTTCTACATTATTGGTTCTGCCTCCAACCATTCCCATTTCAGTATCATGTTCTGCGTCACCTCTTGGTGATCGCACAGAAGTTTGGCCATTAAACTCTCTTGCCATTTTCAATTATTTTGTTCTTTAATATAATGTGTTCATAACATGTATAATAGTTTTCAGTTTCCAGGACCCAAGAGAGGCCAAATGGTGTAATTACGGCTATGATACCACTTGTAATGACCCTACAACTCACATATGTATATATCCAAAAAAAAAATCCTAAGAAGGCATTATATAAAGATAAAAAAAAAAAAAAAAAAAAAAAATTCTTATTGTTAATGGTCTACCACATTTATACAGATTAGAAAAGTCCTCCAGAGAGCCTCATTGTTCTTTTCAATAATAATTACTTGAGTTTTTCTTTTATATTTTATAGATTTCTACTCTCAACCACTAAATTGCCTTTATTATTTGTTCATTCTCAATATATAGACCTACATAAACATAGATCATATACTTCTATATGGAAACAAGTATATCAACTTTCCATTTTTATTTATAACTTCTAACTTTAATAATTACATAAATCTCTTGCAAGAGACCTCTTTTGTTTCCATTTATAAATGATACTTGTAATCATCAAAATGATATGTTAACGTTTCGGTTATATTTCAAACTCATATTTGAATTATTAACAACAAATAACCTTAGTCCGATATACAATGTTACATAGATATTCCAAATGATATGTTAACGTTTTCAAACTCATATTTGAATTATTAACAACAAATAACCTTAGTCCGATATACAATGTTACATAGATATTCAAAATGATATGTTAACGTTTCGGTTCTATTTCAAACTCATTTTGAATTATTAATAACAAATAACCTAACCTTAGTCCAATATACAATGTTACATAGATATACTAATGTACAGAAATATTAATCATGATCCATTCAAACCTTTCCACCATACTCTGACGCTCATTATATATATATATATATGGTTCTCCAAGGGTGTGTCAACTTTGTGGATTTGTTTTCTTTGCACTCATGGTTAACATATATTTGAATTACCTTACATATTTTATTTCAAATGTGGGATTATTTAACATTAAGTCATAGATATGTATAATCGGAAGGGTTCTGGATTGTTCTATTGCAAGCGGGAAAGCTACTTTTGTTTGCCACCTATTCAACTAATGTACTAACCCAATCAACGACTTAAATAAATCGAAGCCATATCAACGATTATTCGTGATTAGGGTTTTTGGTGAGATTTTAATGACCTTTTGGTTTCGTTTTCATCCATTCACTTTTTACTCCAAGTCTTCTCATGGTTGTGCCGCTTTTTGTGGTTGGGGTTTCATTGGTTTTTCAATGGCATGTGTTATCTCCTTTTAAAACATTGCAACAGGTGTATGTTAGTCGTTTTCCCTAAGTGTATAGTTTACATTTGTTGTGTATTGACAATTGACCTTAAAATCAGTCAAAAGGAAGGTTTACTTGTCCATTTAATTTTGTAACTCATGCACAAAGGTATGGACTTCTTTAAAAGGTTTGCAACCAGTTATTATTTTCCATTCTTCTTTTTTCATGTGAAATGTTTTGGATTGTTTACTAATCATTTTGACTATTCCTTTTTTCAGGGCTACCAAATGGTTCTTGTGGTTTTGTCGTAAATTATAAAGGTCGTCTCAACGAACGGATCAGTGTGTTCATAACCTAAGAGGTAAATATTGTCATTTCAACTAAAATCCTTTCTTATCACCTTCAGAGTAAATTTATTTTGGCCACTCACTTATATTTGTTTCCCTTTACTCTTTTTGAAGAGAAATATAGTGCAAATGTAATTTACAGTATCAAGAGTAGAAACAAGGCTTTAACCCCTATCTGAAAGCAATAATTCAAGTTCGGCGTTCTAAGTCATTCGACTATCTGCCAAAATATTATTTTCCACTGTTAGGTTTTTTTTCGAGGAAATTTTCCCTCTTTTGTCGTCATGGTAGCTCCACTATAGTAAAGGGTTTTTGGCTGTGCAAAATTGGTATACCTTTCTCCTTCTCTATTCATTAAATGCAGTCATATTTATGATGGCATTACAAATTAGTAATTGGGTGTTACATTTATATTTGTTTCCTATTGTATATGTATTAAGTAAGTTATAGGTAGGTTTCCCTTCTTATATCTAACCCTAAGGTTTTTGGTTTTCAACAAAGGATTATTTTATTTTCCTTGTCACTTTGTAATTTCATTCTTGACAGAGTCTCGTAGACAATATTTAATTATTTTTATGTAATTTGTTTTTCAAAGGCTTACTCTGTCTGTGAAAGGCATTTCCAGTTTTTGTCTTATTTAGGGTTTAATACCTCCAGCTCATTTTTGTTCACATTGTTATGGAATCCTTCTTTACCCAACTCCTTTTTCATGTTCCCTTGTTACGATTCTTATTTTTTATTTCTCTTTTGCCAGATGGAAGTTTAGAGTGATCGAGAACTCATCAAGATAATGTTTTATTTTTCTCTGTCAACCAAACCTACTATTATCAATTTTTCCATTATTAATTTTTATAAATTAAGAATTCATATTAACAATAGAAATGTTGCTTGTGTTTATTTCCAAGTATTTCCTACTATGGGGCTTTGAACGACCCTTGGAGCTATTTTATGGAATTTCTATTTATTGAACTCACAATTTCATTTTGTTTCCACTCTAGGTTGGAAC
Source organism: Pinus tabuliformis (assembly GCA_031772625.1). NCBI lineage: Eukaryota > Viridiplantae > Streptophyta > Pinopsida > Pinales > Pinaceae > Pinus > Pinus tabuliformis. Next base: position 331,078,949 of record CM062820.1, read on the forward strand.
TACTTCACAATCTTTATGGGTTTTCGTATATATGGCGAATTTCATTTTATATAGACAATATTTATTGCCTTAATGACTTTCCTTATTATTATTTATAGGCATACATCTTAGTCGTGGAATTTAAAAATCCTTCTCGTTTTTTTCTATATTAAGACCAGTACTGATGTTGCATTTAGGTTAACATAGTTATGTATAATTGTTTCAAAGAAGGATCTCTTTGATTAAGTCCAAATTCGAATGGACTATATATATATATATATATATATATATATATATATATAGGATTTATTCAAGAGAAATTATCATGTCTATGGATTTTTGGTTCGTGTTTGACTTCTGAAAATTATTTTCTGTCTTCTATACATTTTAGATTTGCATTTGGATGATAATTTCGAAAGAGAAATGTATTTCTTAATCCTTATCTATGATTGTATCTTTGTTTAATACCACACGGTTTATGCCTAGGATCTTTCTTACTGATTATATTGTCAGAGTCCTAGTTAAGACACCTTTCTTGGTTTTGTTATTCTATAATTTTGGTTGTAGATAGAAATTATTCTTGCACACGTATTGTTTGTACTTACCTATACAACGAAATCACTATATTGTTTAGTAGTTACAAATATATCTATACATATGTGTATGTATGTATGTATGTACGTATATATATCTATATATATATATATATATATATATATATATATATATATATATATATATATATATATATATATATATATATATATATATATATAGATATATATACGTACATACATACATACATACACACACACACATACACATATACACACACACACACATATGTATATATACGTACATACATACATACATACACACACACACATACACATATACACACACACACACATATGTATATATATATATATATATATATATATATATACACATTATCTATATATATACTTCCTTTTTTACTGTACAGTTTTTCTTTTGAATGTTGTATATTTTTGTGTAAGAGAATTTCTTCTCTCTTACGGTAATATATTGTATGGTTATATGGAATAACATTTTTATATAATTACGCATTTTCACATTATTCTCTATTGTAGCTTAACATACTGTAAACTTGAGTACTTCTACTATCATTGCTTCAATCAACCAACAAAACAATCTATAACTTTGTAATTTATATTCTTGACTTCATTCTACTCTTCTTTCCTTTGACTACATTTAGATACAAAAACAAAGTGTAAGGAAAGGTACTCTGATAAAACATATATTTAATTCTAGTTATTTTTTTCAACCAGAATAATTCAATCTAGAATAAAATAAACAATTTGCATGTAAATATAAAAACAATAGTGTTAAAAATACTGACTTGTAAACTTATTCTAGGAAACTACACATTACGTACATGGCTCCTCCCAACCTTGATACAACCTTTATTGGTCCCCCTAAGCAACTTGGCATGCAATTCTCTTTTTGTATCTCTTTTTTGCTTTCCTTCAGTCTTTATAGTTCTTCCCTCTCTTTGATAATTGTGACACAAAAGCCATAAATTACATAGATATAATCCATCTACCACTCTTTCGGTGGTTATTAACTTCCTCCACCTCATCAATAGGTGGAAGGTAGTTAGATGCTCATTAATGAGATCTTGTTTCCCACTTCTGAAGACAGTTCCCTGCCTTCTAGGAAATATTAAATTGGCCAATATAATAAATTTAGAATTAAATATAATCACCCAGATTAGATGCCTAGGACTTTATTGATGGATAAAATAATTTATAAAATAAATTGCAACCTTTTTCCTCTTTTCCCCATTTGTACTTCAACCATTAGTTTCCCAGTTATTTTATTCATAAAATAAAACATAAAAACAACTTTACAAACAATAATTATACATCATTTATTATCAATTAAATTACTAATAATTGAATATATTTTTGTCTCTTAATGTAGCATATTAAATCAAAATTAAAGTTGTATACATGTAATTACAATGAAGTTCTTAAGCCGAAGGATATCACAATTTGATTGATGTGTTGTTACACCATCCAAAAGTCTTAGAAATATTTTAGAATGTAGATTGGTTGGCCTACTTTGAGAGGTTGCAAGGTTTCAGCGAACAGATTGCCTTAGAATTTGCATGGGCTCTAAATGATTAGTATTTAGAGGTCATAGGGTTTAGAATTGATGCTACAAGGGAAATAAGTGTAACCATCCCTCCCACATTTACCCATTTTTACAAGCTCCCCAAGTTAAATATGAGGTGAGTGCTAATATGACATGAATCGACCTCCAAGTTCCAGTCATGGAAGTGGGATCCAAAAACCGACAACTTTAATGGCATCCCTTATAGACCACTCAAAAGGCTGCAAACCACCCCAAGTGGTCAATCCTTGAGATGAAACCCTTTTTCACTGACCTAACACCCCAACGACACACACGAAAAGGTAAGAGTGTGGTTATAGGCCTCCAAGTGTACGCATAGGCCTGCCTCCATGCAGTTATGGCCTAAATGCCCTTGTTTTGTGCTAGTAGTCCTAAGATCTCAGGCACTTTTCCAAACTAGCCTTTAGACCACTACCCAGAACTTCCTGTAACTTTCCAGAATCATATTTAACATTCCAAAAACGTTAAACATTCAAACTTGAAATCATAATTTGACCTAGACTTCCTAGAACACACTAGACATTTTGTCAATAATATGGTAAACATGTGAGTTACAGGTCATGAATGCATATTTGATCTTAAATCTCTGAACTTCATATGAGAATCACCGAGAAGGTGTAATGCCCTCTCAAGTAGATACAACAACACTTGCTATCCCATGCATTCATCAACCATTCAAATACTTAACAATCGTAAACAAGAACCATAGCTAGAGCACATCATAGAACCATGCTTATAACCTGCATATAACCAGAATATTAACCTTGACAAAAAAACCATCAAATCAACATAATAATAAGTGCAAGTGCTCATATGTAACAATAGGAAAATATCTCTTATTAACATATGCAAAATCCAACCAAGTTATGGATTTCCACATACCACCCGACCATAAATTGAGTTGAACCAAATATTTATTTTAACAAATAACCCCCATGCCATATTCCAAGCATGAATGTTGGATCTCATGGGATAAACCAAGACATAATAAACCAGGGAATCCATAGGTTAAACCAGATCCACCCTCAAACTACCATGATCTCACCTAAACTAGTTCCGAGATCACAAAACCAAACCAAGCTTGGATGCCTCTAAATTTCTCCACCATACCTTAAGAAATTTACCTATCTCCAACCACCTTTCAAGGGTTTCTGAGAGAAAACCATATCCACCCCCAATCCTTGGGAATTTTCCAGAGACCACCTCACCTGGTTCCAAAACCTTTTCGAAATTCAAAGCTCAACCAAGAATAAATCCCATCACACCATGGGTATCCAGGAAATGACAAGGCAAGGCAAGGTTGAAACCACTGTAAAACTGGGAAACACCCACGCCAATGATAGAAAATGAACCAAATAAACAAATGCATGAACCATGCATTCATACGTTAGCTAGGAAATCACACATGCAACCTACAAAATCTTCCTGTTCAAGTTGTTGATCCAACCTTCTCGTTTCTTTGCTTTTCTCTCATTTTCCTTCCTTTGCTTTCATTTGCTTGCCCTTGATTTCTTGCTTCCTTCCTCCTCTTAGATCTCTCTCTCTCTCTCTCTCTCTCTCTCTCTCTCTTAACAAATCCAAGCCCAAACTGACAAAAGTTGTGAATTGTTTCTTTGATGCCTTTTTATTATTGATGTCTCATTTTTCTTCATTTTCCTTCTAATTTCCTTAGAATGCAAATTTGTGTCTCTTCACCATCCTTTTATCCTATTTTCCTTTATTTTCGTAATTAAATGCCAATTATTTCCTCTTTATCTTTGCTAATGGTTTTACCAATTTCTATAGCCATTATTAAACCAAAAGTGATTCCCACTATAGTGCTTGCCCAACATTGAGCTTGGAATACGTATCTTGTGACCTTAGTCTTATTTTTCCTTTATTATCCTTTACTACATTACCTTTAACCTGGGGTTGTTACAAACCCCTCCCCCTTAGGGGAACACCATCCTTGGTGTTCTATGACACCTATGACTAGCAAACCGCTGAAAAACAAAATCATACTGCCTATGGAGCTTTATAACATAGCTCGATATAGTATTTACAATGGCATCCTGCTGAAAGCAAAATGAAACATACTGCTTACTAGAGCTTTATAACATAGCTCATGGTCGTATTTACAACCATACATATACATACATATACCAAAAACTAATTTGCTTGAACCAACAAACAATGAAGGATACAAAGCCTGCATCTGATCAGCCATCTCCCATGTAGCTTCATTGGGCCCAAAGTGCTTCCACTGCACTTTAACTTGCTTGATTGCTCGGTTTTGGAGCATGAGTTGTTTCCACTACAATATGCATTGAGGTTCTAGCTACAATTCTCCCTCTGGTTCCACCTACAATATAGACTAATCAATCACATGATCAACATCCTATACATATCTCTTAATAAATGAAACATGGAAAACATCATGGACTTTCACTATCAGCGACAGTGCAAGTACGTAGGCCATTGGTTCAATCCTCTCAAGGATCTCAAAAGGCCTACAATACCGAGGTGTCAACTTGGCACATGATCCAATCCTCAAGGAGATCCTCTTGGTCATAATGCACAAGTACACATGCTCCTCAACTTGAAACTCCTTAAATGCCCTATGCTAATTTTCATAACTCTTTTGCTTGTCGTGTGCTACCTTCAAATTGCTTTTGATAACCTACATTTCTTGTTTCATCTCTACCAACATGTCTAGTCCAATCAACAACGTGTTCACTAGATCACTTCATCTAATAGGAGTATTACAACTCCGCCCATAAAGAGTCTCGAATGGACTCATCCTCAAGGATTATTGATACCCATTATTATAAGCAATCTCTACTAGTGGAAGATAATCTTCCCACTTCCTCTGTTGATGCATGACATACATCCTCAACATGTCCTCAAGAAGCTTGTTGACCTTCTCTATATTTCCATTTTTCTATGGATGATAAGTTGTACTGAAAGCCAAATTTGTCCCCAATCCTACAAATAACTCCTTCCAAAACTTGGAAGTGAACTTTATCGTCTATGTCTGATATAATATTCTTGGGAACACCATGCAATCTCAATATCTACCTGATGAAGATCTCATCTACCTCACTAGTTGAATTCATAGACTTAACTGTAATGAATTGATCTACCTTACTTAACCTTTCAACCGCAACCATGATGGAAAAATGTTGCTTCGATGCCTTCAACAAACTTGTAATGAAGTCCAAGGAAATGACCTAACATTTCCGTTCTAGAACCAAAATCGACTATAGTAAACCAGCTGGACGCTTACACTCTACTTTTACCTGTTGACATTCCATACATCTAGCAACAAACTCAACCACCTCTTTCCTCAAATTCGACCAATGATAGAACTTCTTAACTATTGTCAATGTCTTCTGATATCACGAGTGACTTGAATACAACTTGACATGAAACTCCCTCAAGATAAGTTTCTTGAGATCACTCTTATTTGGAACATAAATCATGTTCCTAACTCTAACCAAGCCATTTGTTGTGAGATGATACTCCTCATCCCTATCACCTCCACCCTGTTGATGTAACTTGTGCCTCAACTGTTGATACCTGTCATCATGTTGTCCTACCTGTAAGATCTTATCCTGTAAATTTGTCCCATAATAATTCACTATTGCGATATGATTCACCTGCACTCTTCTACTGAGAGAATCTGTAACATGATTCTCCTTGCCCTTGATGTAACTAATCTCGAAGTCAAACTCATTGAGAGTATCCAACTATCTAGCTTTCCTAGCATTCATATTAGGTTGTTCAAACAAGTACCTCAGTCCACTGTGATCACTCATTAAAATAAACCTCTTGCTAAGAAGACAATTCCTCCACATATTCAAGGAACTAATGATAGCTACTAACTCAATATCATGAGTCACGTAGTTCTGCTCATGCTCATACAACTTTCTTGACTCATAGCATACCACATGTCCTTCCTGCATTAGGAAGCCACCAAGTCCTCTCTTACAAGCATGTACATACCATGAACTCCTTATCAAGATCTACAATATTTAAGATCGGAGCATTTGTAAGAAAGTGCTTCAACTGCTCAAATCTAGCTGCACACTCCTCAGTCCATTCAAAATTCTTTCCTTTTCACTGTAAATATGTAATAGGATAGGAAATCTATGAGAATTTCCTAATGAACCTCCTTTAATAACTTGTTAGTGCCATGAATGATTTGATCTCATCGACATTCCTAGGAGTTGGCCACTCCATGATAGCTCTAATATTTTTCGGGTTCACTATTATACCTTCCTTCGGAACAACATGTCCCAAGTAATGAACTTCAATCTAAAAGAAATTTCACTTGTTAAGCCTGGCATACAACTGATGCTCTCTCAAAAATCTTAATACTATTGTCATGTGCTTTGCATGCTCTTTCTCATTCTTAGAATATATCAATATATCATCAATGAATATTATCAAAAACTCGTCTAGATAAGGATGCAACACATTGTTAAACAAACACATGAAACTAGTTGGAGCATTAGTAAGACCAAAAGGAACCACCACAAACTCATAATGCCCATACGTAGTACATAAATCAATCTTGTATATATCGTCTTCTTTGATGCACACATGATGATATAATGATCTCAAAACCATCTTTGAGAACATTGTTGCTCCCTTCAACTAGTCAAACAAGTCAGCAATTCAAGGCAAAGGATACTTATTCTTGATCGACACTTTGTTCAACTACTTGTAATCAATGCACAACCTGATATTACCATCCTTCTTCTTCACAAACAACATTGGTGCACCCCAAGGCAACACACTTGGCCTTATGTATCCCTTATCAAGCATTTCCTTAAGCTGCAACTTCAATTCCATCAACTCTAGAGTACTCATCCTGTAAGGTGCCTTTGATGCTAGTGTTGCTCTTGGTACCAACTCAATAGAGAAATCCACTTCCCTATGAGGTGGTAACTCTGAAATATTTGCTAGAAACACATCCTAAAACTGCTGCAAAACATGATACCTCTTCAAGACTTCATCATCCTCAACATCCTTCCCTTTGTCACTGGAAACATGCACTGCAAATAATACACACCCTTTCCTACAACTGCACTTGGCCTGCATAGCTGTGACCATCCTCACTAACGTAGGCTTCTTCTTTCCCTGCAAGATTCTCTTTTCTCCGTCATCATCTAGGCACTCAATAACCTTCTCATAACTATCTACCTTGGTCCTATGAGTAAACAACCAGTCCATGCCCAACATCATACTATACAAGCCCAAAGGAAGCACATTTAGATGTGCTAATGTAGGCATACCATTCAAATCAAATGCACAAGATCTCACTTAATGATGAACTATTTTCTTGGTCCTTGTAGTCAACTGCACCAACCAAGACTTTGTGTGCACTTCTTTGTTCAAGCCACACTTATCCACCAGGTCAAGACTAACATAACTATAATTAGCTCCAGGATCAATCAAATGGAAACAACTAGATCACAGAGCTTACCTTCCATCTCAATAATGGATGTCTGATGATTTGTCTGCCTTATATCAAGTGTTGCATAGATATGAGGAATGTTATGAGAAACATCCCTAGTTGTTTGTGTCTCATGGGCAATGTAGATCTGAGGTTTGCCACCCTAATACAATGGAAAATCCTTCTTACAATGATCCTTGCCACAAATCAATCACTACAACGGTTCCCTGCCACTACCTTTATTTTGTTGCTCTTTAGGCTGAGATCCATGTCCCTTCTCAATTGCACTGAACTTCTTGTAAGGAGCCACATTTTATTTCTCACCTGCATCTTGAGGTCTTTCCTGCTTCGGAGGCCATTTTTAATTATCCTTCTCACTCCCTTTTCAATCATGCTTAGGCTCAGACTTACGCTTCAACTACTTATGACAATGCTTCAACTTCCCAATGACTTCCTCCAGTGATTGATACCTCAGAATTTATTCACCATAGCTTGAGGAATTTTCATGTCTCCACCCACCTATCGAGGGCTTCCCGCAGAAAACCATCTCCACCCCCAACCCTTGGGAATTTTCCTGACATCACCTCACTTGGTTCCAAATCCCATTACGTCATGCCTATCGAGGAAATGGCAAGGCAAGGTTGAAACCATTGTGAAACCAAGCAACACCCATGCCAATGGAAACAAATGAACCATGCATTCACACCTCAGCTAGGAAATCACACATGCAACTTGTTACCTGCAAAATCTTCCTGCTAAAGTTATTGATCCAACCTTCTCCTTGCTTCTTTTTCCTTCCTTTGCTTTCCATTGCTTGTCTTGCTTGTTTGTTTAATTCCTCCTCTTGGAGCTCTCCCTCTCTCTCAAACAACTAATCCAAGCCAAAAGTGACAAGAGTTGTGAACTAGTTCTCTGATGCCTTTTTATTATTGTTGTCTCATTTTTCTTCATTTTCCTTCTAATTTCCTTAGCATGAAAATTTGTGTCTCTTCACCTTCCTTTTCTCCTATTTTCCTTTATTTTCGTAATTAAATGCTAATTATTGCCTCTTTTCCTTTTTTCAATGCCTTTGCCAATTTCCATAGCCATTATTAAACCAGAAGTGATGCCGACTATAGTACTTGCCCAACATTCATCTTGGAATACGTGTCCCGTGACCTTGCTCTTATTTTTCCTTTATTATCTTTTATTACATGAACTTTAACCCGGGGTTGTTACAATAATTTCCAAGGTGATGGGTTTACCTCAAATAGGTACCCGCTGGTTTTCTAGGAAAATAGCAATCCCAAAAGCCAAAGTGACATTTTTGCAACCAGGAGAGGAAGTAAGGAACAAGGGAAGAGGTACATCCCTTCCTCATCCTTGGGATGATGTGGATTTCTTCATCTATAGGTTTATCACCTGCGAGGGATGCTTTGTGATGGTATTTCATTATCATTTTTCAGTTATTGGAACATCTTCGTAATAGACAATTAATAAATTTTCCTTACTATATATTGAAGCCCTTACAGCATATGACAGAGGCAGTGCGTGTGGAAAAATATCCAAAGACACGTTTAACCAATCATAAACTAATTAAGTTGATCATAATTCATTAATTGAATTAGTAGGGAGGTAGATGCACTAGTTTACTAGCAAGGTCACATTTACCAGCTTCTGAGACAAAGGAAAGTGGAGATGAAGAACGAGAGGAAAGTGTTCAGACATCACCAAAAAACAGAGTAGTTACACCTCCTAGACAAAGCAAAATGGCTACACCTCCTAGACCTCATCACAAAAACCCGAAAAGATGGAGTTCCATAAGAATGTTTATCGGTACATCTACTGAAGGAAAAATGGAATGCATTGAAGAACTTGTGTAGGTATCCAGTGGACAGTCTAAGATCAACAATTAGGGATGCCCTATTTAAGAAGAAGGGCCTAAAGCAAAGACTGTTGAAATAGGGACACCTAGAAAAGCATCAGTTGAAGCAAGGGTTCCTGAAACAAAAACACTTGGGAAATTCAAGGAAGCATCTGAAAAATCAACTCCTTTGCAAATAGGTTTGAAAAAGAGGTCATTGAAGAATCATTTGGGTGGAAAGAATCCTAATAAGAGAGTATGGGTAGCTATTACAACAATAGCTACTGCAATACCTAGGGAATGTACTATTACAATAGAACCAAAGGGGTATGAGGGACAAAATGAAGAGAGAGAAGAAAATTTTGTAAAAGAACGTACCCCAACACCAGAGGTCCATGTTGCTTCACCAGAATCAAAGGAATTCAAGGAATAGTAGAAAAAAGGAAGAGTTCACAAAGGAAACAAAATGGACTGGAAACCCTAGCAAAGGTGGCAGAAATAATGTCACTTGATGGTACAACAGTATGATCATGTGAAGGGTGTAAGCAAGTTCTTAAGGAAGCAAGTTGTGAAGTGCTAACCACTGTTTCAGTTAGAATCTAAGTTAAAGAGCAAGATGAAGAGTTCCAAATTGTTATTCCACAAGAACCTATTGAAGATGTTGTTATTATAGAAGAATCAACAGTTGAAGCATAGTGGGATGGAGAAAAATAATATGTTATTCAAGCAGAACTGGTTTAAGATGCTACTATTACATAAGAACCAGTAGCTGAAACAGATCAAACTAAAATAAAATTGGTCGTTGCTCCCTAATAACCTATTGATGATGTTGTTGTTACATAAGAACCAACAACTGAGATAATGCAACAAGAGGAGAAGGGGAATGAAGAGGTGTTCCAAGAATTTGTTGAATCTGTTTATGTGATAGTAACATAGAAACTCAGTTAAAATTTGAAAAGTCGTTGAAGTCAGCATTTTTGCTTAAAGAATTATAGAAACGGAAGAAGATAGAAATCTTGGTAAAGGACAAACTTATTCTTCTGAAACAACATAAGGAAATTGTTGATGACCCTAAGAGGACATGGGTTGAAAACCTCAAGGTTCAGGATGTGGTAAAAATGCAGAAAGAAAGGAAGCAAGAACTGTTACAAGTAGAAGAATTGCAAGGGGGAGTATAGTTGTTACAATTGGAAAAGGAGTCAATGTACGAACTTGTTGACAACATATTGAGTTGCAGACCTCCTTCTCCCTCCTATCCCCTATATCTGCAAGAAAAAATCTTCCTTTTTCAATTAACAACCCTCATGGAGAAATTATTGTATGAGATTAAGGAGGCTCAAGACTTTCTAGAAACTTTCTAGAAGGCCACTTTTTCGAAATAACATTTACTGTGTGAATTATACTTGCATGATTCTTCCTGTTTTGGAGAAAGAATTACTAAAATTACACCATACATTGGGGATGTTCAACTAAAAGCCCTTGGTTTCTTTGTGCAAAATCAAGTTAGTTGAAAGGATGTCTACGATACTGTAACAACTAATGAAGGAAAGGTGAAATCATTTATTAGAGATAAAACTAGACCTATTAAAAGAGTCTTTTCAATGTATAATAGAATATGGTGATATCCGAACACCAAAATTTAGATGTTAATGGAATTCAAGAACAGATTTTTGGAACGTTGTCTTAGAAATATCAAAAGGATGAAACAAAGTGCAATAGAAGGGAGTAGGCTTAGATGGGATGCTTGTATGAATAAATTGAAGGATGAGGACCCTTATTGCTTTCAAAAATCCACATAGGCACTCTCCAGTGTTTCTCAGTATGTAGAATGCATCAAAATAAGTGGGACAAGTTGGCTTGGAATTTGGTTCAAATTTCCTCTTATTTGGCTCCCTACCTATTAGTATTAGCACCCATATCATCTTGTTGATAAATTATGGGAAATGGAATCGGTTCTTTCCAAAGGCTACAGAGCGTATTCAATGGATATTGTAAGAGCTTACAATTTTTCATAATTCCATTCTTGGCACATCAGAAACCAATTATAAGGGTCTGCACGAGGACATGCAAATGTGTAAGTTGGGGGGAGACGTTGGGATGTGGAATTGACATTTTTTCTCACCCATTTTCATATCATTTCTTTAACTTTTTTTACTCTCAAGACCATACTTTATCACTGTAACAACCACTATCAACCTAAGTATGTCTCTTTTTATGTGTCATCCTTATGATCTTATTCTGCTTGTAATTTGGCATGAGAATTACTAATTTAGGCTATTTTTATCACAAAAGTTACAAATGGATTTTTTTAGGGTATGTGGTATGTTGAGATGTTGTTACAGAATTACACTTTCCAATTTTTCCTCGCCAAGGATGGGACAAGGACTCGTTGAATGTTGTTGATACACACGAGACTTATTTTGGATGTGTTGATCTCCTTTAATCAATAATGAAGACTGATATGGAAAAGTATTTGGTCAAAGTCAATTCAGCCATCAAAGGAGATATTCATGGACAACATAGCTTAAGCACATAGGATTTTCCATAGATAAATTATTGTAATCTGGAAAAGTTGTTACAGCTTTGTCCCAACCATGGAAATTGTTATTAAATTGTTAATATGTATTCTTGATTTAGATCACATGAGAATCGAGAGATTCTCATGATGATCTTATCTTTGTAGTTTGAAATTATAAAAAGGTTTTCTCTTTGCCCATGATCATACATATAGATATACATAGAAAGAATAGAGGGGAGAGAGGGAAAGCACTAGCATTGTAATCACATATGTTTCATTAATGCAAATCTCAATAATTTGTGGCAACATACCTTTATGTTGACTAGCTTGTGTGTTGTGCAGTGTATTATCCCCTGCTAGGAAAGAAGGCCCCTCCTTCTTAGTAGGGATCAATGGTTAGAAAGGTGTTGAAGTAATTTGATTTATTTTCTCTTAGTTATGATTTTTGTTATTGCTACTGTTAATCTTTTTCATGCTTTAATGATTGAAAAATTATAACCTCTATATTATGTAACAACATAGGTCCTGGACCAGTCCCTTTGTTATGTGACAATTATTTAATCCCTATGATAGTTTGGTGGTGTGTTTATTTTATTTGAATGTGTCTTTCAACATTTACTTGAGTGATTGGTTTCCATGAGTGTTGTTTCTTTTTTAATAAGAGTGACTATGTGACAGAGGGGTTTATTCTGCAATGTGTGTTTATTTCCTAAATGTGTGAGTGAGGTTTGAGAGTGTAACAACCATAGTGTTGGATTGTTGAGATTGTTATTACAACGATTGGATTTGAGATTCATTAGTACTAGTCACCATTTTTCCTTGCATATACTTTGTGTAATAGCCTTGAAATAAAAAGGCCTACCCGGATTAAGAATTAAGGTGAGAGTCAAATCTGTTGCTCTGAATTAAAAGAACAATTGTTCCACCTAACACCATTCCTCTTCTTGGTCTAACATGGAAGGCTCATAGAGTTTCAGATTCTCTACATTCACAATTGAGTAAATTCGCATATATGGTGGTAAATTGAGTTGATCGGCATTATCACCCACATTTTATAGTATCTCAAAGGGGCCATACCTCAGAGCATTGATTTTCTTACCATGCTAGTGTAACCTATCCTTGTTCAGTTGTAACAATACTTTATCTCCCACCTTGAATGATTTTTTTGTCCTACATTGATCATGCCTAGCCTTATATTTCTCGTATGGATTTTGCAGTGTCCCTTGTACATGTATATGGGTATGTCTGATCTTCTCTACAAAATTTTCAGCCCTCAAGGCATCTCCTGTAAGATCTTCCCTCACTCCTCCTCATTGTCCATGTGCAATGCCCAAAGGTGAAGGTGACAAATATCCAGAACAAGTTTCGAATGGGGACATTTCCTGTAGAAGTGTGGACTACTCTATTGTAAGAATGTTGTATATATACCAGATTTTCGTCCCAAGTCCTCGAATGCTTCTCGTTATGTCCCCTTAGAAGCTGCACCAAATTACTATTGACTACTTATGGCTTCCTATCTATTTGTGGATGGAATGTTGTAGATATCTTCAACTTCATGTCCATATTCTCCCACAAGGTAGATTATAATGCACTAAGAAATCTTGTGTCCCTATCTGAAATGATGCTCCTTGGTATCCCAAAGTGCACCCAGACCTATCCAAAGAATAAATTTGATGATTTGTGCCCACTGATGGTCTTCTTACAAGGCATTAGAACACACATATTGGTAAACCTATCAACTACCACGAACAGGTAGTCATGTCCATTCCTGGTTGTTGGGAAAACCTCCCACAAATTCCATGGAAATGCTCTTCTAAGGTCGAGTGGGTATAGGTAAGGGATGATATAGATCTTGTTTCCTATTCCTTAGCTTGTTGGTACAACAAAGCATGCATCCTCTTATGAACCTAACTACTTTATCTTACATCTTCGGCCAATACACATACCTCAACAAGTTGGCCATGGTCTCCCCTACACCAAAGTGCCTTGCAACCTTTGAGGTGTGAGCCTCTCTAATCAGCCACAATCTCTCACCTTTAGGAACACATAGCTTATCCAACCTATAGAGTAACCCATCCTGTAGATGGTATTCAACGATGTTGTCGCCATTGTGCACATGACTCTTACTCTGTGACTAATGAAACACCTCTTTGAAGTCCTCATCCTCTAAATATGCATCTCTATATGCATCATGGGTGAATGGATCCATGTGCATAAGAGTGCCCAAAGTTGTGATCTTTGATGTAGGTGGCCTTGAGAGCATCATAGTCAACTTGTTTGTGTTTCCCTTCTTGTACTTGATAACCAAATGAAACTATTGTACAGACCCCATCCATTTGTAATGCTTGGTTTGTTGTAACTTGCTCTGGGCCTGCAAGTACGGTAGTGGTTGGTGATCTTGATCTTCTTAGATTATTGTCTCCTTTCCCATCAGATGTGGCTTACACCAGGGCATAGAGCTCCTTGTCGTAGGTAGGGTAGTTAAGAACTGCCCCATTAAATACTTCATAATGATAACATACAAACCTTCCTCCCTGCATCAAGACCATTCCCATAACACGTCCATCAATTCCTGTAGAAACTCTTCTAGTTGTTGTTTTTGTTTCTTGGCACACCCCTCTAAGGATGCCTTTCCTCTTATTAACTCTTATACAGCCTGATTTTCTCTTAAAAACAATAAATCGTACTTCTTGTCGGAACTAATCAATTTCTTGGCTTAGTTGGAACTTACCAGCGAATTTTTTGACTTACCTTTATGTTTATTGATGGTGAACAATTTTCCATCCTTGACCAGATGATACTGGTTGGTTCTCTGCATGAATATTGCATCTCGCGTGTACATGTAGGGACTCCTAAACATGACTCCACATACATCAAGGGGAACCGCATCTAGTTCTACTTCATCAATAAAATCAACATTGATAACAAATCTAGTTTTGCACTCTTTTGTTACCTTCAACTTTGCATCCTTATTTACTCATCCCAATGGATATGGGCTCGAATGATCACAAACTTCCAACCCCAACTTCTTGATCATCTTTGTCGCAATGAGATTCACCTGCAATCCTGAGTCAAACAAAGCATCAATCTTAGTATGCTTGACATGTATATTTATATGGAAGAGTTTGGTCATTTCTTTCTCTTCATGTTGTTGAAGGCCACTTAGATTCACCTCCTTTTGCAATGATGTACAAACGATCTTCTCATCCACATCCAAGCTACTTTCAACTTGGTTGCTCAACTTAGTGGCCATGAGATTCTTCTTCTTATCATTTTTCTATTTGTTCTTCGAGTTAAGCTTTGGATGCAACTTTCGGCACTTCTCCTTTGTATGATCGTCAATGTTGCAGTGGTTGTTGGGATCTTTGCACTAGTTTGTTATGATTTTATCTTTTTATCTTTCCCCCTTTCTGCTTCTTCTTCCCCTCCTTAGAAGCATCTTGTTGCTCCTTTTACTTCGATCCACTTGATTGCGCATTCTTAAAGCCTATGTTCTCTAGGTACTGCACCTGTACACAATCCTCGTCCACTGATTTGGGCTTGAACAACATCACTTTCTCCTACAAATGGTGGTGTAGACACCCCAAATACTTTAGGAGTACATCTGGGTTCTTTGGAGAGATACCTAGCATTACGACCATCTTTTTGGACTATGTGGTATACTCTTGTAGGCTTTGCCTCAAATTTCACCTGAAGCAGTGCCATTAGATCCATTTGTCCTCTACATACCCAATAGGATAAAATTGTGACTTTATGAAGGCTTTAAAGTCTTCCCACTTACTCATTGGACATTTTCCCTCCAACCTCGAGGTTTTCGTGTGGCTTTCCCACCAAGTCAGGGTATGGCCCTTTCATTTTAGTCGTGCAAATGAAATACTTTGTTCTTCATTAATTTGATGGACATTGAAATACACTTCCAGTTGCTGCAACTGGTGATTGAGTTTCAGAGCATTGATCTCGTCGTGGTATGGCTTGATATCAAACTTTGCTTCTATTTTAAACATGGGTTGTGATTGATTCATGACACTTTAACTAGTTTGATATTTTTCGGGTTCTTCTTTGGTTGTTTCTTCATTTCTTCTTGATCTCTGGATCTCCCTTCTGATATTTCCTTTGCATTTGAACCCCCATATTCTCCAAATATCCCAAGCTTATTACTTAGGGCCTCCATTAGGAGATTTGCATTACGATTTATATCAGCGACTTGTTGTTCCAACTGTGAAAACCTCTCCTCTACAAGATCATTTCGGTTATTCACAAATTCGTCAACCATGATTAGGGTTTCATGACCTTTGGCCTAATCGATCTAGATCCCCTGAAAATCTCCACAATACACCGAAAGAAACTTGCTATGATACCAATATGATATGTAAACTACCCTTTTGATTTCCTTTTAGACTTCTGGATCTATAGAGTATTGTTAATAGTGCATGCATGGGAATTAAAAAATTATGCATAAAATAGAGAAAGGTGAAATCAAAGCGCACACACACATTTGACACAAGATATGACCTTGGAAAACCTTTTGGGAGAAAAATCCAGCTAGAAGGTGAGGTCGCTCCGCTCTCTTTCTCTAAAAGGAAAATGTCTATGAGTACAAAGAAGTATGGCCTATGGCTTGTGGGATACTACAATGCATGATTCATCTTTGTGTGCTATGTCTCCTATCCCTCTCGGTTATTTTTTCTCAGTTATGGAACAAATGCACTAGAAAGAATGGAACACCTTTTCCTCCTAGTGGTCTGGTTATAAAACAACCATATAGCCTACTAGTGGTTAACTTTGACTGCCTCAACTCTTAACCATAGTTACAATATAGACTCTTCAAGAGTCTTCTTCATCATAATCACATGGCTAGCCCATTTTCCATGGATAATGGGGGCTGACGTGGCAACCTCTCGAATTATGGTGGCTAAAACGGGATGGTCAACTTCTAAGTGGCATAACTTTCAGATACAATATTATACTAGTTGTTGGTTAATTCTATTCCTTGAGAATTCCATTACATGTAAATCATCAATCCAAGTCGGAAAACTTGTGAAGTGTAATGCACAATATATGCAGGGTTAGGGTTCTAACTTAATATATTGAAATTCAAAATGAAAGAAAAATCTAATCTATGAAGAGTAATTGCAGTTTAATTCAACATAGCCATGGTTCTAAACATTTTTAAACCCTCTCCATGTAAAGGTTTGCCACGAGACAATCACAAAATAAATTGATCATGTAATTTATAACTTAATTATAGCAATTAATTTAAGAAATTAATTAGAAACTAAAATTAATTATATTCATGTAAAATAAATAAAATTAAAAGAACTTTGTAATATATCATTAAAAATTATAAGAATATTAATACAAAATTAAATAATAAAAATCAATTTGTCTGCGTGGGGTAGCTCAAGTGGCAGTGGCTGTAGAAATGAAGTCTCACCGAACCGGAAGTCTTGGGTTCAAATCTTGGACTACCCTTCTCTTGTAGCGGGGTGTATAATGGACATGAAAATAGGAGAGTCCTACCAAGCTTACAAATAAAAAATAAAAATAAAAAATAAAAAATAAAAATAAAAAATAAAAAAATAAAAATAAAATAAAATAAAACAATTTAAATTCAAATCATATAGATGGTCGGCTTACAAAACTTGACATCTCACACAACCTTAACCATGTTTATTGTTGCTATCTCTCTTCTTTGTAAATCAGTCCTGATGATGAGTCTTGGTCTAGACTCGAAACGTCGACAAATTAAAGATGAAAACTGTGAAATATCTGAATTCAGCTTCTAAAAAATCTACTCAAGCTTAAACATAATTAAGTTTAAAAATATAATAATCTCGTCTTAAGCTTCTGTGCTGATCCAGGTGGATGTTGGTGGCCACCCACCTATCCCATTTGGACCCCCACAACTGTCTCTTTCAGCTTTTTCAGTTTCCTAAATTGTAGCACAGTTTACTATGTTTAGCAGTTTTTCGGGTCCTGAACTTCCGGAGCCGTTTTGAGGCCCTAAACGACGTTTTTTTGGGAATCTGGGGCAACATGGGTCCATGGACCGATGTTGCCTCCCAAAGTGGTAGTACTCGGATAGATCTTTCTAACGGGCTATCGTACGCGTCAAACGGAGATCGTATGCCAAAGTTACAACCCCGAGAAATTGATGTACCAATTTACCCAAACGGGGCCCACAATTTGGCGTTTCATCTTCTAGGGTTAGATTTCGGAATGTTAAGGGTTTTACATTGTTTCTCAATAATAAATAGGCCTTCGAGCCTCATTGTAACAGAGTTCGGAACAGTTCAGAGGCATGTAGCCGCACATCTCTTCTCAGAGATAAGCTACCATCGCCCTAGCTGGTTTATTTCCATTTCTGGTTGTAAGCATGTTTCGATATTTTCCATTAATGAAATGAAGTATTATTTCCGCTGCATCTCTGTATTTATGGTTATCGCATCTCTGTATTTATGGTTATCTCTGTAATCTATTGCGTTCCTATTTAAATCCGGATCATGTGCATGCATAACAAGTGGAACTCATATATAGTATAATGTGGATGTTTTGATATTAAATATAGCTTGAGTGGGTCCAATGGTTAAGAACATGTCTTTCCTCTTAAGAAATCACAAGTTCAAATCCAAAGTGGGGTAGAGTATGTATACGTTTGTAAACTTTAGTATTCAATGTAGAAACTCCTTGTAGATTCAAACTGCTAATTGTAATTTGCTAAAACAATAGATTTTAATCTACTCTACTCATCAGTGGAAACAACTAATTGATCAAGAAACCATGAAGCATACAAGAGAAAGAATTAATCAACACATTACACAATGATTTCCTAGGGAAAGCCATAGCTAAAACCCCCTGTTATTTGTATATTGCATTAGTTAGAAAATACTAGCAGATTACAAGGCTTTGTTCAAGACCAAACAACCTCTGCACTATCTCTATCTATCTCATAGCTTCCTATACAAGCCTAGGCCAATAATTAACTAATTTTCTTCTTTCCCAAGTCCCTATTTCATTGTGTTGTTTCCTTGGGAATTAGCCCCCCTTTTAATTAGGGAAATTCCTCAATATGAATTACACAATCCTCATAGGAATTCCTCTGACTGCATGCACTACCTGTACAATTCAGGTGATTATACAACTAATAGTACACTGCCCTTGAACTCCAATCTCAACTAGGCAACTCTCAGATCTGATATGCATGAGTTATTTATGAGTGAATCATCAGTTAACTAGTTGAACACATGAAGCAACACCCCATCAGTTGGAACTAGTTTAGCTGACCTTAACTCACTTAAACTAAATTAATTGATTACAACTCAAAATAAACTCAACCAGGGCTCCTATAAAGTAAGAGACACTCTACACGACTCAAGTTAGACTCTCAACTCGAATTAACTAAGCCAACTAAGTCAACTCAAATTAACTGAGCCAACTAAGTTGTCTTATGATGTGGAATTACAATTTTATTCCTAATTTAATTCAAGGACAAAATTAAATCAGGATTTTCTTGTTGCATTTTCAACATTTGAATCCATATAAAGGAATCCCATACACCAAGTTGTTGTTTGGCTTGGTTGGATAAGGCCATAAAATTAAGTGATAATTTGACTTTGTTTAATCTGTGATCGTATTCTTGTCAAGCTAGAGCGACCCATGTCAAGGCTTCCACTCGTCATCTTTATCTTCGCCTTCATCATTGTGAAGCCTGGTGAATCTCTTCATCAACTTTTTCCATCATCTGACACATTCTCCATATTGATAACAAAAAATGAAGATGTCAACATAAATACGAATACTCAATTTAATTTAATAGATGATCTCCCACACTTTCCTTGAATTTGTATCAATGTTACCTTGTGGAAATTGATTAGGATGGACAAAAACATAAGAAATGTAAAAAGAAGATTTTGTCAAAGTTATAGGAATACGAATTCAGGTGGTCTAATAAGAAAAATCAAATAGAGGGAAAGAAGGTAGATTGAAGATGATGAGTTTACGTCTCGAATTCTTCTTCTTTTGGGCCTACAAAAGATGGTCCCTCAAGGCTCTATCCAGATTCCTTCTCACGCTACTATGAGGCAGGACTTCTAGCATCCCCCCCCCTGGGTATTTAAAATTAAATACAGATGGAGCCTCGAAAGGTAACCCAGGGGAAGCAGGGTATGGAGGTGTCATCAGAGATGACAAGGGGAATTTAATAGTCATCTTCCACAGCTACTTAGGGAATGCTACCAACAACATGGCGGAACTAATGGCCATAGAACAGGGCTTAGAGATTCTAAGAAATCTCAACATGAAGAACTCCATAATAGAAGTTGATTCTGAATTAACAATCAATTCTATAAAAAGAATAGCTAATGGCTCAGACCTTGAGAAAATCTCGCACCAGTGGAGACTGTTGTAGGTTTATCGGTGCATTCAATCACATCTGAGAATCCTGAGAACCCTAAGTTTTGCTCATGTGCGCAGAAATGCCAACAGAGTAGCAGACCAGCTAGCAAATGAAGGGGTGCTCTGCAAGAATGAATACAGTTTTTACAAATGGGAAATGATGCCTGCAGGGAATTTGAGAGAAGAATGCTACAGTCTAGCTCGCGCTGACAATGAGCTTTTTCTCAAGTCGGGTAGGGAAGAGGATGGCGGACCAGGGTTCATCTAGCCTTCGCTCCTGTTTGCGTTGTCCTAAAGGCTCTCATTTCGATGGCAGGCAGCGAAGTACAAGTGGTTTTCGTTAACAAAGGAATTAGATGTTAAGTGGTTTTATGGTTTATCGCGCGCATCCGAGCCCTGAAGTGGTTTTACAAGGTTTGCCTCCGATGCCATTCATCAATCAACACGTGGCAGTGGGCGGAGAGAGAATACCACCCATATCGCGCGGGTTATCCTCGTGCTTCTTCTCTGTTCGATATTCTCCTCAGTCGTCAGATTAGGGGAGGGAAGATCAACGGCTCTAGTACGTCGAGCTAGTTCGAGGAGTTATCCTTCGTGCTTTTCGAGTTCTAAGTGTTGGCTCCTGATTGGCGGATCTCTTAGCTGCACGAGTTTTAACCCCCAGGGCGAACCTGTTTTATTTTGTGCTTTGAGTCTTTTCTCCCTTTGTGTACGGGAGTTTGTTCTTTAGTGGGTTATTTGTTATAAGGATTGTAGCCCGTTATTTAGGGTTTGGCAGTCCCCGACTGTGCCCGTTGACTATGTCCGAGACTTGTATCATAGTTTTGTAATTTTTAAACCTTTGAATGAGAAATGAAAAACACTCTTGCTTTAGCAAAAAAAAAGAAGATGATGAGTTTACGTGGAACTTCAATTGCATTAAAAAATCTAGGGTCATTAGCAGTATGTTTCCATCGTTAAGCTTGCATAATCTTTTTATTATACAAATTTTATATGTTTCATTTATTGTACTAACCTCTTATCTTGTCTAAAATTGTCATATTTCTACACAAATTCACGACAGAGCATCTACATTATGTAATAACTACAAAACTTCTATGCTTGATTTGTCATAAATGTATTGTAATAACCACTTGTCTAAAATCATCACACTTCTACACAAATTCATTGTAGAATATATAGAGTATAGCAAAAAGTAATTTGATATTGATACTCTTTTCCAAGTAATGGATCTCAATATCACCATTGAGATTCTCATTTCATTTGTTTTCTGCATAACATATATGAAAAGGACAACACGATATGTTTCCATGCAAGCAAGTTTCAGCCCTAGCCAAGAAGAGAAGTAACAACAAGTTCATTCCTTTGATGGGTGACAGAGTATAGAAAGGTCATGCATTGCCTTAGCTCTCTTAATCAATTGCATCTAAAATTTGCACATTGCTACCATATGCAAGTAAGTAAGGTAGATGCCTACCTTTTCAGTGCAAGCCACTAAGATATAAGAGGTCCCAAAAAACATGTCAAAGATGTTAATTTTATTCAAATTTACATATCAATTTAATAAAAATGGAGCCCTCCCTCCCCCACTCGACATGGGGTGATCAGTGAAGGGAGCATGAGTAAGGAAGGTGGGAATGCCCCACATCACTTAATGAGTAAAGGGGATATGCCACCACACCTAACTACATGTGATAAATGTGGTTCTATGTTTAGTCTCGAGGCATTGCCATAATTATGCATCTCGTCTACTTAACCTCTTCGGTGATGGTTCATATGCGAGGTTGGATTGTAGCAGGGACTAGCTTGATTTTCAGATGGTTTCTAGTTTAGTTTGTATTATCGAAGGCTTCCCTTAAGTAATGGAGTAATCTAATGGGAATCATGAAAATACACTAGTGTGATTTAACATCTTATAAAACTTTTAATTGGGTACATTTCCTCCATCTTGAGTAGCTATTTAGCATGCTTTGTGTTCTACTTATAGTCTGGTCAGCTTTTATTTTTTGGATGAAGTTTGTTTGCAACCCCATTTGTTACACTAAAAAATGTCACCATGACTATTTACAATTAGTATGGCTCTATCAACAGTCATGCTAGCCTCCTGGGCAAGTCTTATGCCTCTGCTCTCCATGTCAAACTCCAAAAAGAGAGAAAGTTTTTGTAAATGTATTTATCTCTGGGTACGCAGGTTCTCTCAACCTTACCTGCGGATACGCACCTAATGTTCACAAAAGCTGCGTACTTGTACGCTTTGTATGTAAAGGGGCAGGTGCGTACCCCTGTAAAGGTCAAAATGCGCAAGTTTCATCTTTAAAAAGTTACTTGTGGTCATTTCTAGAGCATTCTAGAAGGTTGTTCGACGTGTATTGAGCGCCTCCAGATGGTTCATGTACCCCTACCAAAGAGGAACTTATCCCATCAATAAGGGAGCTATCCCATCCAAAGAGGGGATTATCCCATTGATGGTGGACCTGAATAACTTCCTCTAGACCACTATAAATACAGGCATTGGGCCTGAAGGAGGGGAGGTTGGAAGCTAAACATTTCTAAGGGTAGATGCTGCTGGAATTAGGACTCCCATTTAGAAGCTTGTGAGGAGAGATTGTCATCTTTGCTTGTTCTATTTGGAAGTGGGTGAGCTTTGTCAAAGTAAAGGAGAACTCTTGATGGACCCTGGGAGGGACTTGCACAACACCAAGGCTCAGGTTGTAATTGTTCCTTTTGTTTCCTATTAATGCAAATGAGTCCATTCTTCTCAATAACTTGTTATTTATGAGTTATTTCATGTACTCCTTGGTCTATGTGTTAAATATGTTTTATTTTATGAGATTATCAAGTGCTATTTAATCGTTTGATTGTTAGTGAATGCAGGTTTCGAAGTGAAGGAGGAGCTCATCTGGATCAGCGAGGTTGGACTGCTACAACAGCGTTGGACTACAGGTAGGATCTAAACACTTGATTTCTTATATAGTAAATGCATGTTTAGAAAAGGATTGCTCTTATTTGTCTTGTTTGTCACTAGAGAGTCTTAGGCTCCTAGGGAGGTTGGTTGTGTCCGCACTATCGACTCTTTCCGCCTGACAAATTGGCGACTCCACTGGGGACCCCGGCAACCTGCTTAATGAATAGACCGGCACAAGTTCCTCCACTTTAACCGTCTCGAGTGAAGTGAACCCCCCGGAAAATCCAAGTGAGTCTAGCCGACGTCTGCTCCAAGTACAGTGGGATCTTCCCTCCATCGTCACCTCGGTAGAATCCTAAAGATAATGGTCACTAAGGTTACCAACCGCAACAAATGCACCTGGGGGAACAGTCTACACTCCGACAGCACGCAAGGGCAGAGTATCAAGCTCAATCCCCTTGCCGGTTCCTTGACAATAATCCAAGGTTTACCGACAAGTGACCCCTGGCTCCTCGACAATGGTTAATCCGAGGTTTACCGTTTGTAATACGTGCGTGTCTGGCGTCGTTCCCAACGAGGGAGGATTGATCCCCTCACTGGTTCGGACACGAGCTCGTGCTTCTCCTTTAAGAGGAGCTTTCCCATAGTACAAATGAAACAATTGGATTTATTCTATCACAAGATAAGCTACTTGTTTGGTTTTGTTGTCTTGGAGAGTTAATTACTCTCCTACTCCAAGACACTAGCCTGATCTAAATTGGTGTTTCAGAGCCCTAGTAAATAAAAGTTACTAAGTTGATTTTACTTTAAGCGTTAATTTTATGATTTTTCTTAAAGACAAAAGGTAGCGGAAATGAAACCAATGGTGTGTAGACTCGACTCAAACCACTACAAAGATGCACCTAAGATGATTTACGCTACTTTTCTCTTTCAATGAAATTCCTAACTAAGAGAGTTTAGAAATGCAAATTTTATAGAAAACAACTTTCTTAGTAAATGGGTTATTAGCTGAGATGGGTTATTAGATGTATTACCGGGTATCAATCACTTTCTGGTACCTTTGCGGGGGCATCTCCTCAACCCGTTGATCATGGGTTATTAGCTGGAAACAATGGTAATGTACCATTGGGTGTAGGAGACATTTACATGATGTCAGGTTCAGTTCCCGTTTCCCAACCTCAAGGCGGCCAATTACCGCCTGGGGGGCAGCCTCAATTAACGCCTCGGGGGCAACCTCAAGGTCAGTATGTACCTATGGTGCAATACATGCCTCAAGGTCAACCCCAGCCTCAATATGTACCCCAGGGTCAACCTCAATATCAATATTTACCTCAAGGGTATCAACCCCAAGGGTATCAACCCCAAGGGTATCAACCTCAAGGGTATCAATCTCAAGGTCAAGGTCAACCCCAGTATCCGTATTTACCTCAAGGTTATCAACCTCAAGGTCAATACTCAAGTCAAGGTTATCAACCACCTCAAGGTCAGTCATATGTTCAAGGTATGGGAACTGCACCTTTCAATTATCAATCCTATCCTCAATCCGGTTATGGATCTCAGTATCCTCAACCTGTTACGGGTCAATACCCCGGAATGATAGTGTGGGATCCATCACAGGGTCAACAAGTGTTGCAGCCAAGTATACAGTTGGTACCTCAAGCTGGACAACCCGTAGTTTTTGGTCCACCCCAGCAACCGCAACCTGTCCAGTCAAATGTTCAAACTTCTGTAACTTCGGTAGTTACTCAGCCGCCAATTGCACCTAGTACTCCATCTCAAACGGTTGCTGCAACTACCGCTACATCTGCCGCACTTACTTCTAGAGTATCAACAGCTCTGGTTTCTACTGTCTCTGCAACCACTCCTCAGACATCTTTACCGTTGTCTGGATCTACGATTCAAACCACGGTCCAGATGCCTACAGGTCAGCCTGGTATAAGTACGGTTGTCACTACTCAACCTCAATTTGTTCAACAACCGTACCAGGGACAGTACCAACATGGGCAAGCTGTCCAACAGCCGGTTTACCAGTATCAACCGTATCCTGGGTACACTTATCAACAACCTCAACAACCCCAGTACGGTCCGGTTAATCCTGGTTTTCCAGGAGGATATAATATCCCTAATGCGACTCCTGTTCCTAGTTATCCTGGATATCCTCCTCCTGGGACTGGTCTTGTGACCCAGAGTTTTAGAGATCCTAACCGGCAGTTACCGTTTATCGCAACTTTGGATTTACCAGACTTGACGCGCCTAACGAATGATCCAATTCAATATCTTCCGTTCTGGCCGCCATTGCCAAATAAGTTGTCCAGTGATATACCCAAGTTCGAGGGTAAGTCTGGAGAGGATCCGTCCAATCATGTGATGACTTACCACCTCTGGTGTGCTTCAAATTCTATCTCGGATGATTCGATCCACTTACGTCTTTTCCAGCGTACACTCATTGGTCTCGTGGCCAAGTGGTACATTGAGTTACCACGGGCCTCTTTTTACAATTTTAGCCAGTTAGCTACCTCGTTCTTAACTCACTTTCAGTTGCCGGTCAGATACGATAACGGCACGGAGTTATTAACTTCACTAAAACAATCGACGTCCACGTATATTTCTGATCACATTCATGAGTGGAGACGTCGAAGAAGGTTAGTGAAAGTTTTCATTCCGGACCAAATCTTAGCTGAATGGTTTGTTAAATCATTATTACCGAAGATTACTGAAGATGTAGCTAAGGCCGGAGTAGTTACTGAGGAGCAAGTCATTGCTCAGGCGCAGTACCTTGACTTAGTTTATACTCAGTCGGGTACGTTACACGAGAAGATTCCAGATCTTCCAAAATCGAATCAAATCGCTGCTGCTCCTTCGGGATCTCATGCCGCTGATGGTATGATTGGCATCGTGAATACAAAGAGCAAGAAGAAATCTTCCAAGACTTCTACTACTCCTATAATCACTTTGCCTGATTCCCCGACAGGAGAGTCTTCTCCTGAACTTTCCGCCGATATTCACGCTGTAGAGTCATCTACGGCCAAATCAAAAAACGGTGGAAAGAAGAAAGGCAAGAAGAAGGCTAAAGCAGACAAGGCTCCGAAGGAGAAAACGGAAAAGTCGGAAACCAATGACGAAAAGCGCAAACCTCGATATCCTTGTCTTATTTGTGAAGAGGATCATTTTACAAGAGATTGCCCTCATACGGCCGAGGTTGTGAAAATAGTCAAAGGTTCTCCCACTCCTGCTGTGTTAAAAGATCCATTTCCAAAGCAGGAGAGTAAGATGATAGGTTCTTCCTCGACTGCCAGTGAAGAACCCATTTTGATGATGTCTCATGTGAGGATTGCAACTCGATCGCAAGATTATGGTAGTAAGAATCCTGTTGATGGTAAGGAAGCAGAATCTTCTCATTCTAATCCATCAACCTCAGCTCCTGGTTCTGATCCACTACAGATCGAAAAACCTAACCCGGACTTAGTAATCAAACCGCCCGCCAAGGGTGTACTTCGAAGGTCTGCTTTCAATCCACATGCGAGAGCAGCCCAGAATTACAACATTGTTGAGGACTTAGCTGTTTCACCCTCAGCAATGTCGGCTTTAGAAGTGCTGCAATCATGCCCAGCACAACGAAAATTACTTTTGTCGGCTATCGGAGCTGTTGATGTTCAGGACCCGAATCTGATAATCTTCGATCTAGAAAATAGTACACCGCGTCTACCCCATCAAATGGCTTTCCAAATTCCAGTGATAGTCAAAAACATGCCTATTCATCGGATTGTGATTGATGAGGGAGCTTCTACGTGTATTATGTCGATTCAATGTTGGAGATCGCTTGGTTCTCCTTCGTTGAACCAATCCCCGACCATCCTTAAGGCCTTTGATGGCCGTGGGTTCCGTCCGTTTGGTATTCTACAGGAATTGCCTATA
This sequence comes from Pinus tabuliformis, assembly GCA_031772625.1. Taxonomy (NCBI): domain Eukaryota; kingdom Viridiplantae; phylum Streptophyta; class Pinopsida; order Pinales; family Pinaceae; genus Pinus; species Pinus tabuliformis. The sequence continues at coordinate 331,106,121 of CM062820.1, forward strand.
GGGGTAGAAGGTAAAACCGTTAGTCTGGATGTGGAGGTGGTTGATGCCCCTCTAGACTACAACCTTCTTTTGGGTCGAAGTTGGTCATATGCTATGACAGCGGTCGTTTCATCGGTCTTCAGAGTAATAAAGTTTCCATATAACGGTAAGATCGTGACCATTGATCAGCTGACATACTTTTCATCCGACCCAGCCTCTTCAGAGAGTATCCAGCATGTCGGTAAGACGACAATCCCTTATAGGGACGTTGGCGTAGGCTTAGTTAAAGATTCCGGTTTACTGGGAACTTTTCCTTTCCCTCCAATCAACGCTGACCCTTCATTTGCATCAATTCATATGATTACATCAGAAAACATTATTTATGACGATCCTTGGATTGTCCCATTTGAATCTGAGATAGACTCATTCGGTGATGCTATGCCTTTGAGTCCATATGAAATTGCTTATGAAGCTGTCATGTCTTTTACCGACTCGCGTTCAACCGAAATCAACCAAATGAATATGGTCAGTGAAGAATCACTTTTCACATCAACCTTAGAACGGATAGCGTTTCCCGAAGTCGTGTCATCTGACGAGCAACTTCGCGAAATCCTAAGTGTAGACGATCTACCATGGGAAGATCTCCATCACAGATCTTCGTTTTTACCTAAGGATGATGTTTTTGAAAATGATTTTTCATCTATCTTTACCGTTGAATATGTCAAAGACGCTCAGAATCCAACGAACCATTCTAATTCAGAGCTAAATTTAGGGAATATTTCTCGCACTATTCCCATAGATATTTCAGTGAAGCTCGGAATTGAGGAAAACATTCATATAGGTGCCTCATGTACAGAACATGAAATCCAAACTTACAAGGCCCTATTCCAAGAATTCTGCGATGTGTTTGCCTGGTCTTACGAGGAAATGCCGGGAATCGATCCTGCCATTGTTGTTCATGAAATAAAGACCTACCCGGACGCTAAACCCGTCCGACAACGGTTGCGTCAGATTCACCCTCGGAAAGCGGCTGCGATTAAAGCAGAAGTCGAGAAGCTGTTGAAAGCAGGTTTCATTTATCCAATCCCGTTAACGGATTGGGTATCGAATATTGTTCCAGTCAACAAGAAACAAGGAACAATAAGAATCTGTATCGACTATAGGGATATAAATCGAGCTTGTCCAAAAGAAAACTATCCTACGCCTTATATCGATCAAATTATTGATGATTGTGCCAGAAGTGAAATGTTTTCCTTCATGGATGGTTTTTCGGGATATAATCAAATCAATATTCTACCTGCCGACCAACCAAAAATGACATTCATTTGTCCATGGGGGACATTTGCTTATTGCAAATTACCTTTTGGGCTTAATAATGCCGGGGCCACTTTTCAACGGGTGATGTCTTACGCATTTCATGACATCAAGCACATTGTGCAATCGTACCTCGATGACTTGCCTGCTCATTCTTTACATCGAGCTGACCACCTTGTCCATTTACGAGCAATCTTTATGAGGTGTAGGCATTATCGAATTCGGTTGAATCCCCACAAGTGTGTTTTCTGTATAGAGACGGGTCGATTGCTGGGATTTGTTGTTTCAAAAGCCGGCATTCGCGTCGATCCCTCGAAGGTCGAAGCTATCATCAAATTGCCTCCTCCTTCGAGTTTGCGCCAACTCCAAAGTTTGTAAGGGAAAGCAAACTTTTTACGCCGATTCATTCCAAACTACGCCAAGGTCACTAAAGGTTTTACACGGTTGTTGAAACAGAACGCTCAATTCTTTTGGGATGAGATTGCCCAACAATCTTTTGATGCACTTAAACACGCGTTGACCCATGCACCGTTGTTGCATCCTCCCAACTACAACTAGGACTACTTCTTATACCTCACAGCTTCGCATTCCACTATTGGAATGGTGTTAGTTCAAGAAGATGAATTCGGAGCGGAACATGTGATATATTATCTTAGTAGGACATTAAACCCCACTGAGCTAAAATATTCGCATGTGGAGAAATTGGCCTTGGCAGCCGTTCAAGTTGTCCAGCGTTTCCGTCACTACATTCTTCTCCGTAAAACTACAGTTATTTCGGATTGCAACCCTATGATTTATATTTTGACAAAACAACTGCTAGGGGGCAAGTACTCTAAATGGATCGTTATCCTGCAAGAGTTCGACTTGGAGTTTGAGAAGTCCAAGTCTAAGAAATCCTTAGTTTTTGCGGAATTGATGTGTGATTTCCCGCATGCTGACACAGAAACTGTGGTAGAGGAGTCCATTGCGGACGAATCTTTGTTTCTTATCAGTACTTTAGATCCGTGGTATGGGGATATAATCATCTATCTCCAAACCCAAACCTTTCGGCCTGAAGCTTTCAAAGAAGGAACGTCGAAAAATTCGGTTTCAATCCCAGCAATACAAGATTATTGGAGATACACTTTATCGCCGGGGGGCAGACTTAGTTTTTCGACGTTGTTTAACTCACGAAGAGGCTGAGAGGGTTTTGAATGATTGTCACTCCGGAGCATGTGGCGGTCATATGTCTGGGTATGCCACAGCTCAGAAGGTGTTGCGCGCTGGCTATTTCTGGCCGTCCATGTTTAAAGATTGTATCATTGCGGTCCGGAAGTGCCACAACTGTCAAGTGTTTGATCGCAAGATGCGCGCACCACCTGCTCCTCTCCATCCTATAATTTCCGTTGGTCCTTTCGCCAAATGGGGTATCGATTTTATTACTTGTAACCCTCACTCGGCCGGGGGGCATGCGTATATCATCCTCGCGGTTGATTATTTTACTAAATGGGCCGAGGCGATGCCTACATTCGACGCAAGCGGCAAAACAGCTACAGTTTTCGTATTCAATCATATTATAACTAGGTTTGGTGTCCCACAAGCAATCATCACTGACCATGGGAGCCATTTTCGAAACATCATGATGACTGAGCTTACAAGCCAGCTTGGTTTGCGCCACGATAGCTCTACTCCTTATTATCCACAAGCCAACGGTTTGGTTGAGTCTATCAACAAAGTTCTGGTTATCATGATCCGGCGAATCATTGGTATTCATCGGTCGAATTGGCACAACATGTTATTTTCAGCGCTATGGGCATACCGAACTTCAGTGAAAACTTCAACAGGGTTCACTCCTTTCCAGCTAGTTTACGGCTTGGAAGCCGTGTTACCCATTGAATGCGAAATCCCATCACTTCAAATGGCTGTCGAATTACTCCCAGCCACTTCCGAAGAGGAGAAACGTTTATTATACTTAGCTCAATTAGATGAGACTCGACGTGACGCTGCATTGGCAATCGAGACTCACGCGAAGCGAATGAAAGCTCAGTATGATAGAAATGTGACCCCTCGGAGTTTTTCGGAGGGAGACCTAGTGCTGTTATATGATCAAGCTAACGATAAGCTAGGTGCTGGAAAGTTCGTTCCTATGTGGCATGGACCCTACATTGTAAAGCGAAAGCTAGCAAAAGGGGCCTATGAGCTGGTAGATTTTGATGGGGACTCTTTGGGTAAACCCAGAAATGGACTTTACCTAGAGAGGTATTATGCTTAAATGGTGGGTATGGAGAATTTTTAGTTAGGTTAGGTTTTCTTTCTAGTTAGTATGTTGTTAGTTTAGATAGGGTGCTTAGCTTAGAAAGTGTGTTTCTCGTCGTTATTCTGGCTTATCTTGGTTTTACTCTTGATATTGCAGATGTCGACGCCTCTCCAAACGTACATTGGATTTGCTGATGGTGCTTGTCGTAGTACATGGAATATCTCTTCCGCAGCTTGGGTTATCTATTCGCCCTCTGACGAGTTAGTTTCTATGCATGGGGTAAGCCTCGGTCAAACGACGAACAACATTGCAGAATACAGTGCAGTGGTTGAATTATTATTTGAATCTATTTCATTTGGAATTCGACGTTTGATAGTGAGGTTAGATTCTGAACTTGTTGTATTACAGCTTAATAGAGTATATGCCATTAGAAATCCTGTGTTATTAAGGTTGTTTTTGAGAGTGCGTCTCTTGGAACGTGAATTTGATTACATTGAATATCAGCATATTCCAAGGTCTTTAAATACATTAGCAGATGCAATTGCTTCTCGAATGTTGGACAGACATTTACGATAATCATGCAAGTAAATTTAAAAAACATTTCATCATATATGTTAAACAAAATGAGCCGATAATAATGATATATATATATAGATAGGAGTGTGTCAAAAAATATACATCGTCTTCGATCATAGGTTGAAAAACACCTTATGATCGGCAAAAATGATAAGTACAAAAAACCAAAAATGTCATATGTGTCTACAAAAGTGACTAGCCAATCACTGGTGGTGCTCTCTATACGAGACCACTGCCCGCGCTACCCTACACAAGAACCTCCTAAAAGGTCCTGGGACTGTAACCACATAGCGCTGAAGTCGAATGGGAATGTCATCTATGGTGGTCTCTGGTATATCCGCCGTCAGACGCTCTAGATCCTGTTCCAGCTCGGCTAAGGTCTCTGCGGCCGCATCCTGTGGGGCTGGAGCTGGTACAGCTGGTACTCTCCTCTCAAAAGCCCGGAGGTTGGCTGGACGCCGTGGACCTACATCTGCATTTTGAAAATTTGTGCTGTCAGTTTGAGGCGATATATAAAAACAAAAAAAATACATAATTTGAAAACTTGTGAAAAATGAAATACCTTTGTCATCCCATTGTTCTCCCTGTGGAAGAACCATGTCCGGATCATTCCGAAAATCCATTCCGGCGTAAGGAAAGTCCTGAATAGCAAAGACCTGGCTCTCTAGCCAGTGAAAGTAACCATCAGGAAATCGAACAACTGTTGCGCCCTCATCAGGATGCCAGGCCATTACCGCAACCCATCTCGTCAACTTAGGCTCCCGAGGCGCCCCGACTGGAACTGTAAGATGCTGGGGAACCAGCATTGGAACTCTCTCTAGGGCAAAGCTCACAACTATAGGCCCATATCCAAAGGTCTTTAGTTGTCCTCTCTTTGCCCTGGTTAGTTGGCCCTTCAAATTAGCCAACACAACATCACACCAGTTGAAAATGGTGCCATGGAAACAGTCTATAGCCATCCGCATTTGGGACCCGGTGGCTTGGTGCAAAGCGGCCGCGCCGCAAAGTCTGGTAACAGTAAAGGCTATCACCATAAGTTCAGGTCGGGATATGTACTTGATTTCTATCCCCTTCTCATGGTTTTGGTTGTTGCACCACTCTAGTCGGAGACTAGCAAGGGATTGGCCACCCGGCCTAGTCCCGAATAGAGAAAGTTGCTCGCCCCTGTTAGGCAAGCCAGTGAGAAAATATATATCGGAGGGCTCTATCTCGAGCTGGTGCTCTCCGATGTAGAAACATTGCTCCTGAATGTTCCACCTTTCGACCAGCCACTCAAGAAAAGGCACTTGGCCCCTCATGCCAGGTATGGCCCAGTATTTGTACAATCCGCATGCTTTTAATGCATCAATGGAAGGTTGATGACCTATCGCGGCCAAATCAACATCCTCGTGCTCTCTTTCACGCCAATCAAGCATGGTGTGCTCCCTGCACATTATAAAACATCAGTGAGAATCCATAAAATTTAAAAATTTTGGTCTATTTTGGAGGTCCAAGGGTTTCAATTTGCGTTTTGCGGGGTACGCACCCCGGCCTTTAGGGACAGAGCGCCCGGACGCAGGTTCCCTTAAGGCCGGGTGCGTACACCCCGTAATTTTCCCATTGGGAAAATATCGGGGTACGCAGGTCAGCAGTGCATGACCTGCGTACCCTGAAGGGCGCATTTTGAAACCCCAATGCCCCCAAAAAATCAAATAAAAACTTAAAAATGAATTCTAAACGGATGGAAAACAAGAGAGGGGTGTTGTAGAATACCTGGTGAAACGATGTTCGATTCTGACGGTCGGATTCTCCGCAATCTCCACGGGAAGTTTTTTGTTAAAGCCCTTTTCTCAACCTCAACAGTAAAATGGTAAGAAGTCTTTTTACAGGTTTTTTGGATAAATAAATGCTAGATTTGTTTATTTTTCACCATGAAAGGACATTTTCGATGTATTTTTTGCCCATCTTAAACAGGTATGAGTAATGTGTTGTTTCTGTGCAGGACAAAGGGACTTTAGGGTAAATTATCATTTTTCACGTCAGAGTCATCTTTTAAGCTCTTTTCTGACTCCTAAAACATGAAAAGATCGCCGAGCGTTTCTTTTACACTCGTTAAAACGGAATTAAAAGACGGTCCCCTTATAGCTCTTTTCTGACCGTAAAATCAGGAAAAGATTGCCGGGTTTTTGTCGTTTCAAACTCGATACGGAAATAAAACGACGTGTCCTTGATCACTTTTTACTTTTCAGGTCAGAGACACTAATCATGAAAGTACTCCTTGGTCGCAAGATCAAGCGGTTCTCCCAGGTATTATTTTATACTTTTTCGGGCTTGGGGGACACAAATTTACGAAAAAGTTCAACCTGGAGTCTTCTTAAGTTTTTCAGACTCTCTAAAATTGAAAAACGTCAAGTTTCTCCTATACTGGTCTCGTTAAAATTTCACAGTAAAGGACCTGTTCAATTACAAACAGGAACGAACCACTCCTTCCTAGGGTTCGAATCAAAACTAGGTTGGACTCATCCGAAGGATGAGCTTATAATCAAGCATATGTTATCCTCCTCAAGCTTGTTAAAAATAAAGAGGTACTTGCCAGAAATGGTGGGGGAAAAGAGAGAAGAATGAGCCTATTTGTTATCTTTTGTCTCAGAAGAAACTTTATTACCACTCTTGGACACGACACTTTTCATTCACCTGGGTTGGGAAATCCTTTACCTCACAGTTGATCAAACCACATTGAAAGTCTTCAGCCGGGTTCCGGGGATTAACTTTGAGTCGTTTATCACCAAGCCATCTGTTGTGTCGTTATGTGTTCAAGAGGTCTGCAAGCAAAACTTTCATCTGCAAAATACTTGTCATCCATTTGACCATCCCTGAGTCAGTCCTTACAGCAACATTTCTTCAACTTGAACAATGATTTCGTGTTGTGGGCTTGCCTGCAACGGGTCACTTTCTATCGACATCAGCACATTATCTAGAGAGATGACTTAGAAATCGTCAGTGCCTTGAAGTCTGCATGCATCAATGGCAGGTTTCTCGCCTTTGACGTCAGTTTACATCATTGACTTTCGATCGAAGGATTCCGTGAAATGTTCGACATCAACTCATTCATTCACATCTCATGGATTGTACTGGGTACTTTGAGAACCATTGACATTACTGGTGGTCTCTCTCACACTTGTTAACAGTTTACATCATCGACTGGTAATCAAGTGGTTTCTACCATGTTCGACATCAACCCATTTAATCGCATGGCTAGAATCGTACCAATTCGAGAAGTAGAAATGAAGACCCTGGATCTAGTTTCCACCATCCAGGCTGCGAGGAGTTTTGTATTCATTATCTAAGTAGACTAATCATAAACAGATGGCTGCGCCCATACTGTGTCTACAAAAGTCTATGATTATGATGTACTACAAGATCATTCCTGTATCAAAGTAGTTAGTTTGTTAGTTAAAGTTTTGATCTGAGTATGGGAATGCCTACCTCAGTGATGATATAATCTTATACATGTATTTTGTGTTGAAAATTGCAGGTTCTGACCAGGCTCTCCACGAGATAATCCTTGAAATGATAAAGCGCTTAACCCTTCCTAAATAATACAAAACCCTAATCTACTACAGGCTTCGCACTTTAGGGGGCAATCTGTTACACTAAAAAATGTCACCATGACTATTTACAGTTAGTATGGCTCTATCAACAGTCATGCTAGCCTCCTAGGCAAGTCTTATGCCTCTGCTCTCCATGTCAAACTCCAAAAAGAGAGAAAGTTTTTGTAAATGTATTTATCTCTGGGTACGCAGGTTCTCTCAACCTTACCTGCGAATACGCACCTAATGTTCACAAAAGCTGCGTACTTGTACGCTCTGTATGTAAAGGGGCAGGTGCGTACCCCTGTAAAGGTCAAAATGCGCAAGTTTCATCTTTAAAAAGTTACTTGTGGTCATTTCTAGAGCATTCTAGAAGGTTGTTCGACGTGTATTGAGCGCCTCCAGATTGTTCATGTACCCCTACCAAAGAGGAACTTATCCCATCAATAAGGGAGCTATCCCATCCAAAGAGGGGATTATCCCATTGATGGTGGACCTGAATAACTTCCTCTAGACCACTATAAATACAGGCATTAGGCCTGAAGGAGGGGAGGTTGGAAGCTAAACATTTCTAAGGGTAGATGCTGCTGGAATTAGGACTCCCATTTAGAAGCTTGTGAGGAGAGATTGCCATTTTTGCTTGTTCTATTTGGAAGTGGGTGAGCTTTGTCAAAGTAAAGGAGAACTCTTGATGGACCCTGGGAGGGACTTGCACAACACTAAGGCTCAGGTTGTAATTGTTCCTTTTGTTTCCTATTAATGCAAATGAGTCCATTCTTCTCAATAACTTGTTATTTATGAGTTATTTCATGTACTCCTTGGTCTATGTGTTAAATATGTTTTATTTTATGAGATTATCAAGTGCTATTTAATCGTTTGATTGTTAGTGAATGCAGGTTTCGAAGTGAAGGAGGAGCTCATCTGGATCAGCGAGGCTAGACTGCTACAACAGCGTTGGACTACAGGTAGGATCTAAACACTTGATTTCTTATATAGTAAATGCATGTTTAGAGAAGGATTGCTCTTATTTGTCTTGTTTGTCACTAGAGAGTCTTAGGCTCCTAGGGAGGTTGGTTGTGTCCGCACTATCGACTCTTTCCGCCTGACACCATTGCAGCCAAGGTTATTCGAGGATAGTAGGCTAGTCATCTAGGCTTTGTGCTTTGTTATCATGGTGTTCCAAAGAGCTTGTTGTTGTAGAGGTGGAGTTGTCGGAGGTGGAGGGGGTCAAGGTACCATAGGTGTTTCATAAGCTCAAATGTGGGGTGCAGAATCATTGTGTTCCTTCCACAAGTAGACCCCTGACGAAATTAAATAATATATCGAGGATGTGGAAGAGTATATTGAAATGGAATGGCAAACCTTTCAGACTTTGAGATAACAACATCCATAGTAGCTTGGGTTCTTAACATGGGCTATACACACAGATGGAAAAGTCAATACCTGAACACAATGTAACTTTATTGGAGAATGAAGACACTCTTGGGTCGAGTCTTATTGTATAGGAACAACAACGAGAATGAAATTCTAATTGTTGGATTATGTGGTTACAAAGTTGTAGGATATTGACAAACATTACAAGGAAAAGACCTTCTAGTGGAGGTTTTTGCGAAGACCCCTATAAAAAAAGGCCAAAAATTTGTTTGTACCGCAGGTCACTAGTGGAGGTGGGCGGACGGATGTTTTTTTAAAGGTGTGTCTAAATTACCAAAGTGCATCGGTGCCTTCTTATCAATACACACACCAAAGTTGTATATAACATGGTGCACTGTAGATTTTTTTTTTTGAATAATAAAAAAAAACCACTGTGCGCTAAATACCCTAATGCATCGGTGCTTGAATATTCGCTAACACCAGACTCCTTCATATAGTAAAACGTATCGATGCTATTCAAAAATGACTTCCTAGTGCAATAAATGTATAACAACGCCCCGAGGCATCATATAAAGCGTAATGATAAACGATTTCTAATTTCTAAAAAAGGATCGATGTTATTGTAAAACCACAACACCAATCCCACCCTGATGTGCTTTGAGATTCGCACTTGAAGAGGGTTAAATAAAAAACGAACCCTCTCGGCCGTAATTTTCATTTTTAACATCTACAATCACAAGAGAGCTCTGAAGCACCGGTGCCACTCTTGCCACGTGCAAGTGTCTAACATCGATGCTTCTCTTGCTCACCACCTTTCAGTATTGTGCTCACTGTTTGATTTTCCATTTTTTTCAAACGGTGTGATTTTTTTTTTTCTCTATTAAGTGTCCACAATGCCTCCCCGACGACCAAATCTCCAGGTAATATCTATGTTTCTTTATAATTTAAATTTTTAGTGGATTAGAATTGCAAATTAGGTTGAATTCGTCATTGTTTTTGCAAAACAAAAACAAAAAAAATCGACGCGTGGTGTACTCGATTTGTTCATCTCGCACCGACAGTGGTGTGCCCTGTAAATTTACAAGGTGCACCGCGTTTTGGTGTGTGAACATAACGCACCATTTTTGTGGTGGTGCATTTTGTAAATATAAACACGTCGAGAAAAATGTGACATGAGCATCGGTGCACAAGTATGTCACACTACTCTGAAAAGCTAAATTTTTGAAATCCCCACGGTGCCTCATACTTATGTGCACACCGTTACCGGTGCGGTTAAAGTTTAAAGCACACCGGAGCTAGTGCATTACTGTGTTTTATGCGCAACAACAAATTTTTTCTTTTTTCTTTTGGATTGAAATTTATGTTTCCATAGTTATAAATACATGTTTCATTTAATAAATAAAAAATGTATTTGATGTATGAGGCTAATGTATTTTATATGTTAATCATGTAGCGGAGACGTCAACAAAGGGGGCAACAACAGTAGTAGGCAGACCCATACAATTTGTTCTGACCATGGCAGGTAAGAGAGAGGGAGAGGGATTTATACCCTTGCCCTATTACTGCAGTGACCAGAGTTCTCTTGAGTAATGTAGACCTACTCAAGTACTATGATTAGGGTACATCCTAGAAGGCACACTTGGTCTTATTGGCTGTTAGGCCGCTATAATACTAGTGATTCCCCCATTACTATTGTCATTGTATCCCTTATTGTTATTTTTGTGCCCCTATTGTCCCCATATTGTTATTAGTATGCCCCATAGAAGCTCGCTATTGTTATTTTTCTGTCCTTGTGTTATTATTGTTATGTCGGCTTGATTATATTGTGACCCGTAGACTCCTATATATAGAAGGGAGGTTTAGTCATTTGTATCATCCAAGAATTGTTCATTTGTGTAATGTAAAGGAGGTTGCCCCCTCGAAGAGGCTGAAGTATAAGGCGTTTATTTATAGTTTCTATCTTTTTGTGAGTTGGTTTCCTAACATTTGGTATCAGAGCTTTGGATTCTAGGGTTTCATTGCTCCAAACAGGGCATCGTGGCATTTTCGCTATAATTTTTTTTTTTGCGATGTTCCTGTTGAGATTGCAACAAGATGATGGAGCTTAGTGAAAAGAGTCGCCTTCACTAAGTGGGCCCGCAGGCTATTTTTGGCGCAAGTCTATTTTTAGACTATGTCTATTTTTAGACATATGGATCATGTCTATGGATTGCAGGTTGTTGTTTATGGATGATTGATCAAGTTGGGAAAAAATAGATGGACTTCTATTTTTGATGAAAGTGTGAGTGATCACAGTGTGAGTGATCAAAGTCTATTTTTAGACTGGCTGTCAAAAATAGAAAAGTCAAATATTATTATCTCACAATAATATTTGGACTATAAACTTAATCTTATTCTCTTGGAGCACTTCAGTTTGAGCTACAGAGGTGGCACATGCAGCTGTCAGAAGGAAATACGCTTTTCTTATGAGTCAGTTGAGTTGTTGCATGCATGACTTCAATTAGAACTCAATCAATTGAGTTTGGTGGAGTTGATTGTGGAGTTGAGGGAGTTGTGTTCAGTTTAGCTTTGTTAAACTGGTTGTATTTAGTCTAACTGGCAAATAGACTAGAGATGAGTTGGATGAATTAGTTATTAATTAATTCACAAGTTATTAACTCATAATACAACTAATGAATACATCAGTTAACTCAGTTGCATGTCAGTGCATGTTCAGTTCAACAGGGACAGGTGGTAGAGAATCAGATTGCTATCAGTTGTGACTATAGTTGTGCACCAGATCTTGCACAATCAAGGGATTGAGTATGCCAATGAGTTTGCTCACGTATTTGCCCACATTATAGCTTGTTCTCACGTCCAACAAAGTGTGAGTGACTATTTTGCAGGTGAAAAACGAGTTTGGTGAGCCATTCTCATCAGTTCTTGAGCAGGTATTGAGCAGTGGAGGCAGGCAAGCAGTGGAAGAGATTTGGAGATCAGATCTGAGCTGTATTGTGTGTAACAGAGGTGGAGATACTTGTGAGGAGTATTATGTTGGGTAATGTTACATGACTCAATCATTAATATACAGATAGTTGGGGTTTTTAGCGAGATGCTTTCCCCTGGATACATACTGTGTTAATGTGTGAATGCTCTTGATGTTTTATTGTTATTGATGCTGCTATATTGATGATCAACGTAGAGGAGCTTATGTATTGTGTATGTTTTCCGCAATAGTACATGATCAGGATAATATCCATTGAATATGTGTTAAATTATGCAAAATTTCTACAGTTTCAGAAGCTACAAAAAAAACCCATTTGAGCTGAAATTGTTCTAAACTTCGGATCTGAATTTCAAAGTTTGTCCCGCTATAGTTGCGAAGATATGACCTGAGGAAATTAGGGTTTTTGCAGACTCTTGAATTACATTCCAAACAGGTGACCTGGGGAAAATCGTCATAACTTTTGTTTTGAGCATCAGATTGATATTTCGTAAGAAGTTTCAGAAAGAGGATAGCCTTTAGTTTTTGGTGTATCAGTTTCAGATGCTAAGGTCGAAACACTGACACGTGGCACATCGTACAAGTTCGCTCTACTGAAATAGTTTATAATCAAGTCACCGTGGGAGATTTGGCATAACTCTTCCTTGGAGAATCCAATCTTGATCAGGCTACTGTAGGACAAGATTTCAGATATTTCCACAGTTACAGAGATACAACAGATTCAATATCAAGCTCTTACAAAGTGAAAAAAAGTTGTGTAGTTTGTTTTAAATTTTGCATAAGATTGGTTTGAAAAAATGGTTTGAAGGAATTCAAAGGGAATAGTGAAGAATTATTAGCATTAATTAATGCCCCGAAGAAAGAAAATGGAAACACCTAGTAAGCAACCTGAAAGCTATTGGGTTGTGTTATATTCTTTCCACGACTAACCCACGTAGTTACCCGGGGTTTAGAGGGGGGGAGGTCACGGGGGGTTTGAGGGGTACCCGTAACCCCACTCTATGGGGTCCGGGACCCTATGTTAGGTTGGGCGGACCCACCTATGGTTTTGTGCATGATTTTCGCACATGTTTTTTGGACGTGATGGTTTTTTGGTCCATGGTTTTGGACGCGATGGTTTTCAGTCCATGGTATTGGATGATTCGGCATGTATAAATATGTATTGTAACATTGAAAGGAACATAATGAAAAATCAAGTTGGTAGTCCCGATTTTGGGATCCAGGGGAAAATCTCTGTGTGTATGTGTTTTATGTGTTATGCTATCGCATTGTTTATTTTCTGTGTTTTAGAATTCATATGCAAGTAATTTATGTACAGGGTTAAAACTTACATTTGGTATCAGAGCTATTTTGGCTTCAAGGGGACGCCTTTGTTGCTGAGGGGTTTCGCTCGGGCCTGTGGTAAACCCTGTTCAATGGGAGATCTGCGAGATCGATTCTGTTGGTGAAAGAAGATGGTGAGCAATGGAAAGATAGAGATCGAGAAATTTAATGGTCAGAGTTTTGAGTTGTGGAAACTCAAGATGGAGGATCTGTTGGTAGATAAAGATCAGTGGATCGCGGTAGATCCGGGTACTAAACCAACGAGAGTGTCCAATGAAGAATGGAAGAAGTTGGATCGGAAGGCAAAGAGCACAATACGATTGTGTGTCTCAGATTCAGTATTGTTGAATGTATCAGGGGAAGCTATGGCGAAGGCTTTGTGGGACAAGTTAGGGACTTTGTACCAATCTAAGTCTTTGGTGAATAAACTGTTCCTGTGGAAAAAGCTGTATAACCTGAGGATGAAAGATGGAGACTTGGTGACAGAGCATCTGAACGCATTTAATACTGTGGTAAGTCAGTTAGCATCTGTTGATATTAAAATTTCAGATGAAGATAAGTGCATCAGTTTGTTGTGTTCTCTACCAGATTCGTGGGATAGTCTGGTTATTGCAATAGGTAGCAATGCAACTGCCTTGAATTTTGATGAAATAGTCTCATCCTTGCTGATGGAGGAGATGAGATGGAAAAATATGGAGAGCCAAAATGGTGATGCCTTGTCTGTATGAGGGCGGTCCTAGAACAGAAACAAAAATAAGTCATCGAGTGGGAGATCTAAATCTAGAGGAAGATTTAAATCTCCAGGAAAACTTGTAAAGGTGGTGTGCTCGAAATGCAGAAAGGAAGGGCACTAAAAAAGGGACTATAAATCTAAAGCTCCTGATAAAGGAAAGGGATCTGATGATGCTCCTTCTGTAGAGGCAAAAACCACCTCAGATGAAGGTGGGGATGTGTACTTGACTTCTTCAAGTATACATGTAGATCATGAGGCATGGTCGATTGACTCAACTGCATCCTTTCACTTCACTCCCCATAGAGAGTGGTTTTGCGAGTATGAGAAATATGATGGTGGTGATGTCTTCTTGGGGGATGACAGGAAGGCTAGAATCATTGGTCGTGGAAAAGTAAAGTTGAAGTTGCAAGGTGGAAGGGTTAGAATGCTTCCAGGTGTTCTACATATTCCTGCATTAGCCATAAATCTAATTTCTGTAAGCAAGATGGATTATGCAGGTGTAAAAATAGTGCTTGAGAAGGATACTTGCAAAATGGTTTGGGGAGCACTGGTATTGATGCGGGGAGTTCAGATTGGAACTCCGTACAAGCTGCAAGGTAGCACTGTTATTGATGGGTGCAACAGTTCTGTGGTTCCTGAAAGTGGAGCAAAAAATCTAGTGGTCTCTGGAGAAAAGACCATGCTGTGGCATCAAATGTTTGGACATACTGAAGAGAAGAGCCTTTGAATACTTCATGGTAAAAGTATGGTAGAAGGTATGAGTAATAACTCTCTGGATTTTGATTTCTGTGAAAATTGTGTATATGGGAAGCAGAATTGGGTGAGTTTCCCCTCTAGTAGTAAGAGGGCGAAACAAATATTAGAACTTATGCACAATGATATGTTTGGACCTATGAAGGTTCCATCACTGGGTAAGTCTGTATACTATGTATCATTTTTAGATGACTTCTCAAGGAATACATGGATATATTTCCTTAAGAAGAAATTTGAAGCCTTTGACAGGTTTAAAGAATTTAAGGCTCTCATGGAAAATTAAACAGAGAAGAAGATAAAGGTGTTGAGGACAGATAATGGTGGAGAGTTTTGCAGCAAGGAATTTGAAGAATTCTGTAAGAAGTGTGGTATAGCACAACAGAAGACTACTCCATATACACCTCAGCAAAATGGAGTTGCAGAAATAATGAATAAGACGTTGATGGAAAGGGCGAGAAGCATGCTTAGTGGTGCTGGGTTAGGACAAGAATTCTGGGCAGAGGCGGTGGATACTGCATGTTACCTGGTCAACATGTCACCTTCATCAACGTTGGAGGATAAGACTCCACAAGAGGTATGGACTAGTAAGAAACCCTCTCTTTCACATCTGAGGGTATTTGGATGTGATGCATATGTACATGTTCCAAAGGAGAAACGAACCAAGTTGGATAGTAAATCTGAAAAATGCATCTTTATTCGATATAAGGATGGTTTAAAGGGGTATAAGCTTTGGAACCCAATCACACGGAAGGTTGTGTACAACCGAGATGTGGTGTTCAAAGAGGTAAAAGATGTTATTAAACATGAAGTCCAACCAAAGGAACCTGAGAAGATAGAGTTTGAGGTTAAGGAGTGTTACACTAAAATTTGTCACCATGACTATTTGCAGTCAGTATGGCTCCATCAACTGTCATACTGTCCTCCTTGGCAAGTCTTATACCTCTGCTCCTCATGTCAAACTCCAAGAAAGAGAGAAGGTCCTTAAAAAGTCAATTAACTCTGGTTACGCAGTTTCTCTTAACCTTACCTGCGTGTACGCACCTCAAGTTCACAATACCTGCGTACTTGTACGCTCTGTCTGTAAAGGGGTGGGTGTGTACTCCTGTAAAGGTCAAAAGGCGCGAGTTTTACTTCAAAAAAGTTACTTGTGGTCGATTCTAGAGCTTCCTAGAAGATGGTTTGACGTGGATTGAGCGCCTCCAGATGGTTCATGCATCCCAAAGAAAGAGGAACTTATCCCATCAAGAGGGGAGCTATCCCATTGAAATAGGGGCTTATCCCATTGATGGTGGACCTAATTAACTTCATCCAAAGCATTATAAATACAGGCATTGGGCCAGAGGGAGGAGAGGTTGAAAGTTGAACATTCCTAAGGGTAGATGCTGCTGAAATTAGGACTCCCTTATAGAGCTTGAGAGGAGAGATTCCCATCCTTTCTTAGCTTCATTTGGAAGTGGGTGAGCTGATCAAAGTAAAGGAGAACTCTTGCTGGACCCTGGGAGGGACCTGCACAACACCAAGGCACTGGTTGTAATGGTTTCTTTTGTTTCCACTTAATACAATTAAGTTCATTTTTCTCAACAAGTTGTTATACATAATTTGTTTCATATACTCCTTGGTCTTTATGATGAATATGTTTTATTTTATGAGTTATTCAGGTGTTATGTAATCGTTTTCTTGTTAGTGAATGCAGGTTTCGAAGAGAAGGAGGAGCTCAGCTGGATCGGAGAGGCTGGACTGCTACAAACAGCGTTGGACTAAAGGTATGTTTTAAACACCTGGTTACTTGTATTTTAAATGCATGTTTAGGGAAAGATAGTGCTTAATTGTCTTGTTTGTCACTAGAAAGCCTTAGCTTCTAGGGAGATCGGTTTTGTCCGCAAATTTGACTCTTTCCGCATGACAAGGAGGAAGAATCAGACTCTACAGTAGAGGAGGAATCAGAAGATGAAGAGCCACAAACTCCGGGTGTGAGAAGATCAGTTTGAGAAAGAAGGCGGCCATAAAGGTATAGTCCATCTGCTTTCTGTTCAAATTTTGCTTTATCTATTATTGACGATGATCCCAAAACTATGAAGGAAGTAGTAGATTTAGAGGATGGCAAACTCTGGGAAGAGGGCATGGTTGACGAAATGGCATCTTTGCACAAAAATGAGGCTTGGGATCTGGTGGAGTTGCCTACTGGAAGGAAACCCATTAGCAGCAAATAGGTGTTCAAGTAGAAGACAAATGCAGAAGGAAATGTGGAGAAATACAAAGCTCGGTTGGTAGCAAAAGGTTATTCCCACATGCCGGGAATTGATTTTGGTGATTTTTTTTCTCCTGTTGCCAAGGTGACTTCTATTAGATTACTTTTATCTGTTGCTGCTACTTTTGATTTTGAGGTAGAACAGATGGGTGTGAAGACAACATTTCTTCACGGGGATCCGGAAGAGGAAATCTACATGAAGCAACCTAAAGGCTTTGCGGTGAAGGGTAAGAAAGAACCTATGCAAGTTAAAGAAGTCTATGTATGGGTTAAAACAGTCACCAAGGATGTCATATCATAAATTTGATACGTTTATATGGGGACTTGGCTTCACCAGAAGCAAAGCAGATCACTGTGTGTATTTCAAATTAATTGGTGACCGTGTTATTTATTTGGTCTTGTATGTGGATGATATGTTGTTGGTTGAAAATGAAAAGGAAATTATCTAGGATTTGAAGACCCAATTGTCCTCCAAATTCGACATGAAAGATCTTGGTGCTACAAACTATATTTTGGGCATGGAAATTAAAAGAGATCGGACAAAGAGGAAGCTCTGATTAAACCAAAGGAAGTATGTCGAGACAATACTGTAGAGGTTTAATATGCAGGATAGTAAACCGGTGAAGGTTCCTATTCCTGTAGGTGTGAGGTTATCTACTGAACAATGTCTCAAGACACAAGAAGAGGAAGAGGACATGTTCCATGTTCCATATGCAAGTGCAGTCGGTAGCCTGATGTATGCAATGGTCTGTACTAGACCAGACATTGCACATGTAGTGGGAGTATTGAGCAGGTTTATGTCAAAACCAGGGAAGGAGCACTGGACAACAGTGAAGCGGGTTTTCAGGTATTTGTGTGGCACTAGTGATTATGGTTTGTGCTACCAAGGAAGATCAGGATTAGACAAAATGTTGGATATTCGTGGCTTTGTTGATGCAGATTGGGCCGGAGATCTGGATCAGAGAAGATCTACAAGTGGGTATGTGTTTAACCTATTTGGAGGTGCAGTCAGTTGGATGAGTAAGAAACAGTTTGTAGTGGCACTATCAACTACAGAGGCAGAATACATGGCAGCCACTCATGCAAGCAAGGAAGCAGTTTGGTTGCAGAGATTGTGTTCAAGTATGGGGCTAGTACAGGAAGTTATAAGGATAGACTGCGACAGCCAAAGTGCAATTTTCTTGGCAAAGAACCCTGCATATCATTCAAAGACAAAGCACATTGATGTTCAGTATCACTTTGTGAGGGATATGATAGAAGACAAAAAGGTGTTGCTGGTAAAGGTGGACACTTTGAAGAATACTGCAAATGCATTGAAAAAATCTGTGAGCTCTGAGAAGTTCTCTCGGTGTAGAGAAACAATGGGCGTTTTAGGGCTGGAAAAATGACTAAGATCTCTTGTGGCCCCCTGTGGAAAGAAAACAACAAGTGGGAGAATGTTGGGTTGTGTTATATTCTTTCCACGACTAGCCCACATAGTTACCCGGGGGTTAGAGGGGGGGAGGTCACAGGGGGTTTGAGGGGTACCCATAACCCCACTCTATGAGGTCCAGGGCAGCGCCCCAGAAAATTTTGGTTTTGGACCCTATGTTAAGTTGGGCAGACCCACCTATGGTTTTGTGCATGATTTTCGCACATGTTTTTTAGACGCAATGGTTTTTTGGTCCATGGTTTTGGACGCGATGGTTTTTGATCCATGGTATTGGATGCTTCGACATGTATAAATATGTATTGTAACATTGAAAGGAACATAATGAAAAATCAAGATGGTAGTCCTGGTTTTGAGATCCAGGGGAAAATCTCTATGTATATGTGTTTTATGTGTTATGTTCTCGCATTATTTATTTTTTGTGTTTTAGAATTTGTATGCAGGTAATTTCTATATGGTGTTAAAACCTACAAAAGCTCTAGCATGACTCGTGAAGTAGATGAATAAATGCAACATGATATATCAAAATTACAAGACCAAGTATAACAAATTTCACTCTCACTAAAGGTAAATGAAACCAAGACGAATGGCGTGGAAGCTAATATGAATGGAATGCAAGTTAAGATGGATGGCATGGAAGCTAAGATGGATAGCATGGAAGCTAAGATGAATGGAATGCAAGTTAATATGGATGGTGTGGAAGCTAAGATGGATGGTGTGGAAGCTAAGATGAATGGCATGGATGATAGGATGGAAGAATTGAAGATAAATTTGAATAAGTTGCTACAGGAAATGGTCACTAATGGTGAAAGGGTAGTAAAGGAAACTCATGATGAGAACAAAAGAAATGTTAATCATGATTTCATAGACTCTAATGTTTGATTGAATACCCACCATGTTCCAAAAATCGATATGAGGAAGTTTGATGGCAAGGATCCTGGAACATGGATACTACAGATCGAGCAATTTTTCGATCTCCATAATGTGCAAAACACACAAAAGGTACGTATTGCAACTTTATATTTGGAACGAAATCAATTTGTATGGTATCAATGGCTTTGCTCTCATAAACAAATTGCCACTTGAGCAATTTTTACAGAAGAAATGATAGCACATTATGAGGATACAAAAAGCAACACTTTTTTTAGCCAATTGATAAATCTCAAACAAAAGGGTTCAATGATGGAGCACATTGAGGACTTCCAAAAATTGAACATAAGGGTAAAAGATATTCCAGAGGAGCATAGGATTGATGTGTTCATAGGGACTTTAAAGGATAATATCCAACATGAGGTTCGCCTTTGGGAACTTGATTCATTGCAGAAGGCATTCAAGTTAGCAAGAAAAATGGAAAGAAAAATTATGGCAACCAGGAAGCCTACCACTCACAACTATAAAGATGGAAGTGTTGTTGCCCCTAGCCTTTCACAACCTACAAGGTTGACACCACAACAATTGGAAGAAAAAAGAGCAAAAGGGCTTTGTTACAGTTGTGATAGCAAATACACTAAAGGTCACAAGTGTGCTAAGAAGAAATTATTCTACATAGATTGTGAAGAGGAGGAAGAAAAGGAACAAGAAATGTCAAAAGAAGAGGATATACTCTAGGAACAAACCCTAGATAAAGAAGAAATGAATCCAACCATATCTTGTAATGCATTGGTTGGAATTACCACTCCTCAAACTATCAATATAGAAGGACATATCAAGAAGAAAAAGGTAATAGTGTTGATTGATTCGGTAAGTACCCATAATTTTATTCATTGTAAGATAGCAAAGGAATTGAATTGCTTCTTATTTCCAGCACCAGAGTGTCAAGTGATGGTTGCAAGTGGAGGAACCATTAATTTCTCTGGAAAGTGCTATAATATCAAGGTATCCATGGGAGAATATGTATTGAATATCCCAATGCTTTCCATTCCAATGGGTGGTGCTGATGTTGTACTAGGAGTCCAATGGCTATAATCCTTGGGTACAATAGCTTTTAATTTTCAAGAACTTTTCATGAAATTTTGTGCGGAAAGAAAGGAAGTTGAATTAAGGGGTATTGCAGGGAAACCAGGAAAGATAATAAGCTCTAACGGTATGACAAAGCTTCTAAAGAAGGAACAATGAGGTGTAATTGCACAATTATGTTCGCTAGAGGTTCCCACATCGAAACCATCTATTTCTCCAGATCTCCAAAAAGCCTTGGACAATCATTCCAAGGTATTTGAGACTCCCAAAGGTCTCCCACCTATTCGTAATCATGATCATGCTATTCATTTGATTCCAAGAAATGTTCCTCCAAACATCAGGCCGTACAAATATCCTTATGCCCAAAAGAGTGAAATTGAACGTATGGTTGCATAAATGCTAGAGGCCGGTATAATTTAATCTAGTCAAAGTTCTTTCTTTGCTCCAGTAATATTGGTGCACAACAATGATGGATCATGGCGCATGTGTCCGGATTATAGGGAGCTCAACAAGCTCACCATTAAAGATAAATTTCTCATTCCTATCATTGATGAATTATTGGATGAATTGCATGGATCAATTTACTTCACCAAGTTGGATCTTCATCAAATCAGAATAAAGACTGAAGACATTCTGAAAACAACATTTAGAACTCATGAGGGTCATTATGAATTTTTGGTCATGCCTTTTGGCCTTACCAATGCACCTTCTACATTTCAAGGTTTGATGAATTCCATTTTCAAACCATTGCTTAGAAAATTTGTGTTAGTTTTTTGATGATATACTAATCTACAGCAAGTCTTGAAAGGATCATGTTGAACATGTTGACAGGGTGCTCAAACTGTTGGAGGAGAAACAATTATATGCAAAAAGCTCCACATGTTTCTTTGGAGTACAAGAGGTGGAATATTTGGGTCATATTTGATCCGGATTTAAATAAGAACGCAACAAATTACAGAGATAACCATAAATACAGAGATGTAGCGGAAATAATACTTCATTTTATTACTGTAAAATATTGAACTATGCTTACAAACAGAAATGGAAATAAACCAACTAGGGCGATGGTAGCTTATCTTTGAGAAGAGATGTGGCGGCTACATGCCTAGGAACTGTGTTATAATGAGGCTTGAAGGCCTATTGATTGTTGATAAACAATGGAAAACCCTAAACATCCAAAAACCTAACCCTAGAAGATGAAACGCCAAACTGTGGGCCCCGTTTGGGTAAATTGGTACATCAACTTCCAGGGGTTGTAACTTTGGCATACGATCTTCGTTTGACGCGCACAATATCTCATTAGAAAGATCTATCCGAGAGCTACAACTTTAGGAAGAGAAATATTAGTCAATGGACCATGTTGCTCCTAATTTTCCCAAAAAAACGTCGTTTAGGGCCTCAAAATGGCTCTGGAAGTTTAGGACCCGAAAAACTGCTAAAAATAGTAAACTGTGCTACAATTAAGGAAATTGAAAAGCTGAAAGAAATAATTGTGGGGGTCCAAGTGGACTTGGTGGGTGGCCACCAATATCCACCTAGATCATTCCTCCCCCCTAGGAAGCAATGGTCCCCATTGCGTTGAGTTCCTCCATGAGATGAGGAAACTTCTACTGAACTTGGTCCCTGGTGAGCCACTTGCCCTGGTGAAGGAGTTGGCCTGCTTTGACAATTCGATACAATTGGATATTTTGCTGGCGAGTGTGCTTGATCTGTGTGTCCATGATCCGATCAGTTGCAGCTTGTTCCATGCAATCTGGATTTAAATTTGTGGGTGTGAGCTGTTCTGCAATGTCGGATGTGTCTAGTAATGGTGGAAAGTATGGCCGAAGGCGGTCCACATTGAACACTGGGTGTAGACCAAGGAATGGGGGAATGCTGAGCTCAAATGCATTGTCTCCCACAGCCTTGGTAATGGTGTAAGGACCATATCGGAGTGGTCTGAGTTTCCGATAGGTTCCAGTAAGGCGTTCCTTTCGCAAATGTAACCAGACTTTGTCGCCCACCTGAAACTTGTGTGGCACCCGATGTTGATCATGTCCCTGCTTGTACTTGGCATTTGATTTCTCCATAATGTCATGGACCTGCTAGCGAATATGTTGGATGTGCTCAATGAATTTGTTTGTCTTATCTGTTCCAGACTGGACATGAGTCGAATCTGTGTGAGTAGCTACAAATGGCATGGCCATATCAATGGGACATAGTGGCTGGAATCCCAAGCCCACTTGAAGGGGGTTGTGTCCAGTCGAGTTGTGGAGAGCCCGGTTGTAGCTGTGCTGAACATAGGGGAGGCTCTCATCCCATGTGTGTGGATGCTTTGAGTTGCACATGCGCAGAATGTGTACGATCATCCTGTTCACAACCTCTGTTTGGCCATTAGTTTGAGGATGGAAGGCTGTGGACTTAGTGAGTTTGGTGTCTAGCATCAACTAGAGGTTGGACCAAAATGTACTGAGGAAACTGTTGTCTCGATCTGAGATCATAGACTGTGGGATCTCAAAGTGTACCCACACTCGTTCAAAGAAGAGTTTATTAGTGGCTTATGCTGTGATATTCTTCTTGCAGGCTGCCATAATGGCCATCGTCAAGAACCTGTAGATGACCATGAAAACATAGTTGTTTCCATGCTTAGTAGAAGGAAGGCCCGACATGTAATCCATGGAGATGGATTCCCAAGGTCGACTAGGGGTAGGCAGCGGGGTATAGAGGCCTTGCTTCTTGATGGTCGGGTTTGGTAATGGCACAGGCAATGCATGATCTGATGTACTTCCCGACATCCTATCGGAGATTCGGCCACCGTTTTCTCAACCCCGAAATTTCCAACAGCCCGATTGTAGTGTGCTTCCCAAATCATCTTGGCACGCTCGCTTGAAGGAACATAAAGGTGACCCAGGTGGCATAACAGGGCATCCTGGAGGTGAAAATCTAGAACATGCTGACCCTCCAAGAGTGTCTGGTATGTGTGGCCAAATTCTGTGTCACTTTTGTAGAGAAATGGCCAATCAGAAGTCCGTGCCCACAAGAGTTAAGCACGGTGGTTAACGCCATGATCAGTGGTTGACTTAGGCAATCTGCAACATTATTGGTGTTGCCCTTCTTATACTTTATATTTAAATGGAACTGTTGCAGGTATGTGGACCACTTCTGATGGTGATAATTTTGCAATTTCCCTTGGGTCTGTATGAACTACAAGGGTCGATGGTCTGTGTGGATGACTGTTTCCTTCCCCAAAATGTAATGCTTCCATTGTCGACAGGCCTACACAATGGAATACATCTCTTTGTCATAAGTGGGATACTTTCAGACTGTGTCTGAAAGTGTCTCACTGTGATATGCCACTAGATGTCGGTGTTGAGTAAGGACTGCCCCAATAGCATAGTCAGAGGCATCTATCTCGACCTCAAATGGTTGTTGCAAGTCTGGTAATGCGAGCACTGCTGCCGAGTAGAGGCGATCTTTCAAATATGTGAATACCTTTTGTTGAGACTCAGACCAAAAGAATTTTGCTTTCGCCCCTCCCTTGGTGGCTTGACTCAAGGGCCAACTGATATGAGAAAATCCCAACACGAACCTGCGGTAGAAGTTGGCAAGACCTAGAAAGTTGTGGAGCTCTGTTAGAGTGGTTGGAGATGGGCGATCCTGAATGACTTGGATCTTGGCTAGATCCACATGCACCCCCCATTCACCAATAATGTATCCCAGATACTGAACCTGGGTCATACCAAAAGTGCATTTCTCCAAATTGGCACATAACTTGTGTTGTCGCAGTGTTTGGAGAACTTGTCGGATGTGGTGGAGGTGCTCTTCCCAATTTTGACTGAAGATCAGAATGTCATCCAAGTATACCACTACAAATGAGTTGGTGAATGGCCTCAACATGTCATCTATTAGCCTCATGAAGGTTGCAGGAGCATTCGTCAATTTGAAAGGCATAACCAACCATTCGAAAAGGCCCTCCTTGGCTTTGAAGGCAGTCTTCCACACATCGGAGGGTTCAATTGGTACCTGGTGATATCCTGACTTCAAATCAGTCTTTCTGAAATATTTTGCCCCCTTTAGTTGGTCCAGGAGGTCATTAATCCATGGGATCGGGTACCTATTACGGACAATGATCTTGTTCAGCGTCTGATAGTCAATACAGAGTCTCCAAGTTCCATCCTTCTTCTGTACCAACACAATCGAGCTCCCACAAGGCGATGAACTCAGATGGATGTGACCTTTCTACAACAGCTCCTGAATCTGCCTCTTGATTTCATCGTTCTCCAGAATGGAGCGTCGATAGATTGGTCCATTGGGCAACGGCGCACCTCGGGTCAGATCGATGGAGTGCTTGACCTAACAGTGCAGAGGAACCCCTGCGGGCGAGGTGAAGATGTCCTCGTACTCCTCCACGACTTTGTCCATCTGTAGTTGTCGTGTGGAGGGGCCCTGTCTGGAGGTCGTGGCCACTGTATTCTTCTTTCCCTGAGGGCGTATCATCAGGGAAACAAATTTACCGATTTTGGAAATGAGCTTACTGTATTGTTTTGCAATAACTAAAGAGATGGTGGTAGGCAGTGCTACCTTTGGTATCCTGTACAACTTATTTCCCAAAGTAATAATAACAGCACAGGGCCTTGATTCATACACAACATGTTGCTTCCACAAGTATGGTTGTCCTAATAATACATCACAAACATCATTGGGAGCAATGTCACACAATACCTCATCCATGAAGGGCTTGATGTTGTATGGAAGGTGACACTGCTGACTTACATGAAGATCCCATCCTTGGTGAAGCCACATGGTGTACGTTTATGAATGTGCTGTGGTTAGTAAGCCCAGCCGCTTCACGACATTTGCCGAAATGAGGTTCTTTTGGCTCCCACTATCGACAATGAACTGTAGCGAGGAGCCCTTTACCGACATCTAGGAATGGAAGAGACGCTTATCCTCCTCTGGGTCTTCGGATTCCTCCTTCTGGATCTTCGTGGTGGCAATGGTGGCGTTGGGCTTCGCATCGATAATATGCTTCCCTTTGTCATTCCAATTGTCAGGTTTTGACTCAGAGTCGGAACATGCATCTGATTTTAAAACCCTTAGCTCGGCCACCAGTGACTTCTTGGCCTGACACTCACTTGTGTTGTGAGTGGAGCTCTTATGGAACTCACACCACTTTCCCGTGTCCTTTTTTGGCTTCGCGGTGTTGTTCTTTGCTTGCAGCATTGGCGGGTTCTCTTGGGCCGCCCTGCCTTGCTTTATCCTTTGTTCTGCGGTTTGGGGGCACCTTTCCCTTGTTTCGAATACGCAGATCCAAAGTCTCACTTCTTCTGTTTAAACTTTTGCTTGACCTTGACGACATATTGGTATGCCATGTCGAGTGAGTAGATGTTCAGGAATTCTATTTCTTCCTGGATGTACTTGTGTAGGCAGTCGCGGTATTTGAGTACCAAATGCTGCTCTAAATCCTTGATACCCAATTTTGTGCGAAGGGTATGGAAAATATTGGTAAACTCTGGCACGTCTTGGTCCCTTCCCTGCCGCACCGTGGTCCACTTCATGTATTGATCCTCATAGTTTCTGACAGGGTAGTATTGCTCCTTGATGGTAGTCCGAAATAAATTCCAAGTGGGTACGGCTGAAAATAGTGAGCCTGTACTTTCATCCTTATGCTTGCAGTGGGTTTCCCACCAGTCCTTGACGTGGGGGGCTACTTTGAGAAGAGCGAAAATAATATTTTCCAGACTCGAAAAATCATGAACAGAAAAATACCCTTCTAGCAGATTTAACCATTTATCTACGGCATCTGCATCTATTTGACCATCGAAGATGAGGATTTCAAAATTAAATTGTACCTTAAACGGTGTGGCATTTACAGAGCAGCTGTTGGAAACCGATGCGTCACCTCTTGGTAGCCGCTGAAGGATGTGGGTAAAGATGTCCATCATCGCATTCCTTTACCGCTCGAGGGCTTCTTCGAGCAATATTTTGATAGGATATCTTTTCCCCTCGTATTTATTTTCATCCGCCATGGAAGGCCGTCGGGATTTGTGAGGCTGGTCTTACAAAGGTTCGACCAGTTCAAGCCCTAACTCCTTATATCCCGACCTTGTTAGGGACATGCAAAGAAAAACAGAGAAAAAGCAGACCGTTCTGATACCATTGATCCAGATTTAAATAGGAACGCAACAAATTACAGAGATAACCATAAATATAGAGATGCAGCGGAAATAATACTTCATTTCATTACTGTAAAATATTGAACTATGCTTACAAACAGAAATAGAAATAAACCAGCTAGGGTGATGGTAGCTTATCTCTGAGAAGAGATGTGGCGGCTACATGCCTCTGAATTGTGTTACAATGAGGCTCGAAGGCCTATTTATTGTTGAGAAACAATGTAAAACCCTAAACATCCAACTTCCCGGGGTCATAACTTTGGCATACGATCTCTGTTTGACACGCACAATATCTCGTTAGAAAGGTCTATCCGAGAACTATAACTTTGGGAAGAGCAACATTGATCCATGGACCCATGTTGCTCCTAGTTTTCCCAAAAAATGTTGTTTAGGGACTCAAAACGGCTCTGAAAGTTCAGGACCCGAAAAACTACTAAAAATAGTAAACTGTGCTACAATTAAGGAAACTGAAAAGCTTAAAGAAACAATGGTGGGGGTCCGAGTGGACTTGGCGGGTGGCCACCAATATCCACCTAGATCAATATTGTATCTCATGAAGGTGTTAAGGTAGACCCTAGCAAAATTAAAGCCATTAAGGAATGGAAAATCCCCAATCCATAAAGCATCTGCGAGGATTTCTCGGGTTGACAGGGTATTATAGCAAGTTTCTTAAGAATTATAGGAGAATAGCAGCACCTCTAACAACATTACTGAAGAAATATGCATTTTCATGGACTCCAGAAGCAACAAAGGCCTTTGAACATCTTAAAGAGGCAATGTGCCAAGCACCGGTCTTGGCTACGCCGGACTTCACAAAAACCTTTATTGTGGAATGTGATGCTTCAGGAAATGGAATTGGTGTTGTTTTAATGCAAGATGAAAGACCCATTGCTTTCGAAAGTCGTCCAATCAAGGGAAAGTATTTACACAAAGCTATTTATGAGAAGGAAATGTTGACAATATTACATGCACTTAAGAAATTGTGACCCTACCTAATGGGAAGACACTTCAAGGTAAAAACGGATCATGATAGTCTTAAATACTTTTTAGAACAAAGATTATCCTCTGAAGAGCAACAAAAATGGGTCACAAAGATATTGGGTTATGACTTTGAAATTATCTACAAGAAAGGGAAGCAAAATGTTGTGGCAGATGCACTCTCAAGAAAGGATGAGGATGTGGAAGCATTGTTGTGCGCCATTTCTATTATCCAACCAGATTGGATAAACGAAGCAAGGGAGGAATGGAAGAATGACGAAGAAGTGTGGGCACTCATTCGAAAGTTACAACAAGATCCCAGTACATCTGATACATTTAGCTGGAAAAATGATTTGTTATGGTACAAATATCGCTTATACCTATGTAAGAATTCCCAACTCAAACAAAAGATTCTTATGGAATTGCACACTTCTCCCTTAGGAGGGCACTCGGGATTTTTAAAAACTTACCACAGGGTTAAGAAGGAATTTTTTTGGGATGGCCTTAAATCGGATATTCAAAAGTTTGTGGCGGAATGTTTGGTTTGCCAACAAAATAAAGTTGAAACAATTAAGACCCCAGGTCTATTACAACCTTTATCCATTCCAAGCCAACGTTGGGAGGAGGTTTAAATGGATTTTGTCATAGGTTTACCCAAGTCTGAAGGAAAGAGTGTCATCATGGTGGTAGTTGATAGACTTACCAAGTATGCACACTTTTGTGCATTATCACATCCATTTAAAGCTAGTACATTTTCTACTGCATTTATGGAAACAATTCAAAAGCTACATGGAAACCCAAAGATTATTGTAAGCGACAAAGATCTCATTTTCACTGGAATTTTTTGGACAAAATTATTTTCTTGTTTATTTTCTTGTCTTGGTACTCATTTAGCTTATAGCTCATCTTATCATCCTCAATATGATGGGCAAACTGAGATAGTAAACAAATGTTTGGAAGGATATCTTCGTTGCTTTGTATCTGATAAACAGACACAATGGGTCAAATGGTTGCCTCTGGCTGAATGGTGGTATAACAATTCCTTCCATACTACAGCAAAAATGACCCCATTTATGGCACTTTATGGATATCATCCACCATCCATCACATCATATTTAAGAGAAAATTCTAAGGTTCAAGTAGTGGAACATCACATTGAGCATCAACAACAAGTTCTCCAACTCTTAAAGACTAACCTCACGTTGGCGCATAATAGAATGAAACAACAAGCATATCAACATCACAGCAAAAGAAGTTTTGATGTAGGTGACTGGGTATTCCTACGGCTACAACCACATAAAAAAATGTCCCTCAAGCAAGCTAAGAGGATAATAAATTATCACCAAAGTATTATGGTTTGTACAAGGTGTTGCAAAAGATTTGTACTATGGCATACAAATTGGAGCTTCCTGCAGCTTCTCGAGTGCACCCAGTTTTCCATGTTTCATGTTTAAAGAAGGTTATTAGTGACAAGCTCCTAGTTCAAACAATATTTCCAGAACTTGAAGAGGAAGGAAAAACCATATTGGAACCAGAAGCAGTCACAGAAACAAGAACTCAACGGCTACGAAATCGATCAATTTTGGAGTCTCTCATCAAGTGGAAGAACTTATCCACTGAAGATTCCACATGGGAGGATGAGAATTTTATATAGAAGCATCCAGAACTACTCAAGCGTTGAGAACTACACTTTTCGGAAGGAGAGGGGAATGTTAGTGATTCCCTATAATACTAGTGATTCCCCCATTACTATTGTCATTGTATCCCTTATTGTTATTTTTGTGCCCTTATGTTATTACTGTTATGTCGGCTTGATTATATTGTGACCCCTTAGACTCCTATATATAGAAGGGAGGTTTAGTCATTTGTATCATCCAAGAATTGTTCATTTGTGTGATGTAAAGGAGGTTGCCCCCTCGAAGAGGCTGAAGTCTAGGGCGTTGATCTATCTTTTCTATTTTTTTGTGAGCTGGTTTCCTAACATTGGCACATCTGATCCGCCCATGGAATGTCCAACATCAGGCTTTATGATTCAGTCCTAAGTTGTGGTATAGACCCACTTAGGAGGATATATACTTTATCACTAGCCTATCCAACAGAGGGGAAGATTCTCCCTGGTTCCCTAATGTCCCCCATGGTGTTGTAGCTTAGAGCCAACTTGCATACACTCTGAGATATGTTGGGCCTCATGTGGTTCGTCTATTATATTTTTTGTTATGTCGTGTATACTTATGGATATCTTCTTTTTCTACATAGAAGGCTAGGTGCCTCTCATTATTAGTGCAGGCAATCTTCGATTGGCAGAGGACGACAATGGAGATGATGTACACAAATATTGCACAAGCTCTGCGTGCCAAACAAATCTATGATGCAGATCCCAAGGATTATATGACCTTTTTCTACTTGGAAAATAGGGAGGTCAAGAAAAGTGGTGAGTATATACCAAAGGAGCATCTAGAGGAATATTTTGACTACAAGAGAGTTCAATAAAATATGTGTTTTATGATTTATGTGCATGCCAAGATGATGGTAAGAGCTCCTGAGGTTAATGCATCACCAAATTCCAATTTGCTTTATTTCCTTTCTTCAACAACATCATTTTTTGTAAATGCTTGTCATTTTATTTGGGTTGGGCCTTGGTTTAGCTGTAGATTAATGTGGGTCCACCATAATTAGCATGTCTACTATTTTACGATGACTACTCTAGGTTTGGTTTGGTTTTCTGACCGTTAATGCTTGGAGATCCTTGAAAGCCCCAAATATCATGTAAAGGTTAGTAAGGATAAGGTTACTACATAAAAATGGGAAAGAGAATGTCTTGGAAAAACATGTTTAAACCTGTGTTTGAGTTTGCATAGTTCTAACTTGTTTGTTATACACCATGCAATACACTAGAGTGTGGGGGCTCTAGGAACATTCGCTGTGTTTCTGGGTACATTGAGGATGCCAGGGAACATGGGTAGGAACCAAATCACAACATTTTGGTAGCGTTCGGAAGTACCCTGTATTAACTTAAAAAGATGCAGAAAAACAAATTATCTTAAAGCATCTATCCTTAAATTCTAATTCCACTTTATATAAACCTCTATACACACCCCATCCAAACTTAGCCTTGTTATTGATTTTATCAAGTCAAGAACCATACCACTTGTGCTAAGTACGACTTGTACTAAGTTCCTTTGATGTTGAACATTATGTATCATTAATGTTCTGTATATATTTAAATTTTGGAATTTTAATAATTAAGAAAGGTTCTTAATGTGGGATCCCTTGTCCTCATTGACAATCTTTTAAGTTTGGATGTACCTCCATACACTTTAGGATGGATTTGGTGTCATTGATAATTTTTAAAATCTTGTTGCCTTCATATGCCCCAGTATGCATCTCCATATCTCGTTTGACAATCCTTAAAATTTAGAGATGTGGAGCAGCATTCGCACATCCCAAAATTTTGGTGGAACCCATTGTAATCTTTTTGTCTTCATTTTATTATATTGTCCTTGCATACCTCTTGCTCTATAATTTTTGTTCTGCAACTTATAAACTTTTCAATGTACTGGTGGCATGAATCTGATTTGATAGGCTTGAATTTTAGTCTCGTGTGGATTTTTCTCAAGATGATATTCTCTCTTCTGACACCTTGCTTGTTTCTTTTATGAAGTTGATGATGAGTACATTATTATTGGATCAGAAAATATCAACCAACGTTCCATGGATGGTGCAAGAGACTCTGAGATAGTAATGGGGGCTTACCAACCATATCATCTGGCAGTTAATGGGCCAGCCAGAGGGAAAATCCATGGTTTCAGGATGTCTCTGTGGTACAAACACACTGGATTGCTAGATAACTTGTTCCTTCAGCCCGAAAGCCTAGAATGTATCAAGAAAGTGAACAAAATAGCAGAACGATACTGGGATTTATATAGTAGTGAAAGTTTGGAAAGTAATCTGTCAGGCCATTTGTTGATGTATCCTGTGGGTGTCACAAATGCTGGTGAAGTGACAGAGTTACCTGGCACATAATTCTTTCCAGATACAAAGGCTCGGGAATTGGGCACCAAATCAAACTACCTGCCACCCATTCTGACCACATAGAGAGTTGGAGCGGTAGTACTCCAATAGTTGTTTGGTCTTTCGTAACCCATACTATATTTAGAGCTCTTTCCCTTTCTTCTGTTGTTGGTATTTGCACTAAAATACAGACAGTCGTCTTTAGATCTCACACAAAGCTTGTGGAAATATCTAATCCGGTGAAAACTTTTTCCTTTTTCTCTTAATTTTCTCTTTAGTCAAGCAGATTAATAGGCAAACTAGAAAACTGATATCAATATGCATGGTAACATCTTGTGCAATAACCTAACAGGGATTGTTAGGCATTGACCTTTTGGTCAATAACATCTACATTTGATACCTATAGAGCTATGTTATTTATGTATTTGCAGTTTTTTAATAACACAATGTTCAATATTTGGCATTCAAGTGGTATGTGAAGCTCTAATATTATGATTTTTGTAGTTGATATGTTTCTTTATGGCATGTATTCGTTGTGTTTGTATCCCTGCCAATTACACAGACATCGTTATTTATTTTTCATTGTTATGTTCCAAGAATTGGCATCGTTATTTATTTTTCATTGTTATGTTCCAAGAAAAAAGAGTGAAGATTTGCATATCTGCTTTATGTAATTTGATATACTAAAAACATGACAAGGCTTTCTTGTGACCTTTATGGAAATATGATAAATTGTGTTGGTTGAAATTAGGAAGTGGCTTATGTGGTGAACATCCCTAGTCACAATGAGAGCAAAGATCTTTGATAAACATGGAGTTATATTTGAACTCTGTGTTTTGTCATCTTAAATTCAAAACCATTGTAAATGGTTATCAATAACAAGGATTGTAAGTTAAGAAACCATATTTTTTGTCATTGGCTATATTTCCCGAGCTGCCTTCTTGCTTGGTTGGGTGTTTTCCGGGGGGAGTATATGTATCAACATGCATGACTCATGTGGTCTTGCATTGTGACAATCATCTTAGTTTTGCGTTTTATGACATGGGCGATTTGTGTGTTAAGTAGGGAGGGATATAATTACTTGAGGGTTATAGAGTTGTTGTTGTCATTGAAATTTCTTGTATACAGTGTAAGTATGCTAATGTTGTCTAAAAAATGAGCAAACTACATTCATACTCGATAACAATTTCCTTCAGTTGGTTATAATTATAAATTTTTTCGTATATTCCCTTACCTAACTAAAGTAGAGGTTTGTTTATTTGGTTCCTGCCATTTTATTATTACCAAGGAATTGTCTTTAAAAATAGTTACCAAGATAGAAGCAAGAGAACAATTCAAAGTCTATATTGTTGTGCCAATGTGGCTAGAGGGGTTACCAGAGAGTGGCTCTGTGCAGGCAATCTTGGATTGGCAGAGGAGGACAATGGAGATGATGTATACAAATATTGCGTAAGCTCTGCATGCCAAACAAATCTACGATGCAGATCCCAAGGATTATCTGACCTTTTTTCTGTTTGGCAAATAGAGAGGTCGAGAAAAGTGGTGAGTATATACCACAGGAGCATCCAGAGGAAGATTCTGACTACAAGAGAGCTCAAGAATATAGGCATTTTATGATTTATGTGCATGCCAAGATGATGATAGGTAAGGAATCCTAAGGTTAATGCATCACCAAATTCCAATTTGCTTTTCTTCCTTTCTTTAACAACATCATTTTTTGTAAATTCTTGTCATTTTATTTAGGTTGGGCCTTTGTTTAGCTGTAGATTAATGTGGGTCTACCATAATTAGCTTGTCTACTAATTTACCTGCACTCTGCATTTGCATGGTCAAATCAGCCAACTTTGCATAGATTTTGTTTGTTTGTGGGTGGGATCTGTCTCCTACAAAAAACATATATACCTTATTTCTAACATCAATCCAACTGCAACCAGGGGGCTTCTTCAACCCTCTGTCATTCATCATTTTTCTCACCTTTGCAAATCCATCCCACTTGCCACCTACAACATAGACATTTTCCAAAAGCACATAATTTTCAGCGCAATGAATTTTGTAGGTAGCAAGCAAAGCCCCCCACACAGATGCACTAGGTTCCAATGGCATCTTGTTGATGAAGTCCCAAGCTTCATCCAGTCATCCAGCATGACCAAGGAGATCAACCATACAGGCATAATGCTCCACTCTCAGTGTGATATGATACTCTTGACTCATGAGATTGAAGTGTTGCCAGCCTTCATTCACCAAGCCTGCATGGCTACATGCGGATAGCACCCCAACAAAGGTAATATGATATGGTTTCACACCCTCCTGTTGCATTAGTATAAAGAGATTGAGGGCTTCCTCACCATGCCCGTGCATTGCATACCCTGCAATCATAACAGTCCATATGACCACGTCTCTTCGATTTATAATGTCAAACACTCTACGCGCATCTTCTACACTCCCGCATTTTGTATACATGCTTATCAGTGCACTCCCTACAATATCATTTATCCCAAATGCTCGTCTGATTATGTAACCATGAATCTCTTTACCATGGTGCAATACCGCTAAGTGGGCACATGCTGGAAGAGCACTTGTAATGGTGAAGGTGTTCGACTTTACGCCTGCTAACTACATTTCACGGAAGTGTTTCAATGCTTCAACACTGTACTCATTCTTGGTACACATATTATATTTTATCAATGATCCTTTGTCAAAATATTACCTGTCCTTATCATGAAACTCCCTTCCTTGTCAATGAACAAAAAAAACTAGTGTGCATTTAAAAAAAATCCACTATGCAATAAACTATAAAGAGACATTGATATGCAAATGCAATCCCCCTTCTTAAGAAATTCCCTTCCTTACTAAGAAATAAATAAAACTAGGGAACTCCCTTCCTCACCAGTAAACAAAAAATCCAATCTACCTCTAAAACCAAAATTGACGTGTGTCAAACCAAAAAGAAAAACCAACTGGTAAATCTGAGCATCTTTGCCATAAAACTCCTTACCTTATGAGTAAACAAAAAAAAACCACTCAACATCCATAACCAAAACCATTCTATATTAAACCACAAAGGCAAAACCAACTTGCAAATCAAAGTCAAATCAATTTGTTTCCAATATGGTTCAAATTTAAAATATAAGTAATTGAGGATGAAATCTTTAGTTACCATTACTTCAATAATTTGATAACCATCATAAATCCATCATAATTCTTGATCTACCAAGTGGCTAAAGGGATCAAATTCCTTAAGATGCAAACAACTTTTTGAGTGCAAAACTTGAAGAAGGGTTTGCACCTCTAGAGATTTGATTCATCTTTAAACTTGGTAGATTTGAAGTTAAAATGGATCTATGTTGATTCTTAATAATATTATTATATTTATATAAATTTCACACATGCACATTGTTATTTTTAATTTTTAATTTTAATAAACTTGAATAATACATATAGTTACATATACATGTGGCATTTTTCTTTGACATGTTTTATAATTTTTATGATTTATTTTTTTAAATTATATTAATAAAAACAAAATTACACAATGATATATTATTTTTTTTTTTATTTTTTTATTGTTTTTTTTTTTTTTTTTAATTTAACTTGTTTTAAGTTTTATTATTTTTACTATTAATAATACAATATAATGGATTGAAAATCAATATATTATTATTATTTTTTTAATTAAATGTAATTGAGGTATTATTATTATTAGATATTACTTTTTTTCTTCATATTAAACTAATACTTAAATGTTTGCATTTATTTAATACATTTCCTTGATAATAAATTGAAAAACCCCTTCTTAAGACAATGAACTCATGCTTAGAGTAAATTCACTATTACATTTCCCTTCATCAATCTTAATATGTAGATGGCTTAATGTTATCTTAATGAGAGTAAGTAGATGGTTTAATGTTATCTTCAATGAAGACATGAGTGAAAGAAATAAAGCACGAATGAGACAAAACTACATATGGATACAAAAATGGAATATCCTCAATGTCTGTCTCACAAATAACAAGGAGCTAAAGAGATAACAAGGAGCTAAAGAATTTTGTTATGGAGAAATTTCGTAAACGGTATGGCAAAAAGAGTTGGGTAGAAAGATAAAATACTACATTGAGGAATTCAACCCTATGTATGATCTCCAACAAAAACAGTACATTGAAGCTAGCATTTCGTGGAGGGTAAAGGTTCTTATTGCTCAATTAGAACCAACTCGCATAACTTCAGAGTGTAACAGGACGGTGGAAAAGGCCTAAAGAAACTTGGGAAAATAGGTGTGTACATTTTGCACGTTTGGGGTGGTGGAATCAAAAAAACATTTCATTTTGGAATGTGATGCGTTAAAAGAAATCATAGAAAGTTATGGGAATATGTTAGCATCGGTTTTTTGACATGGATTGTTGGAAAATTAGACCAACTCATCATCAATTTAAATAAAAAAGTAATTAACTTACCAAAAAACCAAAAAACAAAAAACTAATTATCCTATAAACTACATAAACATTAAAATATCATTTCATTTCATATATTTACTTTTACTTTCATCCATCTTACATTTCCATCCCACTATTCACTTTATTCTTTCTCACTC
The DNA here is from genome assembly GCA_031772625.1 of Pinus tabuliformis. NCBI lineage: Eukaryota > Viridiplantae > Streptophyta > Pinopsida > Pinales > Pinaceae > Pinus > Pinus tabuliformis. The sequence continues at coordinate 331,142,326 of CM062820.1, forward strand.
TGGTTACATTTCCATTTCCTTATTCACTTTATTCTTCATCAATCCCATTATGGTGACATGTCCATCTCCCAATTCGCTTTTGTCCTGGTCACTAGTATAATAAGCATTTTATACATCCGAGTAAATAAAGGACCGTGCGTTGTATATCCCAACTTTGACTCGGCCATAGATAGCATTACAGTCCCACGACACCAAACCCCATTGTAAACCCAACAAGCAGATGGTCAAAATTGTCATTCTAGGGCGAGGACTCCCCATTGTGACCTCACCCTCTAGCGGCGGCCATTGGAAAAAGGTCGAAATTAAAAAAATATGTATTTCGTAGGAACAAACACTGGGCCACAAAACTTCCACTCAGAAGATAACAGGCCATAGCTACCCTCCAAACTGCCATAATCTTTGATTATTTATTCGCCATTCTAAATTAAAACAACAACAATATCCTGAGTGTGTATTCTGAGATCCATTCATCCATCTATCCATGGCAGCAATGGCAGGGAGATGGAGAGGCCAATTGGCTCTGATCCACAAAGCCTTGAGACCCACTTCTTCTTCCGAGGGTTTGGGAAGATGTGTGGGAGCTCTGCGAACATATTCATCATCATCAGCCGAAGAGAATGATGTTGTGGTGGTCGGAGGAGGCCCGGGAGGGTACGTTGCCGCCATTAAAGCAGCTCAGCTCGGTCTCAAGACGGCCTGCATAGAGAAACGCGGCACTCTGGGAGGTACCTGTCTCAACGTGGGATGCATCCCCTCTAAGGTACTAGTGCTTTTTTACCATTTTGTAATCCATTACTTTATGTTTTTCACAGAAGCCCTAATGAAATTTAGCCAAGGCGGGACTCGAAATTAAAACCTCCTAATTAAATGTTAAACATACATAGATCCGTTGATCGCTGCCCCTTGAAATACTCTTATGGTGGAGGATCCGATCGGATAAAAAATGCATATAATGATTTTTTTCTTTTTTGGGTTCACTCTATTTCTCAACGGGTCTTTGTTCAATGGTAAAGTGGAGTGTTACATACTACTCGCCAAGTTTCAAACTTCCCATACGCATGTTCTCTTCTCGTGGGATGCATCGCTCGCTTCAAGCGTGTTGTCTCGCTTGCGTAAGCAGGCTGTTCCTTGCGGATGAGGTCAGTTGTAATCTGGCGGAATATTCCAACTGCTATGTCTTAGCTGAAATGCTTTCGAGCGTCGGGAATGTTGGACATTCCTGGTGTAATCTGACTAGAGTTATTTGCAATATTTCCATAATAGGTAACATGCATTGTAGATTGGAAGCGTCATCAAAAACTTTTTACAAGATCCTCATCGGCCCTGTGTAATTTTTTTTTACAGGAGGGTTTAGGGCCATGGAATTGCACCGTATAGGCAGACAGGTCTGCTGTCGTATTTGCTAGATCTCATCTTTGCATAATTTAAGTTAATGACCTCCAGGGTTTTAATTCAATATTTGCTTCTATGATGGTCTGAGGCCCGAACATTATATGAGGTAGAGTGGGAGGGGTTTTGAGCTATTTTTCTTGAACTGATTTTACTTTCTTTTGCTTGATATTCTTTGCCACTAGAAGCTGTGGTTTCTACATCTTCTCAAATTTTCAAGTAATCCTGCAATTGCTTTGACCTCTTATTTCCAAACCCTAAAAGTGAAAGATTGAATTCATGTACACCGCAAATATATTCCAAGGAATAATAGTTAACATAGTTATACTTGACTCTTTCTTGCCATGACAGTTGACTCCTGCTACCTGGCACACAGGCAGATATTCCTCTGTAAAGGCAGACAAGTCTGCTGTTGTATTTGAGAGATCTCATCTTTGCATAATTTAAGTTAATGACTTCCAGGGTTTTAATCCAATATTTGCTTCTATGATGGTCTGAGGCCCGAATATTATATGAGGTATAGTGGAAGGGGTTTTGAGCTAATTTTACTTTCTTTTGCTTGGTATTGTTTGCCCTAGAATCAGTCGTTTCTACAGCTCCTCAAATATTTTCAAGTTATCCTGCGATTGCTTTGAGTTTGACCTCTTATTTCCCAACCCTAAAAATGAAAGATTGAATTCATGTACACTGCAAATATAGTCCAAGGAATAATAGTTAACATAGTTATACTCGACTCTTTCTTGCCATGTCAGGTGACTCCTGCTATCTGGCACACCCACCATGGTAATACTCGTAATTCAGTCATCATAAGCATGAAAAATCTAGAGCCAAGCATTTGGCTAGATGCCACTCTCCACATACTTGCAGGTACCTGGGAGTTTTACTCGAAGCATGGTAACCATGCAAGGAAACTAGAGAACAAATCATATCAACAGAGACGTATACCATCAAGAAACAAAAATGGCATGTTTTCTAGCAGATGCTCTAGGTCTTCTGAGCAAGCCGTGCAATTTAACAAGAATGTGTATGGCAAATTCTATGATGAAACTCAGAACACAAATTTGAACGTGACAGTTCACATCATTACTCAATAAAGGAAGGAATCCTTTTGGAGATTAAAGTATGTGATGGAGTTTCTCAGCCAATTTCTGTTAATACTGCCATTGAACCTTTCTCCATAGACATATATCAGTTTTTCCCAACAGCCTGTGTTCTAGATTTTCCTGTCTGAGGATGACAGGTTCAGCATGTTTTGATTTTCTGTTCCTGTTCGTGGTACATATTCTCTATTCTAGTAATATTTCAGTACAGTAAGGCAGTAATGAAATCTCATTCATAGTGCACCATGCAAAAATAGATAACACAGTACGACACTAAGGCCATTCTTAACTTCTGTTAACACTTAAAATTGCTAACTTTTGTTAACACTTAAAACTGATGAGCAGTATCACATAATAGACTATGCGACAGTTGGCCCCAAGCAACCAAAAGATAAAATACTATTTTAGATAATCATATCCGATCCTTTCTCACACATGCCATTAAAATATCAATACATAACAGGTGGAGTGGAGCTCTTTCTAATTGGAAGGAATCGCTTCTAAACTAAAAGAATATCAAATATGCCATAAAGTTTAGGAAGAAATGACTTCAGGCTATAATATTTCACTGCTTCAATGGAAGTTATGGCTTTATCATTCTTTGCATTATTACATTACTGATGGGGCTCAGTGATAGATTATATTTATGTCTCGCTTAAAAGCCATGTCCAATGGGGTTACCGTGGAATGAGGGCATGGGTTCCAGGGACAGCTGGAAGGTACTCCCAAATTTCTGGGGAAAGGGCGGTAGGGGATGGCCCAAAAAATTATTCAAAAACTTGAAAACTCCCAAATGAAATTTAAAAAAGAAGATAAAATGCCTGAAAAATTCTGGGTTTAAACTTTAAATAAATTCTTCCAGTAGAGCAAACTCACAACATATGCGCCCTATTGATTCACTATCTGAGGTAAAGTTATTTTTGGCCAACATATGCGTGAATTTTTGTTTTGGTTCTATCTTCTTCCTCTCTGTATTTTAGTACTTATCTTTCCAAACATTGTTTTTACTTGTTGCTAGCATGCTGTTGCCTTTCTTCATTAACATGCCTTTGTCCCCCAAGTCACCAAATTTGGCAGATTTTAAGCATTAAATTCAATTTTCGTTGAATATCAAACTGAAGCCAGGTTTAGCCAGGTTCATGAATATGGAAGGAAATAATTCTATTACTTATGCTTGGCATGTGAGAGACTTGAGCACCATTTTCATTGGAACACTGTCAACTTCAGGAGTGCCCTAAACAGATAACTGAATGTGTGTATGCTTTTGCTGGAGAAAGAGATATATTGGATAAGAAATATCTCCATCTGTGGAAATAGATGCCATACTGTTTGCGGAAATCCCTGTGGCCTTGCTTGACACTGACAGTCATTCTATGTCTTTGCTGTGCTCCAAGTGTTTGATGGCTCCATGAAATGAATGTCATATAGCTCGCATTTCTATATTAAACATGAAGTAATATGTATTCAACAGCTTCATGAAACAAATTTCACATGGCTTTCTTTTCTATATTTATTATTAACATAAAGTTGTGCATACATTAATCCATATTATAATTGAGTTATATATAAAGTTATAAATCATATTTTGTATCATATATAGTAACTTTATTATATTGGATAATATTAATATTAAATTCTATAAGCTTATTTCTAATCTGAATTTTCATATTTATAACAGTATATACACAATTCGAATTCAATGGTGAATTTTATTATATGCTGTCATGCAAACTATTTTTTGGCAAAGTTTTTGTTGAGTTCGAAGTAAACATGAACCGGGTGACTTAAGATGTTCTTTCTATCTGACCCTTAAGTTTACTTGTCTTAGGAAGTGGAACTGATCTATTCAGCTAGATTCTTACACACAGTGGACATGAATCCATATTCAATAGTTGAGAATACTCCCCAAACACTTTCATCAGTTACAAACATCGATTAATGCATAGGATTCAAATGTATTTGATCCAAAGACACTAACATTGAAATCAGCAAAAAATCGGCGAGGCAAAAGAGTGAAGTGTTTGGATCAGGTTGGAAAAAAGTCAGCAAATACAAAAAAGCAAAAACATACACATATTTTGAATTAAAAAAAAATCTCATTGATATTCAATAAAGCCATGTTCATACAATGCAAAATATCAATAGATATCGAAAATTTCACTGATGAATAGGTATATCATCCATAATATGAGACTAAACTCCAAACTGAGTGCTGGAAATGTCTGCTTATAAAAGTTAACTAGATGTGAAACACTGAAGCTTGATACTAAATGGTAAAAAAAATTAATGCTTGATCCTTAAGATTCTTCAAGTCCTGAAGGCTAAAAAGAAGAGCTTCTGCCAATTGAATCCCGTTGTACTTTTAGCTTTGCCTTCATCATAGATGTTCAGGGCAATAGTTGAATGATCCAAACATGTCATCATGGTGATGCATTGAAATGTGAATTTAGACTTTAAATTGATTCTTCAAATTCAATTCGTTAAACCTTAGTAGTTAAACTGAGCTAAGTCTTGTACTTCATAGTGTGTCACCAAGTAATTGCATGTTGCAAAGCCGAAGATTGTAATGGAAAAAAACACAAGGTCATTTAAGCACTTTTGTGTTAATTGGTTGCTTCTTTTGGAATGCATATTTTCAAACAAGCTTGAGTTGCGTTCACTATTAGAATTTTAGATAGCTCGGAAGGTATTTCCGGGAGAAGGAAACCCACCAAAAGAAGTTGGTTATGCAATTTACCCAAAATGGGGGTTTTCGACCCAAAGTAGTGGGTTTGGGCCATAAAAGAAATGAATTGTTTATTATAATGGGTTGATATGCTAAAAGCCTAAAACCCTAAAGATCTAGAGGTTTCCTAAATAACCCAAGAGAAAAATAGAAAAGGAGCCAAAGGAGAGACTCATTGTACACAAGAGAGATGTGACTTCTCTTGTGCAAGGAGTGCCCGAGTGGAGGGCCGAGTGTAGGTCGAGATTTGTTCTTGTAAGAAGGCCACAACAAGGTTATCATTTGTTGTATAAGGCCAAGTCAAAGATCAATTGAGGAGCAAGAGATCCGAGGTTTTGGAGGGTTGGAGATCAAGCTAAGCTTGGTTTAGGGCTTGATCAAGGCTAATGAAGAAGATCTGTCCATGCTGTTGAAGCCTTTGAAGGAGGCCGAGTGCCTCAACCAGTGTGAAAAAAAGTTCTGAAGGAGGGCCGAGGGCAAGATAGAAGGGTTTCCATAAGTAAGAATAGAGCCTAATCATAACAACCATCCTTAGAAGAACATCAAGCCAAGAAAGGAGAGTTGTATACCTTCAATTAGGGACTAGTTAAATCTGGTTTGAGATTTTCGAGCTAGAGAAAAGAGGTCGAATTTCTTGTCTATGTGCTAGAGGATAGAAAGAAGGCTGTCGAGTTAGTATTTGCCTGCTGGTTGACCAAAGGGAGGGCTGACGTAAGGTTATTGCTAGAGAAAAGTGAAGAAGGCCGAGCTCTGTTCACTGTCCAAGGTAGGTTGAAGTCCTAGTTGCGGGGTTGAAAAGCTAATGGTGTCTAGGAGAAGGGCTGAAAGGCCTTAGGATCTTTGGCAAGCTAGGTTGAGGCTTGTTTAAGGAGGCCTTAAACAATGGAAGGGGGGCCGAAGGGCTTAGGTGGCTTGCAAGAGTACATTGAGTTGCCTCAGGTTTGTGTAGAGGCCAACAAGGCATAATGGTAATGTTGTTCTAAGAAGGAAAAGGTTATTGAGCATGTTTCTTGAAGTCTGTCCATCAAAGGAGGCATGGACAACAATGTTTAAAGGCTGGAATGCAAATGGTTTGAAGGACTTGACCTTTGTTAGCAGCTATTGGTGTTGGAGTTGATTATGCAATGACTTTGAGGGACAAATTCATTGTGAGCAGTTGTGTATGACAACGATCTGAAAGGAGCCAAATCACTATGTAAAGGAGGCAAAGGACAACTAGTTACATCGAGGGCAATAAGGACTGAAAGGGCTGGTTACTTCAACAAGTAAGTCATGTATTTTGTTCTTGTTGTTTTGGGTATTTTGAAGGTCAAAAGGGATCTTATCTCAAGCCATGTATACTATGTATACTAGCTGTACTAGAGATATGAAGGGCCATGATCCTTGGTACGAGAACCTCATGATTCTTTAATTGGTGGACTAATAAAAAATTGAGCTTTGGGCTCAAGATATCCGTGTACTTTATTGATTTCACTGCTGTAGATTTCCGTTGTGCAAAGTTATTGTAAGTTGGGGGTTCTTAGTGTGTTTGTGTGCTTGGTAAGCCATAGACCATATCTAGGGCTTAAGGAAAATTCAACACTCACAACTTGAAGCACCACTAATCTGATTTAAGATTGTAATGGTTGTTAATTGAAGTTAGAGATGGAAGGGTTCTGCTAAATTTAGAAGTGTGCTAAATTTGGCAGAGGGATCCACAAGTGAAGCTAAGGCACAATTATACGAAGGTTGTGGGGGAGCCCCCCTGCACCTGCTCTCGAAGTGCGCTCCAAACAAAAGCTCTTAGGGAGCGACCCGGGGAGCACGGTCCCAAATCGCTCCAGTTTGGGAGCGATTTTTGTGAGCTCGCTCTGACAAAAAAAATTCGCTCCTTAGTTGTTCTTGCCAAAAAAAAATTGCTCTCCCCCTAGTGCTTTCACAAGTGGTTAAGATTCTCAACCCTAGTAATGTTGGCAGTCAATGGTAATGTTAAATTCTTAAACTAAAAGTGACATTTCCTTTATCTTTCATTTTCATCCTTTTACTTAAATTTTTAACATTACCATGAAATGACTCAGGATTTTTGAGAGTGGTTTTGACCTCATTGGATTTCATATGGAGAAACTAGATTTTTAGATATCACTCAAAATCCAACAGACTTAATGGTTTCATGATTTAGGGGATTACAATGTTTCCAATTGATTTTGTCATGCTTGAGGGTATGGGATTGGCATTTGATCAAGAGCATGAAGGCCTTTAAGTGCCTTGATGTTGGTATCATTGATTGTTGAAGTTCGTTGATGTTGGTGGTATTGCTTGTTGAACTTCTCTACCATGGCCTTAACTAAAATGTACCCTTCACTCAAAGGAAAAGAATTGGTTAGGCATGCTAATCTTTTTCTACCATATTATAAGGTTGAGGAGATGAACCCTTCACTCAAACCAAAATTATTGGTTAGGCATGTTAAAATTTTTCAATTTCTACCATATTATAAGGTTAGGCAATCCAAGTCTGAAGACTTGGAGTTAGATGATGTTTATGTAGATCTTGTTGATGATCCCATTTCTAGTATTGCTGAATTAGTGATGAGTTTCATGAGTGATCATGTTTGTAGTTTTGATGTCTAGTTTTGTTGCTACTACTACTACTACTGAGGTTGCAAAGGAGTCTGAGGAGTCCTTAGAGTCCGAGGCAGATGATGTTTATGTAGCTCATGTTTATGATCCCATGTCGACTAGATGATTGATGTTGTATGGTTTAATCCAGGTTTTTATGCTTTTTTATAACTAATTCATCATTCTACATGCTTTTGTTGACACATATGCATCAAAATATAAAAACATATATTATATAAAATTTGCTCCTGATTCTCTCTAAATCCATAATTTTAAGAAAATCGTTGCGCTCGCTCCTGCTTTTGCTTCCAAGCAACCTTGAGTTATACTTTCACTTAATTTTGACTTAGGAAAATTCTAATTTTCCGATAGTTGAAATAAGTGAAAGTATAACTCAAGGCTGCTTGGAAGCAATAGCAGGGAATCGAGAGTGAATTTTATATAATATATGTTTTGTCAAAAATAAAGTAAATTGATCTCAGCAATTCGTGGAGTTGATGGGCCATTTTGACTTGAGTTGATGGCTTGGTTCGACTTGAGCTGATGGGTCAATTCGATTTTATAAAAAGGGAAGGGCGTAAACTTGGCTAATCAGATTATGCATTAGAGATTTGTGTGTTCAGCTCAGCAAAGGAGATTTTCTAGATTAGCGCATTAGGGCAAAGAAGAGAGGTCGAATTGCTTCAAATTTTATATAGCCAATATGTTTCTCTTTTAGGGTTGAGTTAGGTTGTGCAGAGGGGCCGGTCCAACTTGTAACAGCCACACACTAGTGTGTAACAACAACGCATGTAAGGGGGCCGAGTTAGTTAGAGGAGAACATATCACTGTGTTGTGGATTAACGAGTTGAAGGGAATTTTTTCCCAATATATGTAATCAATTTCTAAGACTTTTGTTGAGAATAATAATAGAACACAAAAGCTGGCTGGTTTTCTCCAGTTGGGGTCTCTAGGGAAAATTACGGCGTATTGTTTATTGTGTGCTTGTGTCTTTGTGAATTTATTTTTCGCTGCTATTATTGTTAGAATACTCAACATATTTAGTAAAAGTGTTTGGAGTTCTTTTTCAGTTTTTTCATCACATACTTTTTATTAAATTAGCTACTGGGTATTAGAAATCTAACATGGTATCAGAGCGAGTCTTTGATTGAAGACCAAAAGGCATGTTATTTTCCTCAGGAGCAGGTGAAAACACAAGAAAGGGGACATAGTTCATTGCAACGTTGCACCAGGTTTTTGGATGCAAGCTGCCCTAGGGTTTTCTCCTAGTTGGCTTTGTGCAATGATTTCTGAGTAGATCGAACAAGTAGGATGGTGTATTTGGGGCTGAGATTTGAGGACCGCCTTGATGGGACCTCAGATTTCTGTTTTTGGAAGGAGAGGATTAGTATAGTATTAGAAGAGCAGGGAGTTTGGGAATTTGTGGAGAGTCCATCAGCTGCACTAGCAAATCCCCTCAGCAACTAGCCCAACATAATAAGGAGGACACAAAGGCCAGAAGAATATTCCTTGAAGGAGTTAATGATCATATAATACCTCACCTTTTTTGAAAGAAGACAACTCAGGCCATGTGGATAGTTATGTTAGGGTTGTACCAGGGCATGAGTGAGGCCAGGAAGCTGGTTCTGAGAGATAAACTATAAAATATCAAGATGACTAAGTCTGAGTTTGTGATTTCTTATCTTACCAAATTCACCCAAGTGAAGGATGAGTTAGCCGGGGTTGAGGAGATACTCTCAGACAAAGACCTTGTCAGTTTTTCACTATTGGTCTTTCCCAGGTCATGGGAAAACTTCACTGATGCAATGAGTGGCAGAGAAAAGCATGCAGATTGTGAGCAATTGTGGAGTGATTGTGTGTAAGAGGAGATTCAGAAGTAGGCTAAATCTGGGTCTCATGCGAAGACTGAGGAAGAAGAAAACTTTGCCCTAACTGGCAAAGGGGGCAAGGCCAAGGGCAAGAAAAATCCAGGAGGGGCCGAGTCCAGTTCAAGAGGCAAGAAGAAGAAAGATCTCAGCAAAGTGAAGTGCTTCTCTTGTCATCAGTTTGGGTACTATTCCACCAAGGGTCCAAATAGGAAGAAATGATCACGTGGCAATATCAACAAAGGTGGAGGAGTTCACTTCTCAGTTTGAGGAGTTTTCTCTCACAGCTTGCATGGCAAGCTTAGTGGCCAACAACGTTTGGTATATTGATAGCGGAGCATCCTGACATTTTACCTGGAACAAGAGATATTTCAGCCAGTTGATAGAGAAGGATATGCAATTTTATATAGAGATGGCCCATGGGAGATGATGGCAAGTACCTAGCACATGGTTGTTAATTTTTAGGGCTAGATTTTTCTCTGTTGTAGATAATTGCATTTTCAAACTTTTTCAACATTTTCATATTACATTCACCCCATAACAACATTTCATCATTAGCAATTATGTAGAGAGAACAATAACATCAACAATGTAGCGAAACAGTAAAAAAACAGTAGAAGAAACGCACTCACAATAGAGACACCAGGATTTAGCTCAGAGACCAGGGCAAAACCCCACAACAGGGAAAACCCAACCATATTATTCTTCTATTAGATATTCATTAAATGTTCAACTGAGATACAAAGTACAATGAGACATAGTTCTTACAATAATAATCACAATAGGCCACCTAGGGCCAATCCCGGATCAACAACAGACATCACCCTCAACACTGTCGTAAATATCACTGTCATATACATCATGGTCATAGGCATCACGTCACTGTCACATTTGTCATGGAGGCATTGTTACAACTATCACATCACTACCATGTCAAGGACACTGTCATACAAAGATCATTTCCATACATTACAATTATTGTCATACATTAACTGTCATAGGGTCACTGCCATGTCATACATCAAAGTCATAAGCTTGTCTAACACTATCCCAATCATCATTCTCACAAGTACAAGGATCTCTGCCCAAACATCACTATCACAATATCTCTTTCCACATATCATTGGCATAGGGATATTGTCATATAGATCATAGTCATACATCATTAGGTCACAATATTATAGAATAAGGTTAGTGTCATGTCAATGTTACTACCATATCAAGGATCATTGCTATACAAGGTCACTGCCATATCAAAGTCACTCTGTCATATATTATTATAACACCCACACTGTTAGCATATGTTATTGTCATAAGGATGAGGATCACTGCTATAGAACTTGTCCTTCATCACTGTCATACTAAGTGCAAATGTCATAGGCATACAAGATAGCCATATAATATTGTCAAGAGAATAAATACTACTGCCAAGTATCATGGTCATCCATCACAATTCACTCTTCATATATCAGAGTTATTACTATCAAAACACTGCCCAAACATCATAAGGTTCATTGCCCAATCATTATAGGAGTTCCTGAGACAAAGCCGCATATAATCATAGGGATAGAGAGCAAACGTTACAAAGGAAGAAGGCACATACATTACCACTGTTAGGTTGCAATAGAAGCCTCCATCAGGTCGCAAACTTGCCACAATTAGGGCCATAGAGAAGTGTGACCAGGCCGCATAAAGAAGGCCGTAGAGAGTGCTCAGGTTAGGCCGCAAAAGTGTCAAGACTAGGTTGCAAAAGGTGCCAAGATAGGTCGCAGAAATTGCTCCAATTTCACCGTAGATAAGAGCCACCGCAGAACAGAGGGTTAGTAGGCCACAAAGAATACCTTATATGAGCTACAGAAGGATGCCAAAACAAGATCGAATTCCATGAGCCAAAATGAAGGAAGATAGACACATTTATAGTTGTTTCCATGTGTGAAGGGTCACATCTTTTGGGGCTAGTCGACTTGTCACTTTTGGATGGCCAACTTGTATTTTTAGAGTGAAATATAAATTCAAATTTATCATTTAAATATATTTTCACATAATTTGAAGATTGCTTGCCCAAGAGCCAAACTTATTAATAATAATTTCTTTTATCCAATTGAATTTTCCTTTGGGTAGTTGGGTTTCCTATGGGGAAATTCGTCCTATAGCTGCCCCAATTTTCAACAAGGGCATGGGTACTGTCAAGTTTGAGGGGGAGTCTAGGAATCCTCCTCCACCTTGGAGATGTCATCTATGTCCCAAGGTTGAAGAAAAACCTTGTTTCAGTCTCAAACTTGGAAAACAAAGGCTATGTGTTTATCTTCAGCAGAGGAAAGACTTTCCTTAAGCCCTTAAATTTTGGAGCCATGAAGCAGATTGGAGATAGGGTGAAGAACCTCTACAGGTTACAGTTTGAGACAAAAGCGACCTTGAGCAGCAGAGGGATCAGTGCACATAGAGGTGACCTTGGGGAGCTTTGGAATTGGTGTATGGGTCACTTACACCATGGAGCGCTAAAGATTTTGAGGGAGATTGCTACAAGATTACCATAATATGGTGTAGATCAGCATGACGTGTGCAAATTCTACACACTTGGGAAGTATGCCAAGACATCCTTTTCCAGTAGAGTGGGTACATTCAGATGTATGCCAACCATTTTCCTCTCCATCCTTGATGAAATACAGATATTATGTCACCTTCGTTGATGACCACTCGAGAAAGACCTGGATGTTCTTCATGAAGAAGAAATATCAAGTCTTCTCGAAGTTCGTGTAATTCAAAGCCTTGGTGGAGAACCAGACTGGTGGAAGGATCAAGGTGTTGAGGTTAGACAATGGTGGGGAGTACATCTCTAATGCCTTCAGGGAGTTGTGTGCCAAGGAGGGGCATCAGGAGAGAGCTCATTGCACCTCATAATCCTGAGCAGAATCGGGTGGCTGAGCGCAAGAACCAAAGCATTGTTGGAGCGGCCAGGGCTATGTTGCATGACCGAGGGCTACCTATGTCTCTTTGGGTAGAGGAATGCAACACTGTAGTCTTTTTGCAGAACAAGAGTCCACACACGGTACTAGGCAGAGTCACACCAAAGGAGGCTTTCATAGGCAAGAACCCTAAAGTGTTTCACTTCCGGATTTTTGGTAGTCTTGTTTACTGCAATGTGTCTTTAGATAGTCGGAAGAAGCTGGAGCCCACAACGAGACATTTTCGTGGGCTACAACGAGACATCTAAGGCATACAAGGTATATATTCTAGCACTTAAGAAGATAATGATCAGACATGATATGAAGTTCAAGGAAGAGAGGGCTCTCAGGAAGTCCTTAGAGTGTGAGCATGGTGCAACACAAGAGGAGGAGCAATAGGCTCAACCAGTTTTTCAAGCTTCATCACAACCAGTTGTTGGGTAGGCCGACCAACACGCAGTTGAGGAGAGACCATAAGAACAGGAGGAGAGAGTAGAGTTAAAGGGGCTCACTCATCTAGTGACTCCTAATGCAGGGAGATGTTGAGTCGGGTGGGCAGATTAGTTGATTAGGGAGGCTCAGGAGAGAGTTAGAGCTCCCAGTTCCACATTTAGACAGAGTAAACAACCATAAAGATATACCGGGTACATGGCACTTATGACTGAGGTGATAGAATTAGAACCTTCTTGCTATAAGGAGGCAACTTCTCAGTAGGTATGGTGCATAGTTTTAAAAACAGGAACTGGTGATCGGACCGATCCACCTAATAAAGCGGGTTTCAAATCAGAACCGGTCAAACCAGGACTGGTCAAATCTCAATGAACCGGTCTTTAAAAAAATACATGAAATAAGTAGTTTTTAATAAAAAAAACTATTTTTAAGATTTAAAACCATGATTCCAAACCAATAGAGACAAAATATGCATGGTTTGCTCATCTATATAGCATGTAAAGGTGAATATATCAAAATGGCACCGAGTGCAATACATATCAACAACAAAATACATAATCAATGAGGCTCTAAATGGCCTCTAGAGTCTAAAAACAATGCTCTAAGCTATGGGGCCACTGACCTACTACAAGTCTACATATCAGAGTGATCAACAACATGATTACTCCTCATCATGATCAAAACAAGAGATCATCAACATGAGCTACATAAATAATATGGCTCAGAGTTTGAGGACTCCTAAAACTCCTCTACAACTTTAGTAGTAATAGTAGTAGTAGCAAATATAGACATCAAAACTACAAATCATTGATCAACATGGTCACTCATGAAACTCATCATTGATTCAGCACTACTAGAAATGGGATCATCAACAAGAGATACATAAACATCATCTAGCTCAAAGTCCTCAGACTTGGATTGCTCAACCTTGTAACATGATAGAAATTGAAAAGGTTTAACATGCCTAACCAATGATTTTGGTTTGAGTGAAGGTTTCATCTCCTCAACCTTGTAATGTGGTAGAAAAAATTAGCATGCCTAACCAGTTGTTTTCCTTTGAGTGAAGGGTACATTCTTGTTAAGGCCATGGTAGAGGAGTTCAACAATCAATACCACCAACATTAACAAAGTTCAACAATCAATGCCACCAACATCAAGGTTCTTAGAGGGCTTCATGCTCTTGATCAAATGGCAATCTCATACCCTCATCCATGATAGAATCAAATGGAAACATTGCAAATCCCCAAACCATGAAATCCTTAAAACCATTAAATCCGCTGAATTTTGAGTGAAATCTAAAATTCTAGTTTCTCCATATGAAATCCAATGAGGTTGAAACTACTCTCAAACATCCCGAGTCATTTCATGGTAATGTTAAAAATTTAAGTCAAAGGATGAAAATGAAAAATAAAGGAAATGTCACTTTTAATTTAAGAATTTAACATTACCATTAATTGCCAACATTTCTAGGGTTGAGATGTGTTAGGAAAATGAGAGGGTAGGCATGCTTTTCTTGGAGAGATTATTTTTGGAGGAAAACAACCCCAAATTTCCCTCAAACAACCTCAAAACTCACAAAACTGCATTTTGTGCGGTATATAGTTGCCATGGCAATAAACCGACTGGTTTATGATGGAACAGGTTGGTTTGATCATAAACCGGTCGGTTTGGTCCGATTTTTGTGAAATTTGGATGAAATGGACCTTTCAACCGGGTTTTTTGGCCGTTTTGACCCGATCGCCCAATGAACTGTTCGGTTTGACCGGTTTTTGGTTAAAGCCAAACGGTTTTTAAAACTATGCTATGGTGAGATGCCATGGTGGAGGAATATTCCTTTATCATGCAGAATGAGGTATGGGAGATTGTGCCAAGACCAGTTGGCAAGTCAGTGGTTGGTTCACGTTGGGTTTACAAGATTAAGCATGCAATTGATGGGAGTGTGGAGAAGTGTAAAGCTATATTTGTGGCCAAAGGTTTCTCTTAGGTCGAAGGGATAGACTATGATGAGACGTTCACACCAGTGGCCCAATATTCGTCCATTAGGACTATTTTGCAATTGCAGCACAAAGGGGGTGGAAGATCCACCATTCATTTGACAGGTCCAAACAATCCATGAAGAACACATCTTCCTAGTTTACCGTAAAAGTGCTCCTTTTGGCAATGATTGCAAGCATCCACAGAGTTCTTTCAATTAAACGAAGATGTTTTGTCTCGATCGCAATCATAATTGCCATGATTCACCCCTTTTCGCTGACGTTCAACCTTCTGAACTGTCGGAACAGCCATTGCAAGCCTTTCGGCTTAAAACACCCCGCGCAAGCTAGAAATTCCATTACACAGAGAATATGAGAAAAAAACAGTCAAACAGACTAAAAGGCAGACTTCACGAAATATTACAATCACACCTATTCCTGTATTGGGTCCGCGCTTAAATTGCAATCGGCAATTCGTGACTCTCGGGGGTCCTTTATATATTGGACCCATCACTCCGCCAATGGTCGACGACCGATCCTCCACTGCTCCGATGGATCGGATGCAATGTGGTATTAAACCATAGTTAATATGCCCGTCGGGTCCACAGCCTATCGCAATCGGCGCTGCCAATGTGGCAAGGCTTTATGGCTTGTGATATGCGACGAATGTGATCATAGATTAAGTCATATTTGTAATGTGTGGCGGGTCCACGTGGATATGCATCGCAGTCGGGAGTTACCCTTGACGGAGGTCCGATGCGATATCTCTATCGACGATCGCAATGGACGCTTGACATATTATAGCTCCCACTTCCGAAGTGCCGATGCAATACTCGCCATCGGTGATTAAAAGTCGCATAGGGTCAGGGTTCGACGTTAACGTAGACCCCTCATAGCGATGCGATGTGCTGGACCCAATACAACTCAACACTCCCATGTATAGAGTTTCAAGTCCACAATCCGCCTCCGATAGTGTATTTGCCCTAGAGCCCAAGTCTTTCGCCTGTATCTTCATGCATATAATTCTTTTGTGGCCCGATAGCTCCTAATAATATAAATGCACCCATTGCTCCTCTGATGGCTCTGTCTGCTTCCTTATAGCTCTGCTTGTTCCTCTGTTGCTGCGATGGTTGTCTGCGTCCTCTATTAGCTCTGTTTGCTCCTGTACTTTGGCATATATGTATGGTAGATATATATGGCTCCTCTGTAGCTCTGATAGCTCTATTCTGGCATATATGGTCCCCGAACGTTATTTAGATGCATGCACACACACACACACACACACATATATATATATCTGAGTTCTGCTCCTCTTGGCTCCTTTTGCTCCTCAAATATTGCCATATTGACATCAATGACAATCTGTGTCCAACAATCTCCCCCTTTGTTATTGATGGCAATATTCTTCTGCTCTCCCCCTTTGACATAAATGGCAAAGGAATGCGTATGGACCCCCCTGTCAAACTGCTCCCCTTGTCCTGCTACATCTTTATGAATGAACTTGAGTGATGATAAAGAAATAACCCCCATCTTTTGACGCAGATGTTCGAATGCTTCTCGAGGAAGAGGTTTTGTGAAAAGATCAGCTATCTGCTCCTTAGTATTGATATATTCCAGGACAATGTTTTGGTCAGCTACTTGCTCACGGAGGAAATGATACTTGATTGGTATGTGTTTGGTTCTTGAGTGCATCACTGGATTTTTGCTGAGACTAATAGCACTTATGTTGTCACAATAGATGGTAATCGGTTGATCTGTACATATGTCGACATCTTTTAGAGCTTCCTTCATCCATAGTATCTGAGTACAACAGTCTGCTGCAGCAATATACTTGGCTTCGACTGTGGATAATGATATGGATAACTGTTTTTTGCTGAACCAGGATACTAAACAATCTCCTAGGAAGAACGCATTTCCACTAGTACTTTTCCGATCATCTATACTTCCGGCCCAATCAACATCAGTGTATGCAGTTGCAGTCAGTGTTGAGCTCTTTGGGTACCAAAGACCGAAATCAAAAGTTCCTTTCAGGTATCTGAGAATTCTTTTTACAGCTAATAAGTGGGATTGTTTGGGAGCGGATTGAAATCTTCCCACCATTCCTACTGCCTGCATTATGTCTGGTCTTGTAGTTTTTAAATATAGAAGGACTCCAATCATTGACCTGTAATGAGTTGCATCTACTAGAGGGGAGTCATCATCTTTGCTCAGTTTGCAATTTGTGGTCATAGGTGTGCTCATGGGTGCACAGTCCTACATTCTATATTTTTTGAGCATGTCTTTTAGATATTTGGTTTGAGATATACACAATCTTGCTCTGGTTTGAGATACTTGAAGTCCAAGGAAGTGGGACAACTCTCCTATCATTGACATCTCAAACTCTTTTGACATTTGAGATGCTTTGAGAAAATTTTTGGCTCATTTCATCATTATTACTAGCAAAAATCAGATCATCGACATAAACAAGAGCAACTAGTAACTTACTTTCATTTGTCTTTATGTATAGATTACTTCTAGCCACTCCCTTTTTGAAGCCTTGTTGTTGTAGGTAGTGATCCAATCTTGCCTACCAAGTTCTAGGAGCTTGTTTCAACCCTTATAAAGCCTTTTTCAATTTACAGACTAAGTCCTTTCTTGCTGTTATAGATCAAAACCTTCTAGCTGCTCCATGTAGACTTCTTCTTTGAGTTCCCCATTTAGAAATGCTGATTTCACGTCCATTTGATAGATTTTGAATCCTTTTGAGCAAGCAAAAGCCAAGAACATCCTGATAGCTTCCATACGGGCTATTGGTGCAAATGTCTCTTCAAAGTCAATTCCTTCAATTTGTGAATAGCCTTTGCAGACAAGCCTTGCCTTGTTTCTGATAACCTGTCCTTCCTCATTCATTTTATTTTTGAACACCCATTTGGTTCCTATTATGTTTTTGTCCTTTGGACGAGGTACCAGCTCCCATGTCTTGTTCTTCTCAATTTGGGACATTTCTTCTTCCATGGCTTTTACCCAATGAGGATCCTTGCTTCTGCAAATGTTTCTGGTTCTGTCATAGATAGAAGAGCAATAACATTTCTCTTTGGTGTAATGGTCACCCTTCTTCGGGTTTGCATCCCTTCATCTCTATTGCCAATAATCTGCTCTTCTGGATGATATTTCTGGATAAACTTCATCTTTGAAGGGGTATGAGGTGGTTCTTTCTCCTCTTCTATTTCCTCATCGATTTCTTCTTCTTTAGGTCCTTCTTCAATGAAAATATATCTTCACATTCTTCAATTTCTTTTTTTGGAAGTCGTTCATCAACCTTTACATCAATGCTTTCCACTATTTTCTTCAGTCGAAAATTGTAGCACTTGTAAGCCTTGCTCCGTGTAGAGTATCCAAGAAATATCCCTTCATCAACCCGAGAATCAAACTTTCCTGGTGAGCCATCATTGATTTTTATGAAGCACTTGCTTCCAAAGATCTTGAAGTACTTTACTGAAGTTGGTCTTCCTTTCCATAACTCATAAGGTGTTTTTTCACAGTTTGGTCTCAATTGAGTTCGATTTAATGTATAGACAGCTGTCCCTACTGCTTCTCTCCAGAATTTTGGCTGCAAGTCTGCTGCTAGTAACATTGTTCTTGCCATTTCTTGGACTGTTCGGTTTCTTCTTTTAACTACCCCATTTTGCTGAGATGTTCTGGCAGTAGAGAATTCCCTTTTAATTCCATGAATATTACAGAACTTACTAAACTCGTTTGATGTTAATTCTCCTCCTGTTTGTTCTGAGGCACTTAATTTTTTAATCTTTTTCATTTTCTACAAGGGCTTTTAAATTCTTAAAACATTCAAAAGTTTCAGATTTATACTTTATAAAATATATCTGCATCATTCTAGTATAGTCATCAACAAATAACACAAAGTACTTTTCTCCTTGGAGTGCCTGATTTCTAGTTGGTCCACACAGATCAACATGGATGATCTCCAAGGGCTTTGATGTAGAGAGCTCCTTTGTCTTGTGATTGGTTCTGGTTTGCTTTCCATGTTGACATGGACCACATACTCCTTGATTTGGTTTGAATAGCCTTGGGATGTCTTGTACAACTCTAATCTCGCTGATATTGACTAGATCTTCGAAGCTTGTATGTCCAAGTCGCTTGTGCCATAGCCAACTTTCATCTATTTGACTCAGGTAGCATTTATTTTCTTGAATCTTGTTCAGAATGTAAATGTTGTCTTGTGTTCTAACCCCTTTCGCCACAAGTTCCCTTGAGGAAGAGTTCCTTATTTCACAGTCTTTGGTGCTGAGGACAACCTTATGTCCTTGATCACAGATTTGGTTGACACTTAGGAGATTGTGTTTGAGCCCATCTACTAGCAGAGCATCTTGAGCTTTTCCTTTTTCGTTGATCAGAGTAACAATTCATTTTCCCGCAATTCTGGCTCCTGTCATGTTTCTGGAACACCCACTGTCCACAAATCAATGATTTCCATTATTTTGAGCATATAGAGCCAGGCCGCATTTATCCATGTTGGAATTCTTATTACTCGTCTTTCTTCCTTTGAGTGGGCAGTTTTGTTCATAGTGTCCATTATTGTAGCAGAATGAGCAAATCAGATCGAATTTGGTAAAGGGATCAAATGAATTGAAGGTTTTGATTTGTCCCTGCCTTTTGGGGGCATATGAATTCATTATTCGGTCCTTTAGCTTAGGCGTTTCACTTTTGCGGGCCATGCAATGTCTGGCTTGATGGCCAAAGTTTTTACAGTGAAAACAGTGTCCAAGAAAGATGGTTTTGTACCTGTTGAAGTAGCCACGGTTTGAGTCGATTTTCTTCCTAGGAATTACTCTTGCCTCATTCTCTGGATTTGAGATGGGCCCTTGGTGGAGTACAGGTTTGTATTTGCTGTAGTATCCATGATTCGACTCCACATTCTTCTTTGGAGTAATTCTCTCTTCATTCTTCGGATCTAGGATGGGATTTTGATAACATACTTTTTCTTCTTTTGGATTGCAGGAAAATGCATCGGCATAGCTTTTTGCACTATTCTTAGTGCTCGAGGATTCTCCTTTGAAACCTATTCCAGATTTGTCATGTTGGGGTTTTTGACTTTTTAGATTAGTCTCAAGTATTTGAGAGCTTTTACAGCCCTTTTTAATTTGCTCCAACTCCTTCCTCAAGACACTATTTCGGCCTCATGTTCTTCACAAGTCTCTTCTTTTTCTTTTAGCTTTGCTTCCAGGAGATCTTCTCTCCTTCTTGTTTCCTCATTTTCCACCTTGAGAGAGATGATTTTATTCCGTAGTTTTTCATTTTCTTCAATGGCACTAATTAACAGTTCATCTACATTTCCTTCCAGCCCTGAGTCATCATCATTTGTGAATGCCATGAATAATGTTTCTTGGCTTTCATCATGGTCACTTTCCTCATCTGATTTCTTTTTGATGACCATAAGCTCATCCTTATCAGACTCATCTTGCTTAGAGAAGTTCTTCTTATTGAACCCTTTCTTTTTGTGTGCCATTCTTTTAGAATTTCCTTCATCATCACTATCATGTTTATGAGGACATTTTGCTGCATAATGACCTATTTTTCCACACTTAAAACAGATAAGAGGGTACTTGCCTTTAAGCTTAGATCCTTTCTTCAGCTTTCATACAAATTGAGCCAATTCAGATTCCACATCGGACTCATCACTACAGTCATTCCTTTCTTTCCCCTTCTTTAACTTTGAAGCCTTGAATGCTGCATCTTTGGGGCTTGGGCCACCTTTCCTCATCTCATAGGCAGTGAGGATTCCATGGAGTTCATCCATCTTGAGGGTATCTAGATCCTTTGCTTCTTCTATGGCGCTTATTTTGGAGTCAAATCTGTCTAGAAGAGATCTTAATACTTTTTGAACAATGGTACTTTCTTCAATTTTTTCGTCCAATCCTTTAAGGGAGTTGACCACTTCAGCTACTCGGAGGAGGTATGGTGCAATATCTTCTTCATCTTCCATCCTCAAGCTTTCAAATTGTCTTCTGTGAGTTTGAAGCTTTGCCTTCTTGACTTTTGAGTCTCCATCGTATAAGCCAACTAGCTTGTCCCACATTTCTTTGGCAGAGTCACAGTTCATGACTTTTGTGAACTCGGAATCAGTGATTCCACTAGTGATGGAGTTTAAGGCCTTTGCATTTGCAATGTAGGCTTTCCTCTCGTTTTGATCCTTTGGAAGAGTGGTAGGCATATGATACTCATTTTGAACAAAATGCCAGACTTCAGGTCCAAGGGACATTAAGTAGTAGGTCATTCTCTTTTTCCAGAAACTAAAGTTAGTGCCATCGAACAGAGGAGGTCTTCTTGATGCTTCGTGATTTCTCATCATGGCTACGGATCCTTCTTCAAGCTGTGGTAGGCTAGTATGAAGAAGCCTGCTCTGATACTAATTGTTGGAAATACTGGGGGGGTGAATCAATGTTTCTTTTTAATTGTTCTAGTTAGTACCAAAAACATATATATATGTATATATATATATAGAACACAGAAATCGACAGCTGGAATTAATGCTTTTATTAACACAAAATAGTGCAATGAAGTAAATACAATATAAGTATATATCTGGTTGTGATTAGTTGCCAAGCTCCAACTTGGACTTTAGTGAGGCTCCAACCTCCAGAGCACCAACTCTGTTTTGCAATGGTTCTGCACTTAGGAGCACCAACCCCTAAGGATGTCAGTCCTGTTCAGTTTTGAGGCTCCAACCTCTTGGGCTCCAACCCCAACCTGGTATAAATAGGTATGCTCCTGATCTCTGTTCTGCTGAGGTTCTCCTTCACTCCTATTCTCCCGCCTTTGCTGCCTCTGCTGCTTTTGCTGTTTCTCACTCTGGTTATTCACTACCACAACTTTTTGTTTTCCTGTTTTATTCATTCCTGGTGCCTCTGTCCATTTGTTTCTGCTTACACCGCTTCTTAGGCTTCCTCCTCGTTGATGCGACTTCCTCTGCGCTGTGCGAGTTCACTGACTCTCTAGGGACACGTAGATTCATTTGACAGGTCCAAACAATCCATGGAGAACACATCTTCCCAGTTTATCGTAACAGTGCTCCTTTTGGCAATGATTGCAGGCATCCACAAAGTTCTTTCAATTAAACAAAGATGATTTGTCCCGATCGCAATCATAATTGCCATGATTTACCCCTTTTCACTGAAGTTCAGCCTTCTGAACCGTCGGAACAGCCATCGTAAGCCTTTCGGCTTAAAACACCCCGCGCAAGCCAGAAATTCCATTACACAGAGAATATGAGAAAAAACAGTGAAACAAACTAAAAGGCAGACTTCAAGAAATATTACAATTGCACCTATTCCTGTATCGGGTCTGCGCTTAAATCGCAATTGACGATTCGTGACTCTCAGGGGTCCTTTATATCCCGGATCCATCACTTTGTCGATGGCCGACGACCGATCCTCCACTGCTTCGATGGACCGGATGCGATATGGTATTAAACCATAGTTAATATGCTTGTCAGGTCCACAACCTATTGCAATCGCCGCTTCCATTGTGGCAAGGCTTTACGGCTTGCAATATGCGACGGATGCGACCATAGATTAAGTCATATTTGTAATGTGTGGTGGGTCCGCGTGGATATGCATCGCAGTAGGGAGTTACCCTTGGCAGAGGTCCGATGCGATATCGCTATCGGCGATCGCAATGGACACTTGACATATTGTAGCTCCCACTTACAAAGTGCCGATGCGATACTCGCTATCGGTGATCGAAAGTCGCACAGGGTCAGGGCTCGATGTTAACGTAGACCACTCATAGCGATGCGATGCGCTGGACCCGATACAACTCAACACTCCAATGTATAGAGTTTCAAGTCCGCAATCTGCCTTCGATAGTGTATTTGCGCTAGAGCCAAGTCTTCTGCCTGTATCTTCATGCATATAATTCTTTTGTGGCCCGATACCTCCCGATAATATAAATGCACCCATTGCTCCTGTGATGGCTCTGTCTGCTTCCTTATAGCTCTGCTTGTTCCTCTGTCGCTGTGATGGTTGTCTGCGTCCTCTGTTAGCTCTGTTTGCTCCTGTACTTTGGCATATATGTATGGTATAGATATGGCTCCTTTGTAGCTCTGATAGCTCTATTCTGGCATATATGGTCCCCGAACGCTATTAGATGCATGCACACACACACACACACACACACATATATATATATCTAAGTTCTGCTCCTCTTGGCTCCTTTTGCTCCTCAAATATTGCCATATTGACATCAATGAAAATTTGTGTCCAACAATGCTATGGTGTGCAGAGGTATGCGGAGGAGTACGATCATGCATGGTTTTATGCAATGGTGTATGGGGCTGCACAACGGGATCTTGGAGCATTGCCTTTGGGGAGGTCGATTGAGTGGGACATTGGGCATACTAGTGGGTCTGGCTTCCCTAGGATCGATGAGGGAATGGATGAGTGTCAGGGAGCATTGCATTCCTCGAAGTCTGATCTTTGATTGGAACATCACTTGATCAGAGTCAGAGAGCAAGATACTTGCAGGACTACCCTTGGGTATCCATATGTGTTCTTGAACATGCCTTTGGGATTGACCCATCCATTTGTCACTTTCCAGTTATGCATACTGTTGTAGAGGCTTTTGTTGTTGTCCTTTGATGCTCAGCACATATAGCAACACACATGGGGGTCACCTGGGACAATTGGGTGAGACACAATCCATTGTGGATAGGAGATTGACTTCACAGTTGAGGCAGATGGTCGGAGCGCGAATTGACAGATATAGGATTAGGGATGGCATGACCCACTGCAGAGGCAACGTATGTTTCACCCCTGAGTACACACTTGGGGAGATGATCAAGAGAGAGTTGCATGGGACACCTTCGGTAGGACATTTCGAGGCATTGCACGAGCATGGGACACAATGGATGGTAGGCCTCTTTTACATTAAGGTGTGTGGGCTTAAGGCAGTAATTAGGTACATCACCAGGATATGGGATAGCATAGTCTGTTGTGTGATTAGGCAGGAGCAGGGTAGTTTAGCATACACTAGATTGATTCATGATACATGGTGTTTGTTCATTGGTTGCATACAGGGATTAGTGATGAGGCATGGATGGGCACCAATAGTTAGTAGTACGTCGCTGCAACAATTAGTTATGATTAGAGTGGTGTAGCGGCAACATGGCGGTTTCCTTTTAGGATTAGCATGGGACCCTGGCATTACATGGCTTGACATCTCAACCACCATTATGGGTGAGATGGTCTTTACAATGGAAGACCACTCAGATATCCATTGGACTTTAGTTTGGCGAGAGTGTTTCACTTCTCAACGATTCGTTGATGGTATTAGAGGAGGAGACAGGGGTTAGTTCATGTGGACGAGGACCCTTCTCAGCAGGAGTTGGATCGTACTTTTAGGAGTTCACTCGTGAGGTGCATGGGATTGGTTTTCTAGTAGAGCAACTTCTTGAGGAGTTGGTCAAAATTTCACATTTTCGAGACGCTCTACTTATTGGCAGTATGCAAAGGGCCTCTAGTGTCTATTCCTTGTTGGGGAGTGAGTGGAGCGAGAGATGCTTCACGATGATTAGGATGGTTTGGGACCCTGGTATTCACTTGGATCAACTTGTGGAGCGACAACATGCGATGGCATTGCTTGAGGGCAAACAATTTTGGGGAGGGGAGACTGTAATGTCCCCAAATTTTGGATTACCTGGCAAGGTGGTTAGGAGGGTTTTCCAGAGCTTGTGTTAGCCTGGTCATAGGAGCAGGATTACTCCATTGGTGGGTCCGGAGGGTTTTAGAGGAGTTTTATGGGTTTCACTGGGATCACTTACCATATTTCATCATCCGGAACAATTCCGCACGGTTTGCTCTTAGTTCCGTTGCATTTTGACGATTTCTGTAAAATCGCGTTATTAATAGGCGTATTTTGATTAATTATGTGTAAGGTGTTGTTTCGGGCTGATTACTTGGAGAAACACCTTAGTGTAATAGCTCGTTGGAATCGGGGTGAAAAAATCTACAGGGTAGAATGATAAAAAGGGGCTTTGGGTGGGCAGTGTGACCATAGAGGCGACTTAAGCATTTTCGGCACTAAACGTGACTTTAATTAGTTTATAAAAGTCACTTTATTAAATAGAGAAAGAAAAAGTGTTTTTAAATATTTAATTGGAAGGAAAAGGTAAGTGATTTAATAAATAAAAAAAGGGGAAGGTGAAAAGGCAACCCTAAACTCATAAAAGAAGGAAAATGAGGAGACTCTCATTCATTCGTGCATTTGTGTGTTTGGAGAAAGAACTTGTAGAGAGAGTTGAAGGAGAAAGTTTAGGGTTTGGTGTTGAAACTAGGCACCCTATTTTGGGATTAGAGAGTGAAATCACTCAAATTTCACCACTGCGTTCAATGGAGAACAAAATTACAGACAAATATTGAGGTATTCTTGTGTTATCAGTTGATTTTAGAAACTTATTGAGTATTTTCTATCTCACTTTGCAGATGGAGAAACTGCCTCTTGGAGGCTGAAGTATACAGTCAGTATAGAGGTTGAGCTTCTAGTTGTTCTTAATGTGGTGGCTGCTTGAAAGAAACAGTGGTTCAATTCAGTTTGTTTAAGCAGCTCGAGTACACAGTTAGAGCCACTCTTTACCTCCATGCTGGCCGAACTTATTGGTTACTTGGGCTTGCGTATTGGTAACAGAGCAGAGGATGAGGGCTGTATGGCATACTCGGTGACATGACCATGCTGAATACCATTTTCTGGGCTGCGTATTACACTTCTAGGTTGTGCGTTGTGGTTATGGGAGACTCAAGGTCGAGTTCCCTCTGTATTGACAACAAACATCACTCTACTCACTGTGTGGGAGCTGGTCTAATACCACAGTCGGTTTCTGGAGCAAATATACATCTGCATGGTAACTCTTGTCCCTGTTAGAGGAACCACTAGCTTGGGAGCTGGCCGTGGACTCAATTCTGACTGAATGAAATATTTGTGCTGGAACGAGTGGCTGAGTCACACACATTATCTCAAGTCAGCATGGTGTTATTTTCTCTCTGTTAGCAGTCATATTGTGACATTTATTGGAGCTGATAATTCTGAACCAAGCAGCAGATTCGGACTTTCCTCTTTGACTGGTATTCTGAGGTGGACTCACTCCCAGGTTCAACTGTTCCCTCCTTTGTGTGTATTGTATTCTGAGCATAAAAATAAATAAAGGAAGAAAGCTGTTCCAATTGTTTCTATTCCATGTATTAGCTGCAACTAAATTTCTGAGTGTAGAATGAAACTGTCTGAACCTCTGGAAGGTGATATTTATAAACAATCTATTTGAAGAGACAGTCCACTGAAACTCGAACTAAACTCAGAAATTTTTTAAGTGGAAAATCAGAAATTTTTGAAGAAGGAATCTTACAATGGTTCCAGGTTGCTAGCTTGGTAGCTTGCGAGGCTATTTGGTTGAGGAAGCTACATGTCAGGTTGTTCAATCAGAGGTTGAAGTCCACGATCATAAACTATGGTAATCAGAGCTGCATCAAGCTCTATGAAAATCCAGTGTTTCATGACGCTCCAAGCACATCAAGATCAGGTACTACCATATCAGAGATTGTGTTCAGAGGGGTAAAGTAAGACTTCAGTACGTACCTACAAAGGAGCAGACAACTTATATCTTGACCAAGGCATTGGCAAGAGGTAGATTTGTCTACTTAGAGATAAACTGGTTGTAGTACAAAACACCTTCCTCTTTAAGAGGTAGTTTTAATTGAAGTTAGAGTTGGAAGGTTTTTGCTAAATTTAGAAGTGCGCTAAATTTGGTAGATGGACCCACAAATGAAGCTAAGGCGCAGTTATACTTTCACTTAATTTTGACTTAGGAAAATTCTAATTTTCCTGTAGTTAAAAATAAAGTAAATTGATCTCAGCTATTTGTGGAGTTGATGGGCCAGTTTGATTGAGTTGATGGGCCAGGTCAACTTGAGTTAATGGGTCAGTTCGATTTTATGAAAAGGGAAGGGCACAGACTTAGCTAATCAGATTATGCATTAGAGATTTGTGTGTTCAGCTCACCAAAGGAGATTTTCCAGTTCAAGCGCATTAGGGCAGAGAAGAGAGGTCAAAGTGCCTCAGATTTTATACAGCTAGTGTGTTTCTCTTTCAGGGCTGAGTTAGGTTGCGTGGAGGGGCTGATTCAACTTGTAACAGTTATGCACTAGCCTGTAACAACTGCGCATGCAAGGAGGCCGAGTTGGTTAGAGGAGCACAGATGACTGTGTTGTGGATCAGCGAATTGAAGGGGAAATTTACCCAGTATATGTAATCAATTTCTGAGACTTTTGCTGAGAATAATAATAGAACACACAAGTGGGCAGGTTTTCCTACAAGGCTGTTAGTGGGCAGGTGTTGGAGAGTTCTCTACAATAGGAAGACACGGATTTTCTCTACTTAATTTGCAACCAAATCAGAACAGAAATAAACAGTCACATGATAGCAAAAACACACAAAATTTCTAGGGAACCCAACTGGGAAAACCCTCTGCTAGCTGTAGATATTTTATTGACAAAGTTTAACAAATAGAATTAATTACAAGGCAAATTGTTTCACCTAGAGAACAAGTCTGTTCTCTCTGTGGACACTTAGCTGAATCCTGCTTGCGACAATCCTGTCCTTAGCTCCTAAATCCTTGCGCTGGCCCTGGAAATTCCTCCCATTTCCTAGCACGTACTAGCAAGGATTTTCTTTGCCAAACACTTCCTCTCTTGCACGCCCTTCCAAGCTCTGCTAGCTCAAGCCTCACACACAAAACTCGTGCTCTCGATTGTCTTGAACGAATCAATTATGTGACTTTGTCCTCGTAAGCTTTTCAAATAGTCTAAATCTTACAAGTTTTATTTTTGGAAGTTGAACTAGTGATTGATGAGTTAACTGAGTCAAACTGACTCTTGTAACTCCTCTAGTCTCAATTTAGAACTGCTGAGTCTCTTCGAATGTCAGTTTCCAAAACTAACTCGTACTAGGAGACAACAAACTGAGCGTTCCACTAACTGCATGAGTTAAACTGCTTCATGGCTTGTCCTAATTCCTACGAACTCGTGCACAGTGCATGCTAAAGGAAGACTGTTTGTGGTCATCTTGACTATGGCACAAGTCAAGAAGACCTTCACTCACTACTTTTCAACACAAAGCTTCTTATGATTTGAGAAACATTGTTCCCTTTGGAAACGATATGAAGAAATTCATCAAAGTTCTCTTCCTCTAATCTATTGTTCCATTACTCATGATGGTGCACCATATTTATGCACATGAGGAACAAAACTCAGCAAGTATGGCGTTGATATCATCCATGCTTTCAAACAACAAATCTGTCCCAAGGCTCTCTCAGATGTAAGGGCTTTGAACCCAGACCTGCAATAGCAATTGCATCAATCATAGATTGGCAATAAGTGCTTCTGGCAGAGTTGAAAGGGATGTTAAAATAGTACCAGAAATTAGCAATAGCCTTCTTTGCTTGATGTATGGACATTCTTTTTCCAACCTGTGCCATCCATGCTAGGTTGGGCACTGGTTTGTGTGCTGGTAGCCAAAAAAAGTTGTGTGTACATTTCCACCTCCAGTGTTCAAATTTGTAGGAAGAGGAGGTCGTTGTGGCTTTTGGCTTTCACTTTGAAAAATTGGGCCAGACATTGAGGATTCAATAGAGCAAGTTGACAAGGGGTATTAGAAATTTAGAAGTTTGGCCACCTACAATATGTGCCATTTCTGCATTTGTTCATGCTTTCTTAGTTTTAAGCTCATTCATGCAATCAATGCCAAAGCTGGCTTGGTGTTTAACATTTTGGAAATTTGGGGAATGCTTTTGCGAGGGCCAATGCCACGGCCAGGAATCTGGGCAGGGTGGTATTTGAATCTGAAAATGCCACCAGTACAGGGATCTTTGCAAAATTTACACAAGTGATAAAAGCTTAACTGGACCCAGAATCTTTTTACAGTAAGCCCAAGCAAAGTCCTCCCTTGGCATTTTCACTGTTTGGTGCTAGGGCCTAGGGGCTGCTATTTAGGCCCTGGGGTTTTAAAGGTGGCATTTAGGTTGCTGTTTAGGGCTTAGGCTGCAATGTGAATGAAGGCTTTCAATGAAAGCTAGGCCACAGCCTGTTTATAAACTTCAAACCCCTGCGAAAAATAAAATAACAAAACAGAACAAAACCTAAATAATTAAAAATATCCAAGATACCCCTTAAAAATTCCTAATAATAACCAACAGTCAAGAAATTATGGAAACAGCCTGTATGGGTTACCTCCAAAGGTGAAAAGGACACCAAAATAGGGCTGTAAATTCACTCACTGAGTAAAACACTACTGCTTTTGATGCCCAAGTTGTCTAGCAGCATGGGTAGATAGCCTTAGGGTTAGATGGATGAGTTTGTGTTATTTTTAGGTATGTTCTATGCTAGAGCAATTTATTTCAATTTTCACAGTTAGCTCAATATATTTTCCAGATTAGAAATCACATCAGCATTAAAGTAAACTGCAGATAGAACATAAATATAAATCGCAGAAGACAAGCCAAGACAAGAGGACACAAGATGTGGCGCTAGCCAGGGACAAACCCCAATGTGGGGACACCCTTCGTCAATTCTTCTTATATGATCTTCAATAGTTCAGCAGAGAGAGAGAGATAGATAGATAGATAGTACATTTACAACAGAAGTCAACACTTTGACTTATCTAGATAAGAGCATAGATCATCTCTAAGAAGATGATACATTAGATCAGTTGAAGACATGTTGTTTCAACTGATTCTCCAAGATGACTCCTTCACCTATCATTGTGCTGCATCTCATCATCATGCTGCACCTCACTGTGCTGCACCATGTTGCACCCATCATCACTATGCTGCATCTCATCATACTTTATCAATCATGATTGTACCCATCACTGTACTATATCAATGGCTCATGATTGTACCCATCACTGTACTACATCATGTGCCATTGCTGCACCATGTTGCCATACTGTCCTATGTGCATGCTTGTTGTACCTTGCATGCTTGCTGTCCCTTGCATGCTTGCTGTACTATTGCTTGCTTCGTGTACTTGCTGCACCAAGTACCATACTGCTGTCCCATTATTGTTTTGTCTCATCATATGGTTGTCCCAACATCTTACAGTTGTCATTTTGATCATTGCAGCATTATATCATTGCTGCTCCATCATCTTGTAGCTGTCCCTTGAATATTGCGGCGCTATATCATTGCTGTCCAATCATCTTACAGCTGTACCTTGAATATTGCAGCACTATATCATTGCTGTCCCAACATCTTACAGCTGTCCATTTGATCATTGCAGCATTATATCATTGCTGTCCCATCATCTTACAGCTGTCTGTTGAATATTGCAGCATTATATCATTGCTGTCCCATCATCTTACAACTGTCCCTTGAATATTGCAGCACTATATCATTGTTGTCCCACAAACAAGCTACTGCTCCAGCAATTAACTCGACCTCCATTGAGGAACTCAGGCTTCATCCATGCTGTCTTAGAGCCTCCCTCTCTTGCTGCGGTTAGGGCAATCCATAGACTGCGTTAAGGTTCTAGGGCATCCTTGTAGGGTAGAGACCCTTTTCTAGGGTGTGTTGAGGGCTTACATCGCTGCCCTTCTTTACTGTGTATACCTTTTCATAGGTAATGTTAGGGCTTCTCCATAGGGCAACGTTAGGGCTTCTCCATAGGGCAGCGTTAGGGCTTTCTCCATTAGGGCAGCGTTGTCTCTTAGGATCTCTCCTCCCACCAAAACCCAAAGACAAGTGGAGAGGAAGAGATCACAAGAAGTGTGTGTACAAATGACTTGCAAGCCACCTCTTTTTATACTAAAACGTTGAGCACAAGTGGGGTTTATTTGGTTGCTGGTCGACTTTGATGAATTGTCTTATAACACAAATAAATTCATAACTCCATGAATACCTCTCGGAATCGGATGATCTTTAGATCAATCCTACACCTCTCCAAGAAAAATATTAGCTGCCATTAATAAGATGACCCACATGGAGTTTGGCCCTAGTTGCCAATTTTAACAGTTTGTCCTCATGTAACATTGTTAGCCACTGTTCCTCATTTGGCAGAGGAGAAACTAGTTCAAATAGACAGCAGAAAATGACAATAACCCATAAAATCACCTTTATACACAAATTAGGTCCACAAAGGTTTAACTTGTGATTTTTACTTGCCAAACTGATTCAAACTTGCAAGTTAGACACAATCAACTGAATCAAACTAGGTCAGTGTAATGAAAAATTGGCCATATTTGAATCAGATCTTCTGAGTCCCAATCTGAGTTAGAATCAGGGTTCCTTTAATTTGATCACATAAGTGAGACTTGTGGGCTCATCCATATATCAACTAAAGGGCACAGTATAACAAAAATATCAGTTTATTCTTTCATGAGATATTGAAGTACACACTACTGCACTGTAAGTCACATATTCTTAGTACTATCCAATGTTATTAGAAGCAGAACCAGATCAAAATCGTATTTGTCAAAATATAGATATGAACAGGAACTAGGAAAAAACTGAAATATTGGTCTGTATGATAAATATTCAGATTTTAATTAAAAAATTATATATTCATGTACATTATATCCAGATTCCAAACCATTAGGTGCCAAATATACAAGGGCTTGTGATGTATATGACAAGTGAAGGTGAATATTTTAAATTGAAAGAAAGTGTGATGCATATCTGAAACCAAATAGTCCATTGGGTGTAGCTTGAGTTGCTTAGATAAGATAAGATACTTATATTAACACCCAACAAATGACTACAAAAGTAGGTCAATGGGACTGAAGAGTACAACCAATATGAATACAATGTAAGAGTACAAGCACAACTCCTAGAAATGCTGAAAACCATATAAGTGTAAGGTCCCCTATGAACTAATTGCCCAAGGGACAAAGTTGCCTATCAATCCCCGTAGGCCATAGTCTTTGATAAAGGGGAAAACCCCAATTACCCAATGTTTTGGGGCAGTTGGGGCAAAAAGCCCAAAGTTGCCGTTGCCATGAACACCTAACTCCCACAAGAAAATCTATAAATACAAGAGATTAGAATCATTTTGAGCATGATTGGATTGGATCAATTTGTCTCTATTTTTCTTTCAGCCTGAGGGTTTTAAGACCCCTTTCTCTTCTTTGACTAGTTTCGGTGGAGGTGCTCCCACCCTACCTAGGCACCCTTTTCCTTGTTTTGGCACAGGTCATTGAAGCAGTTAAGAATTGAAGATTTTACTCTGTTCTGGCACAATATATTTCTTGGAGTAGTTTGGCAGTTTATCGAGGATAGATTTGGCATCGTTTTGGCTAGCAGAGGGAGTTATGTCTGCAGCTTATAAAGATGGATTTGATTTGAGGATTGTAGGTAGCGAGACCCACAGTCTCAGGGCCGAAGCATCGTTTCTGACAGCAAAAAAAAGGGAGCCTTAGACCGGCTAAGGATGGAGCTCTGAAGTATGGAATCACAGGCATCCTTGTTGTACAACAGAACTAACAGGAATACCTTGGGGAACCTGGATTGACAACTGAAGGTGTGGCAGACCAACATGTCCAACAAACAGCTCATAGACCTCACCATCAGTGTCAGGTCATGACTCATAACAGAAGTAGGGGATAGCTGGATTTGTCTATTACAACCGTATTAAAGTTGGTTACAGAACCCCTCGAACTTCCACAGGCATCTTAGGATACAGCTGAGCGATTTAGCACAGAATAACCAGGTCTTTGTTAGAAGTTAGGGTAAATTGCAAAGTTTAAAACTTAGTCAGAACTCGGTGAATATTGGAATTGATTTTCGAGTCAAGATTGATTGGTTATCATGACAGATATTGTGTTCCCTATGTTGATGAACGTTTCCAATTATTGCATATTGATGGTTCATGTATGATCACTGTTACTGTTAGATGAATTGTTTATTTTGAAGAAGGAATGGCCATTGTTGAATGAGCAAAAGAGTTTTGTTAGAAACCCTATGAGGAAAAAAATTGCCTTTGGATATTACAGTGGTATCAGAGATGTGCATCCTGCCAGCTTGTGAGTATATGAGCCTTGTATGCTTCCGGGGGATACAAGTAATGTTACAGTCAGGAAGAAAAGGAGTAAGCGCACTACAACCATGGGGGATAGGGAAGAGTAGGGAGGATCGGATTCCATGGACCTTTTAAGTGTACTAATTCATGGGCAAACAGAAATGACAAACTTGTTATTACAAGGGCAACAACAGGGACAATAGTTAATTCAGGGACAACGGGAAATAGCTTGGGTATTAGCTCAAGGATAACAACAATTAACACAACTAATTGCCCAGCTCACTGGAAATTCAAACGTTGCTGGTAATGATTTTAACATATTGAATTTTGGTAACATGGCTAGTGCTAAAGGAAGCAACAACTGTAATCTGGGCCCCATCAATACTTTTGCACAACCTAACGGCAGGGCAACCAATGGAAGTAACCATGGACCTTTACTTCCGAGGTTTTTGGACAATCAACTAGCTGCAACCCAAGGAGCAGCAGAACAAGATGGACTCTTTAACGAGTACATTTGGGAGTATGCAACACTAGAAGAAAATACATGAGCAACCCTATATTTCTGAGAATATAGCAACATCAAAAACCATAATAGACGCAGGGAACAACGGAATCTAGATTTGATGTGCAATGTAGGAAAGCTGCCCATCCCCTCTTTTGAAGGGTCATAAAAATGATCAGCAAGGGCATGAGTACAAAAGTTGGACACCTATTTCTGACTTAATCCCATGCAGGAAGCAGACGCTATCAAATTTGCCACTTTGCATTTGGAAGGGGAAGTGCATGAATGGTGGTACCATGGACTGGTCACCTTGGGACACTCTAGCATAACATCTTATATGGACTTCACCCAATGATTGATAGAGCATTTTGATCGAAGGGATCCTGACATACATTTCAGAGAATTGGCACAAATCAAACAGACAAACACACCAAATGAGTACATTGTAAAATTCAAACGGACAACAGTCATGGTAACAGACCTCTTGGAGTAGAGGCGAGTCATGCTCTTCATAGAAGGTCTAGCTGAACCACTACACGGATGGGTCAAAGCCTTCAATCCTACCACATTACAGGAGGCCATCATCACGACTCGAGATATGGGGAGGTGCAACACTAAATGTGAAGACTCCACCCATGCCACAAGTTCCTCTAAAAGACAAGGACAAGAAGATATATCTGGACAACGAAACTAAGAAGGATTGATTGGATGAAGAAACTCGAAATGAGCTTTAGAAGAAAGTTGCTTTGTTTCACTTGCAAAGAGCCATGGGGACCCAGTCACCGATGTTTGGGAAAGGGTAGGATAGACTACATTGAAGTGCTACCCGATAGCGACAATGAGGGTGAGACAACACAGCCACCAAGCAAGGAGCCTAGCATTTTTGAAGAAACACCATCCCTGAAAGTAGCTACGAGGCCACTTCCAAGAATTAAAGGAGGTACTATCGCCACTCTCAGGAGCCCCTAAGTATCACACATTCAAAATCAAGGGTGCTATACAAGGGCAATGCATCATAACATTGATAGATGGTGGAGCAACATACAACTTTATTGATGCAATAGTGGCGGTAAGGAGAGGCATCCCTGCCCAAGTATTTGAGGGATTCGAAGTAAGGGCAACCGATGGGTATCATATGACATGTACATAGGTAGTTCCACGTTTGAGCGTCACATTAGGTAAGCATACACTTATTGATGATTTTTTGTCATAGAATTGGTAGATACTAATGTGGGGTTGGGAGTACAATGGTTCTACACGATAGGAAGGTTCGTAATGAACTACCAAGCGATGGAAATGGAATTCCGAGATCCAAATGGCAACAAGGTAGTACTAGGAGGCATGACCAATGTGTGTCCCCAAGTTGTAACAACCAAACAAATGGAGGTCACTCCCAAACAAGGTGAAGTACTTTGCAAGGCAGCTTGTAGAAGTACAAAATTCAAATAACAACTGACAATCTAATGAATTGGGATATGAAGAGAATGCTGAGCATGACACACTCTTGAGAGATTGGAGAGTTCACATCTTAATAAAGTACTCAAAGAATATGTTTGCTTGTGAATCATTGGACGGACTCATTCATGATGACAGGTACAAGGTGGAAGACAAGATCATCTTCTATGAGGATGAGATATATTTTGTCCCCAAATCTATGCTTAGGGAAAAGCTCCTTAGGACCACACCCAGTAGGCCAACTGAAGTCACAATGAAGTCTCGCTCTCTAGATAGGGATTGCATAGACAATTGAAACTTAATTGCAGTAACAAAAGAAGGAAGGAACACAAGACATATTGTTTGTAAGAAGCACCATAAAAAGCATAACAAAAGCATGTATGCACAATGTCCAACCAACAACAATATTGAAATATTCTTTATGTTGAATGGCCTGCTGTTGAACTGGTTGGGTCAAAAAAGACTGTGGCATCTTTACCAGGCATGATTACGAACCTGAGGAAGCCTATTATCTATGAGGCCTCCTATCTTGGTGTGAAGCATAGTTTATATGCTAGCAAACTTGAGTATACAATGCAAAATGTGGTTGATTCACTATTGACAAGTTTCCTTCATAGGTGTCATTCTAATATAATGTACAATGAAAAGCGCAAAGTAACCTCACCTGCAAAAGGGTCTTTGCATCAGACTCCAGATGGATCACTTCTTGATGTTATAAGGAACAAATATGATCTCATATCTTGTATTGTCCAAATGCATGAGGCTTAAGATAATAGCTGCTATTTATATTCTGGAACACTTTTCCTTATTTTTTGCATCCAGCTCTTGAACCAATTTGGGAGATGGCTAGGTAGAAGTTTCATGGAGCTTTTGTTGCAAAAGCTCTGAAATACAAGTAGCAATTGGAGGATTTTCTTGGAAGATTGTGGAGCAAGATGGAAGTCTAACTGTTTTATCTGAAAACGTAGTGGGTTCTCTGAATGCTACAAAACAGAGAGAAGTAAATTTTCATTATGAACAACAGTGTGAAAGGTGCAACTTGCACATTGCTAAGATCTTTAACAAAAAAATTGACTGGAATTGCTCAAGAATTATATATTGGCAGCATAAAGTCCATAGATTGGAATCTGAGAAGATTGTGCCTCATGGAAGTGTAGAATTTGAAACATATGATATTTTTGAAGTTCCTGAAGGTCATCTTCAACTAACTAATGAAGATATGGGCGAAGGCAGTAGAATGCAACCTCTAATTGACGAAATGGTATCTCACAGTGTTCGTTTGTTTGGAATGGTAGTTGTGAAGTTTGAAGGCAATTTTTTCATTCTTGAAGGTTGAGGAGAAAATTATGCAGCACCCAGACATACAATTGCTTGAGGACAGCAATGTTGGAAAGGGGGTCTGTAATGTCCCCTATGAATTAATTGCCCAAGGGACAAAGTAGCCTATCAATCCACGTAGGCTATAGTCTCTGATAAAGGGGAAAACCCCAATTACCCAATGTCTGGGCAAGCCGCAACATGGGGTAAGTTTTGGGGCAATTGTGGCAAAATAGCCCAAAGTTGGGGTTCCCATGGACCCTTCTCATTTAATCAAGGAGGGAAAACCCCCACAAGAAAATCTATAAATACAAGAGAGTAGAATAATTTTGAGCATGATTGGGTTGGATCAATCTGTCTCTCTTTTTCTTTGAGCCCATGGCTCTGAGGTTTTTGAGACCTCTTTCTCTTCTTTGACTAGTTTCGGTGGAGGTGATCCTACCCTACCTAGTCACCCTTTTCCTTGTTTTGGCACAGGTCACTAAAGTAGTTATGAATTGAAGATTTTACTCTGTTCTGGCACAATATATTTCTTGGAATAGTTTGGCAATTTATTGAGGACGAATTTGGCATCGTTTTGGCTAGCAGAGGTAGTTATGTCTGCAGCTTATAAAGACAGATTTGTTTTGATTCTAGGCAGCGAGACCCACAACCGCAGGGTCACAGCCACACGGATGAGGGCCATAGGGCCAAGAACCGAGGGCCAAAGCATCGTTTCTGTCAGCAAAAAAAAGGGGAACCTTAGATCGGCTGAGGATGGAGCTCTGAAGTATAGAATCACAGGCATCCTTGTTGTACAACAGAACTAACAGGAATACCTTGGGGAACTTGGATTGACAACTGAAGAAGGTGTGGCAAACTAGCAAGTCCAACGAACAACTCACAGACCTCACCATTAGTGTTAGGTCGGAACAAAAGTGGAGGATAGCTGGATTTGTCTATTACAATAGTATTAAAGTTGGTTACAGAACCCCCGAACTTCCACAAGAGATATCTGGTCCACTGTGAGTTGATTCTTCTCAGGATAACTCCATCCATAGGCATCTTAGGATATAGCTGAATGACTTAGCATAGAATAACCAGGTCTTTGTTAGAAGTTAGGGTAAATTGCAGAGTTTAAAACTAAGTCAGAATTCAGTGAATTTTGGATTTGTTTTTCGAATCAACATTGATTGGTTATTGTGCTACTTTTTGTGGATGTTATGTTTCCTATGTTGATGAGCATTTCCAATTAATGCATATTGATGGTTCATGTATGATCACTGTTACTTTTAGATGAATTGTTTATTTTGAAGAAGGAATGTCCACTGTTGAATGAGAAAAAGAGTTTTGTTAGAAACCCCAGTTACCTGAGAAATCCTATGGGCAAAAAAAATTGCATTAGGATATTACAGTGGTATCAGAAATGGGCATCCTGCCAGCTTGTGAGTGTATGAACCTTGTATGCTTCCGGGGGATACAAGTAAAGCTACAGTCAGGAAGAAAAGGAGTAATCACAATACAACAATGGGGGATAGGGAAGAGCAGGAAGTTCCTCATTCCAAGGACCTTTTACATGTACTAATTCATGGGCAAACATAAATGACAAACTTGTTATTACAAGGGCAACAACAGGGACAATAGTTAATTCAGGGGCAACAATAAATAGCCCAGGTGTTAGCTCAAGGACAACAACAATTAACACAACTAATTACCCAACTTACAGGAAATTTAAACGTTGCTGGTAACAATGTTAACAGATTGAATATTGGGCCCCATCGATGCTTTTGCACAGCCTAACGCTACGGAAACCAATGGAAGTAACCATAGTCCCTTACTTCTAGGTTTTGGACAATCAACTGGCTGCAACCCAAGGAGCAGAAGAACAAGATGGACTCTTTAATGAGTACTTTCAGTAGTATGCAACACTAGAAGAAAATACACGAGCAACCCTATTTGATTGAGGATATAGCAATATTAAATACTAGAATAGACCCAGGGAACAACGAAATCCAGATTTGATGCGCAGGGTAGGAAAGTTGCCCATCCCCTCTTTTGATGGGTCATAAAAATGCTCAACAAGGGCTTGGTTACAAAAGTTGGACACTTATTTTTAAAAGAATGTTGAATGAAATTAATTTCAAATGAGCAAACAGCTCAATCATAATACAGAGATATTTACAATAATAGAAACATCAGGTTTCTATGTAGAATATAGAAACACTCAGTTTCATCTAAGAAACTGCTAAAAGAATACAAATAGCAACAGCTAAAAGGAATGAGCATTAAATGCTAAATAGGGATATTCTAATATATTCTAATACCCTCCCTTAATGCTCAATCTATTTACAACACCAATAGACCCTCTGAATTTTACAAATTTATCAGGACCAAGAGACTTGGTGAAGATGTCGGCGGGCTGCTCTGTTGTGGGAACATATTGCAACTGAACTGAGTCGTCTTCAACAAGCTGGCGAATGTAGTGGCAATGAGTTTCCACATGCTTTGTTCGTTCATGAAAGACAGGATTCTTGGCAAGTTTGAGCACTCCCTGATTATCACAAAACAAAGAAGTAGGCCCTGTCTGGGAAACATGCATATCTGCCAGCATACGTCGAAGCCAAACTGCCTCACAGGATGCCTTAACTGCTCCCCGATACTCGGCTTCTGTTGAGGAGAGAGCCACTGCCTGTTGCTTCTTACTAGTCCAAGTAACAGCACCGGATCCTAGATTAAACACATACCCAACTGTAGATTTACGGTCATCAACCGAACCGGCCCAGTCAGAATCAGTGTAACCACTGAGAATAGGATTGGAACTTCGAGTGTATAGGAGGCCATAATCAGAAGTGCCACGCACATATCGTAGCACCCGCTTTGCTGCTTGCCAATGATCAGCTTTAGGAGCGGACATGAAGCGAGAAATGTAGCTTACTGCAAAACTGATGTCAGGTCTGGTAGCAGTAAGATAGATGAGACTGTCCACTAATTGCCTGAATAAAGTTTCATCCACAAGTGGAGAGGATGACTGAGCTGAAAGTTTGAGCCCTGGTTCCATAGGAGTCGTGGCCGGTTTGCAATCCTGCATTCTGAATCTGTCCACAAGATTTTTGGCATACTTGGACTGAGAGAGAAAGATCTGATTTTCAGTCTGCCAAACTTCAACCCCCAGACAATAATGAAGAAGCCCCAAGTCTGTCATCTCAAAAGTTCTGCATAAATCTTGTTTGATCCCATGGATCAAATGTGCAGAGCTGCCAGTAATGATAAGATCATCCACATAGACAACCACAAACAAGATATCATCACCAGTATGCTTGATGTACAGGTTTGCATCAGAAGGGCTCCGCTGAAAACCCTGATCTGTCAGGTACTGATCAATTTTCATGTACCAAGCCCGAGGAGCTTGTTTCAATCCATAGATTGCTTTAGCTAACCGACACACTTTCTGTTCTTGACCAGCAACCTTGAATCCTGGAGGCTGTGTCATGTAGACTTCTTCTTGGAGATCACCATTTAGGAAAGCACTTTTTACATCCATCTGATGAACTTTCCAATTGAACTGAGCTGCTAGGGCAAGAACAAGCCTTATGGTACTCATCTTGGCTGTAGGAGCAAAAGTCTCCTCATAGTCGATGCCTTCCTTCTGTGAGAATCCTCGAGCCACAAGCCGAGCTTTATACTTGTCTATGGTTCCATCAGCTTTGTATTTCACTTTATACACCCATTTGCAGCCTATGGGCTTTTTGTCTGCAAGAAGATCAGAAAGTGTCCATGTGTGATTCTTCTGAAGACTCTGGAATTCGGCTTCCATAGCCTGTTCCCACTCAGATGTACCCTTAGCCTCTGAATAGGTTTGAGGCTCAAAAATACTGTGCAGGTTAGCCATAAGAGCAAAATTGACTGTAGACTGTTGTCTGTTCTTATGTCTAGAAGTTCTGCCTTCAAGGAGCTCATCATCCCGGAGATCACCAATGGTTTTAGCCCACCATTTTGGCCGAAGAGTAGAAGAAGCAATAGCAGGAGTAGAGGAACCAATATCAGGAGGAGGTGGAGAAGACTTGAGAGCAATAGGGGCCGCAAGAGGAGGGTTATTTTCTGGAGGAAGCTCAGATAGAGTATTATCAAATACTGATGCGACATCATCCCTCCCAACAGGTGGACCGACCGGAAGAAGAACACTGTGAGGCTGATCCTCAGAACACTGCTTAGAAGAAGAAGACTGAAAGAATCCTCTGTCTTCATCAAATACTACATCCCGACTGAAGCTAAGACGACCAGTGGCTATATCTATCAGCCTATAGGCCTTGTGATGATCACTGTATCCTGTCATCATGAGTTTCTGGCTTTTGGAATCCAACTTAGATCGCTTAGCAGCTGGAATCCAAACATATGCAACTGAGCCAAATACTTTGAGATGACTGATCTTAGGCTTACGGCCAGACCAAACCTCTTCAGGAGTCTTCCCTGTAACAGCCTGAGTGGGTGATCTGTTAAGAAGATAAACAGCAGTAAATACTGCTTCAGCCCAGAATTTGTTTGGAACACTCCTGTGTTGTAGCATGGAACGAGCCATTTCAACAACCGTGCGATTGCGACGCTCGACAACACTATTTTGCTAAGGAGTGTAAGGAGTGGTTAATTGACGTTTGATGCC
This sequence comes from Pinus tabuliformis, assembly GCA_031772625.1. NCBI lineage: Eukaryota > Viridiplantae > Streptophyta > Pinopsida > Pinales > Pinaceae > Pinus > Pinus tabuliformis. The sequence goes on from CM062820.1 coordinate 331,183,328, forward strand.
ATGAATATCACAGAAGTTGGCAAACGCTGAAGAACAAAATTCCCCCCCATTGTTGGTCCTAAGGGTCATGATGTTACAACCAGATTCTTTTTCCACTAAGGTTTTAAACTTCTGAAAGGTACTAAGAGCATCAGATTTATTTTTTAAAAAATATACCCACATCTTTCTACTGAAATCATCTACAATAAGTAAAAAATATTTGCAAGCAGTGATAGAAGTTGTATTCATAGGACCGCAAATATCAGCATGAAGTAACTGAAGTACCTTAGATGCGCGCCAAGATTCTCCATTTTTGAATGAAGACCGATGTTGCTTTCCCGCTTGACAGGCGCTGCATACCCCCAACTGCTGAGTCTGAATATCAGGTAATCCAGACACAAGTCCCTCCCGAGAGAGCTGAGAGAGATACTGCATATTGAGATGCCCATATCGCTGATGCCATAGAGTGCTGATAGGAGAGATACGTGCTGCTAGAGCCACTTCTGGAGAGTCACTGGTGTCAAGTAACCTGTATAGACCATGATCCTCTAGGCCAACAGCAACTGTTAAACTAGTCTCCCTGTCAATAATGGAGCACTTGTGGGTACTGAACACTACATCAAGTTGAGGAGAATTCCTCATAATCTGGCTGACAGATAGCAGATTAATTTCGATACCAGGAACAAAGTATACATTTAGAAATATAAGTGTGCGCCCACCAGACTGAATTTGCATTGTCCCTCTGCCAACTACTGTGTACTTTTCACCTCCGCCAAATACCACGGAATCACTGAAAGGTGAGAAGTCAATAAACCAGTCACGCCTGTGAGAAAAATGACGTGATGCGCCAGAATCAATGTACCATGCAGAGGAAGGAACAGGATCTGAAGCTCTTTTAGCCATAAAGGCGTAAAAGGCAGACTCTGTCTGCTCGGAATGTTCTGCAACATTTGCTGTCTGATGTGGCCCTCCCTGTTTCCTCTGTTCAGAAGCAATCCTCTGTCGACAATCTTTCTTCATGTGACCGAACCTGTGACAGTAATTACACTGCACACTTTTCTTCCGAGCAGGATCAAAAAGCTGAGAGGAGCCTTTCTGCTGAAAGGACTGAGAGGACTGATATTTTGCAGAAAATGCATTTTGCGAGGACACTGATGAAGCACTACTACCAAACTGTTGTTTCCACCGATCCTACTGCAGAAGTTTGGTACATAAATCTGGAAACTTCAGATCAACATTTGTGGTGGTAATGTTGAGAGTTTCTATGAAGTGTTCATAGGATTTCGGTAGACTTTTCAAAGTAATAACTACCATATCTTCCTCCTCCATGGTCCGACCAATGGCTTCGAGCTGATCTCGAATGTCTTTAATTTTGTTGAGATGTTCCTGTAAAGACATATGTTCGTCCATCATGATGGAGAACAACTGATTTTTGAGAAAAAAAGCTCTGCTTTTGTCAGATGTCTCATGCAGTTCTTTCAACTGTTGCCAGATTTCAGCAGCTGTCTTGCCAGAAGGGATTTGTGGTAACTGATCATCAGCGACAGAGAGCTTGAGAAGCATAACAGCCTCTCGATTTCGATCATCAAATTTATCTTGATCGGTCCCAGCTGTACCGGGACGAAGCTCTTTGCCCAAAATGAGTTGACCAAGACGCCTGTACTCAAAAATGGTCAACATTCTTTGTTTCCAAATGTTATAGTTGCTGCCATTAAAACGTTGATTTTCTTCTAACATCAGATTGGTGAGCGTGGCCATTTTCCCAAAGAAAATACAGAAGTCAGCAAAAATATCTCTCCAGTCTAAAAACAATAGTAATACTGCTGAAACTGTCCCCTTTAATCCTGCTGCAAAAGTCCCCTTCTTTAATAAATGTGACAGGTCCAAATCATAAAATAAAGTTTGAGGTTCCTTTCTCTGTCCAGATCTGAGTTTTGTCCTAAGATAAGCACAGGTCTGAGAATACAGTTTCCCACAGGTTTGCTTCAGGTCCGTGGAGCTCCACCATAATCCGACCCCACAGCTAGCACCATAATCCGAGCGGTAACAGATAATTTCAGGTCTGAGTTTGTAATGGGAACACACTGCTGATTTGGAACAGATAAAAAAACGCTGATTGGGAACACACTGAGCGGCAACAGATAAAAAACGCTGATTGGGAACACACTGCCGGCAAACACTGCTGATTGGGAACACACTGCCGGCAAACACCGCTGATTGGGAACGCTGATAAAGCAAATACGAAGATCTAAAAACTGGCCCACGTGAGCTGTCAAAGCTTCACGTCACGTCTCAGCTACGTGGTATAGTTCCACAGGTGTATACGCTTGCTTTATATATATACACGTTTGAAATATAATGAACCAACACACGCGTATCCACAGATATCCACGGGTTTGGTTTAACAGGGTTTCAAATATATATCCACGGGTTTGAAATATATATCCACGGGTTTCAAATATATATCCACGGGTTTGAAATCACACGCGTATCCACAGATATCCACAGACAGCGTTTGAAAATAAAAAATAGACAGTTGCCCGCAGATCGAAATTTCAGACCACGACTCCGATTTTCAAAAAAAAAAACAAATGAGTTTTGAACGAGAGAAAACACCTGGATCACGTTTGCTGAGGAGTTCCACGTTGTGGTCGAAGAAAATAGCTGGATTCAATTCACAATAGAAGAATTCCACGTTGAGTTCGAGTAGCCGCCAGGCGAAGAATAAGATAGCCGGATTCACGATTCCAAGCAAACTGGCCAGCCAAAAAAATTCCGCTCCCACGAAAACAGTCACCGCCACAAAGTTATTTCCTTAAAAAAATGATCATGCAAGGGAAGAATCCATTTCTGTATCGAGATGGACGACTGTAAGCTTTTATCACAGCGAGCAAAGCCGAGGCTAAGACTCAGTGAAGGCTGCCTGGCTTACAGAGGGCTCGACCTTAGAAAGGACTCAAGAGATTACGATGCAGAGAGAATTACTGTTCAAGAAATCTCTTAACCTTGCTCTGATACCATAAAAGAATGTTGAATGAAATTAATTTCAAATGAGCAAACAGCTCAATCATAATACAGAGATATTTACAATAATAGAAACATCAGGTTTCTATGTAGAATATAGAAACACTCAGTTTCATCTAAGAAACTGCTAAAAGAATACAAATAGCAACAACTAAAAGGAATGAGCATTAAATGCTAAATAGGGATATTCTAATATATTCTAATAATTTTTGACTTAATCCCATGTAGGAAGTAGTCTCTATCCAATTTGCCACTTTGCATTTGGAAGGGGAAGTGCACGAATGGTGGTACCATGGACTAATCACCTTGGGACACTCCAACATAACATCTTATATGGACTTCACCCAACAATTGATAGAGCATCTTGATCGAAGGGACCTTGACATACATTGCAGAGAAGTGGCAGAAATCAAATAGATAGGGACACCAGATGAGTACATTGCAGAATTCGAACGAACAACAATCATGGTAAAAAACCTCTCGGAGTAGGGGCGAGTCATGCTCTTCATAGAAGGTCTAGCCATTAGTTTTAAAAACCGAAACCGGTGACCGGACCGATCCATCTAATAAACCAGGTTTCAAATCGGAACCGGTCAAACCGGGACTAGTTAGATCTCAATGAACCGATTTTAAAAAAAATACATTAAATAATTAATTTTTAATGAAGAATTTTTAAGATTTAAAACCATGATTCCAAGCCAATAGAGACAAAATATGCAAAGTTTGCTCATCTATATACCATGTAAAGGTGAATATACCAAAATGGCACTGAGTACAGTACATATCATCGACAAAATACATAAGCAATGAGGCTCTAAATGGCCTATAAAGTCCAAAAACAATGCTACAAGCTATGAGGACATTGGCCTACTACAAGACTACATGTCTACACATGATCAATCATTAAATTCATCACCACTACTAGACATAGGATCATCAACAGGAGCTACAGAGACATAATCTGGATCAGAGTTTGAGGATGCCTCAACCTCATTTGCAACCTCAGTAGTAACACTGCCACCAATAATAATAAAAGCGGACCTAATGGAAGCACGAGTTGGTCGAGCTACACGACTAGTGCCTTCCATTGGTTGTTTGCCTTTGCTTGATGCGACTACTAATCCTGGTTTTGATGGCACTACCAAATCTGCTTCAGCCCCCCCTAACACCATGTCAATATCAAACTCAGGATCTCTAGTCTCCTCCACCCATTCTGATGTTGGATCAATAGCCTCCAACACAATGGGATCTAGATCAGGTTTTCTATTCATCATTTGGTTGCGCCTTAGTCAAAGGTTGTATTGCATGATGACAAGATCTTTTAACCGTTTTTGTTCCAAACGATTTCTTTTCTTTGTGTGTATGCGCTCAAAAATAGACCAATTGCGCTCCCAACCTGAAGCACTGCAAGTTTGGCACAGGACTCTAATTGCAAGCTTTTGCAATTGAGGACATTGGCCGCCAAATGACTCCCACCATTGTGCTGCAAAGAAAAAGACATTAATTATTAACTGAGTTCATTTCATTACTTATTTACAAATTACAAGTATTGATAGATAATTTGAATTATAAATTTTTAAACAATTTATAACTTGAAAAGAAAAACAAATCGGAATTGCTTATGGTTGATCCACATCTCTTGCCATCTTTGCCTTGTTTTTGCCAAATGTACCAGTTGCCATACTGAAAAGAGTAAGTTGTTTATGTATTTGCAACTGGTTTGCATGGTTAGGGACCATGCACTCCAAGCAATCAATCAATCCATCTCTGACCTCCCCAACCTGCAGAGCTCCTAACTAAGCTTTATAATGATACTTTGGGTTCAAAAAATACCCAGTTGCATGTATAGGACAATGGAGTTGATTGTTCCATCTGTTATCAATTATCTCCCATATACGACCATATTTAGCTAACCTATCCTTGTAAGCTACCCGTATCTGCTCCTTTGCCTGATCCATAGCCTCATAAATGTAGCCCATGGCCAATTTTTCCGCATCCACCATCTTTAGCACCTTAACAAGGGGCTCAGTAATTTTCACAAGCTCTGCAGAACTTTTCCAAAAATAATTGTCAAAAACTTTCTTTTTGGTGTCTTTGCCATCTTGTCTACAAGTCCACCGAGATTCAGTCCATAGATCAAAAGACAACATTGTCTATGAGTCCACCGAGATTCAGTCCATAGATCAAAAGACAACATTTTCTGCAGGTTTTTTTGTTGAGAATTGAGACATTGCAACATGAGGAAGTTAGTTGCAAATCTCGTAATTGTAGGCCTAACAAGTTCTTTACCCCCAATGTTTTTCCTCACTAGGTTCAATACCCTTGAGTGGTTGTAGATCTAAGTTGCACGAAACGGGGAAACGAGTACGAGTTTCCGAAACGGGAAGCGATACGAAACGCGACCCTCCCAAATTTTGGAAACGGGGAAACGCGAATATATATATATATATATGTGTGTGTGTGTGTGTGCGTGTGCAATTATAAAGCATAAATGATACATTATAATTTATTACACTTAAACATTAAGATTTAATTTACATCACATTTACTCATGAATGATCACATAATGAAAATAAAAATATCGGAATATCCAAAAGCAACCTTTATTAGATATCCAAATCTCAAAATCAGCCTTTATTTATATTAACATATGAGGCTGCAAGTACAATAAAGACTATAAGGCTGCAAGAGAGAGATCCAAATCAGGATTTTTTGCATCCACATCCCATTCTTTAGAAGGACCACTGTTGTATTGGGAGTCTCCTCCTACATAGTCGAATGACCTTAGTGCTCTTGATTAAATACATGTTTCATACCCTAGTACCCTACATGATCTTGATTATTGGGAGTTTCCCCTACATAGAGGGCTTGGTTCTCTTGATTAAATACAAGTTCCATACCCTAGTACATGATAAAATCCAATGGAAACATTGCAATCCCCCCAAACCTGAAATCTTGAAAAACAAATAAGTTTGCTGGATTTTGAGTGAGATCTAAAATTCTACTTTCTCCATATGAAATCCAATGAGGGCGAAACCACTCTCAAACATCCTGAGTCATTTCATGGTAATGTTAAAAATTTAAGTAAAAGGATGAAAATGAAAAATAAAGGAGAATACACTAGGGCACAAATTCACTTTTATAACTTTAGACACACATCTAGAAAATTAAAAAACAAATTTGAAAAAATAATAAAATAAAAAAAAACACAATTCAATTGGGAAACGCGGGCTGTACGGCCGGGAAAGGCGTTTTCGGCCGTACTGCCACGTTTCCGTTTCGGGAAACGTGGTAGTACCGCCGGACGCGTTTCCTGGCCGTACCAAACGCGTTTCCGCGTTTCGTCCCAGTTTCCAGCCGGAAACGGGCCCCCCTCCCACGTTTCCTGCAACATAGTTGTAGATGTATTTTGTAATGCACTTGGCATGCTCTACAATGTTTTTTACCCACTCCACTTTGCCTATGTCCTCAAGCATGAGGTCTATGCAATGTGCAGGACATGTAGTCCAAACTATGGTCTTATATTTGGACTCAAGCATCTTTCCAACAAGAATATAGTTTGTGGCATTATCTGTGATGACCTGCACAACATTCTGCTCCCCCACTTCTTGAATAATCTCATCCAAAAGCTCAAATAGAAGGGTTGCATCCTTCACCTTATTAAATGCATCGACTGATCTTAAAAACATGGTTCCTTGAGGGCAAGAAATAAGGAAATTAATGATAGTGCGGTTCTTTCCATTGGTCCATCCATCTGACATGATGAAACAATCTGTTTTGAGCCATGACTCTCTATACTCAGCCAAATACTCATAAATGGAAGAAATCTCTTTTTGCAAAAGTGCTCCCCTCAAGTCATGCATAGTAGGGCCTTTGAAGCCCTTTCTTGTAGCTATAACAGAGTCCCACATAGCTTGGTAATAAGGTGAGTGAGCAACATTAAATGGGATATCTACATCATACCACCATCTAACAATGTGTTGATAAGAAGTTTCTTTGCATTGTTTTTTCCAATGTTCATCCAAAGTGGGTTGACAACCTGGCTGGGAGGAAGTGGGATTACCAAAGGCAGTGGTGGCAAAGGATGAGAAATAACTTTGGATGTTTGTTCGCTTTGTTCCTTTAGATTGTTGGCCAAAAGCAGGAGGAACATAGTGAAAGGGGTCATTGGTGGAAGGGATAGAAGAGGAGTCTTGAATCTCATAATCATCATACCCACTCTCTTTCATGGCTTGTAATAATTCCCTCTTCCTTGCAATTTCTTCTTGGATGGGAACCCTTGCCTTATTCTCCTCATACTTTTCAAACTTGCCAAGGTATTCTGCCCTAATAGGACCTAACACTTCCTTTGGTGCTTCACATGGCTTTACGTGGCCTCTTATCCCAGCCAAGTGTTTTTTCCATTTGAGAATACCCCCACATACAATAGATTTATTGCAAAATTTGCATATCATTTTTCCATCAATCACATCACAATGAGCCCATGCAGCGTTCTTGGCTTTGGGAGCCATGTTGGCTTGAAATAATTAAAATTTGCAATGAAATCTGCCATTTAAAAAAATATTGCAGCTAAGAAAAATGGAAAAGCTAAGATAAATTTAGGAAAAAAACGCATATGTAGCCTACCAAATTTGATAGCATAGAACTAGAGATTTAATAACATAGAACACATAAAAAATTAAATACATGGATAATAGTGAAATGAGGAATTTTTCAAGTGAAAATCCTTATCTGAAAATGCAAACTAGCTTCCTTAGCCTCCTCTTGAAGATGCAAACTCTACTAACAACTCCAAACTATCTCCAAAATAGCTCCAACTCCAGCTCCAAGCCTCCAAGATGACTACTCCAACAAAAACTCAACACTCTCCAAGCTCCCAATCAAACTCACAAAAACTCCAAATGAGATGTGTGAGGCAAATGAGGGGGGTGAGCTCCTTTAAAAGCTTGGACGGGTGGATTTGGAGGGAAACAACCCCTACTTTCCCTCCAAAATGCCCAGGAAGCTTCCAAAAAGACGATGTGTGGGTCTGTCGTGGCCTTGGTAATGAATTGGCTAGTTTGGTCCAAGTTATGTGGTTTTTTGGAGAAGCCGGCCCTTCAAACGAGTTTTTTGACCAGTTCAACCCAATTGCCTAATCAGCCGGTAGATTTGACTGATTTCCGGCTCACGCCGACCGAATTTTAAAACTATGGGTCTACCTGAACCATTACATGGATAGGTCAAAGCCTTCAATCCTACCACATTATAGGAGGCCATCACCAAGACTCAAGATATGGGAAGTCCATCCGAAATATGAGGGCAAGAAGATATCCGTGGACAACAAAACTAAGAAGGATTGGTTGGATGAAGAAACTTGAAACGAGCTTAGAAGAAAGAAGCTTTGTTTCACTTGCAAAGAGCCATGGGAACCTGATCACCAATGTTTGGGAAAGAGGAAGATTCACTACATTGAAGTGCTGCACGATAGTGATAATGAAGTCTGTTCGCCGGTTCAAGTTCTAAGTGAAACTTATTGGCAACATAAAGTCCATAGATTCAAGTTCTAAGTGAAACTTATTGGCAATGTAAAGTCCATAGATTCAAGTTCTAAGTGAAACTTATTGGCAACATAAAGTCCATAGATTGGAATCTGAGAAGATTGTGCCTCATGGAAGTGCAGAATTTGAAACATATGATATTTTTGAAGTTCTTGAAGGTCACTGTCTTCGTGTAACTAATGAAGGTATGGGCAAAGGCAGTAGAATGCAACCTCTAATGGAAGAAACAGCATCTCATTGTTGGAATGGTAGTTGTGATGTTTGAAGGCAATTTTTTCATTCTTGAAGGTTGAGGAGAAAATTATGCGGTACCCAGACATACAATTGCTTGAGGACAAGCAATGTTGGGAAGGGGGGATTGTAATGTCCCCTACAAATTAATTGCCCAAGGGACAAATTAGCCTATCAATCCCCGTAAGCTATAGTCTTTGATAAAGGGGAAAACCCCAATTACCCGATGTTTGGACAGCATGCGGTAAGTTTTGGGGCAGCTGGAGCAAAAAGGCCCAAAGTTGGGGTTGCCATGAACCCCTATCATTTAATTAGGTAGGGAAAACTCCCACAAGAAAATCTATAAATACAAGAGAGTAGAGTCATTTTGAGCAATGTTGGATTGGATCAATTTGTCTCTATTTTTCTTTGAGCTTGAGGCTCTGAGGGTTTTAAGACCCCTTTATCTTCCTTGACTAGTTTTGGTGAAGGTGATCCCACCCTACCTAATCACCCTTTTCCTTGTTTTGGCACAGGTCATTGAAGTAGTTAAGAACTGAAGATTTGACCTTGTTCTGACACAACATATTTCTTGGAGTAGTCTGGCAGTTTATTGAGGATGGATTTGACATCGTTTTGGCCAGCAACGGTTGTTCTGTTTGCAACTTATAAATATGGATCTGATTTGAGGATTTTGGGCGGTGAGACCCGCAATCACAGCCATAAGGTTGAGAGTCATAGGGTCTAAGCATTGTTTCTGTTGGTAAAAAAAGGGTGCCTTATAGCAGCTAAGGATCAAGCTCTAAGTATTGAATCACAGGCATCCTTTTTGTACGACAGGCCTTACAGGAATACCTCGGGGAACCTGGATTGACAGTTGAAGAAGGCGTGGCAGATCAGCAAGTACAACAAATAGCTCACAGACCTCACCATTAGTGTCAGGGAAGAACAAAAGTAGAGGACAATTGGATCGATCTATTACTGCAGTATTAAAGTTGGTTACAAAACCCTCCGAACTTCCACGGGAGATATCTGGTTCACTGCGAGTTGATTTTTCTCCGGATAACTCTGGCCGCAGGCATCTCAGGATACAGCTGAACAACTTAGCACAAAATAACCAGGTCTTTGTTAGAAGTTAGGGTAAATTGCATAGTTTAAAACTCAGTCAGAACTCGGTGAATACTAAAATTGTTTATCAAATCAAGATTGATTGGTTATCGTGCTATACACTGTAGATATTGTGTTTCTTACTTTGATGAGCATTTCCAATTATTGCATATTGATGGTTCATGTATGATCATTGTTGCTGTTAGATGAATTGTTTATTTTGAATAAGGAATGGCCACTGTTGAATGCACAAAAGAGTTTTGTTAGAAACCCTGGTTACGTGAGAAACCCTAAGGGCAAAAAATATTGCATTAGGATATTACAATAAGGAAAGAGACCTACATAAGTATAACATCAGAACCATGTATAAAACCATGACAAAGGTATGGTAATACAAAACACTAAGTGAGTTTGAACAACTCAAGAGCCTGTCATGACTCATGAGAGAGAGATTGGATCTCCTAATTTTGATGGCTGAGGGCGAAGGGGGCAAATAGGGCATTGGTTTAGAGAAAAGTTGTTCTCCTGCCCTCCCTGGGTTGAAATCCCACTTTGTGACATGCTTCCTCTCTTCATGATCCAATTGTTGACTGTTTACTTGGCCTTGAGTCCTGAAGATTCTGGTTTACCATAGGTATCATTCTCAGAATGAGGGGAATTACCAAGTTGGTTTCCCTGGGAAATTTATCATGCAGATCAAAAACATCTGAAGGTAAATACATAAACGGTGAGGCTTTAAACAGCCTCCAGAGTCCAAAAATCATACTACAACATGTTTTCAAAATCATCCCCTAGATCAGGATCCTCATCGACACTCCCCGACTTCGCATGTTTATCAATGCAGTCATCTCACTAACTGCCCATAAATTGCTCCAAATCTTGCTCTGAATCAACTCTTTTTGTAACAACTCTGAAATTTCCCAATGTTCACAAATGATCAATGAGAAGAGTTTGAGAGAAATAGGTGGGGTGTCATGACTCCTAATAAGCCAGGATTAAAGGTTTGGAGGCCACCCTTTTGTGTATTTTCCTCTTTTTTGTGTTTTTTTTGGTTTGGTGGGGCTGCAGGTTTGGACAGGAACTGGTCCTGGACTCCTGGTCTGTTCTTTTGCAGATTCAAACCATTCTTCCCCAAAACAGTCTGAACCAGCCCCTTTTACCGCCAAAATGATCTGAATCTACCTGTCTTAAACAGAACTGACCAGTTTTGATAACACTGGTATTACCTATGTATTCCCAAGTTCTTTGTCACCCAAATAACAACCATGGTTATGTAGTTGCCACTATTTGAAAATTACAAGGATAATGATTCCTTGACATTGACTTACTCAACCAGGTTTCATGGTATTTTGGCTATGTATACGCAAATGAACTTTTTGAACTAATTTGTTATCTTGTTTAGCATGTGGATTTCATGATGCCTCTTTTGTCTCAACATAGACATCACCTCTTAGTGAGCCAGTGGACCAAACTTGTACTCTGATGGGCATGCTTTTTTAATCCTATTTTCTAATAGGGTGCACAAGTTAAGCAAATCTGTTGTGCACCATTGTCTGAAAACTACTTTTCAAAGCACAATCAATCAAATAATTGTAACCGATACTTATATGACCAGAAATGAAAATTACAAGTGCTGTTACATAAAATGATGCTCGGCTATTTACAAAAGTACTATAATAGACTTACACAGATGCAGTAGATGTTGATTCAGTAAATTGGGAGAAGGTTGCCTTCAATACTTTGTAAACAGGATCCTTACCTAAAATGGCACTACCACTGAAACCACAAAAATAATTAGAAAAAAACATTAGGAAATATGATGGATTGCATCTTCAAATTCGAATTGTATGTGCTGTGGAGGAAGTTCTCTCCACCAAAACTTTGTTGATTATATTTCTGAGGTATGAAAAGTTAAAAAGAGTGGGGAAACCCCTATTTATAAGATAATAGGGAAACCATAACTTAGCCTAAGTTACTAATAATAGTCATTACGCTCCTATTACATCAAAATGCCATTTTACAGTTGAAATATGATGCCATGTGAAGACTTTAAAGACCCAAACAGTGTTACAAAATTATGGTCTTATGTACAAAATAACTTGTGTACATTGAGTCTAATTCTATAATAAAGATGTTGTGGTTAAGTCTGAAACATGTTCTCTCCCTTAGAAAACTTTCTTCGCAAAGCTGAAAGGAAAAAACAATAGTTCCCCGCGTTTGAAAAGATGCATATGTGAAATGATTGAAAAGATGTATTTGTGCCACAGGATATGTTTAGAACATAAAGTATATAGCTCAAACAGTGTGGAAGCATGTCACCCAACTTGAAAAAAACATCAATGTGCCAAAATTTGATAGTGAAACCTATCTTTTGGTCTCCAAATGATTTCTAGGGTACAATCTCAAAAGAAACTAAGGTTTTACTCGAGGATACAGTCATTACTGCGGGAGAGGGAAAGATTTGAACTTCAGACCATTCTTTCCTGAAAGTATTGATTTGATAATCTACACCAAAGTTGTTTCTATGCGTAATGCATGGAATGAGAGTTTTTATTTTGAAGTCAATTACCATGTTAGATTTTCTTAGACCATGGTAAGTAGGCTTTGCACTTAGATACCCTAACCTACTAAATAGTTGAACGTTAAAAGCCACACAAAACTTCTGTTCTAACTTCTATTTATGCCAAAATCTGCTAAGGCATACAGTAGAAAACATATAACTAAAATTCACAAGTCTGTCCTAAAATCACATCACTATTATTAAGCAGGAAACAGAATTACAGCGTACTTGCTAAATCACTGTTAAAAGCAAAATAGAAATGCAGTAGATGGACTATCAAAACCTGTTACTGCTTTCTCATTAATTCTGAACTGAAATCTGCTAAAGGAAACATACAGCAAGCTAATTCACTGCTTGCTGCTGAACTGAATCAATAAACCTATACTCCCCTTTCCTATTTATAGACTACAAAGAAGAATAGGTATAGAGAATCTGAAGAGATGCATAATAGTTCCTCAACTGGAGATGATCAGAGGCAGGCAAGCATGCATCACCCTGGAGATCTGCGCCCTTATCTGCATGCGTATGCCTAATTGAACTTATGCTTTAGCTATAATTAGAAAGCAGCTCAATAAACTGAAACTACCACATGCAACTACATGCGTAACTGAGAAACAACCTGCAATTTCCTAGAATTGGAATCTAAGGTTAACCTTATTATTACTATCCTATCGATTACTGTGCATGCACGCACCTTCATTGATTGAAGCCTAGATATAGTGATGTACCCTCTAACCTTATTTAATGCTGCATACTTATCTACAAAACCACCATACAGAACAGAAGTCAATGCTGTATAGATCCGTTGACTGTTTGATGCTTCTGTAACAGAAGAGCACCTAGATCAGCCACGTGTGCATAGTGCTGTAGAAGACTATCCGAGGTATACCCTAACACTCCCTCTTACCGAGGAAAGTATTCTCCACCAATTCAAGTCTCTCCCTGAACATATTGAACTTCCCCTTTTCCAGGGACTTCCCCAAACTATCTGCAACCTGTTGAACCTTGATCTATCAGAATATACTCTAGAGCCACTGCTCTCATTTGGACCTTATCCCTGATAAAACAGTATTTGTTGTCATGGAGTGGTCATGAAATATTGGATTTTCAGAGTTTGATACCATTCTTATTGTTACAGTAGGCCATATAGTAGGCTACAAGAGGGGTAGAGAAACTGTTAATATGAATAACTGAAACACTGCTATAGCCATTTTTCTTGTTTCTGTATCCATACAGAGCCTTTGTGATCTACTGTAATCATTTGACCTGATTAACAACAACCATGTCACATCATAAATTTTAATAAGAGGTATCTAATTTCTTGCTTTTGCAGGCATTGCTTCATTCCTCGCACATGTTTCATGAAGCTAAGCATGCATTTGCTGGCCATGGTGTGAAAGTGGGACAAGTGGAAATTGATATCCCTGCAATGATGGCTCAGAAAGAAAAGTCTGTTACTGGTCTGACAAAAGGAATTGAAGGACTTTTTAAGAAGAATAAAGTCACTTATGTTAAAGGTGCTGGTAAGATTATTTCTGGAAATGAGGTGTCAGTGGATCTTCCAGATGGTAGTAGCAGTATAGTTAAAGGAAAACATATCATCATAGCAACTGGTTCAAATGTGAAGCCCCTTCCTGGAATCACTATTGATGAAAAGAAGATTGTTTCATCCACAGGAGCACTATCATTGACTGAGGTTCCGAAGAAGCTTATAGTTATTGGTGCAGGTTACATTGGCTTAGAAATGGGTTCAGTATGGGGAAGGCTGGGTTCAGAAGTCACTGTTGTTGAATTTGCTCCTGAGATAGTTCCTACCATGGATGCAGAGGTACGGAAAACTTTCCAAAGAACATTAGAAAAACAGAAAATGAAGTTCATGTTGAAAACTAAGGTGATTGGCGTTGATGCATCAGGAACAGGGGTAAAACTGACATTGGAACCGGCTGCAGGAGGTGAACAGACCACTCTTGAGGCTGATGTAGTTCTTGTTTCTGCTGGCAGATCACCTTATACCAAAGGTCTTGGACTGGAAGAGCTTGGAGTAAAACTGGATAGAATGGGACGTGTGGAAGTTGATGATCATTTCAGGACAAATATTCCTGGAATTTATGCTATTGGTGATGTGATTCCTGGTCCCATGCTTGCACACAAGGCTGAAGAAGATGGCTTTGCCTGTGCAGAGCTTATTGCAGGAAAACCTGGGCACGTGGACTATGACACTGTACCTGGAATTGTTTATACACATCCAGAGGTAGCTTCAGTAGGAAAGACAGAGGAGCAGGTCAAGGCTCTGAATATTCCATACAAAGTTGGAAAGTTCCCCTTTATGGCAAACAGTAGGGCTAGAACTATTGATGATGCAGATGGTTTAGTGAAAATAATTGCAGAGAAAGAAACTGACAAGATCCTTGGTGTGCACATTATGGGTCCAAACGCTGGCGAGATGATTCATGAAGCTGTTATTGCTTTACAATATGGAGCATCTAGTGAAGATATTGCTAGAACCTGTCATGGACACCCAACACTCAGTGAAGCTGTTAAAGAAGCTGCCATGGCAACATATGACAAGCCTGTCCACATTTAGTGTGGTGGATATTTTTTCTGGAATCAGTTATCATAGATTTATTTTTCATTTGGATATGTAATTTTCCTACTTAAAAATTGGACAGCATCCACAAGAAGTTTTCATGGGATGGTTTCACAATTCTGCTAGGAAATATGATTGATTTCATAGTTCTAAAACAGACTTTTGACAAGTATGAAGAAATGAGTTGTCATATGAAATTGAATAAAGACCATATTTCAAATTACATAAGAATTTGAAAATGCTGTAAACCTGTTGATGATTTTTTGAGATAAATTAACAGTGTGACAGTGATGTTTAATTCTTGAATCTTGATATATGTTGTGGATCAACAAACATGTTGAGCTTATCTCTGCAGGTGATTGAAGCCTATTTTTTGTGAATTCTAGTTTCAACTTATTGGGATTCAGTTTTACATATTCTTTACAGATTGAAATTTTGACTGATGGTTTCCAGATGTGGTTTGTTAGCCACTACATCAAAACACAGCTTCTGGGAACCTCTAGTAGTTAAATGAGTTGATGTAAACTTTAACTATTGCACCTTAAATTACTTATATGTAAAATTCCACTTTGACAAACTTCTGATTTTCTTTAGAAATTTCTGAGTTTTTAGTTGGAGTTTCAATGAGATATTCTTCTAACAGTCCGGTTACACTTTGCTGTAGGTAATGTTTTCATAAATTGGCCTCGCTGTACATTGTTCTTTTTTCCTTAACTTGTTTCCAAATAAATTTGTAAATTTAATTATATATTCAGAAGTACAATCCAGCTGGGAATAGACAATAGTAGCTACAGGAAAGGCATTTTTTTCATTCAACAGTTTGAATGTACAGAGGGCAGACTTGAGAAATTAAACCTGGCAATGAAGATTAGCAATGAGAGTAAATTCCAGCAAGGACTTTCAGACCCAGAATGCTACTCCAACACTTGCTCAGGTCACAGGCATCGGAATGAGTCTCCAGCAAGGACTTTCAGACCCAGAATGCTACTCCAACACTTGCTCAGGTCACAGGCATTGGAATGAGTCTCCAGCACGCTGAAACAACAGTGATAGACCTCCTTACATGTCCAAATACTTAGCAAACTGTACAGTGCTGGTCCTCTGGCTTATATTAGTCAACAGTACAGTGTTTCGTGGCCCCCACAATGTCAGAATAAACTCCATGCAGAAGGGTATCACAGCTACGTCCAGCAGAGGTGGTGCATTTGACCCACGTTCCAATTGATACTCACGGGCTGCACCAAGTTTGGTTATCTAGCTTCCACGCACAAGAGTAGGCCCCACGTCCAGCAGAAAATATACAGCCTGGGAACAATAGAAGATAGGCCCCACAGATGTACGTTCAACTCATTCTCTCACACGCAGTCCACAGATAACACAGAAACCGTTCAGCAGTTGGAATAACCCATAGCTGTCACCAGGTGCTCGAGCTGCTCTTTCCAAGAGGAAAATCGAACAATTTCCTTTCACAGTTCAATTACCACAATGAGAATAGTGCTCTCCAGATTTAGATTCAGCTTGTGTTTGTTTCTGAAGTTTGATTTCCAGGGCTCAGACATTGCTTGTTCCCTCAGACTTTAATGACTCCTCAACCTGCAGTGATATAGAGAATATGCAATAGTTTCTTTAAATATCAACTGATAACACATGAATATCTCAACATTTTTCATAAATCTCATTCTCCATTGAAGCTCAATGGTGAAATCTGAATGACTTCATTCTCATATCCAGATTAGGGGGTCTCATTGCAACACCGAAGTCTGCTATGGAAGTTAGGGCTCCAAAGCCCTCAACTTCCTCTTCCCACTCTCTCCAAGAGCTCTCTCTTCAAACTCACACAATGCACGAATGAATTAGAGTCTCCTCAATTCCCTTCTTTAATGAGTTTAGGATTGTCTTTTCATCTTCGCCTTCCCTTTTGTCTTTTCATCTTCACCTTCCCTTTTCTCTCTTCATTATTTTTTCTTCTTCTTCTTATTAAATTCACTTTTATAAAGTTACTTTATGATACTCCACTTTATAAAGTTAAAGTGACATCCAACTTGCCTAGGAAATATCATCCTTTCTCCTTCTTTAATAAAGTCTCCTTAGGCAAATTTAAGTCCCCTTATTAATTATTTCACCGCTTTAGCCTATGGGAACCATTTTAGGCTAGCGGACTCCGTCATAAGCTTCCTATGGGGACAGGGACATTACATTATATGTCTTGTGGTCAATCCACGGGGATCCATGGGGTCTTTTAGAGGTATTAAACATGGAGCCATTGGAAAATCCCTCCTTACAAAGTGAATTCACCAGTGTTCAATTCCCTGAAAATGTGAATGATGGAGGTTTTAGTAAATTGTTGAGAGGAGACTTGCTTGAGTTGATTTGCTAGTGTCTGAAAGTGATCTGCACAGAATAGAGTCATAGACTGCTCACTTAACATCCATTTAATGGCCAATGTAGAATCTCCATTCCCCATAGAGCTGTAATTTTGAAATGCCCTTTGATAATGCTAGTTTCATGAGCACATGAAGAGCCAAAAGCTCAGTATTATTGTTTGTGACTCTGCCCATGGTTGCTTTGAACTGAATATAATTTTGGTCCTGCAAGAATAAAACTCCTCCAATACTGAGTCATTGTCAGCCTCCTGACAGGCTCCACTGAAGAAGGCCCAAGGGAGGATCTGGTGAACTACTAGTTCCCCAACCACTCTAGACTTGAAGCCTTTTACTTTGATCTGAAAAACTGAGAGATGGCACATATCTCTGGCAAAACCTGGAACGTTTGAATACTCCTATCTTCAGACATGCATCCATTGCACACCAACTAGATGCCCCGCACAGTAACACAAGGGATAACTCTGAAATTATTCAAGTCCTGCCTTCGAAACCATAACTTAAGACCTTCCTCAACTGTTCTTCATTGCCAAACATCATTTGCCCCAATCCACCGACTTACATCTTTCAAAACTTGTAGAGCAAAAGGACACAGAAATGAGATACAATTTCCTCCTCTTTCCTGCATAAAATACATATATGAGGGCAAGGCTTGTTCTTTTTGTGAAGCATTTCCCAACTAGAGAGTCTATTCGTTAGTTAAAACCACATAAACACTTGTGTCTTCTTTGGGGACTGTACCTTCCAAATCTTGGACCACCTCCAGATTTTCTCCTGCTCTTCATTAGATAGTAATGCTTCATAGCATAATTTAGCTGATAAGGTGCCTGCTCTGGTTCCTACTCCATATGATCTCATCCTGTTCCTCTTTCAATCTGATGTGCCCGTTCCTTAGTTCTGAGGTGATATTAGTCCATACTAAAACAGGTTCATCATCTAAATCTAGTTTTTCTGCAGTCAACCAATCCTGCTGCCAGATGTCTTTATGCTCTTAATCAGCGGGTTGATTGGAAGTGAAAAGCCCCTGTCTCTGTAAGTGCTGTATCAGATCATGAGGAAGAAAAATTGTATTATGACATCCTATTATAGCATTGACATTCCATGCTAGGTGATTTCCAATGATCAGAACTGATTTCCAATTTCCTTCAATACCTTTTTGATTTCAATCATATTTCTCACGAAGTGATATTGAACATCAATATGCTTTGGCTTCAAATGATAAGTTGGGTTCTTTCCCAGAAAGATTGCACTCTGACTATCACAATTTATCCTTACAGCTTCTTGTACCAACCCAATACCTAAACACAATCTCTATAAACATACTGCTTCCTTGTTTGCACGAATTATTGCCATGTATTCAACTTTTGTAGTTGAGAGTACCACTAGGGATTGTCTTTTGCTCATCCTATTGATTCTTCCTCCAAATATGTTAAATACATAATCACTTGTAAATCTTTTGCGATCCATGTCTCCAGCACAGTTTGCATCAACAAACACTAGAAAAACCACCCTAATTTTTTTTGGGGACGCTGCCCCTGAATCCCTTGAACAGGAAGGGCTACTGCCCTCCCCATGTGACTCCCCTCTTTCACATCGTTCATTATGCAATGCGTGGGGATAATTGTGTAAAGATATAACACATATCCAACACGCACCTTCTTAAATATGACTTAGGGGATTGGGTATGTTACAAAGTGATATCAGAGTTGTGGTTCAAACACTAGGCTTGGAGCCCCAAAGATACACCACAGAGATGCATTTGGAGTGAGATAGAGAGCTTACTGGTTATGTTTCGTAGCAGTAGCATTGCCTGGATTCAGCTTGGGTCCAAGTGTCATGTTGCTTGGATTGGACCTGTTGTGTAAATGAAAAAATGCTCTCTTGAGAAAAGAGAGTCATGCATGGAAAAATTGTGCTTTGAGGAGGGTTGTTTTAAGAAGTATGGACCTCTGTGAAAGCTGTTCTGGTAACCAGCAAGGTATAGGTAAATAGGAAAAATGCAGTGAATGAAATTGTATATATGTAGATATGTGTATGTTGGACACCTGGTTGGGATGGCAAGGCATTTTGCCTTGAAATAAGCTGACGAGGAAGTTTATGCCTAGAAAGAAATGTTCTTGTTCATGTTGACTGAATTATACGAGGATAGAATCATGGATCGATCGAACTGAGGAGCAAGCATGAGGTGTTGTTATGCTTTGGGTAGAGGTGGTACTACCTGGATTGCTTCAGGGGGAAGCCATGTGGCACATAGTGCTCATAAGAGAAAGTGTGCAAGGGAAAGCTCTAGTGGTAGAGAGAGTCATAATGTTGGAAATATATCCTCGAGGAT
Organism: Pinus tabuliformis; assembly: GCA_031772625.1. Lineage (NCBI taxonomy): Eukaryota > Viridiplantae > Streptophyta > Pinopsida > Pinales > Pinaceae > Pinus > Pinus tabuliformis. The sequence goes on from CM062820.1 coordinate 331,203,048, forward strand.
TGTTGAATAAGTAGGAAGGTGGATCCCCACAAATCAGATTTTTCTTGAAGTTTTAAGTCACAGATCATGTATAAGATGTTGAAGTTTTAAGTCACAGATCCGGTATAAGATGATGCACATGGGTTTGTATGTGCATGGAAGTGTATGCAAGGCATACCTGAAGGTATCTTAAGTAACTTGTATGATGGAGGGCATAGATGCCTTGCAATAATATGAATGTTGATGCAAGTGACAGGAGGTCAGCCTGCTACTAGTATGGTCAAGTTGTCGAATATTGGTCTTGTTGAAGACTTTATGCCTAAGGAAGATGTTGATCTCCTTCAATTAATTATTGTAAGTACTTGCTTGTAGAGTGACTGAGGTTGATGTGTGTATCAGTTTTCCTCCTGGAAGAGGAGAAGTTAATGGTGAATGTGTTTGTGTGGTTGTTTTAACAATTTATTCAATTAGATTAATCTAGTTTTGAGAACTTATTTTTACTAATTGGAATACTAACAAAAATGTGACTTGCAGTTGGAACAGAACTTCAACTTCAAGCCATTATAGGTTGATGCATATATTGCCAAGGAAACCAATTATATTGGAATTAATTCTTTCAAAAAAACTAATGATGGTGGGTTGTTTTCGACACAAAAACAGACTCCTACAATAGTAAGAGAAGGAAGGTTATTCTAGCGGAATGGAACACTACGACATGGAGGGAACTTCACACATCATGAGTGGTAAAATCCGATTGGAGAAAAGCTATTGAAATCCCTCTAGATTTGGTGGAGTTGAGAAGCTTGAAAGTTGAACTTGAGAGTTACAAGGCTAATCATAAGAGGATCCTTATAGCTCAAGAGGAGCTGAATGAGATAAATGCAGTGTTACTACAAACCACATCAGATTTACAAAGGCTGAGACAAAATGGACTGACTGCTAGCAATGTAGATAAGCATCAATCAAAGAGGATGCTAAGCCAATGAAAATTCAATAATATGGGCTAGCTACGAGGTACATAAATGAAGCTCTTCAAGGAAGAGGTGCGAGAGTGTCAAGAATGACACATCTAATGATGATACCTCAGAAAATACCTCTGGCGAGGAGATAGATAGTTGAGACAGATTGTCTAGTGATTCAACCAAGTTGGGCTTGCTTAAGGAAAGGAAGAAAAGACCTTCAAATAATTCAAGGGATTCAAAAAGTTAAAGTCACATACCTTTACTGGTGAGGCATAGAAAGATGAGGGAGCAATGGCAAAGCTATTTAAGATGATTAAATTTTTAAGGAAAGCCCGTGGTAGGGATTTGGAATTTATTTATAATTTAATGGTATTGATATATTGTACATTGAGACAACTTGTATGCACGAGTGCTAGGGGGAGGGTTCCCCTGGACTATTCAGAAATATTTGGGTTCTAAGCCTGTTAGAGACTTTAAGGAAACCTTAATTAAATGATGTCGCATACGCTTGATGTGCTAAGTTCTAAATGAAATAGCCAAGTGCCCTTCTTGAGTAAATGAAAAGTTATGTAAGAGGACGGATTTGGATATTTAAGAATCAGTCAAGGTGGACTTGATTATACTATAAATAAATTATGAAATAGCTTGAGCTTTATGATGCTTAATTGATTGTTGATGCCTAAAAGATATTGAAAATGAGTAAATAGGTAAAATGAGTTTGGGTTGTTGATTTAGAATGTTGTAGTACATGTTTTAATTGATTGACTAACCACTGACGTGTGATGAAGTTGTGTATGGGAAAACACGCAAATTGTTCTCAGGAATTTCATATGAAAAGATCTCTTATTCGAAATAGGATTGAGAAAATAAAATGCCTTCACTCACCAAAAGAACCTTGAGGAAAATGACGAGAATACATGTCAAGGAAGGCCAAGGAAGAAGCCAAGTGGACTCTTTTAGAAACCATGAATTGGTAATAAAGGACAATGTTAACCTTGTAAGTATGAAATCGACCTTGCTACAACAATTGGTAAATTGAAAGAACTGGGTAAGGACTCCTTCAGGATGATTTTGTATTTTCTGATATATTTTCACGAGTGCACATATTACATGGATACCCCACTTGAAGGGTATGGTCAAGGAAAGAAGTTGCCAGCACATAAAATTTGGTAAATTGAAATCTATGCAGGTGTGCTTTGTCACGATGGACAATAGTTGGATGAGTGAGTAATGCTTCACATATCAAAGAATTTTTTCTGTTTGGTAATGCATGGGTATGTATGAGACATGAAGTGAATGTAAGATTTGTATTGTAGGCTTGAGGCCATAAGTAATTGACCCAAGAGCTTCTAGGTTTGAAGCCAATGGTTTCATCATGTAGTGATGAGTGTTAAATATGGTACCATATACCTAAATGTATGGGTTTTTTTGGCTGATGTGAATAAACAAGATGAATGATGATAGTAAGGCACATGAATATGAATTGTGACTATTCTTAGGGGGTATGAATGGCCATGGAATGGTTGATGTGTGAATGCATGTTTGACATAAAATGCTCAGTAGAGTATGATAGAGGTGTGAAGCCCTCAATGTGAGAGGTTAATTTTTTTTGGTAATGCATATGATTGATGCATTGAATGAATTCATGTGTGAGCAGAACAAATGATAATGAGACAATATATCATGGAAAACAATGATTTTTAGTATTTTTGAAAGTTAGTTGATTGTTGAAGGAGTGGCGTGAATCACTCACTCCCATAGAAGTAAAGTGAAAAAATAATTGAATTTGATAATATATTTTGAGATGGATATCTTAGTGGAGAAAGTGAAAATGAAACTCTCGACATTAATTTGATTCGTTGGCATGACAAATCTGCTTGCCATATAAATTCTTTGAATGATTGTGATGATATTGCATCAATTTGTAATGCAACAATGGTTCCTTTCAGTTGTATGGTACGCAACTAAAATGATTGAACAATTGACTACTGAATGGTTTTGAAATCAATTCAGTGCTTGTTGTAATGTTATGTTGAAAGGATTATATGCATAAGAAACTAATGTTGTTTAGTAAAAATGCATAATTGTAGGTAGAATGCCTTGGGTGTGGCATGTAATGTAAAATCTTGTTGAAGAATGAAATTTCTACCATTACAGGGAACTCAACCTTATGGGAAGAGTTTCATGTTTGTGACACTGGTCTTTTGTATGAAGCAAGTTCATAAAAACAAAAAAAAATCATATTGAAAATTTTAGGATACATCTCATGAGAATTGTATGTTGTGATATAGAGTAGATGATGAATCTATCCAGGAACGACAAATAAAGGAGATTGAGAAAAAAATCCAAGGAACAAGGCCATTGTAGTGACACTGGAGTCCTATGACATGCCTTGGTCATCATAAGTAATGACATGTAAACTATGTTAGAGCAAGTCGGGGGATGCTTTCGCTATAAGAATCTACGAGTCTCTGTGGTCTTCCTATGCAAGAAAACCTTGATCAGTTGGATCACCCAAGGGATTGTTGAGTAGTGAACTCAACCTCAAAGGTGTTGAGAATTCAGTGGCAAAATGCATATGTTAATTCTTTTTGACTTGATAACTGCTTGTGTTAGCTTTTTACTTATTAGCTTTGATCTTTGTGAGTTCAATATCCAATACATCAAACAACTACCAAAATGTTAAGAATAATGACACAACATGTAGGCTCCAAGCCAGGGCCAAAACCCCTCCTCTTGAGGGGAAAACCAATAAAATCTCTTCTTATCTCTTAGATCTTTCAATTGACAAATACCATGACCTAGACTTAGACAAGAACCCTCCAAGATCAAATCTTCCTCGACCTCCCCAGTAAATCCGAAATTCTACCCCAACCACTGCTGCAACTGCTGCTTCTTCACTAGGTGACTTCAATCTTCCTCTTGCTGCTCTTACCTTGACCTCACTTGCCTTGATTTGAGTCTTAGGGCTAATAGGAAACCCCAAGAGACCTTCACTTGCCTTCTTGCTCTTCTTGCTTCCAAAATCGAACTTCTAGACTTCCCGATGGAGAAACCCTAACTTCACATTCCCAGAAGAAAGTAGAGGGACCCAAAAACACTTCGACTTCTTTTCGTACTTCCTTCTTCGTCCTTCTGCTGCTTCATTCTTCATATGGGAGATGAGTGAGTGAATGATCCAAATGGAGGATGAGTTCCTCTTATATATAAGCTTCCTTCAAGGGTGGACATGTTTCTTCACTTAGGCCGACTTGACAACTCACATAGGCTGACTTGATCTTGGAGGTATTTTGGCATTTTCAAGACAAAATAAATTTTCTTTTACAATTTACAATGTGCCCATAGGGTCTTCCATATATGACAATGACTCTTAAACCCTAGAAGCACTCAATGGGTGCTTAACCTATAAAATAAAAGAACTTGAGCATGAAACCCATGCTCCAATAATAATAATTCTTTTTTTCATTTTATATATACAAGAATGCATTTCATACTAATGAAGACCGAACCTAGTTACACATTTTTCATCACTCCCTCTTAACTAGGGAGGTATTCATAGAAGTTACATGGTCATTCTCAATCTGAAGAGATCTCATAAGAAGAGTCAGATTGGTAACCCATCTGTCTAGAATCATAATGACCAACATTGTTATATAGCAAGGCCTTGACTAACAACTCTATCTCTCCACAAGATCAGAACACAACACTGGGAGACCAATGATGTGTAGACACCAACATCATTGTCTCTCCAAGGTACATACCCCACCTAGGTGTTCCTAGAGTATGACCGCTCGTTGGACTATTCTTATCTTGGGTAGTTAATCCTCAAAGAATATCGGTCCATGACTACTCTTGCCTTGAATTCCCTACCACATTCTCAAGGAGTATCGAATCCCAGATGGCTACCTAATTCTGCATTCTTTCTTCCTAAATGAAGAAAATAATTCTTGTGTCTATCCCTCTCTCTCAATCTAAGAGGACAAATCCACCAAACCTAGCTTGTCCCTTAAGTGTACAAGCTTCTTGTTTGGAAGTGATTTTTTCAACATTTCATCAACTTGCTCATCAGTGGCGATGTACTGCAGCTGCACCACACCATTTTGCACTAGTTCTCGTATATAGTGATACTTGTTATTGCTATGCTTTTTCTTCCCATGAAACATTGGGTCCTTAGACAAACGGATACAACTTGTGTTATCACAACGTATCACTGTAGGGTCCATCGATCCTTCAAATAAGTCAGAAAACAACTTCCTTAACCCAACTTCTTCCCGACTGACTTCACATGCTGCAACATATTCTGCGTCAATACTGCATAAGACAAAGATATTTTGTTTTCTGCTCATCCATGAGACCACAGATGATCCCAAACTAAAACATCCTCCTATAGTGATTCTTCCATCTTGTTCACTGCCTCTCCAGTTTGAATCTGTATAACCAATAAATTGAACATTATTCCTTGTATCATATTTCAGATAGTAATTGATGGTTCCCCGCAAATATCTTAGGATATGTTTTGTTGCTCTCCAATAATCATGCTTCGGCTCCACTTGGAATTGACTAAGTATATTTACTGCAAAACATATGTCCGAACGAGTATTTACCAAGTACATTAATGAGCCAATCAATTGTGTATATCTAGAAGGATCCACAGGGCTTGATTCAGAACTCCTTAGTCTTTTCAAGTTTGCGATCATTGTAGTGGTCATCTCTTTACAATCCATCATGTTGAACTTCTTCAGAATCTCGATCACGTACTTTCTTTGACCTAAATAGACTTCATTAGGTTTCTGCCGTACTTCTAGTCCTAGATAGTAATGCATCAACCCCAGATCCTTCATGTCAAATTCTGCTACCAATTGCTTCTTACATTCTTCAATTCGACCTTCTACACGTGTTAAGAGAAGATCATCTACATATAAAAGAATGATTACAAGTTCATTGTTTACAACCTTAATACAGAGGTTTAAGTCAACATAAAAACACGTGGAAACCTTTACTTGAAATTGTTTGACTTCTTCCATGCATATGTAACTTTAGTTACACACTTTTCAACAAAAGTGATGAGTGATTGTAAGGAGGTTTGAATGGAATTACTACAAGTTTTTTATGTCACACTCATTGGGATCATGAGTGTGCATGGATGGGTGCATCTGATGCAAACAATGAGTTGAATTTGTTTCTTGTGGGAGCCTTGTGAAGTAAAGGACAACCATATAGATAAGTATTGAGTTGAAAATTATGTTTGTTAAATTGCACATTGCTTTGTGGAAATTAAGATCTCCTATGAAAAAATAAGGAAAAAAAGAAAGTTGTATATGAAAATGGTCATAACACATGTTTTGTTGGTTTTCAAATGTAGGTTTTAGAAAAAATACCATGTCTGGAAGTGGCCATATTGTGAGGACAAATGCTACTGTTGAAGTCATGGGAAAGAAAAAGGACATGAAAAATGATGTTGATATGCAAGAGCTATGATGTTGGTGCAATTGAAAGGAAACAATTTGCATACTACTAACATGACAAAAAGACACTTAAAATGGTGTGTTGGAAATATCCCTGGGGTTGTGTAATGTTGTTGAGAATGACACCTGAAACAGTGTGAACACCAAGGATGGTGTTCCTTTAGGGGGGGGAAGGGGGAAGAATTGTAACACCCCCAACCTTTATTATGCCACAGATATTGTAATTGTAGTTAAGTATGTTAATGATGTCTATATGGGACTGTAAATGTAAATGGGTTGAAAGACTCAAAATAATTGTAATTATATTCTAATGACAACTGATGAAAAGATGGAGCCCTTAATATGGACCATGCGAAGTTACGAGTGGGGAGGGAAACCAACAAAAGGAAATTTTATGGAATTAACCCTTGCCAATAAATTGTATGGCTGAGCAAAATATTCATAAAGTTTAAGATTGCCAAATTTCCCCAAGAAATATATATAATAGGAAGGTGTTGTAGTACCTTTCATATTTATGGAAGTAGTTGGGCTATATACCAATTGTCTCATCCAAGGTATGGGTAGAGTACCTATTCATAGACTTTTGGGCTCTAACTAGATCTTCTAATATGACACAAATACATGTCAAAGGAGAAATCCTTAAAGGAAGGGGAGAGAAAGATGCATTGTTTGGGAAAGAGACAGAGAAGAGCGTGTGCATCCTTGAGTGTGAGTAGTGGAAGCTCTCATGAGTATAGAAAACAAAACGCACGAGGGTTTTGGGACGTAGTAACTTGGGTGTGATTTTAGTTCGCTTGATATGGTGAGAGAGATTAGTGTTAAAATTTAACCCAAGCTAGAGGGCAAGGAATTGCTGATGAACTTGTCTAATATAGACATGAAAGCACTCACAAGGGGGACATATCAAGGGATTATCGAGATCAATGAAGGACACTCTTTATGTTATGCAAGCCCAAAATGGCACACTGAATAGGCCCTAGCTCAATAGGTTGAAATGCCTCATATTGTTTTATGTGTAGATAAAGGAGAATGGCCTTCATACTCACACCATTGATAGCCTAACAGAGGATTCCCCATCGAGTGCTTGTTGTGTTGAACAATTGAGAAACCCATAGTTGGATAAACTCTAGGCTTAGAGGGATTTCAAAAGAAGTTGATGAGTTTGATTTGAATATGGATAATGGTCTTCATGATTCCACCTTGTAATGCTGAGTGAGAACTTTCCTCATGGCTCCTTCGTCTAGCTAGGGGGTGGCCAACTACAAAGGATAAAGCAGATATTGAGCCTATGGTTCTGTTGAACACAACTCACCTTTTATCAATTGCAGGCATCATTTTATTTTGATCAAATAGGTTCCTTTGTGGACTTTGAATACGTGATGCAAATCATATTAAATGATATAGAAATGATGTTGATCAAATGTGTATATCTATGGATTTTCCCGTTTAATACAAATTATGGTCTCTGTGATAACTAATCATGTCATGAAGTGGTAAATCTAGTTGTGATGATGTTTGCCTCTAGATCTTAATGTGCTCTTACAATGTGTTATTCATAGTCAAAACATGAGATTGATGGATTTTTTGTCACAGTGGTTGTTAATGTTTATGATTATACATGCCTTTAGCAAGAAAGATGTTATGATTGAGAAGGTGAGGGATTTCAACCCTTCAACCTCTTCGATAGCCTTGATTTTTGATTAAGGCTCTTAGTGTATCTCAACCTAGGGGGATTAATTTGCTTTACATAAAATGGGGAAACTTTGAATTTTTTGTTTATCATCAAAGGGTCCTATTGAGGTCATGGACCAATATGTAAGAGTCAAAGACTTTATTGAAAAGGGAGGAGTCAAAGAAAATATTCATCATAGAACATTTGATGTAAAGTGTTAAACAGTTCATTGAAGAAATCTTGAACTAGTTAGAACCTTATTGAAGGGCTTGATGTGCACTTGTTTGGCCTTTAAATCAATGTGTGCCTTTACTATGGTAGCTTAGGGATTGAATAGCCATGTTGTATCCCTACTTGACTGCTAACGAATTATAAGGTTTCCCTATTTGAGATGAGAAGATTTGAAGGCCTCAAATGGGGGAAAACTGTAAATCTTTGACTCCTTGAAGAAAGGCTTGGAAAATAGCTGTGGAATGAAGGATTTTAGATGCCTCTATAGGTTAGTGAAGATCTTTGTAGCACTTGAAGTCCCTTGGATAATTCAATTCCATATCTAATTTCCTTACAGTCCTTAGGACAGGCTAATAAATTTTCTCTATAAGCCTACTTTTCCTTGAAAAAATATGGGGATTGTACTCAAAATTTGAGGATTGGAGTTTTTAGCCCCAACCCCTGGTCACACATGTCGGTGGGAGGTTGTGAGAAAGAGCTAATTGCAAGAGGGATCAAAGATGGATGGCACTGGATTGATGTTTGTTCTTCGGGACATTCTTTAGATTTCTTGGTGGCCTAGAGCTTTATTAGCGAATCTATAACAAAGATATGTTTGTCAATTTATGTCTATCAATTGGACTGTGTGAGAGATGTAGTTGATTTCTTTTAGTTTTTCCAATGGCCCAGTTGAAAAATATGTCAACTAGCAGGGAGCCAGATCTTGACAACCCATTAACCAAACCAACCCAAATCAAGAAGGATGAAATGGAGAAATTTTGGTGGCCCAGTGAATAGAGATGTGAACTATCAGAGAGATGAATCTCTATTATTTGATGGTTCAACAACCACACTAGTCTATGTAAAGGAAAGCGTGGTGAAGGATCTCTGGTGGTTTGATAACCGAACCAAGGAGAGGGACTAGAACCAAGTTCTAGTAAGAGTCGTAGAGGAGTGCTAGTGACAATTGATCGAGACCAAAGATCTGGTGTCTTCGAGATATATATATATATATATATATATATATATATCTATTTTCTTATAAACAAACTTTAATGAAAAACTTGGATCCATATGCTAGTGCAACAAGCCACGTCGATACTACATGTAGTCCATGTGAGCACTATCAATACCTATGGGTAAGCATGGACTACATGGCACTTAATCCATTTTTGGATGACATGGCATGCTAACATGTCACTAACAAATTTGGTATGGAAAACTTGATGTGGCGGCCAACGTGCCATGTGTTGTGGCAAGCGAAGTGAAAATATGGAAATCCAAAGATTTGTCAATATGATTTTTGTGGGTTTATCCCGATTGGAATGGATACATATCTCCATCATTTGACAAAAATGTGTCTATTGATTGATGCTTGTCAACCTATCTGGACAAAGGTGTAAGGAATATTTCCGAGGCTTCCTAGTGGCTAGATTAGTAGACATGTGAGTTGATAGGTATTCAGGATCTATCGAGTGACAAGAATGGCTATTTTATATCTATAGAGATCCGAAAGACTAAAATATTATAAAAATATTATAACAAGGATTTAGGGAAATCATGGATCTACATGTAAGGGGGGCACTAACGTGTCTAGCGATGACCTAGTTCTGCATAGTGGTGACAGGTGCAAAGAGGAATTCCATTTGTTCGCCATGTAACATTGATGTGATAATGTATGAATGATGACATGGTGCTTGGAAGGAAAAAAACTTAAGAGGCCACAAATTTGAATCCAAAACTCATATTTAAATGAAATTTATATCGTTGGAAAGCTCTCAATGAGCAAAAGTGAATTGGGGTTTTTTTATGAGTGAAAGAAGGAATTATTTTATAACCCCACTTCTTGAAAGACGATTTAGAGGGTTAGGTATGTTATTGCAAATAAATCACAACTAGAAAGTGATATATTGCTTATATTAGCGAAATTTGCATCCAAGATAAGATTACCAAAACTTGTATCATTGGGTTGTACACATTTATGTCCAAGACACAACATCATCCCCAAGTCACAATTGTTAAGCGATACGGTGCTAGTCCCATTAGGGGAATTTTGAGGTAAAAAATGGGCCTCAAAACAGAAAATGCACTAATAAAATTAACTTTAAAAAGAACCAATAGGATTCAAGATGATGATATTTTCCCTAGGGGAAAATATTTTGGAGGGAAAGAAGAAAACTGCCTTTTTAATTGTATTTTTAGCTTATCTCATTGTACGTTTACTCACATGTCAAGTGCAGATTCCCATTGGATGCAAACTTCAATTCAACATCCAATGAATACCCATTTTGCATACTTCTGAGTAGACCCACATCGAAAAAATTGAAAATACATGAAAAAAAGTGTATGAAAATGCTTTTTTCATGTATTTTCAATTTTTTCGATGTGGGTCTACTCAGAAGTATGCAAAGTGGATACTCGTTAGATGTGGAATTGAATTCCGCATCCAACGGGTGTTTACACTTGACATCTGAGTAAATATATAAGGAGATAAACTGAAAATACAATAAACAGAGTAATTTCCTTTCTTTTTATTTAAAAATTCACAAATCTTATTTTATTATTTTCCTTAGGAGGCCCATTTTAGACCTCAAAATGCGCCTAGTGAAATCCATCCCACGCTCAAATAAAAATTGTTAAGTGATACATCACTACACTGGAATATTTTGTTAATTTTCCAAGTGTATGTTTCAAATTTAATGCCTCATGCAGTTATTTTTCTCTTAGAAATGATTTTACCCTATTAGTGTTAGTGTCTTCACACTTCCACTAGTGATCAAATATGCTCTTACAAAGTGGTTTTAGGATGTCAAAGGAAAATTTTGTCCTCTCAGTGAGTCTTCAAGTAAAATTTGGTCACTAGGTGTTGGGTATAAGGTTTGTTTTCACTCCTTCCAAAGTTTTCCAAATTTCGGTCCATGTCACCATTCGACTGAGTGTACCATCATTAAAAGAGTTGTCATCATCATTTCAGGTTCCCATGGGTCATTTTACACTTTGTTTGTGCTTCAGTTGTACTTAGGTAAGGCTCATTTCCCTCTCCTAGGGTTTTGAAGGTAATTTCTCTTGGATGGTCAAATCATCAACAAAACTTGTATCCTGATGTTCATACACCTTCCCCTATCCTTAATGTATCTTATTAAACACTTCCCATCACTAATATCCCTCAAATTCATCATTTTCCCACAAACCCTAGCTTCTTGCTACAATTTGACAATTTTCTAGGCTAGGCCTGTGTTTAGCCCTTTTGGACCCCTTCCCCTCACTCATTCTTTGAAATTCCACTTTCCCCTATTTCCTAACATTCCTCCCTACTTCCCGAAATTTCCTCAAGAATTTAGAAGCCCCTTATCCCTTTTATTTCACTTCATTTCGACAAATCCCCTGTTCCACACATCAGGATAGGTTTTCTTAAAACTATGTTTCTGAGCAAGAAAAGATGAATATGACAAAAGTGAGAGAGGTTTTTGTCCATCATTGACTCAAGAAGAAAAAAATCTTTCAGTTTTTATATAGGTTTCATGGATTGGGAAAAATGTCGAAAACATCATTAGCCTCAGGAGGATTGATGCACTTCTAGAGTGAGCTTGGGAAAATAACGATTTCACCTAGCTGGGATGTTCAAATGACTTTCCTGATGAGTCAAATGATATCTAGACAAAGAGATCTTTCCAATGAGCTACCATGAGCTCAATTTGGAGTTGAGGAAGACCTTCAAAAGTTGACTGCAACAACGCTCTACATTTAGGCAGCCTCATTTTGCACATTTTGACCATTCTTGGGAGATTTGACTTTTGATAGTGCAAATGAAATCCAAATTGAAAAATTCAAGTTTTGTTGGAAATTAGACTCAATAAGCTTTCCAACGAGCTATCACACGCCCAATTTGGACACTAGGAAGGCTTTCAAAAGTCATCTGTAAAAAGGTGTTGCGCATCAGAGAGGCACTGCGCATCAGAGGGTTGGCGTTGTGCATCAGACAGTTTTTGCTAGTATTAAATTACACAGGCGCTGCGCATTAGGAGGGTGCTGCGCATTGGGCCTAGTGCGCTGCGCATCAGTCTAGAAGTTGCCCAAACGTTCCAAATCACTCAATAACCTTCAAAAACATTGCATTTCTCTTCTACAAGTAAGTTCTTATTGCATTTGAGCTGAATTTGATCTTCTACTTGTGTTCTTCATGAGTTTTGCATTTTGAAAATCAAACCCTAGCTTGTCTTCATCATTTTCCATTTCATTGTACAACTTTCACTCCATAACCCAAAACCAACACGATTTTCCCCTTTTCTATCTTATATTGCCCTAAATCAATCCATTAATCCCATTTTCCATATCCCACTCCCGTAAGACAACTCATTCCCTTCATCAAACCATAAATCCCTCACAAAACACTAGTTTCCCAAAACCTATCCCTTCATTCCCCAACTCCTTTTCCCATTAGTAAAATCTCCTCATACTCATCTCCCTTGTCCTCTCTCATTATCATTTTCCACCATATTATCATCACATCACTTCCCTAAGACAAGCACCAAGCACCATGACAAGAAGCAGTGAAACAAGTTATGAAGAAGAAACACTTAGTGACAGTTCCACGGAGAGACTTAAGGAGAAAAAAGGAGCATGATAAGCTAAAGATCTCGGCTGAGGCTTCACTAGCCCAACAAAGAAATCAATGAGGGACCCATGTGCCAAATTTGGAGAAATTTTGGGAAACTTTGTCATTTTACAATTTTGTAATTAAAAACACAGGGATTTTCAGCTGATTGAGTTGGCTCAGTATTTTGCAAAATGGATTGAATTTTTGGATTCCTCATGGAAAAGCAATGAAACTCAGAAAGTTTCATAAGATTTGGAGGAGATCTGGGTCACCTAGAGGGAAAAAAACACCCAAAAAATGCCCTCTCTACCACTTTTGGACCCATAGGAAGCAGTCTTAGGAGAAGTGATTTTTGAAGGGGCAAATGGACTCCAAATCAAAAAATTCTAGTTGTCTTAGAAGGTAGACATACAGAGATTTCCAACAAGCCATCTTGGAGTTAATTTGGTGAAGGGGAAGGCCTTCAAACTCAGCCTTGAAGTGGCGCTGTGCATCAGGCTCATGGCACTGCGCATCAGGCAAAATTTTGCGCATTTTGCTCAAAAACTCAGATTTTCGCCTATTTTTCTACCAGTTTGAATTTTTCTTCTCTCATGGTCAAATTCATGATGTAATATGATGTAAATTGATGTACTATGATGTAAAAATGATGAAAAATGACTTAAGGAGGTAGATATATCAGTTTTAGGTGGTTTTGAACTGAATGAATCAGTTTCCATAGTTTTAGAGGCAAGCTGTTCCACTGCCTATTTTTCAGTTCCTAGTTTAGATCTTGTTGAAATAGCTCCTTGAATCATAGATTCGACCCATGATGGCTAGCATAGGTGGTTTGATGCCTATATCTTGTACTTTCTTAGTCATTTGTCAAGGTTGGAACTCTTGTGGATGCATTGAGCTACTTTGTACATCACTTTTGCAGTTTGGCAAGGAAATAAACCAGGGTTTTGCAGCATTTTGTGGGATTCTTGTGGTAATGTGAATTAGCATTGTTTTCCTCTGTTATTTCAGTTGATCTTATGTTTATATGTGCCATCATCTCTCTTATTTTGCATAACTAAATGAATCAAGTGTAAAAGGTGGAATTCATTGGTGTTTCAGTGCTCTACCTTGGGGTTTATTTAGTTTTAAATGTTTTCTACTATTTGAAGAGGACTCATGACACTTGCATGTCCTCTCTAGCTCCTCACTATTATTTAAACTCACCATTACACTCATTTCAAAGTGCTAAACACTTGCCTACCTCGCCCCACATAAACCTCTGCAAATCTGTGTTGATTTCCCGGACCTAAAGCTGCCTTCCCCATCTGATCCATCAACCAATCATTAAAATCAATCAAATTCCTTTGAGCAAACATACCTAGCCTAAAATTAGTATTCATATCAGTCATCTCAAGCCTTCCTTGATATATTTTCATTGAGATTGACAAGGAGAGAGCCCTCTCCCAACCTAGTAGGGCTAGCTACCAGGTTAAGCGTGGTTTGATGTTACCCTAGACCTGCCTTTCTCAGCCTAAGATAGATTTAGGTTATAACATACCCAATAAATCATTTTTTTTTGCAGTAAATAGAATCCGAAAACTACAAACTGAAAATTCTCTGGCATTTTTAGCAAATAGTAGCGAAAAATATTTTTTAAATAACCTCCAAAAATGAGACAAGAGAACAACATAAATTAATTCTCCAACTTCTCATCATTTAATTTCTCACAAACCATGGGCTCCTTAACCAGGGAAAATGGCCCTCATAATTTGCAAGGAAATTACAACAAAACTCGAGATAAATTCTTCCAACAAAATTAGTAACCCACTCGACCTCCTCAAACCCATGCGTATCCACAAAAAATTGTTGGCTGTCTCACTTGTGTGGGTTCCTGCTAATTTATTCAACTATAGAAAATTCTCTTACTGCCTTTTTCCTTCTGCTCGGACCCTTATGAATCTCCCGTAAAAAATATGCAATTTACTCTTGCAAATGATTTAAAATATATATTTTTGAAATTTCTCTTTCTCATGTTGTGTCTTCATCTTCTCCCTTAGGCCATTATTATAATTCTCCATAGGAAAAATCACTAATCTCCAAAGTGATTGAGGGCTATGATTAAATCCTAACATTCTTTGATCAACGATGAAGATTAGATCTAATTCACTTAAATAATTAATTATTTATCATTAGAAAAACATTAGCCCAAAGTCAATATTAATTAAATAATTAATCAATGTACTTTTTCCTAAGTTAATAATTAAGAATGAAATCATATTAGTTTCTCCTCTCAAATAACCACCTAGAGAGGACTTCTTATTTTGCATGCAAGACACTAGCCTATGTAGAAAACCTTATGAAGCTACAAAATCAACACTTCTTCCTATCCGGAAGGGGTTCTCCACCACCTCAAGTTTGTCTTTATAGAAAATGAACTTCCCTTTCACTAGTTGCTTGGTGAGAATATTTGCTACTCGCTCCCTGTGGAAATGTACTACAATTTCATAGCTCCTCTCTAGACCTTGTATCCAATGAAGTGGTATCTGATCTCAATGTGTTTGGACCTATCATGAAACACCAGATAAATATTAATGCAACGTTGGTTATCATAGTGGATTACCATAGGTCCCATATCAAGACCAAACCACCCCGAGAGCATCTTGTGAATCCATATGGCCTCACATCTCTCCAGGCTCGCCGCCATGTATTTGGCCTCTACTGAGCTAAGTGCTGTTGATTGTTGTTTCCTGCTAAACTATGAGATCACTATTGACCCCAAGCTAAAACACCATCTAGATGTACTCTTCCTATTCATTGCACTTGCGAACCAGTTTGAATTTGTATAGCCCTACAACTGTAATATACCAACTCTAACATATCTCAATCCAAAGTCCACGAGACCACAAAGATACTGTTGAAATGTGGCAACAAGAATATTTCAATTTTAATTTGTCCTTGAATTAAAATTCGAATTTAGTCTCACCACTTGCTTGAAAAATAATTAATTAATTCATCTTGAGTTAACTAGTTGGAGAAATTCAAGCTAGAAGTTTTTGTGAAGTCATGCAACAATTATCCCTTTGATTGAGGAGATTATCCCTTAATTAAGGAGATAAGGATGCGTTGTATTTGAGTTGTAATTAGTTAGCTCAGTTAACTAAGTTAAGTCCAGTTAAATTAGTTCCAAACAGTTTGAGGAACTAATTGTGAGTTTAGTCAGTTAATGCATGCATGCATGCAACTAGTGTACTCCAGATAACTAAATATTCTCTCATAAATAACTCATGCATGTCAGTTCAGACAAAGACCCAGTTGAGATTAAAGGCAAGGACAATGTACTATCAGTTGCAAGAATTTTCCTATAAGAAATTCTCTTGCATGCAGAAGGAATTCATTCCTTGATATTTGTACATTTTTACAGTGTGTTGGAGCAATGTGTGAGATCAATGTCACACAAGGTTACAGTTGGAACACCCAGGGAAAATAGCGCAAGGAAATAGGAGGCTTGGAGGGCAGAAAGGCATATGAGTTGTCTATTCTGTCTATAAGCAGTGAGAGGGATTGTATTGAGAGTTGGATAGCTGTGAGAGCTAAAGCTTTGTGTAATCCTGAGATATTTCCACTTGTATGATAATACAGATAGCAGGGTTTTTAGTTGAGGCTTTCCCCAGAGTATTCTTCTATGTTTCATGTGTATTGATTCTTCTTCTCTGCTATATGTGTTCTGCTTGATCTTGCTCAAATTGATTCAGCTTCCACAATTTTGATTGTAGAAGTAGATTAAGTATTTTGCTTTAGTTATATTGCATAATCAGGTTAATCTACAGTGAGAATTTCTACATGGTATCAGAGAAAAGGTGATCAGAGTTGTGAACAACATATTGAATAAGGGAAATCTGAAGTTTGAAGTTCTTGAGTTTAGGTACAAAATCACATTCTTATCACGCCTCAAAGTTCAGCAATCGCGTTCAATGGCTTGAGACTCGAGTATGCACTGGATGGCAGCTCGAATTACATAGCATGGAAGGATCGCATGGAAGCGGTATTAGAAGAAAATGGTTTGAAGGATTTCATTGATCAAGAAATCCCCAAGCCAACTGCAGCTAATGCACAAGAATTGGCTAAATGGAAGAAGTGTATGGCGAAGGCGAGAAGGATTCTTCTGGAGGGAGTTCAAGACCATATTGTCTCAAGTCTCCATGGGAAGGAGACTCCATTTTCAATGTGGAAGACATTGAAGGACCTATATCAAAATAGTAGTGACTAGAGGAAACTAGCGCTCAAGGATAAGCTTCGAAAAATCAAGTGTGAAAAGGGTGACACTATTTCTACATATTTGCACAAGCTCACCACCTGCAGAGATGAGCTTGGTAGTGTGGGAATAACGACAACTGATGATGATATGGGAGTCTTGCTCTCCTCGGTCTTCCAAAGGGCTAGCATAGTTACCAGGACTCTGTGAATGGAAGAGACAAGTTGCTGGATTGGGAATGACTGTGATCAGATCTAATGCAGGAGGAGATCAGGAGGAGCACAAGAGATGGTTCTTCATCTAAGCATGATGATGAAGAAAATATAGCCTTAGAAAGTAAGGCGAGGAAAGGGAAAGGGAAGGCTTCCCATTCCAACTTGAGTTCATCTCATGGAGGGAAGAAGACTGACAAATCTAAAGTGAGATGCTTTCGTTTTCATGAGGCGGGCCATTATGCAATTAATTGTGTTGAAATGTGGCAACAAGAATATTCCAATTTTAATTTGTTCGTGAATTAAAATTCAAATTTAGTCTCATCAGCTGTTTGAAAAATAATTAATTAATTCATCTTGAGTTATTTAGTTGGAGAAATTCAAACATGAACTCTTTGTGAAGTCATGCAATAGTTATCCCTTTGTTTGAGGAATTTATCCCTTAATTAAGGAGATAAGGATGAGTTGTAATTAGCTACCTCAGTTAACTGAGTTAAGTCCAGTTAAATTAGTTCCAAACAGTTTGAGGAACTAATTGTGATTTCAGTTAGTTAATGCATGCATGCATGAAACTAGTGTACTCCAGATAACTGAATATTCTCTCATAAATAACTTATGCATGTCAGTTCAGACAAAGGCCCAATTGAGATTAAAGGCAGGGACCGTGTACTATCAGTTGCAAGAATTTTCCTATAATAAAATCTCTTGCATGCAGAAGGAATTCATTCCTTGAGATTTGCGCAGTTTTACAGTGTGTTGGAGCAGTGTGTGAGATCAGTGTCACACAAGGTTATAGCTAGGGCACCCAGGGAAAATAGCGCAAAGAAATAGGAGGCTTGGAGGGCAAAGGGAAAGGCATATGAGTTGTCTAGTCTGTCTATGAGCAGTGAGAGGGATTGTACTGAGAGCTGGATAGTTGTGAGAGATAAAGCTTTGTGTAATCTTGAGATATTTCCACTTGTATGATAATATATATAGCGGGGCTTTTAGCTGAGGCTTTCCCCAGAGTATTCTTTTGTGTTTCATGTGTATTGATTATTCTTCTCTGTTATATGTGTTCTGTTTTATCTTACTCAAAATCGATTAAGCTTTCGCAAGTTTGATTGTAGAAGTAGATTAAGTATTGTGCTTTAGCCTATTGCATAATTAGGTTAATCTAGAGTGAGAATTTCTACATGGTATCAGAGGAAAGGTGATCAGAGCTGTGAACAACATACTTAGAAGGGAGAAGATTCGAAGTTTGAAGTTCTTGATTGTAGGTACAAAATTGATTTCTTATCACACCTCAAAGTTCATCAATGGCATTCAATGGATTAAGACTCGAGTATGCACTGGATGGAAACTCGAATTACACAACATGGAAGGATCGAATGGAAGCGGTATTAGAAGAAAATGGTTTGAAAGATTTCATTGATCAAGAAATCCCCAATCCAGCTCCAGCTAATGCACAAGAATTGGATGAATGGAAGAAGTGTGTGGCGAAGGTGAGGTAGATTCCTCTAGAAGGAGTTCGAGACCATATTGTCTCGAGTTTCCATGGGAAGGAGACTCTGTTTTCAATGTGGAAGACATTGAAGGACCTATATTAGAACAGTAGCGACCAGAGGAAACTGGCGCTCAAGGATAAGCTTCAGAAAATCAAGTGTGAAAAGGGAGACACTATTTCTACATATCTGAACAAGCTCACCACCTGAAGAGATGAGCTTGGTAGTGTGCAAATAACGACAACCGATGATGATATGGTGAGCCTTGCTCTCCTTGGACTTCCAAAGAGCTGGCATAGCTACCAGGACTCTGTGAATGGAAGAGATAAACTGCCGGATTGAGAACGACTGTGGTCAGATCTGATGCAAGAGGAGATCAGGCGGAGCACCAGAGATGGTTCTTCATCTAAGCATGATGATGAAGAAAATATAACCTTAGCAAGTAAGGCAAGGAAAGGGAACAATTCCCATTCCAAATCGAGTTCTTCTCATGGAGGGAAGAATATTGACAAATCTAAAGTGAGATGTTTTAATTGTCATGAGGTGGGCCATTATGCAACTAATTGTCCATTGAAAAATCCAAGAAGGGATCCTCGAAAGGATCTGAAGGTGAGGCACTGGCCTCTCAGTTCGAATTGGATTTTACCCTCATTGCATGTATGGTTTCATCAATGGTGGGTTGTGTTTGGTATCTGGAAAATGGAGCCTCATTCCACATGATCGGAGATAAGAGTTTATTCACTACCTTGGAGGAGAAAGACCTCAAGATGCGCATAGAAATGGGCGATGATGGAAAGTACCGTGTTTCAGGTGAAGGCACGGTTGTTTTTCAGAGGGAGCATGGAGATCCTCTCACCCTGACTGATGTAAAGTATGTGCTTGGACTAAAGAAGAACTTGGTATCGGTCGCGATGTTGACAGATAAAGGCTGCGATGTTGTCTTTAGTAAAGGGAAGGCGTTCATGAGACACATAGCCACAGGTCAGACCAAAAGGATTGGGATTTGAGTTAGGAATCTCTACAAGCTGGAGGTAGATGACTGTGTTGCATTGGGTTCGAAAGCATAGTTGTTGCAAAGCCAAGACATTGGCGAGTTATGGCATAGACGGTTGGGCCACTTGCATCATGGGGATTTGAAGATAATGCAACAGATTTCTATCGGACTTCCCAAAGGTAAACTTGAGCAAGTGGACACATGCAAATGTTGCACCTTGGGAAAGTACACCAAGTCTTCCTTTCATGATCAAGACAGTCGAGCTGAAGCAATCATGGAGCGAGTTCATACTGATGTGTGTGGACCATTCTTGATAGCCTCCATCACGAAATAAAGGTATTATGTGATTTTAATTGATGCTTTTTCTCGTAAATGCTGGATCTATTTCATGCAGAAGAAGGATCAAACCTTCTCAAAGTTTTGTGAGTTCAAAGCCTTGGTTGAGAAAGAATCAGGGAAGAAGATCAAGGCCTTGAAGCGACAATGGTGGAGAGTACATCTCTCAAGAATTTAAGGACTTCTGTGCAGCGGAAGGAATTAAACAGGAATTGACGACACCTCATAACCCACAACATAATGGCGTGGCCGAGAGGAAGAACAGATCAATTATGGGGGCAGCTCGGGCGATGCTGCATGACCAAGGCCTACCACTTCATTTGTGGGTGGAGGCATGCAACACAACAGTCTATTTACAGAATAGAAGCCCGCATCGCATTCTTGGGATGAAGACACCAAAGGAAACTTTCTCCAGGAAGAGACCAGATGTGGGTCACTTCAGGATCTTTGGCTCATTGGTATATTGACGTGTGACCAAGTATGCCCAGAAGAAACTTCAGCCGACCACTGAGTTGGGATACTTGTGGGGTACATTGATACACCCCAAAACTGTTAGGTGTACTTGCCTACCAATCAGATGATAGTGGTTCGCAGAGATCTCAAGTTTGATGAGTAGAAGGCCATGTGAGTTTCCCTTGAGAGGGAGATCCAACTACAAGTTGTGGAGGAACTTTTGGTTCCTAAGGAGGAGGAGCCTCAGATTGATGCGGGGTAGCCGCATGCAAATGTTCTGGGAGTGGAGACATCCACTCAAGCAGAGTCTTCTAGAGAGGGACGGAAGCTCACAAGAGAAGCTGATAGATTGTTGTTGGATGCGAGAGAGAATGTGGGAGAACCATCTTCTCAGCGCAGATAGAGGAGGTCACCTGATAGGTACACTGGATACATGGCCCTTGTTGGGGAATGTGTTGAGACCGAGCCATCTTCCTTTGAGGAAGTAGTGCAACAACCGATTTGGGTTGATGCTATGGTGGAGGAGTATGACTCCATAGTTCAGAATAGTGTTTGGGATGTGGTTCCAAAACTGGAGAACAAGTCAGTTGTGAGTTCCCATTGGCTTTACAAGGTAAAGCAAGCTGCTGATGGTAGTGTGGAGAAACATAAGGCAATATTTGTTTCCTGTGGTTTCTCACAGGTCGAGGGGATCGACTATGATGAGACTTTTGCTCCTATAGCATGGTACTCATCTATCAGATCGATGTTGGCACTATTAGCAAAAATGGGTTGGAAGATCCATCAGATGGATGTGAAGATTGTATTCCTCAATGGCAAGATTGAAGAAGAGGTGTACATAGAGTAGCCAGAAGGTTTTGAGACCTTCGATCGTGAGTCGCATGTGTGCCGACTCAAGAGAGCTTTGTATGGGCTAAAGCAAGCACCTTGTGCTTGGTACACCAGGATCGACAACTATTTCACCGGGTTGGGCTTCACAAAGAGTGAAGTAGATGCGAACCTATACCACATCATGGTAGAATGTAAGCAATTGATCATTGTTATTTATATTGATGATCTGATATTAACAGGTGATGATCAGTTGATCATGTCTTGCAAGGAGGACCTTGCAAGAGAATTCGAGATGAAAGACATGGGTCTCATGCACTACTTCCTTGGCATGGAAGTGTGGCAGAAGGATGGGGATTTGTTTGTATCTCAGGGCAAGTATGCCAATGAGATACTCAGGAGATTCCACATGGAGAAGTGCAAGCCCATGTAGGCTCCTCTAGCAGATAACTTGAGGAAGGAGGATGCTACTTCAGGAGAAGTAGTAGAAGCTACTGTGTATCGGAAACTTGTGGGTTCACTAATGTACTTAGTGAACACACGACCATATTTGTGCTTTGCGATGAACCAGCTGAGTCAAGCTATGGTTCAACCTACCAAGATGTTTTGGAAGACAACTAAGCATGTTTTGAGATACCTCAGAGGCACATCTCAATATGAATTATGGTATAGACGGATGGAGGGAGTGAAGCTACAGGGCTTCAAAGATGTAGATTGGGTAGGGAGTCCATAAGATCGGAAGAGCACATCAGGAGGAATTTTCAACCTTGGGTCAGCTGCAGTTTCTTGGTACAACAGGAAAGAGAAGTCAGTTGCACTCAGCTCAGCAGAGACTGAATACATGGCTGCAAGTCAGGCAACATGTGAGGCCATTTGGATGTGGAAAATTCTAGTTGGTTTGTTTGATCATAGGATGGATCAAAATTTGATCTATTGTGATAATCAGAGTTGTATCAAACTCTATGAGAATTCAATATTTCATGATAGGTACAAGCACATCGACATTCGATATCATCATCTCAGAGGTTGTGTGGTGAGGAGGATCATGTTGTTGCAGTATATTTCGACCGAGGAGCAAGATGCTGAAATTTTGACTAAGGCATTGTCAAAGTGTAAATTCGAGTTCCATAGAGACATGATCAGGGTGGCAGATAATCCATTTCTTGTTGAGAGGGAGTGTTGAAATGTGGCAACAAGAGTATCCAATTTTAATTTGTCCTTGAATTAAAATTGAGAATTAAAATTCGAATTTAGTCTCACCAGCTGTTTGAAAAATAATTAATTAATTCATCTTGATTTAATTAGTTGGAGAAATTCAAACATGAAGTCTTTGTGAAGTCATGCAACAATTATCCCATTGATTGAGGAAGTTAACCCTTAATTAAGGAGATAAGGATGAGTTGTAATTAGTTAGCTCCGTTAACTGAGTAAAGTCTAGTTAAATTAGTTCCAAACAGTTTGAGGAACTAATTGTGAGTTCAGTCAGTTAATGCATGCATGCATGAAACTAGTGTACTCCAGATAACTAAATATTCTCTCATAAATAACTCATGCATGTCAGTTCAGACAAAGGCCCAATTGAGATTAAAGGCAGGGATCGTGTACTATCAGTTGCAAGAATTTTCCTATAAGAAAATCCCTTGCATGCAGAAGGAATTCATTACTTGAGATTTGCAGAGTTTTACAATGTGTTGGAGCAGTGTGTGAGATCAGTGTCACACAAGGTTATAGCTGGAGCACCCAGGGAAAATAGCGCGAGGAAATAGGAGGCTTTGAGGGCAGAGGGAAAGACATATGAGTTGTCTAGTCTGTCTATGAGCAGTGAGAGGGATTGTACTGAGAGCTGGATGGCCGTGAGAGCTACAACTTTGTGTAATCCTAAGATATTTCCACTTGTATGATAATATAGATAGCGGGGATTTTAGCTGAGGCTTTCCCCAGAGTATTCTTATATGTTTCATGTGTACTGATTCTTCTTCTATGTTATATGTGTTCTGTTTGATCTTGCTCAAAATTGATTAAGCTTCTGCAAGTTTGATTGAGAAGTATATTAAGTATTGTGCTTTAGTCTATTGCATAATCAGGTTAATCTAGAGTGAGAATTTCTACATGGTATTAGAGGAAAGGTGATCAGAGCTGTGAACAACATATTGAGAAGGGAGAAGATTCGAAGTTTGAAGTTCTTGATTGCAGGTACAAAATTGATTTCTTATCACACCTCAAAGTTCATCAATGGCGTTCAATAGATTGAGACTCGAGTATGCACTGGATGGCAACTAGAATTACATAGCATGGAAGGATCGCATGGAAGCAGTATTAGAAGACAATGGTTTGAAGGATTTCATTGATTAAGGAATCCCCAATCTAGCTGCAGCTAATGCACAAGAATTGGCTGAATGGAAGAAATGTGTGGTGAAGGTGAGGCAGATTCTTCTGGAGGGAGTTCGAGACCATATTGTCTCGAGTCTCCATGGGAAGGAGACTCCGTTTTCAATGTGGAAGACATTGAAGGACCTATATCAAAACAGTAGTGACCAGTGGAAACTGGCGCTCAAGGATAAGCTTCGGAAAATCAAGTGTGAAAAGGGCGACACTATTTCTACATATCTGAACAAGCACACCACCTGTAGAGATGAGCTTGGTAGTGTGGGAATAATGATAACCGATGATTATATGATGAGCCTTGCTCTCCTTGGTCTTCCAAAGAGCTGGCATAGCTACCAGGACTCTATGAATGGAAGAGAGAAATTGCCGAATTGGGAATGACTGTGGTCAGATCTAATGTAGGAGGAGATCAGGCGGAGCACCAGAGATGGTTCTTCATCTAAGCATGATGATGAAGAAAATATAACCTTAGCAAGTAAGGCAAGGAAAGGAAAGGGAAGGATTCCCATTCCAAATCGAGTTCTTCTCATGGAGGGAAGAATATTGACAAATATAAAGTGAGATGTTTTAATTGTCATGAGGTGGGCCATTATGCAACTAATTTTCCATTAAAGAAATCCAAGAAGGGATCCTCGAAAGGATCAAAAGGTGAGGCATTGGCCTCTCAGTTCAAATTGGATTTTACCCTCATTACGTGTATGGTTTCATCGATGGTGGGTTGTGTTTGGTATCTGGACAATGGAGCCTCATTCCACATGACCGGCAATATGAGTTTATTCAGTACCTTGGAGGAGAAAGACCTCAAGATGCGCATAGAGATGGGCGATGATGGAAAGTACCATGTTTCAAGTGAAGGCACGGTTGTTTTTCAGAGGGAGCATGAAGCTCCTCTCACCCTGACTGATGTAAAGTATGTGCCTGGACTGAAGAAGAACTTGATATCGGTCGCGATGTTGGAAGACAAAGGCTAAGATGTTGTCTTTAGTAAAGGGAAGGCGTTCCTGAGACACATAGCCACGGGTTAGACCAAGAGGATTGGGATTCGAGTTAAGAATCTCTACAAGTTGGAGGTAGATGACTGTGATGCATTGAGTTCGAAAGCAAAATTGGTGCAAAGCCAAGACATTGGTGAGTTATGGCATAGACGGTTGGGCCACTTGCATCATGGGGCCTTGAAGATAATGCAACAGATTTCTACTGGACTTCCCAAAGGTAAACTTGAGCAAGTGGACACATGCAAATGTTGCACCTTGGGAAAGTACACCAAGGCTTCCTTTCATGATTGAGATAGTCGAGCTAAAGCAATCATGGAGTGAGTTCATACTGATGTGTGTGGACCATTCTCGACAGCCTCCATCGCGAAACAAATGTATTGTATGATTTTCATTAACGATTTTTCTCGTAAAGTCTGGATCTATTTCATGCAGAAGAAGGATCAAACATTCTCAAAGTTTTGTGATTTCAAAGCTTTGGTTGAGAAAGAATCAAGGAAGAAGATCAAGGCCTTGAGAAGTGACAGTGGTGGAGAGTATGTCTCTCAAGAGTATAAGGACTTCTATGCAGCGAAAGGAATTAAACGAGAGTTGACGACACCTCATAACCCACAATAGAATGGGGTGGCCGAGAGGAAGAACGGAATGATTGTGGGGGCAGCTCGGGCGATGCTGCATGACCAAGGCCTACCACTTCATTTGTGGGTGGAGGCATGCAACACAACAGTGTATTTATAGAATAGAAGCCCGCATCGCATTCTTGGGATGAAGACACCAAAGGAAGCTTTCTCAGGAAGAGACCAGATGTGGGTCACTTCAAAATCTTTGGCTCATCGGTATATTGACGTGCGACCAAGTATGCCCAGAAGAAACTTCAGCCGAACACTGAGTTGGGGATACTTGTGGGGTACATTGATACACTCCACAATTGTCAGGTGTACTTGCCTACCAATCGGAGGATAGTGGTTCGCAGAGATCTCAAGTTTGATGAGTAGAAGGCCATGTGAGTTTCCCTTGAGAGGGAGATCCAACTACAGGTTGTGGAGGAACTTTTGGTTCCTAAGGAGGAGGAGCCTCAGACTGATGTAGGGTAGCCACATGCAGATGTTCTGGGAGTGGAGACATCCACTCAAGCAGAGTCTTCTAGAGAGGGACGAAATCTCACAAGAGAAGCTGATAGATTGTTGTCAGATGCGAGAGAGAATGTGGGAGAACCATCTTCTCAACGCAGACAGAGGAGGTCACCTGATAGGTACACTTGATACATGGCCCTTGTTGGGGAATGTGTTGAGACCGAGCCATCTTCCTTTGATGAAGTAGTGCAGCAGCCGATTTGGGTTGATGCTATGGTGGAGGAGTATGACTCCATAGTTCAAAACAATGTTTGGGATGTGGTTCCAAGACCAGAGAACAAGTCAGTTGTGAGTTCCCATTGGCTTTACAAGGTAAAGCAAGCTGCTGATGGTAGTGTTGAGAAACATAAGGCAAGATTTGTTGCCCGTGGTTTCTCACAGGTCGAGGGGATCGACTATGATGAGACTTTTGCTCCTGTAGCATGGTACTTATCTGTCAGATCGATGTTGGCACTATCAGCACAGATGGGTTGGAAGATCCATCAGATGGATGTGAAGACTGCATTCCTCAATGGCAAGATTGAGGAAGAGGTGTACATAGAGCAGTCATAAGGTTTTGAGACCTTCGATCGTGAGTCGCATGTGTGCCGACTCAAGAGAGCTATGTATGGGTTGAAGCAAGCACCTTGTGCTTGGTACACCAGGATCGACAACTACTTCACTGGGTTGGGCTTCACAAAGAGTGAAGCGGATGCGAACCTGTACCACATCATGGTAGAAGGTAAGCAGTTGATCATTTTACTTTATGTTGATGATCTGATATTAACAGGTGATGATCAATTGATCATGTCTTGCAAGGAGTACCTTGCAAGAGAATTCGAGATGAAAGACATGGGTCTCATGCACTACTTCCTTGGCATGGAATTGTGGCAGAAGGATGGGGAGTTGTATGTGTCTCAGGGCAAGTATGCCAATGAGATACTCAAGAGATTCCACATGGAGAAGTGCAAGCCCATGCAGACTCCTCTAGCAGGTAATTGGATGAAGGAGGATGCTGCTTCAGGAGAAGTAGTAAAGGCTATTGTGTATCAAAAACTTATGAGTTCACTAATGTACTTAGTGAACACACGACCAGATTTGTGCTATGCGGTGAACCAGATGAATCAAGCTATGGTTCAACCTACCAAGATGTTTTGGAAGATAACTAAGCATGTTTTGAGATACCTCAGAGGCACATCTTAGCATCTATTATGGTATAGACGGACAAAGGGAGTGAAGCTACAGGGCTTCAAAGATGTAGATTGGGTAGGGAGTCCATAAGATCAGAAGAGCACATCAGGAGGAATTTTCAACCTTGGGTCAACTATAGTTTAGTGGTATAACAAGAAATAGACGTCAGTTGCACTTAGCTCAACAGAGGCTGAATACATGGCTGCAAGTCAGGCAACATGTAAGGGCATTTGGATGCAGAAAATTCTAGTTGGTTTGTTTGATCGTAGGATGGATCCAACTATGATCTATTGTGATAATCATATTTGTATCAAACTCTATGAGAATCCAGTATTTCATGACAGGTCCAAGCACATTGAAATTTGGTATCATCATCTCAGAGACTGTGTGGCAAGGAGGATCATGTTGTTGCAGTATATTTCGACTGAGGAGCAAGATGCTCATATTTTGACTAAGGAATTGTCAAAGTGTAAATTTGAGTTCCATAGAGACATGAACGGGGTGGCAGATAATCCCTTTCTTCTTGAGAGGGAGTGTTGAAATGTGGAAACAAGAATATTCTAGTTTTAATTTGTCCTTGAATTGAAATTGAGAATTAAAATTCGAATTTAGTCTCACCAGCTGTTTGAAAAATAATTAATTAATTCATCTTGAGTTAATTAGTTGAAGAAATTCAAACATGAAGTTTTGCAAAGTCATGCAATATTTATCCCTTTGATTGAGGAAGTTATCCCTTAATTAAGGAGATAAGGATGAGTTTTAATTAGTTAGCTCAGTTAACTGAGTTAAGTCCAGATAAATTAGTTCCAAACAATTTGAGGAACTAATTGTGAGTTCAGTCAGTTAATGCATGCATGCATGAAACCACTGTACTCCAGATAACTAAATATTATCTCATAAATAACTCATGCATGTCAGTTAAGATAAAGTCCCAGTTGAGATTAAAGGCAGGGACAATGTATTATCAGTTGCAAGAATTTTCCTATAAGAAAATCTCTTGCATGCAGAAGGAATTCATTCCTTGAGATTTGCGCAGTTTTACAGTGTGTTGGAGCAGTGTGTGAGATTAGTGTCACACAAGGTTACATCTGGAGCACCCAGGGAAAAAAGCGTAAGGAAATAGGAGGCTTGGAGGGCAGAGGGAAAGACATATGAGTTGTCTAGTCTGTCTATGAGCAGTGAGAGGGATTGTACTGAGAGCTGGATAGATGTGAGAGCTAAAGCTTTGTGTAATCCTGAGATATTTCCACTTGTATGATAATACAGATAGCAGGGTTTTTAGCTGAGGCTTTCCCCAGAGTATTCTTCCGTGTTTCATGTGTATTGTTCTTCTTCTCTATTATATGTGTTCTGTTTGATCTTGCTCAAAATCGATTGAGCTTCTACAAGTTTGATTGTAGAAGTAGATTAAGTATTGTGCTTTAGTCTATTGCATAATCAGGTTAATCTACAGTGAGAATTTCTACAAATTGTCCATTGAAGAAATTCAAGAAGGGATCCTCGAAAGGATCTGAAGGTAAGGCATTGGCCTCTCAGTTCGAATTGGATTTTACCCTCATTGCATGCATGGTTTCATCGATGGTGGGTTGTGTTTGGTACCTTGACAGTGGAGCCTCATTCCACATGACTGACGATAAAAGTTTGTTCAGTACCTTGGAGGAGAAAGACCTCAAGATGCACATAAAGATGGGTGACGATGGGAAGTACAGTGTTTCAAGAGTGGGCACGGTTACTTTTCAGAGGGAGCATGGAGCTCTTCTCACCTTGACAGATGTGAAGTATGTGGCTGGACTAATGAAGAACTTGGTATCAGTCGCGATGTTGGAAGACAAAGGCTACGATGTTGTCTTCACTAAAGGAAAGACGTTCCTGAGACACATAGCCACGGGTCAGACCAAGAGGATTGGGGTTGGACTGAAGAATCTCTATAAGCTAGAGGTAAATGACTGTGCTGCATTGAGTTCGAAATCAGAATTGGTGCAAAGCCAAGACATTGGCGAGTTATGGCATAGATGATTGGGCCACTTGCATCATGGGGCCTTGAAGATAATGCAACAGATTCTATCGGACTTCCCAAAGGTAAACTTGAGCAAGTGGACACGTGCAAAGGTTGCACCTTGGGAAAGTACGCCAAGTCTTCCTGTCATGATCGAGACATTCGAGCGGAAGAAATCATGGAGCGAGTTCATACTGTTGTGTGTGGACCATTCTCGACAACGTCCACCGCGAAACAAAGATATTATGTGATTTTCATTGATGATTTTTCTCGTAAATGATGGATCTATTTCATGCAAAAGAAGGATCAAAACTTCTCAAAATTTTGTGAGTTCAAAGCTTTGGTTGAGAAAGAATCAGGGAAGAAGATGAAGGCCTTAAGAAGCGAAAATGGTGGAGAGTATGTGTCTCAGGAGTTTAAGGACTTATGTGCAGCGGAAGGAATTAAATGGGAATTTACGACACCTCATAACCCACAGCAGAATGGGGTGGTCGAGAGGAAGAACCGAATGACTGTGGGGGTAGCTCGGGTGATGCTGCATGACCAAGGCCTACCACTTCATTTGTGGGCTGAGGCATGCAACACAACTGTCTATTTGTAGAATAGAAGCCTGCATCACATTCTTGGGATGAAGACACCAGAGGAAGATTTCTTCGGGAAGAGACCAGATGTGGTCACTTCTGGATCTTTGGCTCATCGATATATTGCCATGTGACCAAGGATGCTTGGAAGAAACTTGAGCCAACAGCTGAGTTGGGGATACTTGTTGGGTACACTGATACACCCCATAACTATCGGGTGTACTTGCCTACCAGTCGGAGGATAGTGATTCGCAGAGATCTTAAGTTCGATGA
The DNA here is from genome assembly GCA_031772625.1 of Pinus tabuliformis. NCBI lineage: Eukaryota > Viridiplantae > Streptophyta > Pinopsida > Pinales > Pinaceae > Pinus > Pinus tabuliformis. The sequence continues at coordinate 331,233,001 of CM062820.1, forward strand.
GCAAAAGGCCATGCAAGTTTCCCTTGAGAGGGAGCTCCAACTATAGGCTATGGAGGAACTTTTGGTTCCTAAGGAGGAGGAGCCTCAGACTGATGCAGAGCAGCTGCATGCAGAGGTTTCAGGAGTGGAGACATCCACTCAAGCAGAGTCTTCCAGAGAGGGATAGAAGCACACAAGAGAAGCTGACAGATTGTTGTCGGATGCGAGAGAGAATGTGGGAGAACCATCTTCTCATCACAGACAGAGGAGGTCACCTGATAGGTACACTGGATACATGGCCCTTGTTGGGGAATGTGTTGAGACCAGGCCATATTCCTTTGAGGAAGCATTGCAACAGCCAATTTGGGTTGATGCTATGGTGGAGGAGTATGACTCCATAGTTCGGAACAATGCTTGGGTTGTGGTTCCAAGACTGGAGGATAAGTCAGTTGTGAGTTCCTGTTGGCTTTACAAGGTAAAGCAAGCTGCTGATGGTAGTGCGGAGAAACATAAGGCAAGCTTTGTTGCCCGTGGTTTTTCACAGGTCGAAGGGATCGACTATGATGAGACTTTTTCTCCTGTAGCAAGGTACTCATCTATCAGATTGATGTTGGCACTATCAACACAGATGGGTTGGAAGATCCATCAAATGGATGTGAAGACTGCATTCCTCAATGGCAAGATTGAAGAAGAGGTGTACATAGAGCAGCCAGAAGGTTTTGAGACCTTCGATCGTGAGTCTCATGTGTGTCGACTCAAGAGAGCTTTGTAGGGGCTAAAGCAAGAACCTCGTGCTTGGTACACCAGGATCGACAACTACTTCACCGGGTTGGGCTTCACAAAGAGTGAAGTGGATGCGAACTTGTACCACATCATGGTAGAAGCTAAGCAGTTGATCATTGTTCTTTATGTTGATGATCTCATATTGACAGGTGATGATCCATTGATCATGTATTGCAAAGAGGACCTTGCAAGAGAATTCGAGATGAAAGACATGGGTCTCATGCACTACTTCCTTGGCATGGAATTGTGGCAGAAGGATGGGGAGTTGTTTGTGTCTCAGGGCAAGTATTCCAATGAGATACTCAGGAGATTCCACATGGAGATGTGCAAGCCCATGCATAATCCTCTAGTAGGTAACTGGAGGAAGGAGGATGCTGCTTCAGGAGTAGTAGCAAAGGCTACTGTGTATCAAAAAATTATGGGTTCACTAATGTACTTAGTGAACACACGACCAAATTTGTGCTATGTGGTGAACTAGCTGAGTAAAGCTATGATTGAGCCTACCAAGATGTTTTGGAAGGCAGCTAATCATGTTTTGAGATACCTTAGAGGCACATCTCAATATGGATTATGGTATAGACAAACAAAGGGAGTGAAGCTACAGGGCTTCACAGATGTAGATTGGGCAAGGATTCCATCAGATCGAAAGAGCACATCAGGAGGAATTTTCAACCTTGGGTTAGCTGCAGTTTCTTGGTACAACATGAAATAGAGGTCGGTTGCACTCAGCTCAGCAGAGGTTGAATACATGGCTGCAAGTCAGGCAACATGTGAGGCCATTTGGATGCTTTAAATTCTAGGGTTTGTTTGATCAGAGAATGAATTCAGCTGTTATCTATTGTGATAATCAGAGTTGTATCAAACTCTATGAGAATCCAGCATTTCATGATAGGTCCAAGCACATCAACATTCGATATCATCATCTCAGAGATTGTGTGGCGAGGAGGATCATGTTGTTGCAGTATATTTCGACCGAGAAGCAAGATGTCGACATTTTGACTAAGGCATTGTCAAAGTGTAAATTTGAGTTCCATAGAGATAGGATTGGGGTGGCAGATAATCCCTTTCTAGTTGAGGGAGTTTTGAAATGTGGAAATGAGAATATTCCAATTTTAATTTTTCCTTGAATTAAAATTGATAATTAAAATTCGAATTTAGTCTCACCAGCTCCTTGAAAAATAATTAATTAATTCATCTTGAGTTAATTAGCTGGAGAAATTCAAGCTAGAAGTTTTTATGAAGTCATGCAACAATTATCCCTTTGATTGCAGAGATCATACCTTAACTAAGGAGATAAGGATGAGTTGTATTTGAGTTGTAATTAGTTAGCTCAGTTAACTAAGTTAAGTCTAGTTAAATTAGTTCCAAATAGTTTGAGGAACTAATTGTGAGTTCAGTCAGTTAATGCATGCATGCATGAAACTAGTGTACTCCAGATAACTGAATATTCTCTCATAAATAACTCATGCATGTTAGTTTAGACAAAGACCCAATTGAGATTAAAGGCAGGGACAATGTACTATCAGTTGCAAGAATTTCCCTATTAGAAAATCTCTTGCATGCAGAAGGAATTCATTCCTTGAGATTTGCACAGTTTTACAATGTGTTGGAGTAGTGTGTGAGATCAGTGTCACACAAGGTTACAGCTGGAACACCCAGGGAAAATAGTGCAAGGAAATAGGAGGCTTAGAGGGCTGAGGGAAAGGCATATGAGTTGTCTATTCTGTCTATGAGCAGTGGGAGGGATTGTACTGAGAGCTGGATAGATGTGAGAGCTAAAGATTTGTGTAATCCTGAGATATTTCCACTTGTATGATAATACAAAAAACGAGGTTTTTATCTGAGGCTTTCCCAGAGTATTCTTCTGTGTTTCATGTGTATTTATTCTTCTTCTCTGTTATATGTGTTCTGCTTTATCTTGCTCAAATTGATTCAGCTTCCGCAAGTTTGATTGTAGAAGTAGATTAAGTATTTTGCTTTAGTTACATTGCATAATCAGGTTAATCTATAGTGAGAATTTCTACAGATACCTCAACACATGCTTCACTGCCACCCAATGAACTCCCCTTGGCCCCACAACAAATTGGTTGAGTGTATTTACTGCAAAACATATTTCTAGCCTAGTAGTAACCAAATACATCAATGACCCAATCCATTACTTGTATAATGTGTGATTCACCAACCCACTCTCAGAAGCATTAAGCTTCCTCAAGTTGCTAATCATGGGTGTAGACATTTTCCTGCAACCCTCCATCCTGAATCTCTTTAGGGTCTCAACTACGTACTTTCCTTTCCCTAGGAAAACCTCTCCTAGCTGTTTCCACACCTCCAGTTCTAGAAAGTAGTGCATCAATCCAATATCCTTCATCTCAAATTTTGACGCAAGGTACTCCTTGCACATCCCTACGAGCTTCTCTGATCTTGTCAACATACAGTACCAAGATAAGTGTCTCACCATCAACAAGTACATAGTGCAAGTTGGAGTTTTCGTCACTCTTGGTGAAGCCCAATACAAGTAGGTACCATGACTCCTAGAGTACCGTGCACAAGGTGTCTACTTAAGTTCATATAAGGCCTTATTTATTCTACATACATGAGACTCCCTCCCATGCATCTCAAATCCTTGAGGTTGATCAAAATACACCTCTTCCTAAATTATCCCATTGAGGAAGGTAATATTCACATCCATATGATGAATCCTCCTCCACATATTTGAGGTAATAGATATAACTACCCTGATAGATACATATATGGTGATTAGTGCAAATGTCTCCTTGTATCTAGTCCCTCCCTCTTTGAGAGACCTCTTGCCGCATACCTTGCTTTTTTACTTCTCGATACTTCCATCTGCTAGCTTGATCTTGAAGACCCATCGAGAAGTGAGCACTGACTTCCCCTTAGGCCTCAATATTATCTCCCACACATTGTTCCTCATGAAGAAAATATTCTCTTCCACCATGGCATCCCTCCAAATATGCTGGCTTGATGCTTCCTCAAAGGTATAAGGCTCAGACTCATTGATGTTGCTCATTAAGGCCATATAATTGGAAAAAATGGTTGGTGGTATACTCTCTCTGAAAATGTTACTAGGAGATTCCACATGCTCTTGAGCATCTCTCAATTTCTTCTCATCCCATCTCAACCTCCTCTTGAAAAAGCTTGAAGGAACCTGTCACTCCTTCTCCTAATTTGAAGACAATTTCCATACTGCTAGTGTTGTTGGTCCCTCAACCTTTAAATCCTCTCACTCCCCATCCTCTGCCACTAATGAATTTTTTTCGTGTGACCTCCTAAAGTTCCTACCCTCCTCAAATATGAAATACAAGCTAACTAATATCTTCCTCTACCCCATAATGTAGAACCTATATACCTTTGAGATCTCATTATATCCAACAAAATCCATCTCTTAGATGAGTGATACAACTTAGTCTTCTCTAATGCAATGTGGACATACACTGGGCTACCAAAGATGCGAAGATGGCTCACCTCCAATCTCACTCCTATAAATGCCTACTTAGGAGTCTTTTCCTCTATTTTTTTATGAGGACTCTTGTTTTGTAGGTACACTGATATGTTACAAGCCTCCACCTAGAAGAACATAGGAAACTCTTTGTTGTCACTCACTGCAAAATGTGTTTTCAACTATCAAAAGTGTGCCAAAAAAAAAAAGTTTACAAACATCTTCCAAGCTATAAAATCACTCAAAGCTAAATCATACCCTCTCCAATGGAAAGTGCTCTGAACAAGATTTCCAACGGTATGTGTAAGTCTGAAAATGGACTTCTGGATCAAAAGATATGGCCAGTTGAAGTTTAAGGGTTTTGTGCCTTTGAAAGGAAAGAAAGAAGAGCATACCATAGGTCCTGAAAACCAGAGGTCAAGGTCAAATCGATGATCGAAAGTTGGCGGGTCCAGGCCATATCGAGTATCGGCGATCGATGTTTTCAAAGTGAAAAAATTAGGAAAGTTTCGATCAACGAACACCGACAATGTTAAATCTTCGGGATCATGCCTTCAATGTTAAAGCGTCGGGAAGACCTAATGCAAATTAATGAAGGATTTTATTTAAAAACTAAATAAGGACTCGGCCTTTTCTCTCTCCTCTAATGAGATGCATGGCAACGTAAGATTGGTTCCGATAAGGGACACGTGGTGAACAAAGATTGGTTTCAGAATTCTGCACTCAAGGGGTCCAAGTTATGTGATTCCACTTTTGGTTCTATTTGCCTGTTCATGAGGGACTTGAGTGATACCTTTCTAAACTCATTTTGAAGTATGAATGAAACTCTTTTATGATTCCAATCAAAGAAGTATACAATATGTTTCCCCTTTGTTTATCACTTCATGTATTTTTTTCTCCCTCTGAAATAGTGTAATGAAGCTGTTGGTTTCACTCTTATTCATGGTTGTATATTTTGCTACTAAGTAGTAACAATACTTGTGGTAATTATAGATTTACTAGTTTTATTCGATAGCCTACAATACTTGTATGAGCACATATTTAGATATGATAATTAGTAAAAAATGTATTCATGGTGTATAGATCTTGGGACCTTAATTAGCGCTCCACTGTTTTCGTCATTCCACCTCTTCAGTCTTCCATACTTCTACCAGAAAGTTGTTTCTTAGGATTCCGTCTTGTTTCTATCCCTATGCATCGGATTCCATCCTCTCTTTCCTCCTCTTCACTTTACTACAACACCAATATTAAAGCTTCCTATTGTTGTGTGTCGGCCACCAGAACTAGACATTTCTCTCTAATATCAACCCAATTTACCCCTTGAGCATTTAGATCCATGTATTCGCTTGAGTTTACCTCGATGAAGGACCATTGAACCAAGACCCCCTTCATTATCTTTTTCAAACTACATAACAATTGGATTGCAGCGAAAATCCCCACTGATAATATTCAAAAGCACTCCTCTCTTAAGATGTCCTATGCACTGGTCTACACTCAACCCAGGGGCTATTGCTAGGAAGCTTCTATATCACCTGAAGCACTTGTGCTACAGGTGCTAGAAAAAGAGACAACAGTCCCGATCATGGATCATATCCTTTGTTTCTATGATTAAGGGCATATTATTCCTCTTTGCCACTCCATTCTATTGTTGATTATAGGGAATTTCTAGTTCTTTCTTGATTCCTTCCTCCTTGCAGAAACCCTTGAACTAATTGGAGGTATACTCTCTCCCATTCTCCGATCTAAGGAATTTGATCTTCTTCCCAGTTTGGTTCTCCATAAGATATTTAAACTCTTGGAACTAACCAAATACCTCATCCTTAGCCTTTACGAAGTAAATCCATGTCCTCTTGGAATAGTCATCTATTAAGGTCACAAAATAAGTACACCCAGATATAAACTCCACTAATATAGCAACACAAATATTAGAATGCACCAAATCCCATACCCCCTTGGGCCTAGTATCACTATTAGGAAATTATGTTTTAGCATGCTTTCCAAGTGCACTATCCTTTGCACACACCATCCTGCTCCACACTAAACTCCAGAAAACCAGTGACCATCTCCCAGAATAGTGGTATACCATTAGAGTGTATATGCCCCATCCTCCTATGCCAAATCTCACTCTAGCTGTCATTGTCATGATCAAGGGATTTCAGTGATTGTACTCTCAATAGATATAGGTTTATCTCTCTTTTTTCTATGACTCTCCTCACACTAGGATCAACTCCTTTCATCCTGAAAAATACCTCACCTCCCATGAAAATGAACTTAAGTCCTTTATCCTCCATAGATAAAAAAAGAGAGTTCTTATCCATCCTAAGTACATACAATACTTATTTTATCTCCACAGGACTGCCAAAGTCCAGCTGGAATTGTATGATTCCAATACCCTCCACTACATACCTGGAATTATAACCAATCTCCACTTGAATATCATAGTGCTACTTGGCCATATTGGTGAATATGTCATGGGATATCTTCATATGAAAAGAAGCTTTGTTGTCCATAAACCATACATCATGTGTCATGGTCCCTAAAAAATATGACACCAATTTAAAATCCTTCTTGAATTTATCAGCTAACTCATCCATTTTTGCAAATGTAGTTGTTGATTCCTTCCCTTTTCCTTTTTTATTGTTGGGCATTGTCCATCATAGCGACCATACTTACGACATGCAAAGCACTTGAATTTTCTCATGTCCTTCTTTTTCTCTCCATGTGAAGATCCTCCTCCATTCTAGTTTTGCTTGGATTTACCCTTTCCCTTCTTTTCTTTCCCATCAAGAGAAAGTTACTCATATCCATCTCCACCTCTACATTGTCCACTAGATATCAAACTTTCCCATATATCCTTTTGGGTGAAGTCATCCCACAACTTGGTCCAATTAGGAAGTTTTTCTTTGGAAAGGATACATGCTACAAAGGTATCTCATTGCGTGGTACAACCACTAAAGTCTATTTTGAAAAGTTCACCCTCATCCATGACTTCCCCAATAGCCGACAATTCATCATGAACCTACTGGATTCTTGTGTAGTATGAGGCTACAATTTTAGATCTTCTCTTTCTTATGTTTATGAGTTTCTATCTCATCACCATCTTTTTGTTTTGGTTGTTGTATAGGTTCATCAATGTTGACCACAAGTGGTGAGTTGTATCATGTATGCTTTCTTGATATGTGAGGGATTAAGTGATCCTTCACAACATTCAATATGATCCCTCTAGCCTTCATGCCCTTTAGATTGTGTTCAATTGCTTGTGTAGGTTTTGAAGGAACTTGGATCCATTTTTTACCAAGTTCCCACAAACTAATTTCCATCGGAACAATGGTGATACTATCCTTCCATGGATTGAAATTTGTAGCCCCCTTCAACATGTCTTCAAATATTAAACAAGATGATGCCATCTCACCAAATTGATTTCAACTAGAAAACCCTTGCTATAAAAGTTTTTTTACAAAAAATTAAAAATAGAATGTTGTTATTTGAAACCCATGTCCACTGGTCCTCCTTCACAAAGATTTCTCAATGCTATGATACCATGTTAATTTTCTGATTGCTAATTTCATATTTAATGTCTCATGTAGTGATTTTACCCTCATAAATTATTTTACTCAATAAATGATTTTTTTTCACAATAAATAAAATATGAAAACTACCAACATAGAAATATCTGACACTTTAACTTAGAAAATAGTAGCTATAATTATTTTTTGAAAATAACCTAGAATAATCAAACAAGATAACAACATAACTTATCCCTCCAACTTCTCATTGTTTAATTTCTTAGAGAAGTCATGGGCTCCCTATCCAAGGAAAATGACCCTCGGAATTTACAAGGAAATTATAACAAAACTTGAGATAAATATTTCTGGATCTATGGATGTGTCACCCATGCAAGTCCCTACTAATTTATTTAGTTACATCCAATTATTCTTTTGTCTTTTTCCTTCTTCCTCAACCCCCATGGATCTCTCACAAAAAATCTGCAATATTACTCTTGCAAATTATTTAGGAAAACTCTTTTTGAATTTCTCTCTTTCTTGTGTTATGTTTTCATCCTCTCCCTTAGGCTACTTTTACAATTCACCATAGTCTAAACTCCTAATCTCCAAAGTGATTGAGGGCTACGATTAAACCTTAAATTTATTTGATCAATGGAGGAGATTAGATCTAGGTAACTTAAATAATTACTTATTTATCTTTAGAAAAAAATTATCCCAAATTCAATATTAATTAAATAACTAATCAATGTAATTTTTCCTAAATTATAACTTGGCAGGAGATCATATTAGTTTCTCCTCTAGAACAACCACCTAAAGAGGAATTCTTCCCCTGCATCCAAGACACCAACCTATGTGGAAGACATTGCAAACCTACAAAATCAACATATTTTCCTTCCAAATCGTTAAAGGGACTACATTGAAGGATTTTACCTTAGCACCTTAATAGCTTGAATCCATTATTAGGTCAAGAAATCTCTAAGGCCTTTCTAGACCATTGAGTAGGAGTTATTTCATGGCTTGATTCCAACACATAATATTGGTCTCGGGTAGATATTATGCCAAAATCCAGTTGTTAAATGAGAAGAAATAATTACATACGCACACACATGCACGCATGCGCGCACACACACACACACACACGAGGATTTCTAGCCCCATCTCAACACAAAGGAACTTAAATGTATAAATTTCCAAAAACCCCAACTCAACCATATGTAAGACCTATGAGAAGGATTTCTTTCCAACTATGAAAGAAAATATTACAAGGTTATAGATGCTCATATGCAAGTTATAAATGAGGGCACATCAAATTTGAATTACTTACATGTCCATTTATTCAAAACATTCGTAATTGGAGTATATAGTTACATAACTAATTGACTGGTAAATGAGCCATGGCTTGATTCCAACACATAGTATTGGTCTCGGGAAGATATTATGCCAACATGTAGTTTTTAAATGAGAAGAAATAATTACACACACACACACACACGAGCCATGGCTTGATTCCAACACATAGTATTGGTCTCGGGTAGATATTATGCCAACATTCAGTTGTTAAATGAGAAGAAATAATCACACACACACACACACACACACACACACACACACACACACACACACACACACACACACACACACACACACACACACACACAGGATTTTATAAATTTCCAAAAACCCCAACTCAACCATATGTAAGACCTATGAGAATGATTTCTTTCCAACTTTGGAAGCATGCCTAACTGGAGTATATATTTACATAACTAATTGAATGGTAAATGAGCCCTAATACAACTAGTCCCCATTCCACATTCGACATTGTTTTCAATACCATAACTCACTTCAATAAATGTAATTCTTAAGGAATTATAAGGATATACTTGCTACCTTCAGTACATACTTGAGTGACCCCCTTGGAGTTTGAGGAGCACAACAAATTTCCTAAATTTTCTCCTTTCAAGCTATGACCCAAATTACCAGAATGTATATTCTAAAGGGAATAAGTTTCTAGAGGGATTCTCCAATTTTCTCTAAAAACAATAATTGTGCAAGCCTGGAAGACAATGTGAAGAAGGTTGGACTCAAATAATTTCTATTAGCCTTACCCAATCATTTGTTCCCTCCATAAGACTTCAAAATCTCTCATAAGGCTTCGAATCTTGGCTCTTATTGTAAAGGAGGTGGTTGGCCAAAGTAACCAATTCAATTCTGAGAGCACAAGAGGATTGAGTAAAGGATTTCATAGCCTTGTATTCACTATAAACTCAATGGATATACAAGGAACATTTCCAAGATAAAAGGAATGTGATCAAGGCCATTAAAATACTCTTTCTCATGGCCTATCCCCAAGAATACAAGTCTAATTACATGTACTTAGCTTATGTTTGATAGTTGGACAAACTATTTCAATACACTTGAGTGTGCTAGTTATAATTGTATCCCAAGTTGATCCCAAAAGGACGTTTGTAGAGGCCATTCTCTAGATTATAAATTTTCACTTACTCAAGCTGAGAGTATGGCTAAGAATTCTTCCTTTTAAGCAAGATAAGGCTTTAATAAGTTAATACCCCATGCAACCAAGTGGTTATACCAAACACCTTCTTGATCCTTTCAAACCATCCACAAGACAAGACCTTTGCCATTCAACTTGAATCAATTTTGGTTGAAGTTTGAGATTAAAGAACTATATTTGAAGCTTTTGGTGAGCTTAAGTGGATATGGAATTACTTCCAAGAAGCTAAAAGGACCAAGAAAGCATGAGTATGAAGTACCTATTCCCTTTAGTATGATATTACAAGTAACCAAGGAGATACTATGAATGCATAAGAATCCCAAATCATCATTTTAATTCTTGATCACTTATTGAGTTGTATACCATAGTCATTTAGCTTCATCAAGAATCCTAGAAGTTTACCGTTCAAGTTTGTATAGGTTATGAGCTCAGTGTTGAAAATAGCAACAATAAATGCTAAAAATAGAAGTGCTAAAAATAACACTACTATAAAAAGTAGTTCGGGTACCAGTGTTGGACATAGAAACAAGGAATGAAAAATGGAAGTGCTAAAAATAGAATTGCTATAAATAGAATTTCAGGATACCTTCCTATTTTAGTTAGTCCCTGAACTAAAATAGAGAAGTAAAAATTCGAATTTGATGTTAGCAGCTGTTTGTAAAATAATTAATTAATTCATCTTGAGTTAATTAGTTGTAGGAAATCAAACATGAAGTCTATGTAGGGACATGCAAAAGTTTCTCCATTGGTTGAGGAATTTATCCACCAGTTAAAGAGATAAGGATGAATTGTAATATTGAGTTGTAATTAGTTAGCTCAGTTAACTGAGTTAAGTCTAGTTAGATTAGTTCCAACAATTTGTGGAATTAATTATGAGTTCAGTTAGTTAATGCATGCATGCATGTAACTGCTGCACTTCAGATAACTGAATATTATCTCATAAATAACTCATGCATGTCAGTTCAGCCAGAGGCCTAGTTGAGATCAGAGGAAGGGACAATGTACTATCAATTGAGGATTTTTCCTTTATAGGGAACTCATCCATGCAGAAGGAATTATCTCCTTCAGGTTTGCGCAGTTATTTCTGAGCCAAGTGAGCAGTGTGAGGTGGGAATTCACACAAGTGGAAGCACTGGACCCCAAGAAAAACTGCACAAGGAAATAGGAGGCTTGGAGGGCAGAGGAGAAGGTTGTGAGAGCCTTTGAATGTCTATGAGCAACATTGTTTGATTGCAAAGAGAGCAGGATAGCTTGAGAGCTGATTCTTTTTGTAACTTGAACAAGATTTCCACTTGTATGATAATACAGAGTTGGGGTTTTAGGTTGAGGCTTTCCCTGGGTTATTTCTTCTATGTTATGTGTGATTTATTTCTCATTCTTAGTTATATGTGTTCTCATTGATCTTGCTCAATTCGATTAAGCTTCCGCAAATTTTGTTTTAGAAGTAGATCTTGTATTTTGCTTTAGTCTATTGCATAATTTGTTGATCTACAGTGGGAATTTCTACACTCAGGATAGCCCCCATATTAGATATAAAATCTAGAGTTGGAGCATAAATATGGCATTAAGAGCGAAGTATTGTAATGCTAGTAAGCCTAATTTGGTAGAATGCAAAAAGATTTCCCAAGCTAGACATGCAATATTTAGCTCTAATAAGAGATTGAAAGATTGGATATCAATTAAAGAGGAATAATAGTCCTAAGATAACATTCTTGAATAAACATCCAAGGCAACAAGTATGTGGTTAGGAGAGCTACAACTATTAATTTTAGATGTTTCATTAAGAGTATGATTAATTGGTCTCTAGGAATCCTCTCATGAGTCTATTGTCTCTCAACATGACATGATGAAATGGATTGTTATGCAAGCTTGTACAAGGCCCCCATAAATGGCCATTGGATATGACCACCAAATAAAGATCAGTTGAAGGTCTAGTTCCTAACAAGAATCCATGCTAATTGTAACAACTCATGAGTCCTATGAGTGTTTTTTTTAGGGAATGTGGTATATAGACATGACCTCTAAGGTTACTTTATGGAGATGGGTTTATCAAAATTAATTATCCTTCAACAATCTTAAATCTCTTTTCTGAGATCACCATCAACTTTAGCTTGTCAATGATATAAATTTAATCCAATTCCAAGTTTTGGATCCAAAGCTATGGTATTCTAAATTATTACCTTTTTTAGAGCCACGTCAACATACGTACATGTGGCAGTCCTTTTCCCCTATGTCACCATCATATAATGCTACATCATTCACATGTGACAGACACATGGTAGTATTATGCCCACATGTCAACATTGCATAGGTCCACATTCACAGTCAAACCACATTAGCCTACACTACTCACATCTATCTCTAGGATTTTCCATTAGTCCCGTTTATTAAAGATTCCATATCTCAACTAATATATTTCTAATCTTCCAAATTCATCTGAAAATTCCCCAAAATTTGGGTTCATCTAGATCCAAGAAAATGCTTGATCAATAGGTCAACATCCACATTAAGGAAACTCTAAAATTCTCACTTACCAAAACATTAGATTTTTGGATTTTCGCTAATTCACATCATCCCCATGAGGATTACACTTGGGCCTCCACCTCAAAATATTTTTTCCTCTATTCCATGTTAGCACCCCACCATGAGGGTGCCACTTCATCTTCTTGGAACCTATGTGCCTTGTCAACATGGCACTCTAGTATGCTATGCTAGAATGTCGCATCATCCTAACTTTTCCTTTATGTCACACCAATGTGACACAACATCATGTGATGTTATCATCCACTTAACCGTAGGGTCTAGGAGTGCTCATGTGGACTCCAAGTAACTTCCACATGGTTTTATTTCTAGCATTCACATTTGATTTTTTTCCAAATTTTTAGTATTATCACCTTTTCTATATTTACAGATCTCTTGCAATCTTGAAATTATGGTTCCTTCCATGAAAAGTTCCACCACTTGTAGGTTATGCCATCCAGGCCATCCAACACCTAAGATTTTGGTAAAATTCATTTATAAGTCTTTTAGGATGTTTGGATATATGGACACACCACTTCCCCACTAACTACTTACCAAACATCCATGATTCTCCTCTACATAGATATTGATACCTGATTCCAACACTTGAGAGATCTCAGTGCCCATTTGCTATACTTGAAAATCTCAATTTCCCTTATTTGACACTTAAAATGCACACAACGAGACCTCTCGATGTTGAATATCTATATCCTCTGAATTTTTCAGATTTTTGTCCCCATATACTTTCTCACTAGGCCCATGCTTGTAGCTCCCACTGATCCATATGACTAGGGGATGGAGCCAAACACCAATCCTTAAATTTCCAAACTCAATCCCCAAATTTCTAAGGAATTTCAAGCTTCCAATAGGGTTTTCTAGCCTACTCCATGGGTTAGATTTATGATATTGATTGGGAAAAAAACTTGCCAAAAGAACTTCGTACGATGTAGAAATACTCACCAGGCATCCAACAATCCTTCACTTCACAACCATTTACTAGGATTTTCTTCCAAGGAGTCAAAATAGGCCATTTTTGATGGTTTTCCCCCAATATGCATGACACTTCCCACTCTCTCGAAAGCTTAATAAACACAAGTTTGCAGCCCAGTAAAATACTAACTAGTAGCCAACATCAGGGCCTACCTTTACAAGGAACATAGTCCTTCTAAGGCACAAATATTGGAATTCCTTCAATCCCTCTTATCCCAAAGTAGGGATGCCTTTCAACTGAAAATCACATAGTAGTCCAAACAAGGATACAACATAGTTGTTTAATCACACAACTAGCCTATTAAAGGATAATCATAATCACTTAAAAGGAAATATAAGACCACTTCAATTCGTTCAATGGACTTTCCACTAGTTCAATAGTTCTTTAGTGATCTCTTTAACAATTTTCCTCAAACGTTCTATGAAGACTCCTTCCTTTGAGTCTCCACCTTTACAATAAAGGCTTTTACTCTTACATTTAGGTCTACATCACCAATAGGACTCTCTAATCATAAACAATAGATTCCAAGCTTATTTGGCCTATCTAGAGTAGACCAAGCTTCTTGATTGAGACTCACTAAGAGCCTTTCACAACCAACCAACCATCTTTCCAAGAGTATGAGGGGTTAACATCCCTTGTATTCTCATCCATAACATCTTATTTGAAAAAGGGATTGATTACAACCATAAACATTAAAATAACCAATACTAAGAATCTATAAGTTCCATGTTCATGTGAGCCATTCCAACTATGCCCATAAATATAAAAGCACATTTGTGAGAGCACATTAAATATCAAAATGTATACAAGTGAATATTACATAGTCATCATAACTAGATGTACCAATTCATGCCATAATCATCAATCACATGGACCAATATGTCCAATCAACATGCAATCACATAAATATAGAAAATTTATCATCATCATTTATATTTCATTGAATATGATTTACATTATATATTTAAAGTCCATAAGGTCACTTATATAAGTAATATTAATAATTTATAATTGATGAAAGTTGAGCCACTTTCCACCCAACCATAGAATTAATTGTTTATTTTATCCTTTGCAACTGGCCATCCCCAAGCCAAACCATAGAGCTATGAGGGAACTCCTTCATCAAATCAAGCTCAATAGTTCTCTTAAAATACCACCAAGTCTATATCCTTCCCAAATTATTTGGGTGGTTTCTTTGATTCCTACACAACAAGCACGCTGAGGGAACATTTCTCTCTCAACTAACCAGTGGTGTAAGGATGAAGTCCATTCTCCTTCATCCGTATAGAAATCAATGTATTATATTTCAACCTAAGGAGTTAGGGCATTTTATTGTTCACTATGTGGCCACAATGGGCCTACATAGCACAAAGGGAATCCTTGTATGATTCAACAGTTTCTAAGTACTTCCCATCTCTCAATGGTTTTCATGCTTAATTCAAAAAAATTCCTAAGTAATTATTGTTCCTCTAGCTCTAGTTAAATACTTTGACATTGATTTCTCTCACCAAATAAGACGGATCAAAGTTACACATATGCTACTATGTCTTAGAAGGTTTTTGCTACCTTTTATTCAATTCCATAGTCTTAGACCCTTGTGTGTCCCTATTTCCCTTTCCACAAGTTTCTTTTCTTCATGAGTTTCCTTTCCACACAAGAGCCTTTTCCACTCATGCTCATGGATGAACACCCTACTCTGTCTCTTAAACACACTAATGATTGCTTGTGAATGCTTGTTTCATTATCTTTCCTTCATGGGTTTCATCTTCTTTGATAGATTTAATATCACATTTTGCAAGCGTGGTCAGATTAGAAGATTTTGGTTAGACCCTAGAAGTATTTGAATGGTACTATATGCATACCTTATATAAGACAATTGGAGTACAACCCAACTGCTTCCATAAATATGGAATTTACTATTTAAGTTGTATCTAGAGTCAATCTTCATAATGTAATATAAATATATCATGATTTATTTATTATATTCATTATTATTATATTTCATTTTTGTTCAAAGCATGTTCTTCATGCTTATAGAGTCAAAAAAATCACAGAAAATTTATTTTGAGTCAAAAGAATATTTATTTGAGTCTTGTCCCATTTGGACATTTGAAAGAAAAATAACTTAAAAATTTATTTTTGTATCAAAAGCCAAAAACATCTTCAAGCTGGCCGTCCTTCGACAAGTCAGACCAATGGCACCTATTCAACCCTCCTGGATAGGTATATATAAGAGGCTAGTTTGACCTCTTGGATTCATTCATTCATAATCACATATTCTATCTATTTCTGCACTTAGACAAGGAGAACAAATACCAAAGTCAAAGGAGAAAGATGAAAGTCAAATGATAGAGAGAAACCGAAGTTTCTACCCAACTGCATCTCGGACGTGTGACAAATTTTTGTGAACAAGGCTGAATTTCTGAGGTGGTTGCAGGGCCAAAAATCTTTGTTTTGACAAAATTTGGGGCAAGTTGGCCAACATTGACTTTGACAATTGGAGGGGACTTGGAGGAGGGTTTGAATTGGAATATTTGTGGAAGAATTGGTCTTGGTATTGGGTTTTGGATATCTCATTTTGATTTGATTCTATAAGAGAAGGATTGTTGGGTTTTCCCCCTTGTGGGGGTTTTCCCTAGATTGGAGCCTAAATTTTGGTGTCTCATGTATCTTTGCGATATTTATGTTTTGCTATATTTGTATAAGTTCTTGATGAAGAAGACATAAAAAATAATTAGAAGGAAATTGACATTCACAAGTAATTATAAATAAGAGGAATCAAACATTAATGTCTACTAAACTTGGTTTCTCAACATGGTATCAAAGCTAAGGTAAAGGAATGCAACTTGAAGATCACAACTTGTTGGCATATTTGAAGACACCCTTGTAGAAGTTATCTCAAATTTCACTCTCTTGAAGATCTCTTGAAGACATCAATAACAATTCTCATCCATTCTTGAAGATATTCTTGTAGTAGTTTTCTCTCTCACACACAAGTAAGTACTCTTCTATTCTCCATGTCCAATTCTCGCAATAAAATGGCATCTATTTGCAAGGGAATAAGCGCGATGGACAATCAAATTTCAAGGCTTGGAAAAAGAGGATTGATTTAGTTCTTAAAGAAAATGAAGTGATGAAATTTGTTAAAGGCAAAGTTTCAGTACTAGAAAAGAAAAAAGCTCAATAAATAGCCAAATACAATAAGGCAGAAATTAGAGCTCAAAGGATTCTCTTTGAATACATCAAAGATAATCTCATTTCTTTTGTTTCATATTTGACTAGATCTAAGAAAGTCCATGATAAATTGGTCAAATTCAACTCCGTCAACATCGCTGGCCAAAATATCTCTCTAAGGAATCAACTCCATGGAACAAGAATATTGAAATAAGAAGGTGTAGCTTCATAGATTATTAGAATATCAAAAAACAAAGATCAACTTCAAGGACTTGGAGAAACCATATATGACTCTGATTTAATCACTTACATAATAAATGCTCTACCTCCATCTTGGGATTGCTTTGCAGGAGGTATCTACGCAAGAAATGACATTCCAACTTTTGAAGAACTATGGTCTCTATGTGTTATAGAAGAAACAATATTGAAGGTTAAAGTTGACACTGAACCAAATAATAAGAAATCTCAAGATTTTTCATCCAGATCAAAGAAGTTTGGAAAGTTTAGACCTTAAAACAAAAAAAATGGTAACAAGTACTATAAAAACAAGGATATGTCAAAAGTTAAATTCTTTTTTTTCCATGAATATGGACACATCACGAGGAATTTTTCCAAGATATCTAAAAACAATAATAACAATAAGATGAAGGACATAAAAGAAGCATTAACAACTAAAGGTGAAGAAGCTCCAAAGAAACCCAACGTCAAGGAAAACACGGATATTTACTACTAACATTAATGAAGATTATAATAGGTGTACATAACTCTACAATTCATCTTTGTACCAAGTTTACAGTGAAATTTTCTATTTCTTAGATAGTAGATGGAATAGTATTTATTATTGGAAAGGAAATTATGGGGATAACATAGAAGTCTGTTGGGATTCATAAATTAAGTCTTTTCATGAAAATAAAAATTAAGAGGGAGCTCATAGTCACCTACAATGAAGTAATTAAAATCAACTCATTATAGTAAGAAGAGGAGTCTCCTTGACCATTGTCTACATAGAATGCATCACAAAACTCTAGAAGGAGCTTTTAGTTACATTTGTCGAAAGATTTATGTCCACAAAATTTCATCATAAATATCCAAAGGAAGCTAACAAGATGATTGATGTAGGAGGTTGATGAAAATGGGGTCGTAGTCTGGAATTAGACTACTGGTTAACTTTAGAACCAATCAGTTGTGCTTTAATCAGATTCTGTATGTGTATTTCCTCCTGAGGGTCCCACCTTCCTGACCAATCACCATCGGTCCTTCTTTGACTTTTCCTTTTGTCAGGCGCTTCAATCCATGCCGTCGATTTCACTCCTTCAGATCCAATGGATATCGCACAATCTCGCGTGAAATCTTGCACGACTGATATCAGGTCGAGAGCACGCGAAATTTCTGGTTTTCTCGTGCTACATGTTGTTGAGTCCCAAACTTGCATCTTCCCTATACACCTTTTCAGCCTTCTTTTCCATTTACTTGACCCACCAAGCTATCAAATCATTGCATATTAGTTTAAAAAGAGCTTATAAAATGGTTTCCTAACTATGTCTTGTGACTGCTGTTTGATTTAGATTTTTGTTCAATTAGCTGCGGAAACTTGTCACTTTCCGTAGCCAGCTCAGGTTTCCGCAACCATTTTGTTGAAGACTATGTTACAGGTGTCCACTAGAGAATCCGGCCACATGGGCAAGCTACAAATGACGTGTATATGGAGCGTGTCCCCTTGGTTCAGCCGAATCACTCACAAACAACCATGGTCAAGGACGGTAAAAAGAGTGGTCAACCTAGGAGTTTTGCGGTGGCACGACTTTGTTTTTACCACGTGAAGATTTGCGTGGCAAGTTCCTCAATCTCCGGAGGTGTGCTAACACCTGTGGATCGATTCGTGAACCAAATCGAACAGCCACCACTCCATAGATTTATTTGTCATGGCTACCATACTGCTAGATCTCAGGACGTGGATATTCACGTGTCTATTTGGCAGTGCAGAATTTAGGAATTAGTTATAGCATCTTCAGTTATAAATAACGCTTTATCATACGCTTGATAGTTAGCTTTTTATCTGTAATCTTGACTATTTTTACGAGCCCACTGTGCCGTGCTCTATCTTTATCTTATGACTGCACTTTAATATATGAGAAGACAACGTTCTTAAGTTCAATTTGTGACTGAGTATTGATTGGCCGAGGTTGCAGAGGGCCCCTGTACACCAAGGCTATGTATCTACTGTATAGTTTCTTGCTTGCTTTCATTATGTTACTGCTTTTATAATCATTTGCTTGTATATATTACACTGTTCTGATATTCATGTTAACTGCTGTCCATATTTTCTTTTATGCTTTCTCATGATTGTTAACTGATCAATGTTTTTATTTCAAGTTCTTGTAGGCAGCCCAGGCAATTTACATAGTTTTTAATGACTAATGACATGAAATCATCTTGTCCTTTCTGCTGATTTATTTTCTGAGTTTTAATTCCAGCATTGTCATTTCTTTCAGTTCTGTTTTGCTCATTTACTTTCATGCAATTTAGATATCATATTACCCCAGTTGTTTATGATTACCTCCTATAGCCAAGCGACTCAAATAGTGAGGAATCAGAATATTATTTGATGTAGTATGATTTAGTTTACTTTCCTGCAAGTTAGTGATTAGATAACTTATGTCATTTTCAGGGATTGAAGTATGAATGAGTAGTTTAATCTTAGTTTCATTTTATGCAATTTCATTTCCTGCAATTTAGATATCAGATTACTCAATTTGTTTATGATTACCTCCTATAGCCAGAGCGAGTCGAAAGGTGAGGGGTCAGAATATGAGTTGAAGTAGTGTGATTTAGTTTGCTTTGCTTACAGTCTTTGAATTGCATTGAGTTCAGTTTTTATTTTCCTTTTACATAGAAGTAAGGATACTGGGCTTCATTTTCACTAGCTCACTATTTTGGTATTTTTATTTTCTTTTGGGAATTGATTTCATCACAGAAAGTTTGAAACCTTTTTGAGAACTTTAAAGTTTGGAAAATCATTGTAGAAGTCACCATTTCCATCCATACTTGACTTTCAATTCTGCCATCTCACATTAGGGAATCAACAGAAGATAAACCCAAAAAACAAACCAAAAACTCAAAAACGACAAAGAAATAACAAATCGGTTATCTTGCATATACATTGCACTTCACTTCAACAGTTTACGACTCTCGGATTGACATTTCAAATAGCAATTTAGGACACACTAAATTGACCAAACACATGTCACCCACTTAGGCTAATTGTGTGAATTTTAGAAATACTGGATATGACTTTGAGGGCGCGCGAGATACCGGTTACCACTTTCCGTATACTACCCACATGCTTAATTCATACTTTTAAGAAAGACGTTTAAGGAAAGGTTTAGCGCTTAAGCTCAATATTAACCCTTAATACTAATCGACTATGATTATCAATAAAATGTATAAACAGAGAAAAATGCCCGATTTGGGTCCAGAACGCCGAAACACAGATACAAATGAATTTCTGCACCAAGATTAACAAGCAACACCACACTTAATCATTTATTCAATAAAATAGAATTTCCAAAGTCTTGCCCTCTTGGCTCGATTACACTAGTTTGTCTGACCTTTGTTTGCTCTCCAAATCTATCTCTCAGACACCTCTCGCTTAATTACTCTATTCTCGATCATCTAATCTCTTTGTCATTACATTCTTTCCTCTTTTATGAATCAAATCCTATCCTAACTGCATTAACAACTCAATCTCTATTTTTATCAACTCAACCATTAAATCCATATTCTCAAGCTCTGGTACACACCTATACTAACAACTTATCTCCTATTCTAAAAATAATACAATATTCTAATTATTACAATAATTGGAGTAAAGATAATTTTTGAGATATCCATCCATCTCTACTAAGAATTGATTTTGACCACTCAGGTCAATGAAATTCATCTCTTTTTAGCCACAACATGTGAACATACAATCACATTGCTGGCTAAGTCTGGATGCTCCTGCATCAATGATAGTTGGAAAAAAGAGAAAAATAGACAAGAAGTATGATCAGTGTTGGTCAATATCTAGTTTGCAACATGTTAGAGATTCTTCTAGCAAGGAGTTGAAATTCACTAGTGGAGCTGATTCAGACTTGTGCATAAAAACATGAACTAGTGATACTATGATAGTTAGAGAAGAAGTAGACTTTTATAGCAAGACATAGCAGAGCATATTCTATACGTAAAGAAAATAGTTCAAAGAATTCATTAAAGAAGTTGACACTTTGCACTAAATAACAACACAAAAGCAAGTCTTGAAAATATCCTCTCAAATAAAACGAAGATGTTAATTTATCTTAGATTATTCCCAATTATTAAAAAATGAAGGAGTCTCGTACTTTGGATCAAGAAGAAATCTTGAGTTATATATTAAAAGGAAGTTGAAATGGATACACTACTACTCAAATTATAGTAGGTCTTGAAGGCTTGGAATACTGAAGCATCTAGGGTTTGTAAAACCTAGAAAAGGGTCTAAGAAAACCCTAGAACTAATCATTTCCACTACAAGAAGAAGCCCTAGCTCTTGAGAATGATTACAACATGTTGATGTAAGAACAAGTTTGATGAAATGGGGAATAAAATTCCTCAAAAGAACTACTCAAGACTTGAAAAACAGATGAAATAATGGAAAGAACATAGATGGGAGAACGTAATTACAGAAAAAGAAAATATGAATAATAATAATTATTAAGCAACCCACCTTCAACTCTTCCTTAAATCAAAACAACTCAGCTCATAACTATCTATAAATATTTAAAATTCTCATTTGCTCTTCTACTATCAACATTCAGAAATAGTCCTGATGATGGATCCCTGTTGGGATTTGAAACATTGACAGAATATGGTTATTACTGTGGGTTCTCCAGTAACTAACTCAGAAGATATAAACCACAGATGTCTAAAATCCAGAAAAAGAAAAGTTGTTTGAAGGTTCTCCCAGTAAGAGGGATAGGATAAAGTTAAGACAATTTCTTCAATTAGAAGAGTTACTCTAGATTTTGAAGAAGTTTCATGGTTAAAGAAGATGTCATACTAATTTGGGAAAGAAGGATTCATGACCTAAAGGAAGAAATATTGACTTTAGAGGTAGCTAGAAGCAAAAGTTGATATGTAGGATCTTACACAACATTTTTTGGGTTGACAGTGCTAATAATTAGATATATTATTGATGGTTGGAATGTGGAAGAGTATGAAACAGAATTTTGTCACACTGCAAAGGCAGAAGATGTGGCAATTGGTACAATCAATTGTGAAGCTGTTTGACTCCTTAAAATGTTTTATGGTCTATCTGATGATACGTTGGATTTGATTATGATATTTTTTAATTTTACAAATCTATTTTAAGATTTTCAGAGATCTAGAAAGGTCGAAGCACATTATGAATCGTGACTTGATGGAGTTGTGAATCTACACGTATATCTCCATTGACGAACATGTAGAAGATGCATTCATGAATTTCCTTTTCATGGAAAAGGATGAGTATTTTTGAGACAAGATTAGACTTGTGGATATCTCCTCCTTGGTTTAGAGGGAGTGAGGATCTCCTCCATGGTTGAGAGGGAGTGAGGATGGAAAGCATGTTATCCTCGTTTCATGTACTATGAACAAGACTAAATGTCATAAGTATAATGCATGAACACTAGTAGGGAGAATGGTGGAATGGATAAGCATAAAAAATGAACATTCTTGAGTCATGTATTGTGGTTGATTATGATTAATATCCTAATTTAGATAAATGGACTTGTAGAAAACCTTTGTCAACACGTTTCGAACCAACTAGTGTGGTTCATCGTCAGGACAAGTTGAGGAGTCAGATCATGGCTACAAAATAAATAGGGAGAGTAGATCTTCCAAACAGCCAGGTTGACTAGGTTGACCATCAACGACTATATAACGGTTAGATTATATAATATTAAAATGTTAATAAGTCAAAGGTCATAACTTCTAATAATAGAATAATATTCTCATTTTAGTGAATAATAATTAATTATAATATATTATATATTAGAATGTTATATTTATTTAATTAAAATATTTTCCTTAGGTTATTAAATTAAATTATTTAATTCCTTTTTTAATTTATTTAATCATATAAATACTTGGGATACGTGAATGGGTTTTATTTTTATTTTTATTATATATTAGAATGTTATAATATTAATTTTATTTATATATTAAATTACTTAATTCTAATTTAATTTAATCAATTGAATTGCAAGGGATAAAAAAGCGGGGGGGGGGGGGGGGGGGGGGTGTTTATATATCAGAATGTCATTCTATTCTTTGTTAATTTATTTAATCATTTAAACCACTAGGGATAGTAGAGGGTTTTAAATAATAAGGATTTAATAGGATTAATAAATTATTATTGAGTATTGGTTAAAATTAATTTTTATTTTATTTATATGGTCAAGGTAGAAGCTTAATAACAAATAATATTAAGAAAATTTTGATAAGGAAATAATAATAAAAATTAGAACAAGCGACAGATTTTTAAATACAAGAAGGACAAGAACAGGACAATTAGATTTTTAAATATAAGAAGGCCCCCCCCTGAGGCCTATTGTCAACACCATTGGTGGTCCGACCTACCTTCTGGCCAAGTTCCTTGCCCTCAAGCTTAAGCCCCTAGTTGGCTGTATAGAGTCCTTCGTAAAAGACTCTACTTCCTTCATTAATGAGCTTAAGGACATAAAGCTTGACCCTTAAGACATCCTCATCAGCTTCGATGTGGTCTCCCTTTACACTTGTATCCCTATAAAGGAGGCCTTGGAAGTGATCTATCACCTAACAGATCCCGATACTGCTCGGCTGGTTGAGATTTGTCTCACTTCCACTTTTTTCTGCTTTGAGGGTGAATTCTTTGAGCAGACCTTTGGTGTTGCCATGGGATCACCCCTTTCCCCTATTGTTGCGAACCTTTTTGTGGAATATTTCGAAGCCAAAGCTTTAGCCTCGACCCATCTCCTTCCCAAGCTATGGAAAAGATATGTTGATGACACTAATGTCATCTGGTCCCATGGCCAAGAGGAGTTGGATCTCTTCTTCAATCACCTCAACTGTCAATCTTCTTCCATTAAGTTCACCATGGAAAAAGAAGTCAATGGTTGCCTCCCCTTCCTGGATATTCTTATTTCTAAAAATAAGGACGGTTCCCTCTCCCACTCAGTGTTCCGGAAGAAAACACATACTGAGCAGTATCTTCATGCCGATTCCCATCATTTCCCCACTCAAAAATTGGGTGTTCTTAACACCCTCACTACTCGTGCCCTTAGGATTTCTGATAATAAGAGCTTCGATAAGGAGAAATCCCATCTCCTTAATGTCTTTGTGGAGAATGGCTATAGTAGGCGCTTAGGTCAGAAGGCTTTCCTTAAAGCATCTAAAAATTCTATAATTAAAAAAGTACCTAAAGAACGCCTGCTAGGTGTCCATCTTCCCTATGTCCAGGGAACCACAGACAAGATTGCTCGGATCCTTAAGAAGTATAATATTCCCTCAACCTTTAGGCCCCTCAATACCATTCGTAAATCCCTCCGATCGGTGAAAGATCCCATTGACCCTAAGGACATGAAGGGCATCTACTTGATCCCTTATTCTTGCGGGACCCCATATATCGGGGAAACAGGGCGCTCCATCCATCAAAGGATTAGTGAACATGTAGCCGACCTAAGACATGGGAGAACCAAGTCTTCAGCGTTAGCGGAGCATGCGGAGAAGACCAAGCATCATGTCTGTATTGAGGAGGCCAAGGTTATTACCAAGGTTGCACAGTTCCATCACCGTAAATTCAGGGAGGTGATTGAAATTGAAAAAAGGCCTAACAATCTCAATAGAGATGACGGCTGGAAGATCAGTAGTTGTTGGATCCCTGCCCTTTCTTCTTAGTCTTACCTTCCTTTCCCCCTTCCCCCCCCCCCCCCCCCCCCTTTTTTTAGTTTTCGAGGTTTCCCTTTTTTTCCTGTTCCTTCTCCTTAGAGCTGCCTTTTCCATCCTCCTAAGGTTTCTCCTTTGGTTTAAGTTTTTTACTAATTGTCCTGTTCTTGTCCTTCTTGTATTTAAAATCTGTCGCTCGTTCTAATTTTTATTACTATTTCCTTATCAAAATTTTCTTGATATTATTTGTTATTAAGCTTCTTCCTTGACCATATGAATAAAATATAAATAAATAAAAATTAATTTTAACCAATACTCAATAATAATTTATTAATCCCATTAAATCCTTATTATTAAAAGCCCTCTACTATCCCTAGTGGTTTAAATGATTAAATAAATTAACAAAGAATAGAATGACATTCTGATAAATAAACCCCCCCTTTTTTATCCCTTGCAATTCAATTGATTAAATTAAATTAGAATTAAGTAATTTAATATATAAATAAAATTAATATTATAACATTCTAATATATAATAAAAATATAAATAAAACCCCTTCACGTACCCCTAATATTTATATGATTAAATAAATTAAAAAAGGAATTAAAAATTTAATTTAATAACCTAAGGAAAATATTTTAATTAAATAAATATAACATTCTAATATATAATATATTATAATTAGTTACTATTCACTAAAATGAGAATATTATTCTATTATTAGAAGTTATTACCTTTGACTTATTAACATTATATAATCTAGCCGTTATATAGTCGTTGATGGTCAACCTAGTCAACTTGGCCGTTTGGAAGATCTACTCTCCCTATTTATTTTGCAACCATGATCTGACTCCTCAACTTGTCCTGACAATGAACCACACTAGTTGATTCGAAATGCGTCGACAAAGGTTTTCTACATGTGATTTACGCCGAAACTCTTCTTATAAATGCTATGGATCACAGAAGCCTCAATTCAATAATAAATGGACTTGGTAAAGAATGGTCTAGAGGAAAAAATATTCCTTGATTAGGAAATGGCCCTGTGAAGTCATACCTTTGGAATACCTACGTGGGCTACGTGCCTTGAGAGGCA
Source organism: Pinus tabuliformis (assembly GCA_031772625.1). Lineage (NCBI taxonomy): Eukaryota > Viridiplantae > Streptophyta > Pinopsida > Pinales > Pinaceae > Pinus > Pinus tabuliformis. The sequence continues at coordinate 331,258,939 of CM062820.1, forward strand.
GTGGTGTCCAAATTTATGCCTCCCAACATTGTGCTCAGATCTAGTGGAGAGATATAGCGTACTTTTCAAGGCCTTGGTAGAAAATATTGGTTATGATGATGTAATCATAATTAATGCTTATCAATCTAGATCCTTTTTTATATGAATATTTAAACTTGAGAATATCCTGTTGAGTCATTATGAATACCTCCCTAGTTAAGAGGGAGTGTTGAAGTTGTAACTAGAGTCAGTCTTCATAATGTAATATAAATCTATCATGATGTATTTATTATATTCATTATTATTATATTTCATTTTTGGTCAAAGCATGTTCTTCATGCTTATAGATTCAAAAGAATCAAAGAGAATTTATTTTGAGTCAAAATAATACTTATTGAAGTCTTGTCCCATTTGGAAATTTGAAGAAAAAAGAAGTCAAAATTTAATTTTTGTGTCATAAGCCCACAAGATTTTCAAGTCGACCCAGTGACACATATTTGACCCTCCTGGATAACTATATATAAGAGGCTAGTTCAACCTCTTGGATTCATTCATTCACCATCAAATCTTTTATCTATTTCTACACTTAGACAAGGAGAACAAGGACCAAAGTTAAAGGAGAAAGAAGAAATTAAAAAGAGAGAGAGACACCAAAGTTTCTACTCTACTACAGCTTGTACACGTGACATATTTTTGTGAAAAGGGAAGAATTTCTGAGGTGACTGCAGGAACAAAAATATCTGTTTTGACCAGATTTGTGGCAGGTTGACTAGCGTTGGATTTTACTATTGGAGGGGACTTGGAGTTGACTTCAAATATTCATGGTAGAATTGTTATTGGTTTTGGGTCTTGTATATCTCATTTTGATACGATTCTATACAAGAAGGATTGTTTGGTTTTTCCCCTTGTGGGGTTTTTCCTTGACGTGGGGCCTAAAATTTGGTGTCTCTTGTCTCTTTGTGATCTTTATGTTTTGTATATTTGTATAATTTCTTGATGAAGAATACATAACAATAATAATAAGGCAACTAAAATTCACAAGTAATTATTAAGAAGAGGAATCGAGCATTAATATCTACTACACTTGGTTCTCAACATGGTATGAGAGCTAAGGTAAAGGAAGGCAACTTGAAGATTAAAACTTGTTGGCATATTTGAAGACACCCTTGTAGCAGTTATCTCGAAGTTCACTCTCTTGAATATATATTGAAGACATCAATAAAAAATCTCATCCATTCTTGAAGATATTCTTGTAGTTGTTTTCTCTCTCACACACAAGTAAGTACTCTTCTATTCTCCATTACCAATTCTCCCAATAAAATGGTATCTATTTGCAAGGGAGGGAATAAGCTTGATGGAACATCAAATTTAAAGGCTTGGAAAAAGAGGATTGGTTTAGTTCTAAATGAAAATGAAGTGATACAATTTTTTGAAGGGAACATTATAGTACCAGACAAGAATAATGTTCAAGAAATAGGAAAATACAATAAGGGAGAAATTAGAGCTCAAAGGATGCTTTTTGAATCCATAAAATATCATCTCATTTCTTTTGTTTCAGATTTGAATACATCTAAGGAAGTATATGATAAATTAGCCAAATTGTACTCCATCAACACACCAACCTAAATATCTATTTAAGGAATAAACTATATGGAACAAGAATGTTAAAAGAAGAAGACGTAGCTTCTTACTTTACGAGAATATCAAAAATCAAATATCAACTTCAAGGACTTGGAGAAACCATATTTGACTCCAAGTTAATCACTTATGTAATAAATGCTCTACCTCCATATTGGGATGGATTTGCAGGAGGTGTTTATGCAAGAAATGAAACTCCAACTTTTGACGAATTATGGGCTCTATGTGTTCTAGAAGAAACAAGATTGAAGGCTAAATATGACACTGAACTGAGTATTGAAAAATCTCAAGCTTTTGCAACTAGATCAAAGAAGTTTGGAAAGTTCGGACCTCAACAAAAAAATAATGGTAACAAGTATGATTAAACAAGGATATGTCAAAAGTTAAATTCTTTGGTTGCCTTGAATATGGACACACCAAGAGGAATTGCCCCGATAACCCTAAAAACAATAATATCAATAAGAGGAAGGACATAAATGAAGCATTAACAACTGAAGATGAAGAAGCTCCAAATAAACCCAAAGTCGAGCACAACACGGATATTTACTACTAGCATTAATGAAGATTATAGTAGGTATACATAGATCTACAATATATCGTCATACCAGGTTTGCAGTGAAATTTTCTATTTCTTATATGCTAGATGGAATAGTATTTGTCATTGACAAGACAAATATGGGGATAACATAGAAGTCTATTGGGATTTGTAAATTAATTCTTTTCATGAAAATTAGAATTAAGAGGGAGTTCATAGTCATCTATAATGAAGTAGTTAGAATCAACTCACTATAGTAAGAAGAGGAGTCCCTTTGATCGTTGTCTAGATAGAATGCATCACAAAACTCTAGAAGAAGCTTTAAGTTACATTTGTAGAAAGATTCATGTCTATAAAATTTCATCATAAAGATCCAAAGGAAGCTAACAAGATGGAAGTCAAGAAAAAGAGAAGAATAGACAAGAAGTATGATCAATGTTGGTCAGTATCTAGTTTACAACATGTTAAAGATTCTTCCAGCAAGAAGGAGTTGACAGTCACTAGTGAAGCTGATTCAAACTTATGCATCAAAGAATGAACTAGTGATTCTACGATAACTACAAAAGAAGAAGACTTTTATAGCAATACATAACATAGAATATTCTAAAGAAGACATTTCAAAGCATGCATTAAAGAAGTTATCACTTTACACTAACTAGCAGCATGGAAGCAAGTCTTGAAAAGATCCTCTTAATTAAAGGAAGATGCTCATTTACCTTAGATTATTCCCTATTATTGAAAGATGAAGGATTCTCATACTTTGGATCAAGAAGAACTCTTGAGCTAGATCTTCAAAGAAAGCTGAAATGGATACACTACTACTCAAAGTATAGCATATCTTGAAGAATTGAAATATTGAAGCATCTAGGGTTTGTAAACCATAGAAAAAGGTCTAAGAAAACCCTAGGATTAATCATTACCACTGTGAGAAGAAGCCCTAGCTCTTGAGAATGATGTCATCATGCTGATGTAAGAACATGTTTGATGAAAAGGGAATTGAACTTCCGCAAAATAACTACTCAAGACTTGAACAACAAATGAAAGAATGGAAGAAACATAATTACAAAAAGACAAAAGATGTTTGAAGGTTCTCCAAATAAAAGGGAGAGGATCAATTTAAGACAATTGCCTCAATTAGAAGAGTTACTCTATAATTTTAAGCAGTCTCATGATTAAAGAAGATATCGTACTTTGGGAAAGAAGGATTCCCGATCCAAAGGAAGAAATATTGACTTCAAAGGGAGTTGGAAGCATAAGTTGTTATGTGGGATCTTACTCAACATCATTTGGGTTGGAAGTACTAATAATAAGTAGAGATACTACTGATGGTTGGAATCTGGTAGAGTATGAAGTAAAATTTTTCTACACTACAGAGGAAGAAGATGTGGAAACTGGTACAATCATATGTGAAGTTGTTTGGATCCTTAAAATGTTTTATGGTCTATCTTATGACATGTTGGATTAGATTATGATATTTTGTATTGGTAAAATCTATTTGCATATTTTTAGAGATCTAGGAAGGTCAAATCACACTATGGTTCATGACTCGATGGAGTCGCGAAGCTACAAGTATATCTTCATTGATGTATCCAATGCATTAATGAAGCTCATTTTCATGGAAAAGGATAAGTATTTTTGAGACAAGCTTAGGCTTGTGGATATATCATCCCTGGTTGAGAGGGAGTGAGGATCTCTTCCATGGTTGAGAGGAAGTGAGGATGGAAACCGTGCTCTCCATGTGTCATGTACTATGGCTAGGACTAACTCTTATAAGTCTAGTACATGAACACAAGTGGGGAGAATGGTGGATTGGATAAGCATCAACGAACATTATTGAGTCATGTATTGTTGTTGATTAGGATTAATATCCTAAATTGGATAATTGGACTTCGTAAAGAATGGTTCAGAGGATGAAATTTTACTTGAGATTAGGAAATGGTCCCGTGAGGTCATGCCTTCATAATACCTAGGTCGGGTATGTGCCTTAAGAGGCAGTGGTGTCCAACTTTGTCAGGCCTGGCAGTAAATCCATAAGGCAAAAATAATTTGACTGTGTTATTCCATCAGGTAGGTCCTCATTATATACATGAGGGAGAGACTGTTCAGTTCATCTCCCGATGACTGTTCATATTTCCTATTTATCTATTTACAATAATTCACCCAATCACAAGGATTAGGTGTCAACATTCCCCCCCTTAATCTGAAGGGATGTTGGTGAGTCCAAGCATCATTCTGAATCGTTCAAGCTTTTCCCTTCCAAGCGCTTTGGTGAAGATTTCTGCAATTTGCTCATTTGTGGAACAATGATGGAGATGGATTATTTTGGCCTCAACATGATGTCGAATCAGATGATATTTAGTATTGATGTGCTTCATTCGATCATGGAAATTTTGGTTCTTGGACAACTTTATTGCAGAGGTATTGTCAATCATGAGTGGAGTTGATTGTATTTGTTTTACTTGCAAATCTTCAAGAATTTTCCTGAGCCACACAATTTATTTTGTTGCTTCAGCTGCTGCCACGTATTCTGCTTCTGTTGTGGAATCTGCTGGAACTGATTGTTTGCGTGATCTCCAGGAGATAGCTCCTGATCCAAGACTCATAGCATATCCTGAAGTTGATACCCCAGTTTCTTTGTCTCCATCGATGTCTGAATCAGAGTATCCAATCAAACTGAAGTCGTCCACCTGTGTATACTTGATTCCAAAGTCTTGAGTTCCCTTCAAGTACCTTAGAACTCTTTTTTCAGCAGACCAATGTCCCTCATAAGGCTTTTGCATAAACTTGGAGAGGATTCCAACAACAAACGAAATGTCTGGTCTGGTAGTAGTTAGGTAGTTGAGACTTCCTACAAGCTGTCTATACTTTGTTGCATCCTCAAATTCTTTTCCTTCAATAGATGTGAGCTTTAATTTTTGTTCCATTGGAGTAGCAAGAGGATTGCACTCTGTCATTCCAAACCTGTTCAACAGATCTCCAATGTATTTCTTTTGAGAAAGAAATATGGACTTTGGATGTTGGGTTACTTCAATACCAAGATAGTAATGAACATAGCCCAAATCAGTCATTTCAAAATTTTCCCCAATTCCTTCTTTATGGATGCAATGTAGCTTTCATTGTTCCCTGTCATCAAAAGATCATCTACATATAACACAAGATATACAACTGTTTTGCCAACTTTCTTGACAAATAAAGTTGCATCATCAAGATCAAAATGTTTGAAATTGAGTTTCAGAAGATGCTCAGTTAGTTTTTCATACCAGGCTCGCGGTGATTGTTTGAGGCCATACAAGGACTTCAAAAGTTTGCATACTTTATGTTCATGTCCTTTCACAAAAAATCCTTTAGGCTGGGACATAAAAAATTCTCTTTTAGATCCCCATTCAAGAAAGCAGTTTTTACATCCATTTGATGGAATTTCCAACCGTTCTGAGCTGCTAGTGCAAAGAGTGTCTGGATGGTAGCCCATTTTGCTGTGGGGGAAAAAGTCTCCTCATAATCGACCCCTTCCTTCAATGCAAAACCTTTTGCCACAAGCCTAGCTTTATGCTTGTCAAGTGAGCCATCAACTTTATACTTGTTCTTGTAGACCCACTTGCAGCCAATTGGTTTGGTTCCTAATGGAGGATCAACCAACTTCCAAGTGTCATTCTTTATGAGGGCATCATACTCCTTTTGCATCGCTTCTTTCCATTCATCATGAGAAGCAGCTTCTTTGAAGGAAGTTGGTTCAAAATCTGTAGACAAGTTTAATTCACAATCATAAGAAACATCCATATCAACAGGTGAATTAGAGTCATCTACATCACCTCCATTTTGCCGGTTTGAATTTCTGGTTCCTGTCTTTCCAACTTCATCAGGATGAACACTTTCAAGTGTCTTTGTCACCCACTTTGGGGGACCTTTTTTAGATGGTACAGGCTACTCCGTTGATTGAGTTGGGACTGAATCAAGATTTAGTCTCCCAATTCTATCAATCACATCACTTAAAGCATCATTCGTTGTTGGAGTTTCATGCGGGGGAGAGTGTTCTTCAGAAGAAGATTCCACGTGTTGATCTAGTATAGGAATCCCCCCTTCAAGATGTGGAATCTGATTATCAAATTCTTGAAATGATTTTGCTTTTGCGAATCTATCCAAGCAATCAAGTTGCCGCTCAACAACATTGTCAGTTTTGGATGATTCAAGGAAAATTACATCTCTAGATACAACAAACTTCTTATTTACTTCATCATAGAGACAATATCCTTTGGAGGTGTTTGAATATCCCATAAAGATACACTTACGACTTCTAGCACCAAGTTTGTTTCTATGTACCTTTGGTATCAAGGCATAACAGGTGGAACCAAAGACCTTGAGATTCTTTACCGAAGGAACATGTCCATACCACATTTCATAAGGAGTCTTGTTTCTAATAACATTATATGGACATCTATTCTTTATATATGCAGCACATAGAACAACATCAGCCCAAAACATTATCTTTACATTCTTGAAGAAGAGCATGGATCGTACCATATTTAAGATTGTCCTATTCATTCTTTCAGCTACACCATTCTATTGGGGATTATAAGGCACAATTGTTTGATGTTTGATCCCATGTTGGTGAAGATAGATTTCAAATTCATTTGATGTGTATTCTTTTCCATTATTAGTGCGAATAGACCCAATATGAGATTGTGCATCATTTTCAATCCATTTATGAAAATTCTTGAATGTTTGAAAAGCATCAGATTTCTTCTTCAATAAATAAACCCAACACATTCTGGTGTAGTCATCAATAAATGTCATGATATATTTATTTCCATTTGCAGAAGGAATAGGCATTGGACCACATAAATATGAATGAATGAGTTAAAGTTTCCTATGTGCTCTTGAATGTGAATCATGAAAAGACTGTTTGCTATGCTTTCCTAGAATGCAAGCATCACATTTATTAAGTTTCCTAGGAATTGTAGGCAAACCAACAACATCATTTTTCTTCAACAAGCGGAGACTGTCATAGTTCAAATGTCCAAATCTAGCATGCCATAATAAACTTGATGGAAGTGTACCTTCTTCATGATGAGAATTGTATGAGAAATGTTGTGCATGAGCAGAGGTTCCTTGCAGCTTGATAAGCCTTTCTTCTTCTATTCCCCTCATGACAAGTGAGTGGTCATATGCTTTTCTTACCTCAAGCTTGCCATCAAACATATGAATGGAGTGACCTTGCTGGCGGATGTGGACCAAGGACAACAAGTTTCTCTTGAGCTGTGGGAGATATAGAACATGATGTAGAAGAAAGTCTGGAAGACCAGGCAGTTTAAGCCTGATTGTGCCAAGCCCTGATGGCTTGATTTTTGATTGATCTGCAAAGTATACTGCTCCATCAACCTTGTCAGTGAAATCTTTAAAAAAATATTTTCTATGAGTCATGTGGCAGGTTGCTCCTGAATCAAGCAACCAATCATTTTTCCAAGAAGCAAGTGGAGCATTAAATAAATCTTCATTTACTCCAATGTTACATTGTGCCACAACATAGTGAGCGGATTCAGGTGCTTTACCTTTGTCTGTATCATCAGTTTTACCTTTCTATTGGTTTCTTTCTGCTCAATTTTGTCCCATGGTAGCTTGCATGCAGAGGCATCATTTGATCCATTTCTTTTGTAGCGTATACAGTGCAAATCTACCTTTTCTCCTTGAGAATGTCTGCCCCCCCTGCCTCTGAAATATCTTCCTCTTCCTCTTTGACCACCTCTTCCTCTTGTAGAATCTTGAGCAGGATGCTTTTCTTTATGAGCAAGGCACACAACCTCTTCAAAGATTCAGGGGTCGTCTTCTTTCCAAAAGCTTTCTCTCTTTCAGCAAACTTTTTCACAAGAGAGTCAAATGTTATATCTTTGAGATTTGCATTTGCTTGCAATGACTCAAGATAATTGGAGTAAGTAGGATAAAGTGCCTTGAGAAAAGCAATAAGAGGAATATCCAATTCAACCTTAGTGGATTTGATATCATGCATTATAGACTTTACTTTAGATGCAAGAGCAAGAGGATCATTATTTTGCAGTTCAAGAGTGAAGAGTTTAATCATGAGTTGGACAACTTTAAGTGCAGAATGTGAGTCATAGAGTTCTTTCAGCTTTTGTAGGGCTTCAAAGGCAGTTGAATATGACAAAATAGGGCAACTCACCTCTTCATTTACAGATGTAGCGATTAATGCATAAGCTTTGCTATTCTTGTTTTCCCAAATGACGAGCTCTTTGTCTGAGGTAGGTTGTACTGGTTCATTGTCTCCTTCTCCAACACACACTCCTTTCCACAACTCATTGAAAATGAGGGTGTGTTTTATCATCCGGGACCATTCAGGATAGTTCTCCTTGCTAGTGAGAATTATTCCCACCATGGATATGATTGAATGCATTCTGTAAAAAAAAATTACTTCTGCTGATAGAAAAATACTTCTGCCAATATACAGTAAAATTGTACTCAAAAGGGCATTCTCAAAAGATTTCAAATCTCTTCTCATATACCAATATGTACGTCAATACCTCATGCTACATCTTTATGCAACATATTTTCTCTAAACTCATTTTCTCCAAATACCTCCAATGTTTGATATAAATGCATCCAGCATTACATATAAATATTACATATTACATATGCCTTCAACGTATTAAATGCTCCAATGGTAATGTAATATATGCCCATTAAAGTTCATATATAATGGAACCAAAACTTATGATGTATGTGAAGCACATGTTACCATACAATGAAGCACGCAGGCATGCTTAAATTAAATTCGCAGGCAAATGTCCCGGAGTCACAGAGTCATCCACGCAGTTGTGCCACTCTGATGCTTGTGATGCTGTTGGAAGCATTCGAACTGTTGTAGCAGAGGTGATGATTTCCCACGGGAGAGGAGCAGCGGTGCGTGGTCTCTTAAGATCGTGCAGCAGCATGGCTGCTTCCGTCGGGAGCTCGACCTCTTTTGGATGCTCCTTGTCTCGTTTAGCCACACAAAAGTCAATGAAAAACAATGGCGTTCGAACATAAGTCTCCACAAACGCCGAATGTTGTGCACTGCCTGTGTGAAAGTGGAGGCAGAAGGATTTTGTAGTTGTAGGGTCCCTATATAAAAGGCCTTTGGCTATAAGGGTTTCTTCCCTTATAGTATCAAACCAATGGCAAAGAAGCTTATCCCCTTGCTTAACAAGGTTTTGATAGAGAAAGATGTTGCGCCGAGCAAGACCGCTGGCGGCATTTTGCTTCCGGAGAGCACTGGCAAGTTGAACTCAGGAAAGGTCATATCAGTTGGGCCTGGTTTTCGTAGCAAGGGTGGAAACACTATTCCTGTTAGTGTCAAGGAGGGTGACCATGTTCTTCTTCCTGAATATGGTGGCACAGAAGTAAAACTTGCAGAAAAAGAGTACCACTTGTATGGAGAGGATGATATTCTTGGGATTTTGCAGGATTGAGTTTTTTTTTTTTTTTTTTTTGCCTACAAGAAAACTATAGCGAAAATAACCGTGTCAGGACAGTGCTTCTGTTATGAAGCGTTTATGGACAGACAGGACAACATGGATAGTGCTAGACTGTATGGACAATGTTGGATAGTGTGGACAGAATGGAGGGGGAAGCTACCATGTCAGGAGCAGCTAATTATATGGAGGAGCAGCTTAGCTATATGAAGAACATACTAGGGAGTTACAAGGGAAGACTAGAATGCCAAAAAAGGAGATGGCTCTGATACCATGTCAGGCCTGGCAGTAACTCCATAAGGCAGAAATAATTTGACTGTGTTATTCCATCAGGTAGGTCCTCATTATATACATGAGGGAGAGACTATTCAGTTTGTCTCGCGATGACTATTCATATTTCCTATTTATCTATTTACAATAATTCACCCAATCACAAGGATTAGGTGTCAACAAAATTAATGCTTTATAGCATTGTGCTATGATCTAGTGGAGAGATAGAGCATACTTGTCAAGGCCTTGGTAGTTTGGCAATGTTGTATGATGATTTATCATCATTGGTGCTTATCAATATAGATCCTTTCTTATATGAATATTTCAACTTGAGAATATCCCATTGAGTACTTATGAATATACCTCCTTAGTTAAGAGGGAGCGTTGAAGTTGTAACTAGAGTCAAAATTCATAATGTAATATAAATATTTCATGATGTATTTATTATATTTAATTAATTCAAAGCATGTTCTTCATGCTTATAGAGTCAAAAGAATCAAGGATATTTATTTTGAGTCAAAAGAATATTTTTTTGAGTCTTGTCCCATTTGGACAATTGAAGGAAAAATAAGTCATACAATTATTTTTGTGTCATAAGCCCTCAAGATATTCAAGTTGTCCCTCCTTGGACAAGTTGAACCTCCTTGGACAAGTTGAACCTCCTTGGACAATTCGGCCCAGTGGCACCTATTTGACCCTCCTGGACAGTTATATATAAGAGGCTAGTTTGACCTCTTGGATTCATTCATTCATAATCACATCTTCTATCTATTTTTTCACCTAGACAAGTAGAACAAGGACCAAAGTCAAAGGAGAAAGAAAAAAATCACGAGAGAGAGAGAAACTAAAGTTTCTACCCTATCGAAAGTCACACGTGTGGAAAATTTATGTGAAAATGGTCGAATTTTTGAGGTGATTGCAGGGCTAAAAATCTCTATTTTGACCAGATTTGGGGTACGTTGACTGACGTTTACTTTGACTATTAGAGGGGACTTGGAGTTTGAATTTGAATATTTTTGGCAGACCTATTCTTGGTCTTGGGTCTTGGATATCTCATTTTGATATGTTTCTATATGAGAAGGATTTTTGGGTTTTCCCCTTTGTGGGGTTTTGCCCTGGCTTGGAGCCTAAATTTTGGTGTCTCTTGTCTCGTTGTGATATTTACATTTTGTGTATTTGTATAATTACCAAGAAGAATAATAAAAAATTAGTCTCTCTACTATTCTTGGTTTATCAGTAGTTTTTTTTTCCTAAACTTGGCTTCTCAATAGTTTTCTTTCTTGTGGAAAAAACCCGTGATTTTTAATAAAATATAACAAAAATTACACTTTGTAAACACAACATAAAGTGTGTATGCATGAATTATGCTCATCTACTATAGAAAGTCTGTCATTTCTAGTCTATATTAGGCTCATATAGAAACAAGCGTCTCTTAATAATAAAAAATAGCTGTAAATTGAATCATAAATGAGTACCATAATGTTCAACAATTACAAAAATTAGCATAAAATCTCAAACTATAAAAAAAAACTGCTATTTAAAGTACAATATATACACAAAAACCAACAAAGTTGCTAAAAAAGTAAAAATAGGCCAAAATAATCCAAGTCATGGAGGCTGCCACTTAGTTAGAAAGCCCATCCACCTCGTCCCAAAATGAGAGGGAACACTGTAGTGGATTTTTGTAATGTTCCAATGATATTTTTCCTAAAGTTGTGCAGCTTTTGAGAGGTCATTAACAATATGGTTTAGTTCTCTGTATATATGGTGACATGAAAAAAGTGTAAGCATGTTCTTCAATCTTAATGCTTCATCCAAAATGGGACATAAAAATCAATTTATGCAAGTTTGAATTCCATTAACCAATTGAACACATGTTTTGGGTTGCCATATAGTTGAAGATGAGTGACACCCTCTTCAATGGAAAAATATAGAAGAAGGCAACATGATTGGAGTTCAAAAAGGTTATTTGTGCCAGTACCCAGTCTAATGGAGATTTAAAAAGAGATATCTGATGATAGATGTAAAACAAATCCACCCCCGCAAGATACACCCTCATCAGATGAAGCCCCATCAAAGAATGCCCATGAGAAGAAATAGTTAGGATGGACATCCAAAAGAATATAAGCCCTGCCAACATCTTTCTCCTATGGGAAGTGACTAAGGATGGCCATATCCTGAGCAACAATCATCCTAGGAGATGAGGAAATATCTTGGAATAATGCTCGATTATGGGAATTCCATATACCCCAACAGATGATTTTTATGGGTAGAATCACCCTAGGGTCTTGGGTTGAGAACCCCAACAGAGCAGAGGGCATACATCATAAATTGACATGCAAACATGAAGTCCTAATACTTAAATTGATGAAGTAGGAAGAAGAGGTATTACCCTAAGGTCCTACATTTGAGATCGTTCCTGTAGGGTCCAAACCCTCTACTTCTTCCAATGCCTTAGAACCCGCAACTCATTCAAGAAAAGAATATACAACAACAGTAATAGAAAGCATGTTCATGATATACGTATTAAGTCATATAAGCATGTAAGCAAATAAGCATTAACATAAGATTTTATAAGCAAATCATAACATAGATTAATGCATAAAGACTATAAGCATCAGGAACAATACAACACCTCTTTATTGATATAAACTAAAGAAAATACGGAAGAAATACAGCTTGAGTCGTTCACCGGATCTAAACGAAACCGTCCTCCGGATTCGTCCTGCCCAAGCCTCAACAATTCTCCTTCATAGATATACACAAGGATGTCATGAAGGGATGAAGGACATCTCAAGAAGGAAACAAAAGGTTTCCTATGACTTGGGAGTGACGGAGGCACAGGGATTTATTTAGACTTGATCAAGGATGTAATCAACTATAATACAATATCTAATCTTTTCTCCTCCCTTAGGCCTTCCAATGGAGGTTTATTTATACTTCTCCAAATTTTTTTATTGCTTTTTTTTTGGGAAACAGTTGGGCCAAGAGCTGTAGTAGGTGAGTAACAGGTAAAACCTGTAAAATCTGCTCGAATTTAAGGATATTATATATTTTTTAATGTTTTAACACATATACGCGGGTTGGGTATAGACTGACCCACTTGTATATGCTTTTTATACAGGGAAAAACAAAGTATGGGATTTAAAACATTGTTTTTTAGAATTTGGACCAAGTCTAGAAGGGAAGTGTGCCCTAGGCCATAACACAGAGCATCAAATCTACCAAGGGTGGTAAATGGTATAACATATGCCCCCTAATATATGAGGTTAGAAGGGGTATATGATGGCTGAAATGTATTAAGTGTATAGAAGGTGTTAGTACTTACAATCTCCTAGGCTGAAAAGGATATCGACAACGGTAACCTCAAACCACTTCAGCTCAGTAGCTAGCGCTACTGAGCATGAGAGGGATCTCTCTAAGTCTCTTATAAGTGATATGACTTTAAAGAAAATGAATTTTAGGCTCGATATGTGTATTTGTTTGTGAAAATTTGGTTTTTTAAGGATTTTTGAACTTAGGGTTTGGAGCCACAAAGTAGGTCTAGGCTGTGGGAATGCAGGAGAAAACATAAGAAGGAGCTAGATATCAAAAGCCATGGTGTAATTTGAGTATTTTTCAGTGTAGTATAGAGTATATAATGTGGAAGAAACTAATGAGCACAAATAAACATGATTTCATTAGCTTAGGAAGACAAAACACATAACTATGAACACCAGATACCAGAGCTTGAAAAACAAGAATTCTAAGTATTTTATCACAAGGAATTCATATAAAGAAGAGATATAAAGTAGATAAATATGTTTAGACCATGAGAAAACAAAAAAAATGAAGTACAAGCACCATGAACTCACTGGGCTAGAGTTCCTTGAAAATAGCTACAACCTGTCTCTGTATTAGCTGAAAGATGATTACATGCAAGCCTCCTTCACAAAAAGTTCAACCCTCTTCTCCCGAAGTGAAATGATAATTATAGGCTCTCCTAGGCCACTTTCCCACCTTTATGAATTGAATTCCTTGGCGGAGGAACTGACTCCAAGATTCTGTCAACCAACAGGTGAGAGTGAGAAGGTGCAACTCAAACACTTCATGAAGAGTTTGTTTAGGAGTTTGCTTCTTTTATGAGGCCTAATAAACATGAAAAACAACCTATGATGTAAATTTATTCATGCCTACATCCTCTAGCCTCATAACTAGTTCCATTACATAGAGAATGTTGAATTTGACCAAGCCAGACTAAAAACTAGAAATTTTACATAGTGAAATTTTGCAAATAAAAACACAGAAAGTGTAGAAGCGCAACGCCGACTTTGATATGATTTTCAGGTGCCTTCTAGGGGTCAAAATGAAAATCTTAGAGAATTGTCATCTATCCCTTCAAGTCTAGTTTCCAAAACAGTTTGAATTTCTGAATTTGGAGCAAGGGAAGACCTTCAAAAATCCATTCTCCCAAGGTCGCTCCAGAAGCGCAGCGCTTGTCAAAAAATGGTCCAAAAATGCTAGTTTTTTGCCACTTTTTTGCATTTTTATCTAAAACTAAGCCACCTCTGCAAAATATGTGAAAATGGGTTTTTATAATATGGCAAGACCTTTCAAAAAATGTAGACCTTTCCTCAAATGGAGGTCTAAGGAAAAAGCGGAGCAGCTAGATTTTCTGAACTTAGACAAAAAATTCTCAGAATTTGCTCAAAATTGGAGGGAAGTTGTAAAAGTAGGTTTTATATAGCTTCATGGATGATTCATAAAGCATCTTCAAGTTTTCCTCATCCTTTTGATATTTTTTTGCCTCCTTCAGCTTTTTTTCAAGTTGTTTTACTTTGACATTGGCGATCATGTTTTGAGCTTGATAGTGATGCGCCATGTGTCTGAGAAATTGATTATCTCTATTTGCCTTCTCAATGAGCTTCTCCAAGTGTTCATTAACCTATTAATCCAATATTATTTATCTTGATGAACCTCTAGGGCAATCCTTTCTTCTAGGTCAAGGTCTTCATTAAGCAGAATTTGTTCTTGTTCCTCTTGCAAAGTTTTCTTGAGGCCTCTTGTCCTTGGTCTTTTCCTTTTTCCTTTCATCTCTGATGCTTCAGGCTCACTTGATGTCACGATCTCCTTACCTTTGCCCACTTGCTGCATTAACTTGGTTTTTTCCTTTTCTAGGATCAACTCCTTTGCTTTGAGTTCACCGTTTTCCTGTTCAAGGAATGATATAACATGCTTTTCCCTTTCCAAATTTATCGCCAGCTCCTTGATTTGGTAGTCCTTGTCCTTGATAGTCTATCTCATGTTTGTGGTTTGATCCTAAACCTCTGGATTAATTAGCTCAAACTCATGTTCCACTGTGCCTTTGTCCTTTGCTGCCGTTTCCTGCTTTGTAAATGAAGAAGACTTGGCCCCTTTCTCCTTGTGAGAAGAAAACACAAGCCTCTGCCCTTTCTTATACACTTTGGGTCACCTCAGGTTTGGGTAGTTGAGTCTTCTCCACTATTTTTCTAGATGACCCCATCTCTGTTTGTTGTTTTGGTTCACTTGGAGACTGAGATGTTGCATTTTCCTCATGCCATTTTAAAGCTGCTTCTAAAAAGGCTTCCCAAGCCATACCTCTCTCTGCCAACTGGTGAAGGACAATGGTTTTAATGAGACTATGATGGAACAAGCTTGGGGAGTGCTCTTTGTCCTTTAATTGTATCTTTTCAGACATTTTTGAAATGCTCCTGAATAGGTAATTACACATATTGAGTGGCTTTTAAGATGTGAAATACATCAAGAGGCGAATATGATATGCATACAACTTGGAGAATCTACCTTCACAAGTAAAGAACCTCATGATAGTTTTCATTAAAGGGGCATATTTCTCTAGTGAATATCTGAAAGGCATGAGGTGAGTATGTGTATCTCTGTATGGCGTCTTTAAGAAGGGCTTGTAGTTTTCAAGATCTAGACTCATTTCTTTGAACCAATATTCACCATTGTTTGGTAATCCAGTTGCTATTGAGATGGAGGCCATTGAGAAACTAAACTCAATACCAGCAATGATAACAGTCTCTCCTTCTAGTTGTGTTTCTACGCAATCTATTAGTTGCTCATAAAACCCTGCCTCACTTACCCTTTTGCAAAATTCCAAGAAGTGAACATCCTCAAAGCACTATTTAATGAAAGGATAGGAGTTGATTGTGTTGTAGTCTGATGGTTCATATTTGAGGATCCTCCCTCCTTTGTGTTGTCTATTTCTTTCTGGCGAATATTCTGCCTCCATGATGACACAAAGTTCTAGCAGGAGGAAGTGAAAATAAGATGTGAGGTGTGAATGGAAATGAAGTGATATTTAGGATATTTTGACAAAATGATGGGAGGGGCCTTAGGAAAGGTGAGATAACTTTGAAAACTAATGAAAATGAGTGGAGAAAATAGTGAAAAGATGTTGTTGCTTGCAAGTGAAACCAAGAGGGTTTATGATGAAATTTGCCAAAAAAACCTCTAGGAATGAGTTAAGGTTTCGCTTTTGAGTGTTTAAACTTTATTTGAGGTGGATGAATTGGTAAAAATGACTCATGAAACATGTATGCAGGTGTAGGATATCATTTTACATGCTTTGGAAATCAAAAATTATGATGGCCATTTTCACCCTAACATTTCCCATGAAAAATTTGCCACAAACCCTAACTTGAAGAATTATTGACATGGAATGAAATTGGGAAATAAAAAGATAGAGGGTGATGGTGTACTTGTTCCTTAGCTTAGAAGACAGTAAAATGAAGCTTGCAAGTGAAAATTTGAAGTTTGGGAGAATTTTGGTGAGTTTTGGGGCACTCTATCCTGTGTGCAACATAGTGTTCCTATGCGCATCACGAAAGCATAGCACAGTTCACAGAAGTGCAACGCCTCTCTCCTAAGTTGAGCATAGTGTTCCTACGTTCAGCGCCTTCAAATTTTTGCTAATTTCTCCTAGGAAGACAAGTTTTTTTCTTTTTTGGGCGAGAGAGCTTGATGGTAAAGAGTGAATGAGATGTGAATGAAAGAGTTATGGGCCTTTTTGAGTTTATATAGGGAAAATTACCTCACTTTTTCAAAAGGAAATGGGACCCACCCTCCTTTAGGAACTAATTTTCACTTTATGAAGACAAATTTTACCTTTACCATTGCAAACCTAAGATGTCCTTTTGCTTTTATGAGTATTGGAGCTTCTTTTTTCGGAACCTTTGATATCATGAGAATATGAGGAGTGTGTGGATAATCAAGATCAATCCTTTAACAATTGCTTTTTCATGTTTGACTCACTGCTGGATTTATTCATGGAAATGATGGACCTTGGAGACCCTAGTGACCTAATGGAATGATGATGATGATTGACCCAATTTCATTATGAGTCCTTCATTAAAGTGTAATAGGCGACCAGCGTGAGTGAATTTTCAAATGATGATTTCGTCTTTAGACTGACCATACAATGACCAAATTTGCTGTGTAAACCTAGGAACAGAAAAATTTGATTTGAAAGCCTAAAAAAACATAGTAATAAAATTTTTGATCCAAGTGACAAGCTAACAAGACTGACACTAACATTGGCTCCAACTGGGGATGGCAGCTCCTTGGAGGTGTCAAGAACACCGTAGACCAAGTAGCCTTATTCATTGGGCACTGGTGTCAACATGCATAAAACAAAATGACTTTTGACTTAAGACTCACTGAGCTTTTGTTATGACAGAAAAATTGAATAAAAAGAATGAAAACAGTACTGACTCAAAGAGCCTTAGGGCCTTCACTTAGGGCTTTAAACTCTGATCACAGCTATCTAAAAATGCTAGAAGTAAAATACGCACCAGCATGTACAATGATGATGAACTTTAAGGATTTTAGACATAGTAGTGCTTGAGAAGCCTACCATTGGTCGCCCCTCCTGAGTAATATTTTCCATCCATTTCTTCCAACAAGAAAGCATTCTTTCCTTTGAAAACAACAATTTTGTATGGTCCCCTCCATAAGTTTTCAAACTTTCCACGTTTGCCTTTGTATTCATTTCTAGCATCCCACCGAAGGACCACATCTCCCAAATTGAAATCGTCTTCCTTGATTTTGCGGTCATAAATCTTTTTAATCTTGTCCTGGAGTTTGGATGTATTTTGGAAAACTTCTTCTCTTGTCTACCGTAAATGAATCATCTGATTTATTCTCCTTTGTATGTCATTAGTTTCACTATCCAATTCCTGTAGGATTTTCATTACTGGGACAACAAGAGATGAAGGAAATACTGTGTCAACTCCATATACTAGCTAGAAAGGAGACATACCTATTGAATTTTTGGTGCTGACCCTGTCCGCCCACAAGGCATTGATGTGTTTTTTATGACAATTCTTTTTGTTCACCTCCAGGACCTTTTTGATAATGTTAGCCAAAGATTTGTTGGAAGATTCAACAAGGTCGTTCCCTTGCAGATGATAAGCAGTAGAATTTCCTAACACAATATGATATTTGGCACAGAAATCCACCATTCTTTTTGATTTGAAAGCAACAACGTTGTCTGTTATTATTTTCTGTGGGCAGCCAAAGTTGTCTGTTATTATTTTCTGTGGGCAGCCAAATCTAGACAAAATATTAGACTCCAGAAATTGAATAATGACAGAATCAGTAGCTTGCCTGATTGGGATGGCTTCAATCCACTTTCTAAAGTAGTCGATGGCTGTTAATATCCATTTATGTTGTGTTGAAGATGAAGGATGGATTTCGCCAATGAAATAAAGACCCCACTATTGGAAAGGTGCTGAAATCAAAATTGGTTGTAGTGGTAATGGAATAAGTTTCCTTTTTCCTTGAAAAATTTGACATTCATGGAAGCTCATGACTGTTTTGTATGTATCAGAAAAGAGGGTGGGCCAATAGAAACCAGCTCTTAAGATCTTATTTGCTGTAGTTTTCCAAAAATGATGACTGCCACAACCTCCTTTATGAAAATCCTTCATTATATCTTTAGTTTCATCTTCCATCAAACAGTTCAGCAACACACCTCCAGGACCTTTCCAAAATAAAACACCATCGAGAATAAAATATTTTGAAGCTTTGAGTTTTAGTGATCTAACTTTACCTTTGGGGACTTCCAGAGGAGGATTCAAACGCTGCAAGACATAGAGAATGTCAGAGTACCAAGTTGAGGGCATGAATATGTCGGACACCTGCAGGAAAGGGTCATCTTCTTATGGTTTTTCTGATAGTGCAACCATCAAATTAATATCCAGTGCATGTAGATTTGATTTTGCCATAAGTTTGGCTAACCCGTGTCCTTTGATGAGCTTTGTAGGTTTTATATCCAAGTCATATTCCAGCATGGCTACAATCCATTTTCCTCTTCTGCCTTCAGGATCTGTTTTCACAAGGATTTCTTTTACTGCCGCAGTAGGAACATAAGCAATGGTATGTGAATGCATAATATAAAATCAGAAATCCTTGAGGGCTTTTACCAATGCCAGTTCCTATTTCTCAATGATATTGTATCTCAATGCTGCATCTCTTATAGTGTGACTGAAGAATACTATAGGCTGCTCATTTTTTTGATCTTTTTTCTGCATTAGGACTGCTACTAACGAATTATCAGAAGCAAAAGAAAAATGATGAAATCTGAAGTATAATATGGGCTAATCAAAATAGGAGCAGTAGATAATGCTAATTTTATCACATGAAATGATTTCTTAGCCTCCAAAGACCACTTTACCTCGCTGTCCTTATTCAACATATTTGTCATTTCTTTCAAGTGCTCAGCTAGATTAGGAATAAATCTCCTCAAAAAATTATTTTTCCCATTGAACGATTGAATCTCTTTCTTGTTACTAGGGAATTCTAGTTGCTGAATGGCCTCCACTCTGGTAGGATCAATGCGGATGCCATTTTTAGAGATGATGTGTCCTAGTAGCTTACCTTCTTCGATGGCGAACAAGCTCTTCTTTGGGTTAAGTGAGATGCAAAATTTTCTACATTTCTGAAAAACAATCCTTAAGTGATGTAAGTGATCTTCATCAGATTTTGGAAATACTATTAGATCATCTAGACAGATAACCATAAATAAATCATTTTCATTTGCAAATTCTATGTCCATGGCTCGTTGAAAGGTGGCTCCTGCATTCTTCAACCCAAAAGGCATCTTGGAATACATGAACATACCCCATGGCGTTGTGAAGGCTGTCTTGAGCTTATCGTCTTTGTGTACCAGAATTTGATTATATCCAGAGTATCCATCTAGCAGTGACATCCTAGAGGATGTGACCACACTCTGTAATATGTGATCCATCTTTGGCAAGGGATAGTTGTATTTCAAGGACACCTTATTGAGATTTCTGAAATCAATACATAGACAAATTTCCCCTGTCTTTTTCCTCACAAGTACTAGATTAGACATCCATTTAGAAAACCAAATGGGAACTATTATTCCAGACTTATAAAATCTATTTACCTCTTTTTCAATTGATGGCAACAACTTGGGATTGATTCTTCTCAATTTCTGGCGAAATGGCTTCAGATCGGGCTTAATAGGAATAGTGTGCTGAATGATACTTTTGTCATAAAATTTCAGATCTGACTAATCCCAAGCAAATGCATCAGAAAATTCCTTCATTAAAGACATATACTTACCCTTTGTTTCAGAAGATAAATACTTTGATAATTTTACCAATTTAGGATTTTCAGCTATGCCAATGTTTACATCTTCAACTTCCTTTTCTATAGGAACCATGGTGGGCTTCTTGGCAACATCATCTTTGTCAAATAACTCTTCCAAAGGAACCAAGCCTCTTGGAATGTTGTTTTCCTTGAGCTGTAATACTTCAGTGTCATCTGAATGAATATTGGGATCATCAAAGTTGTATGCATCATCAATATGAGAATTCTGAAATTCCCCCTCCAACTGCAGGAAACTGTTTATTTTATTATCATCACCAAACACTTGCCAAAACCTCATATTATCTGGGACAATTGGGAGATGCTTAACATGGATGGAGTACTTCTAATTAGGATGTATAAGGATCTTCACCATACTTGCTGCAGTGGCAAGTGAATCAGCTATGACATTTTGAGTTCTAGGAATAAGAGATAAAGTATATTCTGAATTGTTTTTGAGAATATCAAGTACAACATTGTGATAAGCTCTCATTCTTGGATGTTTGGCCTAGTATTCCCCTTTGACTTGCTTGATCACTAATTCGGAGTCGCCATAAACAAAAATCTTTTTTGCTCCCAACTTTTTTAGAATTTTGAGGCCAGCAATCAATGCCTCATACTCCGCCTCATTGTTTGAACATTCAAAAGCCAACTTGTAAGAGCTCATTCTCACATTTCGAGGGATTTTGTTTGACTGATGTAATGGACCATGTATCCAAACACCAATTCCTGCTCCTCTTCCCGATGCACCATCGAACTCCATGGTCCAAAGACCATTTTCTTCATCCGGAAAAAGGATTTCTGAAGACTGAATTTTTTGATTTTTAGGATTTTGAATAGCTATTTCAAAACTTTCTATTTTCTGCACTATTCTTTGAATCTCCTCAATAGGATTTGTAGGCTACCTATATTCCTCACCAGAAACTTTACCTTCTACTGTAATAGTTTCATGTATGCTGCCCATTAGGTTGGGAACTTCTGAAATTTCCACTAACTGACTTTCATCATCAACAGAATTCATGTCACTAAACAGAATGAAAGAGTCAAGATCAGTATGAACAACATGTATAGGATGATTGACTGGCTTCTCTTTACTGTTGATCATGAATTTCATCTTATTTTCTCTATAAAGTTTCTGGAGCTGTCCAAAAACAGGGATAGTGGCGTATGAAAAGTCAAGCTGTAGAGTGCCCTTTAATTTTGCTCCCCAATACCTTGAAAGCAACATGCCAAACCTGGGAGGAATATCGGCAACTACGACATCCATAAGTACATTTTTGGCTGGGATTTGGTCCAAGAACACTACCAAGTCTTTGATAAGGCCAAGGCATTTCATTGTTCCAGAATCAAAAGAATAAAGATCATGGTAAGGTCGGGTGATGCTTAGTCCTAGTTTACCAATGATAGCTTTAGGCATTAGATTATGGGAGGTGCCAAAATCTAGCATAGCATTATGAAGGATAAAATCATGAAGTTTAAGACTCAGATAAAAAGGAGGTATTTCACTATCTTCGGGAGCTCCTTCTAAGGCTGGACCAAAAAGGATTGCTGGCTCATCATCAGCTACATTAACTGTATCAAACATCTAATCAACCTTAAGCATCTTTGCAATTTGAAATTTATATTTGTCATTTCTTACCGATTCGGTAAGGGGAATGGCTATTTTCAATTTAGAAATTTCATTTTCCAAACTAAATAGATTGGATTGTTTTTCTACCTATTTTGAAACGATGTCCTTCCTTTCTGTTTGGCCTTTATCTCGAGGTTCCTTTCTTTGGCTTTCAGTTTGCATTTCTTTATCTTTCCTGATATTTCTAGTGGAGGCTTCATTTGTTTTATCCCGATTCAGTATGACAATGTCTTTGTCTTTATTCTGGCTTGTAGGAGTGGTTTCTTTGCTTGGTGCATCCTTTTGTAGATTTTTTCTTTTCTGAGTTAGAGTGACATGTACATTTCTATTCCTCAAATTGTATTTATTTTGGAGATGACTGAGGGCATTCTAATATCCTCTTTGTTACTCTACTCTATAGTCCTATCATCTCACAGATCTTTTCTTGCGAACACAAATTGCTGATCATTTGGTATGAGAGAGTCTTCAGAAAACTGATCTTCTTCTGTTAGGAAGATAGGCAATTCATCTTCTTGAAAGAAGTGATTTGCTTCTACAATTTCTACTTCATCTTCTTTTTGACCTTTAGTGCAATTTTGCTGGAATGGAGCTCTTACTTGACTTTGAGGATCTTGGTTTCACTGCTCTTTCTGTCAATTTATGAACTGCTGTTGTTGCTGCCCACGAAAGTTAGGATTCCTCACTGAAGGTTTAGCTTGTCGATCAGTTATGGATATTCTATCCATCACCCTCTCTATAGTTTTTATCAGATTGTCAAGCTTTGTGTTAGAAGATGATGCAGGTTCTTATTTGAAGATAACTTTCTTCTCTGCTCTCTCTGGCTTTGATTTTGACTTCTTAATGAGTAAATTGGCTTCAACACTGATTACATTCCGTTGCATCTCTTCAAGAGTAGTGGGGTATCTTTCTCTAAGCTGGTAGGCCATGTCCGGATCAAAAGCATCGGGATAATGAAGAAGAGCCAAACCAGGAGGAGGCTTCATATCATCAGGTATAGAATTGTACACTGTATTAAATCTTGATGTGAATTCTTTAATTGTTTCATTTGGGTTCCTTTTCATTGAATTATACTCAGCCAATATCTCTAATGGATTTTTCTTCTCTTTCCAATGAGCTAGGAATAATTCAATCAATATTTGAGGATTGTTGATAGAATTAGCAACCATACCTCGAAACCATTTTTTAACATCTCATGAGAAACTCTAAGCTATTATCCTCATTTTGGCATTCTCCTCATCAATTGCTTCTAAATCAATGAAGTTTATTAGCTTGTCAACATGCTGCTGAGCTGTAATTTCTGCACTTCCATCAAACAAAGGGAGTCTTTGACCATAATTCTAAGGAAAAGCAGCAAGTTGAGCAAACAGTAAAAGAGGCACAAATATTTCCATGACTACTGGAGAAAGTGAAGGTGTTACAATGGATTGTGTAATTAAGGGTGGTGATGCTGATGAGGATGATGGAACTACTAAAATGGGTTGTGGAGGAAGATATGGAACGAATGGGGGAGGTAGGAAGGATGATGAAACTAAAGCTTTAGGAGATGTAGTAGATGTGCTTGGAGGTGAAACAGAGGATGAAGCTATGGCTAGGTATTCAAGTTGGTATTGAACAAAAGATTTTTCAGTAGTGATTTGGAGTTGGTCAGTAAGGCTTTTAAGCTTATCAAAATTTAACCACAGGTCATGATCAGTCTTAGAAAATAAATATTATGAAGAAATAGAGTGAGTTTCAAAAATTAAAGGTTCTAATGCTATATCAGAGATACATGAGTCAAAATTGGACCTTGTAAGTGATAATTCTATCTTCTCTTCAAAAGGAATTTGCTCAAAGGTGAACAAGTTTTTAGGTAGAGAAGTTGTTCTTTTAATTTTATGAACTGCACTTTTAGTGATGGGTAGTCTAAGTTTTTTGAGCAGTATTTCTGGATCTTCAACAATAAAGGGTGGATTTGGGTCAGGGTTTGACCTGATATGCCTTTTGGAAGCTAGAATGTATACTCCCTAAACTGATGAGATTTATGAATTCAACCTAACTTCGAATACTGGAAACTGAGAGGTACAGAACTAGTTCTTTGAAAGCTCTTAGATATTTCCTAGGAATAATTAAATATTCGTTCCCCGACAATGATGCCAAAAATGTTAGTCTTTACAATCTTCTAGGCTGAAAAGGAAATCGACAAGGGCAACCTCAAACCACTTCAGCGCAGTATCTAGCCCTACTGAGCATGATAGGGATCTGTCTAAGTCTCTTATTAGTGATATGACTTTAAAGCAAATGCATTTTAGGCTAGATATGTGCATTTGTTTGTGAAAATTTGGTTTTTTAAGGATTCGCTGAACTTAGGGTTTGGAGCCACAAGTAGGTCTAGGCCGTGGGAATGCAGGAGCAAACATAAGAAGGAGCTAGATATTAGAATCCATGGTGTAATTTGAGTATTTTTCAGTGTAGTATGGAGGATATAATGTGGAAGAACTAATGAGCATAAATAAACATGATTTCATTAGCTTAGGAGGACAAAACACATAACTATGAAAACCAGATAACAGAGCTTGAAAAACAAGAATTCTGAGTATTTTATCACAAGGCATTCATAGAAAGAAGAGATATAATGTATATAAAGATGTTTAGACCATGAGAAAAAAAAGGAATGAAGTAAAAGTACCATGAACTCACTGGGCTAGATTTCCTTGAGAATAGCTGCAACCTGTCTCTGTATTAGCTGAAAGATGATTACATGCAAGCCTCCTTCAAAAAAAGTTCAACCCTCTTCTCCTAAAGTGAAATGATACTTATAGACTATCCTAGACCACTTGCCCGCCTTCAGGAGTCGAATTCCTTGGTGGCGGAACTAGCTCCAAAGTTCTCTCAACCAAAAGGTGAGAGTGAGAAGGTGCAACTCAAACACTTCATGAAGAGTTTGTTTAGGAGTTTGTTTCCTTTATGAGGCCTAATAAACATCAGAAACAACCTATGATGTACATTTATTCATGCCTACATCACCTAGCCTCATAACTAGTGCCTTTACATAGAGAATATTGAATTTGACCAAGTTAGACTAAAAACTGGAAATTTTACATAGTGAAATTTTCCAAATAAAAACACAGTAAGTGCAGAAGTGCAGCGCTGACTTTGCGCTGATTTTCAGGTGCCTTCTAGGGATCAAAATGCAAATATGAGAGAACAATCATATATCCCTTCAAGTCTAGTTTCTAGAATAGTTTGAGTTTCTGAATTTGGAGCATGGGAAGATCTTAAAAAATCCATTCTCCCAAGGTCACTCTAGAAGCGTAGCGCGTGTCAAAAAATGGTCCAGAATGTTAGTTTTTTGCCACTTTTTTGCATTTTTCTGCAAAACTAAGCCACCTATGCAAAATATGAGAAAATGGGTTTTTAGAGGATGGCAAGACATTTAAAAAAATGTAGACCTTTCATCAAATGGAGGCCTAAGGAAAAAGCACAGCACCAAGGCGTTGCGCTTCTGGAGCAGCTGAATTTTCTGAACTTAGACCAAAAATTCTCAAAAAACTCAAAATGCTTAGAATTTGCTCAAAATTGGAGGGAAGGTGTAAAAATAGGTTTTTTTATAGCTTCATGGATTCTTCAGCAAGCATCTCGAAGTTTCCCTCATCCTTTTGATCTTTTTTTGCCTCCTTGAGCTTATTTTCAAGTTGTTTTATTTTGACTTTGGCGATCATGTTTTGAGCTTAACAGTGATGCACCATGTGTCTGAGAAATTGTTTGTCTCTATTTGCCTTCTCAAGGAGCTTCTCCAAGTGTTCATTCACCCTATTAAGCCAACATTCTTTATTTTGATGAACCTCTAGGGCAATCCTTTCTTCTAGGTCAAGGTCTTCATTAAGCATAATTTGTTCTTGTTCCTCTTGCAATGTTTTCTTGAGGCCTCTTGTCCTTAGTCTTTTCCTTTTTCCTCTCACCTATGATGCTTCAGGTTCACTTGATGTCATGATCTCCTTACCTTTGCCAACTTGTTGCATTAACTTGGTTTTTTCCTTTTCTAGGATCAACTCCTTTGCTTTGAGTTGACTGTTTTCCTGTTTAAGGAATGATATAACATACTTTTCCCTTTCCAAATTTATCGCCAACTCCTTCATTTGGTAGTCCTTGTCCCTGATAGTCTGTCTCATGTTTGTGGTTTGATCCTCAGCCTCTGGATTAATTAGCTCAAACTCATGTTCCATTGTGTCTTTGTCCTTTGCTGCCATTTCCTGCTTTGTTGATGAAGAAGGCTTGGCCCCTTTCTCTTTGTGAGAAGAAAACACAAGCCTCTGCCCTTTCTTATACACTTTGGTCACCTCAAGTTTGGGTAGCTGAGTCTTCTCCACTGTTTTGCTAGATGACCCCATCTTTGTTTGTTGTTTAGGTGCACTTGGAGACTGAGATGCTGCATTTTCCTCATGCCATTTTAAAGCTGCTACTAAAAAAGCTTCCCAAGCCATACCTCTCTCTTCCAACTGGTCAAGGACAATGATTTTGATGAGACTGTGATGGAACAAGCTTGGGGAGTGCTCTTTGTCCTTTAATTGTATCTTTTCAGACATTTTTGAAATGCTCCTGAATAGGTAATTACACATGTTGAGTGGCTTTTGAGATGTGAAATGCATCAAGAGGCGAATATGATAGGCATACAACCTGGAGAATCTACCTTCAAAAGTAAAGAGACTCATGATAGTTTTCATTAAAGGGGCATATTTCTCTAGTGAATATCTGAAAGGCATGAGGTGAGTATGCGTATCTATGTCTGGCGTCTTTAAGAAGGGCTTGTAGTTTTCAAGATCTAGACTCATTCCTTTGAACCAATATTCACCATTGTTTGGTAAGCCAGTTGCTATTGAGATGGAGGCCATTGAGAAACTAAACTCAATACCAGCAATGACAGTAGTCTCTCCTTCCAGTTGTGTTTCTACGCAATCTGTTAGTTGCTCATAGAACCCTGCCTCACTTACCCTTTTGCAAAATTCCAAGAAGTGAACATCCTTAAAGCACTGTTTGATGAAAGGATAGGGGTTGATTGTGTTGCAGTCTGATGGTTCATATCTAAAGATCCTCCCTCCTTTGTGTTGTCTCTTTCTTTCTGGCAAAGATTCTACCTCCATGATGACACAAAGTCCTAGCAGGAGGAAGTGAAAATAAGATGTGAGGTGTGAATGTAAATGAAGTGATATGTAGGAGATTTTGAAAAAATGATGGGAGGAGCCTTAGGAAAGGTGAGATGACTTTGAAAACTGATGAAAATGAGTGGAGAAAATAGTGAAAAGATGTTGTTGCTTGCAAGTGAAACCAATAGGGTTTATGATGAAATTTGCTAAGAAAACCTCTAGGAATGAGCTAGGGTTTCACTTTTTGAGTGTTTAAACTTTGTTTTGAGGTGGATGAACTGGTCAAATTGACTCATGAAACATGTATGCAAGTGTAGGATATCATTTTACATGTTTTGGTAATAAAAATTATGATGGCCATTTTCACCCTAACATTTCCCATGAAAAATTTGCTACAAACCCTAACTTGAAGAATTATTGACATGGAATGAAATTGGGAAAGAAAAAGATAGAGGGTGATGGTGTACTTGTTCCTTAGCTTAAAAGATAGTAAAACCAAGCTTGCAAGTGAAAATTCAAAGTTTGGGAGAATTTTGGTGAGTTTCAGGGCACTTTGTCCTGCACGCAGCGTAGTGTTCCTACGCGTAGCGTAGTTCACAGAAGCACAATGCCTGTCTCCTAAGTGGAGCGCAGTGTTCCTATGCGCAATGCCTTCAAATTTTTGTTAATTTCTCCTAGGAAGACAAGTTGTTTGCTTTTTTGGGAGAAAGTGCTTGATGGTAAAGAGTGAATGAGATGTGAATGAAAGAGTTATGGGGCTTTTTGAGTTTATATAGGGAAAATTTCCTCACTTTTTCGGAAGGAAATGGGACCCACCCTCCTTTAGGAACTAATTTTCACTTTATGAAGACAGATTTTACCTTTATCATTGCAAACCTGAGATGTCCTTTTGCTTTTCTGAGTGTTGGAGCTTCTTTTTCTGGAGCCTTTGATATCATGAGAATACGAGGAGTGTGTGGATAATCAAGATCAATCCTTTAACAATTGCTTGGTCATGTTTGACTCATTGCCGGTTTTATTCATGGAAATGATGGACCTTGGAGACCCTAGTGACCTAATGGAATGATGATGATGATTGACCCATTTTCATTATGAAACCTTCATTAAAGTGTGATAGGTGACCAACATGAGTGAATTTTCAAATGACGACTTCATCTTTAGACTGACCATACAATGACCAAATTTGCTGTGTAAACCTAGGAACAGAAAAATTTGATTTTGAAAGCTTGAAAAAACATAGTAAGAGCATTTTTAATCCAGGTGACAAGCTAACAAGACTAACACTAACATTGGCTCCAACTGGGGATGGTAGCTCCTTGGAGGTGTCAAGAACACCATAGACCAAGTAGCCTTATTCATTGGGTAATGGAGTTAACATGCATAAAAAATGACTTTTGACTTAACACTAACTGACCTTTTGCTATGATAGAAAAATTGAATGAAAAGAATGAAAACAATACTGACTCAAGGAGCCTTAGGGCCTTCACTTTGCGCTTCAAACTCTGATGACAACTATCTAAAAATGCTAGAAGTAAAATACACACCGGTATGTACAATGATGATGAACTTTTAGAATTTTAGACATAGTAGTGCTTGAGAAGCCTACCATTGGTCACCCCTCCTGAGTAATATTTTCCATCCATTTCTTCCAACAATAAATAATTCTTTCCTCTGAAAGAAAAAAATTTGTGTGGTCGCTTCCATAAGTTTTCAATCTTTCCATGTTTGCCTTTGTCTTCATTTCTATCATCCCACCGAAGGACCACATCTCCCAAATTGAAATCGTCTTCCTTGGTTTTGCGGTCATAAATCTTTTTAATCCTGTCTTGGAGTTTGGATATATTCTGGAAAAATTCTTCTCTTGTTTGCTGTAAATGAATCATATTATTTATTCTCCTTTGTATGTCGTTACTTTCACTATCAAATTCCTGTAGGATTTTCATTACTGGGACAACAAGAGATGAAGGAAATACCGTGTCAACTCCATATACAGGCTGGAAAGGAGACATACCTATTGAAATTTTGGTGTTGACCTTGTCTGCCCACAAGGCATTAATCAATTTTTTATGCAAATTCTTTTTGTTCACCTCCAAGACCTTTTTGATGATGTTAACCAAAGATTTGTTCGAAATTCAGCAAGGGCGTTCCCTTGTGGATGATAAGTAGTAGAATGTCCTAGCACAATATGATATTTGGCATAGAAATCCACCATTATTTTTGATTTGAAAGCAACAACATTGTCTGCTATTATTTTATGTGGGTAGCCAAATCTAGACAAAATATTAGACTCCAGAAATTGAATGATGACAGAATCAGTAGCTTGCCTGGTTGGGATGGCTTCAATCTACTTTGTAAAGTGTTCGGTGGATGTTAATATCCATTTATGTTGTGCTGAAGATGAAGGATGGATTTCGCCAATGAAATCAAGACCCCACTGTTGGAAAGGAGCTGAAATCAAAATTGGTTGTAGTGGTAATGGCAGAAGTTTCCTTTTTCCTTGAAAAATTTGACATTCATGGCAGTTCATGACTGTTTTTTATGTATCAGAAAAGAGGGTGGGCCAAGAGAAACCAGCTCTTAAGATCTTGTTTGCTGTAGTTTTCTAAAAATTATGACCGCCACAATCTCCTTTATGAAAATCCTTCATTATATCTTTAGCTTCATCTTCTATCAAACAGTTTAGCTGCACACCTCCAAGATCTTTCCAAAATAAAACACCATCCAGAATACAATATTTTGAAGCTTTGAGTTTCAGTGATCTAACTTTACCTTTGGGGACTTCTGGAGGAGGATTCAAATGCTGCAAGACATAGAAAATGTCAGAGCACCAAGGTGAGGACATGAACATATCGGACACTTGCAGGAAAGGGTCATCTTCTTTTGGTTCTTCCGATAGTGCAGCCATCAAATTAATATCCAATGCATGTAGATTTGATTCTGCCATAAGTTTGGATAACCCT
Source organism: Pinus tabuliformis (assembly GCA_031772625.1). Classification (NCBI taxonomy): domain Eukaryota; kingdom Viridiplantae; phylum Streptophyta; class Pinopsida; order Pinales; family Pinaceae; genus Pinus; species Pinus tabuliformis. The sequence continues at coordinate 331,289,166 of CM062820.1, forward strand.
TGTCCTTTGATGAGCGTTGTAGGTTTTATCTCAAAGTCATATTCCAGCATGGTTGCAATCCATTTTCCTCTTTTGCCTTCATGATCTGTTTGCACAAGGATTTCTTTTACTGTTGCAGTAGGGACATAAGCAATGGTATGTGAATGCAGAATATAAACTTGGAAATACTTGAGGGATTTTACCAATTCCAATGCCTATTTCTAAATGATATTATATCTCAATGGTGCATCTCTTATAGTGCGACTGAAGAATGCTATAGGCTGATCATTTTTCTGATCTTTTTTCTGCATTAGGACTGTTGCTAACGTATGCTCAGAAGCTAAAGAAAAAATGATGAAATATGAAGTATAATATGGGCTAATCAAAATAGGAGCAATAAATAATGCAAATTTTACCGCATGAAATGATTTCTTAGCCTCCAAAGGCCACTTTACCTCGATGTCCTTAACATATTTGTCATTTCTTTCAAGTGCTCAGCTAGATTAGGAATAAATCTCCTCAAAAAATTAATTTTCCCATTGAACGATTGAATATCTTTCTTGTTCCTAGGGAAGTCTAGTTGCTGAATGGCCTCCACTCTGGCATGATCAATGTGAATGCCATCTTTAGATATGATGTGTCCTGGTAGCTTACATTCTTCCATGGTGAACAAGCTCTTCTTTGGGTTAAATGAGATGCCAAATTTTCTGCATTTTGAAAAACAATCCTTAAGTGATGCAAGTGATCTTCATCAGATTTTGAAAATACTGTTAGATCATCTAGATAGATAACCAAAAATACATCTTTTTCATTTGCAAATGCTATGTCTATGGCCCATTGAAAGGTGACTCCTACATTCTTCAGCCCAAAAGGCATCTTGGCATACATGAACGTACCCCATGGCGTTGTGAAGGCTACCTTGAGCTGATCATCTTTGTGTACCAAAATTTGATTATATCCAAGTATCCATCTAGCAGTGACATCCTAGAGGATCCGACCACCGTCTGTAATATGTGATCCATCTTGGGCAAGGGATAGTTGTCTTTCATGGACACCTTATTGAGATTTCTGAAATCAATACATAGGCGAATTTCCCCAGTATTTTTCCTCACAGGTACTAGATTAGACATCCATTTAGAAAACTGAATGGGAACTATTATTCTAGGCTTATAAAGTCTATTTACCTCTTTTTCAATTGATGACAACAACTTGGGATTGATTCTTCTCAATTTCTTGTGAAATGGCTTTAGATTGGGCTTAATAGGAATAGTGTGATGAATGATACTTTTGTCATAAACTTTAAGATCTGAGTAATCCCAAGAAAATGCATCAAAAAATTTATTCATTAAAGACATATACTTACCCTTTGTTTTAGGAGATAAAGACTTTGATAATTTGACCAATTTATGATTTTCAGTTGTGCCAATGTTTACATCTTCAACTCCCTTTTCTATAGGAACCATGGTGGGCTTCTTGGCGACATCATCTTTGTGAAATAACTCTTCCCCTGGTGAGATCTAGATCTAGTTGTGCTACCATTCTTAAGGTTTTGTATTTAAATTCAATGGGCAACAGGGCCTTCTTCCCATAGACAAGCTCATAAGTAGTGAATCCAGTGGTGGTCTTCCAGGTGGTATTGTAGGCCCAAGTGGCCTCAACTAATCTATCTGCCTAGTCCTTTCTGCTACTGCTAATCACTTTGGTCAGAATGCCTTCCAGTGCTCTGTTGGTTGCCTCCACTTTCCCATTAGCTTTTTGGTGGTAAGGAGTGGATGTTCTATGCTTGATCTTGTGCTAGCTTAACAAACTTTCAATCATGTGAGATGTAAACTGGCTACCTTGATCAATGACCAGTTTTCTAGGGTGACCAAACTTATAAAATACATTTTCCCTTAAGAACTCAACCACTTTCTCCTCTGTTGCTACTTTGATGGCCTTGGCTTCAGCCCACTTGGTTAAATAGTCAGTGCACACAATGATTTATTGGTTTTGCTTGGATGGAGGGTCAATGGGTCTAATTGTAGGTTTTAACCCCGTACAGAAATCACCTGCATACGAATTCTAAAACAAAGAAAATAAATAATGCGAGAGCATAAAACATAAAACACATATACACAAATATTTTCCCCTGGATCCCAAAACTGGGACTACCAGCTTGATTTTTCATTATATTCTTTTCAATGTTACAATACATATTATACGTGCCAAGACATCCAATGCCATGGACCGAAAACCATCACGTCCAAAACCATGGACCGAAAACCATAGCGTCCAAAACCATGTGCGAAAAATGATGCACAAAACCATAGGTAGGTTCGCCTGGACCCTATAGATTGGGGTTACCTACACCCTTCAAACCCCTTGTGACTCCCCCGCTACGCAATCGGCACAATGAAGGGGGGGCTCTGCCCCCCTCTAACCCCTCGGTTTACTACGTGGGTTAGTCGTGGAAAGAATATAACACAACCCAACATTCTCGCACTTGTTGTTTTCTTTCCATAGGGGGCCACAAGAGAGCTTAGTCATTAATCCAGCCCTACAATGCCCATTGTTTATCTACACCAAGAGAACTTCTCAGAGCTCACATATTTTTTCAATGCATCTGTAGTATTTTTCAAAGTGTCCACCTTTACCAACAACACCTTTTTGTCTTCTATCATATCCCTCACAAAGTGATACTGAACATCAATGTGCTTTGTCTTTGAATGATATGTAGGGTTCTTTGCCAAGAAAATTGCACTTTGGCTGTCACAGTCTATCCTTATAGCTCCCTGTACTAACCCCATACTTGAACACAACCTCTGCAACCAAACTGCTTTGTTGCTTGCATGAGTGGCTACCATGTATTTTTCCTCTATAGTTGATAGTTCCACTATGGATTGTTTCTTAGTCATCCAACTGATTGCACCTCCAAATAGGTTAAACACATACCCACTTGTAGATCTTCTCTGATCCAGATCTCCAGCCCAGTCTGCATCAAAAAAGCCATGGATATCAAAAACTTTGTCCAATCCTGGTCTTCCTTGGTAGCACAAACCGTAATCACTAGTGCCATGCAAATACCTGAAAACCCACTTCACTATTGTCCAATGCTCCTTCCCTGCTTTTGACATAAACCTACTCAATACTCCCACTGCATGTGCAACGTTTAGTCTAGTACAGACCATCGCATACATCAGGCTACCAACTACACTTGCATATGGAACACGGGACATATCCTCTTCCTCTTCTTGTGTCTTCGGACACTGTTCAACAGATAAATTTACACCTACAGGAATAGGAACCTTCACCGGTTTACTATCCTACATATTAAACCTTTGTAGTATTGTCTCGACATACTTCCTCTGGTTTAACTAGAGCTTCCTCTTTGCCCGATCTCTTTTAATTTCCATGCCCAAAATATAGTTTGCAGCACCAAAATCTTTCATGTCGAATTTGGAGGACAATTGTGTCTTCAAATGCTGGACAATTTCTTTGTCATTTCCAACCAGCAACATATCATCCACATACAAGACTAGATAAATAACACGTTCACCAATTAATTTAAAATACACATGGTGATCTGCTTTGCTTCTGATGAAGCCAAGTCCCCATATAAATGTATTAAATTTTTGATACCACATCCTTGGTGACTGTTTTAACCCATACAAATACTTCTTTAACTTGCATACCAATTCTTTCTTACCCTTCATTGCAAGGCCTTTAGGTTGCTTCATGTAGATATCCTCTTCCAGATCCCCGTGAAGAAATGTTGTTTTCACATCCATTTGTTCTACCTCAAAATCAAAAGCAACAACAACAAATAAAAGTAATCTAATAGAAGTTACATTGGCAACAGGAAAAAAAATATCACCAAAATCAATTCCCAGAACCTGGGAATAACCTTTTGCTACCAACTGAGCTTTGTATTTCTCGACCTTTCCTTCTGCATTTGTCTTCTTCTTGAACACCCATTTGCAGCCACTGGGTTTTCTTCCAGCCGGCAACTCCACCAGATCCCAAGCCTCATTTTTGTGCAAAGATGCCATTTCATCAACCATGGCCTCTTTCCAGAGTTTTCCATCCTATGAATCTACTGCTTCCTTCACAGTTTTGGGATCGTTTTCAATAATAGATAAAGAAAAATTTGAACAAAAAGCAGATGGACTATACCTTTGTGGCTTCCTTCTTTCTCGAACTGATCTTTTCACACCCAGAGTTTGTGGCTCTTCATCTTCTGATTCCTCCTCTGCTGTAGAGTCTGATTCTTCCTCTTTTAGCTCAAACTCCATCTTCTCAGGTTCCTTTGGTTGGACTTCATGCTTAATAACATCTTTCACCTCTCTAAACACCACTTCTCGGCTGTACACAACCTTCCTTATTACTAGGTTCCAAAGATTATAACCCTTTAAACCATCCTTATACCCAATAAAGATGCAGTTTTCTGATTTACTATGCAACTTGGTTCTTTTCTTCTTTGGAACATGTACATATGCATCACATCCAAATACCCTCAGTTGTGAAAGAGAGGGTTTCTTACCAGTCCATACCTCTTGTGGAGTCTTATCCTCCAACGCTGATGAAGGTGATCTGTTGACCAGGTAACATGCTGTCTCCACTTCCTCTGCCCATAATTCCTATCCTAACCTGGTACCACAGAGCATGCTTCTTGCCCTTTCCATCAACGTCTTGTTCATTCCTTTTGCAACTCCATTTTGCTAAGGTGTATATGGAGTAGTCTTCTACTATGCTATACCACACTTCTTACATAATTCTTCAAATTCCTTACTGAAAAAATCTCTCAACGCCTTTATCTTCTTCTTTGTCTGGTTTTCCACCAGAGCCTCAAATTCTTTAAACCTGTCAAAGACTTCAAATTTTTTCTTAAGGAAATATATCCATGTATTCATTGAGAAGTCATCTATAATGATACATAGTACACATACTTACCCAGTGATGGAACCTTCACAGGTCCAAACACATCACTGTGCACAAGCTCTTATATCTGTTTCACCCTCTTACCACCAGAGGGGAAACTCACCCGATTCTGCTTCCCATATACACAATTTTCACAAAAATAAAAATCTAGAGAGCTATTACTCATACCTTCTACCATACATCTACCATGAAGTATTCAAAGGCCCTTCTCTCCAATATGTCCAAGCCTTTGATGCCACAACATGGTCTTCTTTCGAGAGACCACTAGATTTTCTGCTCCACTTTCAGGAACCACAGAACTGTTGCACCCATCAACAATAATGCTACCTTGTAGCTTGTACAGAGTTCCAATTCGAACTCCCTACATCAATACTAGTGTCGCACTAAAAATTTTCACCTGGACATTCTGTTATCTGTGTGAGTTCATTACCACTCATACTTTCCCCCTCTGCAAGTCTAAAACACCAGTTCCTCATATCAAGCCTAGAAAATAAGAGAAAAGCCCTCAAAAGTCTTTAAAACTCTGGTTCCGCACTTTCTCTTTGTATTACCTGTGGTCCCGCACCTAATGGTCATGTCTCCTATGCACCTGACTACTCTGTCTCTATGTTAAAGGTGCGGACCCCTGTAAAAGTTAAAAGGCACGAGTATACTTTAAAAAATCTCACTTTCAGTCATTTCTAGAAGCTTCTGGAAGGAATCTTGAGGTGGAAAGTTCTCTCTTTTAAGGTTCATATATCCCATACGTTAAGGAGCTAACCCCTTGATGTGAAGAGCTTATCCCTTTGAAGGAGGATTCTATCCCTTCATAGGTGGACCTGTAACCTCCTCCTCTACACTACAAAAAGAAGCATTGGGCTGGTTACTTGGGAGGTTAGAACTTGAAATTTTTGAACCTGACACTGAACCTGCTGTTACTCCAACTTCAGGATTTGCTTCTCCAACTTCTATTGGTCCTGGTTCACCTAGGGTAGGAAATATCATTACTCAAAATATTCCTTCTGGCCTCATTTTTATTGAAGAACTTGTCAGTGCAGATGAAGACGTAACTCTTCCTGAAAACCAACAGACTTTAAATCTTAGGGAGCGTGAATTAATATTCTACAGTCCTTTTAGGAGTGACGCTTGGTATGTATCATTGACAATTTTTTTAGAAAACTCGGGTCTTAGTTTTTCACCACCTCGAATTCCTTTTCATCCTACACTAAGAGGTTATTATCCTTCATCGATCATGTCAAGATAGTCATCTACCTTTTCCCAATCACCAGAAATATTTTTATACGGCGGTCCTTCTGTTCCTTTGGGGTACCAGTCACTCACTGGTACATTTTCAAGAGCAACTCCTTGACCAAATGAACATGAGTTATCATCTGGTAGTAATGGAACTCAAGCGTTGAACACAGAACAAATCCTTATGATGTCTGGTAGTATTCCAAATCCTCAAACTCAAGGTAGTCAGTTATCGCCTGGGGCCAACCTCAAGGTAGTCAGTTACCACCTGGGGGGAAACCTCAAGGTAGTCAGTTACCACCTAGGGGGCAACCTCAAGGTAGTCAGTTACCACCTGGGGGGAAACCTCAAGGACAATACATACCTTCAGGACAATACATACCCTAAGTTCAACCCCAGACTTAGTATATTCCTCAGGATGCTTATCAACCCCAGATTCAATACGTGCCTCAGGGTTATCAACCTCAAGGTCAGTACCCAACTCAAGGTTTCCAACTGCCTCCTGGTCAACCATTTTTACAAGGAGATGGAAATGTATCGCTTAATTATCAGCCCTACATTCAACCAGGTTATGGTCCTCCATATGCACAACCTTTTATGAGCCCATACCCCGGAATGAACATAGTGTGGAATCCATCTCAAACTCAACATACTATGCAACCTAATGTGAATTATCTAATCAACCTGGACAATCTTTGGTTTCTGGTCCAACTTAGCAACCTGTCCAACCTACTGTTCAAACCCCTGCACTTGGTTTAGTTCAGTAGCCTGGGCCTAGCTCACCTCAGACTCCGCCTCAAACTGTTGCAACTACTGCAACTTCTGTTCAACCTACCACACCTGTTTCTGGAGTATCTGTAGCTCCAGTTTCTAGTATCCCTGCATTAGTGCAAACTCCTCAAGCCTCTGTGCCACAGTCACGACCTATAGTTCGAACTTTGGTCCAGATGCTTGTAGGACAAGCTGGTCCAAGTACGATTGTCACAAGTCAACCAAAATTCACCTATCAACCGTACCAGGGACAGTATCAATTCGGTCCTACTGTACAAAACCCAGTTTATTAGTATCAACTGTATCCTGGCTATACTTATCAACAACCACAACAACCTCAGTTTGGTTTGGTTAATCTTGGTTTCCCAGGAGGTTATAACATTCCTAATGCAAATCCAATTCTTGGTTATCTTGGATATCCTCCTCCTGGAGCTGGTCTCATTACTCAAGGTTTTTGCGACATTAACTGTCAGTTACCATTTATTGTAGCTTTGGATTTACCTGATTTGTTGTGCCTTACAAATGATCCGATTTACTATCTTTCGTATTGGCCGCCAATGCCTAGTAAGTTGCCTAGTGATATCTCGAAATTTGAGGGTAAGTCAGGAGATGATCCGTAAAATCACGTTATGACTTATCACCTCTGGTGTGCATCTAATTCAATCATTGATGATTCAATTCGATTTTGTATTTTTCAACGAACTCTTATTGGTCTTGCCGCCAAATGGTACATTGAGTTACCACGAGCCTCTTTTTATAATTTCATTCAGTTAACCACTGTTTCTTAACTCATTTTCAGTTGCCTATTAGATACGATAATGGCACGAAACTGTTAACTTCACTCAAACAATCCATGTCCACATATATTTCTGATCATATTCATGAATGGCGATGTAGAAGGCGTTTAGTGAAAGTTTTCATTTCAGATCAAATTTTAGCGGAATGGTTCATTAAATCATTGTTGCCCAAAATCACTAAAGATGTAGCTAAGGGAGGAGTTGTCACTGTAGAGAAAGTCATTTCTTAGGCTCAGTACCTTGACCTCGTCTATATGCAGTCAGGTACTTTACATGAAAAAATCCTGATCTTCCAAAACACGGTCAAATAACTACAACTCCTTTCGGGTCTCATGCCGCTGCTGGTATGACTGGTTCAGTGAGTACTAAAAGTAAGAAGAAATCTTCAAAGAATTATTCTCCTATAATAACTTTGCCTGATTCCTCGAAAGGAGATTCTTCCGCTGAATTTTCTGCCGACATCCATGTTGTAGACTCATCTACGATCAAATCAAAATCCGGTAGTAAAAAGAAGGGAAAGAAGAAAAACAAAAAAAATTCAAAAGATAAAATGGATAAAACTCAATCTATTGATGAAAAACGTAAACCTCGTAATCCTTGTTTCATTTGCGACGAGGATCATTTTACCAAAGATTGCCCACATCGAGCAAAGGTTTCGAAAATTGTTAAAAGTTCTCAAATGCATACTGTCTTGAAGGATCCTTTTCCTACTCAAGATAGTAAGATGATTGGTTCTTCCTCGAATGCCTCAGAAGAACCCATTATGATGATGTCTCATGTCAGGATTGCGACGAGATCACAAGATTATGGTAGTAAAAATCCCGTTGGTGGTAAAGAAGCAGAATCTTCTAATTCAAACACATCAATTACAACTTCTCCTAGTTCTGATCCGCTACATATCAAGAAACCCAACCCTGACTTAGTAATCAAACTGCCTGCTAAAGGTATACTTCGTAAATCAGCTTTCAATCCACATGTGAGAACTGCTCAGAATTATAACATTGTTGAAGACTTAGCTATTTCCCCTTCAACAATGTCGGCTTTGGAAGTGCTGCAATCATGCCCAACGCAGTGTAAATTACAATTGTCTACTATAGGAGCTGTCCATATTCAGGATTTGAGCCTAATAATATTCGATTTAGAGAATAGTACACCCCGCCTACCTCATCAAATGGCTTTCTAGATTCCAGTTTTAGTAAAAAACAGACCTTGCTTTCGGACTGTCATTGATGAAGGGGCTTCTACGTGTATTATGTCGATCCAGTGTTAGAGATCGCTTGGTTCTCCCACACTCAACCAGTCTCCGACAATTCTAAAGTCTTTTGATGGTTGAGGGTTCCATCCTTTTGGTATTTTGTAGGATTTACCTATAGGGGTTGAAGGCAAAACTGTAAATCTAGACATGGATGTGGTTGATGCCCCTCTAGATTACAACCTTCTCCTGGGTTGCAATTGGTCTTATTCTATGACTGCTATTGTCTCATTGGTATTTCGGCTTATCAAGTTTCCTCATAACGGAAAGATCGTTACGATAGACCAGCTGACTTATTTCTCATCCGACCCAACCTCTACAGATAGTATTCAGCACATCGGTAAAACGACTATCCCTTACAAGGATGTTGGTGTAGGTTGATTAAAGATTCTGTTTTACTGGGAACTTTTTCCTTCCCTCCTCTTAACATATCACCTTATATTGCAACTATTCATATGAATTCATCAAAAACTATTGCTTTTGATGATCCTTGGATCGTACCTTCCGATTCTGAGGTGGATTCATTTGATGGCGCGATGCCTTTGAGTCCCTTTGAAATTGCATATCAGGCTGTATAGTCATTTTCTGAATCTTGTTCAACCGAAATTGATCCAATGAAATGTGGTCCATGGGGAATCACTTTCGATATCAACCTCAGCTACAACAACACTTTTTGATCCTGTTCATACTGATGAGCAGATTCGTGAAATTTTTTTTGATGAAGATATCCCATGGGAAGATCTTCATCACCGATCTTCGTTTTTACCTGAGCTTGATCATTTTGAAAATGATTTTTCTTCTATTTTTACTACTGAATATGTCAAAGAACCACAGAATCCATTGCAACATTCTCATTCTGAGTTAAATTTGGGAAATATCTCTTGAATGGTTCCTATTGACATTTCAGTTAAGCCTGGAATTATTGAAAACATTCATATAGGTGCTTCCTGTACGGATGATGAAATCCAAACTTATAAAGCCCTATTTCAAGAATTTTGTGACGTGTTTTCCTGGTCATATGAAGAAATGCTAGGAATCGATCCATTAGTTGTTGTCCATGAAATTAAAACATACCCGGATGCTAAACCTGTCCGGCAATGTTTACATCAGATACATCCAAGAAAAGCCACTGCTATCAAAGCTGAAGTTGAGAAATTACTTCGCGCAGGCTTCATTTATCCAATTCCTTTAACCGTTTGGGTATCAAATATTGTTCCTGTTAACAAAAAACAAGGAACGATAAGAATATGTATCGACTATAGGGATATTCATCGAGCTTGTCCTAAAGACAACTATCCAACCCCCTATATCGATCAAATTATTGATGATTATGCCGACAGTGAAATGTTCTCCTTTATGGATGGTTTTTCTAGTTACAATCAAATCAACATACTCCCTGCTGATCAACCTAAAACAACTTTCATTTGTCCATGGGGGATATTTGCTTATTGCAAATTACCCTTTGGATTGAAGAACACTGGAGCAACTTTTCAAAGGGCCATGTCTTACGCATTTCATGACATCAAGCACATTTTGCATCCATATATCGATCATTTACCTGCCCATTCATCGCGTAGAGCTTATCATCTCACTCATTTATGAGCTATCTTTATGAGATGTAGGCATTATCGAATTTGGCTGAATCCACACAAATGTGTTTTCTGTGTAGAAACGTGTCGCTTACTGGGATTTGTCATTTCAAAGGCTGGCATTCGTGTCGATCCCTCAAAGGTTGAAGCTATTGTCAATCTGCCTCCTCCTTCAACTCTTTGCCAACTCCAAAGTTTGCAAGGGAAAGCAAATTTTTTACATCGTTTCATTCCTAACTACGCCGAGATAACGAAAGGTTTTACCAGGTTGTTAAAACAAAATACTCCATTCTTTTGGGATGAGATCGCTGATAAATATTTTGATGCACTTAAACACGCGTTAACCCATGCGTCATTATTGAATCCTCCCAATTACAACTTGGATTACTTTTTGTATCTCGCCGCTTCTCCTTCCACCATTGGCATGGTTTTAGTTCAAGGAGATGAATTCAACAATGAACATGTGATTTACTATCTTAGTCGAAATCTGCATCCGACTGAGCTTAAATATTCACATGTGGAGAAATTGGCCTTGGCAGCTGTCCAAGCTATCCAAAGATTCCGTCACTACATCTTATTACGCAAAACCACGGTAATTTCTGACTGTAACCCTATGATGTATATCTTGACTAAACAATTGCTAGGGGCCAAGTATTCCAAATGGATAGTTATCCTGCAGGAATTTGACCTGGAATTTGAAAAATCCAAGGCAAAGAAATCTTTGGTTTTTTCCAAACTGATGTGTGATTTCCCGCGTACTGATACTAAAATGGTGGTGGAGCAGCCCATTGCGGATGAATCCTTGTTTCTTATCAGTACTCTTGATCCTTGGTATGGAGATATTATTGTTTATCTCCAAACCCAATCTTTTCGGCCTGAACTCTCACGATCTCAACGATGGAAAATACGTTTCCAATTGCAACAATACAATATTATTGGTGATACACTTTATCGTTGTGGAGCGAATTATGTTTTCCAACGTTGTTTAACTCATGAAGAAGCTAAAAAGGTTCTAAATGACTGTCATTTTGGAGCATGTGGCGGTCATATGTCTGGGTATGCCACAGCCCAAAAGATATTGCGCGCTGGTTATTTCTGTCCATCCTTATTCAAATATTGTATCTATGCAATCCGGAAATGCCACAATTGTCAAATCTTTAATCGTAAAATGTGTGCTCCACCTGCTCCTCTCCACCCTATAATTGCTGCCGATCCTTTCGCAAAGTGGGGTATTGACTTTATTACATGTAACCCTCACTTGGCCGGGGGGCATGCATATATTATCCTAGCGGTAGATTATTTTACTAAGTGGGCCAAGGCGATGCCTACGTTTTCGGCAGACGGAAATACTGCTGCAACTTTCGTATTCAATCATATAATTGGTAGATTCGGTGCTCCTCAAGCTATTATTACTGATCATGGAAGTCACTTTCGAAATATCATGATGACTGAATTGACTGATCAACTTGGCCTGTGCCACGATAGTTCTACTCCCTATTACCCGTAGGCTAATGGTCTGGTTGAAGCTATTAATAAATTTTTAGTCACTATGATCCAACGAATCATTGGTATTCATAAATCAAATTGGCATACCATGCTATTTTAAGCACTTTAGGCATATCGGACCTCAGTAAAAACATTGACTGGTTTCACTCCTTTTCAACTGGTCTATGGTTTGGAAGCAGTGCTACCTATTGAATGCAAAATTCAGTCATTACAATTAGCCATAAAATTACTCCCAGCTACTTTTGAAGAGGAGAAACGTTTTTTGTACTTAGCTTAGCTAGATGAGAATCGATGCACTGCTGCAATAGAAAACGAGACTCATGTGAAACGAATGAAAGCTTAGTACGACATAAGTGTTACACCTCGTAATTTTTCAAAAGACCTAGTTTTACTATATGATCAAGCAAACGATTAGCTAGGGGCTGGAAAATTTGTACCTATGTGGCATTGTCCTTACATTGTTTAGCGAAAGCTGACAAAAGGGGATTATGAATTGATCGATTTTGATGGTGTCTCCTTGGGTAAACCTAGAAATGGACTTTTTCTGAAGAGATATTATGCTTAAATTCTGTGTGGAGATTTTTTGTTAGATAAGTTTCTTTACAGCTGGTGTGTTTTAAATTAGAAAAGTGTGCCTAGTTTAGAGAGTGCTCTTATCGCTATTCCTGCTTATCTTGATTTTACTCTTGATATTGCAGATGTCGACGTCTCTTCAAACATACGTTGGTTTTGTTGATGGTGCTTGTCGTAGTATACAGAACATTTCTTCCGCAACTTGGGTTATCTATTCACCCTCTGATGAGTTAGTGTCTATGCATGGGGTAAGCCTCGATCAAACAATGAATAACATTGCAGAGTATAGTGCAGTGATTGAGTTATTATCTGAATCCATCTCATTTGGGATTCGGAGTTTGATTGTTAGGTTGGATTCTAAACTCATTATATTATAGCTTAACAAGGTTTATGCCATTATAAATCTAGTGTTATTAAGGTTATTTTTGAGAGTTCGTCTCTTGGAACGTGAATTTGATTACATTGAATATTAGCATATTCCAAGACATTTAAATACATTAGCAGATGCAGTTTCTTCTCGTATGATAAATAGACATTTGCAATAATCAAAACAGTAAATTTAATAACATTCGATAACATGTTACACGAGATAGCCGGTAATAGTGATATATCATACCATAGAAGTGTGTTTCAAAATATACATCGTCTTCAATCATAGGTTGAAAAACACCTTATGATCGGAAAAAATGATAATACAAAAAGATAAAAATGTCGTGAGTCTACAAAATCGATCATCCTATCCCTGGTGATGATCACGATAAGAAACTACTGCTCGGGCCACCCTACATAGGAACCTCCTAAAAGGTCCTGGGACCCCAATCACATATCTATGTAACCTAAGTGGAATATCATCTATGCCAGTATCTGGAATATATACCGTCAAGCGCTCTAGATGATGCTCCAAGTCGGTCAAGATCTCTGTTGATTGGTCCTGTGGGGCTGGTACTACTGCAACTGGGTGTCTCCTCTCATAAGGCTGGAGAGCGGCTAGTCGTCGTGGACCCACATTTGCATTTAAACTTTTGATTATCAGTTTTGGACGATTTAAAATATAAAAAAAAAAACAAAAATTTTAAAACTTAGAAAGTGTTGAAAATGGTTTTTACCTGAATCATCCCATTGCTCTCCTGGTGGAAGAGTCATGTATGGATCACCACGATAATCCATCTCGGCGTATGGAAAGTCCTGAATCACAAAAAGTTGGTTGTTCAACCAACGAAAATATTCAAGTGGAAATCGAACAACCTCTGTGCCCTCCTCAAGGTGACGGGCCATCAAAACAACCCAATGAACCATTCTAGGTTCTCAAGGAAGACTAGCATCAACAGGAATATGCTGCAGGGCTAACATGGGGATCCTCTCTAGATAAAAGATAACTACGATAAATCCATATCCAAAGTTTTTTAGCTGTCCATTCTTTGCTTTGGTTAGTTGGCCTTTCACATTTACCAACACAGCCTCGCACCAGTTGAATATGGTGCCTCAAAAATAGTCTATAGCCATCTGCATCTGGGATCTAGTAGCCACATGCAATGCTGCACTCCCGCATAGCCTGGTAACAGTGAATGCAATAACCTTAAGCTTAAGACGGTTGATAGTTTTAATATCAATCTGTTTGTCCTTTGTTTGATCATTGCAAAACTCCAATCGGAGACTAGCGACAGACTGGCCACCTGGCCTAGTCCCAAAAAGAGATAATTGTTCACCCCTCTTGGAAAAACCAGTCAAAAAGTATATGTCCTCTAGCTCGATTTCAAGCTGGTGGCCACCAATCATGAAGCATTGGTCCTGTGTGTTCCATCTGTCTACCAGCCATTGCAAGAGGTCTACTTGGGCCCTCATGCCCTGTATGCCCCAGAACTTAAGCAACCCGCATGCTCTCAATGCCTGCAATGTGGGCATATGATTCAATGCGGAAAAATCTACATCCCCATGTTCGCGTTCTCACCAAATAAACATTTTGGGTGTCCTACAATGCATAAAAAGACATATTAGAACAAGCTAATTCGGAAAATTTTGGGCGAAAATGGAGAAATTTGAATTTTAAAATTCATTGCGTGGGGTCCACATCCGCTGCTTACAAACAGTGTGTAGGTCCGCACGGGTTGTGAGCAATAGGTGCGGACAAACAAATTTTTCCTTTATAGAAAAAGTCGGGGTCCGCAGGGGCCATGTGTTGTACCTGCGGACCCCCACGAGCAACTTTCTAAACCTATTTTCCCTTTAAAAATGAAATTTAAAGCCTAAAAACAAAATGTAAATAGATGAAATGCAAGTTAAGGAGGACGTGGATTACCTAGAGCTGACGGTTTTCGATTCCGACGGACAGATTTTCCAGAATCTTCACAGGAACTTTCTTACCCAAAAGCTCTCACTTCTCACTCTAAACTCAAATGGTAAAAATGAAGTTAGAAAAGCCCTTTTTATAAGTTTTTTCAAATAAATGAATTTTTAATTTATTTATTTTTCACTTTAAAAAGGTAAATTTTTAAAATCATTTTTATTTATCTTAAACAGGTATGTGTAATGTTTTGAGTTTTTGTGCAGAATATTGGATTTTTCGGAAAATTGATCATTTTTCAACAAAGAGCATACTTTTATCACTTTTTCGGACTCTTTCAAAAATTTACGAAAAAGCGAAACATTAGAGTCCTCTTTAAGCTCTTTTCAGACTCTCGAAAATTGAAAAGATTGCCGAGCACTTGATTGTTCGAACTCGTTAAAATAAATGAATAATCATCCCTTCAGTATAATTTTACCCCTTTTACGGATTGAAATGGACTATTTACGAAAAAGGTACACGTTGACTAATTACGGTCAATAGAGTCCTCTTTAAACCCTTTTCAGACTCATTAAATATGAAAATATTGTCGAGCGCTTGTCTTTTCCAGCTCATTAAAGTATTGGAAATGTCATCCCTCCTATATTATTTTATCCTTTTTCGAACCCGAGGGATTATTTTACGAAAAAGTACCCCCATGTATTTTTCTTAAGTTTTTCTTCTGACTCCCTAAAATTGAAAAACACCGAGTTTTTCCTATATTGGACTCGTTAAAATTTAACAGTAAAGGACCTATTCAATTTTAAACAGGAACAAACCACTCCTTCTTAGGGTTCGAATTTTAAACTAATTTGGACTCATCCGAAGGATGAGCTTATAAACAAGCAAATGTTATCCTCCTCAAGCTTATAAAAAATAAAGAGGTACTTGCCAGAAATGGTGGGCGAAAAGAGAGAAAAATGAACCTGTTTGTTACACTTTGTTTTGTAAAAAGCCATCAACCACTCTTGAACACAACACTTTTTGTTCACCTGGGTTGGGAAAATCCTTTGCCTAATAGTTAATCAAACCATATTGAAAGTCTTCAGCCAATTTCTGGGTATTAGCTTTGGGTCAATTGTCACCAAATCATCTGCAGTGTCGTTATGTGTTTAAGAGAACAATTCAAACAAACCATTCATCTGCATGATATCTGTCATCCATTTTGACCATCCCTGAGTCAGTCCTTGCCAATATATTTCTTCAAAACTTGATCTATGATTTTGTGTTGTGGGCTTGCCTACGATGGATCACTTTCTATCGACTTCAGTTCATTATCTAGGAAGTTGATCTAGAAATCGTCAGTACCTTGAAAACTGCATGCCCTAATGGCATTTTTCTTGCCTTCGACGATAGGTTGCATCATTGACCTTCGATCGAATGATTCTATAACATGTTTGACTTCAACTCATTTATTCACATTTCATGGATTGTACTGGGTACTTTGAGAGCCATTGAAATTACTGGTGGTTTCTCTCACACTTGTTAACAGTCCTCATCATTGACTGGTGATCAAGTGGTTTCTACCATGTTTGACTTCGACACATTCATTCACATGGATAGAATTGTACTAGTTCGGGAAGCAGAAATCAAGACCCTGGATCTAGTTTCTACCATCCAGGCTGCGAGGAATTTTGTTATTCGTTATACAATGGACTATTCATAAACAGATGGCTGCATCCATACTGTATCTACATATGTCTATACTCTTGATGTATTACAAAATCATTCTTGTATCAGAACAATTTAGTTAGTTTTCTAGTCAGTTTTGTCTAAGTATGGGAATGCCTACCTCAGCGATGATATGTCTACATATATATATTTTGCATTGAATGTTTTTTATAGGTTTAGATTGGGGTGTCCACAAGATGATCCTTGAAATGATAAAGTACTTCACTCTTCATAAATGACAGACTGTATCTTCATCTATTACAAACTTCGCACTTTAGGGGGTAATCTGTTGCACTAAAAATTGTCACCTGGACAGTCTGCTATCTGTGTGAGTTCATTACCACTCATAATTTCCCCCTCTGCAAGTCTGAAACACCAGTTCCTCATATAAAGCTAGGAAAATAAGACAAAAGCCCTCAAAAGTCTTTAAAACTCTAGTTCCTCACTTTCTCTTTGTATTACCAGCGGTCCCGCACCTAATGGTCATGTCTCCTGCACACCTAACCACTCTGTCTCTATGTTAAAGGTGCGGACCCCTGTAAAAGTTAAAAGGTGCGAGTATACTTTAAAAAAACTCACTTTCAGTCATTTCTAGAAGCTTCTGGAAGGAATCTTGAGGTGGCAAGTTTGCTCTTTTAAGGTTCATGTATCCCATACCTTAAGGAGCTAACCCCTTGATGTGAGGAGCTTATCCCTTTGAAGGAGGATTATATCCCTTCATAGGTGGACCTGTAACCTCCTCCTCTGCACTATAAAAAGAAGCATTGGGCTGGTTACTTGGGAGGTTAGAAGCTGAATATTTTTGAGGTGAAATGCTGCTGGAACTTAGTCTTCTTTAGTTGAGTTTTTATGAGGAGAGATTACATACCTTTAAGATCTCATTTGGAGGAGTTCAAGGCTTGTCAAAGTAAAGGAAATTCCTGTTTTGGACCCCAAGAAGAGCTTGTTCAACATCAAGGCTGAAAAGGTTGTAAGGTTCTTCTACTTCAAAGTTAATACAAATAAATTTGTTTTTCTCAATAAGCTGTTGATTTATGGTTTATTTTATGGATTCCTTGATCACCATAATAGACATGATTTATGATATTTTCTATGCAGGTGCTATTTAATGTTTGCTTGTTTGTGATTGCAGGTCCTCAAAGGTAACTCTTTCAAATGATTGGAGGGTAACTCTTTCGAACAGTTGAAGGATGACTACTATGAACAAGCATTGGATCTAAGGTAGGATCTTAACACCTTTCTAGTATTTACTTATAAATCACATATGTCTAGAGAAAGATAGGTTTGTTTGTTCGTTTGTTGCTAGACTATCTTCTGATACTAGGGAGATCGGCCTTGTCTGCAAGATCGATTTATCCGGCCAATAATTAGTGCCCCCGAACCATCTTGCAGGTATCCTTCTCGAACACCTGCATCATCCAGCTTGCTTACAGAAATCAGTATTCTGGCTAATGCAGGAATATGCAGAACACCCAAAAGTGTTCTAAACCTTCCACCTTGCAACTTCAACTCTACTTTTCCACGACCAATGATTCTAGCCTTCCTGTCATCCCCCAAGAAGACATCACCACCATCATATTTCTCATACTGGCAGAACCACTCTCTATGGGGAGTGAAGTGAAAGGATGCACCTGAGTCAATCAACCATTCCTCATGATCTACATGTGTACTTGAAGAAGCCAAGTACACATCTCCACCTTAATCTAAGGTGGTTTTCTCCTCTGTAGAAGGAGCATCATCAAATCCCTTTACTTTATCAGAAGATTTAGATTTATAGTCCCTTTTGTAGGGCCATTCCTTTCCGTATTTCCAGCAAACCACCTTTACAGGTTTTCCTGGAGATTTAGATCTCCGACTCGATGACTCTTTTTTTTTTTTGGGACTCTCCTCGTATAGACAAGGCATCACCATTCTGGCTCTCCATATTTTTCCATCTCATTTCCTCCGTCAGCAAGGATGAGACTATTTCATCAAATTGCAAGGCAGTTGCATTGCTACCTATTGCAATAACTAGACTATCCCATGAATATGGTAGAGAACACAACAAACTGATGCACTTATCTTCATCTGAAATTTTAATATCAGTAGATAATAACTAACTTACCACAGTATTAAATGTGTTCATTTATTCACCAGAGACTTAGATTGGTACAAATTCCCTAACTTGTCCCACAAAGCCTTCGCCGTATCTTCCCTTGATACATTCAAAAATATTGAATATGAGACACACAATCGTATTGTGCTCTTTGCCTTCCGATCCAACTTCTTCCATTCTCCATCGGACACTCCCGTTGGTTTAATACCTGGATCTAACGCGATCCACAGATCTTTATCCACCAACAAATCCTGCATATTGAGTTTCCATAACTCAAAACTCTGACCATTAGATTTCTCGATCTCTATCTTTCCATTTCTCGCCATCTTCTTTCACCACCAGAATCGATCCTGCAGATCTCCCACTGAAAAGGGTCTACCACAGGCTCGAGTGAAACCCCTCAATAAAAAAAGCGTCCCCTTGAAGCCAAAAAAACTCTGATATCAAATGTAGGTTTAAAACCCGTACAGAAATTACCTGCATACGAATTCTAAAACACAGAAATAAACAATGTGAGAGCATAGAACATAAAACACATATACACAGAGATTTTCCCCTGGATCCCAAAACCAGGACTATTAGCTTGATTTTTCATTATATTCCTTTCAATGTTACAATACATATTTTTACATGCCGAAGCATCCAATACCATGGACCGAAAACAGTCGCATCCAAAACCATGGACCGAAAACCATCGCGTCTAAAACCGTGTGCGAAAAATCATGCACAAAACCATAGGTAGGTCTGCCCAACCTAATATAGGGTCCAATTTTTTTTTCCAGGGCATTGCCCCGAACCCCATAGAGTGGGGTTACCTGCACCCCTCAAACCCCCTATGGCTCCCCCGCTACATAATCGACGCAACGAAGGGGGGGCTCTGCCCCCCCCTCTAATCCCCCGTTTAACTACGTGGGCTAGTCATGGAAAGAATATAACACAACCCAACACTAATGAAATCCATGCCCCACTTGTCAAATGGCTTGAAAGTCACTTGAGGTTGCAGAGCCATTTCATCCCTTGGGGTAGGTTTCCCCATCCTTTGGAACTGATCACACTGAATAGTATACCTCCTCACATCCTGGTGAAGAGTGGGCTAGTAATAACCGTCTTGTAGCACCTTGAATGTTGTCCTTTTGGCTGCAAAGTGACCTCCACAAGGCCCATCATGACAGGTCAGATGAATGTCAAAGACTTCCTCCTACCTGAAAAATCTTCTTAGAATTTGATCTGGGCCTAGTTTGAAGAGGTTGCCTCTAATCCAAGTGAATGGGGTGCTCTTCCTCACAATCTTGATTTTCTCTTTGGAGGAAAAATTTGGTGGAAACTGTGTAGACACCAGGTAATTTTCTATGTCAAAAAACCATGGAGAGAGAACTAAAATGAAAAATAAGTGTTCATCTGGTAACTGATCATCAACCATTCCTTCCTCTCCTCCAGGCAAAGTCAATCTGGATAAAAAATTTTGCAACAACATTCTCCTTGATAAGCTTATCAATAATAGTTAGATCAAACTGTTGTAATAAAAGTAACCATCTAACAATCCAGGCATTTACATCAAATTTATTCCTCAATTATTTACTTGCAGCATGGTCAGTATGCACAAATGTTTGGTAACCTGTAATGTAATGCCTAAATTTTTTCAAGGAATGTGCAACAACTAGGAGCTCCTTTTCAGTCACTGTGTAGTTCAGTTCGGCTTTTGACAGTTTCTTACTGATGAAGTAAATGGAATAAGGCAACATGTTATCTATTTGGCCTAGAGCTACTCCTATGGCTTTGTGAGAGGCATCAACATGTATATGGAAAGGAAGGACCCAATTTGGGCCTCGGAGAATAGGTGCAGTGGTCAACTTGTCCTTTAGGGAGTCCAAAGTCTCTTGACAGATTTATGACCATAAAAATTCAGAGTCTTTGGCCAATAACCAAAATATAGGAGAAGCTAAATTGCTAAAGTCTTTTATAGATATCCTATAGTATCTAGCTAAACCTAGAAAAGTTCTGACGTCCCCCTGTTTTTGCGGAGGTGGGACCCTTTGGATGATGGCTATCTTATTTGGGTCCACCTGTAGTCCTTTCTAGGATATTGAATGACCAAGAACAATCCCTGCAATCATCAAGAACTCACATTTTTTGGGACTAAGGGACAAGTTCATTTCAATGCATTTGTTCAGCACATTACCCAAGTTGGATAGAGCCTCCTAGAAATCACACCCATAGGGTGTAAAATCATCCATATAAATTTCTACTACATCATGGACTAGCTCGGCAAAGATACTTAGGACTTTCCTTTGAAAAGTGGCAGGGGCATTGCATAGGCCAAAAGGAAGGACCTTATAAGTGAAAGTACCTCAAGGACAGGTGAAGGTGGTTTTATCTGGGTCCTTTGGGCTAATCTGGATTTGATTGTACCCACTGAACCCATCTAGGAAAGAAAAAAAACTTTTTCCCTGCCAGACCATCTAGCACTTGGTCGATGAAAGGTAGAGGGAAATGGTCCTTTTTTGTTTCTTTTTTTAACTCTTTGTAATTGACACAAATCCTCCACTTCCCATTTTTCTTTAGAACCAACACCAAAGGAGAAACCCACTCATTGTCTGAGATAGGGTAAATGAATCATGCATCCAACGACTTTTGCAGTTCTTCTTTGACTATATCCTTAAAAGCTGGATCCATTCTCCTTTGGGGTTGTCGGATTGGTTTGCAACCTTCTTTCATATAAATGTGTTGAGTACACACCGAAGGGTGCACTCCCTTCATTTCTTTGTAACTCCAAGCAAAGGCATCTATATGTTCCCTTAGCATGTTGCACAAATTTTCTTCTTGGTGTACAAAAGAGAGGGGTTGATTTTCAAAGTTCTTTCGGGGAAAAACTCTATTGTTTTGACATGGGTAGGATTTGAAAAAGCTAAGCATAGATCAATCTAATGGTTTCTCTTGGTTTCCTTTACTACTTCCTCTAAAGACAAGGTGCTGGGAGTTGGAATTTGGAGTATGTGTTCAATCAAATCATCTTCATTCGGTTGTCTTCCTCCAATGGCAATTTCTAGGGTATAGGGTTGTGTTGAGTAGATTTCATATTCCTCCTCCTCTTCTAGCCATAAAGGTAAGTCATGTTCTAAATATGGCTGAGCAGAAGGGTACAAGACCAACTTCTTGGACAGATGCCCATTTTTGATAGTCATATTTCCAGACCTGCAGTTGATGTAAGCATTAGTAATGGCTAACCAAGGCTTCCCTAGTACGAGAGGATAACCACTAAGCTTGGCCTTAGGTTGGAGAACTAGGAAGTTTGCAGGGTACTCCCAAGAGTCAATGGAGACATCACATCCTCAGCAATCCCCTCAAGGGCTATTGTGGAATAGTATGCAAGTTGCAAGATTGTTGTGGTGTTTCTTAATGCACCCTGGCGATTGAGCTTGAGCATGGTGTCCTTAGTCATTACATTAATGGAAGCCCCCAGATCAGGCCCTAGGTTCCAAGTAATTTGGGAAAATTACCTGCCCCAGCATTAAGTCAGACAACTCTCCAATGAAATTAATGGTAGGGGTGTCTCTTTTTTGCCTCTTTGGATGTTTGAAACACTTCTCTTTAATCAATTTATTGTAAATAGGTACATCCTTGATGGCTTGGATAAGTGGAATTTTGACACATAGATTTTTCAATTCACTCAGAAGTTCATTCTCTTATGGGGTAGGTTGGACTGGATGAGTTAATCTCTGAAGAAAGGGTGGTGGATTCACTCTGAGCATGATTTCATCTCTCTCCTCCTCGCTCTCCCTAGGTGGATATGGAAGTTGGTTTTCCGGGAGTAATCTCCAAGACCTTAGGTTGATATGCACAACATAAGCAAGATATGATGTCTCTCTATTGTATACTTGTTGTGTATGTCTATTGTTCAAGTTCGGATTTGGCTAGGCAGGCATCTGAGGTTGTTTAGGTGGAGCAGGGTGTAAAAAATGTGGTTGAGTAGGAGGTGAAGTCAATAAAGCTGGAGCATTGTTTTATGGTGGCCTCCACCCCTGGGGTGGTGCATTCCACTGAGGCTGTGGAAGAGTATATGGTTGAAATGACTGGCTGGTCGGCTAGGAATGGTACTGAGGTGCAAAAGACTAGGGAGAAGGTGTAGACCAGGAGGGATTAGCAGGGGGGTCCCAAGAGGGAATGGATGTGTTCTGGTTAGGGTTATAATATGCATGGGATGACCCTTGGATGCCCTACTGGTATGGCCGAGGCCCATGGGGTCTCCTTTGATTTATGTAGTAGAGTTGTTGAGTCACCCCTTCAGTTCCCTGATACACAAATTTTAGTCTAGGTAGAGAAGGATACTTGTCTGTGGAGTGGTTTTCTTCACAGACTGAGCAAATTTTGATTAGGTTTAATGGACATTCATTCCTAGGGTTCCTCCTTGTGCATCTAGGGCAGAAGATGACTAAGGCTCTCTCTGATTCCTCTTGCTTTCTCTTGATGTGGATATTATCCATCTGTAGGGTAGGGGTTTGCAACATTTCACTCTTTAAATCTTCTAGCATATTTCAAATTTCAACTTTTATGGATGTGTTGGAAGAGGATGAGCTGGCCATTGATTGACTACCCCTAACCTTTTTCCTAGCTACCCTATAATGGTTCCTAGAGACAATATTGATATCTTCATAGGTGTTATAGAAATTTTTGGGCACTGCAACCCCAATCATAAATTTCCATAAACCAAGGGCTATTATGTCCCTAAAAGTGTTGTTCCAACCCCTAAAAGAACAAGGTCAGCTGATTACATCATCTCCCAGAAGTTCTCCATGAAAAACTACTCAGAACTGGTCAAAATTGGACCATCTCACCTGCTCCATGGTCAAAGTGTGCTGCATCCCACCTAAATGCACACGGGAGGTGCGATGCATAATGAAAAGCCCTTCTATGGGGTGCGATGGGCAAGAGTGGACAAATGGCAAGGTCAATCTGCAAGGTGGAGGATCATGGAATCTTCCAGAAACTTCTCCTGTGACACTTGCCTCTCTCCATTCGCCCAGGGATGAGTAAGAGATCATCAATCTCCAAGTGGAATCAAGAACTATCAGAGAGAGGACACTAATCAAATCTCAAAAGCTGACTCACCCCCCTTGCAAACATCTATATATGGATCCCTCATCCCAGAGATCCAGAGGCTAGAATTTTGTATCTCTTAAGGAAGTGCCACTGGTTTCTTGGTGTAACATCATAGTGTTGGGTGATCTAAGCTTTTCATGAGGTGAAGAAGGGCTTTCTTACTGAGAGGATGAGGCAGGGTCAGAACAATTGATTGTAATCCTCTTTGCTATTCTTGATTATTAATAAAGCTATTCAATTTTTTCCTCCACATTCTTGTATGATTGATGATATATGCATTTGTGTGGTCAATATATATCTGGTCCTATATTGTTTATGATAGTAGATATCTGTTCTTGGATAGTGTTATGCTGCTTTGATTCTACAGGTGCTCTTTGAAGCTGGGTAGACGAGGAAGCGAGTGGCAAAGATCTATCAGAAGGGAGAGTAATCAAGTAAGGAATCAAGTGCAAGATAGAGGTTGGTGTCCTTTATTCCCCTCTTATATACTTCTCATAAAGGAAAACGAAAGTGGTTTTAGTTTGTTTGTTTCTAAGGTAGCTACCAGCCTTAGTGGGACTAGCAGCTCTGCATAGACACTAGATTTCCCGATAACAAAATGGCGACTCCACTGGGGAGCGAATAGATTGTTTGTTTGTCTATATTTGTTTGCTTTATAAACTTACAGACGGAGCCTGAAGTCAAGCCAGCTAGCCTTCGAACTGCATTTGCTATGCAAGTGCAAAGTAGATCAATGGTGCTTTAGTCTATCTCTGGGTTTTTTTTTATGAATTGAACAATCGATTTACAAGCTCTCTAATTGCCCTTGTGGTGGCTCTAGTAACCTCCTTAGATCTACCCCTGTGATTTATTTACTGATTACAACTTGCTCGGCCTAAATCCCTGAACTGAGCTGCAAACTGTGACTTGGAACCCAGTTGAAGTCTCGTCCCTAGACCATCACACTGTCTCTTCTTTGGAATCTGGATGCATCACACTTCCTGTGTGTAGTAGGTGCACTGCATCTCACTTTCCCTGTGTTACAGGTGCGCTGATTAGACAATACCTCTTCTGCTCTTAGACTTCGGTTTCTGTGTTCACTCTTTTCAGCTCTATTCATGAGTTTTGCTGTCTGTAGTCAGTATACCTTTGTTGGAACCCCCTTTCTTACCATTATTCCGCCTCCATTGTGCAAAGAACTGTAAATGTTTTTATGTATTGTGATCCATTTTCAGTTCTCTTTTACAAAGAAGTAGCGTAATTGAACTGTCATTTCTTGATTTGGAAGTGTCGCAAGTGTCGTTTTTCAGTCATAGAAGAGAATCTGATTGTTCTTGATAGTCGATTACATTGTTACTCTTGTATTTGATTTGAATTAATAGTTTTTCAAGTGTCGAAAGCAAGTTTTCAATTCCAAATCACAAAGTGTCGTCATTGTCTTCATTTTGTCTTGAAAAGAAAATTGTTAGTAATGTCGCTTTGAAAAATAATTCAGATTTGCGCTTAGCTTTCTTTTTATAATTCACACATTAAGAAGGCTGAAAACAAATACATGCATGTGCATTTGCATTTAGACTGTTTCTTGGTTTGATTTAGGACAGTGCATATTGTGTGTGCTCTCTGCTCTATGTTTAAAGAATATCATCTCTCTTTCCTTAGTAGCTAGGATTTTCATTGCAAAATGAAGATTAAACGATTGTTTATCATCTTAGATTGCATTTTAGGAATTGTACATCTACATCAAGCGGTGAACCTGAAAGGAAAATTTATTAAGCAAGATCAATTGTAAAATAAATTTAATGAATCTAAAAACGCTTTGGAACCTAACGCACAACATTTAGAAGTCTAGGCTAGAGACGTATTCCGGCGTCGTAAAGCCTGGTAACTGTTGTTTTCATTGCTGGTTGGGTGATTCCTCCACTTTGAGACGATAAGTGCCAGTATGAACTTGTGCTCCCACGTACCGTCGAGTATATATTGGGAGACCACAATAGGCTTTATCCTGTATCTATAGGAAGCCGTGTCTGCTGCCCTATCGATTGCAATGCATTGAACACAGCATTCGGGAAGATTGACTACCATACCGTAAAAAGTATTATGTAGTTTTGCGATTGGTTTGGTAATCCCTCTGTCTAGATTTCCAGAGTAGTCTCTTTCGTTCCTTTTTCAGACTCCTTAAAGGAAAAGGTCCATCTGAGCACTTGTCACTTCAAGCTCATTAGAAATTGAAGGTGACTAGAGTCATCTTTTGTTTTTTTCTCGACTCTTAAAAATTGAAAAAGCAAGTTGTGTCAAAGCTTCTAAAATTTATTTTAATCGGAATAAACATCACCTTTCCTACGTTGGTCTTAGGTTGAGAAAAATGGAGTCCACCAACAAAGGATTTCCCCTTGGAGGAAATCCTAGTCCTTTCTCCTCTTGGGGAGATGTTGGTGCACCCCATATGGCCACATTGTCACTTCCAGGATTGACAATCGGCTTGCCCGTATGGCTCTTCTCGGCCTCTGTCGTTCAGAACACCGTGATTCCTGAACAATCAAGTCAACAACTAAACAATACCAAAGTTACCCCCCAACCTTCTACTTCGTCCAGTTCTCCCTCTCCTCCTTTCTCTTCACTTGATCAAGCTGGTAAAGCCAAAAATCAAGTAACTAAGAAGAAGAAAGAGAAGAAGAAGAAGGATCCAAAGGCGAAAAGGGGTGACCAGGCATCGTTTAGCGAAAATCCACACACTGCACCGTCCAGGCCTAAATAGCCATGTGTCATTTGCAAAGGAGACCACTATCATCGAGATTGTCCTTGCATCCCTCGGATCTTAAGGGACTCGTCTCCTCGTTTGCACAATCCAGTGTCGTCAACCTCTGATGATCATGTTGAAAATACACCGTCAACTAGTGAAAGTGAAGCCCCTGGACAAAAAGGAAAATGTAAATTTCCTTGTAAATTGTGTGAAGGAGATCAAGTTGTCCACCGTTGTCCCTTCTTAGACAAGGTTAAAAGAGTATTGGACGACTGTCCGGTTTCACCGTTACGACTTCCTCCTAGATATAAGAAACTCTTGCCGAGTCCGTCACTAGTTGAAAATCCGGCTGACACGCCATTGTGGTCGGCTGAAGCATCTATCATTGAAGATAAACCATCTGAATCCACACCAGACGAAAGTCAAAAGGTCGAGGCGGAAGTTGACCCAGTCTTGCCTTCAGAAGGTCCATCTTCGGATGATACAGTCACCGGAGAGAACAAGAACGAAATCGTTCAAATTCTCTTCGTAAGCACAGACTCCGATGAACATGGGGGAAATCTACCCATTCCTTTACCGCAGGAAGGAAGTTCGTTAGAGTCGTATCCGGCCATCTATTCGGTCCCACCTCCAAGCAACCTAGTTGTTTCCTTCGATTGGAATCTTCTAGGCAGAACCCGTTTACCGGCTAGTGTACCATTTCGAATCATTGCTCAAATATATAGAATGGTCATGGCCGGTACCATCATAGATGAAGGGGCTTCTGTGAGTATCCTTTCCTCAACTGCTTGGAAAGCGCTTGGTTCGCCACCGCTTTTGACTGAAATGAGAAATCTAACAGGCTTTGACAAAGGAACCGGTCGACCATTATGGATCCTTCCCAATGTGCTGATAACATTGAGAAGGAAAACCATTCACATGAACATAATGGTAGTCCAAGGACCCCTGGATTATAATCTACTCCTTGGATGCGACTATATTTATTGCATGGGAGCCACTGTCTCCTCACTCTTTAGAGTAATGTGTTTTCCGCATGAAGGAAGAGTGGTCAAGCTCGTAGACCAGCTTTCATTCCCCGGTTCACACATAGCAAATAGTCAAATACCATCCCTGAATGGTCTTTTCACACAAGGAATGTCTCATCAATCCCCAATCTGTCCACTTGATGAGCGCGAGTGATTCGGAGGACATGATTGAAACCCAGGGGGCATGCACCCTGGTCTGTTTCGACAGAAAAACCTTCAGTATAGGGTAGGTTTCCGCGAAGGATATATGACTAGTTTATGAAATTAGACTGGAATAAGATTCCTTCATCAAAGTTATGTGAGTGGAGCCAGTTACGCCACTCACCTTTGTTTATTTCGGTAGACATCACCGAGGAAGTGTTTTGCCTGAAGTATGGATAGAACAATATTTGGTAACCTGGAAATTTTTCACTATACCTGGGGGCATGCAAACCTTTTGGCGTGCAAGCGAAGAGCGACCATTTATTTTTGTAAATTTGTAGGTCCTCTAACCCTTTAAACTCGTAGGATTGGTCGTTTCCTAACTTGCATAAAGAAAGGATATAGGGCAAAGCTTTAAAAAATTCCATTTTTTAAATGAGACATCCTTATTTTACGACTGTATCGAGCAGTTTTAACGCGGAATTCAAGCTCGTTAAAAATAAACATAAGCAATGAGCAAATGTTCCCCCAAAGTTTAAGCTCACTAAAATATGAACCAATTTCCGGTAAATAACCATCGTGAATGTATTATCATCAGCCTTTGAAGCCTTGGTCGTGTTCTCATCATCACCTCCACTCTGTATTGGCCGATCATTCACCTCCATTTGATTGTTTACCCTTTTTGAGGAACAACTGCGAAAAGTGATCCTGTTAGCCATCCTTGTGACACTGCCGTGATTGGAAAATTCCAAACCTCACCTGGAATTAGCTGCTACCCAAATTTATCACTCGTTCCTCGAAAAACGAGTGTCCTTTAAGCTCTTTTCAACTGACTCGTAAAATATGAAAAGATTGCCGAGCAATTAGCCTCTCCAGCTCGTTAAAGCGACCGAAAGTGCTATCCCTCCTCTAGATTTTAATCTTTTTGGACTTGAGGGATTATTACACAAAAAGATCGAGCGCTTGTTTTGTTCGGCTCGTTAAAAGTACCGAAAATTCATCCCTTTTGTATTTTTTTTATACTTTTTTGGACTCAAGGGATTGTATGACGAAAAATTGTTACTGGAGTTTTCTTTACGTCCATTTTTAGACTCTCTAAAATTGAAAAGGACCGAGTTATCTTTGTCGTTAAACTCATTAAAACTGTAGCGACAAACTTGTCCATACAGACAAGAACGAGTTTCACTATCGCTAGGCTCGTTAAAACATAGCGATGGGTTTGCCCGAAGGGAAAATTATAGAACAAGCATATGTTATCCTCCACAAGCTTGACAAAAATAAAGAGGTACTGGTCAGCAATGACTGGGGAAAAATTGGGAAGATAACTTGAAGAAACTTTATTGGTATCAAGTCACTCTTGAACATGACACTTTCACTTCGCATCCGAGTCGGGTTGGGTTGTTCCGTTCACTGGTAATATCTCCATGGTTCTATCACACCATCCATATTTGGGGTTAATGCTACCAATCCATCATGTCAGTGTCACCGGTATTTTCAAGAGAAGTCGCTCAGAGAATTCACCTGTGTCTCATCCACTGCAATACATTTACGCTCCATTCTTTCATGACTGCCACCCTGAACCTTATGTCATCAGATCATTTTCACCTCCATTAAAATCATTTTCTCTGTTTCATGTCATTGATGTGGGATTCACTAAGGCCCTCCTATGACGGATCGCTTCTTTTCGACATCAGCTCATTATCCAAGAAGTCGATCTAGGAACACCCCTTTCAATACTTTGAAGCTTGCATGCCTCAATGCAAGTTTCTCACTTCCGGCGATAGGTTTACATCAATGGCCTTCGACCAAAAGATTTTGCGTGGTGTTCAACACCAAGTCCCTTATTCACACCACGTGAATTGTACTGTAGTACCTTGAGGGTCATCATCATTATCGGTGATTCCTCTCACGCCTGTTAACAACTTACATCATTGGCTGGTAATCAGGCGATGTCTTTCCATGTTCGACTCCAGAACATCTCTCACATGGATCGACTTGTACTTTGAGTGAAGATCGAACGAGATTGAAGACCTCGGATCTAGTTTCATCCATCCAGGCTGCGATATATATTCAAGAAAATAAAGACATCAAATGTACATCATTACTGCACAGATAATCATCCAATCCAAGGGATGATGGCTCTACCAGAATCATCAGTCTGCACCCAGACGATTGTCTGTCTTATGTACATGAAAATGAATTTATAAAGCTGAGAATGGGAATTCCCGCCTCAACTAGATCATGAAAATATTATGAAGATAATGTATTGTATTGTATCTTATTACAGGTCACCTTCCAGCTTGAAAAAACTTCGGATCCTCATGATAAATCATTTCACCGGACATCAAAAGATTAACGACCTCATGCTTTAGGGGGCAGATGTTATAGACATTTTTGGGCACTACAACCCCAATCATAAATGTCCATAAACCAAGGGCTATTAAGTCCCTAAAAGTGTTGTTCCAACCCCTAAAAGAACAAGGTCAGCTGATTACATCATCTCCCAGAAGTTCTCCATGAAAAACTACTCAGAACTAGTCAAAATTGGACCATCTCACTTGCTCCATGGTCAAAGTGTGCTGCATCTCACCTAAAAGCACACGGGAGGTGCAATGCATACTGAAAAGCCCTTCTATGGGGTGCGATGGGCGAGAGTGGACAAATGGCAAGGTCAATCTGCAAGGTGGAGAATCATGGAATCTTCCAGAAACTTCTCCTGTGACACTTGCCTCTCTGCATTCGCCCAGGGATGAGTAAGAGATCATCAATCTCCAAGTGGAATCAAGAACTATCAGAGAGAGGACACTAATCAAATCTCAAAAGCTGACTCACACCCATTGCAAACATCTATATATGGATCCCTCATCCCAAAGATCTAGAGGCTGGAATTTTGTATCTTGTAAGGAAGTGCCACTGGTTTCTTGGTGTAACATCATAGTGTTGGGTGATCTAAGCTTTTCATGAGGTGAAGAAGGGCTTTCTTGCTGAGAGGATGATGCTGGGTCAGAACAATTGGTTATAATCCTCTTTGCTATTCTTGATTATTAATAAAGCTATTCAAGTTTTTCCTCAACATTCTTGTATGATTGATGATATATGCATTTGTGTGGTCAATATATATCTGGTCCTATATTGTTTATGATAGTAGATCTCTGTTCTTGGATAGTGTTATGCTGCTGTGATTCTACAGGTGCTCTTTGAAGCTAGGTAGATCAGGAAGCGAGTGGAAAATATCTATCAGAAGGGAGAGGAATCAAGCAAGGAACCAAGCGCAAGACAGAGGTTGGTCTCCTTTATTCCCCTCTTATCTACTTCTCATAAAGGAAAACGAAAGTGGTTTTAGTTTGTTTGTTTCTAAGGTAGCTACCAGCCTTAGTGGGACTAGCAGCTCTGCATAGACACTAGATTTCCCAATAACAATAAGGTAGCTGGTAGATGTCCCCTCCTGCTAGCAGGTTTAAGGTATCCAGAATATCTTCCCTTACCCCTCGGATCAGGACTAGCTTCAGTGACTCAGGATCAAGTGTGCACCTGGCTCTTTTGTAGCTAAGATGGAATCTTTCTTCATAATCCTCTAGGGATTCATCATGCCCCACGGTCATCCTAAAAATTTCCTCTTTGTTGTCTTTAGACCTGTAGTAGTCTCGATACTTTTTGTTGAAAGTTGTTGTATGTGAGCCCAGGTTGTGATGCTATCCCTAGGTAAACCCATGAACCAACGCAGAGCTGCATGCTTGAGAATTGATGGGAATAATTTCAACTTCTGCTCATAAGTGGTGTAATCATAATTTCTTCATATGATAGCAAACTCAAACAAGAAAGTATCTGGATCTTTTGAGGTCAGGCCATGGAAATGAGGAAGAGCAGAGGGGCTTATGTTTTTCATCTTGGTACCCCCATTATTTTCTCTGATGGGAAAGGCACCCTCAATTCTTTCTCTATCTCCTCTGTCATTTCTATTTTCAGCCATTAGGTCAGTTGGAATGGGTTCTCCTTCTTCTTCTCCCCCTGTAGGCTCTTCAAATATCTATGGTTGTTCACCTAAGGGGTCCTCCAATTCACAACTACCGAAGAAGAGGGAAGGTTGGCTGTTTGAAGTGGTAGGGGTATTTGGTAGAAGTTTTCCTAAGTTATCCCTATTCCTACGAGGTATGAAAGAAGTGTTTTTGTTTTTTTTTGTGGTTTTTTCAAGATTTGAGACTAATTGTAGAATTGAAAGAACAAACTAAATGGAAACTAGCTGCTGAATGAAATCTCACTTGCAGAATGGAAAAGAAAGCAAACAAACTTACAGTTACTTTTGCAAAAATGAAGCTAATAGTAGAATGTCAGAGAAGAGAAATGGAAGAAAGAAAGCAAAAATCACATCTTACTCATACACCTCCCCAGAAACAGTGCCAAAAAGTGATGAGCACCGGTATTGTAGCAAGAATGAATCAAATCCTAGGGCTGCCAACTTTACTTTATCAACCCGGGGTTCATACAAACTTGGAGGTGACAGTGTTGTATACACAAGCAGATGTGATGGGTCCACTCTTTGTCACCTCTACGAAGGCGATAAACCACTATGGTTTCCTAAACCAGCCTTCTATTGATTCAGAAGAAGCTTGATTACCAATGAGGAAAGGGGAAATTTACACTAATTGAAATATTGTCTACTATAGTAAGGAAAGACTGAAATCAAATGCTTAAATACACCACTCATCTAACTAATTTCTAAGAGGCTTTGCTTCAAAATAATGCTAAGTTAACATGTGTGTAATCCTACTATCTTAGGCATGCAATAAAAAATAACCAAACACTCTACTGATGTGCATGTAAATGAACACAATAACTCTTTTTATCCTTTTTTTGTGTGAAAATATGAATGCTAAATCCTCTTGGTGATGTGGAAGGTGGGTTAGAGATGGTGGTGAAAGGTCAGATGGCTTTGGAGGAAAGTAGGGGTCTTCTCCTATCTTCCATGATGCTTTTTCTATATTTCAGCCTCAAAACAGGCCACTATAGGTCGTCCTACAAGATGTCCTAATGCTTCTACAAGATCCGATCGAGAGAAATAGGAGTGATTTGGAAGGTGGTGTAGGGCTTAGGGAAGGTGTATGGTGGGAGAAATAAGGCAAGGGAGTGGCTAGGACTTCTTCAGATCTCAAAACAGAGTTTGTAAGATAGTTGGATTTGCTCAACAACCCTAGAAAATTGTTCTTATGGAATAAGGAATTGGTTGAGGGAATTAGTGGCTTTTGGTGTTCATGGATGGATGAGGTTAGGATGGTGTTGCTGGTCATGAGATCTCCCTGCACTATTGAAACTCATGCACTGCATAAATCACTGGCATTTATCCATGAAACATGTCAAATAAGAAAGCATTTTAATCAACTTAAGAAAACAAAATTTCGTTACCTAGTTTCCTAGTTCATGCATGGAAATACTTGTAGAATAATGTGAAGCACTATGAGATCTAATACAAGGCTAAATATATCAGAAATGACAATTGAATCTTATTCTTGAAAACTAAAAAGATGCTGGACTAAGTAGCAGAAAACCCTAAATTCCATAAGAAATCATAATTCTATCTTTTTGGGGCTGCATAGGATTTCTTTCCTCAAACCATGGTCCCTGAAGGGAGGAGTGAGGCCAAATGATGGTCTAAATTGTACAAGATGAAAGAGTTTATATCAGAATGCACAAAGTATATAGGGAAGTTTTGTGTTTTTTCTGCACTACTCACCATGTATTTCATCAAGGTATCATTATATAGTTTTCTTTGTTGACCAAAAACAGATATGGTGGCATATGACATATCTAATTGCAAGGATCCTTACAATTTTTCTCCTCTTGAGTGAGATAAAAACATTCCATATTTGGGTGGGATGTCTAAAACTACTATGTCCATTACAATACTTTTTGTTGGGCATTGGACTAGAGTTACACATAAATCTTTAATCAAGCCAAGGTACTTAACTTGACTAGAGTCAAAGGAAAAAAAATCCTTATATGGTCTAGTGATATCTAAGTTTAGTCTCTCCATGATTGCTTTTGGCATCAAGTTGTGGGATTCCCCTGAGTATAGCATAGCATTATGTCATACTTTGTCATGAATGTTAAGGATAATGTAGAAAGGAGGGATTCCTCCTTGTTGATGAGTACCATTTACCTCAGGGCCAAACAATAACTCAGGTTGATCATCATTCAAATTGACTGCATGTTCCCCTTCACCTATATTTAAGGTTTTTGTGATCAATGATTTATAGGATTCATTTTTCACTAGCTCAGTCAAAGGGAATGATATTTTCAATTTTGCTATTTCATTCTTGAGGTTGAAAGGTAGTTGATCTTTGTTTGTTTGGATGAGATCTTCCTTAACAAATGCAATTTGTGTGTTTTTATCTTGTTTTTTAGTACTTGGCATTTCAGTCTGTGTTTCAGTAGTTTTTCTTTGATTACTCCTATGTGGAATGTTTTGAGTGACTGTTTCAATTTAAGTTTCAGATGAAGTTATATCTACAATTTTTGGGGTAGAAGTCTCCTGTGTTCCCCTAGGAAGGATTTGTAAAATTTTAGTGACAGGAGCTTCTGTTATCTTTTTAGTTTGGGTCTAGATTGATCTTTTAGTGTATTTTTACTTCTTAATATATACTATTTGTGAACTTCATATATAGCTGAATCATAACCCTGTTTAAAGTAAAAGGACTCACCAGATTCTAATTGCAATTGTTGCAGCATGTACAACTCCTGTTATTCTTGAGTAAGAAAAATGAAATCTTCATTTTTTATTCCTAATAAGTTTATTTGGGTGTCATCCTCTCCTTCATGGCTCTATGAACCCTCAGCATAGTTTTCTTGGAAGGGTGGCCTAATTTGTTGATCTGGTATAGCATTCTTTCCAGTGTTAGGGTTCTTCCTGAAGTTGGGGTTTCTTATTGGGGGTCGCTGTTGATTCTCCCACTAAGTTTTTCTTTCCATGTTTTTTAATCTATCCATTATTCTCTCTACACTCTTCGCTAAACTATCTATTTTATCAACAGAAGTGGAAGTTTCCTCTTTAATTACAACTCTCTTTTCATTGCTCATTCTGGCTTTCTTGGCTAATAGGTTGGCCTCTACACTAATAGCATTACTTTGCACTTGTTCCAATGTTTCTAGGTTTCTCTCCCTTAACTGGTATGACATGTCAGTGTCAAAATCATCAGGGAATTTAATTAATGATAGGTTAGGTGGAGGCTTAAGATTAGCAGGGATTGCATTGTAGATTCTATTGAACCTAGTACAATAATCTTGAACTGACTCATTAGGAGCTCTTCTAATGTTATCATATTCAGAAAGTATTTGCATAGGGTTTTTCTTTCTCTCCCATCTATCAATGAATAATCTATGAAAAGCAGATAAATCTGCAATATGATTAGCAGGTAAAGCTTTGACCCATTTCTTAACATCCCCAGTTAATGTTTGGGCAAACAACCTCATTTGGACTTTAGATTCATCTATCTCATGCAACTCAAAATAGTCAGTCATTTTGTTCACATGCTGTTGGGCAGTGTACTAACCAGTAGCATCAAACAAAAATATTTTTCTTTGATAATCTTTGAGCATGGCATGGAGTTGTGTTGGTAAAACCAGGGGCGCATATCGGTCTACCATGGCTTGGATTCTGGCTTGACCAGGGGGTAAGGTGCTGGTACTTGAGGGAGGGCTTGAAATGGATGGAGATGAGCTAGATGAGGACGAGGTGTTTGGCTGATGAATAACTGGTTTAGAGGAATGGACTCTGGTGGATACTAGTGGTGAGGTGGTGGTAAGTGAAGGTTTACCTACAGTGATGGAAGATTGTGCAGAAATTTCAGAGGCAACAACAGTAAGGGCAGCTAGTTCAACAGATTGTTGAAGGTAAGCATCATCTATATGGTTTATTAATGTGGAGGTCAAAGCTTCTAACTTGTCAAAAGTATCCAACACAAATTTTTCTAAATCTGGATGTATAGGCACCTTTTTTTATCAATGAGTTGAATAAAATTAGGGTCTAACACAGTTTCATGAATTGCATTCTCTGATTTAGTTCTAAGCAATGAGAGATCAAATGACAAATCAAATGGAATTTCCTCTAATGTTGATAATTCTTCAGGGAGTGAATTTGATTTAACTAACTGGCTACTACTTGCTTGAGTTTCTACCTTTTTTGGTTTTCTCAAAATCCTGTCTGGATCATCAACTATATTAGCAGGGTTTGGATCTGGGTTTGCCTTGATATAGTGAGTCTTCTTGGGAGCCATAATTTTAACTTTTAATTGTTTTTTTTATGAAACTTTTTAAGATCAACTTATAAAAATGACCTTAAGGGGCTCAAGATGAAATTTTAAGGTTTCCTTAAAGTTTTATTTGATTGAGGATTGAAGTCCCCAGTATGGTCGCCAATTATGTTATCACTCCAAAATTTCTTCTAAGTTCTTAGAAAAATAAATGATAGAGGTAACCACAAACCAACTTTGGAGATCAGGATCTAGCCTTCCTAATCTTATAGAGGGCTCTCTCTTTTTAATTTAACTTTGTTTAGTTATTTGATTTTAGGCTAGTTATGATTATGCTTGGGTTTTTGATTTGAATTTGGGTGGTGGGATCACTTACTTAGATGAATAGAGGGTTTTCTTTTACCATTAGGCTATGGGGTCAAATGGCAGACACATAGGACTGGATCAAGTTCTAAAAATAGTGTCTACAGGGCAAGATAGAGGAGTTACTATAGATCTCAAAGGCTTGATGGTGAAATGGTTTCCAATCGGATCCAGGGAGCAATTAAGGGTTCCCAAGGCCAGATTATGAAGAAAAATGAAAGGGGTCAATCAGGATGGGAGAGAAATGAAGGGTTCTCAAATCTGGATATCAGAGGAAAACATGTAAATGATTAACTGTGAAAAACAGAGTGTACTTAAACAGCTTCTGAGTTAAATTTCCAGTTAATTCATTCAAATTTAGATAACGTTTAAGATTATGAAACATAAGAAAGTAACAAAATCAAACAAAGAAGATACTTCACTGCAATAGTTCATCTCATGAATCCTGTAGTGCAATCTTTTTATTACTTGCTCCAGTCTGTTGACTTGAAAATTGGTAAAATAACCCTTAGGTTTGAGATCAAAATAACTTTACAAATTTATAGAAATCCACCCTAAATACTTCGAATTATGAAGTATTTATACAAAAAGGATTTTACAAAATATCCCAAACTGTCTTGGGAACTAATCTAGGAGAAATAAATATCTTCATGCGAGAAGATAGAGACAACTATTGAACTGCTGCATGCTATCCCTATTATTTAGGTTTTGCCGGCTTTGATCTTTTGATATTTTCACTTTAATCTGCTTTGCTGTTTGGTCTTCACGCTGGATGTTCTATTTACTTTGACGTTTCATCTAACACTTTCATCTGATACACTATGACCTGGCTGACCTGTCAATATCCTTTTACTGTGTCTTTTTACTTTTACTGTATATTTTACATTTTTCCTGTGTATTTCTACAGTAAATTATTTAGTTTTTCCCATGTCTCAGCATCTGGTAATTGGATATTGAGCATCTTTCTGTAGATATCATATGCCTCTGTATACTTGGAAAAAGTAGGATTATTGACAAAAAGGTGTTTTACCTCATTCTGGAGGTAAAAGAAATTCCCAAAAGTTTGATAGAATACTTTGCCAGTAGTTATACCCTTCATGGATGAAGTATTTACCTGATCTCTGGCCACTTCTCTGATCTTTTTACTATAGTATTCCTTGGTCATTAATTTGTCATTTACAACCAAGGGATTTGGTAAACCCTTCTGTCTTAAAATTTCGAACTTCACCATGAATCTGTCAATGGTTAATTGCATAGTTTGGCACTTATCCTCTAGGTTTAGCATCAAATTCCTCTTGGTGAGGACCCTCTTTACTTCGAAAATTGTACCTTTTTTGTCAGGTATCTCTAGTTCCTGCAGCTCATACATGTTCTTGGAGTTGAGGAAGTGAATAATCCTTGTAGCTTCCTCTGGCATGTCTCCATGTTCTGCTTTGACTCTTTGAATGGCTTCTGTAGCCTGCTTTAGTAGATCAATTTGTTCAAAAATAACTTGGATGGATGGCCAAATATCATTGAAAGAGTCAATGATATTGGCGCACAGTTGCTCCTTAGCCTGACCTAGAGGTTCTTTCAATGTCAGTTCCTTCTCTAGGTTTTTGATTCTTTCGGTCATCCTTGTGGACTTCTGCTGTTCTTCTTTGTGCTTGATTTGGGCCAGTTTGTAGTCCGTTTCTAGGCCGGTCACTTTTTCTTGAAGCCTGTTCATCTCAGTGGTCTGAATGGAAATTTATTCCATTGCTTTTACCAACCTATTTGCCTCATCACCTGTAGACCCTGTTGTTGTAGACCCTATTGCTGATGTAGTTTATGTAGATGCTGGTAGTGTTGTGGCCATTGGAGTTGTGGGGGCCAAGGATGCTACCAAAGTATAAGGTAAAACAATGGTAATTGTTGGGATGATAGTTGTAGGAGCATCATCAAGACTAGCTTGTTTGAGCTGAATCAAGCTATCCAATTATTTTTCCATCTCCTTTAACTGATCGTTCAGCTACAACACTAGGTCCATCATCTCTTCATGTTTGGTTTGGCTCTACAGGACCTCCTTTATCTATGGGTGTTGTAAATGTGGCAACTTGAGTTGTTTCTTGAGGGCTACTGTATCCTCATTTTTATTTTTGATCAGCATTTTAACAACCTTAATGTCACTTGGATCATGGACCAGTTCAATGACCAAGTCCTTCAATGACTTTATCCTATCGTCTTTGGCCTGTGAAGAGGCCTTCTCCAATTTTTACTGGGCTGTCACATTATCCAGTGAATCCTGTAGCTTGTGGGCAGCCATGGCCTTTCTTGTAAGGGTGGAGTAAATCATTTCTACAGCCTATTTTTGGAACTCTATTTGGTCAATGGGATGAACATCCCTGGCCATCACCTCAAAATTAGTCTTCTTATAGTTAGTCGGGGTCTTTGGTTGTTGTACAGTGGGCTACAAAAATGACACTTGCATCTTTCCTGCTTTAATGTCAAAGCCTGCTTAACCTGCACTGGTTGGCTAGTGTATGTTTAAAGTATTGGGCATATGTCTTTGCCTTGAACTTCTCATTCCTCATCTTTATTTCTTTGTACCTGTCTTTGATGTCATTTTCTCTGTCAGCTAGCTTAACAAAGGAAGAAACCTCAACACTTTGTTGTCTTTCAATCAATTGAGTGTTGGATGTTGACGGCTACTGTGTTTCATCTGATGCAGCTGTGCCTTTACTCCTCCGCCCCATTGTTTCAGTGTCAATTATTTCCACTGATTTAATGTCCTCCTCCTGTTTAGACACAGGATTCAACTTGGGCCTTTTTTCTGAGCTCAAACAGCTCATCTATAGTCTCCATGGCAGAAATGGATGCCTCTTCCCTATTCCTCTTCGGATTCTTCTCCTCATTGGCTAGGGTCTGTAACATAGGATGAACATTCATTGGTTCTCCTAGTTTTGGCACCTACAAGAAAGAGCTTTGGTCAAATTGTTTTTCAAGATCAATGTGTGTGTTCTCCACATCCACAACTGTCCTATCCATGTCAATCAACGTGTTTTCCAACCACTCAAATTGGTTGGAAAATTTTTCAATGTCAGGACTTGGCTGGTGGATGTAAGGTCCCAATTTGACCCTTAGTCTTAGCTTGTTTATGACACCATGAGGGTCATACTGCCACATGAAGCTGTTGCTGAACTTCATCTGCTATAGTATCTTATCAGCCTTTGGTCCATCCTCTCTGTTATTGCAAATGAATGGGCCCAATTGGTTATTCATCTTAAATTGGATCTTCTTTCTAGCAGATAGGAAGTGGACATCATCAGAGTTGATGATTTTTCTGAAATACTCAAGTGAAAATATACTCATGGGGAGGTATTTGGGAAACTTGTATGGGGCTAATTGGTAGCCATAAACCCTAATTGCAGTGTGGTTATGGTACAGGTACCAATCTCCCACCTTGTTGTTCTTAGCCAACTATAACACTCTCTTGATTTCTTGGCTGATCCTAGGTTGAATGTTACCAATCAGCATGTTTTATGACTGGGTATACAAATGAGTCTATGAAGTCTTTGCAAGTAAAGGCTATGGAAAAAACTCTTTCAGTAGGCAATCTGGTGAATTTCTCATGAATTCTGTCTGTAATGAACTGAGCATAATTGTACTGTTGGAAATAATACTGAGGGGGGTGGGGTGAATCAGTATTATCTAATCAATAATAACTTTTTCATTTCCATATTCAGATTCATATACACTACTTCAGTTAAGGATACCCGCGTATATATGCAACTGCGTTTAATGAAACTAGCGTATATCCAGTAAACTTATGATTCAATTAGTTGATCTTCAAATGAGTGCATCAGAACATTATTAACCATATTAACAGTAAACAGGTGCAGTAAAATAGAACAGATCATCACACATAAGGAGCACACATGAAAAACCATGATATAAGGTGGAAACCCAATGTGGGTGAAAACCACCTGCTGTAATTCGTCTCTATCTTCTTTTAATAAGAAACTTCTTTTTACAATAGTGTTGTGGAGGTAAATCCCCTCTGCGGACAGAGGCGATCCCTACTAGCCCAAATGGGGTCTAGCAATAATCAAACAATGCTACCACGCAGGTTCCTAATTGCAAATCAAAGACCGATGATGAGGGCCTACCTGGATTCCAACGCCAGTACTTGTAGAAGAGTCGTCACTCCCGTTCCTTTGCTCTGGCTGGTCACAATCCCCACGATCCTCGTGAACGGACACCTACACATGCAAAGAACGACACAAACACAAGCATAATATCCAATAGATGCAACTATATATCAGTCAGAAAGGATATAACTCATCATTATCACAAATAATAACAAGAGTGGAACCATAATGATAGTCGTCTATTATTGATAAACAAAGAAGAATACAACCATAGTTCTGACGTCAAATCCTCCTTTGGCTGGGTGATCAGCAGCACATGCCTTGCAAAGCTTGTTGGGAATGGGGAGCAAGCCTCTCTCTCCTTGGTTACTTGGACAAGAATCTCCTCACTTTAGATTTAGCTTCATGGGAATGAAGAAGGCTTCTTGTAGCATGAGCTTAGCAATTCTCAGACTTTGGGACTTAGAATTTGGAACTTGGAGACTAAATTGTCAAAGGCAAAAGGAAAAGCTTTTATAGATAGAGGAGAAGGAGTTAGGGTCATCCACAAGATTCATGGGATTGGCTTTATCACTAAGAAGCTTCCATGAGAGTTGGAGAACTACTTCCCTTCTATGGAGATTCGAATCCCAACTGAACTAACTCAAGATGGAATCAGTTCATGAATAGGTTAGGAAGAACCTTCGTAAGTTGGTTTGTTAAATATTTTACCCAACTGGGTTGGTGCGAGTGCGACTCTGAGACAGAGCGCCAGCTGGTGCACCCTCTTTGGAGGATTTCCCCAATTGGCGCGAGTGATACATAGTGGAACCGCGCCAATGGAAAAAGGGCTATTTTAATGGGTATTTTGCAGAAGGTGTCTTCAGGGCATATGAATCACATACTCAAGGGGATACAATGCAAGTGTTTTCACGTTATATCACTTCTCACCGGTCCCGGAATAAGTCCTCCAATGTGAGGGAAAAGGGGTAACAGGGACGGTGACAAATTACTGTGTAACAGATGCCCCCTAAAGCATGAGGCCCGAGAGAGAGGGGTGAAATGCTTTACAAGAACATGGCCAACTAAAAACACTGCCGCCAGAGAACCTGCATGGAGAAGTACAACTGATATCTCAAGTACATGATGTATGTGGTATGGGCGCAACCATCCATAGCAGAGTACATAAAAATCCAGATCCAAGGTATGGGCGCAACCATCCAGTAAGGATCGATAAGTAGATTCAGGCATGGTTGCAGCCATCCAGTGAATGAGTCATGTAATGATCATAATAATCCACAAAATCGCAACCTGGATATCAACAGACAAAATCCAGGGTCTTACGCTCCATCTCGACCCGAACAAAGTACAAGTTCAAGCATGCGAATATGGGAGTCGAAGTCGAACATGCAATAACAACGTTTGATTACCAGTCAATGATGAAAACTATTAACAGATGCGAGAGGTACCACCAATAATGACAATGGTCCTCAAGGTACTATAGGTACAATCTACGGCGTGCGAATCAGTGAGTCGGCGTCGA
This sequence comes from Pinus tabuliformis, assembly GCA_031772625.1. NCBI lineage: Eukaryota > Viridiplantae > Streptophyta > Pinopsida > Pinales > Pinaceae > Pinus > Pinus tabuliformis. The sequence goes on from CM062820.1 coordinate 331,331,085, forward strand.
ACACCCGTAGAATCATTCGATCGGAGGCCAATGATGAAAAACTCACGTCGAACATGAAGAACCTGCCATTGAGGCATGTAGGTTCTCCGGCGGCAGTGTTTTCAGTTGGCCATGTTCTTGTAAAGCATTTCACCCCTCTCTCTCTCTCGGGCCTTATGCTTTAGGGGGCATCTGTTACACAGTAATTTTTCACCGTCCCTGTTACCCCTTTTCCCGCACATTGGAGGACTTATTCCGGGACCTGTGAGAAGTGACATAACTTGAAAACACTTGCATTGTATCCCCTTGAGTATGTACTTCATATGCCCTGAAGACACCTTCTTCAAAATACCCATAAAAATATCCCTTTTTCCATTGGCGCGGTTCCACTGTGTATCACTCGTGCCAATTGGGGAAATCCTCCAAAGAGGGTGCGCCAACTGGCGCTCTGTCTCAGAGTCGCACTCGCGCCAGCCCAGTTGGGTAAAGTTTTTAACAAACCAACTTATGAAGGTTCTTCCTAACCTATTCATGAACTGATTCCATCTTGAGTTAGTTCAATTGGGCTTCGAATCTCCATAGAAGGGAAGTATTTCTCCACCTCTCATGGAAGCTTCTTAGTGATAAAGACAATCCCATGAATCTTGTGGATGACCCTAACTCCTTCTCCTCTATCTATAAAAGCTTGTCCTTTTGCCTTTGACAAGTTAGTCCTCCAAGTTCCAAATTCTAAGTCCCAAAGTCTGAGAATTGCTAAGCTCATGCTACAAGAAGCCTTCTTCATTCCCATGAAGCTAAATCTAAAGTGAGGAGATCCTTGTCCAAGTAACCAAGGAGAGAGAGGCTTGTTCCCCATTCCCAACAAGCTTTGCAAGGCATGTGCTGCTGATCACCCAGCCAAAGGAGGATTTGACGTCAAAACTATGGTTGTATTCTTCTTTGTTTATCAATAATAGACGACTATCATTATGGTTCCACTCTTGTTATTATTTGTGATAATGATGAGTTATATCCTTTATGACTGGTATATAGTTGCATCTATTGGATTTTATGCTTGTGTTTGTGTCGTTCTTTGCATGTGCAGGTGTCCGTTCACGAGGATCGTGGGGATTGTGACCAACCGGAGCAAAGGAACGGGAGCGACGACTCTTCTACAAGTACTAGCGTTGTAATCTAGGTAGGCCCTCATCATTGGTCTTTGATTTGCAATTAGGAACTTGGGTGTTAGCGTTGTTTGATTGTTGCTAGACCCCATTTGGGCTAGTAGGGATCACCTCTGTCCGTAGAGGGGATTTACCTCCACAACAATAGTACTGGTGCAGTCTTATACCAGTACGCAGGCTTCTACCTGCAAAAGGCTACAACCTTCTTAGCTCTTGTACTAGCCGATCCATTTACTAGTATGTAGGCGCCGACCTACTGAAGGCTCCAACCTTCACTCGTTTTCCAGCTGCTCCTGGAAGGGAGTTACAACCCCCTGGCTCTTGTACTAGCCGATATGTTTACCAGTACGTAGGCGCCGACCTATTGAAGGCTCCAACCTTCACTCATTTTCCAGTTGCTCCTAGAAGGGAGCTACAACCCCCTGGCTCTTGTACTGGCCAAAATGTTTACCAGTATGTAGGCGTCGGAACTCTACGATCTTCCAGGGACCATGTTTCATAAATTTTCAGACTAGATCCATAAATACAAAACAATCACCACTGCAATACAATCATCAACTTATACCTACATCATCAATCTCTGAATCACCCAATACTGAACCACTGAAACCAGAACACAAAACAAACAACAGATCTCTGCAATAATAACCAGATCCAACTGCAACTTCAAATATCATATCTCATAATATATATGCTACTATGAAGAATCAAACCAGCATACATACACGCTTTTACCAAAGCCAACCTGCGTACAGATCTGCAAATACTTACTCATAAATTTGCAGCTGTTCCAGACATCAGTCATACCCAGATCATAACATTCATACAATAAAACATGCGTCAATAATTCAGATCTAGTCTATCCATGATCAAACCACATAATGATAATACATTCCAAGCCTTATGATCCCGGTCCATCATCCATCATCAACAACATAGGTGCATCCTTGATTCAGATCAAGCACAACAGCACAAACCAGCATCCTAGATCTCACACTTCATCAGATATTCATCACTTCCACACTTTTTGACTTGGCCTAATGATCTTCTCTTTATATAGGTTTAGGCTTCTCTCAATACCATGGTCCAAAACCATGTTGAACCAATACCTTGGACCCAATACCTGGGGTCAACACTTCGGACCAAATACCATGGACCAATACCAAAATACCATGGACCAAATACCACAGACCAAAACTTAGTTTTCTGACATGTACGCGCCTTTCATTCTGTGAACCTGCGTGTGTACGTATACGCGCCTTTTGTTCTTCTCACCCGCGTGTATACGCACTTTCATCAAGGTTAACCTGCGTATATCTCTCTCTTGACCTGTTGTACTAAGATCTGTCCTCTGATTGAGTTGCCATCACCTGTATCATACCTCTGAGTGAGTTGCCATCAAGGACAACACTTGTATCATAATGCCAACATGTACATGATAGCAGGAGGCTTGCCCGGGGTAAAAATGGACAGGAAGGCCAGGTTGACCTCATCCACATGCTCATCTGTGGTGTATCCTAGGATGCATGAGAGCTTGGTTATTATGTGTCTGTCAGTCTCAAAAAAATGGTGGCAGCATAGGGTGGGGTATCTATAGGAGTATGGTAGTCTTCAATGATGAAAGTCTGGAAGATTTGCCTTATCTTAACCAGGTCTAGAGTGATATACAGGTCTAATAGGTCTCCAATAGATAGAGGGGCTTGATTTTCTCTAGGTTGGACTTGAAGCATTTGGTTGATGGACTTTGGTGTAATGGTGAATAATAACTGCTGGTCTGGGGTAACAATAGCCCTTTGGCTAGGGATATAGCATGCATGACAAAAATGTACAATATCAAGGAATGGGTGAACTTCTGGGAATAGGTATTTGGGTAAATTGGATTCCTAAAGGTGGATGCCATCTACATGGTTTAGAAATCTATCCTTACTCCAACAGTGGAGCCTCAGAAGGTTGGCTAGAGTAGTAGTTTCTCTTATTTGGAAATCCCTGTCTGCTAGTGCCAGATGGTCGATGTCCAGGTGAGGGGTTGACACAGGTCTCATGTCCAAAGAGGTATGAGAAACCATTTTTAGGGGGAAAGGTGTGAATTAGGCTTATACAGGCTGTGGAAGTGAGGTTTGAGTAAGTCTGGTACTGAGAGAGGGTAATTTGCAGTTTGCAAAAGAGGGGTTTGGGTATTCAGGTGGAAATACCCTCAATTAGGCAAATGTATCAATTAATTTCAATTAATTAATCTTTAAATTGACTGTACGTTTTGAAATTGAGAGGGTCGTTCTGGTTTTTTCTCAAAATACCTGGAAATTGATGGTTCAGGCTGCAAATTGGTTTCAATGGTGACTGTAGAGGGTACGGTTGCTTTAACTGTGTGCTGATGCTTGAATGGGGTGTCCGGAGCTTTTTCGAAAGGTAATCGGTGGTCAATTTCGGTTGCAAAGGCTCAAGGTGGCGCAGGAAGGCTTAGGCAACATTCATAATGTAAACGAGCGAAAAGAGTCAAAATGGGCTTCTTCGGCCTTTTAACTAGAATCAGCTAGAATCTGGCGCGAAATTCATAAATGAACAGTGAATGGTTTTGGCTTTTAGCGGGGAGGCAGTTTCAGGGGCCATCGCACTGCTTTTGGCAGGTGGGCGGTATTTCCTTGAGAGCACGTGATTTTACCTGGAGCTGCCATGTAGCTGAATGGGGCTCGAGCAAAACTGCGAATCTCGCATGCTCTCGGGCTGGTAAAGGTCAGAGAGGGAATGAGCGCGATATGGATGCGCGCCATCAGATCTGGGGGTGAGAGATCTAATGGCTATCGCGTGGTGAAGCTGCACAGAGGGAAATCGGGGTGAAGATTTGCGGGGCCCAGGGGATTAATTACAACTAACTATAATTAATTAATGAATAAAGTGGGGGTTAAAAATATAATGAGTGGGTTAATGGAGTGGGACCAGGGTTAAATGTGGTGGGGTTTTCTTTAACCGCACCAAGGGTTGGTGGGTTAATAGGTTTATGTTGGGGAAATATAACTTTGAGGAGTTAATTAAATAATGCGGGGGGGGGGGGGGATAAAAACTTAGGATAATGGGTTTTTTATGGGTTTTTGGGGTAAAATATGGAAATTAATAAGGGGGAAGGTGATTTTTTCAATGGGGAATAGGTTTCACACTAGGGAAAAGGGGTTTGGGAGAGGGGGATGACCTTTGGAGGGTAAATTACTAGGGAAATGTGTGAAACCAAGGGGTAAGGATCAAAATGAAGGGAAAGGATCAAAATGAAGGGAAAGGGGTATTTTCATAAGAGATGATAGGATCATGGGAAAATTAGTAAGTATGTAGTGGGGGTGAAATGAAATGAGGGGAAGTTAATCAAGTAAGCTTGTGAACATCTTTTCACTCTCATAAATGCTCCTGCACACTGAAACATAGGATTAAGCATGATAAATGTGTTTATGATTTAACAACCTTGTACATCTGCAACCTTTCTTCTACCTACCCTTTACTTATCCTAACATTTTTTCTTCACTTTATTGGGTGCATTTAAGCTGACAGACCCTTTCTTTCCTTTTCTTTTGACAAGAAAACTGTCTAATTCTAACCTTGTAACTTCCAATGGCTCAGATTAAGCTTATGAGCACATTTTTATTTCTCTACATAACTATTGATCTGCCAAGGTTAAACAACTTGACTAGATATTTATTCTCTATCTATAAACATGAAATTTAAAGCATGAATTAGTCAAGATTAAGCTATTTGACTATGATGGGATGTGGCATTTACGAAAACCTACACACAACCATTATTTTGCACATAAAAGTAAAAGCAGTGGCACTTGAATTTGCACACTTTCATGATCTGTTTTTGTTTGGGGTTCATATTTTTCACTTTTTTAATCTTTTATTTTTTCTTTTTGTCCCTTGATTATTCTTTTATGACATAGCCTCTTTACATTTTTTAATTTTTAATATGGAAAACATTTTGCAGAAAGCAAAAGTAGGTACAATATTACAACACTAACCATAACCAATTCAAAATTATGAATCGTATTATTATAGGACCCTAACAGGACGCAGAACAAGCATTTCTTCAGGTTTAGTGCAATCTGATACCTTCGGAATGTATCCAACATCAAGCGTAAACTGGCTATATGGTGCTTTACAAGGCCAAACACTGTCTAGTCATCAAAATATACTTTCAATAATTTTTGAATGAACTCCTTGAACGTCGTGATGACACGTGTGAAAAGATCGTCGGCGCATTCTTAAGTCCAAATGGCATCATTGTACACTAGAAACATCCCCATTCCATCGCGAAGGTTGTCTTACTCCTAGATTCTGGCGCGATATTAATCTGATGGTACCCAGAGAACCCATCAATGAAGGAATATTCTTCCTGTCCTCCCACATTGTCTAGTACTTCATCAGTAAATGATGTTGGAAAGGGATCATGGACACAAGCATCATTAGGCTTTCTGAGATCTACACAAATCCTTATTTTGTCCTTCTGCTTCTTTTCCTGAACTACCATTGGACTCACCCAATCAGACTCCTCCACGATTTCAATAATACCTGCTTCAAGCATCTTGTCCAACTCCAAGCAAACCTTTTCCTTGTGTTTGGGATTAAGGCAATATGGCCTCTTCTTAACAGGCTTCACGTCCAATTTTAGAGTTATTTTCATCACTCCAAAATTGTCTATGATGCCTTTCAAGTCCAAAAATTTTGTAGGGAACAAATCCCGATATTCGTGGAGCAACTCAGCGACTTTATCTACTGTGGCATCATCCCAATAATCCCCAATATTTGCAAACTTTGGCTCCTCTTATGTGCCAATGTTTACTTGCGTAGTTTTCAATGACGTGATGATGTTTGGATTTTCTATCTGCGGTCCCTCAACTTTGTGGTGGCCTTCTACCTCTAAAATGTTAATATTCCTTGGATCCTCATCATATCCTTCAGCAGTCACATTATAGCATTCCAGCACATGGCACAGCTGGGTGCTCCAATCTGGTTGAATCAATTCTAAAGGATCTTGTGGTATTCTGAAGATTTCTACCTTAACCTCCTGCAGCGCCTCATCGATGCTTTCGAACCCATCCTCAAAGATGAATGTCATAAAAAATCCTTCCCTTAAGACATCCCACTCCGCGGTGTCGTAGTGGAGCTCTGTTTCCAGGTACCAATTCATAGGAATGATGTCCAAAGTGTGACAGAATATATGCACCCACTCTGGCTGCGACTCCATTCCATAAACCTTAGTCCACTTTGCTAAATGATCGCGTGGATCATTTCTCCCATCATATTTATCAATTAGCCAAAATTTTGGGTGACCAAACCACAATCTCATCATTCTTCAGTACTCATGACATTCTTTAAAATTTTCCTTATGCGTACCCCACCACCGTGCGGGTGTAGCGCACAGTGCCAAATCCAGTGCTTGGAAGCGATGTTTCTCGGGAACTTCTCTTTCAAATGAATCCAAGAACTTATCTACATTAGTTAAACCATCATAATAAGGTAGATTTATTACCTCTGATTACATGTAGCGCAATGACTTAATCATCATATTGCAGCGCATCATAGATACTCTATGCAACCTATTCTGCCAATGCTCCAACTCTTCATCTAAGTCTGATGTACAGGAACTTTCTGTGGTCCCATGAAATTCGTCCATCATCTATTGGATTAACCTAGTCTTGATCTCGTACTGTTATCTTATAGATCTGGTCTAAATCATTGTTGCTTTCCTCATAGTCGCGGACCGGTTCAGTATACCGTGTTCCTTTGACAAGGTCTAGTGGGGCTACAACGCGGAGTTATTTCCTTTCAAATGACATTTTCCACTTCTTCAAATTGATTACCCCATTCATGTTGGTAGCCTAATCAATTCCTAGGAGCGCGGGGTATGGACTATTGTCATCAACAATCTCTATCACTTCAAAATCGGCCAGCGCGCTCGCACCTTCTATATCTACGCTCATTCCATGCAATCGCCCCATAGGGATAATATTACATTTATTTTCCATCCTTAATTGAATCGGAGACCACTACAACGCGAGTCTCCCAATTCTTTCCCATTTCTGTTTAGGCAAAATGTTTTCATCCAACCCTACATCCAAAATAACCCGATCCATCTCATATTCTCTTATTTGCGTGGTGAGCCTCATCTCGCGCCTTGTTCTCATCTTGTGTTTTCCTATCTTTCTGATTGCGTGGTATCCTTCAGGAGCACCTTCCTTACCAACACACTTATGTATTAGTTCTTGTATCCCTTTCATGGCCTTTCTATGGCGCAACAACTTCATACAAGTCTCCAAGAAAGTAGTAAGCATGGAGGGGTCAACCTCTTCAGATAGCTTGTCTTGACTTCTTGAGGTAGAGGCCTCAAATTTTCTTTTCTTTCATGAACGTTTCCTTCACATGCTTCAGGTCAAACCCAACTTCTTTTTCTAGAGCCTTGAAGACCCATTCTATTTATTCAGGTTGTTTCCCTTTATCATCATTAGTCATCATTCCACTTCATAGCACAATATTCACATTGGGATCCTCTTCGAGGGGCTCGGCCCTCATCATTTGTAAATTCTGGGTAGGTTATTGAGGCTATGCCTTCTTCTCCTGCACCTTGGCTATCAATATAGGGCATTCTTCTGTCACGTGGTCAAACTGAGTACAATAACAACATGACGGGTGTGTCTAGATCGTACACTCCTGTGTGTAGTGTCTTGGCACTTCGCAATTATAGAAAGTAACTTGTCCCCGACCTATACCAGGTCCTCCTCCTCCTCGGCCTCGTCTGCGCCCCTGATATCCTGCACGTGCTCCCTCAATGCCCTGATCAGGAGGCCTAGTTTCTACTTGCATTTGATACGTAGGTGTCCTTTCCATCATCAGTTCATAGCTACGGCAGTTATGCTCATCGTGGCCCACCGATTTGCATAAATTACAGAATAATTGTTGCAATGTCTATACAAAATTCTGTAGCAAATGAAAATTAGTTGTAACATGTTTTCCAGTCACCTGACAAATAACGCACGATAGCGTGGGCCCTATACTTGGTATTGCTAAAGCTTCCTTCCTTAGAGGCATTGGCCCTCCTCCTATAATATAATTCACGAATATAGGGTAGTGATCTTTATCATGCCCATGGCTTTTACATTTAAGGCACCAAACTTCTTCGTGAACCTCCGGCTGAGCCATTTTTTCCTTTTTCAAGCTCTGTAATTCCAAGCAGAGATTCTGAAATTCCACGTGAATTTTTTGAACTCCCAAAGCAATATCTAAAATAGGCATTTCATGAAATCTCATCCCAATTTCGAGGGCTTCCGCCTGGGTCCCTATCTTTTGTTGCGATAAAGCAACCCTCAGGTGGGGCAGGAGCGAGGAAACAAACCATTCGCAGTGCCTACTATCTGTGAGATTCATATTAGCTTCACGGATTTAGCACGTCAATCTTTGATCTAATTCCCAGGGTGTTTCACCGAGCCTCATCATGATTTCCTTGAATCCAATGACTGATTATGATTCAGACTTGGGCTTATTGAATTCTTTGTTCAGAGTGGTCTGAGTATCTTCTAATGATGTCAGCGGGTTATCAGTGCAGTACTTAATGTACCATGTCAGTGCACGATCCTGTAGAGAGGTAACCAATGGTTCCTTCTTTATATGATCATCTCTAATATTTTGTGTCATCCGTATAGCCTTCACAACAAACCAAAATTGATCCAGGTCCTCACTTCCCAAGACTTTGAAAATGGGAAACTTCATGGTATTCGACATGTTGAACGATGGCGGAGGTGGTGGTGGTGTGGGTGAAGGTGTATGTTGTGGAGGTGAAGGTGGAGGTGGTGTGGGTAGATGAGGTATTCATGGAAAACCCAGCTTTATCAATTGTATAGCGCTTCACGGTGAGGCATGTACTGCTCCCTTGTCGTCACTTAAAGGAGGTTCTATCAATGGGTTGTATTCAGGACCTGCTCTCTCATACTTTCTAAATATTCATCCACTTTGCATAGATCCAAACATCAAGGCAATGGCATAACCCACTTTTCACACAAGAGCATTTTAATTCAAGTATTCAAAGATCTCAAATACTTACCTCGTGGCCCCTTGAAAAAACATTGCTCTGCTTTACTGTAGCTGATTGAGGTATCGACCGTGAATTCTGTCACAAATCCTCCTGTGACTCGATCAAGCCAGTGGCCAAAAACATGCGTAATTTTATCTTCAGAAGCTTCCAACCTCCGCACTAGCTCCGGGGTCCACACTATTGGACAGTCAAGCCTTCACCTTCCTTGGTCGTCTGCCAATTTAGCGATCCACTCGTAAAGTTCGATCAGAAAGCTGCAAAAGAAAATTTCGTGTATCTCTATGTACAGATATCTGTCCAACCACTGTTCTTTTATCAGGCACATATTTCTATTCTCTTGCACCGCGAATTCTTGGATCTTTCTATCCAACCACTTCTCAATTTCTTTCTTTATCGGATTCTTTCTAAAACACCACTTCTCAATTTCTTTCGTTGTCGAATTCCAATGATGCGACATCACACCTCTTTATGCAAATCTCGGTCCCGGAAATGGAACCATTTGTTGGCTTAGTGGGTCCTGACCCAGGTTCAGAGTTAGTTTTTCCAAAAAATCCTTACACTACTGGCCCTTTCAGCATCAATCCGCGGAGCGCAGACTGAAGTCTCACTCGAAGCAGTATGGGGGGATGTTGGAACCAAGTTTCCACACCCAGAGATCACCATGATTTCATTTGTACCCTAAATATGCCTTCACAAAGATCGATAAGCCCTTATGGCTTATTGATGTAACTTCCCTTAATCGGCCTCTAGACCTCTGCGAAGGTCTATGACTGGCTTTTGCAGACCCTGAACAGGTGACTTAACTACTTGTGCGCATTATATATTACTCTTAACCAAGTATTTACTGAAATCTACTTAAGTGTTCGATAAATTTAACAGACAATGATATAATCTTCGCGTAAATACTTAATAGTAATTGCGTTCAGATAACAATATAGATCATGTAAAAGTGCGCATTAATACAACATTATTTCATAGACCCATCATTCATCACAACATAAATTGCATTCATACATAACAGAATTAAATAGATGAAACACAATAATTTTTTTAATAATCTTCTTTATTGATATTCGGTGAATGCTTACAGACTCAAGAATTCCCTATGTACTCAGCTACAGGGGTCCGCGCACTCAGTTGCGAACTCTACTCTAGGCCTCTGTGCACACCATTACAGAGCCTTCCTTCTTACTCTCTGCGTTAATTCTCTAGACTCTTTCCATAAACCAAACTTGCTACTTTCCTTAAACATCCCTAAGACACACCTATTTATACAATCCCATGGTCTGCGGACCATGGGTAGATCTTCAACAAGCTGACTTAACTTACATAAAAGAGGGTAAAACCATTTTTGACTCTTTAATTATCTACGTGCTCCACGACCACAATTTGCGGAGACTTTACATTTCTTTACGTGAAACTTGGGATTTTGCCCCAAAATTGACCCAAGGGACCCCATTCCAACAATAAAGGATCAAGTCTGCATGGGAAAAGGCATCCAAAGGCCATACAAGAGCATCAAGTCTATAGGAGAGCCAAATGATGTTATAACAGATACACCCTAATATATGAGGTCAGAAGGGGTACATGATGGTCAAAATATATTAAGTATAGAGAGAGGATTCATTCAAAAACCTGGGAGGAGATCATCGCATTGAATACCTGTGGAAAGGAGTAAGAAAGAAAACTCATGTCTGAGGCATGAATACCCATTCTCAGAAGTAATAAATCATGTACGTTGATCAAGTATAAAGTGTATCTAGAATGTATACATAAGTGAACAGAAGGAAATGTAGAATACATAATGTATCAGCAGATCATAGCCGCAAAAGAACATAGTGAAGCTATGTCTCAATATCACATATAGAACAATATACCATCAATTATGCAAGAAGATTGTCTAATCAATGATGTTGCATAATTGATCCTCATAAAAGTATTGTTGTAGTGGCTACAACCACCTCCAAAATTTTGGCCTGCACCAATTTCAGAGCCTCTATTGAAGAGTTCACTTGATGATTGCACACACTCGGGTTCACTCAGTGAGCTCATGTGAGTCTTTACATCCACCTTGCTTGTTCATTACATTCAAGCCTATGCATGTTGATGTCCACGTCATGCTTGTGACCATGTTCTAGTTATGCTCGAAGTCTTTGCTTCATATGTGTTTTTTGTGTTCGCCATGAAAGCATATGTCGCACTCACACATGGAGTCACATTCGTTGTCGTGCAAGTGTCAACTCAATCAATGATCAATCAATCACGAGTGTCATGCTTGTCACTTGCACCGTCGGTCAGTCATGTTGAGCATGTCTGTCTAGATGGTTTGGTCGTTTCATCGTGAAGTCATGCGAGCGTGTGTTTGTATGATCACCTATGCACCTTTCGACTGTTCACACACTTAGTCATTTTTGCTAAAGTTCTGACGACCAGGCTCCTCACTGACAGCTGGACCATCACCCTGCTTTCGAATCGATTGACTTTCCACCAGAACAATGTAGAAGCACCAAGCTATTCCTTCCAAGATGCGATGCCCGCAAAAAATCCAATCAACTCTCATGTTGGTCACTCGGACAGTCGGACCCGACAGTCACCTCGGGACTGACTCCCCTCCAAATTTATGTAGAGACCATTGAACTCACCCACTCAACTAATTGAGGAAATTATGTAGATAGGCCAGATAGACACCAAGTGCCTGTCCCCGTCTCCTTCAGAAAATTGTGCAGTTTTCCCAGTTAGTCATCCAGATAGTCGATCGACTGTTCATCTCAGAAATTGCGCAGTGCTCATGAGCAAGCCTGCCGCTGTCCATTAGTCAGCTCAACTCAGAAATTACACAGACATGATCAGTAGGCCGGTCTCTCGACCTCAGTGCAGTTTTCCCAACCAACATCTCCTAGCAGTAGATTGCAGATTCCCTCCAGGAATTGCACAATTCCTACTGCTAGTGAATAAGCAGCCAACTGCCAATTCCCTCTGGGAATTGCACAGTTTTGGCTACCAGTGACCGACCAGCTAACTAGAAGTTCCCTCTGGGAATTACGTAGTTCTGGCTACCAGTCTCTTGGGTAGTTCCCTAGAAAAACTGCACAATCCCTACCTATTGACCCTTCATGCAACCCGACCCGTTCCTCCATAAAATAGCGCAAATATGGCTACCCAGCCCTCGCTGACTGTTCATTCCGAAAAATCTACAGAGCATGCTTGCCTTTCCCTCCTGCAACCCAGACTGTACCTCCCGAAATTTGTCCAATTTTACCACCTAGCTGAGCCAGACCTTGCAGACAGTCACTGTCAACTCAAAATGTCTTTCTCCATCTCTCAGTGACTCTTGCATAGTTTTCATCAACAGTTTCTCGGATCCATCATCCCGCATCATAGCCCTGCTGCCTCTCCCGGTCGCCTGCATCCAAATGATTATGTGTCATGGTAGACTAGGAGGTTTTGGATTTGATGTCACCTCATCATGAGTGACTACAGGTATAGATACACCAACAAACATGTCAAGATGATGAATGGGATGAACGAAGGGAGCACATGCAGATGGACAGGTTCACCAATGGACGAATGAACGAAGCATACAAAGTGGATGAACACGACGAACATGCACCTTCACAAACAAGTGATCCTATCAAGCGTTCCAGCATGAAAGCAAGGAACAACATGCTAAAGCTTCATCAAGCAAACCAAGGACCATCAAAGACTCCACACACTTCTCCATGCGGAGGTGAAGCTGTGATACACAATGAAGACATCCATCACTCAATAGCATTGTAGCTCGACATGCACTCTAGCAGCAACACAAATGTACCAGCATTTTCATGTCAAGTCATGTCGAGTCAAGTCATGTTGCCCACATCTCCACTGTGGGCTTGTTTTCAATCAATATGATGTAACGTGGAATTCCAAGAGACCCACTTGTTGAACATAGAGTCATGTAAGTCAGAAAGTCATGAAAGTCGAACGGTCATGAGGGTAGTTGAACAACCACAAGGGTCAATTTCACCCTTGGCTATAAATACCCCCCTCATTTGTACATGAAAGGACTTTTCACCTCAGCTCCTCCCATATAGCCAAGGGAATCTGTAATCTTTTCTTTGAGGAGTAAGTAGTGGCTCCAACGCCTCGCTGACGGGTTTAGTGATGTATGGTGTAACAATGTGTCTTGGAACTTTAACTTAATTCGGAAGCCTGTTAATAGGCCAACACGTTTTCACACATGTATTGTATTTGTTGTAACACTGATCTTTAACACTTGTAATGCATATTGCTTTAACCTATGTGCTACATCTGGACTAATTCATTTGTTGCAATGCATAATATATTAATGCAAATGTGTTGTATATGTTATTAATGTTGTCCCATCCATGTTGAATGCTCTACCAAACATCAGACATACCTTTCACATGAACCTTTATGTAACAACTGTTGCACTCATTCATACTGATCCATGAGTGATGTACGTGTTATCTTACCTTGTATGTTGTGACTATCACGTTTAAGTGGATTGCTTCTCCGGAAGCTATGTACTTCCTTTTGTGTTGTATGTTCCTACCCAAGTTGGGACTGATCCCTTTCGACCTGGAACTCACCTTCACTCTCTTTCCCTCAAAGTAAAAGAACCATTGACACAAGTACACTTACACTCACCAGTTATGCAAACCTCACTTACTGAAGAAAAAGCAGACCAATCTCTTGTGCTAACAAACAAGAGTTGAGGAAAATCCTTAAGACAATGGCAATCAGGCCATCATACTGAATGGGACTCCCACACCAAATGGTGTGATTTCTATTTGGGACTTCATACTGGGATGATCTCCTAAATGTTGGTGGGTCCAACACCGTCAAAATTTCTGGCACTAGAAAGAGGGCAGCCAGTTTACATGGCTGAAATTCCCCTCACAGTGATTCAAAAAACATCTGGTCAAGGCAGTAACTCGCAATCTCTCTCACCTACACGCAACTCAGCGATTGGTTAATCCTCACCTCCCAGTGTTGAGCACGAGACTTCAGATCAACACCTTCACTCTGTTCATCCCATCACTCGCTAGTTCACGGAAGCATTCAAACTGATCCCAGATAGATAGCACCTTCCATGCATAGCGAGGAAGCTAAAGGCCACTCCCATGAGTGTTGTCGTATCATCAGTGGAAGAAGCAACCCTTGCCACAATTGAAGGTCTAGGAGAAGCTATCGAAGATGAAAAGAAATCTCTAATCCTCTAGTAAAGTGAAAAAGGAACTCTTGTGATCTCGAGATCAGACTTTGGTGTAGGAGGCAGAGGGGAAGGCAGCGAAGGAGGCAAAGGTGGAGGCAAACCAACAGACTCAGAGTTGGAAACATCAGACTTTGAAGGAGAGGAAGAGTACGAAGAAGACGAATAGACGACTGACCCAAATCTTGAATGGATGACTCAAGGACCATTGGCTCTCCCAAATGTCTTGCATAATATGCCGAAGCGAGCGGAGAGAATGAATGTCAAGTTCGATCTTAACAACACAGTAAAGGCAGAAGACCACCTAGACAACTTCTACCTATAGCTGTAGACCCTTGAGGTGTGTTATTATGATGTCACATGTAGATTATTCCCATGTACCTTGGTTGGTCATGTAGCTGCTTTGTATCACAGCCTTCCACTGAACTCTATACACAACTAGGTCATATTCAAACACATGTTCCTTGAGAAGTTCGCTGATGACAAGACCCCAGCCATGCTACTCAAAGAGTTGGGAAGCCTCAAGATGGAGGGAAAAGAGAAAGTGAAAGATTTCAATAAGAGCTTTACACATATATTGAACAAGTTCCCAACAGACACTAAGCCTCATGACTCCATCACCACTAATTGCTACACGTCTGCACTGCCAATCAGCATTGCACAATTTGTCAAGCGAGTTGTGAGACCAACACTATTGGAAAATTGTGAAGAGGCTATCATTGTTGAGAAAGACCTGTGTGTAGTTTGATTCATCAAGGATGATGAATCAACGTTGGCTTGATGGGTCCTGACCCAGGTTTAGCATTAGTCAGCCAAGAATATCCCTACACTACTGGCCCTTTCGGCATCAGCCCGGGGAGCGCAAACCAAAGTCTCACCTGAAGCAGTATGTGGGGATGCAGGAACTAAGTTTCCACACCCTGAGATGGTCATGATTTCAGTCTATACTTCCTGATCCTACCTTCATGCAGATCGATAAGCCTTTAGGGCTTATCGATGTTCCTCCTCTTTCATCCTTCAATACCTCCGCGAAGGTACTCGACTGATCTTCACACAGTCCTAACCTAAGTTCTAGGCAGTTATGCGCCTTTGTGACTGCATTACTGTATAAGTTCCCAAGTTATCTTAAGTGTTTCCCTAATCTACCATGCATTTACAGTTACCTTTGCGTAAACCTTTACTCTTGCTTGCGTAGATATAATCAAATACATTCGCGCATCAAATAAGCATTACAATGTAAACCCAGATCTTAACATAATATAATCAGATGAATTAAATAAAGAAAAAATACATAGTGATTGTAGAATAATTCTCTTTATTGCTATCTCAAGTTGAGTACAGACTCTATTTGCCCTTCGCACACAATTGCAGGGGTCTGCACACTCACTTGTGGACTTCCACCCTAGGCCTCTAGGCACTCACCTGTAGAGCCTCTACCTACCTTAAGACTCAAGAACACTTAGAAATTCTTACCCAAAATCCTTCCTCTTCTTACTACTACTCCCCCCTTAGACTCTTCTAAGACTCCCTTTTATACAATCCCATGGTCTGTGGACCATGGGTAGATATTTACAGTTGACATGATATTTCACAAAACAAGGGTGGACAACCCTTTGACCTCTTCACACTCCGCAACCACAAAATGCAGAGAATTTACATCTTTATTACAAAATTTGGGCCTTATACCCCAAAACATGGGATTTTAGCCCCAAAACTGGCTCTTGGGGGAACCCGTTCCCAACAATCGACGAAGGACTCCAGGGATGCGAGCAGGAAGTCCGAAGCAACGACGAGCAAGGGTAGAGACAAGGAAGCAACCGATATTGAGACCATCACTCGACTTGTTAAAATCTTGACCACTAAATTGTCTAAACTCAAACAATGTAAAACAAACACTTTTGCAAGCAGTCATCCACCCTGGCAGAGACAGGCAAGCAGTGACTGGTTCATTTCAAAAACTGCGCAAAAGCCTATGTTCTAGCTCGAACAGTGTGCAGATCCTAAGTTCTATTCTTTCCACGAAGAACATCATCCCGAGAACTCTTGTTCAGACTGGAAGCGATTCACAAATGCTTTCTATAGTCATACACTCAATGCGCAAAGCAATATGCAGGAGTAGCTGAAAGAAATTGACAATGATCAAGAGGTTGCAACTGATGAACCATCAAGATCTGGGCATGAGGTGAAAGCGTATCAGTGCTCGCAAATGAACACCGAGAAGCAACCCTGGAAGCAAACTGACCATTACAATCTTAGAAGTAAAGGGGCTCCTCCTACACTTGGGGAGATGTAAGAAATATCAGAGTGCTCGTAAGTAAGGTCGATCCACTGGCCGCCTCGAAGTAGAAAACACAAAGTAAGTCCAGGAAGAAAATGGCGGATAAGAGTACGTCCATGAGCAACAAGTTGTGAAACACTCCATCAGACAACACAAACATCCATTCCACCCCAGACACCTCAGTGATTCAACCACCTCTGGACGACAACATTGTTGATGACATGAAAAAAACTCGTGTGAACATCATTTTGTTCGAGTTGGCTAAGATACAGAGTCAACGAGATATCCAGCTGTGTGATTTGGGGCAGACAATGCAACCTCTACCAACGAGGGAGAAAACACACCTCCCAGCTCACTTTCCACAGTCCTCAATACGCTCTGGATGGAAGAAGCAAACTCAAGTTTCCCTCCATTCCTACTTTCATTTCAAGTTTTTAACTACAACGTTCACAATTGCTTAGTTGATTCTGGCGTGGCAGCCAACATCATGCCACTCTCCATTGCTAAGAAGATCAAAGCACAATGGAGCGAGACATCCGCGTGAATCATCCAACTTGATCGAACATTGGTACAAGCCATTGGTGAACTGTGGGATGTGAACATCTAATTATCCGATGATAGTTGAGTCCACCAATGCATCAACATAGTTTTTGTGGACATACCAAAGCATATGGTCTATTACTCAGCAGAGATTGGTCCAGCAAGCTAGAAGGATATTTCGCTACAGACTTGTCGCACATGTGTCTTTCATACAAGGGCAAGTGCAACCAAATATGGGTAGAATCCAAGAGGTACATGAAGCATAATGTCACTCCCATCAATGGCAAGAATGAACCATTGCCTCTTGCAGAACTTATGTTTGGCAACTGCCTCCTTGAGACAACGTTGGGGTGTTATCCTACATGGTCAGCTCCAACCCCACCAGACACATAGTTGGGACTCCTTCCTTGCGCAACTGACGATAATGAAACTTGTACAACACATTTTACCAATAGTAGCAATAGTAATAGTGACAACAGTAGCAGGAGTACTAGCACATCAAGCGGGCAACGTATAGATGAGTTGTGGACTTTGTAATTTGACGGATCAAAGACACAGGACAACTTAGGAGTCGGGTTTGTTCTGATCAACCCTTGCAATAGGAAGCATCTGGTGTCAAGATGCTTGGAGTTTGAGTGCACGAACAATGTAGCAGAATATGAAGCACTTGTGTTGGGCTTTTAGAAAGCCATCAGCCTCAAAGTGGTCATGCTTAAAGTGGTAGGTGATTCAGGCATCGTGGTACGATAGGTACATGACACCATCTACTGTTTATCACCACATCTAAAAAATACCAAGAAGAGGTATGGAAACTAATCTCAAACTTCCAAGCATTTAATATCATTGTTGTGCCACGTACGCGTAATGCAATTTCCAATGCACTAGCAAATGCAACCTCAAGAATGTCACTGATTAGGGATAGATTTACTATTGAAATTTTGTACAAACCATCTATCCTGGACAACATAACTAACTTAAGTGTGTTTAATGATGATTAACATATACTACATTTTATGGACAACCCTAACGTTTTCAAAGATGCAACAATAGATGACAACGAGCACAAGTGCTCTCTGCAAGCAGAAGCTGATGGCATGAAAGGCCACATTATCACAAAAGGTGTGGCATCACTGGAAAATCTATATGACTTGCAAGAGTGGTTCCAAGGGCCAAGGAACAACAAGACCCATAGTTCCACCATGAGGCACAAACTGATAAACCTGGGAACAGAAAAGGATCCGAAGTTTGTTAATCTTGGTACATGTTGTACACAGCAAGAACGACAAGCCTTCATCCACTTGTTCAAATAGTACTGAGATGTGTTCGCATGGACATATGATGACCTGGAAACTTATGACATGCGGATCATCCAACATATCACCCCAATCAAGGAAGGGGTCAATCCATATCAACAAAATCTGAGAAAAGTACATCCATCACTTGAACCCCTCATATAGAAAGAGCTTACTAAATTGTTGGATGCACAGATCATATATAAATTTCTTCATTCCACTTGGGTCTCCAACCTTGTGCCTATACGAAATAATTCCAGGTAAATTTGCTTGTATGTTGATTTCCAGAATGTTAACCGTGCCTCAGACAAAGACAACTATTCCCTACTGTCTATGGACCATATTTTGCAAATAGTATCTAGAGCACAAATTTTCTCTCTCCTTGACAGTTTTTCAGGATATAATCAGGTTCTAGTAGCAGAACCTGATAGACTAAAAACTACTTTTCGTACCAAGGGGGGTACATTCACGTATAGATGAATGCCATTTGGGCTTGTAAACATAGACACAACATTTCAGTGCACTATGGACATCGCCTTTCATGGACTCATTGGGCAAAGCATGGTGGTATACCTCGATGATGTGACTATGTTCTCAAGAAGACGAGAAGACCACATACGCCATCTTAAGAAAATTTTCGAGTGATGTTGAAGATACAGGATTTCCCTGAATCCCAAGAAGAGCATATTCGTCATGTCAGAGGGGAACCTCCTCGGACACATTGTTTCCAAGAGCAGGATCAAGGTGGATCTGGACCGGGTCCAAGCTATCATGTGGATTCCTCACCCAGTCAACAAGAAAGCCATGCAGTCCTTCTTGGGAAAGATAAACTTCCTCCGGAAATTCATCTCGGATTATGCGCAAATAGTCAAGCCCATGTAGGACATGATTAAGAAAGATGTAGTGTACACCTAGGGCAAGAAAGAAAAGCATGCATTCACCCAGATTAAGCAAGCCATTGCCGAAGCGCCCGCACTTTACAACCCAAATTTCAAAAAAGATTTCCTGCTATACACCTTCACTTCCAATAACTCACTAGCTGCAGTACTCACTCAAAAAGATGAAGCTAATGATAAACACCCCATCTCTTTCATGAGTGCAAGAATGCAGAGACCAGAGCTTAACTACCTCGCCATTGAAAAACAAGCTTATGTAGTTTACAAGGTGGTGAAACACTTCAGGCCCTACTTGCTAAAAAACCACTGCATAGACTTCTTCGCCCACCCAACAGTTCGTACATTGCTGGTACAACAGGAGCTGGGAGTACAATGAATGAACTGGATGATAGGTTTGCAAGAATATGATCTTGAAATCAAGCCAGTACACATGATCAAAGGACATGGGCTCCATAGACTTGCGGCTGAAGCAGTGCATGCTCCAGAGAACAAAGAAGAGCTCATCGGTTGGGAGCAGGAGATTGAAATGTATGAACTAAGGCGAGAAACCCCCATGGAAACTGGAACCTCTTGGTACATAGATGTATGCTAGTACCTTGAGCATGGCACCATACCCTCTCACTTTTCTATCAAACATAAGAGGGAATTGTGCCTGAAAGCCTTAGCATATTAATCGGTGCACTGAGAGCTTTATAGAAAGCACAATAATGGAGTTTTTCTTAGGTGCTTGGAGGCATAGGAATCAGAGAAGGTACTTAAATATCTGCATGACGAACCCATCGGTGGTCACTTTGCTGTAAATACTATTGCACAGAAGGTTATGGGAGTAAGTTTTTACTGGCCCACATTATTTAAGGATGCGCATGCCTATGCCTGCAAATGCTCGGTTTGTCAGTGATGCACCGACAGAACACGAATATCAGTAGCCCCGCTACACCCTCTTGCAATGACTGAACCATTCCAATAGTGGGGCCTGGACATCGTTGGGGAAATTTTCCCTCATTCGTCAAAGAAACACTGCTATATACTAACAACAAATGACTACTTTATGCGGTGGACAGAGGTAGTTCCACTCAAACAAGTGAATGACCAAGAGGTCATCAGCTTCCTCCAGTAGAATATCATCTCATGCTTCGACGTTCTGGTATCACTTATTTTTGATAATGCAACTTGTTTTTCATCTTTGAAACTCTATGAATTTTGATTACAGAATGGTATTGTGCTAAAACATTCATTGAATTACTATCCACAAGGAAATGGTCTAGCAGTGCGCATAAAAACCTCATCTATATAATCAAGAAGATCATTTTCTCTGAGCAAGTAATTGGCATACCGCCCTGACGAGTGCACTATGGGCTGACCGTGTAACACCTAAGCCCTCTCTGAATACCTCACCATACTTCTTGGTTTACGGTAAAGAAGCTATCCTCCCACCAAATATCTACTTGCCTGCGCTCTAGCTTTCCTAGGAATCCCAAGGCGAGCCCTGCCAGCTAGTTCGGCATAGGATGGAAGCTCTCCATAAGCTCCAGGAAGAAAGGATGAAAGCAAAAGAAAAATTCACACTCCACCAAAACCGTATCAAGAGGTGGTTCGATAAGAAATCTGCATGGAAAGCTAGCTTTGATGTGGATGACTTAGTTCTGAAATGGGATAAGCCCCATGAAGACAAAGGCAAACATACAAAGTTCTAGTCCCTGTGGATTGGCCCGTACATAGTTCCTGAGAAGATTGGCCCATACATGTATCATTTGTGATCACTCGATGAGAGGATTGACAACCATCCTGTCAATGACCAAGATCTCAAGCATTATTTTCAATAGGTCGGGCCGTGCCCGTGCCATGTACATAGTCTACTTGCTTCTTGTTGTTTCATTTTGTTTGTTTTTCTTATTATCTTTGCTTTCACTTTGTTTGATTATGCTTACTATTTTTGTTCACGTTCATTTTATTTGTTTGATATATTACTATTTTTGTTTCTATAAATAAGTGCTACCAACTACTACATTCTGGTTTTTGAATAGAGTATGTGGCTGAAATTTGAAGAGACTTGTGACACTACAACACTTGGCCAGTCTTGTGTCCATTTTCTCTATGCTTTTTTACAACTTTTGGCCGATGAAGTCTTGACGAAAAATATGAACCATCTGTAAGGGAAGCTCTGGTCTGACGTGAACCTGTGTCCACACTAGGAATCCGCATGCCTATACTCAGCCTTCTGCTCTATATGTTCAAGCTCATCCAACTAGTAGAAACAAAGAAGGGGAAAATCTAAACGAGCAAACCTAAGTCAGAGGTCTTACATGCTTCTTTGAAGGACCAAACTCTTTTGCTCTCAATAAGTCAGGATCCCTCTTTCACCCCAAAAATAAATAAGTGCCTATGCATAGCCCTCTTGAAAAATACAAAGGCGAAAGAAGAGAGGATTCCTGCGTAGAGAGGTGAAGCATGCAACTCCACCAGGGTACTAACCAGGTTCACTGGTAGTGGAGCAATGTGTGTGTTCCTGCGTGACTCCGTCGGGGTACTATCAAGGCTTGTCGGTAGTGGAGCAACACTAGAGATGAAAACTTATACTATGAAAATATTCAACTCGCGAGCTAAGCTACCCTTCTCGATTCAAAATAATGAGATTCAAGCTGAACTTTTGATTGTGTTTAACTAAGTTGGTAAAGGGTGAACCACATATGTCTATGGGGTAAGAGGTGAAACTGAAGTAACCCACACAATGATTCAATACTCCCCAAAAGACCAAGGCCCTGTCCTAGAAATGAACCGAAACAGAAAAGATGGATTTCTATCAGTGTGTCGCCAAGTGTTGTAGCGGCTACAACCACATCCAAAATTTTGACCTGCACAAATTTCGGAGACTCCCTTGAAGAGTTCACTTGATGACTACACACAATCGAGTTCACTCTGTGAGCTTGTGTGAGTCTTTACATCCACCTTGCTTGTTCATTGCATTCAAGTCTCTGCATGTTGATGTCCAAGTCATGCTTGCAACCATGTTCTGGTTATGCTCGAAGTCTTCGCTTTGTATGTGTTTGTTGTGTTCGCCATGAAAGAATTTGTCGCACTCACACACAGATTCACATTCATTGTCACACAAGAGTCATCTCGATCAATGATCGATCAATCATGAGTGTCATGCTTGTTGCTTGCACTGTCGGTCAATCATGTTGAACATGTGTGTTTGGATGTTTTGGTCATTTCTTCGTCAAACACTAAGTCATTTTTGATGAAGTTCTGATGAGCAAAATCCTCACTCATAGTCAGACCATCACCCTGCTTTTGACTCGATCAACTGTCAACCAGAATAGTGCGGAAGCACCAAGCTAGTCCTTCCAAGCTGCACTTCCTGCAAGCAATCCAATCAACTCTCATGCTGGTCACCCAGATAGTCAGACTCGACAATCACCCCGGGACTGACTCCCCTCCAAATTTTTGCAAAGGCCACTGACCTCACCTGCTCAACTGACTGAGAGAGTTATGCAGACAGGCTGGACAGACACTAAGTTCATGTCACTATCTCCTTTAGAAAATTGCACAGTTTTCCCAGCCAGACATCCGGACAGTCGATCGAATGTTCATCTAAGAAATTGCACAGTGCTCATGAGCAGGTCTTCCACTGCCCATCAGTCAACTTAGCTCAGAAATTGTACAGATATGATAAGCAGGTCGGCCTCCCAGCCTCAGTGTAGTTTTCCTAGCCAACAACTCCTAGCAGCAGATTGCCTGTTCCCTCTAGGAATTGCGTAGTTCGTACTGCCAGTGAATAGCAGCCAAGTGCCAATTCCCTCTAGGAATTGTGCATTTTTGGCTGCCAATGACCCCAACAGCCAATTGGAAGTTCCCTCTAGGAATTGTGTAGTTATGGTTGCTAGTCTCCCGGGCAGTTACCTAGAAAAATTGTGCAATCCCTGCCTGCTGACCCTTCATGCAACCTGACCCGTTCCTCTGGAATATTGTGCAAATATGGTTGTCTAGCCCCCACTGAATGTTCATTCTCGAAAATGCATAGAGCATGTCTGCCTTGCCCTCCTGCAGCCCGGACTGTACCTCCCCAAATTTGCGCAATTTTGCCTCCCAGCCAAGCCAGACCTTGCAGACAGTCACTGTCAACTCAGAGTGTCTGTTTCCATCTCTTAGTGACTCTTGCATAGTTTTCATCAGTAGTTTCCTGGATCCATCATCCCGCATCACAGCCTTGTTGCCTCTCCCGGTCGCTTGCATCCAAATGATCATGTGTCATGGTAGACTAGGAGGTTTTTGATGTCTCCTCTTCATGAGTGACTGAAAGTATAGGTACACCAACAAACATGTCAAGAAGATGAATGGGATGAATGAAGGGAGCACATGTAGATGGACAGGTTCACCAACGGACGAATGAATGAAGCATGTGAAGCAGACGAACGCGACGAACATGCACCTTCGCGAACAAGTGAGCCTATCAAGCCTTCTAACATGAAAAGAAGAAACAACATGCTAAATATTTATTAAGCGAACCAAGGACCATCAAAGACTCCATGCACTTTGCCATGTGGAGGTGAAGCTATGATACACCATGAAGAAATCTATCACTCAGCAGCATTGTAGCTCGACATGCACTCCAATAGCAACACGAATGTACCAGCATTGTCATGTCAAGTCATGTCGATTCAAGTCATGAGTAATGTTGCCCACATCTCCACTATGGGCTTGTTGTCAATCAATGTGATGTAACGTGGAATTCCAAGAGACCCACTTGTTGAACATAGAGTCATGTAAGTCAGAAAGTCATGGAAGTCGAATGGTCATGAAGGTAGTCGAACAACCATAAGGGTCAGTTTCACCCTTGGCTATAAATACCCCCCTCATTTGTACATGAAAGGACTTTTCACCTCAGCTCCTCCCACATAGCCAAGGGAGTCTATAATATTTTCTTTGAGGAGTAAGTAGTGGCTCCAACGCCAGCTGACGGGGTTAGTGATGTATGGTGTAATGGTGTGTCTTGGAACTTTCGCTTAATTCAGAAGCTTGTTAACATGCCAACACATTTTCACACATGTATTGTATTTGTTGTAAGACTGATATTTAACACTTGTAATGCATGTTACTTTAACCTATGTTCTACAAATGGACTGATTCATTTTTTGCAATGCATAATCTATTAATGGAAATGTGTTGTATATGTTGTTAATGTTGTCCAATCCATGTCGACTTCTCTATCAGACATCAGAAAAACCTTTCACATGAACCTTGCTATAACAATTGCTGCACTCACTCAGACTAATCTGTGAATGATGTACATGTTATCTTACCTTGTATGTTGTGATTGCCACATCCGAGTGGACTGCTCCACCGAAATTTGTGTATGTCCTTTTGTGTTGTGTGTTCCTAGCCGAGTTGGGACTGATCCCTTTCAACCTGGAACTCACCTTCACTCTCTTCCCCTCACAGTGAAAGAACCATTGACAAAAGTACACTTACACTCACTAGGCACGCGAACCTCACTTCCCGAAGGAAAAGCAAACCAATCTCTTGTGCTGACAAGAAAGAGTTGAGGAAAATCCTTAAGACAATGGCAACCGGGCCATCATACCAGATAAGACTCCCACACCAAATGGTGTGAGGTTTAGTTGGGACTTCATACTAGGGTGATCCCCTAAATGTTGGCGGGTCTAGCATTGTCAACAATTACCAAGTCATAAAGGTGGAATAGTGGTACTGCATAAACTCCGGTGCCAACATAGAGGATTTTGTTGTGAAGAAATACAACATATAATGTGGAAGGTGTCACTGTCATAAAACTAAAGGAGTTTTCAAGTGAACCAAGATGCTGAAATAACCTGAGGTCTTCACTGACTGCAGATGGTACATTCCTACACTATGGGAATAAATGAGCTGAAGTCGACCATGTGATAAATTGTTTGATAACCAGTCATTGATGTATATTGTTAACAAATGCGATATAACTCACCAATAATGATAATGAGTGTCAAGGTACCCTAATACAATCTAACAAGTGAAGATAAATGTGATGAAGTCGGACACTTGAAATAATCTATCAATCAGGAGACATTGATGTATTCTCACTGTCGATAGCGAAGGAGTTTTCCACTAATGACTACAAACTCTAAGGTACTGAAAAAGGACTCTAGATATTATTCCCATAGAAATGAGTTGGATTCGATGGGAAAATATTCGTTGGAAGTAATGCATTAAGGCATCCCACATCAACTAGCACGAATGTAACCCACAGTCCAATAATTTGGAAGAAATTAGATGAAGAGAGATGAAGTAATCGTTTCGAAGTGCATTTCCAGTGTACACAAGATGTGGCTAGCGCATGAAATAAATCCTGTAAACCAACCAATAATGAAATCTGACACAAAGGTGAGGAATCCACCAATAGGGTCAAATGGAAACCAAGGCACTGCACGAATCCCAATGTGTGATGATGTAAGCTGACATTTGAACACAAGGGAAACCACTCAGTCAAAAACCCATGACACTGACCAATGTTGAGCACAAGTTGACCTATCAATGATGTAAATAGGACCAGGGTGAGACTCTAGGCTTACTCTCAGAGCATTTTTTCGAAGTTAATAAGAGAAAACCTGCTAGCAAGAAGTTAATGGGGACCTCCTTAACTATCACGAGTAAAGGACCAAATAGCTGATGTGATATCGAGGATAACTTGAAATACCAGGTATGGCTGACAAATATGAGTCAAGAGACAACACATAATTGACAACAATAGGTTTACTTCCGTTGAACAAAATCACAACTTAATGTGACTTTATGGCAACATGAAATAACTTTGTATAAGTTTTTAATGCAGGAGGCATTGAAAAACTCTCCATATGATTAAAAGATATAACCAACCAAAGGAGGAATGACTCACAAACAAGGTTATGGCTTCCCTAAAGCTAGATTAAGTCCCATCAAAATGGAGGAAAGACTCATTCTAAGTAGTTTGTTCAAGGGCGACACAACTAGCTACCATCAAATGATGAAGAAACTATCTCATTTCGGCTCTTTTTCGAATATTTGATTTTTTTGTATTTTTCATATTTAAAGCCTGAAAAAGAATAAAATAATTCCTATAGTACAGTGGAAAGAACGAGTGTGAAGGGCAAGTGCACTATTTATTAGGACTGGAACAATCCTATGCTCAATACAAGGTGGTGGATGCTAGTTATCAACACTCGGGGGAATGTTCTTTCCATGAAAAAAATAGGTGTCAAGTTAACAAGGCTAGTGAATGCATGGTTTGAACTTGCAAAAGTTCATGGGAAAAAGTGGCTTATACATGAGTCCAAATGAAGTCAGATTAAGGCCAAAAAAAGTTCAAGTAGTCAAAATGTAATGTAGTAGCAAAACTTAACACATGGGTACCTCTAGGGTATAAAGCCAGAAAGATAGTGAAGAAGAAGAGAGAATGATGCTTCAACACAAAGTCATGGCAGGTCTAAATAGGACTCTCGAACTTAAGAAAAAAAGTTTAGCATGGGTTCTAAGTAACAACAAGGTACTATCTAGGGCGTCCATGATAAGGTAGGCTCCTACCACACAATCTATGACACTTCTAAACATCAAGAATTTTTTGTGTCACATATTGGTGCGGTCGATCCTAAGGAAAAAATGGAAAGGGAAACTGATAAATGCACAATTCATGCTGAGAACCTAACCTATATGCTAGTTTCTAGAACCAATACCTGTCAGAGCGGATCAACCATGAAATCACCCAAAGGAAAAGTATTCAAAGTTTTGTAGACACAATTAAGAACATTGGGCAAGAAGTTAATACATCCCATTTATAAACTTCAAATAGAATCTTGTGTTATAGAATAAAAAACTTGAAAATGCATACCTTATATGTACAATATGGTACAGGGAACCACACAGCCTTGCAACTTATGTATAATATCTCTTCGCGACAAGCCCCTTGTGGGACTCAGGCCAAGGACTCCTTTGGTAGCTAAAACTCATGGATTCAAAAAGTTCCTCCTATGAAGGTTACTCAACATCCAAGAAATCATGAGAACCTTAAGGTCAAAGGAGGGAAGTAAGGGGTCCCATGTCCCCATAGGAGAAATCACTCTATCAATTGTCAGGATCGAGTCCCAAGATGAAAAATAATAGTTCAAAAGATCCTTCTTAGAAGCAATTGAGCATTGAGGATACGTAATGCCACATAGTTCACTTGTGGCGGGGTAGAGTCTACTTGAAGACTTGGAACATACCAAGGGGTATTATGAACTAAATTCAAATTAGGAGGGTGATTATCATATGTAAGATGATCAATAGTGATAATACTTACGTTATGAGGAAAATACATCACTCGAAAGAGTGAAGACACCACAACATTCATAAATAGACATAATCATGCCCAAGTAGCATATTAAAGTTAAAATGGTGATCAACCACCACTATATTGATTAAGATAGTCTTCCCACCTAAAGTAATAAAAAATCAAGGAAGAACACCCATAGATCACCAGGTATTCTATCATAGGCTAAAAATTGACTATCAGCTGCCAACAACTTTGGAGAACCCAAAGCTTTCCAAGTCGAGGAGGATATAATACTTACAAAGGATCCTTCATCCACCATACAACGATAGACATTTGTGGAATTAAATCTAACCCTTATTTAGAAAGGTGCAGTGGAAGGAAGACGAGACCCAACAAGATTATCCCAATCAAAGGAAACAATCCTAGAACTTGGAGGGGGTACACTTGAAGAGACTGGCATGCCCCCCAGACTAGAATACTTTAAACTAGAAATCAAGAAGACTTTTTTGTTAGGCACTTCAGCCCCCAAAAGAGGATTGGGAACGACCATAGATTTCACTGGGTCGACCACTTCATCAACCAATGGCTAAGTAGATTGTTGAGAAACCATAACAGATTCAGGAGTAGAAGAACCTTCAGACTCATACCACAACCTTTGTACCACTGAGATATCCGGGCACAAATGAGTAAGATTATCTCCCTTACATATCTTACAAGCTAACTTAGGTTTAAATCTTCTAAGCCTAGGTTTCTGATCAACATCAATTCCCCCAACATGACTAGCAGTCGTTGGTGGAGAGTCTCCAACATGACTTGCAGAGGTTAGTGACTCTTTCCTGAGAGAGATAGGACTTCTTCCCCTAGTCATACTCATAGAAGCCGAAGAGTCAATAGAAATATGACTCATAGGGACAAGAGACCATTGTTAGTATGACTTGTAGTAACTAGACTTATCCCCCTAGCATGACTTGTAGTAGCTGAAGGCTCATATACAACATGACTAGCAGAGGTTGGTGACAATTCATGGAAAGAACAATTCTTTTTCTTATCCTTCCTATTTCCCTTCTTTTTATATTTCTTATTACAAGATGGAGGAGAAAGAGGAAGCCTAGATTTCTCTGGTGAAGAAGATGAACAATTAACAACCACTTGATGCATGTCAGTCTAATTTATGGAGTTGAATTAGAGCATCTATTTTAATATCAATCCAGGTAGGTAAAATTAGAAGCAAGCCAAGGTATATGGAACTTAGATTTAACTAATGTAGGAATTATTTGTTTATATGAAAATAATGAAATGCATATAACAAATGTAAATTACTGATTGTAAATAAAGCGTTGAAATTTTGATCTAAAATAAAATGTGAAAAGATTTTATGTGGAGTATAGCCAACAAGGAAGATGCTCTAACTTAAAGGTCCTGATTGTCCTTCCTCATCAAACATATTCCAACAAAACCAATTCCACCATAAAGCATAACACAATTAAATTAAGAAAGCAGTAAAGACTAAATGCATAAAAACAATTTCCAATTCAATTCTTAGCTCACTTGGAAGAGGATCTAACTTAGATGCCTCGGTTGTCGTTCCTTAAACCAATTATTGAAAGGAAATTACTTCAGGAATATAAATGGCTATGACATACAATGAATGGACTCATAAAATATTCACAAGAAATTGTAAATGAAATATTCAGCAATCTAAGATATTAACAATTATGCACAACAATTACAATGCAGTGTACTTAGCTTAGAATGGGGACCCTCCACATTTGCTTGGTACAGTTGAATACTATCAGCTACAATAGATCAAAAATCACATCCCATAGCAATGAAGCATAAGAAATATAGAACAAGTCTTCAAATGTATTAAAAAAGAGAGTAATCATAATGATAATAATATATGTTCATAATTGTTTAGTTGTTGTGCTTAAATAGGCTAAAAGTATAACTAAATCAATAATAGTGGATGTAACCACCAATGAGAGTCTTATTCCAACTACTAGGTTCGAATCCATCCCTTTGTTGCACAAAATATAGGAAGTTTCCACAAAATCACAAGACTTCCCCTAAATCAGGGATTTCCTGAATGACTGGTCAAGTTTGACCAGCTTTGACCATGCCTGTTCTGACTCATTTGAAGTGTGCCGATAGGATTCTTTCCATCCTTGGTTCCCATACTTCTCAAATCCATATTCAGTTTGTGCCCAGGTGTCCTTCACATATGAATTCAATGGAGCCATTATGGGAAATTCTGTTTCTGTCAAAAATAATTTTTAATACCCAATTTTTACTGAAAGTTCTAAAAATTAGAAGACATAATTATTTTACATTAATGTGCAAAAAGAGGCAAAAATATGACAAATATGATCATGATATGGTGGTAAGGGATGATAGAAAGGTGGAATATGCATGGTGAAAAAAGGTCAAAATTGAGGGCCAACATCTCCCTCTTATTGATCTACAAGCATGTCCTCTTGCTTGTCTTTATCTCTTGGATCTTCCACCTCTGCATGCTGATCTCCCTAATGTTCTACCTATGGATCTTCCTCCTAATTTAGAAGCTTCTATCTGATCTGCTTGCAAAATTATATCAATGCCTTCTTGTCCTTTTTCTTCTCCCTTGTAGATTGCACTCTTTACCTTTTGTTTCTCATATTTGTATTTTTCCCCTATCACTGATAAACTTGTGGCTTGAGAAAGGTACTCTGATGTGATTGGAATAAGAATGCCTCCTACCATGGTTTTCTCATTATCATAGTTAGATACAAACATCTTTTGTCACTTTTGTATTGCACCCACTAAATTTCTTAAGAAACTCTAATAAGCATGCTTGATAGAGTTTCTCTACAGTATCCTTATTCCAATTTTTGATATGAAATCCTATGGGCTCAATTTTGATTCCCATATTGAAGTATGGATGGTTCTGTTCTTTCTTATTTTTGTTTCTGTACCAATTTAAATAACCTTCAACGATGAATAATCTCATGGGAGAGAAATAATAACTCTATTTTTGAAAATGAGAATTCTGTTTGTAGTCTTATATAACAGAGAAATTACATTTGTGATCAGAGAAGAAAGGTATTTCTTGGTAGATGTATTTGGAAAAAAAACAAAATTTCCTCTTAAATAACACAAAAATGTTACTTACCAGGACTTGATCTGGATGATTTTAAGAGTATATGAAGAAATATCTTGATTTTTTAAACACCTTTAATGATGAGGAGAAAACCCCTGATTTGAAGTATCAAATTCTTTTGGTATGAGATATCACCTTTGTCTGTGTTGATATGGAGAGAAGGCTCTCTTTTAATACCTTGAAAACGCTTTTATGGAAAATACCTTGTCACTACCCTCAGAAAATGTTTTGGTCACTTCCCTGTCCAGAAACCGAATTCTGGAAATCACAATTCTGAACAACTACCTTCAAATACATGTATTCATCTCTGCTTTTAACTTTAATTATCACTACCATGCACTTCCTCTTCAGAAAGCAAATTCTCGAAAGTATCCTCCTCAGAAATTGAATTTCTGGGTAATTAAAACAACCTATAGGTCTTCTTCATACCATCATGCACTTCGAGCTCTGGAGGTCAATTAATGTAACTGGGGTCTTGGTGCTACCAACCATACACTTGGAGCTTGGACTCAAGCCTACGCTGCCACCAAATAGTTGTTAACTCAGACTTAAACTAAGCTTTCCACCAAACATTTGCTAAATTAGACATGAATTGTGTTGCCACTGGAGTTCATGGTTAAGCCTACGCTTCCATCATTTAAATGCTAACTTATACTTAGGATCTCACAAAAAATGGATTTTCTATCTTTAATTCCCAACCAACTCAAACTTGTGATCTCCACTCAATTCACAAGATATGTTTTGAGACTTCAACATTCAGTTTGTGTAGTTGTGTTTCTTAAAACTCAATGTTTTGTTTGGATTTTGTCGAGATCTTCTCAGTATTAAAATCCACACATACCCTATACTTTTAACAACTCATTCCTTAATCGATTTTATCTTTGTCTCCATTTCAAAAACAATTTCTAATTTTCTGGATTGTGTTTCCTACCTGAGCCATGGCGCTATGCATTTGAGTTTCCATTTCCCTTTCTGCTCTCTACATGAAGACACTGGCACTGACTGTTTCTTCTTTGCGTAGGTGTTGAACATTTCATTTCCGTGTTGAACGTTGAACTTTTGACTCATTTTTGTGTTTGCGCATCGTTTTGAAATTTTGACTGTCGCTTCTAACACTTGTCCCATTCTTTTTTGTCGTTTTCATAACCACTCCTTAATCTCATCGATTTCAAAAATTGATTTCCTTTGGTGTATGAAATTTGCCATGAAAATTTTCAATATATGTGCCCTCATTTCACTCATATGCCTTTTCAAAGGTGTCTTTCAATCAAAACATAGGAGTTTGATTTATGTGCACTCTCCATTTCATGCATATATTTTTGCAAAGGTTAAAACATAAGGATTTGATTTATATGTGTCCTATTTTCACCATTGCATTAATTTCCTTTCTAATGTATTCAATTTCCTTCATATTCATGCACCTTTTAATGTATCATTAGGACTACATCCCTTGTTTCCTTTGGTGACTTCATTGACCTTTTTGTAATGATTTATCTTTTCTCCTTGTCCTTAAAAATTTCATGTCTTTCTTTCATGATGTAGTTTTTTCATAATATATACTCTTTTTAAAGTAGCCTTTTGAAATGGCCATTTAAGGTCATTTCAAGACCCATAAAAGAGTAAAAAAATTTACTTTAGATCATGTAAATGCATCATTATAACTCCACCTTTGTTCCCCTTTTTATGACACTAACCCATGCTTGCTTGTTTTGTAGGCAAAGACTTTGTATGGTAGGCAAAGAGTTTTTGATTTTAATAGATGGTAGGGTAAAAGTGTTATGAAAAGAGAAATCTTTATGTATGTGTGGGGGATGAAGGGCTAATATTCTTTATGCACCAAGGTTAAATTAGTCTCCTAATTCCAAAATTTCTTTCAAAATCAAAAGGCATTAAAAATAAATTTTTAACTTACAATATTTCCATTACTTTCCTTGGTTCTTGAAAAGAGGTGTCTTTCTGATAGCTTTTGAGATGAGCTGATCTTCGAATAGATCTTCTAATTTGTTTTTCTTTGTATATAGGTCCCTTCTGGCATATTTCTATGTTAATCTTTAGGTCCCTTTGTGAAGTAGGCTTGTCTCATATTCAAGTCCCTTTGTGATGTAAACTTTCCTCATGTTCAGGTCCCTTCTGAAATTGTTGATTGAAGTGATCACATATAGCTTTGAAGTGAAAATATCTTGCATTTTGAGTTGCTAAGCTTATTGAGTTTAACAAGGCAAAAACAAATGCACTTGTTTTCTTTTCTTCCCCCCTTGCTTATTCTGAGACTTGTCCTCAAGTCTTCATATTGGAGGGTTTTATTTTGTAGAAAATAAAATTGAAAGTGAGAAACATAGAAATAAATTAGAACCATTTTTTTTAAGAATTCATACTAGCCAAGTAACTTGGTTTTCCAATATGAATTCAGGTTTGTACTATGCCAGAAACCTGGATTTTCATAGCTAAACCCTTTTATTATTTTTTATTTTGGATGGAGTTGAGGTATAATGGAGTAGGGAAGTATGGAAATCTTATGAAAGTAATATAGGTTGAATTCATCATCTAGTAGTAGATGTATAGATAGATAGAAAATAGGTCTGGACTTCAACATGCATGATCGTGGAGCTTAACATACAATATGGATGATGGATGTTATCATGAACAATATAGCTTATGAAATGATTCTTTGAAAATGGATGTGACTTTTAATCGTATAGAACTTGAATTCTTCTTCTCATGATTGGCTTCATGTCTTTTGCCTTGATCTCAATCCATCTTGTAAGTATGTTGGTGTTGTTGGTAAGCAAAACTAAAGGAAAGCTTCAAGAGTTTGAGTTTCTTTGGATGAACTCAACATCAGGTGAATTTTCACTTTGCTTTAACTTAAACATTTGTATTCATATTCTTAAATATGATTTTTTTTTTTTTAAATTGACTTTGAAAATTCTTTTGTCCATGGAGTTCACTCCTTAAATCTTCCTGTGACCTACAAAAACATAGCATTTGCCTGCAATACAATATTAGATGATGGAGGAAGAGAGGTGTACAGTCTCTCTTCTTCCAAAAAATATGTAAAATAATTACAAGAAATTCTTAAAAATAAGTCCAAATATGATATACAAAGAAAATGCATTTGTTTACCCCTTGAGGAATGGTGGCCAACCTAGACCTCCTAGCGGTATTTTGTTCACAAAATCTTCGTTTTACGTCCAATTAGAGTTATTTCAAATCCAAGTTGAATTGAATTAATATTGCTACATCCAGTATAAATAGGTTTTCAAAATGGTTTAAAATGATATGCTAAAAATGATGAGGAGTGCCATGTTTGATAGAGATTCTTGTGAATGTTTTACTAGACCAACAATCACTATTTGGAGTGTAGCGTTTCATTAAATATAGGATTTATGTGATTCCACTTGTAGATTAAATTAAATTCGTTTTTTCTATCCATTAGAAACAATTTTTTAAAATCCTTAGGCTTGATATCACAAAATTGTTGATGAACATACCTAAGAGGCAGAGTTTCACTATGCTGATTTTAAGTCATGCAGTCACTAAATGTGGCATAACTTTTTCACCTGGAATTCAAATGATATGATTAAAATTGTGTCATAAACTAGAGTTGAATATATATCTCCCTTAGAAACATGTTTTTAAAATAAGATTATTTGACATGTGAAATATGTCAATGAACAGTTAAGACCTAAAATTGTCACCATGCAGATATTGCGACAAGAAATTAGTTTTGAACATAACTTTTTCACATGATTCTGGATTGAGGTGATTCAAATTGATTTGGAAAATAGATCCCAAGGTATATATTTCCTATACATATATTGTAAAAAAATTCCATTAGACCCCTTGAATCAATGTTTTACTAACTTTGTCCTCAAAATTTCACTTGAGACCTAGTATTTATTTTGATCATATGTTTTTTTATTATTTGTGATCCAAATTGAAATATTCAAAATGGGTCTAAAAACTAGATTTCAAGATATTATTTTCTTAAAAACATGCTTTGAAAATGATCATATATGGTTACCCAAAATAGGATTAGTCTTATTGCATTTTTCCATACAATCCTTTCAAATGAGTATTGAACAACGATTTGAAGAATTATTCATGAGAGTTTGAACCAAAAATATTATTGTGAACTCATTTTACATATTTATTTATTTATTATATTATATCCTACTCTATTGTAGAAAAATAAATCATTCTCTTAAGTATAAGAGAATTTCCACTGCATCCATTTGCGTAACAAGATCAAAAGTAGACTCGCATCCAAGTTTGAAAAATATACCTTAATGAATGCTTGGACATAAAAAATTAGTTGATCATAAATATTTGATGCTAAGGAATGTTTAAAAATGGAGTGGTGTTTTGGCCCAATGACTAATTGAAACTAAATTTTGGAATGATATTTGTTTGTTTGGTTTTCCTTAATTGTCATATCACAAAGTTCTTCTTGTGGAACGTGTTCAAAATCATGAATGCACAAGGAATCTTGTGATACATATTCTATATATTCTTCAATTTCTATCTATATTGTTTAAACTTCATCACATGTGATCCATAACTCATTGATCTCCTTACAAATGTAACTAGAAGAAGCTTCTAGGTTCTCTTCTTGTGGATCCTCTTCATGGATGCTTTATTGCTCTTCTATATTTTGAAATGAATATGCATCCCTAGCGACCATTCTAAATTTTGGATAAGGGTTTAATAATATCCTTGTGGTGGCATACCCTCCTTCTCTAAATGACTTCTTTAACATCATGCTTGTAGATCTTTGTTTTGCAAATGGATTTTGTAGTTAATGAGTTTTTGTTAGTGGTTGGGGATTTTGTTTTGGGGATCTAGCTTTCTAATTTATATATCTAATCATGAATAACCATAATGAAAAGTTCTTTTGTTTTTATGTTGTTGTTGTTGTTGTTGTTTTTGTTTTTTTTTGTTTTTATATGTTTTCTAAACAATCTTCCTAACTAGCCTCTTATCTAAGCGTGCTTCCCTGGCAACAACGCCAAAAATGTCAGTCTAATTTATGGAGTTTAATTAGAGTATTTGTTTTAATATCAATCCGAGTTGGTAAACTTAGAAGCACACCAAGGTATATGGAACTTATATTTAACTAATGTAGGAAGTAGTTGTTTAGATTAAAATAATGGAAATGCATATTACAAATGTAAATTACTGATTGTAAAGAAAGCGTTGAAATTCTGATCTAAAATGAAATGTGCAAAGATTTAATGTGGAGTATAGCCAATAGGGAAGAGGCTTTAACTTATAGGTCCTGGCTTTCCTTTTTCATCATTCCTATTCCAACAAAACCAATTCCACCATAAAACATAACACAATTAAATTAAGAAAACAGTAAAGATTAAATGCATAAACACAATTTCCAATTCAATTCTTAGCTCACAAGGAAGAGGATCTAATGTAGATACTTGGGTTGTCCTTCCTTACTTAAACCAATTACTAAAAGGAAATTAATTCAAAAATATAAATGGCTATAACATACAATGAATTGACTCAGAAAATATTCACAAGAAATTGTAAAGGAAATATTCAGAAATCTAAGATATTAACAATTATGCACAACAATTACAATGTAGTGTACTTAGCTTAGAATGCGGGTCCTCCACCTTTGCTTGGTACACTTGAAAACTATTAGCTACAGTAGATCAGAAATCACATCCCATAGCAATGAAGCATAAGAAATATAGAGAAAGTCTTCAAATGTATTCAAAAAGAGAGTAATCACAATGATAATAATATATGTTCATAATTGTTTAGTTGTTGTGCTTAAATAGGCTAAAAGTATAACTAAATTAGATATAATGGTTTTAACCACCAATGAGAGTCCTATTCCACCTACTATGGTCGAATCCATCTCTTTGTTGCACAAAATATGGGAATTTTCCACAAAATCACAAAACTGCCCTAAATCAGGGGATTTCCTGAATGACTGATCAAGTTTGACTAGCTTTGATTGGGCCTCTTCTGACTCATTTGGAGTGTGCCAATAGGAGTCTGTCCATCCTTGGTTCCCATACTTCTCGAATCCATCTTCAGTTTGTGCCCAGGTGTCCTACACATACGACTTCAATGGAGCCATTACAGGAATTTTTGTTTCTGCCAAAAATAATTTTTAATTCCCAATTTTTACTAAAAAATCTAAAAATTAAAAGACATAATTATTTTACCTTAATGTGAAAAAGAAGGCAAAAATATGACAAATATGATCATGATATGGTGGTAAGGGATGATAGAAAGGTGGAATATGCATGGTGAAAAATGGTCAAAATTAAGGGCCAATAATGTTCTTGAAATAAAGCATGCATTTGAGAATATTCAAGAACATTTGAAATATTCGGAGTGGACCATATCCAAACTGGTAGTCCAACATTCAATCCAGGAATTTCAAAGTGGTCATCAAGGGGGTACCAATGTTTCCAAAGAAAGGAAAACCAAAAGGATCCCCTTTGGGAGGGATCCCTTGGTTGGCCTCCAAAGGAATATTGGCCATACCCAACTTATACGCAGATCCTTCCCTTATGAGATTGTTTAAATGACTTTTCAAGGTAGATAGATGCACAATCAAACCTTTTCCTTTAAGGAGGAAACTCCAAAATTTCAAGAGAGATAAAAAACCTTTCAAGACAAATGGAGTCGTTGGTTAGTCACTTAGAACCAAAGGTCCAATAGTGACAATACAAATCCACCTAAATCCAACTAAATACAAAGAGAAAAGAGCACTCCACTATAAAGTCCTAAAGATACAAATAAGCAAGTAACTTCCAAGTATTTCCACTCTGGGTGGTTAGGATCAAACACCAAAATATAAGAAAGTGAATTAAAGGCCCTCCCTAAGGTAGTTTAGGATGATAAGGGCCCAAGCCTACTAGGGAAGGTATCAGAAGTTGTTACGTTGACCTCTAGTCAATAGCCTTTATCGGTGCAAGTACCCAAGCTTCGCAAGGTCACCCTTTAGAAGTAATATTAGAGTGATACAATGTCTACCTCAGGTACCACAGTCATTCCCCCCTATAGTCACCTATGTGGTCCCTAGGAAAGGAAACTAAGGTCACTAGTTCGTAATCAAAATTTGATTGAAACAATCACGGGCGCGTGATCCAACAAGTAGGAGAGGGGGTATCTCTCTTTCCTTATCTTCACACATCCTAGTGCTTAACTCATGTGTTAGAAGGGATTTCCTAGATAGCTTAACGAGGCTGGATTTCCACTCTTTAGTAAAATTCTATACTTTCAGTTCAAGTGGCCTTGGAGAGTTTACTCTCCACACACCTATTCCAAGGCCCTAATGTCCTAGACTAGTTGATGTTTCTATGACAAAAATAAAATTCTAGTTTATTTTAATCAATTTCTTCTTTTAAGAGGTTGTTATTTAGGACAAAAGGTAGAGGAAGTGCAATCGATGATGTTATTACGTAAAAGAAATCAATAGAAAACCTAGGCTACATGCAAATGCAACACTTTTTTTTCTTCAATGAAAGTGATTTCTACGTGGGTTCTATGAGAAAAATAAGAAATCAAAACTATTTTTCTTTTCTTTTTAGGCACTCACATATTCAGTCACCTAACAAAAAACTAAATGATGTCTACAATACAACATACCCTAATGCACACTAAATGTAAATGCAATATTCAAGTAGAGCTCACAAACAAGTGTAAGGTGAATTCAAAAGTAAAAGTCCATTAATCAAGCAACAAGAAGAAAATCCCAAGAAAAAAAACACTTCTAATTCAAAAAATACTTTTAGCCCTAAAGCAAGAATTCACACCTTTGTAAAAGATTCAAAAGTCAAAAAATCAAAGAAAAGAAACTCAAAAAAAATGTTTTTCTTTTTCTTCAAAGGATTTAAAGACTACAAGTTTCAGAAAATGAAAGCAAGTATTAGATTCAAGACCAACAACAAGAAAGAGACTCAAATCTCACTAGCCATTAATAATCCAAAAATTAAAAGACTAATGTGAATAAGAGACAAAAAAAACTCAAGTGATTTGGTCAAGAAGATACAGGAAATTCTAGAAATGAGAAAGATTTCAGAGAACCAAAACCTCTCACTAACCCAAGAATTGCAAACACTTTTCTCAAACAACTAATGAAAATGAAAAACAAGCCAACTTCAAGAATGTAAAAGAAGCAATCAAAAAAACTAGGTTATAAGTGAGTTGCAAGAGCAACCAGTTATCCTAACAGCACAGAATAGTAAAACATTTCCCAAGGAAAGTCTGAAACCCAATTTTAATTATAAAAAACTTCAAAAATAAAAAACCCTAGGTTGACATAGGATTTTCACCAAATAGATGGAAAGAATCGACAACCACTACTAAAAAGATGATTTCAAGCCTCATTCAATCAAGAAAGACATAGGCAAACATGGCCAAACACCCAGAAAAAAGACAAAAATGAAAAAAATCAAATTTTTAAATATGTACGTGACTGTGTAGTTCCAGAAATGCGTATGTATGTGACTGTTTCTATAGAAACTTGCGTATATTTTGGTTTCTTTATAATAAAACGTGTATGTACGATTTTGTATATATATAAAAAAAAGAGCGTATAAATGGAAAACTAGGGAAAAAAATAAAATATAGTCCTGATGCAAGAGATTAGGTTGATTGACCAGATTTCCTAAGATTCAAGAAGGATAGAAACAACAAGAAACAACAAATCAAAAATCCAGATCAAAGAATTACAACCCTTCTAGGAAATACTTGATGGTGTTCCCCAGAAGAGTAAAAAATCTTTTTAGCAAGAAAAGTTCCGTTAGGTAAGGGTTGACAACCTCAACAGACCAAAAAAATAAAATCAACAAGAAGAAATCAAGTGAGCATGCCAAACATGTGAATTATTAAATGTGGACTTGGAAACTTACATGGAGGTCCTACGTTTGACGATGTTCACGTAGATTCCAAACCCTTTTCTTCCTCCAGAATCGAGCAGGCCTGCAAATCGATTAAAAGAAGCATATACATGATATATAATTCAATGTGCATACATAAAAGATATGTTAGATCATCATATATAAACATGGAAATTATTATTCATGAGACAATAACATATCAGGAACAAGACATGAGTTTCTTTATTGATAATCAGTAATAGGTATAGGAAGGGTAAAACCTGATCCAAGCCAAAGCACTGATGAAGCCTTCCTCCAGACCCATCCAACCTTAGCCATGAAGACAACCTCTCTAGCAAATGCAAGGATATGTTATAAGTATGAAGAACATCTCTGCAAAGGAAACAAGGGTTTCCATAGAGATGGGGAATTCAGGAGGCGCGGGAAAATCAAACTTGATCTGGGAGAAAAATGGGTATAATATCGATAACCCTTATCTTATGTCTTTTAGGACTATCCAAGGCGTGTATATATACCACCTGAAATTAGTTAATTCAGTTGTGCTATGGGCTCGTGTAGGTGAGATCTCAGTAAAACCCATGAACGTCGCCCGAAAATTAGCATAATATTTTATTTTTTCATATTTAAAAAGGTATACGTGGGTATGCAGTTATAGAACCCGCGTATGTACATGATTTTGAATGGGCAAAGTCGCATATGGAATTTTAAATATTGTTTTTAATAAAAGATCAAGTTTTCATGGGAAAAGGCTACCCAAGGCCATACAATAGCATCAAGTCTACAGGACTGCCAAATGATGTTATAACAAGCATAGAGGTTGGAAGAAGAAAAATTGGTTCATGAATTATAGGAGGAGCAGTATGAGGAAGAAGACACCATCTAGCCCATGGATGATGAGCCCAATACTCCAGGTGAACAACCACTCATAGGAGGACATCTTCCATTCGGAGAGATGGGGATTACACCTCCACCAACAGATAGAGTCACATATGTTTGCAGTGTAACATTTAATCAGCTAAAGAAGAGGATCATGCATCAAAGGCCTATGGACTTTCCAAATGATCCTCAGAGCCCAATCTCAGTAGCGACATAAAAGGTTACCACCTCCAACACTAGAAGAAATATAAGGAAAATTATGGCGGCAAATGTTGCATTTGCCATAGTGGCACATGATAATTCATATTATTTTCTAATGAGAGTGCCATGATGAGAAGAGAACTTGTTGCAACAAACAAATAGGTAGAGCATCTTGTAGCAGAGAACCAACGGTTTTCATCACAAAACCTCAGTTCTGCAGAGTGGCAATTAGCAATGCTAAAATAACCGGGACTAATGGAGGATACCATGGCATGACTATATGATGAGATGATACTTATACATCAGGTCATGGCCCCTCTCATTGGCATTCAAAAGAATGCACAGGAAGTAGTGAAACTCCTGAAGATAACAACCAGAGCAATTGACCAAATGCAAGAGTGGACTGCCAAATATCCAGATGCTCTAAAGCACTTGGAAATGAAGGATAAGATAGCCACATAGGTCGACAGAGTGCAGTTGAGACTCCACCTACATAACTACTCGCATCTCCGAGCAGAGTTGGTTAACACCATGACTTATTACAACAGACTACATAATGGGTTTGAGTCTCTTACACAAAAGTATGGGATGCTTGTCATCAGATCTCTTGAATTAATCAAGGGTTGGGAGGTCATATTTCAAGAGATTATAGATTACATTGAACAAACTAGAAGGCTTGGAAGTGACCAAATATGTTATTCAGAAATATGCCTTTGCACTAGTCAAAGCGCACATGAAGCTTTCATGGTTGTGGAATAATGTCCATTCAAGCTCCAAAAGCATATTTTCAGAGGCATTAGAGGTGAGGGCGCGCTATAAAGGAGACTTGCTAGACAAAATCGAAGACATCGCAAATAATTTCATGGTATGGAAAAATTATATCACAAATGAAATCCATGAAGAAGCACATGGCCTATCCATTTGATAAGTTTTTTCTTTTAGCAATTTTTTCATATTAGGCCATTGTGTCATGTGTAAAATGTCTTATGTAATAAATGTTATGTAATGAAGTCCAAGGGACACACGTGGAATATGAATGGCCACAGATTGGAATGTAATTAGTCATATTAGATTATGAATAGCCATAGAAGTCAAAGAGTCATGAGGAAGCTCAAGATTCATTGTATTTGTTACAAATAGCTCCTCATAACTCAAGCAAGGGGCTTTTGGGGGGACTAGGATTCTTGCCAAGATTTTTGAGACCTAGCCCTGGTTTCTCTTGTGCTACATAGAAGATAGATTATTATTTGGAGAAGAAAGTTGTGGCTTTGTCTTCCACTATTGTATGCAATGTGTCATTCATGTAACAGTGTTCTTGGGATCTTACACATATAATCAAAAGCTCAATGAGTCGGCATTCCATCATACATGTATCGTGTATATAGTTGGCTTATTTTGGTTAAGTGTACGGTATATGTTGCTTTATTTACATGCTAAGTCAATGAACTATTTCGTTGCTTGGTTATGGATGTTATTGAATGAATGTTCTTATGCTTTAATGCTTGTTGTTTATTATGTGGACTGATTTGCAAGTACACAACAAGTCTTTCTCTTTACCACGGGTCCCCCTTTAGTATAGTACTATTAATTTTCTAACCGGTGGCTCGTTTCCTTCACCATTCGTGCAAGTATTCATCGTTGGGTATACACTGACCCATGTACACACGCGTTTAGCTCAGGGAAATGTCGTGTACAGGGAGTAAAACACTGTTTTTTAAGTGTTTGGACTAAGTTTGGAAGGAGGGGTTGCCCTAGGCCATAAATGCAGCATCACAAATATCAAGAGTGAGATTTGGAGCTATAACAACTTGGGTTCCATCTTGCTTTTGGGTTTTTCTGCATATTGAGAGAGGGAAACAGGTCGATGAAGCACAAGGACATCAAAGGACTCATACCACGGAGGGGGATTTTTCAGACCCATGTTGTAAATCCTCCTCATCGGGTGTTTTCTAATAAAAATAGTATTCATTCAAAGCTTCTATTGGGTTATTACATTAGTTATTTCTTGTTCTTTTATGTTTTGGGTTGCATATAATCTTTTTACTACAGGTTTTTCTTATTTTGTCATCACAGATATAAAGCATAAATAGCCATATCTTTTTGTTAGGGTCACTTATCACCGGTGACTTAAGTGAAGCATTTTTGGTACACATACTAATAATTATTATACTAACAAATGGAAACTCCACTGAATCTTTAGCTACATTGTCGTCAATAAATGGCGACTCCACCTGTGTAGTAATTTAGATCCTTGGTGACTATCGTTTAAGTGTTCTTCAGTGTTTTTCTAGCTATTTTTAGCCTCTCAATTTCTATCTTTAGATATACTTTGTTTTCTAGAAAAAAATTGGTTTTGTTGGTTTTCCTATCTTTTCGCAGGTCATAGGTACCATCTTAGTAGGAGACGGCACAATCTGGGTGAAATCTATCGAGAAAGAGATGTGGGAGCATAATGCACTTTTTGGCCCCTTTTTTGCATTTTGGAACACACTTTTTAGGTCTTTTTTCATTCTAACATACTTTTCATGTCAGTTGCCATCATTTAGGAAGAGATTTGTTGAGTTGAGGAGTTTAGGGTATATCACGTCCAACCATTGATTTCTAGGATTTTTTCCACTATTTTACAACCCTTTTGGATAGGTTTATTCATCATTTACTCCCTTTAATTTTGGTGTCGCCTTTCCCCCTTAGGATCCCCTTGTGTGTCCTAGGTTTTTGGAGCTTCTTTCCTATCCTTCGCAGCATTTTTTCTCTGATTTTTGTTGTTTTTCTGCACCATTTACAACATATTAGTGCCTTTACATCACAGTCCTTTAGACATTAGATATTTTGGCCATTTATGTGTCTTTGAGTAAATTGTTTTCCACCTCTCTTTCAGCTGTTTGTTTGCCTTCTTGGGTGGGGGTTTGTGTGCTTGGATTTGTTGTTCATTTTACTGTCCATTTTCAACATTATTTACAGTTTTTCAGCACTTTATTTTCAACAACACATGGCATCATAAAACATGCTCAATTAACTCATCCACTTGACACATCATTTTCACACACAT
Organism: Pinus tabuliformis; assembly: GCA_031772625.1. Lineage (NCBI taxonomy): Eukaryota > Viridiplantae > Streptophyta > Pinopsida > Pinales > Pinaceae > Pinus > Pinus tabuliformis. The sequence continues at coordinate 331,374,931 of CM062820.1, forward strand.
ACACACACCCTAAGAAAATGTGAGCTTGGTTAACACCACCAATCCAAGACTTGAAACACTACACCTTAATAATTCAACACACATAGATTAATCCCACTTGGGCACCAGGGCCAAACAATCTGTGTATTTAGGTGTAGGATCAGTGGGATAGGCTTCCAATAACACCCATCGATCACTTACATTAAGACATAGAATTTGACATATTAGGGAGATTAAAATCCTTCACCATCCCACGGTCCAAAGATAGAGTGCATCATAAACTTGATTTAGAGGGGGTTAAGCTAGGTCATTATGCTAGTGGTTCTCCTCAGGGCTACCCAACCGTGGTAGGGAATCCTGTGTTGTGGCTGATCACCAAGAATCTCAATACTAGACCATCCGTGTGGGACAAAGGTAACCATAGTGACCAATCATATGAAAACACCCTATAGGACTGGCTATGGGAAGCAGTTGGTTCTCTACTCCACCTTTCTCTATAAATATATTCTTGTAGGGATTGGATTCGGTCAAGTAAGAATCCTTTTGGAAGGTCATCTAAAATAGTAGATTTAGGACTTGTTTAAGGATTTAGATCACCTATAGGCTAGAGGTCATTTTTCTTTGATAGGACGTGTTTGCTTGAATTAGAGTAGCATATTAATATAGTTAGTTTACACTTGGCACCACTACACTAGGTGTTTTCTTGTTGTTTGTTTCTCTTTTTCTCCTATCATCACATTTTAGTCTATTGAGTCATCTTTGTCTTGACATCATTGTGCCCCCTAGGTGTTTGTCGCAAAGATATTATGGCCTTCACCCTTAGTTTCCTTTAGGACATCTTACTCCTCCCCATCGAGTTAGAGTTCATCCTCCTAGTCCTCCATTGAGTCCTCATTTTGAATCTGGTTCTCTCAATTCTTCTAGTTCTTCCTTTGATTTTGCATCTTCTAAACCCTGTACCACCACCATGTCAGGCACCAATGTGGGTGCGAGAAACCAAGGTGGTAGCCAAAGTGCTAACAGGTGGAACCTCTATTGGTATGGTCATGTTGACGGTGTTGGACCTGCCAACATGTTAGGGGATCTCCCTGATAAGAAGTCACAACTAGACCTCAGACCATTTGGAGTAGGATTCCCAGTAATGGGTAGTACAGTAGTTCCTTGACCGCATTAGTGCGTAGAGGTAAACAAGATATCTTTGTTGGAAGCAAGTGTGTGACTTGTATGGGGGTTCTAACACACGAAATGGAAAAGGAAGTGTGTCTTTTAGAAGCCTGTAATAGTCCGCAGCCTAAAAGCAACACACGAGCAGAATGACATCACGGGTTGGAAGCGGAATAGTCCACAATCTATGGTGATGAGTTAAACCAACAACATGACTTCAACAAGATATACAATCGTATATAAATAGTTCATACACAAATGCATAAGATAAACAACATACATTTCCAAAGTAACCAGAATAGTTGAACTACAATAACAACATATGCATGAAGACATGTTGGCTCTATGTTGATGGTGTTGGACCCGCCAACATGTAAGGGGATCTCCCTGGTAAGAAGTCCCAATTAGACCTCAAACCATTTAGTGTAGGAGTCCCAGCAGTGGGTCGTATGGTAATGCCTTGACCGTGATTTCGCACAGAGGAAAGTAGGATAAATCTGTTGGTAGCAAGGGTGTGACAACTGTAGTGAGCCAAGGAAGGTGCATGAGAGGTTCTAACACACGAGGGTTGAGATGAGTGTGCCCCTTGGAAACCTGTGATAACACACAGTTAAGAAGGTAACACACAAGTGAAGATGCATCACAACATGGAAGGCAAGTTAGCAAGCAATCCAAAGTGATGGTTAAACCAACAGCACATTTCAGAAAGATTCATACATACATACACAGATAGCTATACATGCATGCGTAAGCAAACCAATACATATATCATTTAGAGTAAACTAGATAGCATAGAATACAATACAACATATGCATGAAACATGTTGTCTCTTGTCATATTAAGAAGTGTAAGTTCTAGTCGTATAATACATCCATGTCCAACCACTAGTTCCGATAGCGGAACGTTACAGTCCTAACCTCCTGCTCCTCCAAAGAGATGTACTAGCTCTATGCAGTGGAGAAGCCAAGGCTCATTACAATAATGTCCAAGCTCTCCCCAAAATAGTGTTATTGGAAGCTTGGCTGACCAAAATCCACTACAATGAGTTATGAGGTTCTATTTATAGCAAAGGGTGGGGTGACCCTTGACATTCCCCTTTGTGACAGTTCATCTACCCTCATAAATCTTCACCTACTCTATGGTTGTTACATCCAACTATCGAAACTTGAACTTGCACTTGACAAGACGTTACATTACAATGCACATGTGCCCATGTGAGACAAAATGGCTTGAGTAAGCCATGCAAGACATCACTGACACTCGGTCTGTTGTGGTGAGACCAACTCTTTGACATGCTTTTGATAATGAAGATGGTGAGTTGATGCCAAGCTTGGTCATCCATGATGGTGTGCATGCGCTCCATGGTGACATCTTGTTGAAGTGAACTCTTGCCTCCGTTGCATCTGGGTGCATTAGTGTGGCTCCTCCATCCAACTCGTATGCTAACATGCACATGGTCTTCTTGGGTGCGGCCGAACTGACAACACACTGATGCATAATGTCCGTGTTGATCTTCTAGTGTGTGATGGTGGTCATTTGCATCAATTGTTAACTACATGTTCAGCTCCAACAAGACTTGCTTCTTGTCTTCACCTTGGTGAGTTGCTAAATGGGTTGGATCGCATGCGTGTGCACAATGACATGCATGCTACTGAATCCCTTGCATGCGATCAAAAACACTTCTCACCATGTCTACTCCATGTCAGTTGTTGGGGATCTATAACTTTTACGGGCACAGTTTCATCCATGTGTGCATGTTGCGCCCCCTATTATTCCTATTCCTGCTGCAACTCATTCACTTGTCTGTGTAGCTCATGTTCTTCCTTGAGTTACTGCTTCAACACATGCAACTCTTTTTTTGTTCCATTCCCTCTCTTCATGCAATCTTCATGTCATGCCATCACCTCATAACCTGAGTCTCCAAAGTTGCTTTCATCATCAGTGGATCTTCTTGAGCTTGCGACTCTATTCTGCCTCCAAGTTGCCAACAACCTTCCTCTTGCATTCATTACATCCAGCATGTTGCCTTCAGCTATTGTTCATGATGTTGCTCATTGTGATGCTTCTTCTGTCATATGTTGATGTCCCTGTCTACAAACAACTTGAAGTCTTCATGAGTAGGAAAGCTCATAGACACTTGATCGAATGCATCCCCAAGTGTGCTCTGAACGGTGTCTTCGACTCTGGTCTCTTGGAAACCATTGTACATGCACTACTGAGAGGTAGATGAACACCTGCGATAACTAGAGACATGGAAACACTCATGGAAAGCAACATGTCAGTCAAAAACCAAAATGAACTTGAGAACTGACTTGCAACATACTTGTGTGACTGATCATGAAGGTTGTGCAATTTTCACAGGGAGGTTAGGAGACTGACTGCTAGGATTGTGCAAGGCATAGTCTGGGCTACTAGGAAGCTGACTGGTTATTGGAACTGCACAATGCACAATCTAGTCTGGCTACTGACTGCTGGAATTGTGTAATGTGCAATCTCATCTCGTAATGATTGTAGGCTCAGTGACTGCATTGCACAATTTTCTGGGCCAGTAGTCATTGTCCCTTAGAATTGCACAATGCAAGACTAGAGGACACTCACTAGGAAAAAATGCACATTTCCTGAGAGGAAGGCAGAGCCTTCCCTCTAAGGATTGCGCAATGTTGTCTTGGTGAGGCAGAGTCCCAGACAAGGCTACCCAGACTCATCGACAGACAACTAAAAGTGAATTTGAATGTGAATGCATGGTGATACTAAGTGTAAACATAAGTTAATGATAATACATGCAAATGGTGAATGAAAAATTTAGAAAACAAAACAACATGCATGTGGGTGAGACAAGTCACTAAATTAATGGCCATTTGTTAAAAATAGTTCCATGCATGCGACAACAGTGAGATGTTAATGAAAACTGAAACGGTGCTAGTAAAAGCTAGTATGTATCAAAATGAGAGCAAGCGCTCATTAAAATCAACCATACAACATTCATACGAAGAAAAACACAAAAAGCGCTAGAAAAGCAACACAAGACATGGGAAGTGGGCTTACCCCAAAACAGTTGAGTTGAATGTGCCGACAGCTCCTAGATGCGATGTGGGATGTCAGAGCTGTAAGGTTGATGTTAGGAATGAGCTCTGCAGTGTCCAGTTCATGAGTTTTGATAAAATCGAAGATGTGACACGCATGCCACAAATCTAGGAAGAGTGACAATTGGTGGGATATTTTTGAGATGATCCTTTCATGCAACCTCCAATTGCTAAAAGTAGATCCCTGAATCAAGGGATGCCTTTGCACGCTACCTTGGGAGAAGCAGTCCATGCATGCAAGTCTATTTTGCTCGGTCCCGGAGGGAACTGGTCAACTCAGTTGCACATGTAAGAAGCTACTCAATTGCTGGGAGAAAATGTGCATTTCTAGCTAGGAGCTGGGCTAGCTGCTCAGAATATTTGTGCTATTTTTGGGTAGAGCAGCTGACTGCTTCCTAGATTTATGTAAATTCTGGGCTGAGAAGCCCAGCTGGGAAGGATTGTACAATTTTATGTGTGAAGCTTGCTCAGCAGAATTGCGCAATTTTGGGGCCCAGTAGGCTACCAGTCAGGATTGAGCAATTTCTGGAGGGAAGGTTGGTTTCCCTTCAGATTTGTGCAAATTCTTGAAGGAGCTTCTCAGTCTGCTACTGGACCAAGTCTGGATGAACAACTTGTGAGGGTAATGCATCAAGGTTTGATCGATAGGCTGCCTTTCTACAAGAAAATCACTGGAGCTTGTGTACTTGACAAAGCAAGACATGATGATGTGAAGGTTGGTAGGGAAGCTCCAAAATGAAGCTAAGGAAAAATTTTGAAGGGTGGTTGTAGCTGCTACAACATTGTTATATTATATAAAGTGAAATTTCCATCCATACATACAACCATGACAACCACTAGCCCCAATAGTGGAACATTACAGTCAACACCGCCTGCTCCTCCAAAGAGATGTACTCGCTCTGCACTATGGAGAAGCCAAGGCTCATCACAATACTCTCCAAGCCCTCTCTAAGCAATGCCTAGCAAAATATTGGCTCCCAAAATCTCGTTCTATGAGTTATGAGGTTCTATATATAGCAAAGGGTGGGGTGACCCTTGACATTCCCCTTTGACTCTTGGACTACCCTCATGACTCTTCAACTTCATTACATATAACTCTTTACATTACATATGATTATTTGTATTCCACTAATGACACTTGGAATTTCACTTTACATTACATTTGATTACAACAGATACAACTCATAGTAGTGAGGTGGCCAAGACAACTCATAACACAACTCGACATGACATTGCTGACATGTACTGCCTAACTGTGGTGTCCATGTCAAGTTGTTGCGCTACTGAGTGATATATGTGTTCTCAGACATGTTTTTCCTTCACCTTCGCATAGGTTGGTGTTGTGGGGTCTCCATTGGTCTTGGTCTCTGCAAGATGGTTATGTGCATGTACTCCTTTCGCTTGTTGCTCAATGTGATTTGTATGTCTATCCAGCTGCAACCAAGTCTTCTATAATGCACTCCTTCTTCATCCCATTCATCGTCTCGCCATGTTCCATCGATGTACCTGTTCCTGCAATTCACTCATGATGGAACGACATTAAATCCAAAAATCTCCTAGTCTAGCATAATGTAATATTTTCCATGTTTGGGTCCAAGTGAATGGGAAGGAGGAAAGGACATTGAAACTGCGCAGAGCACAGCTTAGGCTGGGATGAAGGGCTCCGAAGTACTATCGGGAAAAATTGCGTAGAGGTTACTGGGAGGAAAAATTACGCAATAAAGGACAATAGTAAAAGCTACAAGGTGGAACCCAGCTGGGCAGAACTACACAATTCATGGGAGAAAGACCAAACAGGGTGTCTGGGGAAACTGTTGGAAAATTTTGCGCAATTTTTTAGGATGAGGATTGAGCAGGCCACTCGCGGTCCAACTGGTAATCTATGCAATTTCTTGGAGGGAGATAGAGAGGGGTGACAAGGGGCACTTGCAAGAAATTTTTCACAAGTTTCCAGAGCAGAGCATGATCGGGTTGCGGGGAGCTGCTAATCACAACTATGCATTTCTTAGAGATAGTGTGTGACAAGCAGCACTACACAGTTTCTGGAAATAGTGCAAAGCGGGGCAGCAGAAGGTGTACTAGTTAGAACTGCGCAATTTTCAGGAATAGTGCAGAGCAAGGCAGTAGAGGCCTAACTCAACTTGATTGCGTAGTTTCTAAAGGCAGTGTAGGGCAGGTAGTTGGGAATGTTCGCACAATTTTGGAGAGTAGTGCGTTGTCTAGGAAATCCTCTCTACAGACAGAGATGATCCCTCTAGCCCAATGAGTGGGACTAGCAACATACGTGACAATCTACTAGACACTTTCCTAAGTTACAATTGAAATGGGAGGCGAGGAAGATGGCCTACCTCGTTCTGATGCTACAGATTCCTCCTTTGTTGAAGACCTTGAATCACTTTTTTCATGGTCTCGATCCTACTACTCACAGTGTTTGAATGCCTGCACAAGAGATCAAGACACAACAAAATATACAAGTACAAATAACATAATTGAAAGTAACCTACTTAATAGATCAAGGAGCATTAAGATAAATAATACATCAACATACACATTTATGGAAAATGAACCAATAGTTTTATATATTAATAGAATAAAGGAGGAAGCATATAACCAAGCCTTGATGTCAATAAGCTCTCCTTGAGTGAATGTCCAAGTCCAAGCTCAACCTCTCCAAGCACTCCTTCTCGAAGCCAAATGAGTAGCATGTAGGCACAATCTCAGCATAAGGGTGAAAATAGCCAAAGAACAACCATTTGGGAATTGGAGAGGATGAATATATAGGTAGGGGAAGGGAGTTAAGATCTCTCCGAAGATAGGAGAAGGCCCTCATCTCAAGGAGGTAGCTCATAGGGATAAGACCAAAATTCCAAGTTGAGAGAACTCGACCTCATCCATATCCAACAACCTCTAACTCGTTGTTCTGGAAGCCTCAGACCACGAAGCTTCTTGTCCTCTTTGGTAAAATTTCCTTTCAGGGATCATCATTGGTATCCAAGCCAAAAGTGTGTCGCCATCATGGGGCTAGTACAGTGAAACTAGCGACCATCGCGGTTTTCAGTTTTAGGGGAGCGATGATGCTACAATTAGGGTTTTAGAGCCATTTCCTTTAGGGGAAGCTCAAGGAATTTTTCAATCATTTTTTTAGGGAGGATCTAAGCTGCATACCTCGATGAGTACACTGCATGATGGTTATGTTTCGGGCACTTTGAGGTATGCCATAGGGAAGTGCGGGAGGCGTGACAAAATACTGTGTAACAGATGCCCCCTAAAGCATGAAGGAAGAATAGGGAGTGATGGATGAGATGCTTTACGATATTTTACAAGGATGAGAACAAACACTATCAGGAGACCTGCAAATCAAGGACACATATACATATATATATATATATATATATATATATATATATATATATATATATATATATATATGACATCAAAACATGAATCCATGGTATGGACACAGCCATCCGGATAATAAGGACTATGTGAAAGGATCCATGGTATGGGCACAACCATCCAAATGAAAAGGATCATCTGTAAATCTAAGATCCAAGGTATGGATGCAGCCATCCAATATAGAAGGATCATCATAAATGTAAAGTCCCACGGTATGGTCACAACCATCCATATAGTAGAAACATGTGTACAATCATGAATAATACATAACTCCACGCAGCCTGAGTCATATCAAACAAGACTCAGGGTCTTGCACTCCATCCCAACCCGATCAAAGTATGAATTCTAACATGCGAATGAATGTGTCGAAGTCGAACATGCTAGAAAACCACCTGATTACTGGCCAATGATGTGGATCGTTAACAAGCATGAGAGAAACCACAAGTAATGTCAATGGTCCTCAAGGTACGATAGTACAATCCATGAATGTGAAAATGAAGCTGAAGTTAAACACTCATGGAATCATCCGATCGAAGGCCAATGATGAAAACCTATCGTCAAATGTGAAGAACTTGCCATTAAGGCATGCAAGCTCTAAGGTACTAAAAGGGAGTCTCTAAGCCATCTTCCTAGATAATGAGCTGAAGTCGACAGGAAGTGACCCTTTGAAGGAGGGCCATGATGATTCCCCTATCATCGACATGAGACGAGGAATAAAGTGGAATGAAATGAATAGGATCCAAGACTATAGCAAAGGTTCAGACAATGTATGGGTAATAGACTACAGATAGGACTTCTCTTGAACATCGGTGACACGACTCCGAAGTGTGGTAACATTTGAATCAACATAAGACCAAGGATCATGATGAAATGGAATATTCAGATGAGAGGAAGAATGGATCACCCAAACTATTAGGTCCCTATAATACTAGTGATTCCCCCATTACTATTGTCGGCCTATCCCTTATTGTTATTGTTGCGCCCCTATTGTCCCCATATTATTATTATTGTGCCCCATAGAATCTCTCTATTGTTATTTTTGTTCCTTTATATTATTATTGTTAGGTTGGCTTGGTTATATTGTGACCCCTTAGACTCATATATATAGAAAGGAGGTTTTTTCATTTGAATCATCCAAGAATTGTTCATTTGTGTAACGTAAAGGAGGTTTCCCCCTCGAAGAGGCTTATTTCTAAGGTGTTCATCTATCTTTTCTATCTTTTTGTGAGCTGGTTTCATAACATTTGGTATTAGAGCTTTGGATTCTAGGGTTTCGTACTCCAAACAGGTCATCATGGCATTTTTGTTATAACGTTTTTTCTGTGACATTTCAAAAGCTAAAAAAACCGCATTTGAGATGAAATCACGCTGAACCTCCGGTTCGAAAAGGCAGAAAATAATATTCGAGATAACCTCTTGACCATATCGATCAAGGTGTACATTTTTCGTAAATAGTCAATTTCAGCCCAAAAAAAGGGTAAACCTATACTAAGATGATGTAAATTCATTTAATTTAACGAGTTTGAAAAGACAAGTACTCGGTGATCTTTTCATATTTCGAGAGTCAGAAAAGAGCATAAATATGACTCCATCTGGAGGAATGAGTGGTATAAAAGGATAGCAATTGGTTCTGGTGATGATGGAACTACTCAAAACATGTAAGGATCAAGAGGCTAGCTAATAAGACCACTCATCGCAAATGTTCCTCAGGCAAGGGTAAAACAACCAAGTGAAAGCGTATGATCGGCCAAAGAGATGGTGACAATGGAATGAAAAAACCAAGGCTCATCTAGCAAAAATCGGTTGATAAAAACAACAATCACGAGATGTAAAGTGGGAATGGTTTCATTTTTACACAAGCTTGAAACAAAAATAAACTATTCTTGATTATACTGGATGATGGTTTAATTTTTTCACAAGCTTGAAACATGAGAAAAAACTATGCTTGGATTTGGTTTCATTTTTACACAAGCTTGAAATGGAAACAAACTATGCTTGGATTTGGTTTCATTTTTACACAAGCTTGAAACAAAGATAAACTATGCTTGAGATAAGTTTGCATGCCCTCAACATAATGAATCAATTCAAGGTACATGCCCCCCAAGCTTCATTTCATTCACCTAAGTAGACTATTGGTTACTAACAGGTAGATGGAATGAAGGTTCACTTACGAGATCAAGTGAAAGACTCGACTGGGATTTTACGAGATCTAATCAAAGACTCAAATTGGAAAGTGATTTGTTTCATTTTTAATGAGCTTTACACAAGTAAAGGAACTATTCTCATGGGACCTATTTCATTTTTTAACGAGGTTGACATAGTAAAAGAACTATCCTCATGGTCCTTGTTTCATTTTTTAACGACCTTGACATAATACAAGGAACTTTGCTCCATCTCTTTAATCATAGACCAAAAGAGGCCATGGCGTCCAAGATTTTCTCATCAGATGGGAGAACAACACTCTGGAAGGGATACATGTTCAGAGATCCAATGGAAAAATCGAGCTCCAATGGCCCCAGTACATGGCGCACTACATCACCTACTAGATCATCAGTAGATGTGGGCAGGGAACAGGTAGCCACATAATTAACCTATGGTGGGGGTGATACTTCTTGCACATAAGAACCATTTATGGATGATGGTTGATTGGGAGTTTATTCAGGACCAGTGAATGTAAGTTGATCAATTATCATAATGCTTCCTTCATGTGGGAAACACATCACTCGAAAGAGGGAAGAGACAAGCTCTCCCATGACATAAACATAGTCACATCCAAGGAGTATATTAAAATATAAAGGGCCTTGGACAACCATCACGTCTATATAGATAGTATTTCCTCCTAAAGTAATAGGAAACGTAGGATGGATCCCCAACAGTTGACTGGTTCCTCTGTTAAAAGCTAACATATTCTGGGTGATGGGGACAAGCTGAGGAGAGCCTAAAGCTTGCCAAAAAATTAAGGACAACATACTAACAGATGTGCCCTCATTTATGGTTATGCTAGGTACGGCCATATGGTAAGCATTTATTGTAATCTGGAAGGGCACATAAGATGGAAGATGATATCCTGGCAGTCGGCCCCAATTAAAAGAAGTGACTAAGCTACTCAGAGGGGGTGTCGTAGGAATGTGAGAGTTTCCATCTTGATCTATGGGAATAGGAAAACTAATCTCATGCACCTCGGGAATGGGAGTATTTCCCTCCAGTTCATTCAAAAATGGAGAAACCAGAAGAACCTGAAGGGTATGGGGTTCACTCTCTACCTAAAAGGTACGGTTAACTGAAGGTGGAGTCAATTCTATCGGTTTCTCAACCAATGTTTAGTCGAGAACGGACTCATGAGACTCACTTTCAGAGAGAGCGGGGTTGACCAAAGATGACTTTTGACCAATCACTTGATCAACTAGCAAAGGATCAGGGGAAATATTCTGATAACCAGTCGGAAGACAAGGTTGGGAAGCAGTAAGTTTTTCCAACTCTTTGGAAGCTTCATCCATAAGAGGACAAAGGTGAATGGGATTATTAACTTCACACAATTTACAGGGAAATTTGACTTTTCCCTTTTTCACATATGCTTTATTGCCACTAGTTCAAGTTTTATCACTAGCATGATCACCAGAGGATGATGACAAAGGTCGATGTGAACCTATGGACCACACTTCTAAGACCTTGGGAATACCGGGACAATTTCGAAGAAGGTGGCCACCCTTACATAACATACAAGGTAATTTTACTTTCTGGGGCTGGTTGGCAGATTTTTCTTCATTAATTGAATCGGTAACAATAGTTGTTTGGTTGCCCAATTGCTTATTTTGCTTCTTATTCTTCTTAACTTCCTGGTTACTAAAATCTAGACTTTCACCAGGCGAAGAGGAAGAAAGGGGTGAAGAAATATGCGAAGAAGGCAAGGGGTCAACTTTAGGATAAACATGAGGTTGATGTTGTTCAGGTGGAGGAAAACCCGATTGAAAAGAATTTTGGACACTAGGAATCACTGAGGTCAAAAATAACCAAACTGGCAAACCAATGGTCAATCCAGGAAGGGACAACGTTTCCATATAGGAAGCACCAACATTTCCAAAAGAAGGAAAAGGACTAGGATTCTCGTTAGAGCGGTTTCCTTGATTGGTAGACTCAAGAAATGTTGCATTGGTATCAACCTAAGATCTACTAAGGAGTATTTCCACATGAAGGATGTTTTTCCACAGTCAATTAATTGATTCTTAGAACTTTAGTCAAAATAAATCAAAAAGGGGTAATCTAGGCAAAATGGATTACCAAGTATCCGTGAATCGCTATATACACCTTAGCCGAAACCAATGACTTAATGTACGGTGGCCAATCTCCCTGAATGTTATGTTTGGTGTATCATGTTTACAAGGCGGCAGACTCTGTTACTTGTGGCTAAAGGTTAGCAACCTAGTGGGGTCTCCCAATATATACTTGACGGTATGGGGAGCACAAGTCTGTGTTAGCGGTGTCTAATGCATGATCATTCGGTGAGAGCATTTTGATATACCTGCCATATTGAAGTGCCTCCGATATACCCGAAAGTACTAGAGAACCTTCAATATACTTCCATCCTAGAATGGGATTTCACCCCCAGGATACAATGCAAGCAGTTAAGGACAATTGCTAGGTTTATAGATGCTGAAACACGTCTCTAGCCTAGACCTCTAAATGTTTGCGTTAAGTTCCAAATTCTCGTTAGGTTAATCGAGGTAAATTTTAAGTTTATCTTTAATTAATTTTTGTTTTAAGACTCAAAACGATGTCACCTAAACACCTAAGATGTAGCTATATGATAAAAAAAACTTTTCGTTTCAATGAAAGCTAGACTAATCAAGGGGAGAGATTTCAAACAATGATGCAACAAGAAAAATGCCTTTCACTAACTTTCACTTCCGTCTTCCAAATTCAATGCCAATATGCAATCCTAGAGAAACAAAAATCACTTTCCTTTCACTAAGATGCAATAATGATTTTCTTTCACTTTGATTCAATCAATTCAAACTAATGCAATGAGCAAAGGGAAAATGCAATCAATGAAAATGAAAATGAAACTTTTTTTCACTTTATGGTTTTGAATGCAAGAAATGTCTCAAAAATAATTAAATGACAAAATCTTTCACTTTTTCTTTTTGAAACACAAGAATGAAAACAAGCACTTTCTTTCAATCCAACCAGAGCAAACAATTTGTAATCTATGATTGACAATGGAACTAAAGAAATGTTTAAAGCATAAACATGAATTGACACTAATGAAAACAACTTCACATCAATGAACCAAAAGCAACTTGTAAAAGATGTCCTGATTTCAGGAATAATCCTAAATGGAAGCAATCAATCTTAAGAAATCAGACCAAACAATAAGTGGAGGGTGACCTAGAAGCCCTAGAAACCCTAGAAAGCAATGAAGCTTCAAACACACATTAACAAAGTTAAGAGACAATTGCAGTCATACAAGCACAACAACCAAGACAAATACACTGTAGACACACTGGAAAATCATTGAAATGGGGGAAAAATACTGAGAACAAGAAGAAAACCCCTAATTTTTCTTATCCTCGGGGATCATCGTGTCTGTTACAGGAAAAATGGTGATGCAAGGGTAATAAGCATGACTATAATTAAAAAAGCAGCGATGCAAGGGTAATCAACGCAACTGTAATTAAAAAAGCAGTGATGACAGTGCGACTGTTAAGACTAAACATGCGATGGGCGAGAAAAATAGGGAATATAAACAATCTTCAAGACCATATCAAACTAAGTGTCCTCAAGCAATAAACAGTGGGTGTAAATAACTACAAAAAAGAAAACAAACCAAGAAACTGACGGTTGGTCAAACTCATCATAGAATCTGATTGAAGGATTGGATGGAAAGGGCTATAGCATCCCCAGTGGAGTTGCCATTTTTTTGTCTAGGTAATACTCTCTACGGATAGAGATGATACCTCTAGCCCAATGAGTGGGACTAGCTATGTGACAATCCACTAGAAACTTTCCTAAGTTACAATCAAAATAGGAGACGAGGAAGATGGCCTACCTTGTTCTGATGCTATAATGTCCTCCTTTGTTGAAGACCTTGAATCACTCGTTTCACAGCCTCGGTCCTACTACTCACAGTGTTTGAATTCCTACACAAGAGACCAAGACACAACAAAGAATACAAGTACAAATAACATAATCTAAAGTAACCCACTTAACAGATCAAAGAGCATTAAGATAAAAGATACATCAACATACACATTTACGTAAAATGAACAGTAGTTGTATATATTAATAGAATAAAGGAGGAAGCATACAACCAAGCTTTGGTGTCAATAAGCTCTCCTTGAGTGAATGTCCAATTCCAACCTCAAGCTCTCCAAGCACTCCTCCTCCAAGCCAAACGAGTAGCATGTAGGCACAATCTCAGCATAAGGGTGCAAATAGCCAAAGACCAACCACTTGGGAATGGGAGAGGATGAATATATAGGCAGGGAAAGGGAGTTAGGATCTCTCAAAAGACTCATCTCGAGGAGGTATCTCATAGGGATAAGACCAAAAGGCCATGTTGAGAGAACTTGATCTCATCCATGCCGATCAACCTCTAGCTCGTCATTTTGGAAGCCTCTAAATCACGAAGCTTCTTGTTCGCTTTGGGAAAATTGCCTTTTAGGGATCATCACTGGTATCCAAGCCAAAAGCACACTCACATCACGGGGCTAGTATAGTGTAACTAGAGAGCATAGTGGTTTTTAGTGTCAGGGGAGCGATGATGCTATAATTAGTTTTTTATAGCCATTTCCTTTAGGGAAGCTCAAGGCATTTTTCAATCATTGTTTTAGGGAGGATTTGAGTTAGATATCAGGATGAGTACACTGCATGATGGTAGTGTTTCAGGAAATTCAGGGTATGTCACAAGGAAGTGCGAGAGGCGTGACAAAAAACTGTGTAACACAGTGCAGCCCCAGGTCACAATGCAGTGCAGATTTCCGGTAGACCAGAGGGAGGCTTGTAATTAATCTTTTGGGAAATGCAGATTAGATCAGGCTTGGATACAACTTTTGTGCAATTCTGGTAGATAGACAGCCTACTCACTTCCAGGATTTCACAATGCAATTGCCTCAGAGGACATCCTCAAGCACTGCATAGTTCTAGGCAGCACAATAGGGTCACTAAGAGCTGATACTGCGCAGTGCAGCTCAGTCGGGGTCTGGTTGAAGGGGTTTTTCTGGTCGACAAATTTTCAGGAAAATTGGCTAAGTGCAAGAAGCAAGCGAACTTGTGATGACTCGATATTGTAATCACACATTTATCATACTCTGACAACATGATGACACTAACCATCAGGACAACATAGCAAAGCATGACCCTTAGTGGGAATGTCTATAGGTGAAAGCGACAAGTGAAAAACTTGGGATAGACCTTTGGACGACCATGATGACACTTGTGCGACAGTGCTTACAACTTTGTGTGTGAGTGTGATGGGTGTTCACATAGCTAAGATAACCCAAACACATAAAGACAAACTTTTGAAATCTCCAGATCCATATTACAAGCATGGCACAACAATGTCAAAAGATGACAATTGGTCTGACAAGTGAAAGGAAACAAAACAAATAGAGGAAACACATGGAATGGCTTTTAGCATTCACAAATATGCATGTCATTGAATACGGAATGATATGATGATGATCAATACTACTTCAATCTAGACTAAGAGATGTACTTCAAAAAGGTGTTCTTTACTTACCATGCTTACCCTCCAGATGGTTATGCATCTGACAGAGTTTGTTTGCGGTCCCAATCCTTTGTCATAACTCGGTTTCTTGGTCTTTCTCCTTGACTCCTTGAGATTCATATGGCATGTCATCATTCCATGTGGTCACTGAGAGATATATCTTGTTAGCTGCCTATACCAATAGGTTTCATTTTTCATGATTGACAGGGGAAGTGCCAATATGATCTACTTTGGTGATGTAAAGATCTCATATTCTTGTGGAAGACACATATCTACAATTGGTTGAGGCTGTCCTACTTCTGAATGGGTGATCCAACAGTCTAAGCTGGGTCATGCCATGTTTCAATTTTTGTTGTAGACTAGAGAAAGAAATCTGTCCAAACTGTTCAATCTTGGCAGATAAAGTAGTTAGGTAGAGAATGAAGGTTCCCAACTGTTTAATCTGGGGCCTTGGAAGTAATAAGGCTAGCTTTAGATAGAAAATCAAAAGAAAAGCCAAAGGAAAAGAAAAGGCACATGAGGGTTTGCAAGTCTAAGTGCACCCTCCTTGAAGTAACAAAAAAATGCTAGGCAATAGAATGGGTAGGTAGATGGGGTTGCAGAAGCATGATTTCTTTTGTATCACTGGCCTAAGCAAAGGGAAACACATGGTGCCAGTGCAGATCTCTTATTCAGCAGTTTTGCAGCAGCAAAATGAAGCATGTCTAACTTCCCAATCATGCCCCATCACATTCCTTGCTAACATCCCAATACCACCTTTGGTCATGAGAGAAATCAAACTCATTGATTCATCCTTGTTGCATAAAGAGCCACATTTCCTGTGTAAAAGTCTTTTCATTTTGATCTACTCTCCTAACTAAGTTGGTTCCCTAAAACTTAGTGTCTACCACCTTTCATTCATATCCCCCTCCCACATTAACTACTAACTTTATCTACATTTAATTCCCTATGTTTCCCTTTCCCTATTACCATAACACTATTGTGTACAAAAACCCTAAAAATATGTATATTCCCTTCCCCTAGGCAATATAGCCTAATAGTCCTAAAGGGTCGAACTACAAAGAAATCAAAGCGCTAAGGCCAAACAGCGCTAATATTATGTATTGGGATTAAATCAAGATCTGCTTGATTTATAGCCCTAACCCCATTTTGTGAATTAATGCCAAAAACCCATTTCCGCCAGCTAAAACATTGCAAAAACCCACTTTTCCGCCTATCCAAAGTTTGGGTTATATTGGGCATTTCACCAAAAACAAAGAAAATCATTAAAAAATGCCGTCGGGTCCCGCTGTATTGTCCTTTCAGCTTGGCAACCCGTCGCCCGTCGGATCTGGGCTTTCCCATCCGACGGCCCACATTGATATCGGACCGCCCCCGATGGCGGTACTTTACCTCCCGAAAAATGTCAGACCATGACGTCAGGGCAGTGCCACGCGTCGCTCCCAGGTTATATCGAGAGGCCGCCTGCCAATACTGCCCCCGTACAATAAGTGGTCCGAAATTACCGTTTACCGCTCTGCCAATTCCGCTCACCACGTCATGCCCACGCCACGCCCACGTCATGCCACCTCAGCGTCACGTCAGCGCCCGGCCCGCCATCGCTCCGACCTGTCCGCCACTTCATCAGTCCCCGTGGACCACTCACAGGCCGCCACGTCACCCTTCCATACCCAACCCCACCCAATGACGTCATGCTGATGTCATCCAAAAAACGCGCCAAAAGTCCAAAATGTCCATATTTTTGCCAAAATTCGCGTTTTTTCTCATTTTTGACAAAGCAACTATTGTGCTCTCTGCATGTATTTTACGACGTCCTCGCCGCCAACCTGCAACAAATTGACTTAAGGATCGTGGGCGCCCTCAATTCGCCTGCATTGACCGCCATTGCCAGAGTTTACCAGGTATTTACCAAAATCTCCCCTCCGCACCTGGTTTTGTGTATAATTCACCAAAACAAACTAGGAAGAGGAGAAAAACACAGTAAATTCCAGAAATTCTCATGAACCAATGCTTTTCCTCCACACTGTAAGCCCAATTTCACCTGCAAAACTCCCCATTGTGTCCAATTTCCACGAATATACAGTCTGTTTGTGCAGTCGCAAACTAAAAGCTCTGCTACACAACTCCACCGGGAAAACAACTGTTAAGCCCCAGCATTTGCTCATTAGACCTTCTCGGGAGTATTCCAACTTGTTTTCACCATAATCCACCCTGTTTTCCCTGCAAATTGCCCTGTTCCTGCAAGATTAATTGCTCTGTGTTGCTAAGCCCAGATAAACAAGTTCAAATATAATTCTAAATACCAATTGACCATGGAGACACCAGTTGCATTGAATGTTACACCTCTTAATGCCCCACAGAGAGAGCTAGAGTGGCTGCCCTTGGCTGACAGAGACTACCAAATGGCAGAGGGAATCCCAGAATATAGTAAGTACCACATTCATGTACTCAATGACCTTAAAGCCAAACATCTCAGTGGGAATGATATTCTGGGGATTTGGGACTCAAACTTGCCTATTTTTAATCTCCCTCAAGTCAATATCCTCCCTGACTTGATACACAGATGCAGTGCCAACTATGACCCCTGTCAGAGAGCTGTCCTCAATTCCTCAGGCTCAGTTTTGTTCCATGTCACCCCTGAGGCCATAAATGAAATGCTACACTTTCAAACTTCAAGGCCATTGACTCCTCTCTCCATGATGGACTTGCTAAAGAAAGGAGGCAAGCTGTCTAGTGCCCAAATTTTAAAGATCAATCAGTTATTTGTTCAACCAGGCTCTGAAACTGTGAGGACCCCTCCCATAGGAAATGTATATTTCAATGAGTTGGGCAGGATGCTTGTGGATATGATCAGTTATGTCCTGGGTTATAGGACATCTGAGGATGCTGATGAAACTATTATGGCCATGCTGTCCATCTTCTCCCCTGGGAAGCCCCCTGCTGTTCACTATTATTATGCTGCCTACATTGCCAATAAGATTCATGAGCAATTGATGAATCTAGAGAGGGAAAGGATATTTAGATATACATCTTACATCTATCACTTATTCCTATTCTATCAGCCTGATAGCTTCCCTATTACTCTCAAGAAGCTTGATGCCCAAGGGAACCCAAGGTCTGTAGTGTTTTGGTCTTCAGTTTTCCATCATATATCATTTTCACCATACAATTACTGTGAATTCATAGACCTGTTCATCCATCCAGCCATGTCCTTGCTGCTGAGTGCCCCTCCTCCAAGATTAACAGATGAGATGCAAAGGATTCTCCAGCTCTCAAAGGCCTACAGCATTGGAGATTGGTATTTCTACCAACACCATACAGTGATCAGAATATATGGCTGTGAATTAGCCCCATATAGGCTGCCAAGATATGTCCCTATGAGACTCTTTGCCTTAGAGTATTTCAGGCAGTTTGGAAATGCAGACATGGTCCATTTCCACAGCAAAAACAAGAAGGTATAGCTGAAGGTAAGAAATCAGCTAGGCCCATTCATTTATAATAAAAGAGAAGAGGCATGGCAAGAAGCAGACAAGATCCTGCAACGCCTTGGATTGCAAACTAGTTTCCTCTGGATACCCTATGACCCAAATCACTTCATTAGCCTTAGAAGGGTCAAGTATAAATTGGCCAGCTATGATCATGTCAGGCTGCCCCACATTGAAAAATATGCCAATTTATTAAGATGGAAAGAGGGCACATTAGAGGAAGCAAGTCCTAGAGAGGAAATACTACATAAAGAAGCAAAGAATCTTGAGAAAGAAGCTGACTTGGAAACTTGTGGGCAGGTTTCCTCTTCTTATCAAGTGCAACTTGGAGCAGCTGCCTCATCCTCTACAGCCCCCCAGCAGGCAGCTAAAACTACTCTTAAGGCTGCCAGTAAAGGTAAAGAAAAAGAGATGGAACAAGAGTAGCCACCCCCTACAGCAGAACAGCAGAAGGAGCAGCCCAAACAGCAAGAAGAAATGGATGAAGCTCCCATATCTACAGAGTAGCAGGCTCAAGAAAATGTGCCTCCTAGGCAAGAAACAGTAGTGGAGGCCTCGGTGCTCCAAACTCCACTAAATGAAGAAAGAAGCAGGAAGAGGGATAGAGAGCAGGAAACTCCCCTCACCACATCAACAAATCAAGGGGAGAAAAGGCAGAGATTAAATCCTCTTTCTGAAGAGGAGATGCCTATTGGGCAATCCTTGGGTATGGGCCCCCCTAGCATGGAGGCATCTGCCAGTTCCTTTCAACAGGAACAAGAAAGAACAATTGGAGGAGAGGTCAGCTCCTCAAGCCAGCAGAGGAGAGCTGAATCAAGCATAAAGCAGCAATTTATTGACATCAAGAAGAGAAATGAGCCAGTTAGACTCCAGCTGTATAATCACTTGCTCAAAATGGCTCCCACAAACCAGCAGAGGCTTATGTCAGCATATGACATAACAGAGGGGAAAATGACTATGAGTCATTTCATGCCTACTATGCTGCAGCCACAGTCAGCTGCAGATTATATAAGGACCAACCTTGAGGTTCTTGCAAAAGACATCCACCCAATGGACCAGATAGAGCTTCACAAGCAAACGGGTGAGATGGTTTATTCAACTCTTGCAGACAAGACCTTCTTGGCACACAAATTACAAAACAGTCTGCATAATACAACTGCCCAACTTGAATTGGAAAAGGCATCCTCTCAGGCCAAAGACAACAGGATCAGGTCTTTGGAAGATATTATTATAGAGCTTGGGCATGACCCAAAGGATCCCAAAGCTGTACAGGCGCTACTAAAAGAAAGAGATGCAGATATAGCAGCCTTGAGGAAAATGGTAAAAATTCCAGCAACCCTTCACCCTCAAACAGAAGATGTTGCACAACAGAGGAAGGACCAAGATGTAGCAGCCATGCTGCTAACACTACACAAACAGTTGGTGCAAACAGAAGGAAAATTGGTAGAAACAGAGGCTGCATTACAGGCAGCCCTGCAGCAGAAGGAAGGAGGCCAGACATCTCAGCCCCCTTAGCCAGTGATCAACCTTGAGGAGCCCCCTCAAATTATCACTCCTCCCACAGGACAGACAGCTGAAACAGGCCCATCAACATCAGCACCAGCAACAACATCAGGGCAGGCACCCAGCCTTGATATGCAGAAGATGATGAAAGAGATTGAAGCTCTAGAGGCCCAAATGGCAGAGCTGAATGAAGCCAAGGAGAAATTGGCCACAGTGAATGAAAAATATGACAAATCTAAGCAAACTGTAGCTGAAAGAACAAGGGAAGTTAGAGCTCTGGAGAAAAAGATAAAAGAACTAGAGAAAGAGCTCTCCCTTGACAAGGTTGTGGCTGAGATTAAGAAAGTCCTGTGGGCCAATATTGGTCAATCCATAACTGACCAATGGAAATACATAGAAAACATTCATGAGCACATGGACCTCATAGGCAGGGAACACAAGGAGAGTCAAAGAGCAAGGGCATCTCTAGGCACTATGCCTGAGATAGCCAACAGGATGATCAATGTCCTCAATAACCACATAGGCCCGCAGCTGGAAGCAATAGGAATCACCAATAGAACTGACACCATCCTACTGATAAAAAGGGTCCTCACATTGAGAAATCTGGTACAAACACTGGATAGAAGGTGCCAGGAAATGCAAACAGAGGTGAACAAGTTCACAGAGAAGTTCACAGCATTGCACAACAGAGGCCTTCCTAGCCTACTAAACAGTGCAGGTAGATTGTTGTCCCATGAAAACTATGCAAAAAGGGTAAATACATTTGCCACAAATTAGATCATTGCTGGATCAAGTACCCCAGAGGAAACAGGGCCTGCATCTGGGCAAAGCCTCTATGAAAAAATAGAAAATTTGTTTTTTATCATGAACGAGATCAGGCATCTGTTTGAAGTGCCTCCTAATTACTTCAAATATACGGAGGCAGATGAAACACTAGGCACAATTTTGAGGCATCAGTTGCCTACACAGGAATGGTGGACCAGCATGATACAAACATTGCTGTGAACAAACAGGTTTTTTTCAAATTTTTACATCAAAAATACAAATCAGCATGTTCAGACAGGTGATACATCCACTATGATTGTAAAAGAGTGGGTTGAACCAACTCAGCAAAGCAATTTGGCCACCAAAGCAACACTGACAGGTACAGATGACAGGGCCGAGAAAGCTACAGCATGACAGAACATTAAAGGCATATCATTCAGAATTAATGCAGATCGCTCAACCGACTCAGTGGCCTCCAAAGGTCAAAAAGGTTTCTGACAGAACTGAAGGCTATTTATTGTATATTTAGAGTAGCAATAACTCTCTTATCTGCTATTCTGAAAGTTGGTGAACGCATTTATTGAGTAAATGACTCAGCGTTCAGATATTTTGTAAAAACCGATTGTATATATATCCCCTCGCATAAGCTTGCTGGGGTTGTTGATTTTCTCTTCTAAAGAACCTATGCTGTAAATTTCAGAGTTTTAATACAGGGAGCTGATGGAATTTCCAAAGTTCTGAGTTGTTTGATGTGTTGTGGTGTGATGGCTTACTGCTACAGGATTCCTGTATATTTCATGGCACAATAAGTTTTCTTGAACCCTTTTGTTATGTATTTCATTCTTTCATAATCCGTTCATGCTCTATATTTCATAGTTTAATAGCACATAAAAAGAATAGTTTCAGGATTTGTTCATTGAATACCCTGAACTCAATCTATGCTGTTATGAATGTTTTCCTCTAAGTATTAGTTATGAAAGTGTAATTCTTAATTGCTTCACCTTCAGACTAAAACTTCACAGTGACTATTATTCAGGAATTCAAATCTGCTCCTGGTTGATATATCTCTTTCTCACATCACCAGCTTAGTGAAAAACTCTTAGTTTCCTTTCACTGGTTAATAATATTTCATCATCACAATTTTAAGTTTGTTTCATGATATATCTAAATGGCCCTGCAGTTTTAAGAAATCTTACTTAATACTCCAAACAACCCATAATCACAGACTCCATTGCCCAATGGACTAAAACTCTCTGAAGATCTCATCTTAGCTACTGGAAGACATCATTCAACCAAAATTTAAATCAAAACTCCCACCTCATAACTAGCCTAAAATCCTCAAGAACAAAAACAAAAAACAGAAAGAGAGAGCCCTCTCTGATTACAGGTTGGCTAGAACCTGTAGTCCAAAGCTTGGTTAGTGGTTACCCCGGCCGTATTCCCTCAGGAGTCAAAGGGAACAACCTGGGTGTTAACAGATCTGTGCAGTTTCATTGGGCAATGAATGATGTCAGGATGATATCCTAGTAGGACACCTCTGCGTAGTTTCTGGATGCAAGGCAGACCGGACAGCTAGGATAACACTTTGCAGTTTTGAGATGCAAAACACTGCTATGGGATGGGACCCATGGGAGCACACCTATGAGCAATTTATGTATGCAAGACAGTCTGGGCAGCAAAGGGACAATCCTATGTAGTTTCTTAATGCAAGGCACTGTTGCGGGATGGGGTCCCGGGAGGACACATCTACACAGTTTTAGGTTGCAAGACAGACTGGGCAGCTAAGGGACAACATTGCGCAGATTCTGGAGATAGTGTGTTCTTGCTGAGGGAAGGACATTGGAGGAAACCATTGCGCAATTTTGGATGCCAAAGGAGGCTGGAGTTCCTATGCATTGTATAGTTCCAGCAAGCAAGGGAAAAAGCTTGAGGGTTGCAAAAGCAAAGTGTGCAGTTCCAGAAAGCTGGATGAGGCTAGGTTGCTCGGGAAACTGGTTAAGTGTGAGATCAGTGAAAATAATGTAAACAGTGATATAACTTGACTATGATCACCCACAGGAAACTTAGTGATACAACATAGACCATCTAGAACATATAAAACATACTCTGCTTGATGCAACAACCTTTCTGACAAGAGTGTGTGAATTGAGTGTGAAACATGTCTATGTAATGAGAACAACCCATACGCACAAAGATTTCCTCTTGAAGCAGAACAAAATTCCCTTTACATGACAAATGGTAATCTTGATGCCCAAAGATGACACATGCTGCATAAATATGAGAATGTGAACAACTCTTAAGATCAAGGAGAGGAGCTTGATATCATCAACTTACCAATAAGTGACCAAGGAATGATTGATAAGAAGAACCATGGTAGGCTCTGAAATTTGCATGCGAACCAAAATTTTGGAGGGTGGTTGTAGCCGCTACAACATTGGTGACACACTGGTAGAACTTCGGCTCTTTGTATGGACCTTGTCTCATGAAAGTGAGTCTAACTCTTCCAGAAGTATTGTTTGATTCTTTAATCGCCATGGCTTCCTCACTAGCTTGAGTGAAAGATGGAGTCCCTACCATTCTCTTGATCGGTTAGCACACATACAAAGCCAATTCAACTGAGTTGTTTCGACTGGGGATGAGGGGTATATTGATGCACAAGTAATATGACTGTCAAAGTTTTAGTTTCATCTCTGGTTTTTCTTCTCTGCCAACAGGCCTGGATAATACCTTGGTGGAGTCACACAAGAACACAAGCATCACTCCACTTCCATCGAGCCTGGTCACTACTCTGGTAGAGTTTCTTGCATCACCTCTCTGCGTAGGAAGCCTTTCTCTTCTTTTGCCTTATTTATTTTTTCATTTTTCATTTTTTTCATTTTTAAAGGATTGTGCATAGGCACTTATTTATTTCAGAGGTGGAAGAGGGATCCCAACTTATTGAGAGCAGAAAAGGTTGTCCCTTCAAATAAGTATTTTATATATACCTTTGACATACTTGTTAAGGTTTTCCCCCTCACCTAACTCTACTTGACTAAGTTGACAAGGGTTAACCCAAAAGAACCCGGTTAGAGTAGGTGGTACTAGTTAAAAGTGAAAGCATTGTGTTTTCACCAACACTCACTCTTAATAGAACATATTTTCCATCAGGGTATCATCGACTGAAGACAAAAAGCTCTTCATAAAGAGAGGGAATAGACAGATAACCAAATTTTGATAGTTGTACATGTTATCTACCTATACCAATAGGTTTCATCTTTCATGATTGGCAAGGAAATTCCAAATATGCTCTGCTTTGGTGATGCAAAGATCTCATATTTCTATGAAAAATCATTTTGTACATAGCTTGATGTTGCCCCAATTTTGGATGGGTGATCCAACAGCCTAAGCTGGATCATGCCATGTTTCAATTTTTTGTTATAGAATAGAGAAAGAAGTCTGTCCAAACTGTTTAATCTTGGCAGACTAGTAGTTAGGTAGAGAATTAAGGTTCCCAACTGCTTAATCTGGGGCCTTGGAAGCAATAAGGGTAGTTCTAGATAGAAAAATAAAAGAAAAATGCAAAAAGAAAAGAAAAGAACAAATGGGGGTTTGCTGGTCCAAGTGCATCCTCTATGAAGAACAAAAAATGCTAGGCAAGTAGATGGGTAGGTAGATGGGGTTGCAGAAGTATTATTTCTTTCATTTTGTTGGTCTAAGGCAAGGGAAACATCATTGGATAGAGAGGGTCCTCTTCTCCATCATTTTACAGCATCAGGATGAAGCATGTCTAACTTCCCAAGTTTCCCTATCAAAAGTCTTGCTAACATCCTATTTTCACTTGTATTATATGCCATATCCACATTTCTTGTGTAAAAATCTTTTCATTCTGATCTACTCCCTAAACTAAGTTGATTTCATATAAAACTTAGTGTTTTATCCCCTCATCCACCTCTTCCATTCATATTAACTCCTAATTTCTTATTATTTAACTCCCTATACCCCCATTTCCCCTATTACTATGTTAATCCTACATAAAAACCCCAAATTTGTATATATCCCCCTTTCCCAAGCAATATAGCTTTATGCAAGGTTTTAAGTGGTTCAGCGCTAAAACATTAGAGCATGGTTAAAAGGCGCCGAAAGGTTAAATCCTGGGATTAAACCAAGGCCCGCTTGGTTTAATAGCCATATCATCATTTTGTAAATAAACCCCTTTAACCCATTTTTACCCGTAACGCTGAAAAACCCACATTTCCATCAAATCCTAAAGTTCCGCCGGGCGCAAATATTAATAAATATTATTTATTTAATCTGGTCGCCCGTCCGTATCGTCCTATTATCTTGGCCTCCCGCCAACCGTCGGATCTGGGCTTTCCCATCCGACGGCTCTCTGCCATTTCGAAGCGGCCCCAACGTCCCCCCTTTACGTCCTGAAATTTGACGTAGGCTGACGTATGGGCGAGGACGCGCATCTCAAAACTATTGGATCGGGCCACCCTCTGACAATACCACGACCGTATCCAGAGCGGTCCGATCAAACCACTTACCGCCTTCCGTATACCGCTTACCCCGTCATGCCAACGTCACTTCCACGTCACGTCCACGTCATGCCAACTCACCATCGCATCGCCGCCCCGCCCGCCATGGATCCGAGCTGTCCGCCACCTCAGCAGTCCCCGTGGACCACTCACAGACCGCCACGTCACCCTTCCGTACTTGACCCCACCCGACGACGTCATCCGGAAAAAGCGCGCCAAAGCCAAAATTGCCCATATTTGGCCGAAATTCATCGTTTTTTCGCACTTTTTCACAAAACAGCACTCTGCCTTCTGCATGTATTTTACGTCCATTGCTGCCGCCAACCTACTGAAGGTCACTCCACAGTTGCTGCCGCCTCCAAATTGACTTCAACCGAGGTCTGTTGTCGCTCCACGACCAGGTACTTACCATATTCTCCGCCTGCTTATTCTGTTCCGTCCTGCATTTGCTAGAAACCTGTGAATTGCCCATTTTTGCTGGAGAATTCGACCTGCTACGCCTTGTAAACAAGTCAATTACTCTTACACCGGCCAATTGTGCCCAATTTCACTTCAATTATCCTTAAGAAGACCGTAAACCTGCAAGTTTACCTAAAAATGCTGCGCGGAACTGCATTTGCCCGAAGTTGGTCATAAATTGTATTAAAAACACATTCTGACCATGGAAACACCGGTGGCTTTGAATGTTGCCCCTTTAAATGCCCCGCATATGGAGCTGGAATGGCAGGCCCTGGCAGATAGGGATTACCAGATGATGGAGACAGTTTTAATGCAAAGCAAATATCAAATTCATTTACTCAATGAGCTGAAAGCAAAACATATGAATGGAATTGACATCCTGGGTATTTGGGACTCCTTCCTTCCCATTTTTAGGCTTCCTCAGGTCAATGTATTCCCAGACCTGATCCACCAATGCTCTGCCAATTATGACCCAACTCAGAGGGCTGTACTTAATCCTTCAGGCTCAGTTTTGTTCCATATCACCCCTGAGGCCATAAGGCAAATGTTGCACTTCCAGACTACAAAGAAACTGACTCCTTTATCCATGTTGAACTTGATAGAACAAGGGGGCAAGCTGTCCAATGCCCAAATCACTAAGATCAATCAGTTATTCCTTAAATCAGGCTCTCAATCTATAAGGTCTCCTCCTATCTCTCATGTGTATCTCAATGAGTTGGGCAGGGATATGGTGGACATGATAAGTTATATCTTGGGGTACAATTCAACTGAATATGTAGATGAGACTGTTCTGGTTTTGATGGCCATGTTTTCTCCTGGAAAGCCTCCTTCAGTCTGCTATGATTATGCTGCATACATTGCCAACAAGATGCATGAACAATTGATGAATTTGGATAGGGAGAGGGTGTTCAGATACACTTCCTACATTTACCATTTGCTCCTATTCAATCAGCATGACCAGTTCCCTTTTCCTGTCAAAAGATTAGATGCACAAGGAAATCAAAGGTCTGTGGTGTTTTGGTCTTCCATCTTCCATAATGTGTCTTTTTCACCCTATAATTACTACGAATTCATAGACCTTTTCATTCATCCAGCCATGTCCTTGCTATTGAGCTCACCTCCTCCCAGATTAACAGATGAGATGCAGAGGGTTCTCCAGCTCTCAAAAGTCTACAGCATTGGGGATTGGTACTTTTACCAAAACCATACAGTAATAAGGATATATGGGTGTGAGCTAGCCCCATACAGGCTACCAAGATATGTCCCCATGAGACTGTTTGCCTTAGAGTATTTCAGGCAGTTTGGAAATGCTGATATGGTCCATTTCCAC
Source organism: Pinus tabuliformis (assembly GCA_031772625.1). NCBI lineage: Eukaryota > Viridiplantae > Streptophyta > Pinopsida > Pinales > Pinaceae > Pinus > Pinus tabuliformis. The sequence goes on from CM062820.1 coordinate 331,402,339, forward strand.
AGCAAGAACAAGAAAACACAACTAAAGGTAAAAGACCAGTTAGGTCCATTTATTTACAACAAAAGGGAAGAGGACTGGCAAGAGGCAGACAAAATATTAGAGAGCCTTGGGTTGCAAACCAGTTTCCTTTGGGTACCCTATGATCCCAATCATTTCATCAGCCTTAGAAGGGTCAAATATAGATTGGCTAGTTATGATCACCTCAGGTTGCCACATATTGAAAAATATGCCAATCAATTGATATGGAAAGAAGGTACCCTAGAGGAAGCAACCACTAGAGAAGAGTTAGCACAAAGAGCTGCTAAAAACATTGAAAAGGAGGCTGACTTGCAACATTATGCACAGGTCTTCTCTCTCCCCAGCACTCAAGTTGGAGCAGCTGCTTCATCATCTACAGCTCCACAAAAGGCAGCCCAGACTACCATACAAGCAGTAAGTTCAGTTAGAGAAAAAGAAAAAGAGCAGGAGCAGCCACCCCCTGAAGGACAGCAAAAGGATCAGCCTGAGCAGCAGGAAGAAATGGCAGAAGCCCCTGGACCTACAGAGCAACAGGCTCAAGAAAAGGAGCCCCAAGCACAAAATACAGCAGTGGACACTTCTGTGCTCCAAACTCCCATCAATGAAGAGAGGGGAAAAAAGAGAGATAGACAAGAAGACACTCCCCCCACCACATCAGCAAGCCAACAAGGGGAGAAAAGACAAAGGCTTAATCCCTTCTCAGAGGAAGAGATGCCTGTTGGTCCATCCATGGGTATGGGCCCCCCAAGTACTGAGGCATCAGCAAGTTCCTTTCAGCAGGAACAGCAAAGACCACTGGGAGGAGAGGTCAGCTCCTCAGGACAGCAAAGAAAAGCAGAATCTAGCATCAAGAAACAATTCATAGACATTAAGGCTAGGAATGAACCAGTGAGGTTGCAGCTCTACAATCACTTACTTAAGATGGCTCCCACCAACCAGCAGAGGCTTATGTCAGCATATGATATCGCTGAAGGCAAGATGACCATGAGCCACTTTATGCCTACTATGCTACAGCCACAGTCAGCTGCAGACTACATAAGGACAAACTTGGAAATATTTGCAAAGGACATCCACCCAATGGACCAAATAGAGCTTCACAAGCAAACGGGTGAGATGGTCTATACAACTCTGGCAGACAAGACCTTCCTGGCACACAAATTACAAAACAGTCTGCATAATACAACTGCCCAACTTGAGTTAGAAAAGGCATCCTCCCAGGCTAAAGACAACAGGATCAGGTCTCTGGAGGATATAATTATAGAGCTTGGGCATGACCCAAAGGATCCCAAAGCTGTGCAGGCACTGCTAAAAGAAAGAGATGCAGATATTGCAGCTTTGAGAAAGATGGTGAAGATCCCAGCAACCCTTCACCCTCAAACAGAAGAGGTTGCTCAGCAGAGGAAAGACCAGGATGTAGCAGCCATGCTGCTAACACTACATAAGCAACTGGTCCAAACAGAAGGTAAATTGGTAGAAACAGAGGCTGCACTGCAAGAGGCACTAAAGTAGAAAGAGGTAGGCCAGACATCTCAGCCCCCTCAGCAAGTCATAAACCTTGAGGAGTCCCCTCAAACTATCATTCCTCCCACAGGGCAGACAGCTGAAATAGCTCCATCAACATCAGCACTAGCAACGGCACCAGAACAGGCTCCAAGCCTAGACGTGCAGAAGATGATGAAGGAGATTCAAGTCCTAGAAGCCCAGATGGCAGAGCTGAATGAAACCAAGGGGAAATTGGCCACACTTAATGAGAAATATGATAAATCTAAGCAACAGGTGGCAGAAAAGACAAGGGAAGCAAAGACCCTGGAAAGAAAAATCAAAGAGCTTGAGAAAGAGATGACCATGGGCAAAGCAATAACGGAGCTCAAGAAAATCATATGGCTAAAGATTGGTCAATCAATCACAGACCAATGGCAATATATAGAGACCATCCATGAGCAAATGGATTTGCTGGGCAGGGCTTATGCAGAAAATCAAAAAGCCAGAGCTTCTCTAGGAAGTATGCCAGATGTAGCTACTAGAATGATCAATGTGTTGAGCAACAGAACTGGCATACAGCTAGCAACCATGGGTATCAGAGATAGAACTGATACAATTTTGCTGATCAAAAGGGTACTCACCCTTAGAAACTATGTACAGGCACTAGAAAGAAAATGTCAGGATATTCAAGCAGAGGTAAATACTTTTGGTGCCAAGGTCACAGCATTATATGACAGGGGACTCCCCAATTTAGTAAACAGCGCAGGAAGGCTATTGCCTCATGAGCAATATGTAAAAAGAGTCAACAACTACATCACTGATCAGTTGATTGCCCCATCTAGCACTTCAGAGGGAATTGGGCCGCCTACAGGACAAGAATTGTATGATAAACTAGAGAATCTGTTTTACATAGAACATGAAATCAATCATCTATTTGCAGTGCCCCCTAATTACTTCAAATATACAGATGCTGATGAAACATTACACAAGATGCAGAGACACCAAATGCCTACTGATGAATGGTGGACGAATATGATCAGGACTCTGCTTTGATTAAATTGAATATTCAGATTAAAGGCATCCCACAGCAACCAGCAAGCAGTTGAGGAAATTACAGATCAGCAGTCACGGCCTGGAAATTACAGATCAGGAATTTGAAAGATGACTGTGCCATGACGTGTCAACAAAAAAGGCAAAAGCCAGCGGGAACCGTCGGGGAAAAGCTCATCCGGCCCATGGGCCAAAAAGTCAAATAAATTTGACAAAACAGCAGACAGCTGTTGTGTACCTATGCCAGAGGCATTAAAATCTGTAACCACTATTTTTGTAAAGTTGGTAGGAAGCAGTTATTGCTCAATAACTGATACTTCAGATATTTTTATGATATTTTGTATATATTCACCCCCACGCAGCTCTTTTGGGGGTTGTTTTTACTTCAGTGTTTCAAGAGAGAACTCGGCTGTATACTTTTCAGAGAAATATAATACAAAGAAGCTGTTGGTTTCTAAAATTGGGTTAGCTGATGCGTGCTGTGTTGAAACTACTGACTGCTGCAAAATTCTGGTGTTATAGCGTGATACAATAAGTATTTCCTAACTGTGTTTATGTTTCATCTTCTGTTTAGTCTCTATGTGATATATGTTATCTGAACTTAGCAAGAAAGAAAAAGAATAGCTCAGGACTTGTCCATGGAGACACCCTGAATTCAATCTTTCTTGTTATAAATGTTTTCTTCAACTTTTGGTTTGTTTGGTTGGAATTCTTAAATGCTCCAACTCACTCTAAATCCATGACAGTATCTGTTCAGTAATTCTAGTATGCTACTGAGTGGAATCTGTTATTCAACTTATTGATTACACTGTGAAAGAATTCTATGCTGCCTTTCCTGGTTTATTTCAGTATTTCTTACTGTTTCCTTTCCAAAATCAAAATATGTGTCATAAATAGCTATCTAGCTCTGCGGTAAATCTTTCTTCATCACAGGCACCAAGGCTTTCTTCAATATTGGACTCCATATGCCCAATGGACTAACATCTCTTTGAAGCTTTCATGCCCTTCTCAGAACAACAGTACACAACCAAAACTTCAAACAAAACTTGCATCATAACTAGCCTAAAATCTTCACAAAACAAAGTTAAATCTAATAGAGAGAGCCCTCTCTGGTTACAGGCAGGCTAGAACCTGTAATCCAAAGCTTGGTTAGTGGTTACCTCGGCCGTATTCCCTTGGGAGTCAAAGGGAACAACCTGGGTGTTAACATAAATGGCGACTCCACTGGGGACCTGAATATTTTCATAAATCTCTGTTTGATGCTTAATACTGTAGATAAAGTCTGAGTCACAGCCAGACAGCCTTGGAAACTGCCTTTGCTTTACATTTGCAGGAGTATATAAAAGCTGCCTCAGTCAATTTTTATGCAGTCTTAAGTCCCATACAGTTGATCTATACTTGATCGGTCCTTTTCAAAGATTAACCTTTCTCAGAAAATCCCCCATAGACACATCATAGAAGCTGGCGCCTAAGAAGAAAACTCACCATACAAGATCAAACCCGGACCCTGATCCATCACCTGAGTTCCAAAATCCAAACTTGATTTCAAAAATCCTTAAGAGACGCAAATCAGAAGGGACTTTATCAGATTCAAGTTCTGGAGCAGGATGCCAAATTAATATTCCTACCCCTGCTAAGACTTCTCTACCTCTTCATACCACCGTTCCATTATCTCCTAGTTTGTCATCCACTTCACAAGGTATCCTTTCAGCCACTCCATCAACTACACACACCCCTCTCATCCCCTTTCCTCCACTTGTCCCATTTATCCCAGTTTTCCCTATCATCCCACCAAACATGGCTAATAGATATGCTCCACTGCAGTTACCTGCAAATCAAGGTCCTATGCCCCAAGACTACCAAAGCAAGATTTCATATTTTGATGGTACTGGCTCTTATCCAGCCCTTCAACATACTAAGAAGATGCAGGACTACTTTGAAAATTATGAAATAGATGATGATGGGGTTAGGATGAAAATTTTTGTGCAAAGCCTAACAGGAGATGTAAGAACATGGTTTAGGTCACTCCCAGCAAACTCCATCGCTGACCCTGAGGCCCTGTATCAAACCTTTATCAACAGATGGGAGAAGAAAAAGGATCCACTTCATATTTTATCTGAATACAATACTATCAAAAGAGGTCCCCAAGAAACTGTCTTGGATTATTGTGCTCGGTTCAACAATGTCTACAATGCCATTCCCCAAAATCTCAGACCCCCACCTGACCTAGCTCTATACACCTTTCCTGATGGGTTTGATTCAGATATGGCATACCAATTAAGAGAAAGAGCTCCTCGAACTTTAGCTGAAATGCAAGACATAGCAGTGAGTGTAGAAGCCAACTTGATAGCTAGGAGAAATAGGACCAGAACCGAAAGAAAAACTACCTTCAAAGAAGAGCCTTCAGGCATGGACCAGAAATTAGATGCAATAATCTCCGGTATGCAGAGACTAGGGGATAGAGTAGACTCAGTTGAGAGGAAGTCATCATGGGAGGGACCACATAATAATCCTGTTAGAAACCCAAATTTTAGAAGGAATCAAAATCCCAATGCTGGAAGGGCAAGCCCAGAACAAGACATTAGACCCCCTTTCCAAGAAAACTATGTTGAAGCATCCTCATCTAAAGAACAAATGGATGATACTCACATTAATTTGATGGGTTTAAATGATGAGCAGCAAGTTTTCCTAAGCCAAGAAGATCAGGAGGATGATGATATCAATCAGTTTCAAACCAAATCAGGTGAATCATTTGATTTCAAACAAGGCTATGACACAGCAGTGTTTGAAGTTCATAAACAATACAAATTGAGAAGCCGAACTGTAAATGTGACACAGCCTGAGAAAACAAAAGATAAACAACAACCCAAAATGTTAAAGGATAAAGTCACTATTGCAGATCCAAGTGACAAAACAGATTCTCCTTCAAATGAAGTGACAGTTGAAGATGTAACCGAAGAATATCCCTCAAATCAACAACCACTGGGCACACCTCCTTTACAACATAATCCAAGTAACACTTCTCAACAGTTGAGTAAAAAAGATAAATCTCAAGATCAGGAAGGAAACCAAGAGGATGACTCTAAAAGGTCAATTGATAAAGAAAGAATGGCAAACCAAAATATCAAAATTCAATCAGAAAAACCATTTGATTTAGAAGCTGAAATTGGTAAACTAAAGATAGCTATTCCTCTTTCAGAGCTAGCTAAACATGACACTTACAAACAACAAATCAGAAAATCCCTTCAACTCAATCACAACAAAGATGATGTCAATGTAATGGATGATACACCTGAGTTACTTTTCGGTCCAGAAGTTGATGGGAAAACAGTAAGTGCTGGAGTTTTACCTTTTTATGTCAGCTTACATATTCATGATAAAATATTACACAATGCAATGTTTGATTCAGGCGCATCCCATAACCTCATGCCAAAATCAGTGATGGAGAGACTGAATCTAGACATCACAAGACCATATAAGGATCTATATTCATTTGACTCCAGCCAAGTCAAATGCCTAGGCCTGATAAAAGATTTGTGTGTTTCCCTTGTTCAATACCCAAATAAAACAATTTTAATGGATGTGGTGGTTGCTGATATACCACCTAAATATGGAATGTTGTTGTCAAGATCATGGGGTGCTAAACTCCAAGGCTCCCTACAATTAGACATGTCCTATGCCACCATCTCTGTCTTCGGGCAACCAAAGAGGTTATACAGAGAAACACTCATGAAATACATGGTGAGTAGTGAAGAAAAACCTCAAAACTTCCCCATATATGCAGTCCATTCTGACATGGACTCTTTCATTTTGTTCAATGATAATACAGGCCCTACAAATGATGACCAATCTATCACACTTAAACAAGACCTGTATACAAATGAGCAATCAGATTTCCAAGAAACTCAGAGCAAGCAATCGATTGAGAAAGCTGTTCTAGAATACAAACCAGATGATAAACAGGACCTTCAGATTTCAATCCCAAGTCCTAAAGAGACTGCTAACCCTCCCCTAGATCAAGAAATCCTTTGGTTTCTTGAGTTTGATGGATCAGTCAATAAATTAGGGGCAGGGGCAGGAGTATGGGTTCATAACAAACAAAACAATCATGCAGAAGGCCGAGCTTATAGGCTTAATTTCAGATGTACTAACAATATGGCAGAGTATGAAGCTCTTTTACTAGGCCTCAAACTGGTAAAATCCTTACAGGCCACAAAGGTTTCAATCTTGGGAGATTCAGACCTTATTATCCAACAAATAAAAGGCAACTTTGTCACAAATGATAAAAGACTGAGAACATACAGGTCTGCTGCTGCTGAAATACTCAATTCCTTCACTGAATTTCAAATCACCAAAATATCAAGGACACACAACCTTCACGCACACAGCTTAGCCACATTCGCTAGTACTTGCAAATTACCTTTTGATCCCAACCATTGTTTTACAGCTGAGATAAAACACAGACCTTCTGTCCCAAACAATGTCAAAGATTGGCAAGTGTTTGAGGATGACACACAGATAAATAATTTTTTGACTATGCAGCAAGAATTTTCAGGTTTAAACATTGATGTTGATGCTGTGAAAGACTCACAACCACTAGATGAACAGTACCAAACTACTATTTCGCTCAAAACAGCAAACCAAATGCTTCATCCAACAACTTTTGACAACGAAAATATACAAAAACTCAAGCAAATTAGTTTTGATGAAATAACTGATGCTGAAGCCGAAGTTATACAACTAAAGGACAATTTTCTACCAACAGGCTTAACTCCTTTAGAGGACATTTTTTATTCCAATGATATTCCTTAGAAACCAAAAATGCAACCCCTTAATACTGCCATAGAAGAATGCAACATTGGGACTACTGAGGAACCCAAGATAATAAAACTGTCTGCATCTTTACCTCCTGACCAGAAGCCCAAGTATGTTGACCTCTTTAAATAGTTCCAAGATGTGTTTGCATGGAGCTATGAGGATTTAAAATCCTATGACACCTCTGTCATTCAACACACCATCCCTCTCAAGCCAAATCAAAAGCCATTCAAACAAAAATTAAGGAGAATCAACCCTATGCTTCTCCCATCAATGGAGAAAGAGGTACAAAAAATGTTTAAAGCAGGTATCATAGCCCCAATCAGGTTTTCTGATTGGATTTCAAATTTGGTCCCTACAAGAAAGAAAACTGGTGAAATTAGGCTTTGTGTTGATTTAAGGAATTTGAATCAAGTTTCCCTCAAAGACAATTATCCCTTGCCCAAAATGGATCACATTCTCCAAAGAGTGGTGGGGGCTTCAAGAATCTCATTACTTGATGGATTCTCAGGATTTAATCAGATCCTTGTCCACCCTGATGATCAGGATAAAACAACATTTACAACCCCATGGGGAACCTTCAAATATGTCAAAATGCCTTTTGGATTGAAAAATGCAGGAGCTACATTTCAGAGAGCAATGGATATTGCTTTTGCCAAAGAGATTCATGACTTTTTAGTTGTTTACCTAGATGACCTTACACCTTTTTCAAAATCTGACCAAGAACATTTGAAACATTTGAGACAAATATTCATAATATGTAGGAAATATGGCATTTCCTTAAATCCTAAAAAATCTCTATTTGGTTTGGAAGAAGGTAAGCTATTGGGTCATATCATTTCAAAGGATGGCATTAGGATTGATCGAGACAGAATACAGGCCATCCTACAAATGCCTCATCCAAGAAATATCAAAGAGTTGCAAGCCTTCTTGGGAAAGATCAACTTCCTAAGGAGATTTATCCCAAACTTAGCAGAATTGATCAGATTGCTCAACAACATGCTAAAAAAGGATTCTAAGGTGAAATGGACTGTAGAGGCAAATCAAGCTTTTGAGGGCATCAAACTAGCCCTTACCCAAACTCCCGTCTTAACAAATCCTCAATTTGATAGAGACTTCATCATCTTTTCCTTTGCCTCTCAGCATACTATTGCTGCTGTCTTGTTGCAAAAAGATGATCAAGGGAATGAAAAACCTATTGCTTTCTTTAGCAGAGCCCTTAGAGATGCTCCTCTGAAATATCAGATCATGGAAAAACAAGCTTATGCTTTGGTCAAGGCCATCAAAGATTTCAGAATTTACATCCTATACTCTCATGTCATTGCCTACGTACCAAATGCCATTGTCAAAGACATTTTGACTCAAGAAAATTTAGAGGGCAGAAGGGGTAAATGGATTGCAAACATTTTAGAATTTGACATTGAAATAAGACCTACAAAACTAATAAAAGGGCAAGGTTTGGCTAAACTAATGTCTGAAGCTAATTTCCAGGCCTTAGATATAAATCAACTGGACAATGAACCGGAGCTGGCGACTCCAAAGATCAATGTAGCCTTTGAACAATCCCTGTGGTATTCTGATATCTGTTATATATTGCAAAACCTGTGTGCTCCCCCAGGATTGTCCAGAACCAAATCTAGATTTCTAAAAATGAGAGCTTCAAAATTTTGTGTTATAGATGGTAAATTATTTTGGAAAAATCATGAAGGTATCTTGTTGAATTGTCTAACTATGGATGAAACAAGCAATGTTATGAAAGAATTTCATGCAGGTGATTGTGGTGGACATTTGTACTAGAAGTCCACTGTGGATAAGATATTGAGGGCAGGTTACTATTGGCCCACTATTTCTCTGATGTTAAAAAATTTGCAACTTCATGTCACAAGTGTCAAATATTTGAGGGAAAGAGAAAATTACTGCCACTTCCTTTGAGGCCTATTGCAATAGAGAAGCCCTTCCAGCAATGGGGCCTAGATTTTATTGGAGAGATTCATCCTTCATCTTCAGGCCAGCATAGATGGATCCTCACAGCCACAGATTACTTCACCAAATGGATCGAGGCTGTCCCATGTAGACAAGCAAATGATTCAACTATCATTCAGTTCCTTGAGAACAACATTCTGTCTAGATTTGGTTGTCCTGACAAGATAATAACAGATAATGCTGCTGCTTTCAGATCCAAGAAAATGGTGAAATTTTGCCACAAATTCCATATCACTTTGGGGCACTCCACATCATACTACCCTCAAGGCAATGGTTTGGCTGAATCATCAAACAAAAGTCTCATCAACATCATTAAGAAAGTGTTGGAAGAGAATAAGAAAAATTGGCATAAGAAGCTTGTAAATGCTTTATGGGCAGATAGGCTAACAACCAAGAGATCCATTGGGGTCAGCCCATATGAGTTAGTCTATGGATTAGAAGCCAAGTTCCCCTCATCTTTAGGGGTTCCTGTCATGAAATTACTTCAAGAAAGTCAAGCTGAACCCAATGACATGCAAAGAAGAATCAATCAAATAATATGTTTGCAGCAAACCAGAGACCAAGTTTATAACAGAGTTCAGGTTCTACAAGAGAAACTAAAGAAAGCCTTTGATAGAAGGACCAAGGCCGAAGATTTTGTCATTGGTGACAAAGTGCTCAAGTGGGATTCAAGAAGGGAAGATAAAGGAAAACATGGAAAATTTGATTCCCTTTGGAGAGGACCATTTATTATTCAAGCAGTGCAAGGAAACAATACCTACTTCCTCAAAAATCTTGATGGTACTGATTTGGATGAGGGTCCTGTGAATGGCAGGATGTTAAAGCACTATTTTGACTATTTTCCATGTATGTAGCTTGATTCTCCCTTGTACATTATCAGGTGTATATATTATTTTTGTTAACATATAAATACTGCAGCTTCCCAAGTTTTGTAAGCAATCAGCAAAAGGCTATTCAGTTCAGAGATCTACCAATGTGGAAATGGTCCAGTTTTGAAAATTCAAGAAGGAAAACTCCAAGTTTTGACAAAGAAGTCAAGGGCCAAGGCATTCTGACCTGCTGTTCTTGGTCTTTCAAGTGGAAAAACCATCCCCAAGTGGAGCCACTATTATCTACCTATACCAATAGGTTTCATCTTTCATGATTGGCAAGGAAATTCCAAATATGCTCTGCTTTGGTGATGCAAAGATCTCATATTTCTATGAAAAAACATTTTGTACATAGCTTGATGTTTCCCCAATTTTGGATGGGTGATCCAACAGCCTAAGCTGGATCATGCCATGTTTCAATTTTTTGTTATAGAATAGAGAAAGAAGTCTGTCCAAACTGTTTAATCTTGGCAGACTAGTAGTTAGGTAGAGAATTAAGGTTCCCAACTGCTTAATCTGGGGCCTTGGAAGCAATAAGGGTAGTTCTAGATAGAAAAATAAAAGAAAAATGCAAAAAGAAAAGAAAAGAACAATTGGGGGTTTGCTGGTCCAAGTGCATCCTCTATGAAGAAACAAAAAATGCTAGGCAAGTAGATGGGTAGGTAGATGGGGTTGCAGAAGTATTATTTCTTTCATTTTGTTGGTCTAAGGCAAAGGAAACATCATTGGATAGAGAGGGTCCTCTTCTCCATCATTTTACAGCATCAGGATGAAGCATGTCTAACTTCCCAAGTTTCCCTATCAAAAGTCTTGCTAACATCCTATTTTCACTTGTATTATATGCCATATCCACATTTCTTGTGTAAAAATCTTTTCATTCTGATCTACTCCCTAAAATAAGTTGATTTCATATAAAACTTAGTGTTTTATCCCCTCATCCACCTCTTCCATTCATATTAGCTCCTAATTTCTTATTATTTAACTCCCTATACCCCCATTTCCCCTATTACTATGTTAATCCTACATAAAAACCCCAAATTTGTATATATCCCCCTTTCCCAAGCAATATAGCTTTATGCAAGGTTTTAAGTGGTTCAGCGCTAAAACATTAGAGCACGGTTAAAAGGCGCTGAAAGGTTAAATCCTGGGATTAAACCAAGGCCCGCTTGGTTTAATAGCCATATCATCATTTTGTAAATAAACCCCTTTAACCCATTTTTACCCGTAACGCTGAAAAACCCACATTTCCATCAAATCCTAAAGTTCCGCCGGGCGCAAATATTAATAAATATTATTTATTTAATCTGGTCGCCCGTCCGTATCGTCCTATTATCTTGGCCTTCCGCCAGCCGTCGGATCTGGGCTTTCCCATCCGACGGCTCTCTGCCATTTCGGAGCGGCCCCAACGTCCCCCCTTTACGTCCCGAAATTTGATGTAGGCTGACGTATGGGCGAGGATGCGCGTCTCAAAACTATTGGATCGGGCCACCCTCTAACAATACCACAACCATATCCAGATCGGTCCGATCAAACCACTTACCGCCTTCCGTATACCGCTTACCCCGTCATGCCAACGTCACTTCCACGTCACGTCCACGTCATGCCAACTCACCATCGCATCGCTGCCCCGCCTGCCATGGATCCGAGCTGTCCGCCACCTCAGCAGTCCCCGTGGACCACTCACAGACTGCCACGTCACCCTTCCGTACTTGACCCCACCCGATGACGTCATGCTGACGTCATCCGGAAAAAGCGCGCCAAAGCCAAAATTGCCCATATTTGGCCGAAATTCATCGTTTTTTCGCACTTTTTCACAAAACAGCACTCTGCCTTCTGCATGTATTTTATGTCCATTGCTACCGCCAACCTACTGAAGGTCACTCCACAGTTGCTGCCGCCTCCAAATTGACTTCAACCGAGGTCTGTTGTCGCTCCATGACCAGGTACTTACCATATTCTCCGCCTGCTTATTCTGTTCCGTCCTGCATTTGCTAGAAACCTGTGAATTGCCCATTTTCGCTGGAGAATTCGACCTGCAACGCCTTGTAAAAAAGTCAATTACTCTTACACCGGCCAATTGTGCCCAATTTCACTTCAATTATCCTTAAGAAGACCGTAAACCTGCAAGTTTACCTAAAACTGTTGCGCAGAACTGCATTTGCCCGAAGTTGGTCATAAATTGTATTAAAAACACATTCTGACCATGGAAACACCGGTGGCTTTGAATGTTGCCCCTTTAAATGCCCCGCACAGGGAGCTGGAATGGCAGGCCCTGGCAGATAGGGATTACCAGATGATGGAGACAGTTTTAATGCAAAGCAAATATCAAATTCATTTACTCAATGAGCTGAAAGCAAAACATATGAATGGAATTGACATCCTGGGTATTTGGGACTCCTTCCTTCCCATTTTTAGGCTTCCTCAGGTCAATGTATTCCTAGACCTGATCCACCAATGCTCTGCCAATTATGACCCAACTCAGAGGGCTGTACTTAATCCTTCAGGCTCAGTTTTGTTCCATATCACCCCTGAGGCCATAAGGCAAATGTTGCACTTCCAGACTACAAAGAAACTGACTCCTTTATCCATGTTGAACTTGATAGAACAAGGGGGCAAGCTGTCCAATGCCCAAATCACTAAGATCAATCAGTTATTCCTTAAATCAGGCTCTCAATCTATAAGGTCTCCTCCTATCTCTCATGTGTATCTCAATGAGTTGGGCAGGGATATGGTGGACATGATAAGTTATATCTTGGGGTACAATTCAACTAAATATGTAGATGAGACTATTCTGGTTTTGATGGCCATGTTTTCTCCTGGAAAGCCTCCTTTAGTTTGCTATGATTATGCTGCATACATTTCCAACAAGATGCATGAACAATTGATGAATTTGGGTAGGGAGAGGGTGTTCAGATACACTTCCTACATTTACCATTTGCTCCTATTCAATCAGCATGACCAGTTCCCTTTTCCTGTCAAAAGATTAGATGCACAAGGAAATCAAAGGTCTGTGGTGTTTTGGTCTTCCATCTTCCATAGTGTGTCTTTTTCACCCTATAATTACTGTGAATTCATAGACCTTTTCATTCATCCAGCCATGTCCTTGCTATTGAGCTCACCTCCTCCCAGATTAACAGATGAGATGCAGAGGGTTCTCCAGCTCTCAAAAGTCTACAGCATTGGGGATTGGTACTTTTACCAAAACCATACAGTAATAAGGATATATGGGTGTGAGCTAGCCCCATACAGGCTGCCAAGATATGTCCCCATGAGACTGTTTGCCTTAGAGTATTTCAGGCAGTTTGGAAATGCTGATATGGTCCATTTCCACAGCAAGAACAAGAAAGCACAGCTAAAGGTAAAAAACCAGCTAGGTCCATTTATTTACAACAAAAGGGAAGAGGCCTGGCAAGAGGCAGACAAAATATTAAAGAGCCTTGGGTTGCAAACCAGTTTCCTTTGGGTACCCTATGATCCCAATCATTTCATCAGCCTTAGAAGGGTCAAATATAGATTGGCTAGTTATGATCACCTCAGGTTGCCACATATTGAAAAATATGCCAATCAATTGATATGGAAAGAAGGTACCCTAGAGGAAGCAACCACTAGAGAAGAGTTAGCACAAAGAGCTGCTAAAAACATTGAAAAGGAGGCTGACTTGGAACATTGTGCACAGGTCTTCTCTCTCCCCAGCACTCAAGTTGGAGCAGCTGCTTCATCATCTACAGCTCCACAAAAGGCAGCCCAGACTACCATACAAGCAGTAAGTTCAGTTAGAGAAAAAGAAAAAGAGCAGGAGCAGCCACCCCCTGAAGGACAGCAAAAGGATCAGCCTGAGCAGCAGGAAGAAATGGCGGAAGCCCCTAGACCTACAGAGCAACAGGCTCAAGAAAAGGAGCCCCAAGCACAAAATACAGCAGTGGACACTTCTGTGCTCCAAACTCCCATCAATGAAGAGAGGGGAAAAAAGAGAGATAGACAAGAAGACACTCCCCCCACCACATCAGCAAGCCAACAAGGGGAGAAAAGACAAAGGCTTAATCCCTTCTCAGAGGAAGAGATGCCTGTTGGTCCATCCATGGGTATGGGCCCCCCAAGTACTGAGGCATCAGCAAGTTCCTTTCAGCAGGAACAGCAAAGACCACTGGGAGGAGAGGTCAGCTCCTCAGGACAGCAAAGAAAAGAAAAATCTAGCATCAAGAAACAATTCATAGACATTAAGGCTAGGAATGAACCAGTGAGGTTGCAGCTCTACAATCACTTACTTAAGATGGCTCCCACCAACCAGCAGAGGCTTATGTCAGCATATGATATCGTTGAAGGCAAGATGACCATGAGCCACTTTATGCCTACTATGCTACAGCCACAGTCAGCTGCAGACTACATAAGGACAAACTTGGAAATATTTGCAAAGGACATCCACCCAATGGACCAAATAGAGCTTCACAAGCAAACGGGTGAGATGGTCTATACAACTCTGGCAAACAAGACCTTCCTGGCACACAAATTACAAAACTGTCTGCATAATACAACTGCCCAACTTGAGTTAGAAAAGGCATCCTCCCAGGCTAAAGACAACAGGATCAGGTCTCTGGAGGATATAATTATAGGGCTTGGGCATGACCCAAAGGATCCCAAAGCTGTGCAGGCACTGCTAAAAGAAAGAGATGCAGATATTGCAGCTTTGAGAAAGATGGTGAAGATCCCAGCAACCCTTCACCCTCAAACAGAAGAGGTTGCTCAGCAGAGGAAAGACCAGGATGTAGCAGCCATGCTGCTAACACTACATAAGCAACTGGTCCAAACAGAAGGTAAATTGGTAGAAACAGAGGCTGCACTGCAGGAGGCACTAAAGCAGAAAGAGGGAGGCCAGACATCTCAGCCCCCTCAGCAAGTCATAAACCTTGAGGAGTCCCCTCAAACTATCATTCCTCCCACAGGGCAGACAGCTGAAACAGCTCCATCAACATCAGCACCAGCAACGGCACCAGAACAGGCTCCAAGCCTAGACATGCAGAAGATGATGAAGGAGATTCAAGTCCTAGAAGCCCAGATGGCAGAGCTGAATGAAGCCAAGGAGAAATTGGCCACACTTAATGAGAAATATGATAAATCTAAGCAACAGGTGGCAGAAAATACAAGGGAAGCAAAGACCCTGGAAAGAAAAATCAAAGAGCTTGAGAAAGAGATGACCATGGGCAAAGCAATAACGGAGCTCAAGAAAATCATATGGCTAAAGATTGGTCAATCAATCACAGACCAATGGCAATATATAGAGACCATCCATGAGCAAATGGATTTGCTGGGCAGGGCTTATGCAGAAAATAAAAAAGCCAGAGCTTCTCTAGGAAGTATGCCAGATGTAGCTACTAGAATGATCAATGTGTTGAACAACAGAACTGGCATACAGCTAGCAACCATGGGTATCAGAGATAGAACTGATACAATTTTGTTGATCAAAAGGGTACTCACCCTCAGAAACTATGTACAGGCACTAGAAAGAAAATGTCAGGATATTCAAGCAGAGGTAAATACTTTTGGTGCCAAGGTCACAGCATTATATGACAGGGGACTCCCCAGTTTAGTAAACAGCGCAGGAAGGCTATTGCCTCATGAGCAATATGCAAAAAGAGTCAACAACTACATCACTGATCAGTTGATTGCCCCATCTAGCACTTCAGAGGGAACTGGGCCGCCTACAGGACAAGAATTGTATGATAAACTAGAGAATCTGTTTTACATAGAACATGAAATCAATCATCTGTTTGCAGTGCCCCCTAATTACTTCAAATATACAGATGCTGATGAAACATTACACAAGATGCAGAGACACCAAATGCCTACTGATGAATGGTGGACGAATATGATCAGGACTCTGCTTTGATTAAATTGAATATTCAGATTAAAGGCATCCCACAGCAACTAGCAAGCAGTTGAGGAAATTACAGATCAGCAGTCACGGCCTGGAAATTACAGATCAGCAATTTGAAAGATGACCGTGCCATGACGTGTCAACAAAAAAGGCAAAAGCCAGCGGGAACCGTCAGGGAAAAGCTCATCCGGCCCATGGGCCAAAAAGTCAAATAAATTTGACAAAACAGCAGACAGCTGTTGTGTACCTATGCCAGAGGCATTAAAATCTGTAACCACTATTTTTGTAAAGTTGGTAGGAAGCAGTTATTGCTCAATAACTGATACTTCAGATATTTTTATGATATTTTGTATATATTCACCCCCGCGCAGCTCTTTTGGGGGTTGTTGTTACTTCAGTGTTTCAAGAGTGAACTCGGCTGTATACTTTTCAGAGAAATATAATACAAAGAAGCTGTTGGTTTCTAAAATTGGGTTAGCTGATGCGTGCTGTGTTGAAACTACTGACTGTTGCAAAATTCTGGTGTTATAGCGTGATACAATAAGTATTTCCTAACTGTGTTTATGTTTCATCTTCTGTTTAGTCTCTATGTGATATATGTTATCTGAACTTAGCAAGAAAGAAAAAGAATAGCTCAGGACTTGACCATGGAGACACCCTGAATTCAATATTTCTTGTTATAAATGTTTTCTTCAACTTTTGGTTTGTTTGGTTGGAATTCTTAAATGCTCCAACTCACTCTAAATCCATGACAGTATCTGTTCAGTAATTCTAGTATGCTACTGAGTGGAATCTGTTATTCAACTTACTGATTACACTGTGAAAGAATTCTATGCTGCCTTTCCTGGTTTATTTCAGTATTTCTTACTGTTCCCTTTCCAAAATCAAAATATGTGTCATAAATAGCTATCTAGCTCTGCGGTAAATCTTTCTTCATCACAGGCACCAAGGCTTTCTTCAATCTTGGACTCCATATGCCCAATGGACTAACATCTCTTTGAAGCTTTCATGCCCTTCTCAGAACAACAGTACACAACCAAAACTTCAAACAAAACTTGCATCATAACTAGCCTAAAATCTTCACAAAACAAAGTTAAATCTAATAGAGAGAGCCCTCTCTGGTTACAGGCAGGCTAGAACCTGTAATCCAAAGCTTGGTTAGTGGTTACCCCGACCGTATTCCCTTGGGAGTCAAAGGGAACAACCTGGGTGTTAACAGTACAAATCCTCTTATATTTTCTGGCTTGTCTCAAGAGCCAAACATAGTTTCATTAAAAGCTAACCTATTGGTGAAAAAAAGAAAACAAACAAGAAAGAAAATGGCAGAAGTAAAGAGGAATAAAAAAAGCACAGGAAGAAAAAAATGCAAGAAAAACATTGCAAGAAAGCAAAGAAAACAAAAAGTAAACACTACTCCTACTCCTACGCTAAATAGTGCATGGGCCTACTCACGTGAAATGATATTTCCAATGCAGCCATGGTGCATTGGTTGGCCCATGTTGGTGAAGGCATGGTAGACAAGAAAGGTAAGCATGTAAACCAACAAACAAAAAAGATAAGACAGTGAACACCAACACACTCCGAGTTTAAATGCATCCACAACAAAGAAAAGAGTGAATGCGCAAGACAAAAAATTTGTGGATGTGTCATGGTGTTGCAACACATTGTGCGCAGGTGATAAGCATGTACACTCTTTCGAGCATGACAAATGAGAAAACATTAAAAAGTGAAGACAACTTATGTTTCACAAGAGTGCTTGTTGTGTATGATTCCTCCAATGCATGAGAGATCGGATCGTGTGATACAAGTGGAGGATGTGAAATATGTGAACTAGATTGATCTTCAATGCAAACAAGAGAGTGATGACGAGCTTGGGGTGTTTCAAAGTATTTTTGATTGGAAGTGGAACTAACCTTAGGATACCGAGGGCCTAACATAACCATTAGTGCAAGCTGAAGTTCCTCGACATCTTGAGGGGTTTCCACTTCATCAATGGGTAGATCATCAAAGACCAGTGGCTTAGAAAGATCAATAGTGAGTGAATCAACATCGTGATAGAATCAAGTAGTAAAGAGATCATGACAACCACGATCATAAAATTTGAGATGTTCATCGGCATCCTCATGATCTAACGAATCATGCAGAGGGGTTGATGAGAAACAAGGATGTCCACCCTCTGCGCTTCCGGAATTGACAGATGAAATATTGAATTTATTTTTAGAAAAACGATGTGTCCTCTCGCAATGCAATGAAAGACTGACATCCGATGTGTCTTGTGAATGATCAGAAGTAGAGACATCCGGCGATGATTTTTCACAAGGAAAATCAAAATTAGAAGAACCACAAGAGATGTCAAGATAGAGTGAATGAAGCATAGATGGAAGGAAGCCATCCTTCACCACAGGTTCTTCTTCAGATTCCTATAGACACTCATCATGAATGATAATGCAGGTTGGTTGCACAACATTCACTCCATTGACAACTTGATCCTCATGAACACAATATGTGGAGTCCGGAATGGGAGAACACAGCATAGTACAATCCAGAGGATCAATGGAACCAGAAGATGGAGGTTGAGAAGACAAGACAACATGACAACCAACAGGCTTGCAATCCAAATCTGTGCATATATCTAGAGTAGGTGGGGTGGAAAGATGTGACAGTTCAACAGATGGGTGCACACCTTCTCCCACCTCGCACTATGGAGCTAGAGCTACTTGATGAGAAGAGGACGGATGGTCACCTGTGACAAAAACCATGTCTATCTTAGATTTGGAAGATCTAACACCGAGGTATGCTGGGAGGGGTTTAAATGATTCCTAAAATCGCCTTTTCTGTCATAGTCCTTGGAGAGATCTTTCCAACGGGTTATCATGTGCGTCAAACAGAGATAATATGACCAAGTCACGACCCCAGGAAGTTGGTTGTCCAACTCACCCCAACGGGGCCCATAAACTCTTGGTGTTACACCTCCTTAGGTTAGGGTTTTGGCTGTTTAGGGTTTTCTCTTATTGTTCAATAATAAAAAGTCCCTTGAGCCTCATTGTAAGGCAATTTAGAGGCATGTAGCCACCACATCTCTTCTCAGAGATAAGCTACCATTGCCCTAACTGGTTTATTTCGATTTCTGTTTGTAAGCATATTTCAGTATTTTACATTAATGAAATGAAGTATTATTTATGTTGCATCTCTGTGTTTATGGTTATCTTTGTAAATTTGGATCAAATTTTTCGCTTACTTTAAATTCTCTTTGACACCTTAACTTCAAAAATTGTGGTGATATAGGCCACATGGGGCCGAGGGCTAGGCCTTAATGCCCACCCCCACTGGTTAAGCCCCTAAACACAGGGTCATGGTCTTCTAGTTTCCACGGGTCCAAGGGTTGGGCTAATTTCCCACCCTTCCTACAAGGCCCCTTAACCATCTGCGCACTGGGTCATGATGAGCCTCATTATTAGGTAACTATATGGACCTTAAGACATGCCCTAGCTTATTCAAATAAACTCTTCTCATAATTTCTTACATATTTTGATTGCATTTTGATTAATGAGATGAGTCAAAGTGAGATATTATGCCTAGTGGAATAATGTGCATTGATTGTAGGTTATTGAGAGAAAATCATGGAATTTTGGCTAATTAAGGGTTGAAACTCGAATGAGACAAGGAGGAGATATTGTAGGAGATAGATCCTCCTCATTTACTCCTCACTCATTTGAATATTCCTCCATCAATCACACTAGCTCAGAGTTACAAGCAGCCAAGTCATGGAGATCAAAAGGTAGCCGAGTCAGTGACAGTTAAAGAGCCAGTTTATCTCGAGTTTGGGAGTCGAACATCCCTAGATTTAAGGAAGTCATTGGAGACTTCAGCTGTAAAAATACGGATGCCTAGAGCCTCATTAGGATTCAAATTTTTGTTGTAAAAACACTATTCATTTTCGATTTCAAGACTTGTGGAAGACATTGTGATGTAATTTTCTATTTTTATAATAAGAATGAGCATTTCCTTGATCTAGCACTGAGTTGACTCAGAGGGCTGAAGCTATTGGGTTAGGGCCCAACCCTAGTAGCAAAGGCTCCTCTTCTTGTATTTGTATGCTTAGTTGATTTCATATATTAATGGTTGAATTGTCTTTAGCATTATTTCATTGCAAGTAGTTGTGGATTTGATTAGTTTGCTTCCATTTGTGCCTTACTTCAGTAGTAGCTTAGAAGAGATAAAGGAATATCAAAAAGCTATCAGTAGGTGGATTTGGCCTCACTCCTCCCTTCAAGGATCATGGTTTGAGGAAAGAACTCCTATGCAACCCCAAAAAGACAGAAATCTAATTTCTCATGGAATTTAGAATTTTATGTTACTTAGGCCAGCATTTGATTAGTTTGCATCAATATGATTTAGTTATCATTTCTTCTATATTTAGTCTTAAATTAGATCCCATCAATGTTTCATATTATTCTGCAAGTTCTTCCCATGCATGAAATAGGCAGATAGCTCATGAAATTTTGTTTTCCTTACTTAATTGAAATCCTTCTTGTTTACATGATTTATGGACAAATTTCAATGGTTGATGCAGTGCAAGAGTTTCAGTAGTACATAGAGATTTCATGATTAGCAACCCTATCCTAACCTCATCCATCCATGGTCATCACTTTCTTTCCCTAAAACCCTCACCAATTTCATTATTTCACAAGAATACTTCTCCAAGATTGTTGAGCAAATCCAACCATCTCACAACTCTAGTTTTGAGCTCTAAAGGAGTCGTAGGCACTCCCTTACCTCATTCCATCCACCATCCACCTTCCCTAATCCTTACATCACCTTCAACATCCCTCCTTTTTCTCTCGGCTGTATCCTATAGGAATATAGGGGATCATGTAGGAATTCAGGACATCCTATAGGTTGACCTGTAGTGGCCTATTTTGAGGCCAAATTGTGGATAAAGCCCATAGGAAGATAGAAAAGGACCCATACTTGCCTCCCAAGACTTCTGACCATTCACCATCATCCCTAAGCCACCTACCACATCACCAAAATAATTTAGCTTTCCCACTTTCACACACAAAAAAAGACAAAAAGAAAAACAGAGTTATTTTGTTCATTTACATGCACAGCAGTAGAATGTTTGATGTTTCAATTTTCATTCCTAGGACAGTAGGATTGCATACATGTTAACTTAGCATTCTTTTGAAGCAAATCCTCTTAGCAGTTAGTTAGAAAAATGGTGTGTTTAAGCATTTGATTTCAGTCTTTTTCCTTACTGCAGTAGACAAGCTTTCTCTTAGTGTAGATTTCTATTTTCCTCATTGGTAATCAAGCTTCTTCAGAATCAATAGAAGTTTGGTTTGAAAAACCTTAGTGGTCTATTTCCAGCTTAGAAGTGATAAAGAGTGGACCCATCACATTTACTTGTGTATACAACACTATCACCTCCAAGTTTGCACGAACCCCGGGTTGATAAAGTAAAGTTGGTAGCCCCACGAGTTGCAGCATTCTTGCTGCAAAACTGGTGCTCATCACTTTTTGGTACCATTGTTGGGGAGGTGTCTGGGTAATATGTGATTTCTACTTTCTTTCTTCCATTTCTTATCTCTGACATTCTGTTATTCTGTAATAGTAATTTAGTTTTCTTTCTTTTCCATTCTGTAAGTGAGATTTCATTTAATCAGTTAGTTTCCATTCAGTTCGTAATTTCAACTCTGTAATTATTCTCAAAGCTTGAAAAACACAAAAAAAAAAACAAAAACACTTCTTTCATGCCTCGTAGTTATAGGGATAACTTAGGGAAATTTTTACCAAATACCCCCACCGCTTCAAACAGCCAACCTTCCCTCTTCTTCAGTGGTTGTGAATTGGAGGACCCATTAGGTAAGAAACCAGAGATATTTGAAGAGCCTACAGGGGGAGAAGAAGAAGGAGAACCCATTCCAACTGACCCAATGGCTGAAAATATAAATGAAAGAGGAGATAGAGAAAGAATTGAGGGTGCCTTTCCCATCAGAGAAACTAATGGGGATACCAAGATGAAGAATATAAGCCCCTCTACTCTTCCTCATTTCCATGTCCTGACGTCAGAAGATCCATACACTTTCTTGTTTGAGTTTGTTGTCATATGTAGAACCTATGATTACACCAATGATAAGTGGAAGTTGAAACTATTCCCATCCACTCTCAAGGATGCAACTTTACGTTGATTCATGGGTTTACCTGGGGACAGCATCACAACCTGGGCTCAGATACAGCAAGCCTTCAGTAAAAAGTATCGAGACTACTGTACGTCCAAAGACACTAAAGAGGAAATTTTTAGGATGACCTTAGGGTATGATGAATCCCTAGAGGATTATGAAGAAATATTCCAGCTTAGCTACAAAATGGCTAGGTGCACACTTGATCCTGAGACACTGAAGCTAGTCCTTCTCAGAGGGGTAAGGGAAGATCTTCTGGATACCCTAAACCTGTTAGCATGAGGGGACATCTACCAGCTACCCTATGAAGATATCAAGATTGTCTTTAGGAATCATTCTAGGGCATCTAGGAAAAAGGGTAGGGGTAGTCAACCAATGGTAAGTCCATCCTCTTCCAATACATCCATCAAAGGTGAAATTGGAAATATGCTGGAAGATTTCAAGAGTGAGATGTTGCAAACCCTTTCCCTACAGATGGACACTATGCACATCAAGAGGAAGCAGGAGGAAGTAGAGATAGCCTTAACCATTTTCTGCCCTAGATGCACAAGGAGGCACCCTAGGAATGAATGCCCATTGAATCTGATTGAAGTCTGTTTGGTCTATGCAAAAAACCACTCCATAGACAAGTGCCCTTCTCTACCTGGACTAAAAGTTTTGTATCAAGGAACTGAAGAGGTGATTGAACATCTCTGCTAAATAAATTAAAAGAGACCTCATGGGCCTCGTCCATACCAGTAGGGCATGCAAGGGTAATCCCATGCCTATTACAACCCTAACCAGACCATATCCATTCCCTATTGGGAGGGGGCCTGCTCGTCCTTCCTGGTCTACACCTCCTCCTTGGTCCTTTGCACTTCAGTACCATTCCCAGCCGACCAGCCAGTCATTTCAGCCATATGCTCTGCCACAACCTCAATGGAATGCAATGCATCACGGGTGGAGGCCCCCATACAACTATTGAAAAATGTGCAACAAGAAATGCTAAATTTAGAATGTGCTAAAAATAGAAGTCCTAAAAATAGCATGTCTAAAAATAGCAGTTTGGCTAGGGAGGTCATTGGCCACCTTGGGTGAGAGGTGAAACTGCTAAAAATAGAAAGTTCTAAAAATAGCATTTCTGGGTCCCTTCCTATTTTTAGCAGTCCTTGGTCTAACTATAGGAAGTAAAAACGAATTTGGTCTTACCAGTAGTTTAAAATAGTAATTAATTAATCTCCATGAGTTAATTAGTTAAGGAAAAAGAAACTTGAAGTCTATGTGAGGACATGCAATAGTTTATCTATTAATCGATGAATTTATCCATCAGTTAAAGAGATAAGGATGAGTTGTAATTAGTTGGCTCAGTTAACTGAGTCAAGTCCAGTTAGATTAATTTAAAAAGTTGTTAAATTAATGAAATATAGTTTGTTAATGCTTGCATGCATGTGACAACTATTATTTCAGATAACTGAGCATTCTCTCATGGATAACTGATGCATGTCAGTTCAAACAGAGACCCAGTTGAGATCAGATGTGGGACAGTGTACTATCATATGCTTGGATATTTCTAGTAAGTATTCCTTGCATGGAGAAGGATCTATTATAAGAGATTGGAGGACTTGTGGCCTATATATTGAGGCCTAGGTAGTCCATGATTCTCATCTTCTGATTTAAGATCATCAGAGTACAGAGAGAGCAGGATAGCTATTGAGTTGATTCTTTTTGTATGTTGTTGAGGATTTCCACTTTATTGATAATACATGGTTGGGGTTTTATGTTGGTGCTTTCCCCTGGATATATCTTGTGTTATGTGTGATTATTTATCTTGATCAATTATGCACGTTTCTACTTGATGTTGCTCATGGATTCGATTATGCTTTTGCTTAATGTTTTGTAGAAGTAGAACAAGTATTATGCTTTAGGACATTGCATATATCGGTTTTTTCTACAGGTGAAATTTCTCCATGGTATCAGAGTTAGCTGATTTGTAGAAAAATTCTACATGGTATCAGAGCACAAGTGATCAAGCAAGAACAGTATACTGAGAGGAGATTTCAAAGTTTTGAGTTTTGGGCTAAGAGTTTGGAAAGCAGATCTGAAAATTTTTGTACAAAATTTTTAGAAATAAATAGCCGATTTGGATTCCTTTCGGAAAAATACCCAAAAAAAAAAAAAATAAAAAAAAAAATCGGTTGAATCGGAGTTCGGATGAGGGAGATATCACTGATTTAAAATTAGCTCATTTTCTAGAAAATTTCGTGACAGCGGGAAAGTGGAAATAGATTGGTGTGCTAGCCAAGAACCTGTATGCACTTTAGGTACATGATGCATGCAAAGCTTTTGTTGGGTCCCCATAATACTAGTGATTAACTCATTACTATTGTATTTATACCCCTTATTAATATTGTTGTGCCCCTATTGCCCCCATATTGTTATTACTGTGCCCCATAGAATCCCTCTATTGTTATTTTTGTGGCTTTATATTATTATTGTTAGGTCGGCTGGATTATATTGTGACTCCTTAGACTCCTATATATAGAAAGGAGGTTTTGTCATTTGAATCATCCAAGAATTGTTCATTTATGTAATGTAAAGGAGGTTGCCTCCTCGAAGAGGCTGAATTCTAAGGCGTTGATCTATCTTTTCTATCTTTTCTTGAGCTGGTTTCATAACATTTGGTATCAGAGCTTTGGATTCTAGGGTTTCGCTGCTCCAAACAGGTCATCGTGGAATTTTCGCTATAACTTTTTTTCTGCGACGTTTCAGAAGTTTCAAAAAAACCCATTTGAGAAGAAATCGTGCTGAACCTCGGGTCCAAATTTCATATCTTTTCGCGCTATATTTGCGGAGATATGATCTGAGGAAGTTGGTCTTTTTGCAGACTCCTGAATTACATTCCAAACAGGTGACCTGGGGAAAATCGTCATAACTTTCTTTCTGAGCATCGAATTGAAATTTCGCAAGAAGGTACAAAAAGAGGACGGACTGTAGTTTTCTTTTATATATTTTTTAGAGTCAAAGGTCGAAACAGTGACACGTGGCACTTCATACAAGTTCGCTCTACTGAACTAGTCTACAATCAGGTCACTGTGGGAGATTGTGCATAACTCTTTCTTGGAGAATCCAATTTGGATCAGACTAGTGGCATTGGAAAGAGGACACAGAAGGCTACTACAGATCACAATTTCAGAACTAGATGATTCGAAATTACAGAGATACATCAGATTCAATATCAGGCTTCTACAAAGTGAAAAAAGGTGTGTAGTTTTTTTTAATTTTTGCGTAAGCTTGGTTTGAAGGAATTCAAAGGGCATAGTAAAGCATTATTATCGGTAATTGATGCCCCGAGGAAAGAAAATGCAAACACCTAGTAAGCAACCTGAAAGCTCTAGCATGACTTATGAAGAAGAGGAAGAAATGCAACATGATATAGCAAAATTACGAGACCAAGTGCAACAAGTGTCACTTGCACAAAAAGGAACAGAATCTAAGATGGATGGTTTAAAGAAAGATGTAGAAGCTAATATGGATGGTTTAAAGAAAGGCATAGAAGCTAAGATGGACGATTTGAAGATAGATTTGAAGACAGACATGGAAGAATTGAAGAAGTTACTACAAGAAAGGGTCACTAATGGTGAAAGGGTAGTAAAGGAAACTCATGATGAGAACAAAAGAAATGTTAATCATGATTCCATAGACTCTAATGTTGGATCGAAGACCCACCATATTCCAAAAATCGATATGAGGAAGTTTGATGGCAAGGATCCCGCAACATGGATATTACAGATGGAGCAATTCTTCGATCTCAATAATGTGCAAAACACACAAAAGGTACGTATGGCAACTTTATATTTGGAACCAAATCAGTTTGTATGGTATCAATGGCTTTGCTCTCGTAAACAATTTATCACTTGGGCAATTTTTACGGAAGAATTGATAGCACATTATGAGGATACAAAAAGCAACACTTTTTTTAGCCAATTGATAAGTCTCAAACAAAAGGGTTCAATAATGGAGCACATTGAGGAGTTCCAAAAATTGAACATAAGGGTAAAAGATATTCCAGAGGAGCATAGGATTGATGTGTTCATAGGGTCTTTAAAGGATAATATCCAACATGATGTTCGCCTTTGGGAACCTGATTCATTAGAGAAGGCATTCAGGTTAGCAAGAAAAATGGAAAGCAAAATTATGACAACCAGGAAGCATACCACTCACAACTATAAAGATGGAAGTGTTGTTGCCCCTAGTCTTCCACAACCTATAAGGTTGACACCACAACAATTGGAAGAAAAAAGAGCAAAAGGGCTTTGTTACAGTTGTGATAGCAAATACACTAAAGGTCATAAGTGTGCTGAGAAGAAATTATTCTACATAGATTGTGAAGAGGAAGAAGAAAAGGAGCAAGAAAGGTCAAAAGAAGAGGATATACTCCAGGAACAAAGCCTAGATGAAGAACAAATAAATCTGACCATATCTTGTAATGCATTGGCAGGAATTACCACTCCTCAAACCATCAAGATAGAAGGACAAATCAAGAAGAAAAAGGTAATAGTGTTGATTGATTCAGGAAGCACCCACAATTTTATTCATTGTAAGGTAGCAAAAGAATTGAATTGCTTCCTATATCCAGCACCAGAGTGTCAAGTGATGATTGCAAATGGAGGAACAATAAATTGCTTTGGAAGGTGCCATAATATCAAGCTATCCATGGGAGAATATGTATTGACTAGCCCAATGCTTTCCATTCCAATGGGAGGTGTTGATGTTGTACTAGGAGTCCAATGGCTACAATCCTTGGGTACAATAGCTTTTAATTTTCAAGAACTTTTCATCAAATTTTCTACGGAAGGAAAGGAAGTTGAATTAAGGGGTATTGCAGGGAAACCAGGAAAGATAATCAGCTCTAATGGTATGACAAAGCTTCTAAAAAAGGAGCAAAGAGGTGTAATTGCACAATTATGTTCGCTAGATGTTTCCACATCGGAATCATCTATTTCTCCAGATCTCCAAAAAGTCCTGGACAATCATTCCAAGGTATTTGAGACTCCCAAAGGTCTCCCACCTATGCGTGATCATGATCATGCTATTCATCTGATTCCAGGAAGTGTTCCTCCAAACATCAGGCCGTACAGATATCCCTATGTCCAAAAGAGTGAAATTGAACGTATGGTTGCAGAAATGCTAGAGGCTGGTATAATTCAACCGAGTCAAAGTTCTTTCTCTGCTCCAGTAGTATTGGTGCACAAGAAGGATGGATCATGGCGCATGTGTCCAGATTATAGGGAGCTCAACAAGCTCACTATTAAAGATAAGTTCCCCATTCCTGTCATTGATGAATTACTGGATGAATTGCATGGATCAATTTACTTCACCAAGTTGGATCTTCGTTCAGGATATCATCAAATCAGAATGAAGATTGAAGACATTCCGAAAACAGCATTTAGAACTCATGAGGGTCATTATGAATTTTTGGTCATGCCTTTTGGCCTTACCAATGCACCTTCAACATTTCAAGGTTTGATGAATTCAATTTTCAAACCATTCCTTAGAAAATTTGTGTTAGTATTTTTTGATGATATACTAATCTACAGCAAGTCTTGGAAGGATCATGTTGAACATGTTGACAGGGTGCTACAACTATTGGAGGAGAAACAATTATATGCAAAAAGATCCAAATGTTTCTTTGGAGTCCAGGAGGTGGAATATCTGGGTCATATTGTATCTCATGAAGGAGTTAAGGTAGACCCTAGCAAAATTAAAGCCATTAAGGAATGGAAAATCCCCACATCCATAAAGCATCTGCGAGGATTTCTCGGGTTGACAGGGTATTATCGCAAGTTTGTTAAGAATTATGGGAGAATAGCAGCACCTCTAACAACATTATTGAAGAAAGATGCATTTTCATGGACTCCGGAAGCAACAAAGGCCTTTGAACATCTTAAAGAGGCAATGTGCCAAGCACCGGTCTTAGCTACACCGGACTTCACAAAAACCTTTATTGTGGAATGTGATGCTTCAGGAAATGGAATTGGTGCTGTTCTAATGCAAGATGAAAGACCCATTGCTTTTGAAAGTCGTCCAATCAAGGGAAAGTTTTTAAGCAAAGCTATTTATGAGAAGGAAATGTTGGCAATACTCCATGCACTTAAGAAATGGCGACCCTACCTAATGGGAAGACACTTCAAGGTAAAAACGGATCATGATAGCCTTAAATACTTTTTAGAACAAAGATTATCCTCTGAAGAGCAACAAAAGTGGGTCACAAAGATGTTGGGTTATGACTTTGAAATCATCTACAAAAAGGGAAGCAAAATGTGGTGGCAGATGCACTCTCAAGAAAGGATGAGGATGTGGAAGCATTGTTGTGCGCCATTTCTATTATCCAACCAGATTGGATAAATGAAGCAAGGGAGGAATGGAAGAATGACGAAGAAGTGTGGGCACTTATTCGAAAGTTACAACAAGATTCCAGTACGTCTGATACATTTAGCTGGAAAAATGATTCGTTATGGTACAAAGATCGCTTATACCTCTGTAAGAATTCCCAGCTAAAACAAAAGATTCTTATGGAATTGCACACTTCTCCCTTAGGAGGGCACTCAGGATTTTTAAAAACTTACCACAGGGTTAAGAAGGAATTTTTTTGGGATGGCCTTAAATCAGATATTCAAAAGTTTGTGGCGGAATGTTTGGTTTGCCAACAAAATAAAGTTGAAACAATTAAGACACCGGGTCTATTACAACCTTTATCCATTCCAAGCCAACGTTGGGAGGAGGTTTCAATGGATTTTATCACAGGTTTACCCAAGTCTGAGGGAAAGAGTGTCATCATGGTGGTAGTTGACAGACTTACCAAGTATGCACACTTTTGTGCATTATCACATCCATTTAAAGCCAGTACAGTTTCTACTGCATTTATGGAAACAATTCAAAAGCTACATGGAAACCCAAAGATTATTGTAAGTGACAGAGATCCCATTTTCACTGGAAATTTTTGGACAGAATTATTTTCTTGTCTTGGTACTCAGTTAGCTCATAGCTCATCTTATCATCCTCAATCTGATGGGCAAACTGAGATAGTAAACAAATGTTTGGAAGGATATCTTCGTTGCTTTGTATCTGATAAACAGACACAATGGGTCAAATGGTTGCCTCTGGCTGAATGGTGGTATAACACTTCCTTCCATACAGCAACAAAAATGACCCCATTTATGGCACTTTATGGGTATCAACCACCATCCATCACATCATATTTAAGAGAAAATTCTAAGGTTCAGGCAGTGGAACATCACATCGAACATCAACAACAAGTCCTCCAACTCTTAAAGGATAACCTCGTGTTGGCACAGAATAGAATGAAACAACAGGCAGATCAACATCGCAGTGAAAGAAGTTTTGATGTAGGTGATTGGGTATTCCTACGGCTACAACCATATAAGCAAATGTCCCTCAAGCAAGCTAAGAAGGATAATAAATTATCACCAAAGTATTATGGTCCGTACAAGGTGTTGCAAAAGATTGGTACTATGGCATACAAATTGGAGCTTCCTGCAGCTTCTCGATTGCACCCAGTTTTCCATGTTTCATGTTTAAAGAAGGTTATAGGCGACAAGCTCCCAGTTCAAACAATATTGCCAGAACTTGAC
This sequence comes from Pinus tabuliformis, assembly GCA_031772625.1. NCBI lineage: Eukaryota > Viridiplantae > Streptophyta > Pinopsida > Pinales > Pinaceae > Pinus > Pinus tabuliformis. Next base: position 331,432,241 of record CM062820.1, read on the forward strand.
GAGGAAGGAAAAATTATATTGGAACCGGAAGCAGTCATAGAAACAAGAACTCGACAGCTACGAAATCGATCAATTTCAGAGTATCTTATCAAGTGGAAGAACTTATCCGCTGAAGATTCCACATGGGAGGATGAGAATTTTATGCAGAAGTATCCAGAACTACTCAAGCGTTGAGGACAACACTTTTTTGAAGGAAAGGGGCATGTTGGGTCCCTATAATACTAGTGATTACCCCATTACTATTGTAGTTATACCCCTTATTAATATTGTTGTGCCCCTATTGCCCCCATATTGTTATTACTGTGCCCCATAGAATCCCTCTATTGTTATTTTTGTGGCTTTATATTATTATTGTTAGGTCGGCTGGATTATATTGTGACTCCTTAGACTCCTATATATAGAAAGGAGGTTTTTTCATTTGAATCATCCAAGAATTTTTCATTTATGTAATGTAAAGGAGGTTGCCCCCTCGAAGAGGCTGAATTCTAAGGCGTTGATCTATCTTTTCTATCTTTTCTTGAGCTGGTTTCATAACAACTTTGAGGAGCAAGGCAAAGGTTAGAGACTTGGTGGTTGAGAGGGAGGGTATATAACCTCTCAACATGCAGAGCCAGAAGAAGTCTCAGACGATTGTGGAGGAGCCACGATTGGTGCAACAGCTTCAGGAGGTTGTGGAGCAGCCACAACAAGGGAAGCTGAGAGGAGATCTAGTAGAGACATCTACTCATGCAGAGACCTCTAGTAGGGTGAAACTTCAAGCCAGGTTGGCTGAGGGATCACATGCAGCCATACCTCCAAGTAGGAGGTGGGGCGATGTGGAGTGATCGTCCCAAGGAGGAGGGGCAGGATCCTTGAGGTACCCAACCTCTTGTCGAAATTTTGAATAATATGACACTTATTCACAGAGATTATCCTGATTATACACTATTGCGGAATACATGCACAATACATAACCTCCTCTACGTTGATCATCAATTTAGCAGCATTAAAAACAATGAAACATCAATCGCATGCGCACATTAACACAGTATGTAACCCGAGGAAAGCGTACAACTAAAAACCCCACACTATCTGTATATTATATTGATTGAGAACATGTAACAATACATAGTACAATACTCCTCGCAAGTACTCAGTACTATCTCCACTTGTTACACACAAACTAGCTCAGATCTGATGCCTCAAATCTCCTCCACTATTTGCCTACCTCCACTGCACAATCCTGCAAGAGAATAATGATGAATGGCTGAAGAAAACTCATATTTCCTTGGCTAAACCACGCAATCCTCATTGGCATTACTCAATCCCACTAATTGTGCAAGATATCATGCACAACTATAGTCACAACTGATAGCAATCTCAGCCTCTAACACCTGTCTCCACTGAACTGTACATGCACTGAGTTAACTGATGTATTCTTTAGTTGCTTTATGAGTTAATAATTATTGAATTAGTTTAACAATTAATTCACATCACTCATCACTAGTGTATTTGCAGTTAGACTAAATACAACTAGTTTAACCAAGTCAAACTGAACACAACTCCATCAACTCCACAATCAACCCCACCAAAACTCAACCACATGAGTTCTAACTGAAGTCCTACATGCAATAGCTCAACTGACCCACAAGAAAAGCATATTTCCTTCTGACAGCTGCATGTGCCACATCTGTAGCTCAAATTGAAGTGCTCCAAGAGGATAAGATAATGTTTATAGTCCAAATATTATTATGAGCTAATAATATTCGATTGTTCTATTTTTAGCCTGGCAATCTAAAAATAGAAACCACCCATATGTCTAAAAATAGAAGTCCATCTACTTTTACCAACATGACCAATCATCCACAAATAGCATTCTGCAACTCATAGACCATGATCCATATGTCTAAAAATAGACTTTGCGCCAAAAATAGCCTGCGGACCCACTTAGTGAAGGCAACTTCTTTCCACTAAGCTCCATCATCTTGTTGCATTCTCAACACTCCCTCTCAACAAGATATGGATTATTAGCAACCCCTATCCTGCCTCGGTGGTATTCGAATTTTCTCCTGGTGAGCACCTTCGTCAAGATATCAACATCCTGATCCTCTGTTGGAATGTATGAAAGTAACATGATTCTCCGCTGCACACAATCTCTGATATGATGGTACCTGATGTCAATGTGCTTAGATCTATCATGAAATACTAGATTATCCAAGAGTTTAATGCAACTCTGGTTATCACAATAAATCACAGTAGGCTCCAAGTATGAACCGAACAACCCGATGAGAATCTTCCTCATCCATATAGCCTCGCATGCAGCCAAACTTGTTGCCATATACTCTGCCTCTGCTGAACTGAGTGCCACGGATCTCTGCTTCCTGCTGTACCAAGAAACTGTTGTCGACCCGATACTGAAGACCCCTCTAGATGTGCTCTTTCTGTTCGTTGGGCTCCCTGCCCAATCTGCATATGTGAAGCCACATTGCTTCACCTCATCCTCCTGTCTGTACGACAATCCATATCTCGATGTGCCTCTAAGATAACACAATACATGCTTTCCTGCCTTCCAGAAGAGCTTGGTTGGCTTAACCATAGCTTGTGAAAGCTGGTTAACAGCATAGCATATATCGGGTCGTGTATTGACCAGATACATAAGCGACCCCACCAACTGTTAATAAACAGTGGCATCCACTACCTCCGTCGAAGTAGAATCCTCCTTCCTCCAACCTCCAAGAACAGGAGTATCAACAGGCTTGCAGCCATGCATGTTGAACTTCTCCAGTATCTCCCGAGCATACTTACCCTGAGAAACAGATAGTCCATCACTGCGCTGCCAGATTTCCAATCCCAGGAAATAATGAAGGAGACCCGGGTCCTTCATCTCAAACTCCTTAGCAAGATCATCCTTGCATGAAAGTATCAACAGCTCATCACCCGTTAGAATCAAATCATCTACATAAAGTACAATGATAAGCAACTTACCCTCCACCACAATCTGGTATAGGTTAGGATCCGCCTCACTCTTGGAGAATCCAAGTCCGGTGAAATAACTGTCTATCCGTGTGTACCAAGCACGTGGTGCTTGTTTCAACCCATACAGTGCTCTCTTAAGCCTGCACACATGTGACTCACTGCTGAAGATCTCAAAACCTTCAGACTGTTCTATGTACACCTCCTCCTCAATGACTCCATTGAGGAACACAGTCTTCACATCCATCTGATGAATGTGCCACCCCATCTGCACTGAGAGAGCAAGAATCGTCCGTATGGAAGAATACCTTGCGACAGGTGCAAAGGTCTCCTCATAATCGATCCCTTCTATATGTGAAAAGCCTCGGGCAACAAATCTTGCCTTATACTTCTCCACACTCCCATCAGTTGCCTGCTTAACTTTGTAGATCCATCTCGAACCCACCACTGATTTCCCTTCCGGTCTTGGGACAATCTCCCATGTACTGTTTCTGACAATCGAATCATACTCTTCCACCATGGCATCGACCCATGTGGGATCCTCCACAGCTTCCTCAAAAGAGGATGGCTTAGTCAAAACACATTTTCTCACAAGAGCCATGTATCTAGTGTACCGATCAGATGACTGTCTCTGTCTACGTTGAGCTGTAGGTGGTCCTACAACCTTCTCTGCATCTTGAGCTAGTTGCTCAGCTTTTGTCAAGCGCTTTTGCCCTCTGATGGTTGGCGCTGCATGAGTGGTCTCTTCCATTCCACGAACTTCATCCTGTGGCTGATCCACGTCCTGAAGCTCATCCTTAGGAACTAATAGCTCCTCATCTGCATGCAAGTGTGGCTCCATCTCAAGCAAACACTTCATAGCTTTCTCCTCCTGAAATTTTATATCCAGTCGCACAATAGTCTTGCCACTGTCTAGAAAATACACACGATAGTTGTGGGGCGTATCATTGTACCCCAAAAATATCCCAACCTCTGTGGTCAGCTCCAGCTTCTTCCTGGCATCCTTCGTCACATGCATGTAAACGTTAGAACCAAAAATCCTCAAATGAGAAATATCAGGACTCTTACCAGAATAAGCCTCCTCGGGTGTACTCATGCCAAGTATCTTGTGAGGACAATGGTTCTGCACATATACTGCAGTATTGCATGCTTCCACCCACAAGTGAAGGGGTAGGCTCTGATCATGCAACATCGCCCATGCAGCACCCACGATTATTCTGTTCTTCCGCTCAGCAACCCTGTTCTGCTATGGGTTATGGGGAGCTATGATCTCTCTTCGAATCCCTTTTGCACTGCAGAAATCCTTGAACTCGCCAGAGATGTATTCACCACCATTGTTGCTCCTAAGAGCCTTCACCTTCTTCCCCGACTCCTTCTCGACTAGTGCTTTGAACTCATAGAACTTTGAATATGTCTCGCTCTTCTTCTGCATGAAGAAGATCCAACACTTTCGAGAGAAATCATCAACAAAGATCACATAATACCTGTGTTTTGTTGTCGAAGCTACTGAGAAAGGTCCACACACGTCTGTGTGAATTCTCTCAAGGATCGTCGTGGCGCGACTATCCTTCTCATGAAAGGTGGCTTTCACAAACTTTCCCAAAGTACACCCCTTGCACTGATCTGACTGCGCAAGAGTGCCTTTAGGAAGCCTAGTAGTGATCTGCTGCAGTATCTTCAAGGCTCCATGGTGAAGGTGACCCAATCTCCTATGCCACAGCTCGCCATCATCCTGGGTCACCAATCCTTCTGCCTTGCATGCCATTACTACGTAACCATCTACATGCAACTGATAAAGGTTCCTGACTCGAACCCCTATCTTTTGGGTTTCTCCAGTTGTCTTGTTGCGCAGGAAAGCATTTCCCTTGTTGAAAACAACATCATATCCCTTGTCTTCTAACATCGCCACAGAGATAAGATTCTTCTTCAATCCTGGAACATGCATCACTTCCTTCAGTACAAAGGGTTTACCAGACTCCCTCTCAAAGGAAATGGTATCGATACCAGTCGCGCTGTATCTACCATCATCGCCCATCTCGATGTGCACTCCAAGATCTTTCTCCTCCAGATCAGAAAACAAATCTCGATCTCTTGTCATGTGAAAAGATCCACCACTGTCCAAGAACCATACCGATCCCATCACACTTGATACCAAGCATGTGATCTATTAGGTTCCTATACCAATAGGTTTCATTTTTCATGATTAACCTAGGAAGTGCCAAATGTGTTCATCTTTTCATGCTGCAAAGGTTCCATATTTTGTAAAAAAGCATTAGAGGAAAGTTAAAAAATGTAAAGAGGGTATGCCCTAAAAAAATTATAAAAGGGCAAAAAGAGTAAATTGGTCATAAAGAAAAATAAAAATGAACCCCAAAGAATGACCAGGAAAGTGGCTAGCCAAAATGCCACTACTAGCTTGATGGATGGCCCAACAGTTCAATCTGGACCATGCCATGTTTAAATTGATGTTGTAGAATAGTGAAAGAATGTCTGTCCAAACAGCTTAAGCTTGGCAGATGAGTAGCTAGGTAGAGAAGTTAAGGAGCCCAACTGCTTAATCTGGGCCCTTGGAAGAGATAAGGGTAGATTTAGATAGGAGGGCAGTCAAAAGAAAAAGGGATAATCAGGGTTTGCAAGTCTAAGTGCACCCATTCAAAAGGAAGAAAAAATGTTAGGTGTATTAGGCTGGGTAGGTAGTTTGAGGTTGCAGAAGCAAGGTTTGGATCACCTGATGTATTATCAATCAGGGCTCATCTCATCAATGACAGAAATGTCAAAGCAGTGGTTTAATGGCAGAACTATGGAAGCATGTCTAACTCCCTTTCACCCCCCCCCCAAAGTTTCTTACTAACACCCCCTTGAGGACTTTGGCATCTGCCCAACCAGTTATGCATTCACTTCATTCTTGAGAAATATCAAGTCAAGTTTTGGCTTTCTTCTGTGAAAAGAAGCCACATTTCTTGCGTAAAAACCTTTTCTTCCACATTCCATTCACTTCCTATGTCTAAGTTTCATTTCTTAGACTTAGCCTTTTTCCCTGCACTTTCACTCCACAAAATCATATTAACTTCTAATTTTACTATATAGCTCCCTAACCTATGTTCTCACCCCTATTTTCTACAAAAACTATGTAAAAACCCCAAAAAATATATTAAATATCCCACCCTAAAGCACTATAGCTTTGTAACATAGTTTTGGGAAATAATAGTCCATTTGGGACTATTATGAACTTCCGTGTCCCAAACCTGGGATTAATCTAACCTCTGGTTAGGTTAATAGCCTATACCTACTCCTCTACCCATCAAAGCCTTATGGTTATGCCCCTCCGCAGTCATTTTCCTAAGGTTTAGTGTTTAAATGTTTCAATTAAACATTAAACGGTACCCCTGGCGTATACCCATAAAACCCACTATCCAAAGTTTCGGACCCCCCCTCCACTTGCAATAAAACATTAATAAAGGCTGGGCCCCGCACCTAACCCTCCGAGATTTTACCTGTGTCGTCCGTCATCTGATTCCCTACACCACAGATCAACGGTGGGCGGGCTTTTTCACTCCTCGATCCGCCGGAGGATAACGTCTGGGGGATGGGCAGTTTCCCTGCCGTACCCCCGCCACGTGTCATCCTCCCAGCGTGTTCAGAGGCCCCTCCCCAATACTGCCTATGCTGAAAAGTGGTGTGGGACCAAACCGGAAACCGCTCCCCTGCCTCTGACGTCAGCGCCACGTCCTTATGACGTCACCTCCGCGTCCCCGCCGCTGCTCCATGTCACTGCCACTTCATCCACCTGCGTCCCCACCCTGCCACCGTGTCCTATGCCACGTCGTAACCCAGCCAGCTGCCACGTCACCCTACCGTACCCAGGACCCGCCGATGATGTCATGTTGATGTCATCGCGGAAAAGCGCCAAAAGCGCAAATATGCCAAATTTTTATAAAAAACACGCATTTTCAACTGTTTTTTGTCATTTTCAATAGTCGAGTTGGAGAGCTGCTTATGCTGTCTTTTTTCCTTTTGCCTCCAAAATTCAAAATTCGACCAATTGAGCTACTGCCACCTTCGAATTCGTCTCCATCGTTTGCCATTGCACCAGCTCGACCACCCTCGGCGACTAAAAACCAGGTATTTGCCGAATTTCATCTGTTTACCCCTGTTCTTCCCATTTTCTCCTTTTCATTTGCTTGATTACCTGCAAAATTCCCAAATTAAAGACTCTGCCGCACCTAAATGTTGCCTAAAATTCACTGATAAACCCCCAGCTTAAAAGAAACTGTGGAAACCCGCGCCCACTTGCAAATTCGCCATTGAAAAAATCATTTTAAAGCTCGTTGCCGACAAGAACTCCACAACAGCTCGGCATTGTACTCTTCTACCACATCCCACTACAAAAACCTCAGTACATTGGGCTGAAATAATCCCCATTTCTTCTGCAAATTGCCCTCACAGCCTTTCAGTACAGAGAATCCATTAAAGAGGAGAAGCCTTTCAAAACTCTACAAATTGACCTCTTGATGATAGCCACAGACATTGAAGGTTATTGCCTCATTTGAACTCATTGTGCAACCCCTTTGCAAAATCCTCAGAAAGCATTTGGTCTCAGTCTGTTACTGCTCTACACTTCTCTTCGAATACAAGCTCAGTCCCCAGTTCCTTTGCTAATCCTCACAAGCAAGTTTGTTCAACCAGTTGTTGCCTTAATCTTTATTCCAAGCACAAGTACAAAAAAGCTTCAAGATGGCCACTCCAACAGCTCTAAACATCACTCCTATCAATCCACCAAACAAAGAGCTTGAAGCCATGCCCTTAGCTGATAGATATTACCTCATTCAAGATTTGGTTGGGGACAGGAATCACTTGCAAACCTTCTGCTAGTTGAGAAACAGTTTTTTGAGCAACTGTGACATGTATGGCATATGGGAGTCTAATTTACCTTTTTACTTCCTCCCCTCTGTTAATATCTTTCCTGAGATTATCTGTCTGTGTGCTGAGAACTATGAGCCAACCCAGAGAGCTGTCAAGTCTCCATCTGGGAGCATACTTTTTCATATTACTCCTGACTCTATCAACCAGATGTTAAACTTCAAACAGACTCAGCTATTGTTTCCTTTCTCTATGAACTACTTGCTGGATGAAGGCTCCAAGCTCTCCAGCTCTGAGATTGCAAGAATTGCCAAGACATTCATGAGGGCAGACTGCCAACCTACTGAGCCACCTCCATTCCTATATGTCAACTTCAATGAGGTGGGCAAGCTGCTTGTAGATATGATCTCTTATGTACTGGGTTTTAAAACAAGTGAGCACATTGATGAAACAGTGCTGGTTCTGCTGTCTGCATACAGCCCAGGACAGCCCCCTGTTGTCAAGTATAACTATGCCAAGTTCATAGCCAATAAAATGCATGACCAACTAGTGAAGCTGGATAGGGAGGGAATCTTTAAATATTCATCATATATCTATCATTTTTTCATGTATTACCAGTCTGAATGCTTCCAATGCCCCATCAAGAAGTTGGATTCTAAGGGTGAAAGAAGGTCTATCATCTTTTGGTCATCAGTTTTTCATGAGGTTCAAAACTCTCCATTTTCCTACTGTGAGTTCATTGACCAATTTGTATACCCAGTCTCTTGTCTCCTAATGAGAACCCCTCCTCCTAGATTATCATATGACATGCAGAAGATCTTGCAGCTATCTAAGAGTTACAAAATAGGTGATTGGTATCTCTACCAAAATCACACTATCATTAGAATCTATGGCTGTGAGCTCTGTCCTTACAGGCTCCCAAGATATGTACCAATGAGACTTTTTGCCTTAGAATATTACATGCAACTCATCAATTCAGATCTCACTCATTTTCATAGTGCCAAGAAGAAAGCTCGCCTGAAATTTAGAGACCATCTAGGCCCCTTTATTATGAACAAGAAAGACGGTAGGGAAGATGCTGACCAAATATTGGGGCAGAAGCTCAAATTGAAAAGGAGTTTCTGGTGGGTTCCTTATGACTCGGATGGCTTTATCAGTGCCAAGAGAGTTAAATATAGGTTGACAGCATATGAGCATTGTAGAGTCCCACAAATTGAACAATATGCCAACCAAGATGAGTGGCTGGCAGGGACACTAGTTGAGGAGTTTACTCAAGAAGAAATTATGGAGCAAAATGTCAAAGATCTAGAAAAAACTCTTGACTTGGATTCTTTTGACCAGGTAACTTTCAAACTACCACAGCAAGTCGGAGAAGGTCCATCTACAGCTGCAGCTTCACAAGCTGCCCAACAACGGTCTACACCAGCAACAGGTACATCAAAAGGAAAAGAGCCAATGGATGCAGAGCAAGAAATGTTCGCAGAACAACTTACCACTTCAAAGGAAAAAACTCAAGAACAAGCTCCTCCACAGCAAACGGAGGCACTACAAGTGCCAATATTGCAAACTCCTGCTAATGAAGAAAGAGGTAAGAAGCGAGACCGAGAGGACTCCACACCTGCTAGTGGGTCTACACAGCAACCTGAAGCCAAGAGGCAAAGAGTTGATTCTCCAGTTGAGGAAGAAATTAGTGAGGACATCCTAGAAAGTCCAAGAAGAGAAAGGGAAGCAAGCCAACACACACCTACTAGCTCTTTCCAGCAAGAGCAAGAGAGGCAGCATGGCATGGAGGTATCCTCATCAACACAACAGAGCAAGCGGCCACCTAGTATCAAAACTGCTTTCATGGAAATCAAGGCTCAAAATGAGTTGTTAAGAGTAAAGTTATATGATTAGTTTCTTAAGGCAACACCTGCCAAACAGCAGAGGTTGATGGCAGCATATGACTTCAAAGAAGAAAAAATGATTCTTAGCCACGTCAAACCCAAGGTACAGCAGCCACATTCAGCTGCAGATTATGTCAAGACAAATTTAGAGGTCCTAGCTAAGGACATTCACCCGATGGATCAAATAGAGCTGCACAAACAAACGGGTGAGATGGTCTATGCCACCCTAGCAGATAAGGCTATGCTAGCCCATGAATTGAAGGAGTCTTTGAAGAATACAAATACTCAGCTAGATTTGGAAAGACTGTCCTCCTCAGCCAAAGACAACAGAATTAAAACATTGGAGGACATTATTGTGGACCTAGGACATGATCCCAAGGACCCTAAGGGTGTCAGGGCCCTTATGAAGAAAAAAGAAGATGATATTGCTGCCCTTAGAAAACAATTGGGGTTGGCTCCTACTATGCACCCACAAACTGCAGAGCTGGCACAAGAAAAAGATGCTGAGGATACAATGGATCTACTGATGAGAATGAACGAAAGAATAATTTAGATGGAGAAAGAATTGGAAAGAGCAGTGCAAGGCAAGTAGGGAGAGTCGACCTCCCAACCGCCTCAAATAGTTCCAACTGATGTCCCTGTTTCTCTTACACAAGCAGCAGTGATCCCTCCTATCATCCCAGCATCTACAACAGCTTCATCCACCACAGATGCTACAACAGCAACAACAAAAACAACACCTGAATCTAGCATGAGCATGGATGAAATGATGAAAGCTGTCAAGGAGCTAGAACTTCAGGCAACAGAGATAAAAGAGGCCAAGGAAAAGTTGGCCAAACTAGAAGTGAGCTACGATAAGTCCAAGGTGACAGTAGCTGAAAAAACAAGGGAGATTAAGGCCCTCAACGACAAAATAAAGGCCTTGGAGAAGGAGCTGAATTTGGAAAAGACCCTAGCTGAAATAAAAAATATTTTGTGGACCAAAATTGGCCAATCAATCACTAGACAATGGAAATCAATCCAAACCATGCATGAGTAGATAGAATTGATAGGCAGGGCTCAATTTGAGAATCAAAGGGCTAGAGCAGCATTTGGGAATATGCCTGAGCAGGCTAGTAAAATGATTCATTTCCTGAACACTCACACCAAAGAAGAGTTGGCAGCATTAGACATCAGCAACAGGACAGATACTGTTCTAACAGCAAAAAGGTGCTGACTCTAAGAAAATTTTTCCAAAGTCTAGAAAGAAAGTGTCAGGAAATGCAAGTAGAAGTAGATGAATTCAAGCAAAAGCTCACAGCATTACAAAACAGAGGATTACCCAGCTTGTTAACCAGTGCCGGGAGACTACTGACCTAGGAGCAGTATGCCACCAGGATGAATAATTTTATTACAAATTAGATTACAGCATCTTCAAGTTCCTAAGAAGAAGCAGGCCCTCCCTCTGGGCAATCTCTTTATGATAAGCTGGAAAACCTTTTTTATATTGAGCATGAAATCAATCATCTTTTTGAGGTCACGCCCACTTTTTACAGATACACCGAGGCAGATGAGACATTAATAAAGATACAGAGACATCAGCTACCTAGAGAAGATTGGTGGCAAGCAATGCTGGAAATTTTGCCCAAGTGATCTCGATCTTTTTTCCTCTTCATCCAGCTTCAATTTTTTGGTCAGATTTTGGTCATCTACAGGTCAGCAGAATGGAGTACGCTGGCACCAGACAAAGAAGTTGGACAACAGGTGGAGCAGGTCAAACCAATGACTCATCAAAGTGCTAGGATAGCAAGCTCGAAAAATGCAAATTTGAAAGCGCAGCCCCAGCCGACTCAGTTGGTCCCAAAAGTCAAAATTCTCTAACAGAATGGACAGCTAATCCACTAATATTTATTGCAGCATTTACTTTCTTCATTTACCTCCTTGGAAGAGTTGGTGATGTAATTTATTACATGAAGACTCATCATCTAGATATTTTCTATCTTATTTTTGTATATATACCCCCCCCCCATAATGTATTTGGGGTTGGTTGATGATTCTCGCTCTAAGAGCTGCGCTGTAACTTTCAGATTTTCTAATACAAAGAGCTGATGGAGTTTATGATTTCTGCACTGTCTGGATGTGAAAGTAATGAACTGCGTTCTGCTACAGAATTCCTGTGTTGTTTAATGGAACAATAAGTTTTCCTAAACCATGTTTTGTCTTTTTGTATTTACAAAATTCACATATATGTTTCATGATCTTAGCAAATAGAGAAGAAGGATAGCTCAGGACTTGTTTGAATGCACCCTCTGCTCAATCTCTGTTTCTAACTATGTTTTCTTCAGAATTGGTCATAAATATGAATTCTTAATTGCTCATGTTTGCACTGATTCTTTCATTATGAATGTTGTTTAGGAATTCTTAATTGCTCCTAGATAATATTCTCACACTTTCCCTCTATCAGCATAGTGAAAGATCCTTGACTGCCTTTCATTCCCTGATTCCATGCCATCGATTCCCAGATTTGAAGATTTGTTTCATGGATACCTGTCTGGCTCTGTAGTATTACCTCTTCTCCAACAAGCACTTTCAACAGTACACAATCATTGACTCCATTGCCCAATGGTCTAAGCTATTCTGAAAACTGCATATCAGTTCTATTTGAAATCATCATCCAACCAAATTTAAAACAAAACCTTGTGCATCATAACTAGCCTAAAATTACTCCAAACAAAGCTAAAACATAAAGAGAGAGCCCTCTCTAGTTGCAGGTAGGCTAGGACCTGTAACTAAAAGATTGGTTAGTGGTTACCTCGGCCGTATTCCCTTAGGAGCCAGGGAACAACCTGAGTGATAACATCATTGGCGACCATACTGGGGAACAGAATGAATTTTTCCAATTGCTGTCTATTCCTTAAAACTACAGATGAAGCCTGAATGTCAGCCAGGAAGCCTTTGAAACTGTTCTTGCTTTACATTTACAGGATTAAATAAAAGCTGCTTCAGTCAATCTTCATTCTAGTTTTAAGCTCTAAAAAGTTGTTCCAAAAACTTGATCATTTCCTTCCTAAAACTAGAAATATTCCCAGAAAAATACCAAAAACAAATTTGGAAGCTGGCTCCTAAGAAGAAAACTCGTTATACCAGGTCAAATCCTGACCCAGATCCTCCAGATGTTTTTGACAATCCCAACTTAATCCCGAAGATCCTTAGGAAACAAGAGGAACAAGAAGATTTTGATGATTCAAGCCCTGAAGCAGTTCAGCAAAGTTATATTCCAACCCCTGCTAAACCTTCAGTCCGTCCTCACATTGCTCCTACTTCTCCTTCTTCCTCATCCACCTCTCAAAGCACTCTCCCTACCCCTCCATCCACTGCACATATTTCAACTCCCTTTCCCGCAGTTCCAGCTGTCCCATTTCTTCCTGTTGTTCCATTTGTCCCTGTAAATATGGCAAATCGTTATGCCCCTTTACAGCTACCTGCAAATCCAGGGGCTATGCCTCAGGATTATCAAAGTAAGATCACTTATTTTGATGGTACAGGTACATATACTGCCCTACAGCATACAAAGAAAATGCAAGACTATTTTGAGAATTATGAGATAGACGATGATGATGTGAGAATGAAAATTTTTGTCCAAAGTTTAACAGGAGAAGTAAGAACTTGGTTTAGAGCACTTGCTGCGAATTCCATAGCCAATCTGGATGCTCTTTACCATACATTTCTCAACAGATGGGAAAAGAAAAAAGATCCACTGCATATTTTATCTGAGTATGACACTATAAAAAGAGGCCCACAAGAAACTGTCCTAGATTATTGTGCAAGATTCAACAATGTTTACAATGCTATTCCTCAAAACCTTAGACCTCCACCTGACTTAGCCTTAATCAAATTCCCTGATGGATTTGACTCTGACATGGCATATCAACTGAGGGAAAGAGCCCCTCCAACCTTAGCAGACATGCAGAATATAGCTGTTAGTGTAGAGGCAAACCTAATTGCTAAAAGAAATAGGGCAAGAGCTGAAAGAAGAACTACTTTTAAAGAAGAACCTTCAGCATTTGAACAAAAATTGGATGCAATCATCAAAGGTATGGACAGACTTGGGGATAGGGTGGAAACCATCGAAAGAAAGTCATCATGGGAAGGTCAACCAAGTACTGCTAGAAACCCAAACTTTAGAAAGAATCAAAATCCAAATGTTGGAAGGGTTGGTCCCGACCAGAACATCAGACCTCCTTTTCAAGAAAACTATGCCGAAGCCTCAACATCTAGTGAACCAACCGAGGACCCTCACATCAACTTGATGGGTTTGGACAGTGAACACCAAGTCTTTTTAACACAAGAAGATCAAGAGGCCCATAATTGCAATCAATTTCAAACCAAATCAGGAGAGTCATTTGATTTTAGGGAAGGCTATGATGCAGCAGTCTATGAGGTTCATAAACAATACAAATTAAGAAGTAGAACCATAGATGTGCCTGAAACTATCAAACCAAAGGATGCTAAACAGCCAAAGAAAGTAAAAGATAAAGCTGCTCTCACAGAATTCTCTGATAAAACAGACCCAAACCCAAGAGAAGTCACTGTGGAAGACATATCAGATGTACAACCCTCTAAAAATCAGCCATTCTCATCCGTCCCCTCAAAAGCAAATTCAAACAGTGTTCCTGAAAATATTTCTAAAAAAGAGGTACTTCAAAACAACAGTCAAAATGAAGAAAAGGTCGTTGAAACTTCAGCTGAAAAGGAAAAATTTGCTGCCTATAATACAAAGATTCAGATAGAAAAACCTTTTAACTTGGAAACAGAAATAGGTAAGCTGAAAATAGCTATTCCTCTTTCTGAATTGGCCAAACATGAGATATACAGACAGCAAATCAATAGGTCCCTCCAAATACCAGACAATAGGGATGTTGTAAATGTTCTAGATGATCAACCTGAATTACTTTTTGGTCCTGAGGTTAATGGAAAAATAGCAAATGGAGGAGTTCCACCTTTTTATGTCAGTTTAAACATTCATGACAAGGTGTTACATAATGCAATGTTTGATTCAGGAGCTTCCCATAACCTAATGCCTAAATCTGTGATGGAAAAACTAGACCTAGATATCACAAGACCATACAAAGATTTTTTCTCATTTGATTCAAGCCAAGTCAAGTGTCTAGGCCTAATTAAAGATTTGTGTGTTTCCCTGGTCCAATACCCAACCAAAACAATTCTGATGGATGTGGTGGTAGCTGACATTCCACCCAAATACGGTATGCTTTTATCAAGATCATGGGGGCGAAACTCCAAGGATCCTTGCAATTAGACATGTCTTATGCCACTATTTCGGTCTTTGGACAGCCAAAGAGATTGTACCATGAAACACTAATGAAATATGTGGTGAGTAGTCAAGATAAGCCCCAAAACTTCCCCATCTACTCTGTGCATTCTGATATGGACTCATTCATTTTATATAATGTTGATATGTGTTCCACAACCGATGTCAAACTCTTAGAAGCAGCACAAACACAAGGCATAGATGAATAATCTAGTGGCCAAGAGCAAAAAATCCTTGATATGGTTAATGCAACAAATGGAAAGGACATAACAAATGACTTACAAGAACCCAATCTGCCCATGGTGCAACTTTCTAAAAATCTCAATACTAATCTTGACCATGAAATCTTATGGTACTTAGAGTTTGATGGCTCAGTAAACAAATTAGGAGCAGGGGCAGGGGTCTGGATGCACAACATGCAAAATGACCATGCTGAAGGTCATGCATATAGATTAAACTTCAGATGCACAAACAATATGGCCGAGTATGAAGCCCTTTTGCTAGGACTCAAGCTCATCAAAAACCTGGGTATAACCAAAGTCTCAATTTTAGGGATTCAGACCTAATTATACAGCAGATGAAGGGAAATTTTGTCACAAATGATCCTAGGTTGAGGGCTTACAGAGGTGTAGCCATTGAAATACTTAACACTTTCTTAGAATTTCAGCTCACCAAAATCTCAAGAAAGCACAATTTACATGCACATAGCTTGGCAACCTTTGCCAGCACATGCAAGCTACCATTTGAACCCAACCACAATTTCACTGCTGAAATCAAACATAGGCCAGCTGTCCCAGATAATGTTAAGAATTGGCAAGTCTTTGAAAATGACACACAGATAAATAACTTCCTGACTTTGAAGGAAGAATTCTCCAGCATGAACATTGATACAAGCACCGTGGATGATCAACAACAGACAGACAGAATTGAGCAGAATATATCAGCTGAAACAGCAAGTCTGATTTTGCAACCAACTACTTTTAATGACAAGAATGTACAACAGCTGAAGCAAACAGATTTTGATGAAATAGCTGAGGGAGAAGCTGAAGTAATTGAATTAAAAGACAATTTTCTGCCCACAGGCTTAACTCCTTTGGAGGATTTATTCGATTCAAATGACATTTCAAGGAAGCCAAAAATGCAACCACTGAATGCTGAAATTGAGGACTGTAACATTGGAACCACACAAAATCCCAAAATGGTAAAACTATCCAAAGCATTGCCTGCTGATCAGAAATTGAAATACATTGACTTGTTTAAGGAATTCCAAGATGTGTTTGCTTGGGGTTATGAAGACCTCAAATCTTATGATACCTCAGTCATCCAACATACTATACCCTTGAAAGAGAATCAAAAGCCTTTTAAACAGAAGCTTAGAAGAGTGAATCCTATCCTTCTCCCTCTGATTGAAAAAGAAGTTAAACGAATGTATGAGGCTGGAATCATAGCTCCAATTAGGTTCTCAGAGTGGATTTCAAATCTAGTGCCTACTAGGAAGAAAACGGGAGAGATAAGACTGTGTGTTGACTTAAGAAATTTGAACAAAGTCTCTCTCAAAGACCATTACCCCTTACCAAAAATGGACCATATCCTACAAAGGGTAGTAGGAGCCTCTAGGATCTCATTGTTAGATGGATTCTCAGGATTCAATCAGATTTTAGTACACCCGGATGATCAAGACAAAACTGCCTTTACAACGCCTTGGGGAACCTTTAAATATGTCAAAATGCCTTTTGGACTCAAAAATGCAGGGGCCACTTTTCAAAGAGCAATGGACATAGCCTTTGCCAAGGAGATCCATGATTTCTTAGTAATATACCTTGATGATCTTACTGCCTTTTCAAAATCAGACCAAGAACACTTAGAACATTTGAGGCAAGTTTTCCTAATTTGCAGAAAATATGGCATATCATTGAATCCAAAGAAATCATTGTTCGGCCTAGAGGAAGGAAAGCTCCTAGGTCACATCATTTCAAAAGATGGCATTAGGATCAACCCGGACAAAATTCAAGCTATCCTTCAAGTGCCTCATCCAAGAAACATCAAAGAATTACAAGCTTTTCTAGGGAAGATTAATTTCCTAAGAAGGTTCATTCCCAATTTGGCTGAGCTAATTAGACTGTTAAACAATATGCTGAAGAAAGATTCTAAAGTCAAGTGGACCATGGAAGCCAAACAAGCCTTTGAGGACATCAAAAGAGCTTTGACAAATACACCAGTCCTCACAAGTCCCAGGTTTGATAGAGATTTCATCATTTTTTCCTTTGCCTCTGAGCATACTATTGTTGCTGTCCTGTTGCAAAAAGATGACCAAGGGTGTGAGAAGCCCATTGCCTTTTTCAGCAAAGCTCTTAGAGATGCTCCCTTAAAATATCAGATCATGGAAAAGCAAGCCTATGCCCTGGTAAAGGTCATCAAGGATTTCAGAATTTACATTCTATAATCTCATGTGATTGCCTATGTCCCAAATGTTGTGGTTAAAGACATTTTAACTCAAGAAGGAATTGAAGGCAAAAGGGGCAAATGGATTGCCAATATCTTAGAATATGACATTGAAATCAAGCCTACAAAACTGATAAAAGGACAAGGGCTAGCCAAACTGATGACTCAAACCAACTTCCAAGCCCTTGATATCAATGAACTGGACAACGAATAGGAGATGGCGACTCCACAGATCAAACAAGCCTTTTTACAATCACCCTGGTATGTTGATATATGTTTTGTATTGTTAAACCTGCAAGCTCCTCCAGGGTTGTCCAGAACTAAAAAGAGGTTTTGAAAATGAAGGCATCAAAGTTTTGCATCATAGACAATGTTTTGTTTTGGAAAAATCATGAAGGAATTTTACTTAATTGCCTAACATTGGATGAAACTGACAATGTCCTCAAGGAATTTCATGCAGGTGACTGTGGAGGACACTTATACTGGAAGTCTACAGCTGATAAAATCCTAAGGGCTGGATTTTATTGGCCCTCCCTGTTTGCTGATGTGAAAAAATTTGTAATGTCTTGCCATAAATGCTAGATCTTTGAAGGCAAGAGAAAGCTGTTACCATTACCACTCAAACCTATTTCAACTGAAAGACCATTTCAGCAATGGGGCTTAGACTTCATTGGTGAAATCCACCCTTCATCCTCTGGCCAACATAGGTGGATTTTGACTGCCACAGACTACTTTACCAAATGGATAGAAGCCATCCCTTGTAGGCAAGCCAATGACTCCATTATTATGCAATTTTTAGAAACCAACATCTTGTCCAGATTTGGCTGTCCAGATAAAATTATTACAGACAATGCTGCTGCTTTCAAATCCAAAAAAATGATCAACTTTTGCCACAAATACCACATGACCTTGGGCCATTCCACAGCCTATTACCCTCAAGGCAATGGCCTAGCTGAGTCCTCCAACAAAAGCCTCATCAACATCATCAAAAAGGTCTTGGAGGAGAACAAAAAGAATTGGCATAAGAAGCTGGTAAATGCATTATGGGCAGACAGATTGACCACTAAAAGATCCATTGGTACAAGTCCCTATGAATTGGTTTATGGAATGGAGGCAAGGTTCCCTTCATCTTTGGGAATCCCTGTGATCAAGTTGCTACAAGAAATACAGGCAGAGCCTAATGATATTCAAAGAAGGATCAATCAAACTATCCACTTGCAGCAGACAAGAGAAGAAGTATATCAGAGAACCCAGGTCCTACAAGATAAACTCAAGAAGATCTTTGATAAAAGAACAAAAGCTGAAGACTTCTTCATAGGGAATAAAGTGCTGAGATGGGATTCAAGGAGGGAAGATAAAGGGAAACATGGGAAATTTGACTTTCTGTGGAAAGGACCATATGTCATTCATGTTGTACAAGGTAATAACACATATTTTCTGAAGAGTTTGGATGGCACAAATACTGAGGAAGGCCCAGTCAATGGGCGAATGCTCAAGCATTATTTTGATCCCCTTTGATGAACACAACACAGCTGTGTATTGTACATAAATATTTGTATTTCCAGCAGTTTTTTATTTTTACAGCAATTAAATAAGGAACAACATGCAGCAGATTTTGAAGAAAAAGTCAAGAAGCTACACCATTTTGGTGTATATTTTGAAATTAACAAAGCAGATCAAGAAGAAGACTTGGGAAGTATACAGATGATGATCAATACTCAGAGAAACCAGTAAAGACAGAGCTGTAATTTTGCACAGATCAGCTCATAAGGACTGCATACAGGATACAAAGGTTCAGATCATTGATATTCAAAACAAGGAAATTTCAGGCTACAGCAATAGTTGAAAAACAAGGCAATCTGACCTGTTGTTCTTGGCTTTTCATTTGGAAAAGCCATCCCCAAGTGGAGCCACTGTTAGGTTCCT
This sequence comes from Pinus tabuliformis, assembly GCA_031772625.1. Taxonomy (NCBI): domain Eukaryota; kingdom Viridiplantae; phylum Streptophyta; class Pinopsida; order Pinales; family Pinaceae; genus Pinus; species Pinus tabuliformis. The sequence goes on from CM062820.1 coordinate 331,451,615, forward strand.
ATACCAATAGGTTTCATTTTTCATGATTGACCTGGGAAGTGCCAAATATGTTCATCTTTTCATGCTGCAAAGGTTCCATATTTTGTAAAAAAGCATTAGAGGAAAGTTAAAAAATGTAAAGAGGGTATGCCCTAAAAGAATTATCAAAGGGCAAAAAGAGTAAATTGGTCATAAAGAAAAATAAAAATGAACCCCAAAGAATGACCAGGAAAGTGGCTAGCCAAAATGCCACTACTAGCTTGATGGATGGCCCAACAGTTCAATCTGGACCATGCCATGTTTAAATTGATGTTGTAGAATAGTGAAAGAATGTTTTTCCAAACAGCTTAAGCTTGGCAGATGAGTAGCTAGGTAGAGAAGTTAAGGAGCCCAACTGCTTAATCTGGGCCCTTGGAAGAGATAAGGGTAGATTTAGATAGGAGGGCAGTCAAAAGAAAAGGGGATAATCAGGGTTTGCAAGTCTAAGTGCACCCATTCAAAAGGAAGAAAAAATGTTAGGTGTATTAGGCTGGGTAGGTATTTTGAGGTTGCAGAAGCAAGGTTTGGATCACCTGATGTATTATCAATCAGGGCTCATCTCATCAATGACAGAAATGTCAAAGCAGTGGTTTAATGGCAGAACTATGGAAGCATGTCTAACTCCCTTTCACCCCCCCCCCAAAGTTTCTTACTAACACCCCCTTGAGGACTTTGGCATCTGCCCAACCAGTCCTGCATTCACTTCATTCTTGAGAAATATCAAGTCAAGTTTTGGCTTTCTTCCATGAAAAGAAGCCACATTTCTTGTGTAAAAACCTTTTCTTCCACATTCCATTCACTTCCTATGTCTAAGTTTCATTTCTTAGACTTAGCCTTTTTCCCTGCACTTTCACTCCACAAAATCATATTAACTTATAATTTTACTATATAGCTCCCTAACCTATGTTCTCACCCCTATTTTCTACAAAAACTATGTAAAAACCCCAAAAAATATATTAAATATCCCACCCTAAAGCACTATAGCTTTGTAACATAGTTTTGGGAAATAATAGTCCATTTGGGACTATTATGAACCCTTCCGCGTCCCAAACCTGGGATTAATCTAACCTCTGGTTAGGTTAATAGCCTATACCTACTCCTCTACCCATCAAAGCCTTATGGTTATGCCCCTCCGCAGTCATTTTCCTAAGGTTTAGTGTTTAAATGTTTCAATTAAACATTAAACGTTACCCCCGGCGTATACCCATAAAACCCACTATCCAAAGTTTCGGACCCCCCCTCCGCTTGCAATAAAATATTAATAAAGGTCGGGCCCCGCACCTAACCCTCCGACATTTTACCTGCACCGTCCGCCGTCCGATTCCCTACACCACAGATCAACGGTGGGCGGGCTTTTTCACTCCCCGATCTGCCGGAGGATAACGTCCGGGGGATGGGCGGTTTCCCTGCCATACCCCCGCCACGTGTCGTCCTCCCGGCGTGTTCGGAGGCCCCTCCCCCAATACCGCCTATGCTGAAAAGTGGTGCGGGACCAAACCGGAAACCGCTCCCCCGCCTCTGACGTCAGCGCCACATCCTTATGACGTCACCTCCGCATCCCCGCCGCTGCTCCATGTCACTGCCACTTCATCCACCTGCGTCCCCACCCTGCCACCGTGTCCTATGCCACGTCGTAGCCCAGCCAGCTGCCACGTCACCCTGCCGTACCCGGGACCCGCCGATGACGTCATGCTGACATCATCGCGGAAAAGCGCCAAAAGCGCAAATATGCCAAATTTTTATAAAAAACACGCATTTTCAACCGTTTTTTGTCATTTTCACTAGTCGAGTTGGAGAGCTGCTTGTGCCGTCTTTTCGTCCTTTTGCCTCCAAAGTTCAAAATTCGACCAATTGAGCTGCTGCCACCTTCGAATTCGTCTCCATCGTTCGCCATTGCACCAGCTCGACCACCCTCGGCGACTAAAAACCAGGTATTTGCCGAATTTCATCTGTTTACCCCTGTTCTTCCCATTTTCTCCTTTTCATTTGCTTGATTACCTACAAAATTCCCAAATTAAAGACTCTGCCGCACCTAAATGTTGCCTGAAATTCACTGATAAACCCCCAGCTTAAAAGAAACTGTGGAAACCCGCGCCCACTTGCAAATTCGCCATTGAAAAAATCGTTTTAAAGCTCGTTGCCGGCAAGAACTCCACAACAGCTCGGCATTGTACTCTTCTGCCACATCCCACTACAAAAACCTCAGTACATTGGGCTGAAATAATCCCCATTTCTTCTGCAAATTTCCCTCACAGCCTTTCAGTACAGAGAATCCATTAAAGAGGAGAAGCCTTTCAAAACTCTGCAAATTGACCTCTTGATGATAGCCACAGACATTGAAGGTTATTGCCTCATTTGAACTCATTGTGCAACCCCTTTTCAAAATCCTCAAAAAGCATTTGGTCTCAGTCTGTTACTGCTCTACACTTCTCTTCGAATACAAGCTCAGTCCCCAGTTCCTTTGCTAATCCTCACAAGCAAGTTTGTTCAACCAGTTGTTGCCTTAATCTTTATTCCAAGCACAAGTACAGAAAAGCTTCAAGATGGCCACTCCAACAGCTCTAAACATCACTCCTATCAATCCACCAAACAAAGAGCTTGAAGCCATGCCCCTAGCTGATAGAGATTACCTCATTCAAGATTTGGTTGGGGACAGGAATCACTTGCAAACCTTCTGCCAGTTGAGAAATAGTTTTTTGAGCAACTGTGACATGTATGGCATATGGGAGTCTAATTTACCTTTTTACTTCCTCCCCTTTGTTAATATCTTTCTTGAGATTATCCGTCTGTGTGTTGAGAACTATGAGCCAACCCAGAGAGCTGTCAAGTCTCCATCTGGGAGCATACTTTTTCATATTACTCCTGACTCTATCAACCAGATGTTAAACTTCAAACAGACTCAGCTATTGTTTCCTTTCTCTATGAACTACTTGCTGGATGAAGGCTCCAAGCTCTCCAGCTCTGAGATTGCAAGAATTGCCAAGACATTCATGAGGGCAGACCGCCAACCTACTGAGCCACCTCCATTCCTATATGTCAACTTCAATGAGGTGGGCAAGCTGCTTGTAGATATGATCTCTTATGTACTGGGTTTTAAAACAAGTGAGCACATTGATGAAATAGTGCTAGTTCTGTTGTCTGCATACAGCCCAGGACAGCCCCCTGCTGTCAAGTATAACTATGCCAAGTTCATAGCCAATAAAATGCATGACCAACTAGTGAAGCTGGATAGGGAGGGAATATTTAAATATTCATCATATATCTATCATTTGTTCATGTATTACCAGTCTGAATGCTTCCAATGCCCCATCAAGAAGTTGGATTCTAAGGGTGAAAGAAGGTCTGTCATCTTTTGGTCATCAGTTTTTCATGAGGTTCAAAACTCTCCATTTTCCTACTGTGAGTTCATTGACCAATTTGTATACCCAGTCTCTTGTCTCCTAATGAGAACCCCTCCTCCTAGATTATCATATGACATGCAGAAGATCTTGCAGCTGTCCAAGAGTTACAAAATAGGTGATTGGTATCTCTACCAAAATCACATTGTCATTAGAATCTATGGCTGTGAGCTCTGTCCTTACAGGCTCCCAAGATATGTACCAATGAGACTTTTTGCCTTAGAATATTACAGGCAACTCATCAATTCAGATCTCACTCATTTTCATAGTGCCAAGAAGAAAGCTCGCCTGAAATTTAGAGACCATCTAGGCCCCTTTATTATGAACAAGAAAGAGGGTTGGCAAGATGCTGACCAAATATTGGGGCAGAAGCTCAAATTGAAAAGGAGTTTCTGGTGGGTTCCTTATGACCCGGATGGCTTTATCAGCGCCAGGAGAGTTAAATATAGGCTGACAGCATATGAGCATTGTAGAGTCCCACAAATTGAACAATATGCCAACCAAGATGAGTGGCTGGCAGGGACACTAGCTGAGGAGTTTACTCAAGAAGAAATTATGGAGCAAAATGTCAAAGATCTAGAAAAAACTCTTGACTTGGATTCTTTTGACCAGGTAACTTTCAAACTACCACAGCAAGTCGGAGAAGGTCCATCTATAGCTGCAGCTTCACAAGCTGCCCAACAACGGTCTACACCAGCAACAGGTACATCAAAAGGAAAAGAGCCAATGGATGCAGAGCAAGAAATGGTTGCAGAACAACCTACCACCTCAAAGGAGCAAACTCAAGAACAAGCTCCTCCACAGCAAACAGAGGCACTACAAGTGCCAATATTGCAAACTCCTGCTAATGAAGAAAGAGGTAAGAAGCGAGACTGAGAGGACTCCACACCTGCTAGTGGGTCTACACAGCAACCTGAAGCCAAGAGGCAAAGAGTTGATTCTCCAGTTGAGGAGGAAATTAGTGAGGACATCCTAGAAAGTCCAAGAAGAGAAAGGGAAGCAAGCCAACACACACCTACTAGCTCTTTCCAGCAAGAGCAAGAGAGGCAGCATGGCATGGAGGTATCCTCATCAACACAACAGAGCAAGCGCCACCTAGTATCAAAACTGCTTTCATGGAAATCAAGGCTCAAAATGAGTTGTTAAGAGTACAGTTATATGATCAGTTTCTTAAGGCAACACCTGCCAAACAGTAGAGGTTGATGGCAGCATATGACTTCAAAGAAGGAAAAAATGATTCTCAGCCACTTCAAGCCCAAGGTACAGCAGCCACAATCAGCTGCAGATTATGTCAAGACAAATTTAGAGGTCCTGGCTAAGGACATTCACCCGATGGATCAAATAGAGTTGCATAAACAAACGGGTGAGATGGTCTATGCCACCCTAGCAGATAAGGCCATGCTGGCCCATGAATTGAAGGAGTCTTTGAAGAATACAAATACTCAGCTAGATTTGGAAAGACTGTCCTCCTCAGCCAAAGACAACAAAATTAAAACATTGGAGGACATTATTGTGGACCTAGGACATGATCCCAAGGACCCTAAGGGTGTCAGGGCCCTTATGAAGAAAAAAGAAGATGATATTGCTGCCCTTAGAAAACAATTGGGGTTGACTCCTACTATGCACCCGCAAACTGCAGAGCTGGCGCAAGAAAAAGATGTTGAGGATACAATGGATCTACTGATGAGAATGAACGAAAGAATAATTCAGATGGAGAAAGAATTGGAAAGAGCAGTGCAAGGCAAGCAGGGAGAGTCGACCTCCCAGCACCTCAAACAGTTCCAACTGATGTCCCTGTTTCTCTTACACAAGCAGCAGTGATCCCTCCTATCATCCCAGCATCTACAACAGCTTCATCCACCACAGATGCTACAGCAGCAGCAACAACAACAGCACCTGAATCTAGCATGAGCATGGATGAAATGATGAAAGTTGTCAAGGAGCTAGAACTTCAGGCAACAGAGATAAAAGAGGCCAAGGAAAAGCTGGCCAAACTAGAAGTGAGCTACGATAAGTCCAAGGTGACAGTAGCTGAAAAAACAAGGGAGATTAAGGCCCTCAATGACAAAATAAAGGCCTTGGAGAAGGAGCTGAATTTGGAAAAGACTCTAGCTGAAATAAAAAAGATTTTGTGGACCAAAATTGGCCAATCAATCACTAGACAATGGAAATCAATCCAAACCATGCATGAGCAGATAGAATTGATAGGCCGGGCTCAATTTGAGAATCAAAGGGCTAGAGCAGCATTAGGGAATATGCCTGAGCAGGCTAGTAAAATGATTCATTTCCTGAACACTCACACCAAAGAAGAGTTGGCAGCATTAGACATCAGCAACAGGACAGATACTGTTCTGACAGCAAAAAAGGTGCTGACTCTAAGAAATTTTGTCCAAAGTCTAGAAAGAAAGTGTCAGGAAATGCAAGTAGAAGTAGATGAATTCAAGCAAAAGCTCACAGCATTACAAAACAGAGGATTACCCAGCTTGTTAACCAGTGCTAGGAGACTACTGACCCGGGAGCAGTATGCCACCAGGATGAATAATTTTATTACAAATCAGATTACAGCATCTTCAAGTTCCTCAGAAGAAGCAGGCCCTCCCTCTGGACAATCTCTTTATGATAAGCTGGAAAACCTGTTTTATATTGAGCATGAAATCAATCATCTTTTTGAGGTCACGCCCACTTTTTACAGATACACCGAGGCAGATGAGACATTAATAAAGATACAGAGACATCAGCTGCCTAGAGAAGATTGGTGGCAAGCAATGCTGGAAATTTTGCCCAAGTGATCTCGATCTTTTTCCTCTTCTTCAGCTTCAATTTTTGGTCAGATTTTGGTCATCTACAGGTCAGCAGAATGGAGTACGCTGGCACCAGACAGAGCAGTTGGACAACAGGTGGAGCAGGTCAAACCAATGACTCATCAAAGTGCTGGGACAGCAAGCCCGAAAAATGCAAATTTGAAAGCGCAGCCCCAGCCGACTAAGTGGTCCCAAAATTCTCTAACAGAATGGACAGCTAATCCACTAATATTTATTCCAACATTTACTTTCTTCATTTACCTCCTTGGAAGAGTTGGTGATGTAATTTATTACATGAAGACTCATCATCTAGATTTTCTATCTTATTTTTGTATATATACCCCCCCCATAGAATGTATTTGGGGTTGGTTAATGATTCTCGCTCTAAGAGCTGCGCTGTAAATTTCAGATTTTCTAATACAAAGAGCTGATGGAGTTTATGATTTCTGCACTGTCTGGATGTGAAAGTAATGAACTGCGTTCTGCTACAGAATTCTATGTTGTTTAATGGAACAATAAGTTTTCCTAAACCATGTTTTGTCTTTCTGTATTTACAAAATTCACATATATGTTTCATGATCTTAGCTAATAGAGAAGAAGGATAGCTCAGGACTTGTTTGAATGCACCCTCTGCTCAATCTCTGTTTCTAACTATGTTTTCTCAGAATTGGTCATAAATATGAATTCTTAATTGCTCATGTTTGCAC